>CM065591.1:430043594-431364371 GCA_033119425.1 Bufotes viridis
TAAACTTTTGAGTGAAAGGGAGGGTAGGGGTGTTGCGTGTGTAGGGTGTGAGGCTGTTTGGGTTTAATTTCCATCCGCTTTCTACACTATCTATACTGCCACTATATATAATTTCATTGTATAATACTGTTGAGGGGTCCCTGACAAAGTCTTTTAGTCCTCCTCCTGGATAAGCCCCTTCTAGGTCAGGGACCCAAAACAGTAGCTTCCCATGCTTCCCTGTAGCTACGCTTCTGGGCAAACCCATCAGTCAGTCGGTGTACTCTTCCACCATGTTGCTGAAATGCTGCCTCCTGCTAAGACGTTCCAGATCTGCTGGTGGTGCAGGTTTTTGTGGCATGATGACAAAGCTTTCCCACATTTCGCCAATGATAACCCAGCCTTCTGAAGTGCTGATGGTAACCCAGCTGCCCGTGAGCTGGCTTGGGTGCCACCCTGCTGAGAACACGGTTCCTCCTACTCCTCCTCATCCTACTTGTCCTCCTCATCCTCGAGAACTGTGCCCTGGCTGGACAATTGTGTTCCAGGCCAGGGATTATGTTGGTGCAGGAACCCACCCTTCGAGCCACTTGGATGTCACTGGCCTTAAGTTAAGGATAAGGTGTGTATATAGTTTTGTTTATATAGTAAGTTCAGCTGCATTATAGTTATTTTAATATGTTTTTAATAATAATATTTGTAAATAGTTTGTTAATGGTTTGAGTGAAAGGGGGGGGTGGGGGTGTTGTGTGTGTTCGATTAACTGAATTGATTTTCAATGTCTGGTGTTTAGGAATTTCTGTTTCCCAAATTCAGCACATGTGGCAGGCAGGGGATGTGCGTCAAACCGGCTAGGCCCAGACCTGTTAGTATATTTCGCCCATTAGCGCACAACACCAGGCCGGGCTGGAGGCTCAGTGGCACCAACCAATGATCGGTCTGTTGTTCCATGTCTGTCCACAGCTCCTGCGCGGTGCAGGGTTTGTCCCACAAACACACAAGTTTTAAAACAGCCTGCTGTCGTTTCCCCCTGGCTGTGCTGCTGTGGGTGGTGAAGGTGTTACGCTGAGTGGATGAGGAGGAGGTAGAGGAGGAGGAAGCCCAGTAGTTGGAGGAGGAGGAGGTAACAGGATACAAAGAGAAATGCCCAGCAATCCTCGGGGGCGGAAGGACATTTGCAAAAATGCTATCCGCTTCTGGGCCAGCCGCTACATTTACCCACTGTGTTGTTGGTTATGTGTTGTTGTGCAGTGCACACTTGATTTTGTCCGCCACTTCTTTGTGCAGGGAAAGGATGGCTCGCCTGCAAAAGTAGCGGCGGCTGGGATATACGTACTGTGGGACAGCCACCGCCATAGGGTTTTTAAAACTGCCCACCAGACAGAATGACAGCATTTCAAAGGACCAGGAAGTTTCATATAGGGCATTCAGAGCCATGGGTAGGGGGGTACTTCCTCTTTCTATTTCTTTTTCTCTCCAGTGTTTGGGAGATGGACACCTGATAGCTGAACACTTCCATGGGATTTGGTGGAGATGCTTGGTGACAATGACAGATGTGGTGGCGTTGCTGCCACATCCTCTGTTTGTTTTATTTTATTTTAAGTCATTTCTCTATCCACATATGTTTGCAGGGCATTTACCTACATTGTGCTGCCCTTTGCAACCCTCTAGCCCTTTTCCAGGGCTATTTTACAGCCATTTAAGTGCCCAAAAGTTTGGGTCCCCATTGACTTCTATGGGGTTCGGGGTCAAGTTCGGGTCGAGTTCGGATCCCGAACCTGAACATTTTGGTTACGTTCTGCCGAACTTCTCGAACCCGAACATCCAGGTGTTCGCTCAACTCTACTTGCCAGTCTGTGGCCTCCTCATGCTGCTAATGCCACCTCTACACTCTGTCATTGTGCAACTTTGTGGTCTCCTAATGCTGCTGCTAACTCTACCCTATGTCACTGGGCCACTGTGTGGCCTCCTTATGCTGCTACTAACTCAACACTATGTCACTGGGCCACTCTGTAGCCTCCTCTTGCAGCTGCTGCCACCTCCACACTATGTTGCCTTGCCAGTCTGTGGCCTCCTCATGCTGCTGCTAACTCAACATTATATCACTGGGCCACTCTGTGGCTTCCTCATGCTGCTGGCAACTCAACACTATGTAAATGGGCCACTCTGTGGTCTCCTCATGCTGCTGCTACCTCAACATTATGTCATTGGGCCACTCTGTGGACTTCTCAAGCTGTTCTCCCGCCCTACCCACTCCATGACTGGGCCACTATTTTGAATTTTTGGCCTGGTTGACATCATAATTTATTTTACCATTCTTCTGATCTGTCAGAAGGAAGGAAAAATGAGACGCATAATGGATCCTGTTTGTCTAGCAGCTGTGAGGCCTCTATGGTCCCATCAGAATTGGCTTATGATTTGGTAGCCAAAAGCAGGAGTGGGTACAAAACACAGAAGACATGCCAATATTTTATTCACATGTCATATCTGTTTTGGATCAGCTCCTGTTTTTTGTGCTTTAGCAATACTGATGGATTGCTGACCGAGTAAAGCCGGATGCTCAACAGACAGGATACGTTTTTTTGGGGTTATTGTTCTGATGGATCAGAGGAAGAGCAAAATAATCAGTGACGTCAACACAAACTTACTGCTGACACCCTCCCCACTCTGTAAGGGGTGCTCTACTTGTATAAGCGTTTCATAGAACAGGTTCTGTACACATCTATGTGGAATCAGCTGACGACGGTGTAAAAGGAATGCGCCCTTTCACACTACAGTAGGATCTTGGGCCTCTGCATAGTTCTTTATACCTGGCGCTTACTTCGACCTGTAAGGCTGAGGTCACACTTGAGTTATTTGGTCAGTTTTGGCCCCGTAACTGCCCAAATAAGTGAAGTGTGCAGTGATTCTAAGAGCGACGCCTGTCATCTGCGTGTCATACTGACTCACAGTATTGTTTCACTACCACAGCAGACTCCCTATGCGTGTTACTGCAAGGCACAGTGTTCTACACCACTATACAGGCTTTCTGCAGCCAGAAAATAGCAGTTCTTTAACGCGATTTATTGCGATTTTTTAGAAATTCGCTCATCTCTAGTGAGAATGTTTAATCGAAAAATGACATATTGTTTGAATCAAGATTTTATGTTAAAGATATTTTTAAATAATTTTGGTGATGTTATATTTAATTTTCTATTATCACTATCTATATTTAAAAAAAAAAAAACATAAAATCCTGCAGTTTTCACACTAAGCCTAATAACAGGTGCCACAT
Organism: Bufotes viridis; assembly: GCA_033119425.1. NCBI lineage: Eukaryota > Metazoa > Chordata > Amphibia > Anura > Bufonidae > Bufotes > Bufotes viridis. Next base: position 430,046,848 of record CM065591.1, read on the forward strand.
ATTGGTCTGTTCAGATCAGTTATGAGCAGTCATCTCGTTATCACAGTATTAGAATAACAGATGGTGTAAAGCATATTTCTAAAGACTGTTAACAACAAGAACAGCTATGGCAAGATAGCAGCTTCCATAAGCTTGTTCAGAAAATAGAATAACAAAATCTACAGTTAGAAAATAAAAGCAAATGAGAAGAAATAGGATATGTGCCATTATCTGGATTTAACTAAGTGGCAGCAAAAACTGAAGTTGACAGATTCACTTTAACACAAAGGTTCAATACCCTTTTGCTCTTCTCTCTTAACATTTCAATAAAAGACATGAATGGTACAAATCTTGGGGTGTTATTATTAGTTTAGCTAGATTGTGTTTGTCTATAACTGTGACTTCCAAAAGGTTCTTTTACTTTTTGTTCTAACTGTAATGAAGAAGTGAAGATTTAATATGTAATTTTCTCCTTCAATTTAGGCTGGGTTCACATCTTGTACTTGTCTGTTACACAGATGCCTCATCCTTAAACCAGACAAGAGTCCAACTGACTGTGGAACCTATTCTCTCATTTCATTGTTAACAATTATAAAATACTGGCTAAAATACTGGGAACCAGATTAAATAAATGTATCCTTAAAATTATATAGGCTTCATGACTGGTAAGTCTACCACTGAAAATATCAGGCGTATTGAGGTAGTCAGTCAACAACAACAATGGGACTTGGCATCCCTTTGATGTTGAGTTGCCTTATTTATTTGCCACCTTAAAGCACTTTGGGACATCATTTATTAAATGGGTTTCTATATAAATGCCCCAGATCTGATATCTCTGTTATAAATAAACAGAAACAATTTTATTAGTCCGTTAATCCGTGGATCGCCGCTGCAAGTCTCAAGTGTGTTGTGGGTTCAATTCGCACCAAATTGTGTTGCGATACGTATGAGGCCGCGCGATTCCTTCAATACTGTTGGACATAGGTTATAACACTCTCCCGCGGATAAATCGGGGTCTCCCAGACGTCTTTAAAATAAGATCATCCTGCGAAGTATCAGAAAGGTGCACCGTTTTAACAATCACAACTGTAGCTTCACAGTTATACTCACAAGCACAGGTGATTCGTAGGCACATCAAACAAATACCATTCACCTTCACCTTCGTCTTGAAGATTCTATGTTTTTCATAACCCTAGGGAAATCCCCATAGTGAAGTCCCATAGAGTAAAATGCTTCTAAAATGATTTATTATATTCACAAAAGTGAACTAAAACAGACGTATAGTATATAAAACACCCGCGTCCTCACACTGTCCGACCCGGGTTCGCTCCAAAAGCTTCGTCAGGAGCGTACATCCAAGAACCTCCCATCAGTCCTTTTTAACCAGAGTCCCGTCCCCCGCCCGCATTTCACCTGTCGAAATTAACAATCTCATTCCCTTGGTCACAATTCATAAAAGTCTTTACATCCCTAAGATTCTATAAAAAATCCTATATAAAAAAATAAGGATAAAAATTGTACATAAAAGAAAAAGATCACTTAGAACAGTTTCCTTCCCTAAATGATATATGGATATTAATCACACACCTCCAAAAGCAGACTTTCCAGCCACATCACTCCTACCTATCAAACACACCTAACATATTTACACCTAACCAACTCTTCCCTGAGCTCGCTTCACCTATCCTTACCAGGAGGATCCATAGGCAACCTCTATCAATCAGATGAGACATGCTTTCAGATCAAACTCGACATTAAGTCCCTCTGGTTGTAGTGTGTTCATTTCATATATCCATCTTACTTCGCACTTATAAAGTTTTCCTATCAAATCACCTCCTCTCCAATTGTGTGCAAGAGGCCTTAGGCAATGATACACGGCAAGGATGCCCTCTCTCTTCTCTACTATTTGCCTTGTCTATGGAGCCACTTCACATTCGTCTTAGACAAGACCCACTTTATCACGGTATCAGGATGGGGGATATGGAGGATATAGTTGGTTTATATGCTGATGATCTTATATTCTTTATGTTCCGGGTGAATGACACCCGCGCCATGGATCTCATCAATGCCTTTGGTCAATGCTAGAGATGTGCGAAGCTTTAAAAAATGCGATTTGGCCGCTTCACTGAAGTTCGACAGAAAATTCGATTCATTACAAATTAATTTGTCATGAATCGTTATAAATCCGGTATATCCCGTTATTCTCCCTATATCATCTCAAAATCCTTTTTCCTATAACTTAATTCCCTGATGCCCCCGTTCATATGGGGATCTTCCAGACCTAAATTGTTATTGACTACTTATGGGGGAGTGTCCTTGCCTGACTTTTACTTTTAGCTGGCCGACTTCGTTTCCTAAAGGCCTTGCTTTCACCTTATGAGCAACTTCTGAACTCAGAGGCTCATCTAGCTTTTTATCTTAATTTAAAGTCACTCAGGCCCGTTTTATAGAAATCTCAGCTGTTCCTCTGTATGCTCCTGCCTACTCACATTGTTGCTATACAGGTTTGGTCAGCTGCTAGAGATATCGATGCATTCCAGAATTCTATAGCTGAAAAACCACTGTGGGACGAACCTATGTTTCCATCACTTGTGTCTCTTTCTAACTCTTAATTCTGGAAATCACATAATGTGCGTTCTTTTAGTGATGTCTATCAGGCTGATGTTTTTTTCGACTCCACTCTTTCACTATCTACAGATTAGGTTTGCCCTTAATACTCACTTTTCAGGAGCCTTGGTAGCTATATCTAACTACCCTCTAATTGAAGTATGTTGTTCCCAAGGACCACATGGTTTTATTTCTGCCTTAGGACCCTTTTACACGAACGAGTTTTCCGAGCGGGTGCAATGCGTAACGTGAACGTTTTTTTCACGCATCAGTTCTGTGTTGCGTGAAAAACGCAGAATGTTCTATATTCTGTGTTTTTCACGCAGCCCTAGCCCCATGGAAGTAAATGTGGCTTCAGTGAAAAACGCATCGCATCCAGAAGCAAGTGCAGATGCAATGCGTTTTTCACTGAAGGTTGCTAAGAGATGTTGTTTGTAAACCTTTAGTTTATCACCCGCGTGGAAAAAACTGAACAACTAAATGGAATCGCAGACAAAACTGACTGAACTTGCTTGCAAAATTGTGCGAGTTTCCATGAACGCACACCTAATCCGTCACGCTCATGTGAAAGAGGCCTTATATACACATTTATTGGGAGCCAAACTGAGCTCTACGCAACTTGTAGCTATGGATAATTAGAGAGCCCCGATTCCCTGATCTTACTGATGATGACTCTCCTGACATCTTTATGTCACTCATCTATGTTTCTTCGGCTATCAATATTAGATTCATTCAGATTTGCATTGTGCAGGACGGATCCGACAGGCTGTTCACCCAATGGAACAGCCTGTCGGATCCGTCCTGCAGCTAGTGAACATGTGCCCCCGGACTACCGCTCTGGCCCCATTGACTATAATAGGGGCGGGGTGGAGTTCCGGCGAAGGCACGGCAGTGCACGGCGAGAGGCTGCCGGAATAAATGTCAGACATGTCGTAGTTTTATTCCGTCGGGTGAACAGCCTGTCGGATCCGTCCTGCCGCTAGTGTGAAAGTAACCTAAGTTCCTTGCTGAACTTTTGACTCTCCCGCTTCCTACTCACCCATCCATCTGTTTATTTGGTGTTTTGGATGAGGCAACATATTCCCATTGCGCTCCATTGGATTGGAGACAGATGTCTTCTGTCTCAGTGGTGAATACAATCATTCCATACGAGAACATTGGGTGTGCCTTCAAGCTTCCTAAGATTTGGAGATCATTGTGCTGTTCTCCACAGACACTGCCTTAGCCTCTGAAACTAAATATTTCACGTTACTTGTCTGTATTATGATTTTGCATTCTCAAACACACAATTGTGTATCCTTGTAGTGCTGAGACTCCGACATGTCATATATCATATAATGACTAAATTACTTTTTTATTGCATTTGTTCAATAAAAAGTGAGTTTTAAAAAATAAAAAACAAAACGAGATGACTCAGAGGGATGCCATACAGTGGCATCCGTCACCATACAGTTCCATTGTAAAAAAAAAATACGTTAAAGTATATGTTTTTTGTCGGACTGTGCAGGATGGTTTGGCGTTCTATACTTTTGCATCCTTTCTTCCCCCAACATATACATTCAACGTAAGGGAATTGTGATGTGAACCCAGCCATAGAATATTTGTTCCACCACTGCCTTTTGCAGGAGTCCCACGTACAGCTAACCTTTCCCACACAAGGTAAACCATGCGCGGATCAGTCCTACCACATAAGCAGGGAGTGTCAAGCATTAATCCCCTAATTAATTACTCCCAGGATGTGGTATTGTTAAAGAGATGCTTGTATACCTGATAAGTACCTGATATGTCCTGCTGCTGATCAACCAGACATGTTGGTCGGCCCCTTTTAAATAAACAGCAATTATCCAACTTGGACAGCCTCAAAAACAAGTTGTATATATTCCATGTAAATTAGCGCTCTTTCCAAAAGAGAAAAGAAAGCTGTGCCTCTGGTGACACCTGTTGGAAGGTAACTGTCCTGTAAATCAATTAAGGTCATTTACAAAGTGCTTTACGCTATTATTGTGCCGTAAAAGAGTTTTCAAATTGTGGTGCACAGCATATATGCACCATAATGTGCGACTTTTTAAGCTTCTAACCACTGTTGTCAAGAATGGGGGAGGGGCTTCATTGGAGGGGTGGGGCTTGGCATGGCCCGCTGACTTTACTATAACTTGCGCCAGAAACTGGTGTAGGTTGGAGCTGCAATCTACGTCAGCCCCAGCCTATGTAGACTTCAGTTTCTGGCGCAGGTCAGAGATGCATCTAATTTATAAAGATGTATCTACCTCTTAATATATTAGCCACATCTCATTTCAACGCAAAGGAGATCAAGACTGGCATATGAGTACACAAGTCTTGATAAATCTCCCGCAATGTTTGTCCTCTTAAACATAGTTAAGGATTATAGCTAAGTCAGTATCTCATCTGCAGACAGCTGTTTTGGCATGATTGGCTGTGCAAAGCAGAGAACTGGCTTCCCTGGGTGAGGTCTATATAATAGGATTGGCCCCGAGAAACCCTTAAAAAGGTTGAACATTGACTTAGGCCTCATGCACAAGACCACATTTTGGGTCTTTGTTTAATCTGCATTTTTTGCCGATTGCACGTCGTGTACCCATTCATTTTCATAGGTCTGCAAAATGCACCGTGTGCTCTCCGCATCTATGTTGCCGTTCTTCAAATTATAGAACATATCCTAGGCAGTTTTAGGAGGAAAATGCGGTGTACACACGGCCAGTGTCTTTTTTTTGTGGATCGGTGGTTTTGCAGACCACAAAATACAAATGGCTGTGTGCATGAGGCCTTATAGGATAGCTGCCTTCCAGTAGGTGGCACCAGAAGCACAGCTTTCTTTTTTCTTTGGGAAAGAAAGCTAATCTGCATACCCTTTTCCCAGAGGAGCATTGCATGGCCTATAAGACTCCTTACGCCTGCTAGGTGCTCTCTACAAGGAGAAATGGAACATCCACTGCCAATAAGTTATAAAAACAGAATGTATGCCAATTCCTACCTGGTATTGCACATAAAATATGATTTGACTCCTGCAATAATTCTATTAATAAAACAATTTAATAATACCATCAGTAGAAATGTAAGAATACAGGCACAAAACGGAGTATTGTGGGTTATAAAGATAATTTAGAGGAGGAGACTGCGTTCTTATCTATGTGGTGAAAACCAGTAAGGGTTATTGCTTCCTAACCGAGAACATGCATACAAACTGCTCTGAACAGGGTTTTGAACTTCAGAGATACAGATGAAAGACATTAGTTTCACCTCATGGGGGCAGCAGCGCTCACATAGAATTTGGTTTTATTTACAGCATAGCCAACACATCTGCATTGGGACATGTGCACACTACATTTATCTGCAGTATGACAATATTTCATAGAAATGTTTTCTGAAAAAAGGGGGTAACCTGCAGAGTAAATGCAGAGAAAACACCACGTATGTACAGACCATAAATTAACCCTTTAAGATCTCTTCCACACATCAGTGAATCAGGGAGGTGTGATGTTTGTGGTCTCCGCTGAGCCCTCACATATCCATTGATTTTCAGTTTCCATGGACCATGGGTGACCATGGAAGCATACCCTATTTTTGTCTATGATTACGGACACAACACAAATGCCATCTATGGTCTTGGAGATACCAACTGTGTATTGTTTCTTTCATTTTTAATAAAGGCATTTGTAAGCAAAAAAGGGAGATTTTTGTCTTTTGTACTTTTTCCTTTTTTTCCACATATTTGGGCTTATGCACACAAACATGTGCCGGCCGCGCCTGTATTGCGGCCCACAAACCATATTTATGAGAACTGATGTTTATAAAGAATTGCTTGAAGCACATCACCACTGTTGTGAACCCACCAAGGAAAATTAAAACACACATTAGATTTCTTTAATAAGGAAGAATTTTTCCTTAGGGCTCTTTCACACTTGTGTATTTGTTTTCCGGCATAGAGTTCCGTCCTCGGGGCTCTATGCCGGAAAAATCCTGATCAGGATTATCCCAATGCATTCTGAATGGAGAGAAATCCGTTCAGGATGTATCAGGATGTCTTCAGTTCAGGACCGGAACGTTGTTTGGCCGGAGAAAATACCGCAGCATGCTGCGCTTTTTGCTCCGGCCAAAAATCCTGAACACTTGCCGCAAGGCCGGATCCGGAATTAATGCCCATTGAAAGGCATTAATCCGGATCCGGCCTTAAGCTAAACGTCGTTTCGGCACATCGCCGGATCTGACATTTAGCTTTTTCTGAATGGTTACCATGGCAGTCAGGACGCTAAAGTCCTCGTTGCCATGGTAAAGTGTAGTGGGGAGCGGGGGAGCAGTATACTTACCGCCCGTGCGGCTCCTGGGGCGCTCCAGAGTGACGTCAGGGCGCCCCAAGCGCATGGATCACGTGATCGCATGGATCACGTGATCGCATGGATCACGTGATCCATGCGCCTGGGGCGCTTTGATGTCATTCTGGAGCGCCCCGGGAGCCGCACGGACTATAAATATACTGCGCCCCCGCTCCCCACTACTACTATGGCAACCAGGACTTTAATACCATCCTGGCTGCAATGGTAACCTCAAAGCATTTTAAAGACTGATAAGGATCCTGATCAGTCTTCTAATGCTTTCAGGCGACTTGCATTCTGACGGATCCGGCGGGGCTGATCCTCAGAACGCAAGTGTGAAAGAGGCCTTAACTTCAATTAAAGACTGAACTTTTACCTAGGCAAACCTTCTGTTGATATAGTGCAAATTTTCTTATTGCTTAAACAACTTCCTAAGCGTTGACAGAAACTGCACTGGACAATGACTATCAAAACTCCCACCCACAAGTCAACTATCACACTGATGCCTGCCTCTGGTCATAATTGTTCCTACAGTGCTGCAAAAAGGCATACCAATGTGTAACAGCCCTCTTTTGACCTCCATCAGGGTAACCAAGCCCTATGTGCCACATACTTACCTCTCAGTGCTCCGGGGGCGAGCCCGGCCTCTCTGTTGAGGTGCAGCTGGGGTCGCTCCATTGCAGTGGCAACCAGCAGCTGACAGTCGGGAGTCAGCCTATCAGGGAGTTGGGTCCCCGGGCCAATCACGCTAGACTTCCTGTTAGTCGGAGATCTAAACAGACAGCTGCTGGCAACAAGTGCCTGTGGTTGATCTTCTTTGGATTCCTGGTATTCTGACTTTTGGATTTTCCCTGACCTTGCTCTTGACTGCCAATTATTCCACTGTGATTATCTCCTGGCACTGACCCCGTCTGGTATTTGACTCTGTGTTTGTATGTTGTGTTGGTTCTGACTGTGGCCTGGTTTTGACTTATCTTTTGGATTCTGATCCAGTTCTGGCTTTACCTGTCTGGACCATTGCCAAGTTGTGGGCTGCCATTTAGGGTAGCTCGTGCAAGTAGGTAGGGACAGTGGTACAGTTGGAGTACAGGGCTGCACTGTTCCCTACCCTATGTGACTCAATGGCTATGTGTGGCATATATGCTGGGACCTTTCCACTTCATATACATCCAAAATAGTGCTCTAACATGTTGTGAATGAGGCTAATATATATTTTCATAAAGTGTCACCCTACATACTAAAATGACCTAGTGACCTTCCTCATTCTCAGAACAATTGTATTACTGATGACTTGTGGAGTTGCCTTACCAGTGAACACATATGATTTTAAAGAGGCTATCCAACATTTTGAAAGGTGCCATGGCCTCTTCAGTGGGGGTGCTGGGAGTTGGACCCCATAAATCAGATATTGATGTCCTATCCTGAGTATAGGCCATCAACATCAAAATTTTGGACAACCCCTTTAATTACATATCACATATTTTCTTTTTAGTCATATCAGGCAAGGGCGTACAGAGATGCTATAGGGTCCCATAGCAAAACTTGTTATGGGCTCCACCCTCAAAAGTTGCGATTTGCCTTGCCCACTTTGCCCTGCCTTTATCTTGGTAAAAAGTGGAACAAATATTATAAATATGGCACTCCTTCTGAGCCCCATATTTCTCAATGTGTTAACACCAGACTAGCAGCATAAATGCTTTGACACATCTCCCCCATACAGCTAAAAATCACTGCTTCTCTCACACAGTAAGTTATAAAACTGTCTGCCTGTAGCCACCAAAATGGGATACAATTACCACTGAACTCAATGGATGTTGTAAAAATCTCTATGAATTGAGATACTCCAAAATGCTAGGGCTCTGTGTGGGGAAGCAGAAGTCCAGCCTTTGGTCGTCTTTCACCACCGGCCAAACATATGGTCCAGACAGTTAGATATGTAAACTATTATGTGCCATTGTAAAAATGTATAGAACACACAGTATATTGTTTAACTGAATGTCTTTACATTGCATTATAGCAAATAACAATTACTGTTTAAAGGAACCCATCAGCTTTCATGACATGTATCGTTTAGTAAATACTGCATTCACTGTAAAAAAATGTTTTCTGAAAATACTATGTTCTGCTGTTCCTCTTTTATTCCTTCTATTATTCCAACTGCATGTGATGATTTCCTTTGACAAGGGGCCATGTCCCTACTCAAATCTGAGATAGTAGCCCAATCAGTTGGACACGTCATACTGACAAATGGTACGGTAATGAACAACTGTCATTCCCCCCCCCCCCCCACACACATTTCCAGGAAGAACAATAGTGGAACAATATAGTCTTCTAACAAACTGTTCTAGAATGTTTTTATATGGCAAACACGTGTTTACTAAAACACATGGCAACTGGGCTAACAGAATAATGGAGACCAATGAATATTGCCCAAACATAGTTCAAAAACGCCGTCACCCAGCTAAGTTGTGTCCAGTAGAAGTCTATGAGTATATTTGGTGTATAGGTGTGAACTGAGCCCTATGTGAGAACCTAGGCTTACTTTCTTCTGGCGGCATAGAACCAGTTCTATATCTATGTACCCTGGATAAAGGACAGTGGCTTGTTGGAAACCCCTCTGACAAGCCAGCATCAGGGGAGCATACCTCTTCTGGAAGTAATGGAAGCGGGTGGTTTTCTCTGTTGCTAAATACATGTCACTATTTATACAACAGTTTACTATTAGCCTTCATCACGTGCGTCATTGCAACACAATTGTACTTCCCTGATTGCTTCACACTTATATACAAATGTTGCTGTTTTTGAGCATAAGATTGTGGTACTGATTTTTTACATTTCCTGTTTAAAAAATGTGTATTTCAGCTGTGAAACCACTTGTTAAATGGGAATTATTCAAGATATGCAATGCTGATGCTGACCTGGGAGTATAGTGTACATGATATTCCTCAACAAGACGCACAATGGGGAATACAGCCAATGTTCCTTCTGAGAGTAACCAGTGAGCAGGGCAGGTTGGGACTTGGGTGCTGTTCCCTCTAAACCTAGCAGAGAACTGCTTTAAATAAATATAGTACAACATCATCGTACAGCTCCCAGATATAGTACCAAAGGATCCTCCGATGAGCCCAGTCTCTGAAGCCGTAGTGGGTCTAAAAGGTCCAGGAGAAAAAAAGCCATTTGTAGCTGCCTTTGGAGCTAATCACTAGAGTCTTGCAACTAGGCCCCAAAAATAATTTCCTTTGGTGGGCCCCAACAGAACCCCAGTTTGAAACTGTTAAACAGCAAATGGGTTTAATGCAGTGAAGGTTATTGTCATCACTGGAAGTCTTGAACAGTGAAGGTGTTAATATCTGTATTCCGGTATGGCAGTAAAGGTGTTAGTGTCAGCATCCTTAGTGGTCTAGCTACGGCAATAAAAAGGTTATTAGTGTTCTTGGTGGTCTAGGACAGTGAGGCTGTTAATTTTTGTATGCATGGGGTCTTGGTCAGTTAAGGGCTTAATGTAAGGATAACTGGGGGTCTAGAGCAATAAATGAGTTAAACTCACTATAGCTGGTGGCCTAGGGCAGTAAAGGGGTCAATCACAGTATTCCTGGTAGTCTAGGCAGTGAAATGGCTAATTGATAAATAGTGAGCAGTGGAAGGTTCACAGGGGTATTCTCATCTGAGACATACCCCCATTGTGTAATAGGTGGTACTGCTGGGACTCACACCTATATCAAGAAAGGAGTGGGCAAAGTGAGGAACCCGGTCTGGCTAAGTGCTTTACGCATAGAAGTCAATGAGAGCATTCACTTCTATGGACCCGAATGGCTCGGCTATTTTCGGCAGCCCCAAAGAAATGAATGGAGGGCAGCTGCGCATGCGCAGTGCGCCCTCCGCCACTTTCGGTGGTATCTTTAGGAGATAGGTGCGGATCCCACCGCTATCCTAGCGATATGCCCCCAATGTCTCAGATGAGAAAACCCCTTTAATGCTGCATACCTGGGGTCTTGGGGTTACTCAGCTCTCCACACTCCAGGATTTCCCAGGCTGTAGCAGAAATCTGAAGACTTAGCAGGAAGCTGTTGTACCTTTACATTTGAACGGTTCTGTTTATGATTGGACAGAGTGAGGCAGAGTCTCGTCTAACATTCTCAGTTTTACATAAGCCTTAAGAACTAATTTCTCCAAGGAGGCATCTATCACATAATCGCACTCCATAACCCATATGCAACCTGTTTATGGTGCTTGGACAGAGGTTGTCCTTATGTAGGAGCCGATGCTGCCAGAATGTCATTAAATAAAAAGTTATATCATTTACTAATAGGTATGTTTTTCTATTACCTTGTTTTTGTGACCCCATACAGCGTGGTTGAGCAGGGCCACATGTAAACACGTGTAAAATTTTGATATGACCTGGTCTTATTGGAAGTTGGAAGTTGACTTTTATATATATATCTAAAAGCTTTTACATTATGCAGTTTATTATTATTTCTATATACAGTATTCAAAGGCCCATATAACAACCTTTTCACTATACACAGTCACACACATAAGATAAAAGTTGTTCAAACCCATCAATTTGTTGGGATCAGCTGACATGTTTAGGGGGCCTACTGACTCTTCTCTGATGGCGGATGTTGAGGGAAAGCCAACACGTTCAACACTTTGTTCCCATGGGAGATAAGTCACTGCCAGCAGGGTCTAGCGGTAGCTTATTCCTCTCTCCCCAAGCGTAGCCAAGCTTGCATGTTTATGGAGGATGGAGGAGAAACATCTGTCGGCTGACATCTTTATTACATGTGTGACTAGATATAAACATTTTCATAATTTATTATAAATAAATGATCATAATTTATTTGTAGAAGGAGGACCTAGTTAGATCTACTTTGTAGAAGAAGTAATTCTTGGATAAGTTGTGAGCCAAGCAGTTCATGTTTACTAGATATCCTCCCATCACCTTGTAGTCACCTAGTTCTCAGGGCCGGTGCAAGGATTTTTGCCGCCCTAGGCAAAGATCCATTTTGCCGCCCCCCCTGCCATGTCACTCACTCACTGACAGACAGACACGCACACACTGACAGACGAACACGCACACACTGACAGACGGACACGCGCACACTGACAGACGGACACGCGCACACACACTGACATCATATTCTGGCTCCCGGCATCACAGAGGGCGCGCGAGGAAGGAGCTGCTGGAACAGCCTCCTTTGCCGCCCGGCTCCTCTGCATCGGTAATTTACTGGCAGAGCAGGCACCTGCTATCAGGGTAAGCAGGTGCCTGCTCTTCCATATTTAAGAAGGACCTCCACTTCCTGGCCCCCACTAGGGCGCCCCCAGCAGGCCGGCTCCCTAGGCGAATGCCTAGTTCGCCTAACGGTAGCACCGGCCCTGCCAGTTCTACCATGTACATTTGTCGGGTAATTCAAAAGACCATCAAGAGTAGCTAGGTCTGGTTGTGGCAAGAGTTTTTGTGAAGGAGAAAGCTGGGCATGCTGGACTGTTTACAAATGGTTTGGTTGGGGTTGTCTAAGTTTAAAAAAAGATGCATCCCATCTGTTCATAGTTTATTCCTGGTATTGTAGTCCATGACACATTTCAAAGAATATTAACAAGCTGCAATATCCAACAAAGCCTAGAAAGACAGATCTTTTTTATAATCCTGGATAAGTTGATAAAGGGAGTCTGTCAGCAGTTTTGTCAATGCTAAATTCTTGAGAGGAGTCTAAATTCATGAGGCGTAGCACAAATATGACGTTTTGTTCTGCCCCTGAAAGTGCCCAGGACGGGGCTTCACTTTGAAGTGATCTCTGCTCTGAGCTGCTTCACATCTGCTCTTCACCTCCTATCTGCTCGAAATGACAGATGTGCTGTGTTCCTAGTTGGGTGCTAAGGTTGTGAGAGAGGAGGGGCTATTAAGCAGCTCCATGCAGGGAGCACTTGGACACTTGCAGGAGCAGAATCTGGCAGACTAAAAGTTCATATTCTCACTACCTCTGATGAGAAATACTTTACAAAAAGTATGTTTGTTCTCCTTTCCCCAGCTCCTACATAGGGCTGTCTAAAGTTTAGCATGGTCAAAACTGCTGACAAACTCCCTTTACACTTAGACTGCATTTGTGGTTCTTGAAATGTTTCGTTATTTAGGGGTATAAGTGGATAATGCATGAGAACCCAACTTTAATATTTCACTGAATCTGCTAGTAAATATTTCAAATATAGAGTATCACTTTATTATGTATTTCTATGCATTGAATATACAGTATTTTCACCTTTTTAGATATGAGGAATACAAGATGACAACCTGCTGCTAACTATTACCATATCTGAATGGCTAATTTACCTCATTTACATATGCATTATGGATGCAAATAGAGCTGCTGATCTTGATTAGAGCCTATTTACGTAATGTGAGGTGAAACTTTAATGAGTTCACATCCTGGAATACGCAGTTAGTAATCACCTTTTACTTCTCAAATCTGTCCTAAGGGACCCCCCAGCAAGGATGCGATGAGATGCAATCATTTTGATTACTTTGGCTATATTTAAACACAGTAATATGCATAAACCTAGACATTTGTAGGGTCTAAGTACTGGAGGGCAACATCTTTCTTCATCTTTTCACTATGTGCGGTGCAATAAAAACTTAGTTGTTCTAAAACGTAAGGGTTAAAATACTAAAGACTAGTCAAAGGCAACCTATAGCTTTTCAACTACTGGTGAACTTTAGTGCCATCCTCCATCAATTGAGAGTTCATGCTGAAATATGTACTTCTCATTCAGGGAGATTTATGTTTTGAGCAAGCAAAGCTTATATATTGCATAATGTATAGTTGTACAATCTTACAAAATACTTTCTGCATTGGTTCATCGTGTTTTACAGCATCCATTCTTATATAATTCACTGGTACGTTGTTTACTTACAGATGCATCCAGATCATGTGCTGTTCACACAGGTGCAAAGCATTTACATGTAGACGACTCTTATAACTCTAACTGTACTTAAAGGGGCTGTCTTGCTTCAGTCAAAGTGAAAACAAGGCACTTACTAATGTATTGGGATTGTCCATATTGTCTCCTTTGCTGGCTTGACTCGTTTTTTCATCAAATTATACACTGCAGGGGTTACAACCAACCTGCAATCCAGCAGTGGGAGCCATGCATGCACACTATAGGAAAAAGTATCGTCCTTTCTGCACTGCAGCGGTGGATAAATTCTGGACACATGGCCGTTGCTAGGGTCTGAAAAGATCCGGGGCCCAAGCCCCAATGAATATGGCCCAATTCTCTCAGTTGACCCTCAGCAGCCCCCCTCCCCCCAGCACACTGCATTTTACTACACTTGCTATACAGCAGCACATACCTGTCACATCCAGGGCCTCCCAGGTGACGTCTCCTCCGATGTACATCTTCTCTGTCATCATCTTCTCCATTTGGTCCGTACAACTTCTTTCAGCCGCCTCGTCTTTGCAGAGTGTGACACACTGACATCTTAGCTTCCTCACATTTCTATCATCATCCCCCAACCTGGAGTCCCCACAGTGTTATCCTGCTGCTCGCTGTGCCCCCCAATACCCCAAGTACTATCCTGAAGAAACATTTATGCCCCCCATAGTAATAGTGCTGCTCATAGTCCCACCAATAGTAATTCCCTTCTAGAATGCCCTCATTAGTAATACTCCCCCCTACAGTGCCCCCAACAGTGATATTGCTCCCCAAGAATGCCTCCATTAGTAGAAGATCTCTACAGTATTAATAATACCCTCACAGAGCCCCCAGGAGAAACAAGGCTCCCTATTGTTCCCCCAGTGGTAATAAAGCCATCTACAGAACCCCTCAGCAGTAATAGGGCACCCCATAGTGCTCTTAGTAGAAATAAGGCGGATGTATATGTCACACCTATAGAGCCCCCAGTAGGTCAACTCCTAATGTTCCCTGGATTTAAAATACCCCTACAGTGCCCCCAGTATTTATATTGCCCCCTACTGTTATAATGCTCACCTTGAAGTGCCCCAGTATTTATAATGCCCCCGTAGTTATATTCCTTCCTCTACCATACAGTCCCATGTAAATAACATCACATTATCTCTCCTGCCCCCACCAAAATACAGCCCCATATAAATAACATCACTCCCCTCCCTTCAGCCTCTCCAATATACAGTCCCATGTAAATAACACTATTTCCCTCCGCCGTATAGTCCCATGTAAATAACATCACACCATCTCCCCAGCCCCTCCAATATACAGTCCCATGTAAATAACATCCCTCTCTACTGCCCCCTCCAAGATACAGTCCCATGTAAATAACATCACTTTCCTCTCTTCAGCTCCTCTAATATACAGTCCTATGTAAATAATATCATCCCCTCCCCATCCGCCTCCAACATGCATGTAAACATCCCCCACTCAACATTTATTCCCATGTAAATAACATCACTTGCTCCCCCAGCCGCCTTTAACATGGAGACCCATGTAAATAACATGACTCCTTTCCACAGCCACCATCAACATACAGTCCCTTGTAAATAACATCACCCCCTCCCACAGCTTCCTTCAACATTCAGTCCCATGTAAATAATATCACCCCCTCCCACAGCCTCCTTCAACATACAGTCCCATGTAAATAACATCACTCCCTCCCACAGCCGCCATCAACGTACAGTCCCATGTAAATAACATCACCCCCTCCCACAGCCTCCTTCAACATACAGCCTCATGTAAATAGCATCAACCCCTCTACATTAAGTCCCATGTAAATAACATCCCTCCCTTCAGCCCTAACATGCCATCCCAGTTAAATAACCACAGCTCCCAGCATTGCTCTGCCTCTCCCATCACTTACCTCTCCTTATGTAGCAGACATCACCACAGCTTCTTCCCCCCGGACTTCTCCTCTTCACTGCTGTCCTCTCCTGCACTGGTCACATGTCGGTGACATCATCGCAGGTCCTCCACTACTGCCTGTTTTATTGATCACATGACCTGTGATGTCATCATAGGTCCTTCAACTTTTCCAGTGCATTAGATTCAGTTGTCTCTACCTGGCAGGAAGGACATTCGTGGCCTGGGACAAAACATTTAATCTAGCAACGCCCCTGCCTGGATACAAGCAATGTATAATGAATCTAGCCAGCAAAGGAGGCAATATGGACAATTAAAATACATTAGTAAGCGCCTGTTATTAATTTTGTCTATATCATAAATGCCATTTGCTTTAGCGAGAGAACCCCTTTAAACCCTTAACCCATAATGCCGTATATATACACGGTGTTATGGGCCCATGGGTGTATGAAGTGGGCCTCTGCAGTGACCCTGCTCCATACGCGCCGTGTGCCGGCTGTATCATACATCCGACACCCGGCCGAACTAACAGGGAGCAGCGGTTGCGCCGTCCCTGTCATTTAACCACTCAGGTGCCTCGATCAATGCTGATCGTGGCACCTGTGAGTGAAGACAGAGGGATGCGGTTCCCTCTGCCTTCCGATCGGAGCCCCCACAGTGAAATCACGGGGCTCTGATTGGTTACCATGGCAGCCTGGATGCTTCTGAAGCGATCCAGCTAATTTTTCTGTCATTTTGTCCCCCTAATAAATAAAAAAACAGCGATCAAAATGTTGTATATACTACAAAAATGGTATCAATGAAAACTAAAGTTCGCTACACAAAAAACAAGCCCTTATACAGCTCTGTAGATCGAAATATAAAAAAGTTATGGCTGTCAGAATCAAGCGATGCAAAGAAAATTTTGATTTTTCGAAAGGTTTTTATTTTTTTACAAGTAGTAAAAGTTTAGTATTGCCGCATTTGTACTGAGCCGCAAAATAAGAACGTCAGGTCATTTTTAGTGCATAGTGAACGCTGTGATGTCAAAATGCCAAAAACCTTGGTGGAATTCAGTTTTTTTTTTCAAGTTTGCCACACAAAGATTTTTTTTTCCTGTTTTCTAATACAAGACATGGTAAATTAAATGGTGACATTAAAAAATGCATCTTGTCCTGCCAAAAATAAACCCTCATATAGCTATGTGAACGGAAAAATTAAAAAGTTACGGCTTTTGGAACATGAGGAGGAAAAATCAAAAATGTAAAAATGAAAATAGGCCCGGTCCTTAAGGGGTTAAGGCTGGTTCTATAAAAGACGAGGACCCATGTAATAAACAATGCATGGTTTCTTGCAATTTTAAACTGTTTTTATTGAAACTTTAACACACATAGTAGGCTTTATATCATGCTAGGTAAATACTGCCACATACAGTCCACATCATACTACCTAAATAACATATGGCATCCAAATAATACTCTCTTAAAATTCCTGCGTAATTCTGCCAAAAAGTTATTATACTACAATGCTGCAATTTCATTTCGAAATAATACCACTAGAATTACTATAAAATACTGGGTGCTTTTTGTTTGCTCCTGGGGTTCCTAATATACTTGGTTGGCATCTAGAAAAAGGCTGCTAATTCCTCAAACTGTCCACTGATTCATATTTTGGAAAATTATGGAACATACAAAAAATAACCGCATCAGACATCTGTCAGCAGATTTGTACCTATGAAACTAGCTGACCTGTTGCTTGTGCGCTTGGCAGCTAAAGGTATCTCTGTCGGTCTTATGTTCATAATGAAGTTTTATTATATGCAATTGAGCCTCTAGGAGCAACTGGGGTGTTGCCAGCAGTTGCAAAAAGCGGGGATCCTCTAGGTGTAATGGTAACGCCCCCGTTGCTCCTAGAGGTTAATTTTCATATATTAAGACTTCATTTTTCTCAGCAATGAAGGCTCATATGAACATGGGACCAACACAAATGCCTTCAGCTGCCAAGTATAGATGCAACAGGTCAGCCAGTTGGTTAGGTATAAATCTGTTGACAGATGCCCTTTAGGCCTCTTTCACACGAACATGTGCGCCCTGTTCCCGTATTGCGGACCGCATTTGCACAACATTGCATCACAGAGTTCGTAATTTGTAATCTCCAAGCGAATTATAGTCTGTTAGTCATTTGGTAAATTGCAGTTTCAGTAGCTCAATACAAGTTTACAATCTTGGTAAATAGAATTAAATAAAGAACAAACAAAAGATAGTTAACAGAATAATGTCATTTATCAACATTCCTCGATTGAATTCAATAATTATACAACATAAATATTAGGTTTGACCAGTCCTTGACATTTCCTCCATATTTATTGTTTGGGATGGTGTAATGTCCATGCTTTCCATTTCTCCTCCATAATGCTTCTTTTTCCCTTGATTGTTGCGTTTATTTGTTTGTTTATGTAGTTTTTGGACACTGATTCTATAACGTCCCTGATCTTGGGTATAATGTTCGTTTTCCAATGTCTCGCTAGTAGCGTGCAATAGGTAATAAATATATGTATTTTTGGTGTTTGGGATTGTGGGTCTATCTCCTCGGTTCCAATGTTCAGTAACCCTCATTTCACACTTGCGCGTTTTACAGCGCGTTCGAACGCGCTGTTAAACGCATAACTGATGCAAACCAATGCTTCCCTATGGGACTGGTTCACATTTTCGCGTTTTACAGCGCATTCGAACGCGCTATAAAACGCCCGACGCATAAACAAGTACTTGAGCTTTTTTTGGGGCGTTTGTTGCGCGTTTTGGCCCATAGACTTCAATGGTAACGCACAACGCTTGTATTTTGCGCGTTTTTGACATTGAAAACGCGCGTTCGAACGCGCGTTTATGAATTTGCAACATGCTGGAAAGGCCAAACCCTGTGCTAGGCACAGTTTGGAGAGAAGCCAACACTGCAGTCAATCACACAGTCAACTATTGCCAAAAACGCGCACAAAAATGCGCGTAAAACGCGCGACAAAAACGCGCGGAAAACGCGCGTCTCAGAAACGCTCAGGCGTGAAACCAGCGTAAGGCTATTTCAGGGGTGAGTAAGATATGTTTGCCTGTTATCAGATTGGCTAGTTCATGTAAGTCCTTTTTCAGCTTTCTTAAATTCGGACACGTCCAGAAGATGTGTAGAAGGGTGCCTTGTGGATTGCACCTTCTCTATAATATTTAAATAACCCCTCAGGAGGTTACAACGCTAAAATTGTTTAACGTACATACATTTTAATGGTCCAGCAGACCTTAGCGTTATTTTTTGTATACCTCACTGAATAATATTTTTATAAAACACTTCACATCTTTATTTCTTTCTCATTAAAATAATGGTTATCAACTAGGGCAGTGATGGGCAACGTGCGGCTCTCCAGCTGTTGCTAAACTACAACTCCCACCATGCCCTGCAGTAGGCTGATAGCTATAGACAGGCTTTGCATGCTGGGAGTTGTAGTTCTGCAACAGCTGGAGAGCCGCACGTTGCCCATCACTGAACTAGGGGAACTAGAAATGATTAAAATTCCTCAGGGGAGCTACGATCCGGGATAGTATTAGAGCCTATTTTATAGTGGTTAGCCACAGATCTCCGTGGTACAATCTAAACCATCCAGTTACCACTGTTGTGGTGCGAGTGGTTGCCAGGTGATTAAAGGTGCCACTTATTAACCACTTCAGCCCCCCTAGCTTAAACACCCCTAATGACCAGACCACTTTTTACAATTCTGCACTACACTAATTTCACAGTTTATTGCTCCGTAATGCAACTTACCACCCAAATGAATTTTACCTCCTTTTCTTCTCACTAATAGAGCTTTCATTTGGTGGTATTTCATTGTTGCTGACATTTTTACTTTTTTCGATATTAATAAAAAATTACCGAAATTTTTACAAAAAAATGACATTTTTCCCTTTCTGTTGGAAATTTTTTCAAATAAAACTATATTTCTATATACATTTTTCTCTAAATGTATTGTTCTACATGTCTTTGATTTAAAAAAAATGCAATAAGTGTATATTTATTGGTTTGGGTAAAAGTTATAGCGTTTACAAACTATGGTGCAAAAAAGTGAATTTCGGCATTTTGAAGCAGCTCTGACTTTCTGAGCACCTGTCATGTTTCTTCAGGTGCTAGAATGCCAGGATAGTATAAATACCCCCCAAATGACACCATTTTAGAAAGAAGACACCCCAAAGTATTCGCGGAGGGGCATGGTGAGTTCATGTATCATTTCATATTTTTTCACAAGTTAGCGGAAAATGACACTTTTTGAGAAAAAAAAATAATAAAGTTTCCATTTCTGCTAACTTCTGGCAAAAAAAATTAAAAATCTCCCACAGACTCACTATGCCCCTCAGCGAATACCTTGGGGTGTCTACTTTCCGAAATGGGGTGATTTCTGGGGTGTGTTTACTGTTCTGGCATTTTGGGCGGGGCTAAATTGTGAGCAACCCTGTAAAGCCTAAGGCCCCTTTCACACGGGCGTGATTTCCGCGCGGGTGCAATGCGTGATGTGGACGCATTGCACCCGCACTGAATCCGGACCTATTCATTGCTATGGGGCTGTGCACATGCACGCAACGCAGGCCCCATAGAAGTGAATGGGGCTGCGGGAAAATCGCAAGCATCCGCAATCAAGTGCGGATGCAGTGCGATTTTCCCGCATAGTTGGTAAGAGACGGGACCCGATCTTTATTATTTTCCCTTATAACATGATTATAAGGGAAAATAATAGCATTCTCAATAAAGAATGCTTTGTAAAATGTGGATTAAGGGGTTAAAATTAAAAAACTTAACTCACCTTAGCCACTTGATCGCGTAGTTGCCGATCTCTTCTGTCTTCTTCAAGCATTCGCAGCCATCTAAAGGACCTGTGGTGACGTCACATCACATGGTCCAATCACATGGTCCATCACCATGGTGATGGACCATGTGATTGGACCACGTGATGAGCTCAGTGACCTCATCACAGGTCCTTTAGACGGCAGCTAATGAATGAAGAAGACAGAAAAGATCGCAACTACACGATCAAGTGGCTAAGGTGAGTTAAGTTTTTTATTTTTAACCCCTCCATCCACATTTTACTAAGCATTCTGTATTGAGAATGTAATTATTTTCCCTTATAACCATGTTATAAGGGAAAATAATAAAATCTACAGAATACTCAACCCGAAACCGGACTTCAGTGATGAAGTCCGGGTTTAGGTCTGGGTACTAAAAATGCTGATTTTTCACACGCGCGTGCAAAACGCATTACAAAAGTTTTCACAAGCGCGGAAAAATCGCACATTTACCCGCAACGCACCCACCTCTTATCCGGGCCTCAAAAGTGACGCCTGTGTGAAAGAGGCCTAAAGGTACTCGTTGGACGTTACGCCCCTTTACGCACCTAGGCTGAAAAAAAGTGGCACACCTGTGGTATCGCCGTAATCAGAAGAAGTAGGGCAATGTGTTTTGCGGTGTATTTTTACATATACCTATGCTGGGTGAGAAAAAAAATTAAAAAGTTGTCATTTACAGAGATATTTCTCACACCCAGCATGGGTATATGTAAAAAGACACCCCAAAACACATTGCCCTACTTCTCCTGAGTACGGCGATACCACATAAGTGACACTTTTTTGCAGCCAAGATGTGCAAAGGGGCCCAAATTCCAATGAGTACCTTTAGGATTTCACAGGGCATTTTTACGCATTTGGATTCCAAACTACTTCTCATGCATTAGGGGCCCCTAAAATGCCAGGGCAGTATAAATACCCCACAAGTGACCCCATTTTAGAAAGAAGACATATTCCGTGAGGGGTATGGTGAGTTCATGTAAAATTTTATTTTTTGTCACAAGTTAGTGGAATATGAGACTTTGTAAGAAAAAAAAAAAAAAAGTCAATTTCCGATAACTTGTGCCAAAAAACAAAATCTTCTATTAACTCGCCATGCCCCTCACGGAATACCTTGGGGTGTCTTCTTTCCAAAATGGGGTCACTTGTGGGGTATTTATACTGCCCTGACATTTTAGGGGCCTGGAATCCAAATGCGTAAAATGCCCTCCTAAAAGGTACTCATTGGATATTGAGCCCCTTTGCGCATCTTGGCTGCAAAAAAGTGTCACACATGTGGTATCGCCGTACTCAGGAGAAGTAGGGCAATGTGTTTTGGGGTGTATTGTTACATATACCCATGCTGGGTGAGAGAAATATCTCTGTAAATGACAACTTTTTAAAAAAATTTTATACAGTTAGCAGAAATTAACTTTTTTTTCCCGTTCATCCTCTGTGCTGAAAAAAAAAATGAACGGCACCGATTTCTTCATTCGCATCGATCAATGTGGATGAAAAAATCTCTGCCCAAAAATGTGCAAAAAAAAAAAAAAAGAGGGGAAAGGACATAGGAGTGCTTGCGAAGTAAAGCTGCGATCGCTAATAAAGATCCAAAAAGCTCAAAAGTGATCTTTATAGCGCCTGCAGTGATTTTACGGTGTTTTTGCAGTGATAAAAATAATATATATTTTTGTCACTGCGGCGGGGCGGGTGTGGGTGAACGCACGTGTGGGCGACCGATCATGCCTGCTATGGGGGATCTGTGATGGATGACACTGTTATTGGGGAATCTGTGGATGACACATATGTGTCATCACAGATCCCCCCTCCCCATAACAGGGTCCGTGTAGGAATGACGCCCAATACAATTATCCATTATGTTCACTGCTCCAGGCTTCCAGCGTTGCCACACATTAAGCAGTTCTGATCACTTACAGATACTATAAAGTACCAACGCTGATTAGCGATACGCTAATCAGCAAATCAGTGACTGCAGGGCGGTGCGGTGGGCTGGGTGCTAACGTAAGCTAAATACCTACCAAAGAGAGCCTAAACTAAGCTAAACCTAAAAGTCAATACTAGTGGGGAAAAAAAGTGACAGTTTACACTGATCACTTTTTTCCCTTTAACTAGTGATTGACAGGGGTGATCAAGGGGTTAATTGGGGTGATGGGGGGTGATCTGGGGCTAAATATGTGGTGCTTGGTGTACTCACTGTGACATGTGCTCTGTGCTGGGTCCAACCGATGAAAAGGACCCAGCACAGAGCACAGAAGCCATTTAATGCATTATAGTTATAAATATAATGCATTATATGGCTGATGATTCGTTTTTTTTTTAAAAGTCACCAGCCTGCCAGCGCTGATCATTGGCTGGCAGGCTGGTGACCAACTTGCCCTGCGCCTTTCCCTACATTCACTGCGCCTGCCCAGGAGCAAAGATCGCGTCATCTCGCCTCTCGCGAGATGACGCGCCAACGCGTCGCTGAGGAATAACCCGGCCGCCGAGATCACGCGATTCTGCGTGAGGCAGCCCGGAACTGGTTAAACAAACATTCAACTTGAAATTTCAGTGGTTAGTCTGGTCTGTGACTTCACCACTGTTGTAGTATGTACAGTTGCCTGCAAGTTATATAGTCACTTGCGAAGCCTGCAACTACTGGTGGGGTGGTGGGGCCCAGAGCCGAGGTGGCTTTGCTGCCTAGTGGGGGTGCTGTGTGGCTACTGGGTCCCGCTGTCTGCTGCTGGAGCGGAACTGGGGCGCCGGCGGTCGCCGCGCACTGATGCGCCATAAAATTAGAGTAGAGGCAACCTTGTCGCGGTAAGTGGGCCTATGCTCTTTGATCAAACTGTATACTAATGCCTCATTTATGCACAGCATAGAATGTATTACAAATTGGGCTGAGATGCCACGTAATTATGCTGAAGGACAGTCATTATATCAAAAGCATAGTACTGAGGATGTGCGATCCAGAGTCACTTTCTTGTGTTATATAAACCTCTGCAGCAGGGCCGGGCCGACACAGAGGCTGGGGAGGCTCCAGCCTCAGGGCGCTCCAGCCTCAGGGCGCAGGAAGGGGCCGGCCAGAGGGAGAGGGACTGTCAGGGGGGAACCGCTCAGCGCTCCCTCCTGTCATTTCCTGAGCCGGGTCCCGTCAGAGCGCTCCTCTCACCTCAATTATGTTCACTACTTCAGGCCTCCAGCATCAGGCCTCCAGCATCAGGCCCCGCTGCCTCTAACTAGAAACACAGTAAGCAGGTGGGCGGAGCCTAACGGACCTCCGTTAGGCTCCGCCCACCTGCTTAATGTGTGGCAACGCTGGAAGCCTGGAGCAGTGAACATAATGGATAATTGTATTGGGCGTCATTCCTACACGGACCCTGTTATGGGGAGGGGGGATCTGTGATGACACATATGTGTCATCCACAGATTCCCCAATAACAGTGTCATCCATCACAGATCCCCCATAGCAGTGTCATTCACAAGTTGGAGGGGGCGCACTTGGGCAGCTCAGCCTCTGTTGGTGGTGGACTTTGTCCCAGCCCTGCTCTGCAGTGTTCTCTTGTACACTTTGTGCATGCGTTGGCACTTAGTAGTCAATACTACTTCAACTCGACGTTGTAATTGCGCATCCTCCCGCACTTATGTCTATTTCCACTGCAGGTTATTACTTCTACGCATGCGTCTGCACTTAGGTTTTAACAGTGCTTTTTCTCTCATTCTCAGATAGTCAATATCCGTGTCTTTATAACAGGTGGAATATATTTATTCAAAGCTGTATCTCATGTAAAATGGATACATTTGTTAACATATACATCGGGATCACGGATCTCATATTTTATGTGTGTGCAAGATCTGGGGAGAAAAAAAGTGAGTTACAATCATAATGAAGATAATTATAGATGGACTGTAAAAGAAGTCTTTAAAGGAGAGATAGTGTATTATGTGGTATAGAATATAATGTATAATGCCATTATTTACAGATTGTTACTATTATAATGATCCAGATTTTATTGGTAATTAACTTATTTTCTCCTTTTTTTGAGATGAGTCTATTTAAGAGGTCACCAACCACTACATAATGTGTGCACTGATCCTCTACAGGGTAGGATGGTAAGTATTTTTAACACTTTTTACTTTATAGATCCCCTTCATGTCATGTTACTCAGTTATGATATAATCCCATAAGGGTTTAGATTTATTGCGGTGTATCATAAGCAAAGTTACAGATATTATTATAAAAACGAGGCAAATGTAAAGCCCTTGTTAATGCCATTCGGTGCAAGAGAATGGAGACGATAAATCCATTTAGTCTCCTCTGCGATAGGTAATAAATATATGTATTATTGGTGTTTGGGATTGTGGGTCTATCTCCTCAGTTCCAATGTTCAGTAAGGCTATTTCAGGGGTGAGTAAGATATGTTTGCCTGTTATCAGATTGGCTAGTTCATGTAAGTCCTTTTTCGGCTTTCTTAATTTCGGACACGTCCAGAAGATGTGTAGAAGGGTGCCTTGTTGATTGCACCTTCTCCAGCACATATTCAAACAAGTATTATAGAATTTATGCAGTTTTACTGGTGTATAATACCATCGAGATATTACTTTATAATATTGTTCTCTATGATTGGTGCAGGAGGTAGCCTTCTTGAATAATAGTGTCGTCTTGTTCCATTGGCTCAAATTTAGTGGTTTGTTTAAGTCTGTTTCCCACTTTTGGTGATATGGCAGTATTTCTTGTGTTGTATCATTATTCGCTATATTGTAAACCGCTTTAAAGTTTTTTGTTGGTTGTCGGTTAGGTGATATCTTTAAAAAATCTGATAAACATTGTGGAAGGTGCGTTTCTGTGGTAGGATATTTTTCCCAAATATTTTTTAGGGCTCTGTAGGTAGGTTTATCTTTATTCGTTAAACCAAATCTCTTTTTGAGTTCCTTGAACTCTAACATCTTTTTGTCTATTATTATTTGTTTCAAAGACGTGATTCCTTTGATCGTCCATGTGTCAATGTTCTTTGGCACCATGAAGTGTTTGAGAGATGTTAGCCATATTTGGTTTTTAATCATGTTTAGTAGACCACTACTAGTTTTGATGTGTAAACTCCATGCTTCTAGTGATGCCTTAATAGTAGGCATACAGTTTTTTGGCAAGTCTGTAAATTTGTTAGCTTTTGCTAACAAATGATAACAAATGCCTATTCTTTTTTAAAGAGGCAGAATAATTTAAAAATTAAAAATAAGCATTACTCTCTTCACAGATCTGCTCTGGTTGATTATACTCTCTATTATAGCCACAGGAAATGGCTATAAAAGCCTGCTCAAAAATAGAAGACCAGCACCCTCCAAAAAATATGAAATAAACATCCTAAATAAATAAAATAAGAGCAGCACCAAAATAATATGAAATAAATGTACAGGCACGCACTTTTTTGCATTGCACATCTATAATGGCTGTCTCCATTTGGACCGTCCACTGCTATGCACAAAGCTTTTAATTAGATCATAATATGTATATAGCTGGATCCAAAGCCTGAATTTTGTAGACCTAGACGCAGGAGAGAATGGGGGTTTCCACCCAAAGAGACCACTTTGTTGATAAATTGGCTCACAGAATATGCTCAAATTGCCTCACATTTTCATATACAGTAAGTACAGTAGGAAAGCAACTTAGGATAATCCATGTTTTCTATGTTTGCATATGGTGCAGAGTGCCGCTACATGTAGTCTTTAAAAATGTAATGAAGTAAGGGGGCACACTATAACAGATGGGAGCTGAATGTATAATGATCCTTATTTAATAAATAAAAATAACATAAAATACACATAATAACATGTATGATGCAATGTTCAGATCACACTGTTGAAAGGTAAAATCAACATAGATTGAAAATCTTTTCAATGGAAATGCATTGCAGCATATAAACGCGGTATAGGCGCGGTATCCAGATCACACTAGCTGTAACTAGATCAATAGCAAAGAAAAAATACTCCAGATGTCCAGCCAGATAGGTAATGAAGCTAGCAAAACGTCCGCTGTGAATCACAATTGAGTCAGAATGACCTGGTGTCACCCGATCAAGGCCAATAATATGAGCATAGCAGGTCAACTATTAAAACTTGGTGCCCTCGTGGTGTAATTCACTTATCGTTAGGTTACTTGATGTGCCTTGGAAACTGCTGCTGGCTTCACCTATAGGCAGCTTGTCGATATTATACCCCTTTTGCCTTACCTCCTTTCTTAGTGCTGCAGAGAAACACCACCGCTGTAAATCTCCATGACACCCGTGTCATCCCACGTGGTGTCAGGTCATATCGCGGTGTCCCACGTGACCCTGAAGCAGGCGGAGAAAGCGGAGCGGTCTTTTGGTGAGGGAGGCAGCGTAGGGTCCTAGTGTCCAGGTGTCTTGCTCCTTGGCCGTTCTGGATACTGGCAATAGAGGTAAATAGGAAGATAAAAAATCTTAATTCTCCTTCAAGCGCTGAAGTTTTATAAGGAAATCCTTTCATGGATTCTTTAAAAATGCCCACTCAGCCAATCACTGTCCAAAGCTGCGACCTGCCACAGGAAGCGATTGGCTGAGTAGATGTTTGCAGCCATTTCCTGTGTGTCGTGACAGAACCAAAAAGTGGAGAGCAGTGGGGATTAGAGAAGAGTTTGAACAGCAGTGGAAGAGATCAGTGAGTTGTGCAGCAAGCCTCTGTTGGAGTATGGGAGTGGTGGTGGCCTTGATCAGATGCTGTAGTGTCCTGCTGTGATCCCTCAGGCCGTCGCTCTCTGGGGTTTGGTGCAGTGAAGGGGTGGTGTGAAGAAACCTGGCAGAGATTGCAGAACAAATAACGTTTTCCTTTACTGAACACAACAGATAGATTGAGAAACATTAGGCAGTAGGTTTTACACCTAGATATCCCAGCATGAACTCAGTGGATCGTTAAAGCACTCTCTCTCTTGCTACAGCCTCTAATTCTGGGATCACTGGCTAATAACTGTCCCAAATTCAATAATTCACATGATGGTGTGCAGTTCTAACACATCCTCAACTGCAGCAGGGCCTAGGAAAGCTTGACACTGGTCGCTTTGCTGGCTAGTATGTTATGGCCTAGTGTCTGTTCATCTGGGGGTGCATCGGGTGTCTTGGCTTGCTATCCCGTTGCAGCAGCATGGCCTGAAATGCTTGATGCTGATCACTCTGCTGTCTCTCACTCTGTAGCTTTACAAGTTTGCAGTTTCTCTGGAGTAGGGATCCTCATAGGAGCCATGCAATATGCTTCCTTACTCCACTCTTTGTAGCCTCACACTACTAGAATCTTCTGGAACTAGGAGGTGGGTCCTGGTAACTCCCTCTACTCTAGAGATGGCTGGGCCAGGGGGGAAGTCCTGGTCACATGCAGCTCATGTTGGAACTCTCTGAATGTGTAGAACATTATGTGACATACAGTACAAAACATCACATGACATGCATTACCGACAATTTGCAGATACCCCTAGTTGACCTGGGGTACTGCAGGTGAGTACAGCTTATTTTCTCTTTTCAATCCATTTTTCTTCTTTTTGGTTTAAACTAGATTCTCCCCCTGGAAAACCTTCTTTAATTTACAGAAACCATAATCTGTAGAGCAGTCTGCTTTCCAGTAGCATACATTAAGTGATTTTTGCAAGGTTCATAGAAAAAGGGCTGTAATATTGACTTGTAGCCTCACAACAGTAGGAGCTGCAGATTTCCTACCACTTCTCTATAGGATCTGTGACTATTGGCTTTGGTGAAATGTGTTTGTAAGACATTCTATTTGCCAACTTCATTTACCATTTAAGCTATAAGATGTGTATTAACTAATTACTATGCACATAATCACTAACACAATTTTAGAGCTGTTTGTGAAGGGGTTAAAGTGCCAAGTTGACACTGGCCCCTGAGATTTCCAAAAGAAGGATTGTTACCCAGAAAGTAATTTCAGGATAAATAGATGCAGATGCGAAGGAGAATGAATTAAATTATACAGGGTATAAATTTCAACTAGATGGATTTCGCTGAACTCAGCAAAAAATATATTGCAATGAGCCAGGCGCCGAGAACGAGGGGCAGATGGTAAAACAGCGATTTAGAACCAGCAATCTTGAGTTAGCATATTTTTATTGCGAAGTATATTTTTTTTTATAGCAACACATATTACAAAGTGTAAAATGCTTAGGAAAAAAAAGGGGAAGTTTTATGGAGTTAAGCTGCTTGTTATTTTAAAGTGTCGTGAAGGGGGCTAGAGGCTCCAAATCAGAGACAAAATCTCTAACCTCTAGGACTCCGATAAGTGAAAGATGCAAGTAATGGAAAGAGTGATATGAAGCATTTAGCCTCCAGGAGACTGATGATTGCTAATTGGAATAGTAACAGAAAAATGTGCAAACCACAGGCCACTCGGAAGCCTGAACAATCATCTTAATGAGATTATTTCTAAGGAATTGGTGGAGCAGGCATATCAAACTAGGGGCCCTACGGCCAATTATGTATCTTTCAAACTAAACTAAAACTCTGAACTTTAAAACTCATATTCAATATTATCCTTGAGTGACACAGTATAACTCCCGAATAAGGTTGCATGACTTTAAGTAGGACATACCCATATATTATCATCCTAGTGCAAAGTGCCCAGAGGAGGAGATGACTCTGATGCTCCCCTGGGCTGTGAATACCCTGGGACACACCCTGGTCTTTGGGTTTCTCCTGCCTGATGGTGGTTCAGGGTGCCCTTGATGCTGATAAATTTTGAGGTGCAAGGCAGGGTCCCCTTGAGAATTGGTGGAAGCAGTAATGAGGCAGACTTCTTTACTGAATAGTCAAGTTCCAGCACAACAGTTATAGTTCTCTGCATGCATGGATTGTCATATGTTACACAAGCGCGCTTTCCACAGATCTTACAGGTTACAAGGCTGCAAAGGTAGTTAATAGCCCAGAATGTCTCTTTAAACAATGTTCCTTATACTGCACTTCTCTAGCTGAATCTTGCACAAGGATCCAGGAAGGAGGGATGCAACGCAACCACGGGGCGGACCCCAATCTCAGAGTATGCTCTGCACCTTTTTTCACAGTGTCCCCTGTGGGATGTGGATATTCTCTTATGCAGATGGGCAACCTGCTCCAAAGGTGTGTCCAGACACTGTAAGACTTTGAAGGGAGTCTGTCAGCAACTTAAGTTGCTCTCAGCGCACTGGGACACATATAGATGAAACAAATGGTACTTTAGATGTTTTGTATTTATCTGTAAAGCTCAAAAAAAGAACCTTGATGGTATATGTAAAGGGAGAGTCGCCTTAAGGGCGATCACCTTAAGTGCCCATGGCCCCCGACGTTACTCATTAATAACTCCTTCCCTATTTAGCTTTTAGCCAGCCCAGTGTCACATAACTGCCAGATCTGGCCATGCGCAGTACAGTACCCACTATGGGCAGTGGCATCAATAAACGGGCTGCACATATGCCACTTATCTGATGGGGTTTTTTGGATATATCCTTCAGTTTTTATCTAATTTTTGCAGCCTGCCTCCATAAATAGAAAATTCATACTTATCTGCTCTGCGTGCAGTATACCGGACCAACAGGGGAAATGTCTCTGGGAGGTCACGGTGTGAGTATAGGTAGGCTGAGGGTAAAAGCTAATGCAGTTCTTGGTTACTCACAGTTTTGTCATCCCTGGGTAGGCCTGCACAGTTGAGGGGGAGAACAGCACTGGATTTTCCGGGGCACGCTCTGTTACAGGGGACACCGGCCAGGTGGTGTTTCAAGGTGCCCTTGATGGTAACTGGGTTTTGGTGTGCTTTGGCGGCTGGGCCCCTGGATTAAGTAAAGTCGTGAACCCAGTACCGTTACGGTACAACAATGATGAGAGTAGTAGTAAAGAAATTGAAGATTGAGACACAAGTTGAATCCAACTCACAACTTTTACTGTCTGCAGGTTCTCAGTAGAAATGACATCCAAATATAACACAGTCTCTTTTGTACTACGGAGGTAGTAAGCTGTAATCCGAGGTAACAGACTTTTCGTGGCTCGGTATATCACAGGCTTAAAGGGAACCTGTCACCAGGAAATTCACTGATAAACCAGGCATGCTGCCTTGTAGGACTCACCCTGCTGAATATAATGATACCTTTCACTTGGGGATCTGTTGCTTTATTGTGGAGAAAAAGTACTTTTAATGCATATGCTAATGAGTTGGTTTGAGTCCAGTAGTTGATATGAGTCCAGCGTTTTTTCTATTCAGAGCTGTAGCCACTCCCCTATTCACTTCAGATGTAAAGGGGGTGTGGTTTAGTACATCATTCATTTTAATAATTAGCGGGAAAATGAATAACAGGGAATGCTACGGTATTATATTACTAAGGTAAAAAAAAGGGGAGGAATATACTATTGAAGTTAGTAATTATAATAAGGGCTATTTTTTTCATGGGGTGAAAAACACATGTTTGATAAACAATTATTAAAATGAATGAATGATGTAATAAACCACGCCCCTTTTACATCTGAAGAAGTGAATAGGGGAGTGGCTACAGCTCTGAATAGAGAAAACACTGGACTCCTATCAACTACTGGACTCAAATCAGCTCATTAGCATATGGATTAAAAGTACTTTTTCTCCACAATAAAGCAACAGATCACCAAGTGAAAGGTATTATTATATTCAGCAGAGTGAGCCCTACAAGGCAGCATGCCTGGTTTATCAGTGAATTTCCTGGTGACAGGTTTCCTTTAAGTTCAGTTAAGTTAGTGAGAATAGGGCTGACTGGTATCTAGCTTGTTGCCTTATTCTAATCCCAGTAATGGTGGTTTCTGATCCTTCCTTCTACATAAGTGCAAATAACAGCTGGCCTGGCTGTAATATATATATTGTAGGTGAGGCTGCCAGAAGCTCAAATCCTTCACCCAGGTACAAAGGCTCCTAAAAAGCCTAGCATAATGGCTATTGTCCTTTCTTTGTCTTTCTGCAGCTAAAAAGCAATCTTTCACTTGTCACCCCGGAAGAGTGAACAGTATAAGGAGGTCTCAACTCAGCCTTGTTCATGGGCTTATAACTTGGGACAAGAACACTTGGCTACTCACTCCAGCAGACTACATGACTAACTCTCTACTGAACTGACTGACTAGGCCTGAACTGTAGTATATATAGAATATGGTGCTATCCCCATCTAGTGGTGGATGTATGTACTGCACCCTACAGGCTGTTACCAGGGATTTCACAGGATAAATCAGATATAAATGTATAAATGGTATGGAATGCAATATGACATAAAATACAACAACTTTGCAGTGCCCTCATATACGAGTGGGACATTGCACCCACAGCTCCAGTCCTCTGCACTGCCTCTGCTGTCTTCATGTTTCAGTCCCGCATTGTTTACTTCTTGCACTGCATGGGCATGACTGGCTTCAGAAGTGGTGTGCCACTCTGTGCTTGTTGACTTTCAAGTTATAATGCAATGCATTACATTCTAAAGCTGACCATACACATTAGATGTATGTTAGCTGAACCTGACAATTTTGGTGGGATTGACCGACCATCTAATGTGCATGAGGGGCTTCCGACTCTCCCCTGGAGGCTAATGCAGAGGAGATAAGGATCAAGCATGTCCAATTTTTTTCTTTTGCTCGTGTTCAGATACAGTAAATTGCACTCCAAACATGTCAGTGCAATGTCCCCCTGATACAGCAGTGTTCCACTGCAAAAATTATCTTATGTGCATCTCTTATTGTATGCTTCTAAAACATAGCAAATGTGCTTTATTGTGTATATTTATAATTTTTTTGTACAAAGCAGTTAATGGGCCTTATCAACTAGTTGCTAGGTGTAACAGTTTACATCCTCCCCATAGGCAATGGTTAGACCAGAGAAGTCAGTATAGAAA
Source organism: Bufotes viridis (assembly GCA_033119425.1). Taxonomy (NCBI): domain Eukaryota; kingdom Metazoa; phylum Chordata; class Amphibia; order Anura; family Bufonidae; genus Bufotes; species Bufotes viridis. Next base: position 430,079,307 of record CM065591.1, read on the forward strand.
AAGGGGCTGTCTAGATTGTGAAGCATGCAGATGCAGACAAAAACAGCTACCAGCCATAGAGAAAACATCCAGCACAAGCTAAAAAAATCCACGCCAGCTAAAGTAGAGAAAGAGAACTTTAAAAGCATTCCAGTGTTAAGAAGAGGTGTGTATAGAAGCTCTGTGGAGATAAACTCCTTAAAGGGCTTCTGTCACCCCCACTGACGAATTTTCACTAGCTGACATTAGCTGGTAAAGAGCAGGCGATGCCGGCGTCTTCTCTTCCGGGTGTAGCGCTGACGTCATCGGCGCAGGCGCACTGAGGACGGAGCGCCTAAGCGAGCGTCCTTCACTCAGAGCGCCTGCGCCGACTAAAGACCGAGACGGCGCAGGCGCGGGATTGCAGCTGCAGACAGGGCCAGCGAGAGGAGGAGAGCGCGCTGGCCCTGTCTATCAAAAGAAGAGGGGGCGTTCCAAGGCCATGAAGATGCGGCGGCTACCAGCAAGTACCCGCCCAACTTGCTGGTAGCGAAGCTAATTTACATATGACAAAAGTAAGTTTTTAAGAAGATTGCAAACAGAAAAAAAGATATTAAACATATGTTTGAACTCAGCTGACATTAGCAAGTAGCTAATGTCAGCTAGTGAAAATTCGTCAGTGGGGGTGACAGAAGCCCTTTAAAGAGAATCTTAAGCTCTGCAGCCAAACCTGTTCAGGAGTTTCAAGTTTTCTGGTCCCTGGACTACAAAGCCAGAATCTGGATATGCCCACTATACTACATCCCGCTGAGGAAATTTGTAGGACTATTGACTGTGAGTATGGCAACCTGTGAAAAAGGTGCGTCACCCGTGATCGCATAGAGAAAGTAAAGTGTTGTTTCCCAATTAAATTCGCTTTCAAGAGAAATCTTGGACCATTAACTGTTACTGCAACTGAGTAAACTATGAAATGTGTGCAAATTGCCCTTGCTTAAGAAGTGCCAGTCGATGCATGCTGAGAAATGTGCTTAATGTACCTGAACTTAGTTCTTCAGTAAAGAACTATTCTGTTATTAAAGGGCTTGTCCGGGTTTAGGGCTTAACCCAGACATAAGCTTCTCTTCTTTCCTTTAGCATGTATGAGTGAAATATCAGAGCATTTCCTTGCTTTTACGATGCTCCCCGTGCCTTGCATTGCATTGCACAGCGCAAGGTATGTTTGTTGTGAGCCAGTGATGTATTGGGCTTCACAGTACTATGCTAGGTGGAGATTTCCACCAAGTAGGGAACTGGGTGACGTCCAGGGGCGGATTAAGTGCATGATAGGCCCGGGGCTGTCTATCCAACTTGGGCCCCCCCCCCCCCCCCACTCCATTTTAGGTTTCAGGTTTTTTTTCTGTGTGAAGAGGCTGCGGTGCTTTGTGAGCGTCACAGTCTCTTCCTAGGCCATATGATGTCACATTCATCGTTCACGTGGCCGAGGTGCAGCTCTGTCCCATCTGAGTGATTGGGGCTGAGCTGCAATACCAAGCGCAGTGCTGTCAAATGGACAGTGCTGTGCTTGGTAAGGAGCAAAGAGGCTGCGGCGCTCACTGGAACATCACGGTCTCCTCAAACAGGAGTCTGACCCCCACCATCTCATAACTCTCTGTGTACAGATGTCATAGATGTTACCTGCAGTCTATGTAACACCCACATAAAACAGTGATTTATTCTGTTATGTGGGGTGTTACATAGGACTGCAGGAACTATGTACAACATTATCTGCACACAGAGAGTTATCACTGGTATCTGGGCTGTTACATAGGGCTGCAGGTGAAAAATTAAAGTTTAAGTTGGCAAATTTAAAATACATATGATTATGATAAAGACTTGGAGGAGAAGATGAGACGCAGGTCACAGCAGTGAGAATACAGCACCACATACCTCTTACATCCAGGGACTTCTCCTGTCATGTAGATCTTCTCTTTCCTCTTCTCCTCCGTCTGACCCAGACTGCCATGACTAATTCTTTCAGCCGCACCTCGTCTCTACAGAGTTTGTTACACAGACACGTTAGATTTCTCATAATTGGGGTCATTTATCAAACTGGTGTAAATTAGAACTGGCTTAGTTGCCCATGGCAACCAATCAGATTCCACCTTTCATTTTCCAGAGGAGCTGTTAAAAATGAAAGGTGGAATCTGTTGCTATGGACAACTAAGCCAGGTCTACTTTACACCAGCTTTATAAATTATCCCAAAGGTCCCTATAGTGTCTACAGCAGTTATAATGTCCCCTAGCGTGCCCCCAATAATAATAACAATACCCTATATTGTGCTCCAGGTAATAATACCTGTATAGTGTCCCCAAAAATAATGTCCCCCAATACCCCACACTGCCCCCATATAGTAATTTCCCCCACACTGCCCCCATATAGTAATCTCCCCCCCCACACACACAAACTGTCCCCATATAGTAATTTCCCCTACACTGTCCCATATAGTAATCCCCCCCCACACACACACAAACTGTCCCCATATAGTAATTTCCCCACACTGTCCCCATATAGTAATCTCCCCACACTGTCCCCATATAGTAATTTCCCCACACTGCCCCCATATAGTAATCTCCCCACACTGTCCCCATATAGTAATTTCCCCACACTGCCGCCATATAGTAATTTCCCCCACACTGCCCCATATAGTAATTTCCCCCACACTGCCCCATATAGTAATTTCCCCCACACTGCCCCACATAGTAATTTGCCCCACACTGCCCCCCTATAGTAATTTCCCCACACTGCCCCCTATAGTAATTTCCCCACACTGCCCCCATATAGTAATTTCCCCACACTGTCCCCATATAGTAATTTCCCCACACTGCCCCATATAGTAATTTCCCCACACTGCCCCATATAGTAATTTCCCCACACTGTCCCCATATAGTAATTTCCCCACACTGTCCCCATATAGTAATTTCCCCCACACTGTCCCCATATAGTAATTCCCCCACACTGTCCCATATAGTAATTCCCCCACACTGCCCCCATATAGTAATTTCCCCACACTGTCCCCATATAGTAATTTCCCCCACACTGCTCCATACAGTAATTTCCCCCACACTGCTCCATACAGTAATTTCCCCCATATAGTAATTTCCCCCCCAAGTTAGCACATACACATAAAAAAAAGGTAATACTTACCTGTATGCTGAATGGTGTGGCAGGCGCGCGTACATCAGAGCGTGCGCGAGCGCCACCATACAGGCGCGCTATGACGTCATCACACGCGCCGCACGATGATGTCATCGCGCACGCCGGGCTTCTACCACCACACAGGCCTCAGGCCTACTAGGCCTGAAGTCTATGGCGGTGATAGGCGGCAGGGCAGGGAACTATACGCTCCCATGCCCCGCCGCAGTACGTGGGCGACCGACCCAAACGCCCCAATTATAATCCGCCACTGGTGACGTCAACGGTACAAATCAGCAGTGTATAGTGCTGTGCTGGGGGTTTTAGAGGCGGGCTGTGGCAGGCGCAGCACAATGAAGTGCCTTATGCGCTGTGGCATTATCAAGAAGTTTGGTATCTCTGACTTTTCTAGTCTAACCAGATTGTCTATTGCTCTGCGATTCCTCTGGCGCGGTTCTTTGGAAGCAGTAGGTTTAAAGAGCACAACAAATGCTTGAAATAACTTCTATATTTAACTTCAACTTTTCTTCATATATAACGCTACTGCCACTGCAGCAGACAGTCCATATACAATACACATGTGAAATAAAGTATCACAAAATGGCGGTTAAACTGTTCAGTCCTGTCATTCAACATAAAATGGGGGATATATTTCTCTCTTCCGTATCTGTACCCTCACTTTAAGTTATTTAAGCACTTTATGATCTCTCTGAGAGGTATATCTGAGGCTTAACCAATAGTCTTACTTGCTCTATATGATCTGGTATGAGAAGTTCACAGACTGTACCTAGTTTGAATGCTTTTATGCAATTCTGTCTCAATTTGGAAATTGCTATTTGGTATTTGCTATTTGCAACTGGCTGTGATTGGCTAAGACTTATGGGCAGTGTGAGGCTGGCTGTGATTGACTTACCTTTCCAGTCATATAAAAGGTGCATTATCTTTATATGCTTCTGTAAACACAATACATGTATAACTGTTACATGACATTCAGAAACATAAATCACAGTAATAACTCTGCTTTTGGCTTTAACATACAAACATATGAACTATATTAACATTATCTGGCAGGTCTAGTTATATATATATATATATATATATATATATATCATATTGGCAACATAGGACAGGTCTAAGCTGGCCAGCTACACTCCCACCAAAATTACCTATAATTCTATTTTCTAAGTAGTAAGACTTGAACATGAATTTGGGGAATTTTCCATCAGGTTCTCAACTCTCAAGTGTCTTTTATCACTCTCAAGTAGAACAACTAACTTCTGAATAGGACGTTCCAACTTGAGTAAAGTAGTGAGATGTTTCCCCTTTTTGTCAAGTTTTGAGTCTCCTATTTGTAACAACACTCTTCTTACTAGTCCGTCTTTGTCCTTTTGAACTTCTAGGACTTTGGCCAATTTCCATTGACTTCTAGGTAAATCTTCTCTTTTACTAACACTATATCACCAACTTGTACATTTCTTCTGGGGGTTTGCCATTTACTTCGTAGCGTAAGATTGGCTAAGTATTCTTTCCTCCATCTATTCCAAAACAGTTCTGATAGATATTGAACTCTTCGCCGTTATCTCAAGTGTATGGCCTGTTTTAGCAGTACATTGCACATCTCACCTCACTTGGATTAGAATAATAATGTTTGCAGGTGTCTCCAAAGCTGGCAATGCACGTGTGATAGCTGTCAGCTAAACGTTGAGTGGGCATGTTTATTTCCATGGTATCAGAATAATACATTTCCAGGCAGTGGTTTATCTTCCACTACAACAAGCTAGAAATCTCCCTCCCCCAACATTTGGGGTCAGTGAGGAGGCTTCCACACACAAAAGATTGTTGCTCGAACCCACCAAGCTCTAGTTGACTACATTCTCCTATTTGGACTTGCACAGATTTCATCTTCATTTGGGAGTTGTCACAAATAGGAAACATAATTATTTTCTAGTAATATATATATATGCTAATGATTTTATGAATAATAGCTGCAACCTGGAATACATGGAGAATTTATCATTTTCTCACTGTAACACCTGAGGGCACTGAGATACCATACAAAATTCAGTAAAATACATCCAAAACACATGGTTGTCAATGGCATAGACTCTTAAATAATGCTATATAAAAGGTCATTGTTACTCTTTACACCTTTATTACTGCATTTATGCATTGCTTAACGGTTTATGGGCTACTCAAGTGTCAAACGTCAAATTAAAATTCCCATCATGAATAATAATAATAATATTTGTTCTGTTTCAGTATCTTGCATTGTGTATTGGTATGCTCCTCTCTTCTCCTCCCCCTTCAGCTTCTCGTTGGTTCAGTCTAGCCACTTCCTGTTTTACCTGTCATGCATTGCTGTTTTGTGTGCTCTGATTTTGAGGAGAATCTGAGGAGAATCTGAGGAGAATCTGTGTAGTATCTCATCTTCTTATCAATGAGAATATTAGAGGCATAATTCTTTTACCATCTGGATTCCCTGCATATCTTGTAATACAATCTCCGGATTAAAAACTACTTGAATAATTCCTGGATGTCTGATGCGTAACCTGTAAGTGGAGAATGTCTGATTCAATAAGTCACCTCACAGATGCATGATTGTATAAGGCTGACAATTCAAAACACCACAGTAAAAGAATTGTCTTAGTACTCTCCTTCTCCCGCTAAGAAAAGAATATTCTCCTCCTCCAAGTAATAGCCATCATCATTTGTCTCCTGTTATGCTAAAGTATAAGATAATATCTTATACTGCTCAGTACTGCATTCACTAGGATCACAGAAGCTTCTAGCAATTTTAGTTTCATACAGACTAGGAACGGTATTCTGCCTGTTTTCTGAGGTAAATATCGTCTGCCTGCTGTAAGCTATTAAAAGATTGAACCACCACTAGAGGTCACTGTTGTGTTACAGATGGAAATGGAGGACACAGCTAGAAGGATTTCTAAGCTCTCATTAAAAATGAAGGAGGCGCTCCTAACTAACAAAATTGAAATATACAATAATTTATCTATTTTGTGGGAAAAGGGCTATAGAAGCCCAATCTCAAGCTAATCAAGCAGCTATACAGGCTCAGGCGCAAGCTATACAAGCCCAATCTCAAGCTAATCAAGCAGCTATACAGGCTCAGGCGCAAGCTATACAAGCCCAATCTCAAGCTAATCAAGCAGCTATACAGGCTCAGGCGCAAGCTATACAAGCCCAATCTCAAGCTAATCAAGCAGCTATAAAGGCTCAGGCGCAAGCGACCAAAGCCAAGGCCGAAGCTGAGTTGGAGGTCCTTCAGAAGGAAAGGGAAGAAGCAGCAGCCATGGCTGAACTCAGAGTTCTTGAAGAAGCTGCTGAAGAAGAAGAAGCTTATCATCCTATGTCCAAGATATCTAATGACTCAGAAGGCCGTACCCTGCAATTCGTCCTAGACCAAAACAAAGTCAATGCATTTGCACCAGAAGATTTGGGCTCTGCACGCCAGCCTGCTGAACTCATGCGGATAGAAAAAGAGGCAGCTGATAACTATACAGTTGACCCCAGTCCAGTGGACATTTCTCTTTCTTTCAAACCTCTGGCACCTTACACAGTATTTAAGGCGCCATTAGAGACCAAGCCACTTAAAGCTCATCAAATCACATTAAAACCTCCTGAGACTAGTTATATAGCAACCAAGACGCTGGCGCCAAGATTACCAGATGTGAAGCCTTCATTTACGCTCAACCCAGCTGCCACTCCATTCCATCTTCCAACCCCCAAACATAGGGTATCAGATGGTGCCAACAACACTACAGAAGGGTCACTAGGGTGCGTACGTTCCCCTCATTTGTGGGGAGATTGGTGAATGTCATTTTCAGTAAATGCTATGTAATGTAATGCCTATTTATATATCCTATCACCCTGTTACTGCTATTGTGTGCCATTGTGCAGGCCTGCTATGGGTGTCATCTCAGCTTTAGCCCCTAGAGGGAGCTAGGGAGCCCTAGTTAATGTAGGCCCAGTCAGGGGAGGAGTTAGGCAGTTCAGGCCCTGAGCCTGTTGAAGCAGTTTAGTTCAGGCCATGAGCCTGTGAAGGTGTTCAGTGTTCAGGCCCTGAGCCTGTTGAAGTCAGCCCAGGCCCTATAGCCTGAGAGGGTCCAGCCTAGGAAGAGTCATTCCCTGGAAGGAGCAGTCCAGACCCAGACACTAGTGGAGAAGTGTTGCCTCCTTAGTCAAGCTGCAAACAGGATAAGGATCCCAGCAGGAACATCACTGGTCACCAGCCTGCGTGAGCTGAGGGAAGGCAGAGCAAAGAATCCCAGAAAGCAAGAGGTACTACAAATACCAGAGGAGGTACTCAGTAATTGTTATCCCAAGGATATAATCCAAGAGATGGCATTAGGGCCTTGGGGCCTTGGAGAAGAATATATTCCTAGTCAGGATCAGTCAGGAATAGTGTGCAAGCTGCCTGTACTGCAAGTTACTGTACTGCAAGTTACTTTACCCTCTGTGTACTTTAACCCTCTGTGATCACCTTGCTAAATATAAGCCTGCAATTAAATGTACTGTAACTTAAAGCTTGCTTAAACCAATCGTCTTCTGAGGAACTGTGTATGCTGTTTCTACTGTTAATAAAGTGAAGTTCTGGTTTACTATCCAAGCTTGTACCTCAATTATTCCTCCTATCAATAGGTGTGCCACCGTTACCGGCACTGGCGTCATGGACATCAGGGACACCCAGCCACAGGCACGTTAATCTACCAACACCAAGGGCACCTCACACTACACCTGGCTGTATCCCTCAAGAACCCAGAGAGTGCCCCAGAGGATCCACGTGCCAGCCTCTCCATCACTGGCATTTGACAGGTCAGTCCCTCACACTCCTCTGACTTGGGGTTGCTACATATACATATATATATATATATACACACACACACACCATTTCTGGTCTTCCTGGTATGGTTCCCCCCACACATGATATCATGAAAGGTCCTCAGGATGGAGATGGAACGCCCAGCCTCCTCTCCTGCCTGCACTGAACACACAAGTGCTGTATGAGTGCTCTGCCGAATCATTAAAGGGGTTGTCTCACTTCAGCAAATGTTATTTATACAGAAAGTATGTACAGAAAGTTAATACAAATCACTTACTAATATATTGTGCTCATTAGCATATTTACAACCTGCAATCCACTAGTGGTGGTCATGCTTGTACACTATAGGAAAAAGCGCCAGCCTCTCTGGTGTCTGGAACCATGGAAGTGTAATACCTCAGAGTGGTGTTACCACTTCTGCACCCTGCTGCTGTCTTTATTGGTCGAACCTTATGTCATCTTGTGTATTTTTTTTTCAGGTCCTCCACAATGTGCATTCCTATTTTGTTATGCAACTGTTATATTCATATGTAATGTGACTGGTTCACCAGCAGGTGGCAGCAAGCATAGTAGAGCTTTAGGCTACTTTCACACTTGCGTTATTCTTTTCTGGAAAAAGAGATCCGTCAAAAGGGCTCTATGCCGGAAAAGAACTGATCAGGCATATCACCATGCTTTCTGAATAGAGTGAAATCCTTTCAGTCAGCATCAGGATGTCTTCAGTTCAGTCACTGTACGTCATTTTTGATGGAGAATATTTTTTCCGGCGAAAACGCTGTAAGACTTGCCGGAAAGACAGATCCGGCGTTAATGTCCATTGAAATACATTTTAGCCGGATCTGTTACAAAGTGCTCCGTCTTTTGCCGAATCGACGGATCCAGTATTTCAATCTGCGCATGCGCAAGGGCAGAGGAGGAGCCGGGGAAGCAACTTCCTGTTGTTCTTTTGTGCTGGCCTACGAGGGAGAAAGAAGGACGCCTTGCAAGTGAGTAATAAATTATTATTTTTTTGGTTGAACAATCAGAAAAATCTAATATAAGCAGCTCCTATGTATGTACCTATACATAGGAGCTGTAAGTACATAGTAGTGCGTGCTAGGAATGGTAGTCCTGGGTACTACCACTCCCAACATCCACTGTGCACTTGTACCTCCTGCAGGCCCTATGCAGTTTTGCATAGGGATTGCCGGCGGTACCAGTGCACAGCGGATGTTGGGAGTGGTAGTACCAAGGACTACCACCCCCTGCATCCACTATGCACTGGTACCTCAAGCAGACCCTATGTAAATTTTGCATAGGGATTGCAGGAGGTACCAGTGCATAGTGGATGCAGGGGATGGTAGTACCAAGGACTACCACCCCCAACATCCACTGTGCACTGGTACCTCAAGCAGACTCTATGCAGTTTTGCATAGAGATTGCAGGAGGTACCAGTGCACAATGGATGTTAGGAGTGGTAGTACCAAGGACTACCACCCCCTGCATCCACTATGCACTGGTACCCCAAGTGGGCCCTATGTAAATTTTGCATAGGATTTGCAGGAGGTATCAGTGCATAGTGGATGCAGAGGGTGGTAGTACCAAGGACTACCACCCCCAACATCCACTGTGCACTTGTGCCTCCTGCAATCCCTATGCACTTTTGCATAGGGACCACAGGTGGTATAAGTGCAGAGTGGATGATAAGAGTAGTAGTCTTATCATAAAACATTGGAATATACTGTAACTCCTATTATAATTTTTTTAATCTAGAAAAACTAAAAAATTGACAGCCTGCCCGCCACACCGAGGTAAACCAGCCTGCTGGGAAGCTAGCCAGCCTACTAAAGCCAGCCTGCCTGGAAGCAAGCTACCCTGCCTGTGAGCAAGCCACCCCGCCCACTACCTTAGGACACCTTCAATTTATGTTTGTCCTTCAAGTAATACTTTTTGTATCTATTTATTTTTTCAGTTGCCCACCAGAACATAGCCAACCCGCAACCCACCCGGAAGGTAGCCACCACTACAAAACTCCTCCGGACACGTGCTATAATGTCCAGTAAGTAATAGTTTTTGTGTATATTTTTTATCATTTAATGTTCAAACCTAAAAATTATTATTATTTTTTATTCAGGCACATCATCTTCAAATGAGGCTGGGAGCTCTCCTCCTAGACGACGTCGTCGACATGACGGTATGTCAAGTTGGGAAGCTTTTCCTATTGCAATATTTTGACACTATAGTGAATATATATATATTTTTTCTCATTTTCTGAGACATCATCTTTGGAGGAGATGCGTCCCGGCCAAGCGACCGCAGGAGAGGAGGAAGTCGGGGGTGGAGGACATGAAGCGGTAGTTTTTTTTTTTTTTTTTTTTTTATAGTATGTTACTAAATGTTTTTTTTGATTTAAACAGTCTGCACGTCCCGTTGAGCCTGATAGAGGTCGTCGTGTCCCAGCCAGAGGAAGTCTTTTTCATTTCAAATGTTTGAATCATTGTGTTAATTTCTTTTTTTTTTTATATAGGGTTATTTCAGTCTTAAAATTTTAAAATTTTCTATACAAATTTTTTTATTTTGTTTTTCCTTGTTGATAGGGACGACTATCATGGTGCGGTGGAGGTCAATGAGGGACCACTTCGTTAAGGACTTCAACGAGGAGGTTAAGCGCCCGAGTGGGTCTGGCGGAACCCGCAAGCGGCCCTACCATTATGGGGCCGCGTTGGGGTTCCTAAGACAAACCCTACAGCTGCGAAGGTAAGATATAATGTTTATACTAGTAATTAATTATGATCTCCAATGTATGTGTGTGGCCCACGCAGACTGTTATTTGGCACTCTGTCCAGGACACACACATAGTATTTTGTTGGAGTAGAGATGAGCAAAGCATTCTTCAGATGATACATCTGAAGCTGCTTAAAAAAAAAAAATAATAATAATAATGTACAATGAACATTCTCAGTACATGACAAGCACGTATGGGCTGTATCTTTGTACATTTTTATTTTTAAGGCAACTTTACATGTAGCATCTCAAGTACCTTTGCTTACTTCTATCCAAACGATCTCTATTTACTAATTGTTATCCCTTTCCTTTCACAGCACATCAAGCAGTCAGGGCTGGTGCAAGGATTTTTGCCGCCCTAGGCAAAAGAAAAGTTTGCCGCCCCCCCCCCCATGTGACATCACAATGTCCCACCCATATGATCTGCCATATTAAAGGGGTTCTGCAGTTTATTTAAACTGATTGGCAGGAGTCCGACACCCGGGACCCCCGCCAATCAGCTGTTTGAGAAGGCAGCGGCGCTGGCAGTAGCGCCTCAGCCTTCTCGCAGTGATGTCACGATTAGTATCATTGGCCTGGGTGGGGCTAAGCTTCATTCAAGTGAACAGAGCTTAACCCCGCCAAGGCCAGTGATACTAGTCGTGACGTCACTGCGCCTGCGGTAAACAGCGAGAAGGCCGAGGCGCTCCTGCAGCGCCGCTGCCTTCTCAAACAGCTGATCGGCGGGGGTCCCGGGTGTCAGACCCCAGCCGATCAGATGCTAATGATCTATCCAGAGGATAGATCATCAGTTGTAACAAACTGCAGAACTCCTTTAACTAACGCCAGTTCTCTCTCCCCCCCCCCCCCTTGTCATTCTCTCCCCCCTCTTGTCATTCTTCACACTCCCCCCACTTGTCATTCCTCCTCCCCCCCTTGTTATTCTCTCCCCCCCTTGTCATTCTTCCTCCCCCCCCCACTTATCATTCTCTCCCTCTCTCGTCATTCTTCACACTCCCCCCCCCCCCTTGTCATTCCCTTTCTCCCTCTTGTCATTCCCTTTCCCCCTCTTGTCATTCTCCCCCCCCCCCCGCTGTCATTCTCTTTCTCCCCTTGTCATTCACTTTTCCCCCTTGTCATTCTCTCTCCCCCCCCTCCTTTGTCATTCTCTTTCCCCTCTTTTTATTCTCCCCCTCTGCTACCTCTAGTGTAGCGCAGCCGAGCTCTTTATGCTCCACGGGTACAGGAGCTTTAGTTTCCTGTACCCGAGGGGACTGACATGAAGTGCACACTGTGTGCGCACTTCATGTCAGTCCGGCCGGGTACAGGAGACAGATGCTCCTTTACCCGCGGACCTTAAAGAGCTCGGCCACGCTACAATGGAGTGACAGGAGGGAGCGCTGAGCGCTTCCCCCGTGTCAGCTCCTCTCCTCTTGCTGCGCCCGGGCGGTGCGCCCTCATGGACGCGCCAGCCCGGGGAGTGCTGCAGCCGCCTGAGGCTCAATTCAGAGCGCTCAGGCAGCTACAGCATGAGGCGGGGTCGGCGCTCCTAGCAGCGCCCCGTCCCAAGGGGCGCTCTACGCGGCTGCCTATTCCGCGTATAGGACGCGCCGGCCCTGCAAGCAGTACTCGGGCGCCCGAAGCTCCTCCTGAAGTCCCACAGGAGAAGGTGACACCGGAGGCGGTCCCAGAAGAGCCTCCCACCGCAGGTCCCTCTCGTCACGCTCAAAGAGCTGGTCAGGAACTCAATGTTCCCCTACCTGTGCCCTCTGGCTACGCAACGATGGCTACCTTAGCTCCTCTTTTTGAGGCCCTCATGCGTCGCCAGAGGACCGGTAGGAGCCGTCAGGTGGACTACGAGGATCTCACAAGGCTCGTTTAGAGTTGCCGCTTTGGAGGACACAGTGCGACGTCTGCAGGAGGGGGCGGTGCTGACGTCGCAGATGGGTCTGGTGCATCACTATTGGTTATCGTTGCTCCCCGTGATGGAACGATTTACGCCCGACCAGCTTTTTGAGGCCAGAAGACAGGTGGATAGCATCTTCTGGCAAGTGCAACACCGCCCAACATCCTTTCCCCCACCCCAGACCTATCCCCCTTCTATGCCCTATCCCCCATCCATGCCCTATCCCCAATCCCACACCTTTCCCTCATCCCACACCGTTCCCCCGTACCAAACTACCTATCCCCCATCACAACCTCCACTTTTCCCTTCCCAAACTACCTTTCCCCCATCCCAGCCTCCTCGTTCCCCCATCCCAGCCTCCTCGTCCCCCATCCCATCACCCTTCCCAGTCCCAAACCCCCTAGCTCTTTTCTCAACACTATTCTCCCTCTCCTCCTCATTACTTTTCTCCTCCCACTTTCAGCACTCCATCCTCTTTAGCTCGGTAATCTCCTTCTCCTGCCCCACCCTCTTGACTTTACACTCCCACTGTTGCACTTCCGCCAACACGCAGTTTTATGTCCACATTGGCACAAAATCAAGACAGAGGGGGACCAAACCGTGATATGCCCTCCACCCCCCAACCTTCTACTCCACCTGGGCCTGTTTACAGGCAGATTTAAAAAAAAAAATGTTATAATATATTTTATTCTCTTAAAATATATCTATAGATAATTTATATAAAAAATAATATAATTTATATAAAAAATAATAATTTATTACGAAAACTAAAAGTTATTTTATTTCCCAAAAATTTTGTCTGCTTTCTTTTAGGTAAAAAATCGAAAATTTGCCATCGCTTATGGACCGACAAATACTTTTGTCGCTCCAACAGCGATGCTTGACAAGTAGTGTATAGAGAAGGCCTGACCTAATCTCCCAGCGCAAGGGGAGCGACCCAAGGTAAGTGTCGCTCCTGAAGCGTGGGGAATAGGTCAAACCCACATGCAGTTGTGCATATATACAGGGGAGCATATCCTGCACTTGTAGTCTTTGCTGATGGCAATCAACTGCAAAAAAATGCATACAATGGAAGATGCCAGCAACGGACTACAAGTACCACAATAACCATCCTACATAAGGTAACGATTATGTGGATGTGAAGAACAATCAAAGACTAAACAAGGCACTTCCCACCTCCCATTGCAAGCATGGCTACATGCTGGAAGTTACTGGTAAGCTGTCTGTGAGTCAGGCCTTATACTCCCGTAATCCGCCCACTGGCCCCTGGTATTTTGTTTAGTCTTTGATTGTTCTTCACATCCACATAATTGTTACCTTATGTAGGATGGTTATTGTGGTACTTGTAGTCCGTTGCTGGCATCTTCCATTGTATACATTTTTTTGCTGTTGATTGCCATCAGCAACGGACTACAAGTGCAGGATATGCTCCCCTATATATATGCACAACCTCATGTGGGTTTGAGCATATCCTGCCTGTTTAACATCACACCACGTTTTCTAATAGTTTGTATAGTCTTATGTATGGAGGTGTATAAACTCCTATTTAAATGTGCCTGTTTTTCATCTACAGGCTACATTCAGGTGCACCTGTTTAGGCCCTGGGCCATATCAGCCAGTCTCGGGTGGGGCTCACAGGCACTTCCCACCTCCCATTGCAGGCATGGCTACATGCTGGAGGTCACTGGTAAGCTCTCTGTGAGTCAGGCCTTATCCTCCCGTAATCCGCTCACTGGCCCCTGGTATTGCCCAAACGGCACAGGTAGGTGAGTGATAGGGCCTCGGGCTACTTAAGACATGTCCTCCTAGTAGGATATGTCGAACTAACCTCTCAATTTTACACCAGTGTGAGGGTTTAGTATTATCGCAGAGTGCACCTGTCTTTTGTTTAGTCTCCCTCTACATACAACCTAATCTCCCAGCGCTGGGAGAATAGGTTGTGTGTAAAGGAGGCCTGACCTAATCTCCCAGCGCTGGGGGAGCGACCCAAGTAGGTGTCGCTCACCCTGCGCTGGGAGAATAGGTTGTGTGTAGAGGAGGCCTGACCTAGTCTCCCAGCACAGGGGGAGCGACACCAACTTGGGTCGCTCCCCCTGCGCTGGGTGATTAGGTTGTGTGTAGAGGAGGCCTGACCTTTTCTCCCCACGCTTTAGGAGTGACACCTACTTGGGTCGCTCCCCCTGCGCTGGGAGAATAGGTTGTGTGTAGAGGAGGCCTGACCTTTTCTCCCCATGCTTGAGGAGTGACACCTACTTGGGTTACTCACCCTGCACTGGGAGAATAGGTTGTGTGTAGAGGAGGCTTGACCTAGTCTCACAGCGCAGGGTTGAGCGACACCTACTTGGGTCGCTCCCCCTGCGCTGGGTGATTAGGTTGTGTGTAGAGGAGGCCTGACCTAGTCTCCCAGCACAGGGGGAGTGACACCTACTTGGGTTGTTCCCCCTGCGCTGGGAGAATAGGTTGTGTGTAGTGGAGGCCTGACCTAATCTCCCAGCGCTGGGGGAGCGACCCAAGTAGGTGTCGCTCCTCAAGCGTGTGGACAAATACAAGAAACAAGACGCAATGTATGGTGGTCAACAAAATTTTATGAAACAAACTGTTCAACATCAATACACCCCACTGTACCCCACCATACCAGGAAGAAAAATATAAGCAAATAAATGTTTACAGATAAATTAAGTCCTTTACACAAATCAGTCCTGCCATTCCACCCTTCTGGCCTCGGAGCAGAAATAATCTGCAAAGGAGTCTCGCATGCTTGCGACTGCGACACTCGATCGCGGTCCAAAATTTTGAATGCTGGCCATCTGGCTTTCCCCTGGTATCCAGGGCCGGCGCTTCCATAGAGGCAAGGGGGGCAATTGCCCCCGGGCCCCCGAGTCCTTAGGGGCCCCCAAGCAGCGCCGGCCCGCAACTAACTTACTACAACTGGATATGGGGCGGGCCGCGCCGCGGCCGCTCTGATCCCCTCTCTGCCTCTTTAAGAGAGCAGTGGCTGCTGGGGCTCAGAGCGTGCCGCCGCACAGGCACGTCTTCACGGTCTTGACGTCACCAGAGCCCCGCCCCCAGGAACCAGAAGAAGAAGGAGCGAGCGCAGTGCGCACTGCACTCGCTCACCGTGGCTGCCGCCTGCTGACTTCTGCGCCTCTGTGGCTCTCAGAGTCTCTGCACCAGTGACCATACACAGGGAAGGAACAAGAGGATGCATATCTGTTCTAGGTAAATTGTGGGGTGTGGAGATGTGCATGTGTAGACTGACTAGTCTGTGCTGGAGTCCTGGAGAAATGAACCATTTGGGGGGGATGTGCATATGTGCTGGAGGAGAAATGAGCCATGGGGGGGAGATGTGCAGATGTGCTGGAGAAATGAGCCATGGGGTTGGGGGAGAGAGATGTGCTGCTGCCACTGGCCAATACAGGGGGAGAAATGTGCCATTCGGGGGAGGGGGGAGTATGCGGCCATGGGGGGGGGGGGCGGGGAGAAATTATGTGACGCGAAGGGGGTGATTGATGACGTGACACTGAGGGGGGGGGGCCCCTTATTGTTTTTCGCCCCCGGGCCCCATTTCACCTAGAACCGGCCCTGCCGGTATCTGCTCCAAATTTAAAGGTTCCTTGGTACGGAGGTAATTGTGTAAAACAACGGCAGATTTTGCCACCTCATCGACCTTTTCTATCTTGATGTAAATCGGTTTTGTGAATACCCTCCATTTGGCAACCAAAAGACCAAAGGGGCATTTGACCATCCTCCTAGCTCTGGTCAGACGATAGTTAAATGTGCGCCTTTTTAAATCCAATCCTCTGCTCGCATAAGGCATCAGAAGAATCCCACACATCTTGAAGGCCTTGTCACCAACTAAGACAAACGGCATGGGTGGAGCTTCTGTTCCTGGTAATGGTTGTGGAGGTGGGAAGTCAAAGTTTCTGTTATACAGACTGCGACCCATGAAAGAATTTTTGAAAACCATAGAGTCGTTGGTGCGTTCATAGGCCCATATGTCGACTGCAACAAATCTATTTTCTGCATCAGCGATTGCCATCAGAATGATAGAGAAATATTTTTTATACAGTAGTTGTAAAACTCTAATCCTGTGCCTTGGGGCTTGATGATACGGATATGTTTTCCATCTATGGCACCAACGCAGTTTGGAAATTGACACACAACCTGAAGTTTTTCGGCTACTTGTGTCCACTTTTGTCGTGTTGCATGTGGGATATAGTCATCATGGAGTTTTTCCCACAGAACCCGGCATGTCTCTTTCACAATAATTGATACCGTGGATATACCAAGCCTAAATTGGTAGTGGAGCGAAGTAAAACTTTCTCCAGTTGTCAGAAATCTAAAAAAATTAAAATATAAAAAAGGTAAATATATCATAAATACTATTGAAAAAAAAAAATACAAGGTACATCAATTACATTACATTTTTTGGACCTAAAAAGGCATATGGTATTTTTCATCAGTAAATTTAATTTCTAGAAAAATGAGGAGATAGAACGTGCTCTACATCATGAACGACAGGTGTTTGATTATTAATACAATTACTCACATTGCTTTCAACGTCTGTATCAGTCAATATGACCATACATGATGTTGAAGTCACAATGGCATCCGCAATTCTGCAAATTGGAGAGTCCATTGTGAAGCCCTCCAGTTGTTGGAAAACTACTACTCTAAGCGTGAACAGAAATCCTGAAACTATCAGAGTATACAAGGGCATGATGGGAGTTGTACAGTCGTGGCCAAAAGTTTTGAGAATTACATAAATATTGGAATTTGTAAAAGTTGCTGCTTAAGTTTTTATAATAGCAATTTGCATATACTCCAGAATGTTATGAAGAGTGATCAGATGAATTGCATAGTCCTTCTTTGCCATAAAAATTAACTTAATCCCAAAAAAACCTTTCCACTGCATTTCATTGCTGTCATTAAAGGACCTGCTGAGATCATTTCAGTAATCGTCTTGTTAACTCAGGTGAGAATGTTGACGAGCACAAGGCTGGAGATCATTATGTCAGGCTGATTGGGTTAAAATGGCAGACTTGACATGTTAAAAGGAGGGTGATGCTTGAAATCATTGTTCTTCCATTGTTAACCATGGTGACCTGCAAAGAAACGGGTGCAGCCATCATTGCGTTGCATAAAAATGGCTTCACAGGCAAGGATATTGTGGCTACTAAGATTGCACCTTAATCAACAATTTATAGGATCATCAGGAAGTTCAAGGAAAGAGGTTCAATTCTTGTTAAGAAGGCTTCAGGGTGTCCAAGAAAGTCCAGCAAGCGCCAGGATTGTCTCCTAAAGAGGATTCAGCTGCGGGATCGGAGTGCCACCAGTGCAGAGCTTGCTCAGGAATGGCAGCAGGCAGGTGTGAGCGCATCTGCACGCACAGTGAGCTGAAGACTTTTGGAAGATGGCCTGGTGTCAAGAAGGGCAGCAAAGAAGCCACTTCTCTCCAAAAAAACATCAGGGACAGATTGATCTTCTGCAGAAAGTATGGTGAATGGACTGCTGAGGACTGGGACAAAGTCATATTCTCCGATGAAGCCTCATTCCAATTGTTTGTGGCATCTGGAAAAAGGCTTGTCCGGAGAAGAAAAGGTGAGCGCTACCATCAGTCCTGTGTCATGCCAACAGTAAAGCATCCTGAGACCATTCATGTGTGGGGTTGCTTCTCATCCAAGGGAGTGGGCTCACTCACAATTTTGCCCAAAAACACAGCCATGAATAAAAACACCCTCCAACAGCAACTTCTTCCAACAATCCAACAACAGTTTGGTGAAGAACATTTTCCAGCACGATGGAGCACCGTGCCATAAGGAAAAAGTGATAACTAAGTGGCTCGGGGACCAAAACGTTGACATTTTGGGTCCATGGCCTGGAAACTCCCCAGATCTTAATCCCATTGAGAACTTGTGTTCAATCCTCAACAGGCGGGTGGACAAACAAAAACCCACTAATTCTGACAAACTCCAAGAAGTGATTATGAAAGAATGGGTTGCTATCAGTCAGGAATTGGCCCAGAAGTTGATTGAGAGCATGCCCAGTCGAATTGCAGAGGTCCTGAAAAAGAAGGGCCAACACTGCAAATACTGACTCTTTGCATAAATGTCATGTAATTGTCAATAAAAGCCTTTGAAACGTATGAAGTGCGTATAATTATATTTCACTACATCACAAACAACTGAAACAAAGATCTAAAAGCAGTTTTGCAGCAAACTTTGTGAAAACTAATATTTGTGTCATTCTCAAAACTTTTGGCCACGACTGTAGTTTAACAAAAAATGGAGGGCGGCAGGTTAAGCTTCACTACTATAGAGTATGCTACAGAAAACATAAAAAATTTAGGCTTCAAAAACATTTATGGTGTCAACTTTAAGAGATAGAAATAAACTAAAACATTTTTACTTAAAAATAAATTATATATAATAATTGAATATAATTTACCTTATTGTCACTATTAGGCGTTTCACCTACGGACATGTTAAAAAAAACACTTTTTAATGGCCATTTTGTCTGCATCCATTTTCTGTCCGTGTGTCCGTTTTGCATCTGTTTTGCATCTGTTTTTCATGTCTGTTAAAAACATGAAAAACGGATGAATTTATGCAGTTATTTCTAGACCCACCTTTCTGAGAACACCCACAGGATGATAGGCCCCCAGCTAAAATAATGTCCCCCATAGTGTAGGAATTTTTTATTTTATTTTTTTGCTGCACCCAGCTTTAATAATGCCCCCATGTAGGCCCCGATCTAAAATAATTTCCCCCATAGGGCAGGATTTTTTTTTTTTACTGTCCCCAGCTTTAATAATGCACCCTATTTTGGCCCCAGCTAAAATAATGTCTCCCACAGTGTAAATAATATTTTTATAGTGCCCCCGGCTTTAATAATGCCCCCAGGTAGGATCCCAGATTTAATAATGCCCCCATCTAAAATTATTTCCCCCATGGTTTAAATAACCCCCCCATAATGGCCCACCGCTGTTTTTGTTTTGTTGATTTTACAAAATAAAAAACTCACCTTATCCACTTGCTCGCGCTGCAGCAGTCTCTACTATCTTCACTGAACATGACCTGTGATGTGCGCGATGACGTCACTGTGCGCTTCCACGTGGTTACGTCACCATGCACATCGCAGGTCCTTCAGCAGGTCCTGCTCAATGAAGAGAGAAGAGACTGCTGCTCCGCGAGCAATTGAATGAGGTGAGTTTTTTTTTGTTTTTGGCTGCAGGGCACTATAGGAGCAATATTTAGAACTAGGGATATCCCGATACCATTTTTTAATACCGAGTACGAGTACCGATACTTATATTTAAATAATCACCGATACCAATTACCGATACCAATTATAACATAGGGCATATTTATCAAACCTTGTATAAAGAAACAGCAGCGCAGTTGCTGATAGCAATGAAAAAAATTAAAGCTGGAATTTGTTTGCTATGGACAACGGCTTTACTTTTCCTTTGTACAAGGGTTAATAAATTAATAAACGGGCTTATAACAGTGTTTCCAACCAATGTGCCTCCAGAGGGATCTGTGGGTGACGCTGCTATGGGGTGATCTGTGGGTGACGCTGCTATGGGGTGATCTGTGGGTGTCGCTGTTATGGGGTGATCTGTGGGTGACGCTGTTATGGGGTGATCTGTGGGTGTCGCTGTTATGGGGTGATTTGTGGGTGACCCTGTCATGGGTGATCTGTGAATAAACCATGTATAGCATCTTATGCTATATATGTGTCACCCACAGATCCCCCCATGACAGGGTCACCCACAGATCCCCCATGACAGGGTCACCCACAGATCACCCATGACAGGGTCACCCACAGATCCCCCATGACAGGGTCACCCACAGATCCCCCATGACAGGGTCACCCACAAATCCCCCATGATAGGGTCATCATCAAGTGTCCGGGGGCGGGGGCCGCGGCGGCTGGTGCAGTGTGTCTCTAATACAGCGGCCCCGCAGCTCCTATACAGTATTTATGTAAACCTAATCTATGTAAAAGTAGCCCGAACTTACTAACTATTGCGGCACAGTCTCTATCAGCTTGAGCGCTCAGTCCCTCCATGCGCCTCCTGTCCCGCCTCCTGCTCCGCCCTCTTTATGAATGAAGGATGCAGGCGGGGCAGGAGGCGCATGGAGGAACTGAGATAGACTGGGGGAGACCGAGCCTCAATAGCTAGTAAATTCGGGCTACTTTTACATAGATTAGGTTTACATAAATACTGTATAGGAGCTGCAGGACCGGAACTTCCGGTATCGTCAGCGGTATCGGCGGCATTTGCACGAGTACAAGTAGTTTATTTATAGCCTTTTTTTTAAATGTGTGATGTAATTTTTGGGGGATCTTAATGAACTACAACAGTATTATTAAAGTAATGATATATTAAATATATCCTAAGAAACGGGGGCACACCAAAATAATACAATACAAGAGTGCTGGAACACGGTATTAAATATGCAATCGCACCAAAGAAAAGAGAAGAATACCGAGATAAAAAGCCGCACATCTAAAAAATATATATCAAATTTATTGAGAACAACAGACACAACAAGGACAAGTTAAAACCATTGTATACAATGAGTCATGGCAGTGTGGACTAAATACGTACCGCACGCCACCCTGACGATATTAAATATATAATGCTGCCCCTTTAAAAATAGGACATCACTTGGTTACATGTTCTGATATTGTTCTCCATTTTTTGTATTCTTACATTCTCTCATATTCCACTAACTGTATCGGTTATAGTAAGTTGCAATATAGTAAGATCCACTAGAGGGCAGACTTCCACAGAACATATCCACTACTATCTTCCAGAATTTGATTCTTCTAATGACCATATATAAAAGTTTGGCATGTGTCATACTAGATAAAAAAAATCCGTAAATAAGGCCAGGTTCACATCACTGTAGTTTTCCGTTCTTCTGATCCGTCCTGCATGCAGGGTTTTTTTCCTGACTAAAATAACGGATCTCAGATGGAAATGGCTAAAACAGATCCCAAATATGTAGAAGTGAGCATAGAAGATGCGTAAAATACAGGATCCATTTTTTTTCTTTATTTTTCTGTTCTTCTGACAGATCAGCAGAATGGAAAAATAAATGGTGATGTGAACCCAGCCTAAGCTGTTTTATCTTGATATAATGTAAAAATAATAGTGGTGATGATAAAGTAATAATAAATCCAATTTTTGACTCTGGTAATGTAGCTCAGCCTGATACAAAATTTCCCAAAATTGGAGCTGACTAAGCATGTGTATGAGGAAATAAGGAGTGATATCTGTCAGCTGAATGCTACTTTATGTGTATGCCTCATGTGGGGGTACAGTTATTGCTTTGCAGGGGGTTTTCATTACTAGTTGTGCTGGTTTAATGGTTTGACAAAACAGTGATCTCCTGCAGCTTATAATTCTTTTGTATGGATCTAACATATTTTCCCACAAATACAAGCTATTGAATGTCACTAATACATTCCATGAATTCATGACTGGTGGGTGTCAGACTGCTGGGCCATTTCCGATCATTACAACAAAATGGCCACAAAGCTAGTCAAACACAATAGCCACCTCAGTTTGTTTTCCTGGCGCTGTAGGTTCTGCAGCTGGGATCACTTGGTTTTGTGTTATGTTTCTCTAAGACTCTGTTCACATTTGGTTACAGGCATGTACTCAATGTGGACATTCAAAGTGTGATGCCAAGCGTATAACTTAGATGTATGTAGCTACAGGGCTGCTCTGTGCCTTATCTGGAATACTACCTTTTGCAGTAGTTTTGTACTGTCATGGGTTCATTATACGGGCATGCGACATATGTTTTTCATAAATTTTCTTACATGCGTTATTCTTGTGCAATATCATGGTGTATATTATCACTGTACTGTGAGATCCATGTGTGCATTATCCTATCATTGTGACATCACAAGGGGCGTTACCCATGTAGCAATATTCCTATACTGTGATGTACGGTGAGGTCAATGCTCACACTTTGACAGGAGGTACACTTAAAAACTGTATACCGCCAAGGTGTGCCTGGGTCATCTGCCTCGTCTTCCTTATCTCTCTCTTGTCCCTCCGGCTGCTCCTGCTCCTCCTCTCCTGTCACCTGTGTAGAAAAAACACCCATTTTGCTATACATTGCTTGTGCTCCAATGTTCTCCTCCTCTTCCTCCTTCAGTTCAGCCCCCACAGGGCTCATGTGGCCATGAGATGTAGGCGCCACTTCTCCAGTCCCCTGACCAGCCAGATTTACCATGATCTGTTCCAGGATATGAAGCAGTGGAATGACGTTCTTCATCCCATAGTCCTGGCGACTGACAAATAATGTGGCATTCTCAAAGGGTCTGAGCATATGGCAGGTGTCACGCATGAGCTGCCACTGGCTAACAATGAAGTTACACAGGGGAGTACTCCTGTCCACTTGAATCATCAAGAAATCATTGATGGCCTTTCTCTGTTCGTATAGTCGGTCCAACATATGGAGGGGGAAATTCCAACGGGTGGAAACATCGCATATCAGCCTATGTTGGGGGACGCCGTTCTGCTGCTGCAGCTCAAGGAGAGTGTGCTTGGTGGTGTACAAGTGGATGAAGAGCATGCAAATTTTCCTGGCGATTTTTATGATGTCTTGCAGATGGGTGGAAGACTTCAGGAACCGCTTGACAACCAGATTGAACACATGTGCCATGCAGGGCACATGGCTCAGCCATCCTCAACGCAGCTCCGACACCATGTTCTTACCATTGTCGGTCACCATGGTTCTGATTTTGAGTTGTTGCGGAGAAAGCCAGGATTCGATTTTTTGATGAAGGAGACGGAGCAGTTCCTCCCCTGTGTAACTGTTCACCCAGGCAAATGAGGTGTAGAACAGCGTGACACCGCCGTACCCTGCACATGTGGTATGCTGGAGGAGCACTGTGAATTATCCCTGCAGTTCAGGCTGAGGACAGGGTGGTGGATGAGGAGGAAGAGGTGGACACTGTGGCAGGACACACAGCGTGAGAACGTGGAGGCGGAAGTGGCGTCACCTGGCCAGGTTGCTGGTTTGGCTGGGCAGGAACCACATTTACCCAGTGGACCGTAAAGGACATGTATTGTCATTGCCCGTAGTTACTGCTCCACACGTCGTCACTGTCTTGCACTTTGCTAGACACTGAAAGGCTCAAGGACTGGCTCACCTTCTGTTCTACATATTTGTGCAGGGCTGGTACTGCCTTTTTGGCAACTAAATGAAGGCTTGGGACTCTCCACCTCGGCTCGGCACAAGCCATCAGTTCTCTGAAAGGTGCAGAGTCTACCACTTGGAAAGGGAGAGACTGCAGCACCAGACTCTTGGCCAGGAGCACGTTCAGCTTCTGCACCGTTGGATGAGTGCATGCATACTGTTGTCTCTTGGCAATCGCTTCAGTGATCGATTGTTGACAGAATGACTGAGGAAGAGTAGCAGGGCGAGGAGCAGCAGCATCAGGACCGGTAGATGATGGGAAGGACAGACAGCTACCTTCGGCTGAGGTGGTGAAGCCTTGACTGCCTGAAATCGGGTTCGTGCCCCTAGGTAATGCAGCGGTTGCTGCAACAGGCTGGACCACCACTTTGGAGCCACGGTTCTCCCAGGCCACTTTATGGTGACGCTGTAGGAGCCTCACCGCTCGCAACACCAGCTCCTACACCACTCTCCTCATCACTACTTGCCCGCCTACCAGAGAAAGCAGCGGATGTCTCCTCCCGATCTTGGCTGGGCAGTAGCTGGGCTTGTCCTCACTGTATAGTGGAGCTGAGCTCACAGCATATAATACTTCTCTGGCTGAGGGAACAGAAAAGGACAGAGGCAGGTTGAGGACAGGTGTGGGCAGAGGGCCTGCTCCCGGGCCATGCAACTAAGGGTTGTGTCTGCCGAACCCACCGGCTCTTGGCTGGGGTGTCTGATGTCACTTGGGACGAAGTGGATGACTGAGTCAACCATTCAAGAACCGCTGGGTTTCTGGTCAGGACACAACCGCTAAATGACACTGGGAGCTCAGGCCTGCTGACCCCTGCTGCCACGCCCCCTTACTCTGCTGCAGCCTGTGCCAGAAACATTTAGGCCTCTGCCCCTCCCCTGTGCAGGGCCTGTCACTTCTCTGTCTGACATACTGTTAAATCAAATAAATTACAAAAAAGGAAATTAATACACCTTAAAAATGGTAATTTCCTCACTTCACCACATAACGGCTAATAAGCCCCTTTTTTCCCACTAATACACGCCAAAAAAGGCTGTAATTTTCTCACTTCACCACACAACGGCTAATAAGCCCTTTTTTCCCACTAATACATGACAAAAAAGGCTTTAGAACATATAACTGCATCGTTTACGGCAAATAATACTTTTCGTTTTCCACTAATACACGCCAAAAAAAGCTGTAATTTTCTCACTGCACCACACAACGGCTAATAAGCCCTTTTCCCCCCACTAATACACCACAAAAAAGGTTTTAGAACATATAACTGCACAGCTGAACGGCAAATAAGCCCTTATTTTTTCCCACTAATACACCATAAAAAAGGCTTTAGAACATATAACTGCACCTCTGAATGTCAAATAAGCCCTCATTTCTTTCCAGTTATACACGCCTGAAAACGCTCTAGAACAAATAACTGCACCGCAAAAGGGCTAATAAGACATAGAAATATTCGCTAGTAATACACCCTGTTAATGGCTGTATCACGCAGTACTTGCACCCCAATAACAAGAAAGGTTTGCTGGAATTACAGAGGTATCATCTATTGCAAACCTGAAAGCAGCAGTATAATGGCAATTTGGATCCCCAGTCAGTGCAGCAAGGTATAATAGGATTGTTCATATTACCAAGACTGTACACTCCCCTATTGGACCCTGTTCTCCTTTTATAGTTTGGAATAATTTCTCCCTATCCTTTCCCTACACTTCAAATGATCTTTCCCTGAACTTCTATTCAGCAAAATAAAAGTTTTCAAGTCTTTGCCGGCACTTTCCCTAGTGCCTGCTAATGTCTCTCTCTGCACTAAGTACATTGGAAAATGGCTGAATCCAAGATGGCTGAGGCTATTTATAGGGCTGTGACATCACAAGGCTGGCTGACTGCTGATTGGCTGCATGCATGGCATTGTGGGTGATCCCTCATTCCCTGAGTTCTTTGCTCCATCCTAACATGTGCAGCAACCATTTTAGGAAAAAAATTAAATTCGTTACCACGAAGCGTCAGGAAATTCGGATTCGGTGTGAATCGAATTTTTCTGAAATTCAGATTGAATGCCACTTTGTCAACTTCAATTCGCTCATCTCTAGTTATCCACAATAAATAAAACAATAATGAAAATAAGAATAAAATAGGAATTTGAGATGGTTCGCTGTGTTTGATAAATAAACAAGATGTGTCTCTCGTGGGTCACAGGGGCATCTGTGTGCTGGGAAACAGTGGGACACAGGTGGTCGTGGGAACAACTAGAAAGGCATCAGAAGATCTAGGAGGAAGTCAATAGGATCTATAAAACCTCAAAAAGCTCAATTTCTGCATTGAAACCCTTTGGGATACTGGTCTCAAAACTGTATATATTTTTTTTGGTTGACATTTTTGAGATCTAGTCACCTCCTCGCCAGTCTTCTTATTTTGTTCCATGGCTGCAAACTTTAGTTTGCTCAGATCTTTATTGTGATACTGTGACAGTGAGATGATAGTGTGTGGTTTTCATATCCTATATAAATATTACGGATGTATTCTATTATTCTCTTTTTGAGACTTCTAGAGGTCTTCCCAATGTATTGTTTACCACATCACTACATATATAGTTATAGCTTAGTTTGCTGTTTATTCAAATTCCTAGATGCTTTTCCATGTCAGTGTTACCGAGTGTTTTACCATTTAGTATGTACGGGTGACTTGAATTATTCCTTCCCATGTGCATAACTTTCCATTTGTCAGTGTTAAACCTCATTTGCCACTTATCTGCCCAAGCCTCCAATCTATCCAGAAAACTGTCCTCTTCAGTGTTAATTACTTTACACAGTTTAGAGTCATCTGCAAAAATAGATATTTTATTGTGCAAGCCTTCTACAAGATCATTAATAAATATATTAGAGAGAATAGGGTCCAATACTGACCCCTGAGGTACCCCACTAGTGACAGTGACCCAATCTGAGTGTGTACCGTTAATAACCACCCTTTCTTTTCTATTACTTAGCCAGTTACTTACCCACATACAGACATTTTCTCCCAGTCTGAGCATTCTCATTTTATATACAGTACTAGCCTTTTATGAGGTACAGTGTCAAATGCCTTGGAGTCCAGATATACGACATTGTTTGATAATATGTTGAAAATTGTTGACAGTAGACTTCATCATTGTAGTCTTTTTTGGAAAATTGGTGATAGAACAGCCTCTACATGTCCCACAGCGATAGAAACCCTTCATTCCCATCCATGAGTTCATGGATATGGGTGCAAATATGTCTCTAACTGTGGGAGCTACCAGGATAGCTAAGCTAGGTGTCCTTGTATATACAACAGGAGGTTTATTAGGTAGTTCTTATTTTGTCATCTTTGATTAGATACCAGTGTTTTTGGATTATTTTCTCCATTATTTTAAATAATTTGTGTTAAATGGTAATATGAGTTTTGTTCCCCCTTGATTCACTTGTGGACTGGCTGGCTTCTTAGTTTCAAAAAAGTTCTTGCTGTCTAGGGCCCTGACTTTCTCTAATGATTTTTATAAATCCTGTATAGGGTATTTTTTCTACAAAATCTTGAGTTAAGGCTCTAACTTCAATTTAAAATATGGATTCCTCCGTGCAGTTCTGTTTAATACATATGTACTGGATAAATAGCACGTTTAGAAGCCAACTCAGAAGATGGCAACTAGCTGAGAGTATATAACTGTTTCTAGCAGTAGGCTTAATGTGGAACATACTAAACAATTTGTGCACACTGTAATTTTTAGGTCTAATAATGCTAGAGAGTTTTGACTCACTTGAGATGTGAATTTAAGGTTATACTGATTATCATTAAGATTTATTAAGAATAAGATATGATGCAAACCAGCCATTAAAAAGGAATAGACAGCCATGAAATGCAAAATGGCTATAAAAACCTGTTAGTTCATCTGGACTTTGCTGCAGGGCCTGCACAAGGTTGCTGCCTCTTGGAGTAGTCCCTGTGTGGTTGGCTACTAATCGGTGCATAGCACCAAAGGGACAGGCAGAACACATAGTCAGTAACAGGCCAAGATCAGAGTAGGCAGAGTATGTGCAAATCCATCAAACTGTCCAAAGGTCAGGGCAGACAGTGAAGGGTCAATATGGTAATCAAGAACACGTCTGGTCAGGCAGCATAGAATCAGAGTCAGAAATTGGACATAAGTCAGTACATGGGTATACAAACAGAACAGCTCCCTTAGCAGGTTTACTAAATGTGCAGATGTGGCCAGCCATAGGCTAGGGAAGAATTAGGAGACATATGTGCACTGGAAGGACAGGCCTTTGCTGGCAAATAGCAGGCTGAAGCTTGCCAGAGAAAGTCACGTGGAACTTCAGCATCCGGACCTGCTACTTGAGAGCAGAGGAAGGCCAGTGCATCTGCACTGATGGAACAGCACCAAGACCACCAACATAATAGTACGTATTGTTGTTTTCTGTGTTCATTTACTTTGTGGTCATACTTTTTGGCATTTTAGCATTAAAAAAATTTATAGGAAAATAAAATAAGAGTAAACAGGAAAGACTTTGATTAAAAATTGACTAGGAAATGCCATGTACCAGCGTTACTTTTACTTTGTATACTCTTATCCAGCTATTACATTTCCACATGCTATGATAACCAGCTTTCCTAGGACCCTGAAAGGCAAATATGGAAAACTAGGTCATAATTTAAGAGCAAGAGGTGCAGTACCCCAGAGGACTACTGCATAGATTTTATTATTGCAAAAGGGTTAATTTAATGTCAATCTTCTTTATACACTGTGTAAACCTAATACCAATGTATGGGCAATATAGAATTAACATCGGCAAACTGTCTAGGTTATTAGGGTGATGGAGAGGGTCCACCCCCTGATAAGTTAGGAGTTTAGACTGAGAAGATCTACAAAAAGGACATGTGTGTGTGAGAGAGTTCCTCCAGACCAGGCCTAAGTCCAGAGAACCTCTGTCTCTGAGAATGCAGCTTACAATTAAGCTATTCTACTATCAGAGTACCCCTCAGAGAAGGCGCTAAGATGTCTATAAAATGTCCAGAACTATCCAGACAGTGTCAGACTGGGGTACCTAGGGCCTAACAGTAAAATTTATTTTGGGGGCCCACCATATGGATACATTCAAATATAATAAATAATTTAACAAGTTTATTATATGAACATTGGCTGGTAGAGGTGCTGTACATTGAAAATATGTATGTAGTACAGTAAGTCTACTGTGTTATGTGCCACTTGTGTAGGGGGTGGGAGACGAGGGGCCCACCAGGGGATTCCCCTGTACCCCTGTGGGCCAGTCCAAGCCTGCATCCAGACCATGTAGGGTTCTGATAGAAAGGTATTTGTTTGGTTATGCAACTTCTTGCAACTTATTGGCAACCCCCTCCTCCTGTGCAACCCTCACTTCTGGCTAGTCAAGATTGCTGTCCTAACCCAGAATTGAATCTGGGTGTCTAAGTCTCGGGTCTGAATTCATTTTTGGGGTCTCATTCTGGGAATTAATACGCATTACAATTTCCAAAAATATGGGTACGTCCATAATGGTGAAGTATCATTAAATTGCATTTATAAATCACAGTAACAAAACTCTGACACTTGCCTAAGAAGCATCTAGCCAAAATAGAGATAACAAAAGTAACCTTACCCATGATGTGTGTAATGTACCTTCACTGAAACACGCGCCAGGGCTGGCGTTATCCTGGTCTCACACATCGTGGGTAAGGTTACTTTTGCCATCTCTATTTCTACAAGGTATTATGCCTGGTTTAATAGTGAATTTCCCGGTGACAGACACCCTTTAATAAGTACAGGAATATTCCCCAGTGGAATACAGATAAAGAATTTCTATGGGAAACTGTTTGGGACTTGCTGCTGTTTTCCTTGAATCTAGAATGATAATTTGGGGTTCAGAGCAAAGACCTATTGAATCCAGTGGCAGCATATTTCAATAGAATCACTTCTATTTCTGTATATTTGTAATAGATTTAGGAAGTAACTGAAGTTGAAATGAATGATTGATTTCAGTGATATTTTAACATTACTTAAGTCATTCCAGTTTAATGGAATGGAAAAGATTAAACGAATGACTGCTGAACGCAGCATGCTGGGACCCTACTGTGTGAGGGTCATTCCTGGGCACTAAAAGGTTTTTTCAGACATACATTTTTCAGTAAGTTAAACACATAAGAAAGACTCGTGGGAAGGTTTTTTTGGTACCAGACTGAATCTGAACCTTAAAGGGGTTTTGTCAAGAAGCATATTCTACATTTTTCAAACCAGCACTTGGATCTGAATACTTTTGTAATTGCATGTAATTATAAATACTGTAGCCAGTGAGCTATTCAATAAAATGTATCTGTATAAGTTCTGACATTTATGATGCCTTCGTACTCATCTCCCATTGGGCAAAAGTGGGGGTTTGTGCATTACTCCCATTACTGCAGATAGCAGGCACGTTGAGATCAAACTGGGCTGCAGAATTTCTGAGCCCTCTCAGATCACTCTGATACTGAGGGGATAGAGCGAGATGGGCCATTGTTTAGTTAGTTGGTTTTATTGATTGGAACATTAATTTCTCATGCTGACTTGTTGACTTGCCTACCTATAAGGCCTCTTTCACACGAGCGTGTCCGGATTAGGTCCGGATGCGTTGCGGATGCGTTCAGTGAAAACTGTGCGATTTCACAGGCAAAGCCATTCAGTTTTGCCTGCGATTGCGTTCAGTTGTTCAGTTTTTTCTGCGCGGGTGCAATGCGTTTTGATGCGTTTTTCACGCGCGTGATAAAAAACTGAAGGTTTACAAACAACATCTCCTAGCAACCATCAGTGAAAAACGCAACGCACCCGCACTTGCTTGCGGATGCAATGCGTTTTTCACGCAGCCCCATTCACTTCTATGAGGCTAGGGCTGCGTGAAAAACGCAGAATATAGAACATGCTGCGATTTTAACGCAACGCACAAGTGATGCGTGAAAAAAAACGCTCATGTACACAGACCCATTGAAATGAATGGGTCAGGATTCAGTCCGGGTGCTATGCGTTCACATCACGCATTGCACCCGCGCGGAAAACTCGCCCGTGTGAAAGGGGCCTAAGGGTTGTCCTGACCCCCCCCCCCCCCAAGAACTCTATATACGCACATATATACGAGACAAATCACCTTGTTAAAAAGATAGACAGATACATAGATAGATATTAAATAGATTAATAGATAGATGGGTAGATAGATTGAGCTTCATCAAGTAGGGTTGTAGTACTTCTAACAGCCTCAGAACACAGTTCCAACAATACATAGTGTAAATCGTCCCAGATGGCTTTGTATGGATAAAGGCCGGGATTAAGATTGGCATACTCCTACCTGCAGAGTCTGTGGCTGGCAATAATCCTTTTAGTAGGATAGCTGTAATATGCTACTACAGCATACAGGGTTTAAGATATGACAGACCAGGTCGTATCCCATTGTGGATGGTGTCTTAGCAATTTTCTGGTAAAGCAGTAAAGTGCTAAAGAATAAAAATGCACCTGTCGGACACGGGTACTATTGGGGTACCCAGTCACTTGCTACCCAATACAAAAACAAGAAATGAAAGTAGGAGGGGGAAAAAATAAAACTTAACATTTACTTCAAAATTTAAAAGAAGTGTGCCTCAAACATCAGCATACCAAACCTAATGTGCTCACGCCTCAACACAAATAAGTTAAGGCGGGCACACAGCCATCAACGTAGGGCAATAGAGCCCCAGCAAACCTTGGTGTGTAAGGACGGAAAATGGTCCAGGGATCACCGTGACTAGGTGTAAGGTAAGTGTAGTAGTTGGCCCTGGTAAGACCCTACTTGGCCTGATACTCCCTAGTCCTAATAATAGTGTCCTACCCCGCAAGGGATAGCACCATTACCGGAGCCTGTCCCTGGATACACTTCCCCTATTAGAAGCCTAATAAAGGCAAGAGACCATCCCAATTACACACATAAAAAATGCTCATCAATTAATGTCTCATCAGAAGTGTTTTACTCCATCCAATATCAACCTTTAGCCTACATATAATCCCGACGCGTTTCATCTATTGTCGGCTATATCAGTGTCCCTTGGAATCTTCAGGGGACATAGGGCCACTGATGGGTGTTGGAGTACCCAATATAAACTGGGTTCCTTTCCTTTGCAATACATAAAAAACATAAACAGCCAATCTGTGAGATAATCCTTAACCCTAAGAAAACATAACAGGGTCAAAGATAAATACAATGCTGTGGTTACTTACAAGTGACCTAAAGTGGCGTATGGCCCAAATTGGTCATGTGGAGCTCCCGAGGGACCAGTGTGTCCCATGCGCCGGTTAGATGTGCTGCGCTCTAAATGACTAACATCCTCGTGTCATTTAAAGCTCCCGCGGCGTCCTGCGCCGCAAAAGTGACGTCATCACGTCCGCGTCAGGACGGTGACGTCACGCCGTACAGGAAGGGCATGCGCACTAAAGCTCCTGAATGCCCGACTGCCAGGAGTTAATCCAGCGTCATCAGAGAGCCGCCTTGCTAGGGGCGGGGAGCGCAAATCCACGCCTCCTTCGTCCCCCTAGTGGGCTAAACTAATCATTGCGGCACCATTTACAGGGAGGTAATATCTCGGCTACCCACGGTATAAGAACAGGGAGCCGTTCACCTCAACCTAGACCAGGTAAAACAGAATATTTAAACAGGACATCTACCATAGATCCAATCATCTTAGAAACCTTAACACTTGAAAGGGGGGTCTGAGAAGCCATGTCTGATAGTATAAATACGGCCAAAGCTGCATGTATAGAATCAAGTGCAGCCGGGATAACCCTATTACAGGGCTGACACAGGTCTCCAATTGTTATCATCGGATAAATGGAGAAGGGGAGAGAGACAGGAACAGACGGTCACAAGAAACACCCAAACTGTATCTGTTCATCAAGTCCATTGGGGTTTGGAGTGTCCAGCTTGAATATCCACCAACACTCCCTCTGGAGAATCCGTCTGTCCCAGTCACCACCCCTGATGGGTCTAGACACATGTTCCACTCCCCTAAACTTCACAGAGGACACCTTTCCTCCGTGGCACGACTGTACATGTCTTGCCACAGGTGTGTCCCTGTTTTTGCGGATGTCGCTTATATGTTCACCCATTCGCCTCCTGAATTCCCTACGGGTTTTCCCAACATATCTCATGCCACATATACACAGAAGTAAATAGATAACACTTGTGGTCTTACAGTTGATAAAATCCCGTATGTGATGGGTATATCCTGTCTGGTCAACCAGTGTTTTACCAGGGGAGACATATTGGCAAAAGCTACAATCACCACACCTGTGGCATCCCTTCGAGGGGTCCCCAGCCACGTCACAGTCCCCAATTTGGGAGATGCGAAGTGGCTGTGGACCAAGTGATCCTTTAAGTTGGCATTCCTGCGAAATGTAATCGCAGGCTTTGGGGATAATGTGTCTCCTAAATCAGGATCAATCAGGAGTGTCCCCCAGTGCCGCTCAACAACCTCGTGGACCTCAGTTGCCGCCGAATTGAATGACCCAATCAATCGTGTGATTCCCTTATTTGTGTCATTTTCAATCCAGGTGGGGTGCAGGAGAGACGTTCTAGAGGAGCTAAGAGCCCTCTGGTAAGCTTTCCGTAGAATGGAGTCAGGGTAGCCCCTTTCACGGAAACGTTGTCTCAAAGTATTTGCCTGCCTCTTAAACTCCTCCGGTTCGGAACAGTTCCGTTGGAGTCTCAAATACTGTCCGACCGGGATACCACGTTTCAAGGGCGCGGGGTGGCAGCTCTCCCACCTCAGCAACGAATTTGTTGCTGTAGATTTTCGAAAGATGGAGGTTTCCACATTGCCATCCGTGCCCCTTTAAATGACAACATCCAAAAAGGGTAGCTCATCCACTGTTATCACTGAGGTGAATCTAAGATTAAATACATTTGTGTTCAACTTAGTGACAAAGATGTCAAACTCTTCCCTGGTCCCGCTCCACAGGACGAGTATATCGTCTATGAAGCGGGACCAGAGAGCCACTTTTTTTGTCTCAGCCTCATGAGTCTCACCAAACACAACTGTCTCCTCCCACCAGCCCAGGAGCAAATTAGCATACGGTGCACAGGAACTCCCCATCGCGGTGCCCCTGAGCTGGTGGTAGATACGTCCATCAAAGAGGAAACAGTTGCGGGTCAGCATGAACTCAAGAAGTTCAAGGACAAATCTGTTGTGTGTTCTGTATTGTACCCCTCTTGTTTGTAAAAAATGGGCACACGCTTCTATTCCCTTCTCGTGGGGGATTGAGGAATAGAGGGCCTCGACATCTATTGAGGCTAAGAGCCAATGGGGTTCTAGACTGATGCCCTCCAACTTCATCAACAGGTCACCTGTGTCCCTCAGACATGACGGGAGGCTCTCAACAAACGGACAGAGGATACGGTCAACATATATGCCACAGTTCTGAGTTAGACTGCCTACCCCTGAGACGATTGGACGCCCTCTCACGGGGATCGTCTCTTTATGCACCTTCGGGAGGCAGTAAAAGGTGGCCATCACCGGATGGTCTGGTAATAAAAAATCATACTCCTCGTCCGTAATAAGTCGGTCAGTCTTGGCCTGTTTCAATAATCTCTCTAGTTCCATTTTGTATTGTCCTGTCGGATCTGAGGGAAGGGTCTCGTAGCCCTCCTTGTCCCTCAGGAGGGATAGACACATCTCTTTGTATACTGAAGTGTCCATTAGGACCACATTACCCCCCTTGTCCGACGGTTTAATCGTGACACTTTTGTCTCTTTCTAGACTCTTGAGTGCCTCTCTCTCATCTTTGCCACAATTAAACCGTCGTGAGGCGGAACCTAGTTGGTTCAAATCTCTAATGACGTGTTGTAAGAACACGTCAATACAGGACACATCCCCTTGTGGAGGCATCTTCTGACTCTTGCTCTTAAGATCCGTAAAGGGTCCCTCTCCTGTCTGAGCCCCCAGAGTATCACCTAGACTGTATAACAGCTGGACGTCACTAAGGATCTCCACCGAGTACACCCAGCTCACGGCTTTCTCTTTTTGCCACTAGTTTAAAGTGCTTGTGCCACCTTAGCTTCCGTGCAAATAGGTGGAGATCCTTAGTCCAACGGAAAATATCAAAGCCTGCTGTGGGGACAAATGAGAGGCCACGCCTCAGTAGTTTCACCTCTGCTGGTGTCAAAGCCCTGGATGACAGATTAATCACAAATTTATCTGATTGAATTGGGTCAGCCACTAGTTCAGGTTCCTGCTTCTCAGCGGATAGGGTGCTTCCTGGCCTAAAAAATTAGACTGTTGGTGGGATTGAGGTGTAGAACTGTTGAAGGTGCGTCCGCCCCTCCTCCTAGTTCTATGTCCCCCACGTCCCCGACCCCTAATCTTACCAAGATACAGTTTGGGTGTTTCTTGTGACCGTCTGTCCCTGTCTCTCTCCCCCTTCTCCATTTATCCGATGATAACAATTGGAAACCTGTGTCAGCCCTGTAATAGGGTTATCCCGGCTGCACTTGATTCTATACATGCAGCTTTGGCCGTATTTATACTATCAGACATGGCTTCTCAGACCCCCCTTTCAAGTGTTAAGGTTTCTAAGATGATTGGATCTATGGTAGATGTCCTGTTTAAATATTCTGTTTTACCTGGTCTAGGTTGAGGTGAACGGCTCCCTGCTCTTATACCGTGGGGTAGCCGAGATATTACCTCCCTGTAAATGGTGCCGCAATGATTAGTTTAGCCCACTAGGGGTACGAAGGAGGTGTGGATTTGCGCTCCCCGCCCCTAGCGAGGCGGCTCTCTGATGACGCTGGATTAACTCCTGGCAGTCGGCATTCAGGAGCTTTAGTGCGCATGCACATGCCCTTCCTGTACGGCGTGACGTCACCGTCCTGACGCGGACGTGATGACGTCACTTTTGCGGCGCAGGACGCCGCGGGAGCTTTAAATGACACGAGGATGTTAGTCATTTAGAGCGCAGCACATCTAACTGGCGCATGGGACACACCGGTCCCCGGGAGCTCCACATGACCAATTTGGGCCATACGCCACTTTAGGTCACTTGTAAGTAACCACAGCATTGTATTGATCTTTGACTCTGTTATGTTTTCTAAGGGTTAAGGATCATCTCACAGATTGGCTGTTTATGTTTTTTATGTATTACAGAGGAAAGGAACCCAGTTTATATTGGGCACTCCAATACCCATCAGTGGCCCTATGTCCCCTGAAGATTCCAAGGGACACTGATATAGCCGACAATAGATGAAACGCGTCGGGACATTATATGTAGGCTAAAGTTTGATATTGGATGGAGTAAAACACTTCTGATGAGACATTATTTGATGAGCGCTTTTTTTATGTGTGTATATGGGATGGTCTCCTGCCTTGATTAGGCTTCTAATAGGGGAAGTGTATCCAGGGACAGGCTCCGGTAATGGTGCTATCCCTTGCGGGGTAGGACACTGTTATTAGGACTAGGGAGTATCAGGCCAAGTAGGGTCTTACTAGGGCCAACTATTACACTTACCTTATACCCAGTCACGGTGACCTCTGGACCATTTTCCGTCTTTACACACCAAGGTTTGCTGGGGCTCTATTGCCCTACGTGGATGGCTGTGTGCCCGCCTTAACTTATTTGTGTTGAGGCGTGAGCACATTAGGTTTGGTATGCTGATGTTTGAGGCACACTTCTTATAAATTTTGAAGTAAATGTTAAGTTTTATTTTTGCCCCCTCCTACTTTCATTTCTTAAAGCAGTAAAGTCTATAAGCTTTTAGGCAGCAATGTACTTTACTGACTCTCGCCATTACAGATCCTGAAACTTCCTCTCTCTCCTTTCCTGGAGTATTGCAGTGTCAAGATGGTTCTCTCTTGGTAAATCATCCAAATATGGTTAGTCTCTGCAACTTGAGGCTTTGTGCTATTTAAAGTGAGTATATGGACAACCTCTTACTTCTTCTGCTAGCTCTAGCACTGATTAAAGGGAGCCTGTCACCCAAATTGGACGTTATACACTGCTAACATGTGGCTCTAGTACAACAACCCATGAGGGGGCCCGCAGTGGAAGAATGGACACCCCCTAATTACACTTATATAGCTTTTAGGCTTGAACGAATTGAGCTTTGGATCATAGATCTGAAGTCGATTAGTTCAAAGACTTAATTTAAAAAGGTGAGGCCGGACCAGGGGACAAGGCCTTGGGGAGGCCAGCATGACGGGGGAGTTGTTTATGGAGCCCCTGGCCTGGGTTGGCCAACTTCAGTCCATGGGGGTGGGCCTAAAATGGGGGGGTTATATAAGGGGGAGAGCAAAGAAGACAGGGGCCATTTTGTGGATTGGGGAAGCTATTCAGCTAGCTAGCTAATCTAACTAGTGTATTAGGTTACCCCGTTACCTTCTAAATGTCTCAGCTCTACTGAGTCAAAATCGAATATTCAGCATTTTTCTATATATTGCTAATGTTACGCGAATTTATAATCGCATTGTGAATTAAACTTAGAGCTGAGTTCCTTATGGTTGTATTGCTTGAATTAAAGAAGATAACGAATATGACAAATATAGCACTATATTCTCAATCTTCGTTATATTCTAGCAACAACCATTAGGAACTCAGCTCTAAGTTTAATTCGCCATGCGATTAATATAACCTGTATTACTCGCATTGCGAATTCAACTTAGAGCTGGGTTCCTAATGGTTGCATTGCTAGAATTAAGGCTGCTGCTATTATCCTCACCACTATGAGTTCTGTGTAGGCCTTATACTATCCAATTTCCATGTACCTGCAGCTGCTGTATGTCATGATACTGATGAGTTTCGGCTGAAAAACATTTGCCTTAAGGTAACCAGAGTTGTTAAGTTAAACAGAAAACCAAAAATGATTTAAAACCAAACCACACTTTAATATAAAAACATTGTTTTAACAAACATAAAATAAAAAATAAATAAAACTAAGGCATGGCTTTCAGGACATCATGCTCGTTGAGCAGCTCCGCTATGGCCTTCTGATGCCACTACTCCATGGCCTTCATTTCTTCGGTGAACTTCAGCTTTTCCGCCTGTAGTGCTCCCGCTGCAGCATAATAATTTTTTTTTTTTTATTTCTTTTAGTACTGCCCCAAAAAAAAAATATTGGCAATCAGATCAAATAACTTTTATTGATTAGTGTATAAAGGAGCTGGCAATTAAAATTGCAATCAGTTATATAGTTCTAATCTTTGTTAGAATTGTTTTGTTAGAAACTGTTTGATTGGTACTATTTTTGGGGGCAGATGTCTTCTATTGCTTGGTGTTGCTATTTTTGATATATAAGCTGACAAAAAAATGGCGCAGTTTTTTTGGCGCTGTTTTATTTTTTTTCAGTGTTCAACAGAGGGGGTTAAGTCATGTGATTATTTTTAATGAACAAGTTAAATAGGGATGTGGCAATTCTATAATATGTCTACTTTTTTAATATTTCACTTTTTTGCACAATACCTACAGTTTAGAGGCCCTGAAAAAATGTCTCCATTGTCTGAGAGTCATATTTTGTTTTCATATTGTCTCAAGTAGTGTATCATTTATTGCGGGATGAGGTGACGGTTTGATTGGTACTATTTTGGGGTGCATACGCCTTTTTGTAGGCTTGGGGTTGGAATTTATGTCATGGAACGTTACAAAATTTGTCTATAAATTGTTTGTTTTAGACACTTTTTAAAAAAAGTTTTATATGGGATTTGCCAAAGGGGTAATGTCTATATTTTTTTTATAGAGCTGGATTTTATGGATGCGGCTATACCAATTAGGTGTACTATTATTATTTATGTAATTTTTAGATTACATAAATTAATATATATATGTGAAAAGACCATTTCTAATTTATTTTTCTTTTAAATTTTTATTTTTATTGTCTTTCAATTTTTTTATATATATATTTTTTATTTATCAAGACCCATCTGGATCCTGAAGATCCATTGGGTCTAAACACTACACAGTGCATTGCAATAGTCATCTATTGTAATACACTGTATAGTCAGTGCTACACTTACACTAAGGCTGATCAGACCTCAGGGTCTAATCAGCCTTAGGTAAATGGCAACTAGGACGCCTTTGTAAGGCGTCTGGGTGCCATGGCAACCATCTTGCCGTTGTGGCAGCAGTGACCGCAAGATGGAAGAGAGAGGGAGCTCCCTCTCTCTCAACCACATAGAAAAGTGCTGCGCTACGATTGGTTAGTCTGCAGAAATAAAACAATCGGAGCACCTAGTAGCAAGGGAACACTCTGATTGGTCCCTTGCTGGCTTACCACGTGTGTCTGCTTCTGGGGAGAGCAGAGACTCCGGTGCTGTGACACTTTATAGTGTCACAGCCCCAAGAAGCAGTTTGAGCGTGGCCGTACGTCGAAATGCAGCAAGTCACTTGTTATTTGGTCGTTATTTGAGTTAAAACACCTACAACACATATTATTTACCCTCCTGGCGGGGGGGGGGGGGGGGTTTCACCAACTCCTCCTCCTCATTCTCCTCATGAGAACCGGGTTGGTCTGGGGGTCCGGCATCCCCATGCTGTGGGGTAGGGGCAGAGGGTCCGGCCTGCTCCTGCTCCTCCACCACCACTGCCTCTTTTGAAGGCCTGCGGCGGACCGAGGGGACGGGATCACCTGTAACGACAAAATTTACATAAGTTATAAAAACCTCATAAAGCATAACTGTACATATACATTACAGAGTGTTGGTGAAAGATACAAAAGTTATGTAAGCATTGTACCTGGGCAGATTTTGTTTTGGATCTCAGTGATCCGATCCTAGTGTCTCCGCTTCAGGTCGGACTACTTTTTAATAACTGCCATCCGCCTGTGCTTGCCATTGTTGTCATGGTATAGCTCAGAACCGATCCTCCTTAGGATCCGCTGCTTCTCCAAGCGGGACCTGGTGGTGTCGTATTTCATCTGTAACATGCGCTGCAGGAAAAATGCAACCATATAATCCCAAATTTTTAAAATAAAAGTATTAGAAATTAATGTCATCATCTCAAAACAACAAAAAATATTTGAGTGTTTGAAAGTAAAATATTAGATTTAATGTTACAGTTATAAAATCGGATTATATTGAAATTGTATGTGTGTGGGGTATGAGCAATCGGATATTGGCCATCCGAGGAGAGATGTACCTGTCTAGTGAGGTGACGGTACGGTATGGGGTGTACAACTGGTCCACCTCCACATGGCGCACCCTGGGTAATGCTAAATGAACCAGCAAATAATGGCGGTCAAACATTACTTCTTCTGACCAACCGGACACATATTTGAATCCAAAGACTGTGTGTGTGTGTGTGTGTGTGTGTGTGGGGAGGGATATACACTGTGAGGTATACGATGTGGGGTATGAACTGTGAGGCAGGAAAATGAATGTGCATTGTGCATATTAGAGATATTTCTCTACTATCCATACATACATGCTACCAGACATAGTAGTGTGATGTCATAACAATACTTGTGGTCGGGGCTTAAACATGAAGGAATGACCCCTACCTACTGGATACCTAAAAGCGGTTAGAATTATGCCGGAACCGCGACGCTGAAGGGACGCCTGAAGGGGGGCATCCCCTGGTGTGAGATAGTGAAAGTAAGGGTGGGTAGGGTGGGTACACTGGAGACGACGTTCACTGTGGGAGGAAACGCTCGGCCAGATATAGTCATCATCGCCCCTCCCACAAATACAGGCCAATGAATCGGCCTTAACACTTGTGGTCGGGGCTTAAACATGAAGGAATGACCCCTACCTACTGGATACCTAAAAGCGGTTAGAATTATGCCGGAACCGCGACGCTGAAGGGACGCCTGAAGGGGGCCAAAAAGGACACAAACTCGTCCTATTGTGATTTCGCTGCCAACGAGCGAGCTGCAGCCAGGGTAATGGGATCGGAAGTAGTGAAGTGTACCGAGGCATTGTGGCACCGTAGACGTCCGCTTCAGGAAACTTGTGAAAGAGAATTAGCTCGGGACAGGGCACCGGCTGCTATATTTTGGATTCGGGTACATGAATGTGTGTAATGAATTTGGTGTAGTAATGAGCGAAGCACCTGACACCTAACAAAAGATATCAGTAGGACCAAGCCGTTAATCAAATATCCATGACCGCGACATTGACATAAACATACATCATGTAACCAGCCTATTCCCGACCCCCTGCATGCACAGCCGCCATTATAGGATAAAGTTCAACCAACGCTGAAATCTGTGGAACCCGGGATCAACCAACCTCACTTGTCCACCCACCAGCTAGCCAGCGGGGGCCAAAAAATGGCAGCAAAACCTGAGCTCGACGTGACCTCAGGAAACTAGGAAATTTACTGTATACCTCTGGAATAAAAGAGAAATACCATACCAATGCCTGAGAAAGTGGTCCCACATGGAAAGTCAGCAATCGCCTGAACATCCAGGCATATATAAACACTTGATCCTGGAGAGATAAACGCAAGAAACCCTTTAATCTTTACCAATGCCACTAATGTGGTATCATGGCGAACTGATGAAATGACAAGTCGAATACGTATGCGTAAAAAACGTGCGTCAAGCGTAACCCTATTCAGAATCTGGCGCCGAATCCGCAGTGCGGACCAAAATCCTAACAGTGCCCCTATACATATGTATATATACACATATACATATAAACTGTACACACATATATATGTTTTTTTTTTTTTTTAAACTAACACTGGAGCCTGAACTCACACTCTGCCCCGCACTTCCAGCTGTGGCCACATAGAGGGCGCCAGAGCCACAACTATGCGTGTCTGTGGAACCCAGCCAGCAGATCAGAGCGAGGGGCAGAGGTAAGTGCATGCCTGAATAGTGCGGGAGGAGAGACTGACTAAAACAGACACCGTGCATGCTATGCACCCCACCTCAACTAGTAGCTCTGCATGAGGAAAACACATGACAGCCGGCTGCAGAGCAGAGCGAGGGGAAGAGGTGAGTGCACGCCCGAATAGTGCGGGAGGAGAGACTGACTAAAACAGACACCGTGCATGCTATGCATCCCACCTCACTAGTAGCTCTGCATGAGGAAAACACATGACAGCCGGCTGCAGAGCAGAGCTGAATACATGGTCGAGTGACCCCAGTAAGCGACTCCTGTGACGTGCTTTCCACATAGTATAGCTTTAGTGTGAGATTACTCTAAGAACCTGACATACCCTGACTAGAACACTAGACTCAATGTCCCTTCCACATAATAAATTTGTTTCTTTTTTTTTTTTTTTTTTTTACATTTCATTAAAGTCACACACCCTCTTTTTTTTTTTTTTTTTTTTAAACACACACTCTTCCTGAACCTTACTACTCCCCCTTGCTGAGTGAATTCACCTGTGCACCCCTGGATAGAAACAACATGCTGAAGCCTAATTTGTCCGCCCCTCCCCCTGCCTGTCTAACAGCACAGCAGCCTGTGCAATACTTTATCGAGCGGGCACACGCTGTGCCCTGCACCCTACGTGTCATGCCGCGTGGGGAGAAGAGCGTGTCTCCCTGGCAGACCGCTCCGGTGCGGTGCTGCTCCCCCTTACCAAGGGAGCTGACACACCGCCGGCCGGACTTAAAGCAACGATGCTGCTGAATGAGGCAGCTACTTATCTGGACCGTGGAAAGTCGGGGCCTGGAACTGCCGTGTAGCGCTGCACCCTTGTTGCTCCCTGAGGACGGTAAGTAGAGCTCCCACACCATACACTGGAGACGACGTTCACTGTGGGAGGAAACGCCCGGCCAGATATAGTCATCATCGCCCCTCCCACAAATACAGGCCAATGAATCGGCCTTAACACTTAGTGCACCTATCATTAACCCCTTCACGCCCAATGACATAGCTTTATGTCATCGGGCGGTTGGTTAAACATGGCAGCCGCTCTTGGCTGATGCGGGCGCCATAGCCGCGACCACCAGTAATGTCGATCAAGAACTTTGAACTCCTCAAATGCTGTGGTTAATCGTGAACATGGCATCTGCATGTGTCAAAAAAATAAAGTTTTGGCAATCTGAGGAGCTGGAGCCTGTATGCAGCAGCCTCACTCTTTGTGAATGACACGAGGCTGCTGCATAGTGTATTGGAGTCTATGATAATAGCAATCAGATGACTGATTGTTATAGTTCCCTATGGGAACTATCTAAAAGTAAAAAATAATAAACCAAAAAATTCAAATCACAACCCTTTTCCCCCCAAAAACCCTGAAACAAATAAAAAAATACACTTCATGGGATGGCGCAGAAGGAAAGGAACGCCATATGGTTTTTGGAAGGCAGATTTTGTTGGACTGGTTCTTTGACACCATGTCCCATTTGAAGCCCCCCTGATGCACCCCTACAGTAGAAACTCCCAAAAAGTGACCCCCATTTTAGAAACTACGGGATAAGGTGGCAGTTTTGTTGGTACTATTTTAGGGTACATATGATTTTTAGTTGCTCTATATTACACGTTTTGTGAGGCAAGGTAACAGGAAATAGCTGTTTTGGCACAGTTTAAATTTTTTCTTATTTACAACAATCATCTGACAGGTTAGATCATGTGGTATTTTTATACAGCAGGTTGTCACGGACGCGACAATACCAAATATGACAATATTTTTTTTTTTTATGATTCTTTAGTGTCTCCACATTCTGAAAGCCATAGTTTTATTTATTTTTTGGGCGACTGTCTTGTGTAGGGGCTAATTTTTTTTCGGGATGAGATGACCGTTTGATTGGCACTATTTTGGGTTGCTTATAACTTTTTGTTTGCTTGCTATTACACTTTTTGTGATGTAAAGTGTCAAAAAATTGCTTTTTTTACACCGTTTTTTTTTACGGTATTCACCTGAGGGGTTAGGTCATGGGATATTTTTAGAGAGCAGGTTATTAGGGACGAGGCAATACCTAATATGTCAACTTTTTTTTTTCTCCCTATTTTTTTACTTTTTTTAACTTTATTTGGGGAAAATGATGTTTTAGTTTTTCTTTTACTTGAAACGATTAATTTTTTTTGGGGGGAATTTAATTTTTTCAAATTATACTTTAATTTTTGTCACACTTTGGGACTTCAAATTTTGGGTGTCTGATCCCCTTTACAATGCATTCCAATACTTCTGTATTTGAATGCATTGGCTGTATGAGTAATACAGTGTGTATTACTCATACAGCTTCCTGCCTGTGAGATCCTGGGGGCTGGATGTCACAGGCTTCTTCAACGGAAAGCAGCCCCGATTCACCGGAAGGCAGCTATCGGGGACCCGATAGCCACTGCAGATGCCACCCGATCACCCGGAAACGCCGCAAACCGCAGTTCTGAATTGTTTGCGGCGATTGCCGATACACATTGTCCCAGGGTGCCTGCTGATTGATTTCAGCAGGCACCCAGTTCCGATCACCGCCCGCCGCGTGGCGGTGATCGGAACTACACATGACATACCGGTATGTCATTTGTCCTTAAGGGGTTAAAAACCTGTAAAACTGGGGTGGCATTTCTTTTATTTTGCAATTTTTGTCCATTTTGCATTTTTTTTGGCTTCCCAATACATCATATGCAATATTAAATGGCGGCGTTAGAAAGTACAACTTGTCCCGCAAAAAACAAGCCCTCATATGCTATGTGAACAGACAAATAAAAAAGTTATGGCTCTTTGAAGGCAGTGAGCGAAATAAAAGGCTAATAAAAAAACCTCTGGTTTGACAGGGTTAATATGCACTGAAGCAAGATAACATGTAAATTTGTATAAATACATTGAAATAACAAGCATGTGATATGTAATACAGTGCTGTAGTGTTAAATTACTTACAGTGATCAGGAGATCTTCCTTGACTTTTTTAAAATTGCTCGAGACCATTTTCACGCGAGTCACACACGAGTAATGCACTGCGCTTAGAACTTCCACCTGTCAACAAACTCGCAAGACAAAGCCACGCCCGTATAGGCTCACACGAATATTTCAATGAAGAATTCTTGTGATAGAAACACCATGTGCATATTGCGAAT
Organism: Bufotes viridis; assembly: GCA_033119425.1. NCBI lineage: Eukaryota > Metazoa > Chordata > Amphibia > Anura > Bufonidae > Bufotes > Bufotes viridis. Next base: position 430,124,109 of record CM065591.1, read on the forward strand.
GCAACTTAGGCAACTCCCTATTGGTTGCCTTGATAGAATCAACGATTTTTGAGAATATACCCCGCTGTAAGTTGGATGCGCAATGCGAGTAAACTTACTTAAATTACTCACATTGCGCATCCAACTTAGTTCTGTGTATAGGCAAAGTTTTCCTAACAATGGTCGGCTTGCTAGAATTAACAAATATGACGAATACGAATATAGCGCTATATTCTCTATATTTGTTAATTCTAGCAAGCCAACCATTAGAAACGTTGCCTATACACAAAATTAAGTTGGATGTGCAATGCGAGTAATTTCAGTAGGTTTACTCGCATTGCGCATACAACTTAGGAAACTTTCCGATTGGCAATTGCAAATAGTAAAGTAGCTTAAAGCCTATTCCACGCTCTAAGTTGGATGCGCAATACGAGTAATATTCTCGCATTGCGCATCCAACTTAGTTGGCTTGCTTACTAGAATTAACGAATATAACGAATACGAATATAGCGCTATATTCTCTATATTCGATAATTATATCAACCCAATTATCCCCCAACCATTAGGAACGTTGACTATACACAAAATTAAGTTGGATGCGCAATGCGAGTAATTTTAGTAAGTTTACTCGCATGGCGCATCCAACTTTTACCATGGTCTAGATAACCGTGATTCTCAAATCCGACAGTACATTCTAGCATAGAGGCATTCCCATGGTGATGGGGACGCTCAATGCGCACGGGAAGTTGGCACTCGGCAACGGGCACTGACTGGAGCAGGAAAGGAGTATGGAGTCCCCCGGACATGTAAGAAGAAATGCTTTTTGGAAGTGGGAACAACTTAAAAAAAAAAAAATAACGAATATATAGCACTATATTCAAAATATTCGCGAATTAGCGAAGTGCCGATATTCGCGATAATAATTCGCTATTCAAATATCCGTGCTCAACACTACTCTGGATCTGTGGCTGATGGGATAACAGCACCCAGGCAGCCAGGTGAGATAAATTGGGGAACTGTATTGCCTTTTATGTACTGGGTGTGTGTGTATGTGTTTTTGTGTGTGGGGGGGGGGGGAGGGGGGTTGGGGGCCCGCCGGCGGAGTTAGATAGGGGTTTAGGTCATTTACTGGGTGGTTTGTCAGGGTTGTTGGCTGGGTGGGGGACAGCAGGGGGGGTCGCCATTGCCAGCGTGGGGGGTCGCCGGGGGTTGTGGTGGACCCTCAGGTGCTGGGGGGGCTGTGTCGGGGGCACGTAGTGGCTCAGTGTCGGTTAATATGTAGGTGGAGGGACCGGTGGATGATGAGACCGTGATGTTAGATGATAGAGCAAAAGGGGAGGTATACGCTTGTTTTGATGGCCCATTGGGGGCACATCTGAAACAGGAGGTGAGCAAGCGAATATGGAAAGGAGAGTACGTGGAAATATTTTCCTTGCTCCCCTTGGAAAAATTTATTTTGGATAAGGGCTAAGAGAGATGACAGTAAAAAGGAAGACAAAGAAAATCGGCGGTATAGGTTGATCCCAAGCACTTTTCCGAATTGATTGCAGGCGTTTGCGATATTGGCAAGCGTGATAGGTGAAAAGATGCCAGAGTGTTGTTGGGCATTATTCTGTTACCTGGATGCCAAGCGTGGCTTAGATACAACGAGCAATTTCGGCAGCAGAAAGTAGTTCAGCATAACATTAGGTGGAATCACAAGGGTATGGCCTTGTGGTTAAATGTTACGACCCCGGTCAGGTCAGTCCTTTCGGGGGGTATCGGGGAGTTGAGGCAAAAGGATTGTGCTTCTTCTTTAATGAAGGAAGCTGTAAATTTGGAGCAAAAGTTTAAGCATGAGTGCTCCACGTGTGGGGGAGCTCATGGAGCCACATGTTGTTTTAAGGGGTACAAACAGAAAGGAGGGGAACCACATAGCAAAGAGGGAGACGCCGATTCGGTAGGAAAAGGTGGAGCCGTTTCTAACTAGATATCCAGATAGGGCGGCGGCAGATTTGTTAAGGGAGGGGTTTTTGGTTGGGTTTCGGTTTAGTCCATCTGGGCCAGTGTTGGGTAAAATGAATTTGAAATCAGCCTTAGAGCATCCTGAGGTGGTTTCTGAGAAATTGGCCAAGGAAGTCAGGTTGGGTAGGATGACGGGACCATTCTTGGAATCTCCTTTGGCTGATTTACGTTTGCCCCCGTTGGGGGTGGTTTAAAAAAAGGAGGTGAATAAGTTTCATCTTATTCACCACCTGTCATTTCCAAAGGGTTCATCGGTCAATGATGGTATTGTAGTGTCCCACTCCGTGATGGTAGGCACTACAAAAGGGTCACGTTGTTTCCCCCACCTGTGGGGAGATTGGTATGTCCTTTTATTGCACACTGAGAAACCCTGTTGCTGTGAATGTATTGCTATGTACAAGCCTGCTAGGGATGTCATTCCTGCTCTAGGTCAGTAGAGGGAGCTAGGAAGCCCTAGTTTATATAATAAGGCCCAGTCAGGGAAAAGTTAGTTGAGTCCAGGCCATGAACCTGTGAAGTCTAGTCCAGGCCATGAGCCTGTGAAGTCCAGTCCAGGCCCTGGAGCCTGTGAGGCAGTGCAGGCCCTGAGCCTGCTAGGACAAGATCAGCTCCTGCTCAGTGCAGTTTATTGTTGGAGCTAGAACAGTCCAGGAGAGAGTCCTGCAATTAGCAGAGGGAGAACCAGCAGTGCCATCACCAGGAACCAGCTAGAAGCAAAGTTGAGAGGCAGAGAAAGGAAAAGTCAGTGCAAAAGGTACTATAGAAAACCAGAGGAGGTACTATAATATTCCCCAAGGATATATTCCCCTAAGTATACAGTACATACCTGCCTATGTACTGTAAAGCCTGCTGTGTACCAATTGTCTTCTGTGGAACTATAAGGAGCGTGTATGCTGTTTAAATTGTCCAGTAAAGAAGAGTTCTGTTTCACTTCAAGTGTCTGCACCTCCATTATTCCCACTTTCAATCGGTGTGCCACCGTTACCGGCACTGGTGTCACGAACCTTAAGGGACCTAGCTATAGGCACGTTAAACCACAACACCAAGGGCACCTCACCCAACATCTAGCCTGTGTCCCTACAACAAGAGTATGCCCCAGAGGACCCACGTGTCTGCCTCTCCATCACTGGCATCTCCTGCTGTCCCCTCAGTGGGGATGCTACAGTATTGACCCGGATATATGTCCTGTGGTTTATACCTCATTCGACGCGGCAGTGGCATGGGTTCGTAAGTTTGGTACAGGGGCGTTGTTAGCTAAGACAGATATTGAAGCGGCGTTTTGGTTGTTGCCAGTACACCCTGATAGCTTGCATCTTTTGGGGTGTTTCTGGGAAGGGAGTTCTTTTGTTGATCGGTGTTTGCCGATGGGATGTTCCCTATCATGTGTGTATTTTGAGACGTTTAGCTCCTTTTTGGAAAGGGCTGTGGCAGACGCAGCGGGATGTATGTCTATCATTCATTACTTGGATGACTTCTTATGCATTGGTCTCTTGGATTCGCGTTTTTTTTTTCTGCGTTGTTGCACACGTTGTTCGCTAGTTTTGGGGTACCTTTGGCGGTGGAAAAAAACTTGGGTCCAGCTACAGAGTTGTGTTTTCTAGGGATAGTGAGATACCGTGAGAATGGAATGTCGATTGCCCCTAGATAAACTAATGGATTTCAAGAAGGAGGTGTTAAGGGCGGGGCGTTTACATAAAATTCAGTTACGCGTGCCTCAATCCTTACTAGGCAAGTTTAATTTTGCGTGTAGGATCATGCTTATGGGGATAGTTTTTAGTTGGCGATTAGTGTTGAGCGCGAATATTCGAAAAGCGAATTTTTTTAGCGAATATCGGCACTTCGCTAATTCGCGAATATTTCGAATATAGCGCTATAAATTCGCTATTTCGAATATTCGTTTTTTTTTTTTTTTTTTTTTAGTTATATTTTTTTCTTTCCTACTTCCCAAAAGTAGTTCTTACCTGTCCTGAGGATTCCTGGCTTCCTGGCTGCTCTAGTCAGTGCCCGTTGCCGCTTCTGCCGACTTCCGTGCTCATGTGGAGCGTCCCCATCCATGGGAGAATCTCCATATACTAAAATGTACTGTCGGATTTGAGGAATTACGTTGAAATCGCAATGCGATTAATTCAAGTTATATTAATCGCATTGCGATTACAACTTAGCACTGCTATCTTACATAGGCTAGAATTAACGAATATGGAGTATAGCTAATAGCTATGCACTAGCAGTGCTAAGTTGAAATCGCAATGCGAATACTTTAAGTTAAATTAATCGCATTGCGATTACAACTTAGCACTGCTATCTTACATAGGCTAGAATTAACGAATATGGAGTATAGCTAATGCTATGCACTAGCAGTGCTAAGTTGAAATCGCAATGCGAATACTTTAAGTTAAATTAATCGCATTGCGATTTCAACTTAGCACTGCTGCTATATTCCATATTCGTTAACTTCGTTAATTCTAGCAAGCTGACCCATTATAAACCCAGCTCTAAGTTGAAATCGCAATGCGATTAATATAACTTGAATTAATCGCATTGCGATTTCAACGTAATTCCTCAAATCCGACAGTACATTTTAGTATATGGAGACGTTCCCATGGTGATGGGGACGCCCATGAGCACAGAAGTTATGGTTGGCTTGGTAGAATTAGCGAATAGCGAATATGACGAATGTATTCGTCATATTCCTCAAAACGAAGATAACGAAGTATTCTACATCTTCGCTTTAGCTACCTATTCGCCTCGTCATCGTCAACTTCGCTATTCGCTAATTCTAGCAATCAAATAGGAAGGTTGACTTACCAGATAGTTGTAGTTAAATTCGCTATGCGATTTTTTTTTTTTTTTATACAATAATTATATTACTTGATAAAATTATTATAAGTATTCCAGTATTTATTAAAAAAAAAAAAAAAAATCGCATAGCGAATTTAACACAGCTGTCTCTATAGTCAACCTTCCTATTTGATTGCTAGAATTAGCGAAGTTGACGAATAGGTTGCTAAAACGAAGATGTAGAATACTTCGTTATCTTCGTTATGAGGAATAGACGAATACATTCGTCATATTCGTCATCCTCGCTAATTCTAGATATGAAACCAATAGGAAAGTAGCCTTAAGTACAAATCGCAATATGCGATTATTTAAATCGCATGTTAATCGCGATAACTAGAAAAAATGACGAATATTCGATTTCGACGAATATAAAAAACGAATATTCATTCGAATATTCGCGAATTTCGTCGAAATCGAATATGGCACCTGCCGCTCATCACTATTGGCGATTGGCAGAGGCGACGGCGGGGTGTCTATGTCGCATCATTACGTATGCTTGGGTAGGGAGTTGAGGGCAGATTTACATGTTTGGAGTTCTTTTTTAGATACATATAATGGCAGGTCACTGTTTATGGGGGATGTAGTAGATTCTTTTGATTTTTAGCTATTTACAGATGCGGCTGAGGGTTGTGGTTTTGGGGTATATTGTAAAGGCCAATGGTGTGCTGAAGTGTGACCAGATAGCTGGGTGATGAAGGGTTGGGTTAAGAATTTGGCCTTATTGGAGCTTTTTCCAATAGTGGTGGCAGTGATGCTTTGGGGAGAGCTTTTTCGTAACAAAAAGATTTGTTTCCATTGTGATAACTTGGGGGTTGGTCAGTCGATTAACAAGTTGTCAGCGTCGTCACCTTTGTTAGTGAGGCTGTTACAGCGTTTGGTGCTGGAATGCTTATTACTGAATGCTTCGGTGGTGGCAGTGCATAAACCTGGGGTTGACAATTGCATTGCTGATGCCCTCTCTTGTTCACAGTGGTAACGTTTTCAGCAGCTGGCCCCGGAGGCAGAGGAAGTTGGCCTGGCATGCCCGGGTTGCCTGTAGGATCTATTGGCAGCCCAGTAGTGGGGCTCATCCAGTGGTCTTTGGCTCCCAGCACGTGGGATACTTGTTTGAAGGCCGATTTATTGGCCTGTATTTGTGGAAGGGGCATAAGTAGCACATTTATACCAGGCAGGCGCCTCCCTTGGGTGTGTTGACGGTGCTGAGTAGTTGTGTGCAGTCTGAGCCACCTGTTGCAGCACATGGGCTGAATCTGCAGCTTCCATACCCAGTCAGCATCCAGGATCTCAGTTGAGGTAGTTCCGGTCGGGTGAAGGTTTGCGGCAAGCTCGTGCAGCATCGTCCTGTTACAGTCCGGCTGGCGATGTATCGGCTCCTTTGGTGAGGAGGAGCTGCATTGCACTGGAGCGATCTGCCTGGCAGCCCACGTTTGGTCCCCACGTAGCAGCACGGTTAGTCCGGCCGGCGGTGTGTCGGCTCCTTTGGTTGAGGAGGAGTAGCACTGCACTGGAGCGATTCTGCCTGGCAGCCCAAGTTTGGTGCCCACGCGGCAGTACGGTTAGGCAGCAGGGGTCAGCTTGACTCAGTCTCGTTTTCTCGTGCCTGGCAGTTCACGCTTGGCACCCACGCGGCAGCACGTTTAGGCAGCAGGGGTCAGCGTGACTCCGTCTGATTTTTCTCGCAGGTTTCTATGTTTTGCACAGGTCACCTTGCTTAGTTTGTCTGTGTATATCTGTATGTCTTTCTTGTCTCCTTTCACTTCACTGCTCGCCAGCAAACGTCTCTCGCTATCCGCTATTATTTCTGCAGACAAGCCTTGTTCACACTGACATCCAGTATTATCCCCTTACTTGCAGTATAGAGGGTGAGGTTCAGGCAGCTGACTAATTATTGTTTTTGTTTTTTGTTTTTTGTATAAATGCTATTTTACGATATGTATTTAAGTAGTCGGTAAGCTCCTCTGTGTTGAGGTATCTTCCCTTGTCTTGTTTCATTTGTTTTGGAAATGTAAAATGTGTTTATGCCACTTTAAGGTTGTGAACCTGAGTTTGTGTACTTAATAAGCACCTGTGCAAGGTGCTGGTGATCCATCTTCAGTTCAGAGTGTTAGCTGGACACTGCGGGAGCCACTTGCTACAAAGGTATTGCAGAGACCCAAGAGGACCTTTTATTCTGTTATTTTGCCTCGTTTTGTTGCTTTATTTTTGCTAAAAATAGATAGGAGCCTGGCTTTCGCCGAGAACCGACTTTAGCTTGTTTTACAGCGTATACACCCATATCTCTTCTGGGCGCATGTTCTGATGGTGGCAATATTTGCATGTACTCGCCTATAGCAGCGTGGTGTGTTACAGGTGGTTTATATTACTGCGTGCCTCATGTTAGTCTTAGCATACTACCACAGTGAGGATTGTCTTTGCGTGTCATTTTTTCTTTTTTAGGTCACGTCACAGCTCACTATTCTCAGTTGGTGTGGTCAGTTACATCTTTTTGCTAAGGTAGAAGGACGAAAAAAAAAAAGTCACATCACGGGTGGATTTCCCATTAGGTTGCGGGCTTTGCTACTTGACGTTTTATTTTAGGTTGTTATAGGTTCAGAAGGTTGGGTAAGTCGCGTTTTCATCAGTTTGCGGTGTCACAACGTCAAACCGAACACGTCGCTCAGGTCACGGCGATTTTAACTATTTTGTTTTTCTGATGCTTCCGCTGGCACTGGTTTTGTTGCCATTTCTTGGCCCCAATATAATCATTTTCTTTACGACTTTCCATTCAAGTGGAAAAATAAGGCACTTTTCTAGTGGATTTCCCATTAGGTTACGGGCCTTGCTACTTAACGTTTCATTTTAAGGTTGTTATAGGTTCACAGTGTTGGGTAAGTCACGCTTCATCAGTTTGCGGTATCGCAACGTCAAACCGAACACGTCGCTCAGGTCACGGCGATTTTAACTATTTTGTTTTTCTGATGCTTCCGCTGGCACTGGTTTTGTTGCCATTTCTTGGCCCCAATATAATCATTTTCTTTACGACTTTCCATTCAGGGTGCCCGGTTCGTGTCTTTCAGCAATTACTGGCAGCAGTAACAAACCAAGGCTTTGCGAGTACTCTGTTGCGGTTGGGAGCGAGTATTCGCAAGGCGAGTTTGATCTCGAATATCGTTATTTTGAGATTTGCGTATATGTTGAATACTTGACCCCATATTCGCAATTACGTATATCTGCTCTTGAGATGGATAGTGAGTGATAGGGAAACTGTATCTTGAAGTAAAAAAAAAAAATGATTCAGACATAATTTCCCCAACCTTAGTTGCTTCTTTACAGTTTCCACTATTCCTGAGTAAAGACTTAATAGGTAAAACTGTCCTGCGAATGTTTGTCACTTGAATAATTGCATTAATCTATTCGCGGTCTGTATTCCCTTGCCTTCCTAGCGTTACCAGGTCGTGTCAGACTCCAGTACGCTGAATGTATTGTGGAAATCCGTATATTTCTTTTCGCGCCCTTTTATTCACTCAAATGACTCCCGCCATTTCAAGCTTTCTATACATGTAAAGCTGTTTAAACATTATTAATAACGAACAGTTTTTATGCGCACATGAATATAACTTAAAAGATTTAATCACAAGTCATGATATTGGATGCGAAATAACGAATATTGCTAAATCGTGTGACGAACGTGATGCGGGTCGTTTGTCGGATGTCGCAAGGTCGAATGTGGGTCTTGCGCTCATCACCTCTCAGTCGTGCGGCATATCTGTATGCCGGTGTCCAATTTTAGGGTTGAAACCGACAGCTATTGGGCCTTTCCTTCAGGTCAGGTGCAGCATGTGCTGCCTCTGGGAACAAAGTTCTGGCCCATGTTATCCGGAAATTAGGCGCTCTGCATGTTCAATAGGTTCATACTTCAGCCTAGTCGAGAGATGTTCTTGCATTCCAGAGGTTGGTCATGTTAGTGTTGTTGCTACGTACTATTGTGTATTTAGTTGTTTTAGTTGTTAGTGGTTTTTGGCCCCTTTCAGGCATTCCCTCTACGCAGCGAGTATAGGACAACAAAAGGCGCTTAGCTTAGTTAGGTAAGCAGGTAGACTGTTACGTGTCATGTAGCCCCGACCACAAATATTAAAGTGTGGCGTTGCTGGAAGGAGTGGTGTGTTAGGCTGGGGGCTAGTGAGGGTGATTTAGAGGTGCCTTTATTGCTTTTTCTGGGGCATTTCAGGGAGAAAGGGTGGTCGGTGTCCAAAGTGAATAGGTATGTTGCGGGACTAGCCTTAGGTTTTAAGTTGCACAAGATGACGAACTTCACCAAGTCTTTTCTGGTTGGACTTGCACTTAAGGGGTGGCGGCAGTTGCGAGTAGGGGAAGATGGGCGTCGACCGGTTTGTTTTGCCTTGCTATTGGATTTAGGAAAGAAAGTATCAGCAGTCTGCTGTTATTCTTGGGAGACGCGGTTATTTCAGTTAGCGTTTTCTTTGGCTTTTTTGGGGCCATGAGGTTAGGGGAGCTTGTTTCTCCTATGATTCGGCAAGTTGGGGGGTTGCTTGCGGAGGACGTTAATCTATTTATGGATAGGGTAGAGTTCTGCATCCCCCAGTCAAAGACGGATGTGGAAGGGAAGGGATGCAAGGTAATTCTGTATGCGATTCGGGTAATGCGGGTGTTCAATGTGCCCGGTACAGTGTTTGAGGGGCTATGAGTTGGGGAGAAAAGAGGTTTTGCCTTTGTTAATGCATGCAGACAGGTCATTTCTGTCCCGTTTTCAGTTTACAGCAATATTTTGGAGATGCTTGGATCGTTTGGGGGTAGGGAGTTTTGGTTATGCCAGTCACTCGTTTCGGATGGGGGTGGCGATGGAGGCTGCACGATAGGGATTGGGTGACGATGTTATAAAAAGGATCGGGCATCGGGAGTCTATCAGGTTCAGGTCCTATGTTACACTTGACAGATTGTAGGGTAGTGGTAGCCTTGTATTGTTATAAGGAAGAATAGTTGCCTTTTTGGTTTTCTCTCCTTTTTCTTTTGCAGGCACAGAACCAGCACTCGTGTGGATCCTAGGACATTCGTATGTTTTTGGGAGCTTTACGGGCATCTGTACAGCCGGATGGTCAACAGCTGGGCCTTTTTCAATCAGAGGCGGTGGTAAGGTGGCCAGGTGGACCTCCTCTTAGGGAATTGGTAAGGGACATTACGTTTGACATGCTCAGATTGTGGGCTTTGTTCCCGAAGTTGGCGACCGTATGGTCCAACATTGTTCCGCGTAGGGTATGGCATGGAGCTTGCTCAGTCGAGGCTGTGAATAGGGCCCGTATTAAAGTTAATCAGCAATTGGGCGTTTTATGGCACGGAACAGGGTGGTGGCGGTTAGGCATATGGAGTTAGAAAAAGGCCTTGGGGGGTTTTGGTGGGAAGACGGAGTACATCTCACTGCAGCTGGCATTGACATGTGGTGTCTGGTCCTACAAGAAGGGATTGAGACAGCGCTGGCTGTATGGAGGGACACGCAGTCTTAAGGGTGGTCAAGTCTGCATGTTTGTGGCGGGGGAGGTCCTTGGAGTTGGAGAAAAGGTCTGGTAGGAATAAGGAGAGGGATCCATGGTTGGGGCTGAACTTCCATGGTTGGTGGTTGGTTCTGGTGGTGTTAAGGGGCCATCAGTGGTGACTCTGAGCTGGCGCTTATCGGCTGGGGGCAAGATGGCCTACCCCGGACGGGGTGATCTCATTGTTTGGGACTTTAAGTACCTCCTTCTGTATGTTTATGTTATACATATGGGGGAATGGGTATTGTTCATATGCCGTTACATATGGGTTACTGGGAATATTACCGTATGTTATTTTTATTAAAAAGGTTTTTGTATATGTTAAATAAAGCAGCTGCTGTGGCCGATATTAATCCAACTTGGTGTCTGTGTCTGGGTTGGTGGGCAGAAGAGATTAGGTCTATTTGGGTTTGGGTTAGTTAAGTAGGGTTGCATCCTGGTTCAGGTAAGTAGTGAAGGGGCGAGCGAAAAATAACCAATACCACCGTCATGCATTTTCCATACACTATTAAAATGTATCGGCTCCTTGTAGTCAAAATTCAACTCAGTTGAAGTTGCTGAATGATCTGATTCAAAGTTGCTCAAGACTTCGGTGAATTACTACCAGCCAGTACCACTGCCCACTTTGGATTCCTTTTTTACATTTTTTTTTTTAAATACGCAGATAGGAATACAATAGTAATTCACCAAAGTCTCACGCAACTTCAGCCAAGACAAATTTTGCTTGCAGAGAGCCAATACATGTTAATGCTGTACGGAAACACCATTTCAAATTAAGTTTTCGAACGAATCGACTTTGGATCTATGATCCGAAGCTCAATTAGCCAAAGCTTAATAGCTACCTGTGAGAGGAAAATATAGGACGTGGGGAAGGACCTTTGGTGATGTCACCATCACCATGGGACCAGTGCAGGAAGCCAAGGCATAGTAGTGCAGAGAAGTCTGAAGGACTTTTGGTGATGTGCTGTGCCTGGAGGACAGGTTAGGCTCCATTCACACGACCGTATGTTGTCCGCAAAAAACGGATCCGTGTCCGCAAAAAAAACGGATTGCATTCCGTTTTTTTGCTGATCCATAGACTTCAATAGGGCCATGTCCTATTAGAGTCTATGGATCAGCAAAAAAACGGAATGCAATCCGTTTTTTTTGCGGACACGGATCCGTTTTTTTGCGGACAACATACGGTCGTGTGAATGGAGCCTTAGTGGTGTCCTGGGATAATGGGCACAATTGATTGGGTAAGGCTAGGTACTCGCTTGGGATCAGATTTCAGTATACTGTTCCAGCATAGTAGCAGAACACCAGAATTGCCAGATCTGGCATATGCCGAACACTGCCGGCAGCTGCTGGATCCCATTCACAATAATGGGGCCTGGCGAGATCTGGCTTGAGTACAGGCATGTTGCTAAACGAAATGCCGCTGCACACAGCTAAATTTTGCCCTTTGTATTTGCCAGAATCTGTGATGGAGGCTTTTGCTGCAAACTTTGCAGCAGATGTGCACGTACCCTAAAGGGTGCTCATAAGGGGCCCAATTCAAATTTTTGCTATGGGGCCCAGTGATTTCCATGTACACCCCTGGGTGAGGCTTGGCTGAGTTGGTGGTACAGCAGAGCTGAAGCTGCAGCAGGGTTGATAGGGGAGCTGATGCTGAGGCTATGTTGGTGGTGTAACCGAGCTAAAGCTGTGACAGGCAGAAGAACCAACTACAGATGAGAAGGCCTGAACTCAGGTTCAAATAACCTGATAGAATGACAGCATGACTGTACACTGTGTTGTCATGGCAACCCGACACGCAGGGGAAGTAACAGAGTGAAACAGCAGGTGGTGTGGGATCTGGGACAGGGGAGACAAATATACATTATTGTACACACATTCCACATCTCCCATTTCTTAAAGGCTATGCACATTGGGGAATTTTTTTTATTTTTATTGCATTTTACTCATTTTGGGATAATAATTTTTTTTTATTGGTCTTTATTACAAATATTCAGCTCTTTTGTCACAAAGTGTTAACTGTTTCTCTGGCTGTGTGACTAGTACTTTCACTTTTTGCCATCATTTAATAAACCTTATCTCTAAATTACTAAAAGGTCTTAAACACATTCTTATAAGTAACATAACAATTGAGCTATAATGAGTGTTTAGGAGGTCAGAGATAAGGAGCCATCAGTTAAGCTGCCTGGTGGAGCATAATTAAAATGTAGAGCCTGGGACTAGAGAATCTCAAGGCTATATAGAGAAAGGGGCTAAAAAATGTTTATAAAGACCAATTAGTACAAAAATTTGTATAATGCAATAATAAAAAATTGCCCCCAAAAGGTGTACATAGCCTTTAAATTATTTGGGATTAGCTGATGATCTGACGTGCATTGGGTATTCCATCAATACACTGGCATCTGCCATAGTGGGAGAGATAATAATTCACTAGGTTGAATTTCTACATCTTTTGTTCCTCTGATGCCAGAGGATATCTTGCAGTACAAAGTCCCCTCTCTCCATTGAATAAACACGTACACAAAACCAATGATGAGCAGTCAACAGATTAAGTTGTCAGTCGAACAAGAATGAGCCTTGGGCTGATTTCTGGCCATCTTATAAACCAACGCTACATCAGTTGTCATACCCAGTATTGGCATGAATACTTTTTTTTTTATCAAGTATGTAAAACAAGTATGTACATAGCAACCAAAACCAAACTAAAAGACCTAAATATATCTAAATGAGGATATTAATGTGATACTCATTTCTCTAAACTGCAGCAATGAAACAATGTACTGTCCTATAAAGCAGTGGTCATTACAGCTGCGGTTTTTATTTCCCATCTTTCACAATATTATCACGATTCAAAAATCATCCTATGGAACATAAAACATCCTGTTGCTTTATATCTTTGTATCACATGGTAGCAATGTTCCCTTTTCAATGTATCCGGTCTAGGAAGGACAATATACAGTATATTACTCATTTCCCATTCTAAATAGAGAAAAAAAATAAAAATCAACATATTTTCCATATCAATTCTCTGATATTAATATAGTCATTGCTTCATCGGTTTACTTAAATGTCCAAAATCATGTGGTCACTACTTTTATATTACATTTATATAGGTTGACCCCTCATTTTCTGTTACAGAGCTCCAAATGTCCCATTTTTTTTCTGTACAACCATAAACCTTAATGATAAAATTATGGCTGGCTGCAACACTAGATTTGTAGAGGACGTGTCACCGCTGCTGGCATGTCTGTTTGCTCTCCTCTGGTTTGGAGATCTTGCGAGAGCGCAAGTCACCTTCGGACCTTCACATGCGCACTGCTCTACCCCTATGGGCAGAGGAACCAATCTTAGTGCACATGGCCAGCCCAGCGGTGATAGATGCTCGCGCAAGATCTCCAAGCTAGAGGAGGATGACGAAGTAGGAGAGGAGGGTGGGCCAGAGGACTGCATGGGGAGCGGTTATGTGGGCACATCGTAGAGGGGCCTGGGCACTTGAGGCCATAACCCTGCCCCTGGGCACTTGCTGGACCTAATTTATATATCTTTATAACATTTTATGTTGGGCAACTGTGCTATAACGTGATATGAGCGGTCTAAAACGCTCAAAGTAGGTGACAGACTCTCTTTAAATGATTCTACTTATGTGGAAAACAATAACTAGAAGGGAGTCTTGCACTTTGGAGTGCTATTACTAATACAAGGGTAGGGGTCCCAGGAGAAAATAAAACCCCTTACAAACCCTCTGGTGGAATTCCCCTTAAATATTTGGCACATGGTCAAAACAATGTATTCGCCTACATGATATGTTGTATTGTTGCTTTTATTAGCATTAACTTCCAGAAGTCTTGTGTTTGTTGTGCAACGTTTCCTGCATGCGTCATCTATGAGCGGGCAACTTTCAACCAATTCCCCATATTGTTAACAGAATACTCTTTTGCAATCATTTTATATGAACTGATGAACCTATGAAACAGTTCTTGTATACTGTCAGGTTGGGTCTACATGGATTCTTGGCCATGACATCCATTGCGGGACAAGTGATTTGCTGTGTATCACTGCAGCCATAGAATTGAATGGGGTTACAGTGGGATCGGAGGTTGTGGTGACTGCAACCCCAGAGTTGCAAAAAGTCCAGCAATGTTGGAATGAGGATAAATAAAGCACAGGATTGCTTTACATTAGATAGTGATGATACAATCCTGCTCCCAGATGCTGTCAGGCTGCTCAGCCATGATGTCATATCGCACACAGGATCGCATTATTACTATGTATGGGAGAGTATCTGCTTTACAATAGATAGAAATGAAGACGTTCTGAGCAGCCTGACAGTCACTCAGCACTGTAATGTACTGAGTATAGTGTAACGAAGTGAGGCCCCCCTCTCTTCTCACGCAACCAGCCCTATTCACATTCTAGAACAGGCCGCTAGTGGCCATTTTAAAGCATTCCTAGAAACCCCTTTAAGGCTAATTTCACATCTGCAGCGTGAATTCCAGCAGGCTGTTCTGGCAGATCCGGCAGATCCGGCACTCCTAGATACAAATGGCATTGCTGCAGGCCCTATTAAGTCAAACATGCAGAGAATCAGCCAGACACAAACCACAGCATGTTTCGGTTTGTGTCCAGCCAATTCCTAGCATTGTCTGCCAGATCAGACAGCCGGATGTACACGCTGCGAATGTGAAACTAGCCTAACCAATGAGCAGATTGCATTTGAAGGTTCCCTTTTGTGAGACTTAAATAATAAATACTGTTAAAAAAAATCATCACAGGGAGAAAAATATTTAAATTGTATATAGAATTGCTACAATTGTAACATAATCGTAAAGTTAACATTAAACCACACAATAAACAACATAAAAAAAACGTAAAGAAACTATGGTGGAATTTCTTTTCCCAAAACCTCCTCCCAAAAAAATCAAAGTTAATCAATAATTGGTATGCACCTTAAAATGCTACTATTAAAAATATGACTCATCCCACAAAAAACATACATCTATAAAATAAAAAAAGTCATGGCTCTTAGGCCCCTTTCACACGGGTGAGTTTTCCGCGCGGGTGCAATGCGTGAGGAGGACGCATTGCACCCGCACTGAATCCAGACCCATTCATTTCTATGGGGCTGTGCATATGAGCGGTGATTTTCACGCATCACTTCTGCGTTGCCTAAAATATCGCAGCATGTTCTATATTCTGTGTTTTTCACGCAACGCAGGCCCCATAGAAGTGAATGGGGCTGTGGGAAAATCGCAAGCATCCGCAAACAAGTGCGGATGCAGTGCGATTTTCCTGCATTGTTGCTAGGAGATGATCGGGATGGGCACCCGATCTTTATTATTTTCCCTGATAACATTGTTATAAGGGAAAATAATAGCATTCTAATTACAGAATGTTATGTAAAAAGGGGAAGAGAGGGTTAAAAAAAAAAAAAATAATTAACTCACCTCATCCTCTTGATCGCGTAGGTGCCGGGATCATTCTTCTTTCTTCATTCTGCTGGGTAAAGGACCTTCGGTGACGTCACTGGGTCACATGGGTCACACAGTCCAATCAAAAGCTTCCATGATTGGACCATGTTACCCATGTGACCCAGTGACGTCACCGAAGGTGCTTCAACGAACAGATATGAAGATAGAAGATGTTCCTTGCACCTACGCGATCAATGAAAGGGGGTGAGTTGAATTTTTTTATTTTTAACCCTCTATTGCCCTGTTAACATAGCATTCTGTATTTAGAATGCTATTATTTTCCAATAGAACCATGTTATAAGGGAAAATAATAAAATATAAAGAGTACTCAACCCGAAACCAGACTTCAGTGATGAAGTCTGGCTTCGGGTCTGGGTACCAAACATGCCGATTTTTCACACGCGCGTGGAAAACGCATTACAAAAGTTTGCACATGCGCGGAAAAATCACGCATTTTCCCGCAACGCACCCGCCTCTTATCCGGGCGTCAAACATGACGCCCGTGTAAACCCAGCCTTAGAACCCAACATGAAAAGTATGTTTTCTGTAAAATGTGCTGCTATTGTGCAAAAACAGTAATGCATGAAAAACAATGGGGTACTTGCTGTTTCTTTAACTCCTTCAAGAGCAAGCCAGTTTTCACCATAAGGGTACGTTCACACGACGACACAACTTCACTGCAACATTTGTCGCACCAATGTTGCGCGACAATTTTTATAATGGGAGTCTATGGTGTCGTATTGCGACATGCTGCGACTGCGACAGTCGCAGAAAAATATATCTTGCTCCGGCCAAAAATCCTGAAGGCATGCTGGAAGGACGGATCCGGAATTAATGCCATTGAAAAGCATTAATCCGGATCCGGCTTTAAGCTAAACGTCGTTTTGGCGCACCGCCGAATCCGACGTTTAGCTTTTGTGAATGGTTACCATGGCAGCCAGGACGCTAAACTCCCGGCTGCCATGGTAAAGTGTAGTTGGGAGGCAGGGGAGAAGTATACTTACTGTCCGTGCGGCTCCCGAGACCCGGGGTGCTCCAGAATGACGTTAGAGCGCCCCATGATCACGTGATCCATGCGTGTGGGGCAACGCAAGTGTGAAAGAGGCCTAACACAGCAAGGTTTAACAACCAAAGAAAGCTCAATATTTATTACCCTGATTCTGCAGTTTACAGAAACACCCCATATGCGGTTGTAAACTGCTCTATGGGTAAACAGTAGGGTGCAGAGGGAAAGAAACACTATATGGATTTTGTAGGGCAGAATTCACTAGGATAATTTTAAGTTGCCATGTCACATTTGAAGACCCCCTTAATTACCCCTAGAGTAGAAGCTCCCAAAAAGTGACCCCATTTTATATTTAACTACGGGATGAGGTGACAAATTTTTTTGGTCCTATTTTGGGGTACATATGATTTTTGATTTCTCAATATTGCGCTTTTTGTGAGGCAAGGTAACCAAAAAAATGGCAGTTTTTTTTTTTTTTACAGAGTTCTCCTGACAGGATAGATCATGTGTTGCTTTTCATAGAGCAGGTTGATATGGACTCGACAATACAAAATATGTATATGTTTGTTGTGGTTTCATTTTGACCTAATAAAGCATTTTTGAAAACAAAAATAAAGTTTTTGTGTCTTCATTTTCTGAACGTTACCTTTCTTTTATTTTTCTGACGATTGTCTTGTGCAGGGCTGTTTCTTTGCCGGAAGAGCTGACATTTTTAATGGTAACATTTTTGGGTACATATGATTTTTTGATCATTCAATATGATACTTTTTTGGGGCAAGGTGACCAAAAAATAGCTATTTTGGCACAGTTTTTTTTTTAACAGCGTTCAATTGAGGGGGTAGATCATGTGATATTTTTTATAGAGCAGGCGATGGACGCGGTGATACCTTTTTTTAAATTTATTTCAGTTTTACAATATAAAAGCATTTTTGAAGAAAAAAAAATCAGCTTTTAGTGTCTCCATTTTCTGAAAGCCATTTTTTTTATTGTTTGGGCGATTGTCCTATGTGGGGGCTCATTTTTTGCGGGAAAAAAATGATGGTTTGATTGGTACTATATTGGGGGGTACATATTTCTTTTTGATCACTTGGAATTAAACATTTTGTGATGTATGGTGCCCAAAAATTTTTTTGCTAATTTTTTTTTCTTTTTACGGCGTTCACCTGAGGTGGTAGATTATGTGACATTTTTATAGAGCACGTCGTTACTGACGTGGCAACACCTAATATGTCTGTTTTTTATTTATTAATTTTTTTTTTACTTGAAACTTTAATTTTTTTATTATAAAAAAACACTTATTTCATTTTTTTTACTTTTTATATTTGTTCCACTGTGGGTCTTCACCTTTATTAGGGTTTGATTCCTGTTTAAATTCAGTACAATACATTATGTAATGTACTTAATTGAACTGTCAGCGCCTTAGGCTACATGCACACGTATGTGTTTTGGGGTCCGCAAATTGCTGGTCCATTGTAATAATGCCTATCCTTGTCCGCAAAACAGACAAGGATAGGACATGCTCTATTTTTTTTTGTGGGGCTACAGAATGGACATATGAATGCAGATAGTAAATGGTGTGCTGTCAGCATTTTTTGCGGACCTATGGAAATGAATAGGTCTGCATCCTATCCGCAAAAAAAAACGGAACAGACACGGAAACAAAATACGTTTGTGTGCATGTAGCCTTACACAGTAAGACGCTAACAGTTGCCTAGGAAGCCCAGCCCTCAGGCTGGATCTCCTGGGCTTCCGTAGCTGGCAGGCTCCAATGCCTGTGAAAGGCATGGGGGCTGCCATGGCAACCATCAGCCCCCTGTCAGTGCAGCGCGGGGGGCTGATGGAATCAGAGGGAGCCCCCTCCCTCTGTAAACCCTGCACGTGCCGCGGTCAGCGCTGACCGTGGCATGTAAAAGAGTTAATCCGCCGGCATCACCGCATACAGCGATGCCGGTGGATGCAGCAGGGGCCCGGCTATCAGTAACAGCCGGGCCCGTGCGGCGGATCAGGAGGGTGCAGCTCCTGCACCCGCCCAAACACATCACCTACATGCACGTGAGGATACGGCAAGAAGCCGCATTCCTTCATGTACATGTACGTGAAAATGCGTGAGGGGTTAAAGTAACACCCACAGAGTTTAAAATTTTATGTACCCCAACATAGGGCCATTGAAATGTACAACTCACCCCTCAAATAGCTGTGTTGATCAAAAAATAAAAAGTTATGGCTCTCTAAAGGCGGCAATGCAAAAACAAAAAACATCCAGAAGTCCTGAATGTCGCGACTTGCAAGGAGTTAATAAGTATTCCTTTCTCCTGAATCACACATGGCAATCTTGTTACAAAGAAAATCAAGGAAGATACAGAGTTAATACACATGCTTTATGAGATGTGTTATCCAAACTAAATGCGTTAAGCAAACACCTTCAATTGCTTTTCAATGGCTTTTGTTTCAAGATAACAGGATGAGTTAAGAAATTTGAGTTAAGAGTTTGTGTGTTAACCCTGCTACATCCGTACTGCAGCCTGTGTTCTCGGGAAAATAAACCTGTATAAGGAAATTCATTGATATGGTACAAAGATCAGTGGCTAGACCTCGTAAAGCCTGTCATTGTAGGTCAATGTTTTATGAAATCTACATAGCTTGCTCATGACGGCCTGATATACTGCAGCCAATCTCATAAAGTATCCAATGACTAAATAACCCTGAAACCTGCAATTCGTAAAGTGCAATTCAATTCCTTTTTTGGACTCCTTGGGTCATTTTGGCACACGCCAGTTTCCAGCTTCCATCAGCCTACCACCGTATTAGACTCCTTAGCAGTGCACTGGAATGGATTAAGGTGAAGATCAATGTTTTACAATGTTTTATTAGTATTAGGCTCTTTAGTGTCTAACTTTAACTTTTATTCAAGGTGCCCATACAAAGCTAAACAATAGTTTGGTCAATGGCTAACTCTCCCGACTCTTTCCCCACTCCTCCATACACATACATATTCAGTTCTGAGTTGTCGATGGGGAGAGAGAAGAGTGAGCTGCTAGTAAACATCTCTATTGGCAGCTTATCTCTTCGGAGAACAATTGATTGGGTGAAAACATTTGATTCTTCTCTCCCCTGACATTATCGGTTGGGTGACGCCGGTAAGGAGCTCCTCGCACACATTAGGTTGTCTGAAGACCCTCCATTTTTCTTGGGTTCAGCTGGCCATACATTATGTGCATAGGGGACTTTTTTTTAAGCCTGTACTAATCACAGTATCATCCAGTTAGGATAAAGGATTGATGTTACCGGAACTTAAGGAGGAAGCCTTTTTGTTGAGTGAATCAATATCACTCACAATTGTTTTCTGTAAATCCCTACTGAGCAGCTCCGGATTTAGCCAAGCACTGGAGTGCACCCAATATAGTGTGCAAGCTTAGATATCCTGATATTCATAAGCTCCCATACCTCCTGGCACACTCTACTGATTGGCATCTTTCTTCCCATACTAAGTCTATAAAGAGAGATGCCAATGATCCATAGGAGGGAGAGGGAAGCAACAGTTCATGAACATCCGGACTCCAGCACTTAAGTTGCTCTGTCTCTGTTTAGACAGTGGATTACCCCTTAAAGGGTATGGACACGTTTAGAGCAGGCATGCTCAACCTGCAACCCTCCAGCTGTTGCAAAACTACAACTCCCAGCATGCCCGAACAGCTTACAGCTATCAGCCTACAGCAGGGCATGGTGGGAGTTGTAGTTTTACAACAGCTGGAGGGCTGCAGGTTGAGCATCCCTGGTTTAGAGGAAATTTTGATATTATTGCAATTTACTCATTTTGGGCTTGTTACAATCATTTTTTCAATTGGTCTTTATAAAAAAATTTCAACAGCTTTCCTGTACAGCTTTCACTGTAAACCATTAGTGATCAGCCTGTTTTGGGCCTTAGTGACCAAGTATTTTATTTTTCATTTTTTGAATTATATTCCAACAGCTACAACTTTCCATTTATGAAGCCGTATGAAGGCTTGAGGGCAAGTTGTAGTTTTTAATGACACCATCTTGGAGTACACAAAACTTACTGATTAACCCCTTCCCGACTGCCATATGGCTATTTATGTTGGCTATCGGGACTTTAAGGATGGTGCCCTTTTCATACAGCAGATATTCTCGGCTATTGACCGCAACCGGCGGTATTGCCAATTGTGGACATTTAATACTTTTGATGCCATGGTCAATCCTGACCACAGCATCTAAATGCTCCAACTCCTCCCAGCAGGGATCAGGGGAACTGGAGTGTGTTAGTAGCCCCTGTTCTCCTGTGTGACATTAGGTTGCTGCTCAGTAATTTCTATGGAGCCCCTGCCTGTAGCTCCATAGAAATACAGTAAAATCCTCGTAGACTCCAATGCTAATGCATTGGAGTCTATGAGAAAAGCAATCCAATGATTGCTTGTTATAGTTCCTTATGGGAACTGTAAAAAAGTGTAAAAGATGTTTTAGAAATTAAAAACATTAAAAAATATATAAAAATTCAAATCAGCCCATTTTCCCCTGAAATGAAAAAAAATATATAAAAAATAAAAAAAAAACACATCATAGGCCACTGAGCCTGAAGCCAGGCCTGGAAGTGTGCGATAATGAGAAAAATCTCATAGCAGCTCTGGGCCTAGCCGGTTTGACGCACAACCCTTGCCTGGCGCATGTGTTGAATTTGGTGGTGCAGAAATTACTGAAAAACTACCCCGATATGTCAGAGCTGCTGCAGAAAGTGCGGGCCATCTGTGCGCGCTTTCGGCGTTCGTACCCTGCTGCCGCTCGCCTGTCTGCGCAGCCGCGTAACTTCGGCCTTCCCGCTCACCGCCTCATATGCAACGTGCCCACAAGGTGGAACGTCACCTTGCACATGCTGGAGAGACCGTGCAAGCAGCAGCAGGCGATAGTGGAGTTTTAGCTGCAGCACGCACGGGTCGAGTCGCTCCAGTGCCGATGATGCCGTTCTCATCGTTGCTATCCCACTTCTATGTTTCCTTGAAAAAACACTTTGGACGATGATGGAAGAGGATGTGGCACAGGAGGAAGAAGAAGAGGGATCATTTCCACAGTTATCAGGCCAGTCATTCACAAGTGGCTCAGAGGGTGGTTTCCTGCACCAACATAGGCCAGGTACACAATTGTCCAGCCAGGGCACAGTTCTGGAGGATGAGGAGGAGGGGTGGATGAGGAGGAACCATGTTCACAGCAGGGTGGCACCCAAAGCAGCTCAGAGCCATCACTGCAGTGTGGCTGACGGGATACTGAGGACAAAGACGATACACCTCCCACAGAGGACAGCTTGTCGTTGCCTCTGGGCAGCCTGGCACACATGAGCGACTACATGCTGCAGTGCCTGCGCAACAACCGCCGAGTTGCCCACATTCTAACTTGTGCTGATTACTGGGTGACCAACCTGCTGTATCCCCGTTACAAGGACAACGCACTGTCCTTAATTCCCTCACTGGAGCGTGATCGGAAGATGTGCGACTACAAGCGCACGCTGGTAGACGCGCTGCTGATGGCATTCCCACCTGACACTGGGGCCTCAGTGGAAGCACAAGGCGAAAGCAGAGGAGGAGGAAGAGGTCGCCAACGCAGCCGGGGCACCGCCAGCACCTCAGAAGGCAGGGTTATCATGGCTGAAATGTGGAAAAGCTTTGTCACCACGCCACAACAACCAGCACCACCAGCTGATATGGAACGTCTTAGCAGGAAGCAGTATTTCAGCAACATGGTGGAGCAGGATGTGTGAACACGCCTACACGTACTGACTGATGGGTCTGCCCCATTCAACTCCTGGGCCCCCAAATTGGGCACATGGCCTGAGCTTGCCCTGCAGCCAGTGTATTGTCTGAACGTGTATTTAGCATGCAGGGGGCATTATCAGGGACAAGCGCAGCCGCCTGTCCATAGCTAATGTGGACAAGCTCACGTTCATTAAAATTAACCAGGCATGGATCCCACAAGACTTGTCTGTACATTGTCCAGTTTAGACATTTATACCCGGCCTCAACCATCCATTCTTGTACTCAAGTGCAGTCTTGTATTCTTTGTTTTATTTTTTTATACAGTTGTGTTCAAAATTATTCAACCCCCACTGAAATTGAGTGTTTTGACCAGTTTGACATTGATTTTGATCATTTCAGTCATCTTGTTTACAATTAAATCAAAGAGGCACTTGTAAGTCAGACAAATATAACATAACATTTATAATGAAATAACCACAAATGTCTTTTCTGTGCTCACATCATTATCAGTTTTATTCAACCCCCAAGTGACATTCAATCTTAGTACTTAGTACAACATCCTTTTCCAGTTATAACAGCTTTTAAACGTGAAGCATAGCTTGACACAAGTGTCTTGCATCGATCTATGGGTATCTTTGCCCATTCTTCATGGGCAAAAGCCTCCAGTTCAGTCATATTCTTAGGCTTGCGCGCTGCAACTGCTTTCTTTAAGTCCCACCAGAGGTTCTCAATCAGATTTAAGTCTGGTGACTGTGATGGCCACTTCAAAATGTTCCAGCCTTTAATCTGCAACCATGCTCTAGTGGACTTGAAGGTATGCTTGGGATCATTGTCCTGTTGAAAGGTCCAACGTCTCCCAAGCCTCAGGTTTGTGACGGACTGCATCACATTTTCATCCAATATCTCCTGGTACTGAAGAGAATTCATGGTACCTTGCACATGCTGAAGCTTCCCTGTACCTGTAGAAGCAAAACAGCCCCAAAGCATGATTGACCCCCGCCATGCTTCACAGTAGGCAAGGTGTTCTTTTCTTTATAGGCCTTGTTCTTCCTCCTCCAAACATAGCGTTGATCCATGGGCCCAAACAGTTCTAATTTTGTTTCCTCAGTCCACAGAACACTATCCCAAAACTTTTGTGGTTTGTCCACATGACTTTTGGCATACTGCAGTCGACTCTTCTTATTCTTTGGAGACAGCAAGGGGGTGCGCCTGGGAGTTCTGCCATGGAGGCCTTCATTACGCAGTGTGCGCTTTATTGTTTGAGCTGAAACTTTAGTACCCGCATCTGACAAATCTTTTTTCAGTTCCTCAGCAGTCACACGGGGACTTTTCTCCACTTTGCGCTTCAGGTAGCTCACAGCAGTCGAAGTCAGCATCTTCTTTCTGCCACGACCAGGTAGCGTTTCAACAGTGCCCTTTGCCTTGAATTCAGGGGCGGATTAAGTACATCATAGGCCCGGGGCGGTTTCCCAAACTTGGGCCCCTTACCTCTACTTATCAATGACCCTGCCCCCCCCCATGTGTTCTTCCCCATAGTTATTTCTATTTATGGTGGATTACTATTAATCCTTCTCCTCACACATGCCCAGCCCAGCACACCAAGTGTTAGGCTACTTTCACATTAGCGTTTTTTTTCTACTGTGTCAGAGAAAACTGATCCGTCCCCATTGATTTACATTGTTTGTCAGGACGGATCCGTCTTGCTCTGTACCACATCGCGTCTTTCTCCTTACACATGCCCAGCCTAGCACACCGAGTATCTGAACATCAAAATGGTGGATTATTAATCCCTGTATCCTACTGGGAATAATATCCACCATTTTGATGTTCAAAAACTTGGTGTGCTGGTCTAGGCACCTGTGAAGAGAAGGATTAATAATAATCCACCATTTTGATGGTAAAACACACTTGGTATGTTGGGCAGTGGCACCTGTGAAAAAAGAGGCAGAGCAGGCAGAGAGAGAGACTAATTCCAGCAGCAGCCATTTCAGTGAGATTAGAGCCAAAACTGCAGGGTGGCTGTAATCTGACTAAAATGGCTGATGCTGGCCTCAGTCTCTCTGCCACTGCTGCTCTGATTTGAATAGATTTTAAACACTCGGAGTTGGAATCTATGGCATAAGAATGATAATGTCAGTATAGCATACTATGCGCTAGCTTATTAACAGGTTCGCGCGACCTGACGGAGCTTAGCCAGGGTTATACACAGTTAATGAATGATAAGCTAGGACTGTCACAATAGGGATCCACCTCTATTTTTAATTTTGCACTAGGTTTAGGCTCAAAATATATTAAAAAATTCTATCACACTCTCAGCCCACTGCCCATCATTAACATTTATTAAAATTTACTTTGGAGCTTTGGCTACTGCTGGAAGCGGGTCCTCCCTTGCTGGCTGGCTGCTTTCTTGTAGTTGCCACTTCTTGCCACCCACAGACCCAGCCCCCGCATGAAGCTGGCTGCTGGCACTGAGAAGACTGGGGGCGGGCATTAGGTTATGGCCCTATGGGGCGGGCACATTAGCGGCTGGCAGGGATAAGCACTGGCACAGTAGCTTCTTTCTGTGCCGGAGGAGGTGGAGTTGCAAGAGTGACTGAGTCACGTGCCTGCTCACCTCTCCTCAGCACTCTGTCTTCCGCCTACCTTCCTTCCAGCCTGATCCTTCCACCGCAGCGCTGACAGGGGCGGGGCCCAGACCCACCCGGCTGTTACTATCTGCAGGAGGCAGCACGTAAGTGAATCGCTGCTGCTGCAGATATATTTTGCTATATTAGTAGCTGTTGACGCAAAATGGGGCGTTTGAAATGGCAAATCGGCGATGGGCCCTTCACTCACCCTGGGCCCGGGGCTGCCGACCCAAACGCCCCAATTATAATCCGCCACTGCTTGAATTTGCGAATGATGCTTCCTATGGTGTCTCTTGATATGTTTAACATCTTTGCAATCTTCTTATAGCCATTGCCCTTCCTGTAAGGAGAAATCACCTCTTCTCTTGTCTTCCTGGACCATTCTCTTGACTTCACCATGTTTGTAAACACACCAGTAAATGTCTAGAAGGAGCTGAGTATCATGGATATTTTAAATCTGCCTAATTGGTGCTTATTATGCTTGATTGCTGCTCCTTGACATCCATAGGTGTTTTCAATACCTGATTGAAAACACTTGAATGAACCTCAGTTCTTAAGAGTGGTAGTCTTTAAGGGGTTGAATAATTGTGTCAATGAAGAAATCACAAAAAAAATTTAATACTGTATTACAAAAACAATTGATGTCATTTTAGTTGCATTTGGTTCTTTAAAAAGTCCTTGTAAGATTTCTTTCTGAACACAATTACAAATGTACGCTAAATTCCCTAAAACCCTTTACAGCATTGGGGGTTGAATAATTTTGAACACAGCTGTATGTCCCAATATTTTGGGGGCCACCCCAATTAATAAAGACAAAAAACAAAAAAACAGTGTTGGCTACCTCCTCCACCCCCGCTTCCACCTACACCGCCACAGTCACTGCCTCCTCAACCTCCTACTCCACATCCACCGACTCCTCCTAGTTCAAGATTGTTATTTTTAATTTTTATTTATTTTATTTTAATGTATTTCCCTATCCACATTTGTTTGCAGAACACTTGCCATGCTTTTAAGCACATTTTGCTGCCTTTTGCAGCCCTTTATCCCTTTCCATGACATTTTTAGAGCCATTTTAGTTCCCAAAAGTTAAGGTCCCTATTGATTTAAATGGGGTTCGGGTTCAGGGTCAAGTTCGGGTCCCGAACTCGAACTTTGCTACGAAGTTCGGCCAAACCCGAACTTCCAGGTGTTCACTCAACTCTACTGAGGAGGTCTCTCAACATTTATTGCGATGCCACTTTCCCCAACTGCGATGATGTCCCATAAATAAGTGATAAGGGCTCTGGAGATCAGGTGGAATAGTTAAAGTACGTACTGTATAAGGGTCACCTCCCCTGGCAGATCCATCATGAATTGAAAATGTTTATGCATTTACTCAGGAACACAAAAAAAGCAAGAAAAATATGGCATCAGGGTGCATTTATTTTTGTACTGGCACTTCAAACATGTCATTTTTGAGCGGGTAAACAAACTTTTCATCTTTTACTTACACAATTGTGCACAGTATTTTCAAGCTGTTTCGTATAACTCCATGGAAACATATGCTTCAAAAACAATACAAAGCCATATTAGAGTACTTGTCAGTGGGTGTAATTGTAAACCCTGCCAAATGTTAAGGGAAATTACAAAGTAAAACATTGCATTTTACACTATGTAGAGCTAATTAAACATTTGCAAGACAATAGAGACACGAATCATAGAAAGTCAGGGAAGTTTCATCCACTGAACGACCAGCACTGATGAGCTGCTATACTAATACAGTACTCAATACTCCTGACACACTGAACATATTGTCTATGACTCTATAAACATAAACCACACCATTTTCCCATTCTCAGATTTTGTTTAAAAAGGATTTGCAAAATGGAAATACTGTAATGTGAGAATTTTCCTCTACTAAATACACTACCTACTGCTATGGATAGACTACGAAATGAGGGTAATAACATACCTAAAATGCTTCTTTAATGGGATAGCAGCAATTAAAACACTTAAATCTTAATGTAATGGGTCCTAATTGCAATGTAAAAGTCTGTTAAGTTGTATTGATAAGTAGTCATAAACATGTAACGGTTCTTTCACATTCACGTATCATATAAGGTAAATGCAAGTGTTTTCTAATTTAAAATATCTTTCCTGGGAAATCCTTCTAATTTCTATAATGTAGGCTAAATGGTAACCAGAAATGTACAGGATCTAAGGTGCTTTAATTTCAGTTCAGTAGCAAGCACTGCTGGGAGTCTGGACATTATCTAGAATGCAGATGGTTAGAATAGGTGTAATACATCCGTCGGAGTAAAGTCTAATACTAAAAAGAACCATAAAGCCCAGTAGGAAAATTATGAAATAAAAAAGCATTCTACCACTTACCCCATGCCCCTTTTTTATGCAAGTAGACACCTGCCACATTGTCAAAATGCCCCTCAGTACTTTATACACACACACCTTCATGCAAGGTTTGATCAAAATTAAATTTTCATAAAAACTGCATAAAAATTTATATTAGCAGGTAAAAGTGTGACCCGAATATAAAGTAACATGCACCACACCTTCTAAAATAGAAGTTCAACATGTGCAGACCATAAACTTGCTTGAACTGGAAAAAAATAAAACTCTGGTATTCAGCAGGAGATTTAACAAAATTAACAAAACAAATCTGAACAAAATTAACAACCTATAAAATACAGGGATTACAGTGTTTGAAAAGTAAATGCACCCTCAAAACCTATACTTTCATATATTCTCTATATATGAATGCAGACAACCTTATGATTGCAGATGCCTTTATGGCCTAAGAGTCCTTTCACGCTAGCGTTTTTGTTTTCCGGCATAGAGTTCCGCCGTCGGGGCTCTATGCTGAAAACTACTGATCAGGATTATCCCCATGCATTCTGAATGGAGAGAAATCTGTTCAGGATGCATCAGGATGTCATCCGTTCAGTACCCAAACATTTTTTGGCTGGAGAAAAATCCACAGCATGCTGCGGATTTTCCTTCGGCCAAAAATCCAGAGGACTTGCCATAACACCGGATCCGGAATTAATGCCCATTGAAGCGGATCCGACGTTTAGCTCTGTGCATGCGCAGCAGCAGTTCCGATCGGGGCCCCAGTGTAAGCTGGGGCTCCGATCGGTTACCATGGCAGCCAGGACACTACTGAAGTCCTGGCTGCCATGGTAAGTACTCCGCAGCAGTGTACTTATCTGATCTATGCGCCGCGGGGACCTGTAACGTCATGAAGGAGCGCCCGGCGGTAAGTACACTGCTGTGGAGTACCATGGCAGCCAGGACTTTAGTAGCATCCTGGCTGCCATGGTAACCTGAAAGCATTTCGAAGACTGATCAGGATCCTGATCAGTCTTCAAATGCTTTCAGGTGACTTGCATTTGATGGATCCGGCGGGCCTGAAGTGCCTGCCGGATCCTCAGAACGCAAGTGTGAAAGCACCCTAAGGCAACCATGTCCACCTTTATGTAACTTTGTGACAAAAAAGTAATTTTAAAAAAAATACATTAAATCAAATATTGCACCTAAAACTCAAATCCAAGCAGAGGGTTACACACAAAAACACAAAACTAATATATCAAGGTGTGTAAAGCTCATATATTGTACACATCAAGTATATATATCAACAATAGTTTGTGCTCTCAAAAGCAATGAAACAGAGGCCATGTAATATTTGTCTGTCATCCACAAATGTGTTAAAAATGTACACTGTACATAGTAAACAACTTTTATGTTCTTAAAATCATTTTCTGAGAGCACATAGCATACCATCTATAAAAATATGACCTAATAAATACACACAACCACCCTCATACAACTTTTACAGCGCTCATATGCAAAAATTGGACAAAAAAAAAATCTTCCATGTAGTTCCAGCAATGCTGAGATACATGGAAGAGACTTTAGAGGGTTTGTTGTCAATATCAGCAAATCATCCGCTAAAGCTGCAGTGGTGTGTGTGAAAGATCCTACCCGATATCCCTGTATCAGATACCTGTCTAATTGTCTGAATTAAGGTTTCCATTGCTAGTACATACAGTGAAGGGAACAGTGGACACCCCTGTCTGGTAGCATTTTTTATATGGAAGTTCGAAGAATAGATTCCGTTCACTTTTTTTTCCGCCTTCGGTTTGTCGTATAGTGTAAGTATAGCATAAATGAATATGTCAGGGAATTGGAACCGCTGGAGGGTTGCAATCGTATATGGCCAACTAATCCATTTAAACTCTTTCTCAGAGTTTGTGCTTAGAAGAAGAGGTGTTTTAGTGGACCTGGCATGTGATATTATACATATAACCCTAGCCATATTGTCTTTCCCCTGTCTACCTTTAACGAACCCGGTTTGTTTAGCACCAATGATCCTGGGCAGTATAGGACTCTATATGCTAAAGCTTTGGCCCACGATTTCAGGTCCGTGTTGAGAAGAGATATCGGCCTATAGCTGCTGCTGGGAGTTGGATCTTTGCCTTCCTCATGTAATATAGTTATATGGGCTTCTAGAGATTTTTGCGGCCAGTTATTTCCCATTAACAGGGCATTACCTACTTTGGTGAATTACGGTAGTAGAAAAGATTTAAAATTTTTATAATAGTTGATGGTAAAGTCATCCGGACCCCGTGACTTACCTGATGGGGTAGACTACAGTACCTTACCCAGTTCTAAAGGAGTAAAGGGTTGCGTCAAGGCACTTTTATCTGTCTCTGAGATGAAAGAAGGATTAAGTGAGTCCAGGAACTGGTCAATAGCTCTCGGGGAGGGTGACACTAGGGAAGCTGGGTCAGAATGTAGATCATACAATTTAGAATAGAAATCTTGAAATGCCTGGGCAATTGATTTTGAATCAGTAGATAGGGTTCCTTGTGGCGTGCGAATTTTATTGAGATATGATTTTTCTTTTTGTTGTTTTACCAGGGCTGACATAATCTTATTACATTTTTCTTCGTGGGCATAGTATTTGAACTTGAACATGTTGAATAGTTTAGCCGTTCGGATATTAAGAATGTTTTTAATCTTAGTTCTTATTTCGGAGAGTTCCTGTTTAATGGCTTGGACTCTAGACTTTTTATAAAAGTTTTCTAATTTATAGGCCTGTGACATTAGTGAGTCAAGAAGGGCAGATCTTTGTTTTTAAGTCGACTTCCAATGGATATCAATTCTCCCCGTATGACGGCCTTATGTGCCTCGCAGATAATAGGTTGTGGTGTCTGAGGAATATCATTAGTTTGAAAATGGCTAGTGAGACATTCCTGTATTGACTTTGATACTATTGGTTCCTCTAACAAAGGCTCGTTCAGTCTCCAACACCAAGCCTCTTTTGGTAGATCAGGAGAGGCCAAGGTAATTAATACGAGGGCATAGTCGTAGAGTAGAATGTCACCAATATCTGCTTTTGCGAATATGAGACGTATAGGTTTGTGAAAGGAATATGTAATCTAATCTGTGATAAGTGTCATGGGCATCTGAGTAAAAGGTATAATCGTTTGCGGTGGGGAATAACAATCTCCAGACATCCACCAAATGTAAGCCTTGCAGGATTCTGGTAAGACGTCTCAGAGACGGGTAGGAGATATGAGAGGCATCAGTGGAGTCAATGATTGGGTTAATTGGGAGATTAAAGTCACCACCGACTATCTTCATGCCATCTGCAAATTTCTCAAATTTTTGCAAAGTATTCTGTGAGCCATTTTAATTGGTGTGTGTTTGGAGCATATAGGTTTGCAATAGAGTATACAGAGTTACCAATTTTCCCCTTAATGAAGAGGTATCTACCCTCTGCGTCTGCAATTTTTGTGAAGAAATGGAAAGGAATTTTAATAGCAATAGAAACTCCCCTAGAGGTTGAAGTGTATGTACTATGGTACCATTTAGAGAAGTGTTTGTGGGGAAGAGCAGGTATTTTAGACGTCTTAAAGTGTGTTTCCTGTAACAGTGCAACAGACACTTTATGGGTTCGCAGATAGTGGAGGACAGTGGTGTAGCTATCGGGGAAGCAGGGGAAGCGCTGCTTCGGGGCCCGAGCTTAGAAGGGGCCCGAAGCAGTACTGAATGTTTTTATTAGATTTGCAGGCTTCCCCTCCCTACCTACCTACTTTATAGAAGCAGGTACTACATACCCCCCCCCCCCTGTGTGTCCTGTTCTCTGCCCCGCCCCATAGTAGGTTATGGTGCGGGATGGCACAGGGGGGTGATGGCACCTACTTCTCCAGGCTGCTTGTGAGGACCAGACATCTATGTGGTGAGATCATGTATAAGTGCGTCCATGTATGTGGTGGGCACATGTATGAGTTTGTCTATGTATGTGGTGAGCGCGTGTATGAGTGTGTCTATGTATGTGGTGAGCGCGTGTATGAGTGTGTCTATGTATGTGGTGTATGTGTGTATGAGTGCATCCATGTATGTGGTGAGCAGGTGTATGAGTGTGTCTATGTAAGTGGTGAGAACATGTATAAGTGTGTCTATGTATGTGGTGAACGCATGTATGAGTGCGTCCATGTTTGTGGTAAGAATGTGTATGAGTGCGTCCATGTATGTGGTGAACGCATGAATGAGTGCGTCCATGTATGTGGTGAACGCGTGTCTAAGTGCATCCATATATGTGGCGTGTGTGTGTATAAGTGCTTCCATGTATGTGGTGTATGTGTGTATGAGTGCGTCCATATTTGTGGTGAGCGCATGTATGAATGCGTCCATGTATGTGGTGAGCATGAGTATGAGTGCGTCCATGTATGTTGTGTCTGTGCGTATGAATGCATCCATGTATGTGGTGAGCACGTGTATGAGTGCGTCCATGTATGTGGTGAGTGCATGTATGAGTGAGTCCATGCATGTAGTGTCTGTGTGTATGAATGCATCCATGTATGTGGTGAGCACGTGTATGAGTGCATCCATGTATGTTGTGTCCGTGCGTATGAATGCGTCCATATATGTGGTGAGCACGTGTATGAGTGAGTCATTGTATGTGGTGAACTCGTGTATGAGTGCATCCATGTATGTGGTGAACGCATTTATGAGTGCGTCCATGTATGTGGTGAACGCGTGTATGAGTGCATCCATATATGTGGTGAGCGTGTGTATGGGTGCATCCATGTATGTGGTGTATGTGTGTATAAGTGCATCCATGTATGTGGTGAATGCATGTATGAGTGCCTCCATGTATGTGGTAAGCAAGCACGTGTATGAATGCGTCCATCTGTGTGGTGAGCAGGTGTATGAGTGCGTCCATCTGTGTGATGAGAGCATGTATGAGTGCGTCCATGTATGTGGTGAACGCGTGTCTGAGTGCATCCATATATGTGGTGAGCGTGTGTATGAGTGCATTCATGTATGTGGTGTATGTGGTGTATGAGTGCATCCATGTATGTGGTGAGCACGTGTATGAGTGCATCCATGTATGTGGTGAGCACGTGTATGAGTGCGTCCATGTATGTGGTGAATGCATGTATGAGTGCTTCCATGTATGTATTGAGCATGTGTATGAGTGCGTCCATCTGTGTGGTGAGAGCATGTATAAATGTGTCCATGTATGTGGTGAGCATGTGTATGAGTGCATCCATGTATGTTGTGTCTGTGCGTATGAATGCGTCCATGTATGTGGTGAGCACGTGTATGAGTGCATCCATGAATGTGGTGATCTCATGTATGAGTGCATCCATGTATGTGGTGAGTGCGTGTATGAGTGGGTCCATCTATGTGGTGTCTGTGTGTATAAGTGCGTCCATGTATGTGGTGAGCACGTGTATGAGTGCATCCATGTATGTTGTGTTCGTGCGTATGAATGCGACCATGTATGTGGTGAGCATGTGTATGAGTGCGTCATTGTCTGTGGTGAACTCGTGTATGAGTGCATCCATGTTTGTGGTGAGTGCGTGTATGAATGGGTCCATGTATATGGTGTCTGTATGAATGAGTGCGTCCATGTATGTGATGAGCACGTGTATGAGTGCTTCCATGTATGTGGTGAGTGCATGTATGAGTGAGTCCATGCATGTAGTGTCTGTGTGTATGAGTGCGTCCATGTATGTGGTGAATGCATGTATGAGTGCGTCCATGTATGTGGTGAATGCATGTATGAGTGCGTCCATGTATGTGGTGAGCATGTGTATGAGTGCGTCCATCTGTGTGGGGAGAGCATGTATGAGTGCGTCCATGTATGTGGTGAACGCCTGTCTGAGTGCATCCATATATGTGGTGAGCGTGTGTATGAGTGCATCCATGTATGTGGTGTATGAGTGCATCCATGTATGTGGTGAGCACGTGTATGAGTGTGTCTATGTATGTGGGGAATGCATGTATGAGTGCGTCCATTTATGTGGTGAGTGCGTGTATGAGTGGGTCCATCTATGTGGTGTCTGTGTGTATAAGTGCGTCCATGTATGTGGTGAGCACGTGTATGAGTGTATCCATGTATGTTGTGTCCGTGCGTATGAATGCGCCCATGTATGTGGTGAGCATGTGTATGAGTGCGTCATTGTATGTGGGAACTCGTGTATGAGTGCATCCATGTATGTGGTGAGTGCGTGTATGAATGGGTCCATGTATATGGTGTCTGTATGTATGAGTGCGTCCATGTATGTGGTGAGTGCATGTATGAGTGTGTCTATGTATGTGGTGAGCACGTGTATGAGTGCGTCCATATATGTGGTGAACGCATGTATGAGTGCGTCCATGTATGTGGTGAGCAAGTGTATGAGTGCGTCCATCTGTGTGGTGAGCGTGTGTATGAGTGCATCCATGTATGTGGTGTATGAGTGCATCCATGTATGTGGTGTATGAGTGCATCCATGTATGTCGTGAGCAAGAGTATGAGTGCGTCTATGTATGTGGTGAATGCATGTATGAGTGCGTCCATGTATGTGGTGAGCATGTGTATGAGTGCGTCCATCTGTGTGGTGAGAGCATGTATGAGTGCGTCCATGTATGTGGTGAACGCCTGTCTGAGTGCATCCATATATGTGGTGAGCGTGTGTATGAGTGCATCCATGTATGTGGTGTATGAGTGCATCCATGTATGTGGTGAGCACGTGTATGAGTGTGTCTATGTATGTGGGGAATGCATGTATGAGTGCGTCCATTTATGTGGTGAGTGCGTGTATGAGTGGGTCCATCTATGTGGTGTCTGTGTGTATAAGTGCGTCCATGTATGTGGTGAGCACGTGTATGAGTGTATCCATGTATGTTGTGTCCGTGCGTATGAATGCGCCCATGTATGTGGTGAGCATGTGTATGAGTGCGTCATTGTATGTGGGGAACTCGTGTATGAGTGCATCCATGTATGTGGTGAGTGCGTGTATGAATGGGTCCATGTATATGGTGTCTGTATGTATGAGTGCGTCCATGTATGTGGTGAGTGCATGTATGAGTGCGTCTATGTATGTGGTGAGCACGTGTATGAGTGCGTCCATATATGTGGTGAACGCATGTATGAGTGCGTCCATGTATGTGGTGAGCAAGTGTATGAGTGCGTCCATCTGTGTGGTGAGCGTGTGTATGAGTGCATCCATGTATGTGGTGTATGAGTGCATCCATGTATGTGGTGTATGAGTGCATCCATGTATGTCGTGAGCAAGAGTATGAGTGCGTCTATGTATGTGGTGAATGCATGTATGAGTGCGTCCATGAATGTGATAAGCACGTTTATGAGTGAGTCCATGTGTGTGGTAAGCACGTGTATGAGTGTGTCCATGTATGTGGTGTATGTGTGTATGAGTGCATCCATGTATGTGGTGAGTGCATGTATGAGTGGGTCCATGTATGTGATGTCTGTGTGTATGAGTGCATCCAAGTATGTGGTGAGCATGTGTATGAGTATTTACATTAAGTTATAGGGGACCCATTCATAAATTTGATGTGGGGCCCAGTCAGTTCTGGCTACCCCCTGGTGGAGGATTTGATTTCTTTTTTGTGGTATATTAAGTCCTTTAACATTAAAGGACATTACCTTGAATTCAGCCATAGTAGAAAACCAGAGTAAGACAACTAATATTCTGTAAGAACCAGTGCAAAATAATTGTATGGATGGGTCGATATGAAGGGTAAGGAAAAGGAAGAGGAAAAGGGGGAAACAGAATAAGAAAGAGTTGTAATACCAAGATATTGATGTCAACATTAGCATCAAGGTCAATCGAGGGCCAATATCATGTAACAGGGCCCGTATTGGAAAATGGTAGCTGAAAAAAATCTTATAGAACATAACCTGAACTGAAATGAACATTGCTATGGTCACTAAATAGGGCGAACCCTAACCATCTAGCAGTTCGAAATAGTAAACCTAGAAATGTTAGAGAAATCTGTTATCAACATTCTATAAAACATAGTGGTAACTCTTGAAGAATAAACTACGCCGTATATAAAAAAACCACAGTGGGTGGATTAAAGACATATTACGGCTAATAAATCCCTTTTCAAAAAGAACAAGAAAAAGAATATCAGGATCCAGAAGATATTTCTTCAGGAGAGTTCAAGTGTTGTCCAGTAGCAAGTGTCTCGAGGTGTATTTCCCAGTTTTCTTCTTCGGTCTCGTAGAATGATCAACTACTTCCCATGGGGTAGGTGGAGCAACCAAAGTAACTGTGAGGAGGTCTTGACACATGGCCCAGTCCGATATGCGGAGGTGAGATACTTCAAGATAAAGTTGGAAGATTGTTCCTTGATGAAAGTTTATGCCAAGTAAAGCTGTGTTCGACGTTAATACAAGTCTGGACTCAAGTTCTTCTACAAATCCTTCAACTGTTAACCCTTTTTACACTGCTTCGTCCGACCACGTCTGGGATCTAAGGATATTCAGGTAGGAGCACCGTGACAAGTGCTAAAGCCACAGCTAAGGGACACTCTAGGCGACTCTTCCACCACTCAGGCATTCCTACACTGGGTTCTACCCACACCATCTACTTAAAGGGGACTCCATGTCCTCGTTGCTTCAATGCAACTGGCGTCACGACAACTTGCTCTAACAGAGGGACATATATATCGTAAAAACCTCTTGAAGGGTAAGGGATACCCCAGACGCTGGTACTAAGGGCAGGGCTCCAGACTAAAAAAAATACATAGAAGCCATTGGCTCCTAAACTGAAAAATTTAGGAGCTAAATAACATTAGTCTTCAAATTTAAATACATATATAATTGTGATATAAAAAATTGCCTAATTCACACATCAGTGTTTGGTCAGTGATTTCCAACAGTGATTCTGAGCCAAAACCAGTATTGGAGCCTCCACAGAGATAAGGTATAAAGCGAAAGATCTGCACCTGTTCTGAGTTCATAGCCGCACTTGGTTTTGGCTCAAAATCACTGATGGAAATCACTGACTGAACACTGAGGTGTAAATAAGGCATAAGGCTGGTTTCACACTGGGGTGCAGTCAGGGAACCCTGGACCAGTATGGAGGGTGAGGGAGATTAGAGACCCTTGGCCCAGTAGGGAGGGTGGTTGTAGTAAAAAAAACCTAGCCCAGTATGGATGATGGACCCAATCAGTTAGAGGCCACAGGAGTAATATGGAGGGTGGGTTCAGTCAGAGATCTCAGGGCAAGTATGGAGGGTGGGCGCAGAGAGCCCTGGACCAGTATGGAGGGTGAGCACAGAGAGCCCTGGACCAGTATGGAGGATCGGCGCAGACAGCCCTGGACCAGTATGGAGGGTGGGCGCAGAGAGCCCTGGACCAGTATGGAGGGTGGGAACAGAGAGCCCTGGACCAGTATGGAGGGTTGGTGGGTGCAGATTCCTCAGGACCAGTATAGAGGGTTGGTGGGTGCAGAGACCTTAGGACCAGTATGGAGGGTGGGTGGGTGGGTGCAGAGACCTTAGGACCAGTATGGAGGGTGGGTGGGTGCAGAGACTTCAGGACCAGTATGGAGGGAGAGTGGGTGGGTGCAGAGACCTCAGGACCAGTATGGAGGGAGGGTGGGTGGTTGCAGAGCCCTCAGGACCAGAACGGAGGGTGGGCGCAGTTAGTCCAGGAGCGAGAGGAGACGCCGGGAGCAGCATGGTGGACACGCACAGACTGACACTTACCAGTGACACCGGTGCCCTCTTTCCACTTTAGTGAAAGGCGGACACAGACTCCACACAGGGCCGACACCATTAGAGCCAGCAGAAACCTCCAGAGACCGGCTGCTCCCCCTCACGACTCTCCTGACACACCGCCCAGCCAATCACAAGTAACGATGAAACGCTAGTCGGTCGTCTCAGCCAATAGCACAATGCGACATAAACGCACTGAGTGAACTTTGGGACCCTGGAGCGCAACCCTACATGGCGCAGAGCGTACACTGGTGAGCAGTATAGGTGGTCAGCGTACTCCTTACAGGTCACATGGCACGCCACGCCGAGACCTGGGACTCTGGAGGAGCAGACACACCGCTGAAGCACAGACGCCGAGAATATGAGCGCCGGGAACAGCCGCCCACTACCACGGATGTAAGAAGATCGGTTGTGAGAAGACTGGTAAAGTACACCGGGTTGCTTGTTTGGTTTTCCGGCGGCAGAATTGGTCCCTTCATATATAGAGCTCCTTGTGAGAATAAACTCTATGTCAAATAGTAGGAAACATTGCTGCTATGTACATTGAGGCTGCTATTTGAAGTTACTATAATGCTGCTATATGTAATGGATGAACTACAAGTCGCATGAGAGTATACGGAGTGTACCTATTTTATGTGCTAATAAACTGGTTTTTATTTGAGCTGAATATCTGCTGTTCCTGGTTGACACATATAGTGAGTGCCCTTCTTTTTGTAGTTTAAAAATCAGACCCACTGGCTGTTCAAGAACCAAGTGGGTCTGGGTCAAAAAAAATGTAAATCTTTTAAAAAAAACACATCTATCACTGAATAAAAATTAAAAAAATAAAATACACTACACATGTTTGATATCACCACGTCCGTGATGACCGGATCTATGAAATGGTCATGTTACTTTTCCCGCACGGTGAACGCTATAAAAAATAAAAACCTATGATGAAATTGAAATTTTGCCCACCTTACTTCCCAAAAAAGATAATAAAAGTGATCAAAAAAGTCGTATGTACACCAAAATGGTACTAATCAAATCGGCACCTCATCTCGCAAAAAATGAGCCCCTACATGAGACAATCACCCAAAAAGTAAAAAAATGTCTCAGACTATGGAGACACTATAACATATTTTTTTCCCCCCTAAAACGCTGTTATTGTGTTAAAATTAAAATAAATAAAGTATACATATAAGGTATTGCTGCATCCGTAAGAACTTGCTCTATAAAAATATCACATGACCTAACCCCTGAGGTGAACACCATAAAAAAAATGGTGTAAAAAAAGCCATTTTTGTCACCTTTCATCACAAAAAGTGTAATAGCAATCGACCAAAATGTCATATGCACCCCAAGATAGTGCCAATCAAACCGGCATCTCATCCTGAAAAAAATGAGCCCCTACATAAGAAAGTTGCCCAAAAAACAAAAAAAAATGGCTTTTACAATATGGAGACACTAAAAAATAATTTTAAAAAAAATGCTTTATTATGTAAAGCTGAAACAAAAAACCCCCAAAAGTAGTCATATTTGGTATTGTCACGTCCGTAACAACCTTCTCTATAGAAATAGCACACAATCTAACCTGTCAGATCAACAATGTATATAACAAAAAATAAAAACGGTCTCAAAACAGCTATTTTTTTGCAAATTTTTCATTTTAATCCTTTTTTCCAGTAGCAAAACAAGGGTTTACAGCCAAACAAAACTCAACATTTATTGCCCTGATTCTGTAGTTTCCAGAAACATGACATATGTGGTCTTAAACTGCTGTATGGCCAAACGGCAGGCCGCAGAAGTAAAAGAAAGGCCATATGGTTTTTGGAAGGCAGATTTTGCTGAACTGTTTTTTTGGCACCATGTCCCATTTGAAGCTCCCCTGATGTATCCCTAAAGTAGAAACTCCAAAAAAGTGACTCCATCTAAGTAACTACACCCCTCAAGGTATTCAAAACTGATTTTACAAACTTTGTTAACCCTTTAGGTGTTCCACAAGAGTTATTGGCAAATGGAGATGTAATTTCAGAATTTCTATTTTTTGTTACCTTTTATTCAACCCCCAAGTTCATCCAATATCTCCTGGTACTGAAGAGAATTCATGGTACCTTGCACACGCTGAAGCTTCCCTGTACCTGTAAAAGCAAAACAGCCCCAAAGCATGATTGACCCCCCGCCATGCTTCACAGTAGGCAAGGTGTTCTTTTCTTCAGAGGCCTTGTTCTTCCTCCTCCAAACATAGCGTTGATCCATGGGCCCAAACAGTTCTAATTTAGTTTCATCAGTCCACAGAACACTATCCCAAAACATTTGTGGTTTGTCCACATGACTTTTGGCATACTGCAGTCGACTCTTCTTATTCTTTGGAGACAGCAAGGGGGTGTGCCTGGGAGTTCTGGCATGGAGGCCTTCATTACGCAGTGTGCGCCTTATTGTCTGAGCTGAAACTTCAGTACCCGCATCTGACAAATCTTTTTTCAGTTCCTCAGCAGTCACACGGGGACTTTTCTCCACTTTGCGCTTCAGGTAGCGCACAGCAGTCGAAGTCAGCATCTTCTTTCTGCCACGACCAGGTAGCGTTTCAACAGTGCCCTTTTCCTTGAATTTGCGAATGATGCTTCCTATGGTGTCTCTTGGTATGTTTAACATCTTTGCAATCTTCTTATAGCCATTGCCCTTCCTGTGAAGAGAAATCACCTCTTCTCTTGTCTTCCTGGACCATTCTCTTGACTTCACCATGTTTGTAAACACACCAGTAAATTTCTAGAAGGAGCTGAGTATCACAGTCATTTTACATCTGCCTAATTGGTGCTTATTATGCTTGATTGCTGCTCCTTGACATCCAGAGGGGTTTTTAATACCTATTCAGCCTGCCGGATCCGTCCTGACGCAATTGGCCGTGCACTGCCGTGCTGCCGCTCCGTCCCCATTGACTATAATGGGGTGGGGGACGGAGCTACGGCACGGCAGTGCACGGCCACTTGTGGCAGGACGGATGCGGCAGGCTGAATAGCCTGCCGGATCCCTCCTGCCGCAAGTGTAAAAGTACCCTAACTCCCTGCCAAAGAATAAGCAGTTCAGATGAATCAAAAGACAAATTTTCTGAATATATTCTCATTTCAGCCTGCTTCTGAGCCCAGAAGACAAACAAATAGCCCACAATCCAAATCACAAACTGACTTCCTGCAAAAATAGAAAATTATTCAGACTGGCAACATTAAATCTGGCTTCACATAAATCCTAAACCTATTAGAGTCCCATCGCCCAATTCTTTTGACTACTAACTCGTCCAGCCCACACCTGGCGTCCTCTGTAGGTGCGCCTATCCTAAAGAAATGAGATTATATTTTACCGGAACTAAGCCCTAACACTTTCAGGCATTTCTTTAAAACCGCATTGAACTGAAATTCAGTAAGAGGAGAAAGATCCTTGTGTGCAAGGAAGGGTCCAATCTTTGCAGGGTGAATCTCCAGCCAAAACCTTACTAACATAACCGGACATAAATCAGAACCCACCCAACCATTCAATCTAATTTCCCGACCTCTACCATACTGATCTGTTTTGGATCTTTTAATAAAAATTTCCACCATATCACCTACTAAAACCCCATCCGAGAACTCCAAACCCGAACAAATGTTACGGCTCACGGCAACTAACTCACCAATCCTTAATGCCCCAAAAAAGGCAAACATAAAAGCCGTAACACCTCAAACTGATCCATACATACTTTACACAAAATATTACATAAATCACCAAGTAATGGGATGAAAATTGGTCTCCTGGAATCCAAATTTGACACACCCCTCCTATAACCTTTAAGCATTTGCATAATTTTGAAAAAAGCCGATAACGGCATACCACCATACAATTTCTAAAAAAAACAAGACACCTGCTATTACTCTCGCAATTGAAGACGAAGCCAAATTCCTCCTGAATAAACTGGCAACAAACAATAAGCCACAACTTAACGCATCCCTATTAACATTAACCGAACCCGAATTTACAAAACTTAATCAATCCCGCCATGCGGCAGAGTAAGCTGCCCATGTTCTCGGGGCTAATGACCGCTTAATGAATTTGGATATTAATCCCAAATCAAATCCCAAAGATGCCGAGGACATGGGCTCCCTTCTAGATCCGCTTCTGGAGCTAACTCCCGAAATCTCAAGAACTGCAAATGAGATAGAGAATCAGTTAAAATATTTGATGACCCACAATGTACTTTAATCCATATATTAAACTTCATACAAAAAAGAACTAAATGTCTTAACAACTTCACCACTACCTCACATTTAGACGACAGAGTGTTAACTGCAAAGCAAACCCCCTTGTTATCCGTGTGTAACAATATCCTCTTGTTCCTAAAATCAGAGCCCCAAAGAACAACTGACACAATCACCGGAAAAAGCTCTAATAAAACAATGTTCTTTGTGAGCCCATTAGCCACCCAAGAAGATGGCCACTTCTCAGCTGACCATTTGCCGTTCCAAAATGCCCCATAGCCACAGCTACCCTTCAGGATCATTTGGATTCAGGTAAGTTCAGCCTTCTGAGGTGATTTTACCTGAAAGAGAAAAGGCAGGAAAAACACACAGGGGGACAAG
This sequence comes from Bufotes viridis, assembly GCA_033119425.1. Classification (NCBI taxonomy): domain Eukaryota; kingdom Metazoa; phylum Chordata; class Amphibia; order Anura; family Bufonidae; genus Bufotes; species Bufotes viridis. The sequence goes on from CM065591.1 coordinate 430,165,925, forward strand.
AGAAACCCTACAAAAATCCCTATAAATAATAACATACACCGAGGTGTCATTACCCCCATGCCTCCCCCAAGCTAAACGCTCTGGGGGGTGGTAAATTCATTCTGAGCAGATACTTTTCCATTCAGAATGCATTAGGGCAAAACTGATCCGTTTTGGACCGCTTTTGAGAGCCCTGAACGGATCTCACAAACGGAAAGCCAAAACGCCAGTGTGAAAGTCGCCTAAGAAGTCCAGACCGCTATTTCTTTTTTTCCTCCTGCCCCCCATTCCTACACCATCAGTGTTCAAAGCTACACTGAAATACAGAGTCCGGACTGCTGTGCTAACATAATGGAGAGGACTTTTGCACATGTCCACAGCAGTCCTGACAGTTTGTTTCATTGCAGCTTTAAATGCTGATAGTGGGGGAACAGAGGGAAGAAGGAAAATAAAAAATATCAATACTACCCTCTCAATACTTGTACCCCCTCACGGTAGTATTGCCCTTATTGTACAATCTTCACAGTAGTTTTGTCCAGATATGTGCCCCCTCACAGCAGTTATGCCCTCACTGTACAACTTTCACAGTAGTTATGCCCACATTGTTCCCCCTGTGGTAAGGTGCAGGGTGCCGTCCTAGATGGCAGGTACGTGTCACCGAGGTTCATAGCCTCGGTGAGGTAAAAGCCGTTTGTTGGTGTCAGTAGCAGGTAGTGCTACTGACACATTTGCTAGATAGCATGGCTGCAAAGCCGATCCGGGCCGGCTCTTACCGGGAGCAGCTAAAGTGTAGGGTGGGTGGCTGCTCCCCACGACCCAGTCCTGGTTTTGGGCTGGGTTTAAAAACTCAGCCAGCACTAGCAGCTGGGAGAGTGATTGTCTTGGAAGCTGCTGCTAGTGTTGTGGAGCTTTCTGGGCTGGAAGGACGTGCCCAGCAAGGAGGCGTGCAGCCGTCCTGGAACCCTGAAGGAGGATTGTCCTGCGGCTGGGCTGACAGCCAGGTGCGAACCCGCACATCAAACCTGCCAGGTGAATGGAACCTGTGTTTGGACTTTTTGTTTTCCCCTTTATTTGCTGATGGGTGTGACTTAACACCAATTGACTTTCTGCTGTTATTTTGATGCAAGTGTGAATAAAACACAGTTTTCTGCACCTTCTGGACTCCCTGTTGCCTCTATACTGCACCCGCACCGCTGTCTACCAGAGCGACTCCCCACATTTGGTGTCGGATGCGGGCATGCGCAGTGAGGCTGGCGTGAACGCCGAAGTTTGTTTTTTGCTGGGCACGACTGGATGTCCTATATTCGGCCGGCAAAGTTGCAGCCTGTGGTCCCTGACAAAATGGAGGCGGCTGTGAAAGCCCTCATAGAGGCTAAGGTGCAGCAGCGGGAGACCAACCAGCTACTGCTGCAGCACGTGATGGCATTACAAGCTGCAGGAGCGTCCCGCCACGTCCACGATGCCCGGAAAGCTGTCCGTGCAGCGATCCCTAAGATGACCCCCTCGGGTGATGTGGAGACCTATCTGGCGGTGTTCGAGAAGGTGGCCGTGAGGGAGAAATTACCCCGAGAACAGTGGGCAGAGGTCGTCGCTCCGTTCCTGGCGTCTGGACCCCAGCAAGTATTTTTTGACCTCCCAGATGACCAAGCAGCTGACTACCCGACCGTGAAAGGTGAGATCCTGGCAAGACTGGGGGTGAACGTGTTAGTCCGGGCTCAGCGGGTCCACCAGTGGAACTTAACGGCTGAACCCGCCAGGCCGCAGTATTATGAGTTGCTGCACAGGTTGCAAAAGTGGCTGCAGCCTGAGGTTCTAAGTCCGGCTGCTATGCTGGACCGTCTGCTGGCTGACATCTTCTGGAGGGCCTTGCCGTACCCCTGCAGCACTGGATCGGCCAGGTGTCACCCACTAATGCCTTGGACATGGTCGACCTGGTCGAGCGCTATGAGGCCACAAAAACCTTGAAAGGGGTGTTGTTGGGAGGGGCCGGTCAAACCCCGGAGGTCTCCCATCCAGTCCCGACGACTGGTACCCGAGAAACCTGCTCGGGTGTACCCCCTGTAGACCCGGCCCCGATAGTCTGCTGGCGGTGTCACGAGCCTGGCCATGTGAGGGCCGACTGTCCACAGTGGGGAGAACCCATGGAGACCAATTATGGGTACCGGGCTTCCATGTATGCCCGGAGACTGTGTGCGACCGGCACCCCGAGACCATAGACAATCGTCATCTGTGCCAGGTGCAAGTCGGTGATAATCTTGCAGTGGCGCTGCTGGACTCAGGGAGCCTAGTAACCCTGGTAAGTGCTGCCCTGGTACAGCCCTCCCAGTATACGGGCCGGAAAGTTGGGGTGGTGTGCATACACGGAGACTTAAAGGACTATCCCACGGCTGTAATGTCTCTGTCCACGGCGGCCGGCACATGGACTTGTGAAGTGGCGATCTCCGCCAAGCTACCGTATGAACTAATAATTGGGAGAGACTTCCTGGTTTTCCGTCACTATGGCCTGAGGTGAAAGTGACTAATAGCCCTGAGACAGGGGTAACCCTAGCAGAGTGGCCTGGTTCCTGTGGGAGGCCAGAGCCCTGGGAGCCCGAGTCCGAAGGGCCTGCGGTAGGGGTGACCACCACTTCTGTGATAGAGGGGAGACAACCCCACTGAGTGTAATGGTGGGAGACACGGAGGACTTGCCACCGGGACCTGAGTTGGCAGACCTCAATGTCTCCGGGGAAAATTTTGGGACCGCACAACACCGGGACCAAACCCTAACCAGAGCCTGGGAAAGTGTCATAATAATTGATGGTAAACCTGGGGCTGAATTAATGTTTCCGCGATTCATTGTCCTTCAGGATATGTTGTATCGGGTGAACCAAATCCGAGGTGAGCCTGTTGAACAGTTGGTGGTGCCCACAGCGTATCGCAGGCTTGTCATGGAGCTTGCCCACCAACATGTTCTTGGGGACACCTGGGGTGGCAGAAAACCCAGGACCGCATACTGCAGCGGTTTTATTGGCCCAGTGTGTTCAAGGAGGTAGAGAATTATTGTAAGTCCTGTCCCACCTGTCAGATAAATAGCCCCCAGCCACATTTCCGTAGTCCTCTGGTACCGCTTCCAATTATTGAGGTCCCGTTTGAGCGAATCGCTATGGATCTAATTGGGCCTGTACCAAAGTTCTGCCAGGGGCCACCAACACATTCTGGTAGTTCTCGACTATGCCACTCGGTATCCGGAGGCGGTGCCTCTGCGACATACCTCAGCTAAACTCATTGCCAAAGAGTTAATGGAAATGTTTTCCCGTGTGGGCCTGCCAAAAGAGGTTCTGACAGACCAAGGGACCCTTTTATGTCCAAAGTTATGAGGGAACTGTGTAAATTATTGCGTATAAAGCAATTGCGGACGTCCGTTTACCATCCCCAAACGGACGGTCTTGTCGAGAGGTTTAACCAAACTTTAAAAATATGTTAAAAGGGTGGTGTCTAGAGATGGGAAGGACTGGGACCTGCTTCTGCCCTATCTCATGTTCGCAGTGCGAGAGGTACCCCAGGCCTCTACTGGGTTCTCGCCCTTCGAACTGCTTTATGGCAGACACCCTCGGGGCCTGTTGGATATCGCCAAGGAAGCGTGGGAACAACAGCCTGTCCCCCACAAAAGTGTCATTGAGTATGTCACCCAGATGCAGGAACGGATGGAAAAGGTGTTGCCGCTGGTCCGGGAGCATATGGAGGCAGCGCAACAAGCCCAGAGTAGGGTGTACAATCGTCAGGCTCGGGTACGGGGCTTCAAGCCGGGAGATCGGGTGTTGGTTCTGGTACCCACCCTTGACAGCAAGTTCCTAGCTAGGTGGCAGGGCCCCTATGAGGTGATCGAGAAAGTAGGGAAGTAAATTACAAAGTACACCAGCCAGGCGGCGCAAGCCGGAGCAGGTGTACCACGTGAATTTACTAAAGCCGTGGAAAGATAGGGACACGGCCGACGACCACAGCCCCGGCCAGGGCTTCTAGGTGAAAAGGGTCCAGCCCCACCGTTCGAGGCCTGTGAAGCCGTAACCACGGTAAGAATTGCAGACAGCCTGTCTTCCAAACAAGTTCAGGAAGTCAGGAGTTCCTCAGTCGGAACACGGATGTGTTCTCGGACCTCCCTGGCCGCACGTCTCTCATCCGACATGACATCGTCACTGAGCCTCAGGCCAAGATCCGGTTAAAACCATACCGGGTACCCGAGGCTCGGCGACGAGCCATCGCGGAGGAAGTGAAATTAATGTTGAAGCTCGATGTCATTGAGGAGTCGAAAAGTGAGTGGGCTAGTCCCATAGTCCTAATACCCAAGCCGGATGGGACGTTGCGGTTCTGCAACGACTTTCGCAAGTTAAATGAAGTGTCCAAGTTTGACGCGTATCCCATGCCCCGGGTAGACGAGCTTGTGGAGAATTTAGGACAAGCCCGTTATTTTTCTGTGCTGGACCTCACTAAAGGGTACTGGCAGGTACCCTTAACGGAGTCGGCTAAGGAAAAACCGCTTTTGTTACCCACGCAGGGCCTGTATCACTACAAGGTGTTACCCTTTGGCCTGCATGGCGCTCCCGCCACCTTCCAAAGGTTAATGGACATAGTGCTGCGACCACATCGTCGGTACGCCTCGGCCTACTTAGATGATGTGATCGTCCACAGCGCCGACTGGGAAAGCCATTTACCCAAAGTGCAGGCGGTAGTGGATGCCCTGAGGAAAGCCGGTCTAACCGCCAATCCAAAGAAGTGTGCGATTGGGTTGGAAGAGACCAAATACCTGGGATATGTCATTGGGCGGGAGTCATCAAACCTCAGGTAAATAAGGTAGAGGCATACGGAATTGGCCCCGACCGGTCACCACCAGGCAGGTAAAGTCGTTCCTGGGGATTGTGGGGTATTACATGAGGTTTGTGCCCCACTTTGCTACTATCGCTTCGCCATTGACAGAGTTGTTAAAGGGGCGTAAGACAGGGATGGTCCGCTGGAATGAGCAGGCGGAAAAGGCTTTCTCCGCCTTGAAATCGGCCCTGTGTGGGTCCCCGGTTTTGGTGACACCCGATTTCAGGAAAGAATTTATAGTCCAGACCGACGCCTCTGAGGTTGGCCTTGGTGCGGTACTATCGCAGGAAGTCAACGGGGAGGAGCATCCCGTTGTCTTCCTCAGCCGCAAGCTCACCCCAGCCGAGACTAGGTACAGCATAGTCGAGAGAGAGTGCCTGGCCATCAAGTGGGCACTCGAGGCCCTCCGTTATTACCTGTTGGGCAGAAGCTTTCGCCTGGTGACCGACCACTCCCCACTCAGGTGGATGTCCCAAGCCAAAGAGAGGAATGCCCGGGTCACCAGGTGGTTTCTGTCCCTACAGAATTTTAAATTCACGGTGGAACACAGAGCGGACCGGTTGTTAAAAAACGCAGACGCGCTCTCCCGGGTACACTGTTTGTCATGTGTCCACCCCTCAGGGTTGAACAAAGGGGGGTATGTGGTAAGGTGCAGGGTGCCGTCCTAGATGGCAGGTACGTGTCACCGAGGTTCATAGCCTCGGTGAGGTAAAAGCCGTTTGTTGGTGTCAGTAGCAGGTAGTGCTACTGACACATTTGCTAGATAGCATGGCTGCAAAGCCGATCCGGGCCGGCTCTTACCGGGAGCAGCTAAAGTGTAGGGTGGGTGGCTGCTCCCCACGACCCAGTCCTGGTTTTGGGCTGGGTTTAAAAACTCAGCCAGCACTAGCAGCTGGGAGAGTGATTGTCTTGGAAGCTGCTGCTAGTGTTGTGGAGCTTTCTGGGCTGGAAGGACGTGCCCAGCAAGGAGGCGTGCAGCCGTCCTGGAACCCTGAAGGAGGATTGTCCTGCGGCTGGGCTGACAGCCAGGTGCGAACCCGCACATCAAACCTGCCAGGTGAATGGAACCTGTGTTTGGACTTTTGTTTTCCCCTTTATTTGCTGATGGGTGTGACTTAACACCAATTGACTTTCTGCTGTTATTTTGATGCAAGTGTGAATAAAACACTGTTTTCTGCACCTTCTGGACTCCCTGTTGCCTCTATACTGCACCCGCACCGCTGTCTACCAGAGCGACTCCCACATTTGGTGTCGGATGCGGGCATGCGCAGTGAGGCTGGCGTGAACGCCGAAGTTTGTTTTTGCTGGGCACGACTGGATGTCCTATATTCGGCCGGCAAAGTTGCAGCCTGTGGTCCCTGACAAAATGGAGGCGGCTGTGAAAGCCCTCATAGAGGCTAACGTGCAGCAGCGGGAGACCAACCAGCTACTGCTGCAGCACGTGATGGCATTACAAGCTGCAGGAGCGTCCCGCCACGTCCACGATGCCCGGAAAGCTGTCCGTGCAGCGATCCCTAAGATGACCCCCTCGGGTGATGTGGAGACCTATCTGGCGGTGTTCGAGAAGGTGGCCGTGAGGGAGAAATTACCCCGAGAACAGTGGGCAGAGGTCGTCGCTCCGTTCCTGGCATCTGGACCCCAGCAAGTATTTTTTGACCTCCCAGATGACCAAGCAGCTGACTACCCGACCGTGAAAGGTGAGATCCTGGCAAGACTGGGGGTGAACGTGTTAGTCCGGGCTCAGCGGGTCCACCAGTGGCTGAACCTGCCAGGCCGCAGTATTATGAGTTGCTGCACAGGTTGCAAAAGTGGCTGCAGCCTGAGGTTCTAAGTCCGGCTGCTATGCTGGACCGTCTGCTGGCTGACATCTTCTGGAGGGCCTTGCCGTACCCCCTGCAGCACTGGATCGGCCAGGTGTCACCCACTAATGCCTTGGACATGGTCGACCTGGTCGAGCGCTATGAGGCCACAAAAACCTTGAAAGGGGGTGTTGTTGGGAGGGGGCCGGTCAAACCCCGGAGGTCTCCCATCCAGTCCCGACGACTGGTACCCGAGAAACCTGCTCGGGGTGTACCCCCTGTAGACCCGGCCCCGATAGTCTGCTGGCGGTGTCACGAGCCTGGCCATGTGAGGGCCGACTGTCCACAGTGGGGAGAACCCATGGAGACCAATTATGGGTACCGGGCTTCCATGTATGCCCGGAGACTGTGTGCGACCGGCACCCTCGAGACCATAGACAATCGTCATCTGTGCCAGGTGCAAGTCGGTGATAATCTTGCAGTGGCGCTGCTGGACTCAGGGAGCCTAGTAACCCTGGTAAGTGCTGCCCTGGTACAGCCCTCCCAGTATACGGGCCGGAAAGTTGGGGTGGTGTGCATACACGGAGACTTAAAGGACTATCCCACGGCTGTAATGTCTCTGTCCACGGCGGCCGGCACATGGACTTGTGAAGTGGCGATCTCCGCCAAGCTACCGTATGAACTAATAATTGGGAGAGACTTCCCTGGTTTTCCGTCACTATGGCCTGAGGTGAAAGTGACTAATAGCCCTGAGACAGGGGTAACCCTAGCAGAGTGGCCTGGTTCCTGTGGGAGGCCAGAGCCCTGGGAGCCCGAGTCCGAAGGGCCTGCGGTAGGGGTGACCACCACTTCTGTGATAGAGGGGGAGACAACCCCACTGAGTGTAATGGTGGGAGACACGGAGGACTTGCCACCGGGACCTGAGTTGGCAGACCTCAATGTCTCCGGGGAAAATTTTGGGACCGCACAACACCGGGACCAAACCCTAACCAGAGCCTGGGAAAGTGTCATAATAATTGATGGTAAATGGGGCTGAATTAATGTTTCCGCGATTCATTGTCCTTCACCGAGGTTCATAGCCTCGGTGAGGTAAAAGCCGTTTGTTGGTGTCAGTAGCAGGTAGTGCTACTGACACATTTGCTAGATAGCATGGCTGCAAAGCCGATCCGGGCCGGCTCTTACCGGGAGCAGCTAAAGTGTAGGGTGGGTGGCTGCTCCCCACGACCCAGTCCTGGTTTTGGGCTGGGTTTAAAAACTCAGCCAGCACTAGCAGCTGGGAGAGTGATTGTCTTGGAAGCTGCTGCTAGTGTTGTGGAGCTTTCTGGGCTGGAAGGACGTGCCCAGCAAGGAGGCGTGCAGCCGTCCTGGAACCCTGAAGGAGGATTGTCCTGCGGCTGGGCTGACAGCCAGTTGCGAACCCGCACATCAAACCTGCCAGGTGAATGGAACCTGTGTTTGGACTTTTTGTTTTCCCCTTCATTTGCTGATGGGTGTGACTTAACACCAATTGACTTTCTGCTGTTATTTTGATGCAAGTGTGAATAAAACACTGTTTTCTGCACCTTCTGGACTCCCTGTTGCCTCTATACTGCACCCGCACCGCTGTCTACCAGAGCGACTCCCCACACCCCTCACAAGAGTTATGCCCTCACTGTGCCCCCTCACAGTAGTAATGCCTTATATGTGCCTCCTTCACAGTTGTAATGCCCTCTTTGTGCCTCTCTAACAGTAGTTATGCCCGCTATGTGCCCCTTTCACAGTAGTAATGCCTTATCTGTTCCCCCTTCACAGTTGTAATGCCCTCTTTGTTCCTCCCTCACAGTAGTTATGCCCTCTCTGTGCCCATTTCAGAGTAGTTATGCCCTCACTGTGCCCCCATAACAGTAATAATGCCCTCTGTGCCTCTTCACAGTAGTAATACTAATGCCCATTGTGCCCCCTTCACAGTAATGCCCACTCAGTAACCCATAACAGTTGTGCCCACCCACTTCACAGGAGTAATGCTCTCTGTGCCCCCTTCACAGTACTAATGCCACCTTTTCCCCCTTCATATTAGCAATGCCCATTGTACCCCTTCATAGTAGTAATGCCCATTGTGTCCCTTCATAGTAGTAATGTCCATTGTGACCCCTTCATAGTAGTAATGCCCATTGTGCCCACTTCATAATAGTAATGCCCATTGTGCTCCCTTCATAGTAGTAATGCCCATTATGCCCCCTTCATAGTTATAATGCCCATTATATCCCATTTATAGTAGTAATGCCCAGTGATCCCTCCATAGTAGTAATGCCCATTGTGTCCCTTCCACAGTAGTAATGCCCATTGTGCCCCCTTCATAGTAGTAATGCCCATTGTGCCCCTCTAATAGTAGTAATGCCCTCAGTGCCCCTTTGTAGTAGTATTGCCCTCTGTGTCCCCTTTGTAATAGTATTGCCCTCTGTGCCCCCTTCGTAATAGTATTGCCCTCTGTGCCCCCTTTGTAGTAGTATTGCCCTCTGTCCCCCTTTGTATTAGTAATGCCCTCTGTGCCCCCTTTTGTATTAGTGTTGCCCGCTGTGCCCCCTTTTTAGAAGAATTGCCCTCTGTGCCCCTTTGTATTAGTATTGCCTTCTGTGACTCCTTTTTAGTAGTATTGCCCTTTGTACCCCGTTGTAGTAGTAATGCCCTCTGTGTCCTCTTTATGGTAGAAACGCCCTCTGTTAAAAAAACAAAACAAAACCACTATCTACTCACCTTGTCCCGTTCCTGAAGCTCACAGTCCTCTCTCCCGGTAACGCGATCTGTGCCTGTAGGCTGAATGGTGGAGCAGGAAGAAATCTTCCTGCTTTATCATTCAGTGCGGGAGAGACGGAGCGCGGGGAGCTGAGTGACAGAACTGCAGCTCTCTGGCGCTCCAGCAATGAGCGCTTCCATCTGTATTAATGACAGTGGGCACCCCCCCTCCCCCCTAGCACGCCACTGCTGGTATTACAGCAAATCCAAGATCCTGTTGACAGATTCCCTTTAGTTGACATTGTTCATATGGTAATTGGTACATAACTGAGTTAATGCAATAAATACAGTTGTTTACTCAAACTGGAAATTACTGTCTCAGGATTTTGTAATTTAAGAAAATTATGTCATATAAAATGAGTCAGAACTGAGAAAGAATAAATGCTGCCCTGCAGGAACAGAACCCCACAAGGCGGTGGCTGTAGGATTCCCCATAGAAGTGAGCACACCGCGCATGATCGGCCACCCCTCCCATCAGTATATAATTACTCGGGACCCCTACCAATCTGCTTTTTGAGAAGGCACTGGTCCTCGCAGTAGCGCCGCGGCATTCTCTCAGCTCTCCAAGAACACAGCTGTACATTTGATAGTGATTGTGCGAGAAGGCCATGGTGCTATTAAAAACACTGGTGCCAATAGAAGAGTCTCAGAAAACCCCTTTAAAAATAGATACTACTCCTCTTTAATTGAATCAACTCCTGGTTTTGGCTTAAAAAAACTTAAACACATAGCAGCACCTAAAGGCACAAGCAGGACAGGACTCTGTAGAATAAGATTTTTTTAAGGAAACTAATGGGTCCGCATCCGTTCTGAAATTTTGCAGAACAGGTTCCGACCCATTAATTTTCAGCATCTAATTTTCACCATGTGCTGTTCACATCCGTACTTCTCTTCCGCAGCCCCGCAAAAAAATAGAACATGTCCTATTCTTGTCTGCATCCACGGACAAGAAAAGGCATTTCTATTATAGTGCCAGCCATGTGTGATCCGCAGAATGCGGAAAGCACATGGCCGGTGTCCGTGTTTTGCGGATCCGCAATTTGCGGACCGCAAAACAGTTGCGGACTTGTGAATGGGTCCTAACAAGAAGTTTGTCCTGTAGCAAAAAAAGTCCAACATAAGCAAAGGAAGGAAACAAAAGGAAGGAAACAAATAATATAAATTATTTTACTTTGGTAAACTATAGTTTTAGCTTCACCCAAATAGGTTATCACAGCAGAAATTCTTTTCAGCTTCTTTTGAAAATCACAAATTTGCCATTGATCATAGGCAGATTCCCCTCTTCAAGGGTACCTAAGTCTTTTAAAAAAACAAAAATCAAAGCAGCAGATGCGTTACTCTGAGCGCCCTGGACCTATAGCATTTCATCCCCGTACTGACAGCACCGTGCAGAAATAAAATTGCCCCAGCCTTTATTCCTTAGGCTACTTTCACACTAGCGTTTTAGTTTTCTGGTATTAATATACGTCATAGGGGCTCAATATCGGGAAAAAAAAAACGCTTCAATTTTGTCCCCATTCATTGTCAGTGGGGACAAAACTAAACTGAGCTACTGAAAGTAGCCTTAGTATGCTACATAGCATTCACAGCAACAGCAAAGTGGATGAGATCTCATTGACATTAGTAAATTGCACAGAATCCACAAGAACACTGACCTGTGGTGCAGATTATAAATCTGCTATCTGCCATAGGCTGTGCTATTGTTGTATCTTACATCAATGGGCAAATTAAACAAAAAACTGACAGTGATTTATATATTATGTAGAGTACAATACCAGACATTAATGCCTTCCTGACCTTGCGATTTTTCGTTTTTGTGTTATTTTTAGAGATGAGCAAATTTCTCAAAAATTTGATTCAGTAGGTTCGCCAAATTTTCCAAAAAGACTTGATTAGATCCGAATTTATTCGTGACGAATTGCGTTAAAAAACTGCTATTTCCTGGCTACAGAGAGCCTGTATAGTGGTGTAGAACACTCTACCTTGCAGAAACATGCATAGGTAGTCCACTGTGGTAGTGAAACAATACTGTGAGTCAGTATGACATGCAGATGACAGGAGTCACTCTTAGCATTACTTCACACTTCACTTATTTGAATGAGGAGACTACAGAGTGTTGAGTTGGCAACACCATGAGGAGACTACAGGGTGGTGAGGTGGCAGCAACATGAGGAGACCACAGAGTTGCCCAGTGACAGAGTGGTGAGGTAGCAGCAGCATGTGGAGACCACAGAGTGGTGAGGTAGCAGCAGCATGAGGAGACAGCAGCAGCATGGGTAGAGCACAGAGTGGCCCAGTGACAGAGTGGTAAGGTAGCAGCAGCATGAGGAGACCACAGAATGGTGAGGTGACAGCAGCATGGGTAGAGCACAGAGTGGCCCAGTGACAGAGTGGTGAGGTGTCAACAGCATGAGGAGACAACAGAGTGGTAAGGTGGAAGCAGCATGAGTACACCACAGAGTGGTGAGGTGGCAGCAGCATGAGGAGACCACAGAGTTGCCCAGTGACAGAGTGGTGAGGTAGCAGTAGCATGATGAGACCACAGAGTGGTGAGGTGGCAGCAGCATGAGGAGACAGCAGCAGCATGGGTAGAGCACAAAGTGGCCCAGTGACAGAGTGGTGAGGTGGCAGAAGCATGAGGAAATCACAGAGTGGTGATTTAGCAGCAGCATGAGGAGACCACAGAGTGGTGGGGTGGCAGCAGCATGAGGAGACCACAGATTGGCCCAGTGACAGAGTGGTAAGGTGGCAGCAGCAAGAGGAGACGACAGAGTTGCCCAGTGACGGAGTGTTGAGGTTCCAACAGCAAGAGGAGACCACAGAGTTGCCCAGTGACAGGGTGTTGATGAGGCAGCAGCATGAGGAGACGACAGAGTGGCCCAGTGACAGAGTGTTGAGGTGTCAACAGCATGAGGAGACCACAGAGTGGTAAAGTGGAAGCAGCTTGAGTAGACCACAGAGTGGTGAGGTGGCAGCAGCATGAGGAGACCACAGAGTTGCCCAGTGACAGAGTGGTGAGGTAGCAGCAGCATGTGGAGACCACAGAGTGGTGAGGTGGCAGCAGCATCAGGAGACAGCAGCAGCATGGGTAGAGCACAGAGTGGCTCAGTGACAGAATGGTGAGGTAGCAGCAGCATGAGAAGACCACAGAGTAGTGAGGTGACAGCAGCATGGGTAGAGCACAGAGTGGCCCAGTGACAGTGGTGAGTTGGCAGCAGAAAGAGGAGATCATAGATGGGTGATTTAGCAGCAGCATGAGGAGACCACAGAGTGGTAAGGTGGAAGCAGCATGAGTACACCACAGAGTGGTGAGGTGGCAGCAGCATGAGGAGACCACAGAGTTGCCCAGTGACAGAGTGGTGAGGTAGCAGTAGCATGATGAGACCACAGAGTGGTGAGGTGGCAGCAGCATGAGGAGACAGCAGCAGCATGGGTAGAGCACAAAGTGGCCCAGTGACAGAGTGGTGAGGTGGCAGAAGCATGAGGAAATCACAGAGTGGTGATTTAGCAGCAGCATGAGGAGACCACAGAGTGGTGGGGTGGCAGCAGCATGAGGAGACCACAGATTGGCCCAGTGGCAGAGTGGTAAGGTGGCAGCAGCAAGAGGAGACGACAGAGTTGCCCAGTGACGGAGTGTTGAGGTTCCAACAGCAAGAGGAGACCACAGAGTTGCCCAGTGACAGGGTGTTGATGAGGCAGCAGCATGAGGAGACGACAGAGTGGCCCAGTGACAGAGTGTTGAGGTGTCAACAGCATGAGGAGACCACAGAGTGGTAAAGTGGAAGCAGCTTGAGTAGACCACAGAGTGGTGAGGTAGCAGCAGCATGTGGAGACCACAGAGTGGTGAGGTGGCAGCAGCATCAGGAGACAGCAGCAGCATGGGTAGAGCACAGAGTGGCTCAGTGACAGAATGGTGAGGTAGCAGCAGCATGAGAAGACCACAGAGTAGTGAGGTGACAGCAGCATGGGTAGAGCACAGAGTGGCCCAGTGACAGTGGTGAGTTGGCAGCAGAAAGAGGAGATCATAGATGGGTGATTTAGCAGCAGCATGAGGAGACCACAGAGTGGTGAGGTGGCAGTAGCATGAGGAGACCACAAAGTTGCCCAGTGACAGAGTGGCCCAGTGACAGGGTGTTGAGATGGCAGCAGCATGAGGAGACCACAGAGTGGCCCACTGGCAGAGTGGTCAGTTGGCAGCTGCATGAGGAGACCACAGAGTGTTGAGTTGGCAGCACAATGAGGAGACCACAGAGTGGTGAGGTGGCAGCAGCATGAGGAGACCACAGAGTTGCCCAGTGACAGAGTGGTGAGGTAGCAGCAGCATGTTGAGACCACAGAGTGGTGAGGTGGCAGCAGCATGAGAAGAAAGCAGCAGCATGTGTAGAGCACAGAGTGGCCCAGTGGCAGAGTGGTGAGGTGGCAGCAGCATGAGGAGACCACAGAGTGGTGAGGTAGCAGCAGCATGAGGAGACCACAGAGTGGTGAGGTGGCAGCAGCATGAGGAGACCACAGAGTTGCCCAGTGACAGAGTGTTGAGGTGGCAGCAGCATGAGGAGACCACAGAGTGGCCCAGTGACAGAGTGGTGAGGTGGCAGCAGCATGAGGAGACCATACAGTTTCCCAGTGAAATAGTGGTGAGGTGGCAGCAGCATGAGGAGACCACAGAGCGTTAAGTTGGCAGCAGCATGTGGAGACCACAGAGTTGCCCAGTGACAGAGTGGTGATTTGGTAGCAGCATTAGGATACCACAGAGTGGCCCAGTGACATAGTGGTGGAGTGGCAACATCATGAGGAGACCAGAGCCAGCCAGAAGAACAGTTCTCTTTTGACAAAGTTTAGGTGTTTCACCATGGATGATCTAGTCTGATACATCAGGCACTAGTGTTTGGAAATCCTGGCTGATCCACGCCTGATTCATCATCACAAAGTTCAGTCTCTCCACATTTTGTATGGGCAGGCCCACTCTAATGACACACTACTGGCAGTGATAGAGTGGTGAGGTGACAGCAGCATGAGGAAACCACAGACTGGTGATTTAGCAGCAGCATGAGGAGACCACAGAGTGGTGAGGTGGCAGCAGCATGCGGAGACCACAGATTGGCACAGCGACAGAGTGGTAAGGTGGCAGCAGCAAGAGGAGACCACAGAGTTGCCCAGTGACAGAGTGTTGAGGCGGCAGCATGAGGAGACCACAGAGTGGCCCAGTAACAGAGTGGTGAGGTGGTAGCAGCATGAGACCATACAGTTTCCCAGTGAAATAGTGGTGAGGTGGCAGCATCATGAGGAGACCACAGAGTGTTAAGTTGGCAGCAGCATGTGGAGACCACAGAGTTGCCCAGTGACAGAGTGGTGAGTTGGTAGCAGCATTAGGATACCACAGAGTTGCCCAGTGACAGAGTGGTGAGTTGGTAGCAGCATTAGGATACCACAGAGTTGCCCAGTGACATAGTGGTGAAGTGGCAAAAGCATGAGGAGACCAGAGTGGTGAGGTGGCAGCAGCATGAGGAGACCACAAGTGGTAAGTTGGCAGCAGAATGAAGAGACCACAGAATGTTGAGGTGGCAGCAGCATAAGGAGACCACAGAGTTCCCAGTGACAGAGTGGTGAGTTGGCAGCAGTATGAGGAGACCACATAGTTGCCCAGTGACAGAGTGGTGAGGTAGCAACAGCATGAGGAGACCACAGAGTGGTGAGGTGGCAGCAGCATGAGGAGACCACCGAGTGGTGAGGTGGCAGCAGCATGAGAAGACCACAGAGTGGTATGGTTGCAACAGCATGAGGAGACCACATAGTTGCCCAGTGACAGAGTGGTGAGTTGGCAGCAGCATGAGGAGACCACAGAAGAGTGAGGTGGCAGCAGCATAAGGATACCACAGAGTGGCCCAGTGACATAGTGGTGAGGTGGCAGCAGCATGAGTAGACCACAGAGTGGTAAGGTGGCAGCAGCATGAGAAGACCACAGAGTGGTGAGGTGGCAACAGTATGAGGAGACCACATAGTTGCCTAGTAACAGAGTGGTGAGTTGGCAGCAGCATGAGGAGACCACAGTGTGGTGAGTTGGCAGCAGCATGAGGAGACCACAGAGTTGCCCAGTGATAGAGTGATGAGTTGGCAGCAGCATGAGGAGACCACAGAGTGGTGAGGTGGCAGCAGCATGAGAATAGAGTGGTGAGGTGGCAGCAGCATGAGTAGACCACAGAGTGGTGAGGTGGCAGCAACATGAGGATACAAGGAGGAGCACCTGGCTGCAGGTGTTGCATCAGGCGGGTGGCAACATCAGAATAGTAGCTGAAGCAGCCAGCCAGAAGAAACAGGTCTCTTTTGACAAAGTTTAGGTGTTTCACCATGGATAACCTAGTCTGATACATCAGGCACTGGTGTTTGGAAATCCTGGCTGATCCACGCCTGATTCATCTTCACAAAGTCCAGTTTCTCCACATTTTGGATGGACAGGCCCGCTCTAATGCCACACTACTGGCTGGGCAGGAAAGCTTGTCCAGGGCAAACTCGGCCAGTGGTGGCCACAAATCCAGTTTGTCTGCCCAGTAGTCCAGAGGATCTTTGATGTGGGGAGGCAGGGTGCAGTCTAAGTATGCCACAACCTGCTGGTTCAGGTTCTGCTCCATGTCTACCTGCTGTTGCTGGTGAGTAGTTTCTTCACTAGGCAGTTGAAGAAAACTGCTCATCAGCAATTCTAGACTTAAGTTGGCTGGTAGTGATCCTGCCCCCCCCCCCCTCAGCAGCCATGGTAGTGGAATGTGAGCGCAGAGGGCACCCCAGTCAGACCTGCGTGAGGATGGGCGATGGCACACATAGGCAGCGGCTAACTGACTACATAGGATGTCTCGATAGTAGTTCAGTTTGTCTGAAAAAAGGCCCACATTTTGGACTAGTAGGGAGGGTCTAACATGGTGGAGAGCCAGTAGTCATCCCTTTGCCGAATGATGACAATTCGGCTGTTGCTACGCAAGCAACTGAGCATGCATCTGGCGACTCCTGCTGCCACCCCTCCTTCTTCTGCTTCTATCTGTGAATGCGCCAGAAACATTGTCTGTCTAACATGCTATAAAAATTGTTTTAAATTAAATTAAAAGTAAACTAATACAACCCAAAAATGTCTATAAAACAATGTATATTCACCTAATAAGACATAGTTTTTTTTCCTCTGAAAACAGAGGAAAAATTTCTTTAAAACAATGTACGTTCACCGCTAAATGGCTAATAAGATGTACTTTTTTTTCTCATTAATACACCACAAAAATGTCAATAAAACAATTTACGTTCACCACTGAAAGGCTAATTAGACGTACTTTTTTTCTTATTAATACACCACAAAAATGTCTATGAAGCAATGTACGTTCACTGCTAAACGGCTAATAAGACGTACGTATAGTACCTATTAATACACCCTGTAAATGGCTGTATTAGGGTCCTTTCACACTAGCGTTTTGGATTCCGTTTGTGAGATCCGTTTCAGGGCTCTCACAAACGGTCCAAAACGGATCAGTTAAGCCCCAATGCATTCTGAATGGATAAGGATCCGTTCAGAATGCATCAGTTCGGCTCCGTTCCGCCTCTATTCCATTTTGGAGGTGGACACCAAAACGCAGCATGCAGCATTTTGGTGTCCGTCTGAAGAGGCGGAGCCTAACGGATCAGTTTTTTTTTACAATGTAAGTCAATGGGGACGGATCCGTTTTCAATGACACAATATGGTGCATTTGAAAACGGATCCGTCCCCCATTGACTTTCAATGTAATTTAAAACGGATCCGTTTTTTACTTTGACATTTTTCTTTAAACCTAATGCAAACGGATCCGTTCTGAACGGATACAAACGTTTGCATTATAGGTGCGGATCCGTCTGTGCAAATAAACAGACGGATTCACCCCAACGCAAGTGTGAAAGTAGCCTTACATAGCACTTGCACCACAATAACAAGCAAGGTTTGCTGGAATAACTGAGCTGTCATATAGTGCAAACCTAAAAGCAGCAGTATAACAGCAATTTGGATCCCCAATTAGTGCAGCAAGCTGTACCACTCTGGTCGTAATTGACCATGGCATCCGAGAGGTTAAATGTCTGGGTGTCTTCTGTGTGCAACAGCAGAAACTTGGAGGCTATGACACTCGCTGAGCTCCTGAGCAGGCGCCATGCTTGAAGACCTGACTTCCACAGTACATGTAATGGAGAAGTTGGGAAGGGGTTAAATGTGCCAGACAGTACTGCTTACTAGGGAGCAAAGGATAAAGGGAATTACATAAAATCTTTCTGCAAGCAGGAGTGCAACAGGCGCCTCCCCCTAGGGCCCTCTATAACGCGACCCAGGTGTTGGAATTCCCAGTGGTATAGTGGACCCTAAAACTTCTCTTTATGTGTGTCACGGTGCTCCTACCTTTGTACGGCTGGACCCCAGGCTTTGTCTCCGAAGCAATAAATAGGGGGAATAATTGAGGGATTTAAAAGAAAGATTGAGTCCAGACCTTGTATGTAGTTGAACAGCATCTTTACTTTGCATAAACGTTCTCCCAAACGGTTTACAGACATTGTCTTGGTCCCAGCAGGCTTTAGAATTAAAACTGGCAGGCAAACTCGACTCTGCTATATCCGTTCCTCTGTGGCTCTACTGTACTGACACGCTGACTGTATGACTTTGCTTCTTCTTTTATGCTGCACTTCTCTTTCTATGGTCTGTCTCTAGATTAGGTCAGGGAACTTTCCTCCTGGCTCCTGAGGCTCTAAGCTTTGGCCTCCATGGCCAGCAGAGCTGAGGGTGCTCTGGCTGGCTTAGGCACGTCCATCAGAGACGTGCCCCCTGCACACCTGTCCCCTTGTAGGGGGTAAGCTAGACTAAATAGAACTGGTCCCCACCCTTCCTGCAGGAAGTAGGACTCCTCACCTCTCTCCAGGGAGGGGGTTAGAATGGAATGGAAGGTTCCATTCTATCTAAATGTAGCTCGCCCATATTTGCTGCCACCTGCTGGTGAACAAGGCACATTACATTTGAACATACCAGTTGCAAACAGATTTGGAATATACAGTGTGGTAAACCTGGAACAGAATGCATAGATGACACAAATGTTAGCAGACACAGGTAGAAGCTGGGTAAAGGAGTGGTAACACAACTCTGGGGTGTTACAGGAGGAGGTAGCACTTAGCAGGGTAATACTTCAATGCTAGGCATATATTCTGCATGTGTCTAGTGTGTGAATGTGTATAGCTGTCTTGTGTGCAATGTGTGAATGGTGTGTATGTGGCATGTGTCTACTGTATGTTTATTGTGTGTCAACTCATATTCACTCATAGGGAGATATTTTTTAAGACCGGCATGTGGTTCACCTGTCTTAATATCCTCTGCGCTGATAATCTGGCGAGGCACATGACTCGTCATATATTAGGCGCATCCTGCAGCAGTCCATGCGCCTCAGTTGAGACCCATAGCAGCTTATAGCTGCCATAGACTTCAACCTTCAGTTACACCAGAAAAAAAGCATAAAATATGATAAATGTGATGGGCCCACTGGCAGAGAGCAGTATACAAATGCCAATTGTGATGGCCAGAATAATGGTGTAGGGAGATAATAAATCTCCATCCATATGTAGTACCCCAGCAAGAGCACTACCATTTTAAACACCTAGCTACTGTCTCTAATGGATAGTAAAGAATGACATCTTTGTATTTAATTCCAGATCCGCTGACTGTGCCTTAATAATATTGTTATGCTGCTGTTATTACATATATTGTGCCTTGTTGTCCAGCAGGTGGCAGTGTATCTGGCATAGAGTACCTTTAGATAAAATTGAACTTACCATTCCATTCTCCCTATTTTGGGCAGAAGTGGGCTCATCGTGCTTCCTACCAAGGGAAATGTTTTAGTAAGCTGTAGGGAGTTTTAGAGTCCAAAGGGACCAGACATGGCGTAGTGAGGGGAGCCCAACATCGACCCGAACGCCCACATACTGCAGCGGGGAACGGGAGCGAATAGTTCCCTGCCCCACCGCTGATCACTGCCATAGGCTTCAGGCCTAATAGGCCTGAGGCCTATGCGGTAGTGAAATCCTGGCGCAGGCGTGCATGATGACGTCATCGCGCGCGCCTGTGCCGGGACGCAGTACAGTGCCAGTACAGTGCCTGGACATAGGTGAGTATTTAGCTTTTATTTATTTTATTTTTTTATGTGGCAACAGAAGGACATGCGAAGAGAGTACATCTGGGGAAATTGCAGTATGGGGGCTAATTACTATTTGGGGGAAAAATATTATGGTGGGATTACTGTGTGGGGGCAAATTATTATAGGAGGAATTACTATAGGGGTGCAAATTATTAATGCAGGGATTAGATGAGGGGGTGGAGGCTGGCACAGTGGCATATGAGGGAGGTTGACCTGGCTGGCATATGAGGGGGGACTGGCATGGCAATATGAGGGGGGGGGCCTGGCTGGCATATGAGGGGGAAGGGGAACCTGGCTGGCATACAAGGAGGACCTTGCTGGCATACAAGGAGGACCTTGCTGGCATATGAGGAGGGGGGACCTTGCTGGCATTAGTGGCATTATGAGGGGGGGGGCCTTGCTGGCATATGAGGGAGGGGGACTGGCAAGGCAATATGAGGGGGGAACTGGCATGGCATTATGAAGGGGGTGGGTATGGGAACTGTCTAGCCTGGCATATTGGGGGGAACTGGCCGGGCATATTGTGTGCTGTGTGTGTGTGTGTGTGTGGGGGGGGGGGGGCGATGACTCTGGCTGGCCTAACGGGGGGGGGGGGGAGGGGGTTGAGGGACTGCTAGATTCTTCAATCATGTCTTGTTTAACTTTGTGTGCTGCAAACTTGCAAAGTCAGAGTTGCTAAGTCACGTGGCAACACAACAAATTTATACCAGCACCTAAAACAGAACAGAGAAAAGTATGAAGAATGCATGACACTGAAAGCCCAGAGTAAAGATGCAGCGGCTGCTGCTCTACAAAACAAAGAACAAGCAAGCCGAACAAGCCAGAGCACAATTACAGATGCGTTTGTGAGTATCATGCCATATGCCAAGTCTTCACAGCGACATAAAGAAATCACTGACGCCATGATAACCCAATGCTTGTCAAGAGACATGATGCCCATACACACAGTTACCAACTTGGGACTTCAGAAACTGATCCACACTCTGGACAAGAGGTATCAGCTGCCCTCACGAAACTACTTCTCTCAAAAAGCTATCCCCGAGCTTTACAGCAAATGCCGCGATGTGGTTCAACAGGAAATGGTTGGGGTGAAATTCTTTTCCACCACTACTGCCTTGTGGTCAAGCAGAGCAACTAAACCATATATTAGTCTAATTGTGCACTTTGTCAATGAGGAGTTTCAATTGAAAAACCATTGCCTGCAAACATCCTATTTTCCTGATGACCACACATAAGAGAACATAGCCTTGGGCTTGAAGGAGGCATTGGCTGCATGGAACCTCTGTGAAGATCATCAGGTCGCTATCACAACAGACAACGGAACAAATATGGTCAAAGCTGTGGAGCTTAATCAGTGGACAAGATTTCAGTGCTTTGGGCATAGACTTCATCTGGCCATTCGTAAGTACATTATTTGTCTTGTTTGTGTTTCCTAATACTACTGTAACTGTTACTGTACTGCTCTGTTTGGAGGACTCAGGGCAGCAATTTATTCATTGGGTTTGGGGTAGTTGTACCATCTATATAACATTCTTACATGTATGGTACAACTACAACGAAACTCTATGGTTAACTGCTGTTAACTAAGATTTTAATGTTGTGCTCGTGCATTCACAGGAAATGCCATGAAGAATAGTGCGCATGCCCAATCTATTAGCAGGGCTACTGGGATATGCAGGAAGTTGGTGGGCCACTTCACCCATAGCTGGAAGAAGAAAGTGGCCTTGAGGGAGACAAGGTGACCGAGGTTAACAAGGTCCTCAGTCCACTCCAAGATTTCACAGATGCCCTATCAGGTGAAAGTTATGTGAGCATTTCCTGTGTCAGGCCTGCTTTCAATCTCCTGAACACCTTGTGTTGGCTGAAGAGGAAGAGGACACTGAGCTAACCAAGTCACTAAAATCAAGAATTCTACAGTATTTTAATGAGAAATATGAATTCACCCAAGACTAGAGTTGAGCGAACACCTGGATGTTCGGGTTCGAGAAGTCCCGAACCCGAACCCCATTGAAGTCAATAGGGACCCGAACTTTTGGGCACTTAAATGGTTGTAAAATAGCCCTGGAAAGGGCTAGAGGGCTGCAAAAGGCAGCAAAATGTAGGTAAATGCCCTGCAAACATATGTGAATAGGGAAATGACTTAAAATAAAATACAGAAAAATAATAAATAAACATTCTAAACTTGAGCCCAAGTGAGTGACAGTGGTACCTGTCACCCAGCAAACAGAGGATGTGTCAGCAACGCCACCACATCTGTCATTGTCACCAAGCATCTCCACCAAATCCCATGGAACTGTTCAGCTATCAGCTGTCCATCTCCCAAACACTAGAGAGAAAAAGAAATAGAAAGAGGAAGTACCCCCCTACCCATGGCTCTGAATGCCTTATTTCAAACTTCCTGGTCCTTTGAAATGCTGTCATTCTGTCTGTTGGACAGTTTTAAAAACATTATGGTGGTAGCTATCCCACAGTACGTGTATCCCAGCCGCCACTACTTTTGCAGGCGAGCCATCCCTTCCCTGCACAACCAATTGGCGGACAAAATCAAGTGTGCACTGCGCAATGCTATCCGTGGCAACGTCCACATAACCAACAACACAGTGGGTAAATATAGCGGCTGGCCCAAAGGCGGATAGCATTTTTGCGAATGTCCTTCCGCCCCCGAGGATTGCTGGGCATTTCTCTTTGTATCCTGTTACCTCCTCCTCCTACTCGGCTTCCTCCTCCTCTACCTCCTCCTCATCCACTCAGCGTAACATCTTCACCACCCACAGCAGCACAGCCAGGGGGAAACGACAGCAGGTTGTTTTAAAACTTGTGTGTTTGTGGGACAAACCCTGCACCGCGCAGGAGCTGTGGACAGGCATGGAACAACAGACCGACCATTGGTTGGTGCCACTGATCCTCCAGCCCGGCCTGGTGTTGTGTACTAATAGCCGGTTTGACACACATCCCCTGCCTGCCACATGTGCTGAATTTGGGGTGCAGAAATTCCTAAACACCAGACAGTGAAAATCAATTAAGTTAATCGAACACACACCCCTTTCACTCAAACCATTAAACTATTTAAAAATTTTCTTAAAAACATATTAAAATAACTATAATGCAGCTAAACTTACTATATAAAGAAATAAAACTATATACACGCCTTATTCTTAACTTAAGGCCAACCAAATACAAGTGGCTCGGAGGGTGGGTATCTGCACCAACATAGGCCCTGGCCTGGAACACAATTGTCCAGCCAGGGCACAATTCTGGAGGATGAGGAAGAGGAGTAGGAGGAACGCTGGGGGATACAGAGGACACAGACGATATACCTCCCTCAAAGAGGATAGCTTGTCCTTGCCTCTGGGCAGCCTGGCAGACATGAGCGACTACATGCAGCAGTGCCTGCGCAACGACCGCCCAGTTACTGCCACATTTTAACTTTTGCTGATTATTGGGTGGCCACCCTGCTGCAGCCCTGTTACAAGGACAATGTGCCGTCTTTAATTCCCTCACTGGAGTGTAATAGGAAGATGAGCCCGCTAGTAGACACGCTGCTGATGGCATTCACACCTGACACCGGGGACTCAGTGGAAGCACAAGGGGAAGGCAGAGGAGGAAGAATTTGCCAATGCAGCTGGGTCGCCAGCATCACCTCAGAAGGCAGGGTTAGCATGGGCAAAATGTGGAAAAGCTTTGTCATCACGCCACAACAACCTGCACCACCAGCTGATCTGGAACATCTTAGCAGGAGGCAGCATTTCAGCAACATGGTGGAACAGTACACGTACTGACTGATGGGTCTGCCTAGGGGAATAGCTACAGGGGAAGCAGGGGAAGCAACTGCTTTGGGGCCGAGACCTAGAAAGGGCCCACCCAGGAGGAGGAGGAGGACTAACAGTATTATACAATGAAATTATAGTATAGACAGTGCAGAAAGCGAATGGAACAGCTGCTGGGCCTGGTCTGAGAGAGCGATCTTTAGTAGCCACAGGCATAGCGGCATGAAAGGAAGGGGTTTGCGCAAAAATTACTGGGGGAGGGGGGCCCCATTCAAAAATTTGCTGTGGTGCCCAATCATTTCTAGCTACGCCACTGGGTCTGCCCCATTCAACTTCTGGGTCATCAAATTGGGCACACGTCCTGAGGTTGCCCTTTACACCTTGGAGGTGCTGACCTATCCTGCAGCCACTGTATTGTCTGAACGTGTGTTTAGCATGGCTGGTGGCATTATCACAGACAAGCACAGCTGCCTGCCTGCAGACAATGTGGGCAAGCTTTTGTTTACTAAAAAGAACCAGGCAAGGATCCCACAGGACTTGTTTGTACCTTATGCAGAATAGACATGTATACCGGCCTCACCCAACCACTGTAATACTACCGTGCACTTACACTTTGTTTTATTTTTTGTATTTTCCCAATGTTTTGGGGTCTACACTAATTATTTAAAATAATTAAAAATAAAAAAAACAGTTATTGGCAACTACCTTTGGCTTCACAGCCCAAAAAGGTTTTATTTCATGCAAGAATGTAACCGCCAATTGTAAGTTCCCTGTCAGTTATGCAGTGCAGGGGTTTGTACCTGTCAAAAATGGTAATATTTCACCCAACAATTTAAAATCTATCCTTTGCCGGACAGTATTAAACTTGGCCAGTCACAGCTGGAACACCAGATTTACGGTATTTCTATTTTTACAACTGAATTTCACCCCGGAAAATAATATATCCTTTGACGGACACTATGAAACTTGTCCAGTCACAACTGGAACACCAGATTTACGGTATTTCTATTTTTGCAACTGAATTTCACCCCAGAAAAAAATATATCCTTTGCCGGACACTATTGAACTTGGCAAGCCACTGCTAGGACACCAGATTTACGGTATTGCTATTTTGGCAATTGAATTTCACCCCAGAACAAAATATATCCTTTGCCAGACACTATTAAACTTGGCCAGCCACAGCTGAAACCACTGATTTATGGTATTGCTATTTTGGCAATTGAATTTCACCCCAGAAAAAAATATATCCTTTGCCGGACACTATTAAACTTGGCAAGCCACTGCTGGGAAACCACTGATTTTAGGGGATTGCTATTTTGGCAATTGAATTTCACCTCAGAAAATAATATATCCTTTGACGGACACTATTAAACTTGTCCAGTCACAGCTGGAACACCAGATTTACGGTATTTATATTTTTACAACTGAATTTCACCCCAGAAAATAATATATCCTTTGACGGACACTATGAAACTTGTCCAGTCACAGCTGGAACACCAGATTTACGGTATTTCTATTTTTGCACCTGTATTTCACCCCAGAAAAAAATATATCCTTTGCCGGACACTATTAAACTTGGCCAGCCACTGCTGGGAGACCAGATTTAGGGGATTGCTATTTTGGCTATTGAATTTCACTCCAGAACAAAATATATATCCTTTGCTGGACACTATTAAACTTGGCCAGCCACTGCTGGAACACCAGATTTACGGTATTTCTATTTTTGCAACTGAATTTCACCCCAGAAAAAAATATATCCTTTGCCAGACACTATTGAACTTGGCCAGCCACTGCTGGGACACCAGATTTATGGTATTGATATTTTGGCAATTGAATTTCACGCCAGAACAAAATCTATCCTTTGCCAGACACTATTAAACTTGGCCAGCCACAGCTGAAACCACTGATTTATGGTATTGCTATTTTGGCAATTGAATTTCACCCCAGAAAAAAAAATATATCCTTTGCCAGACACTATTAAACTTGGCCAGCCACTGCTGGGACACCAGATTTAGGGGATTGCTATTTTGGTAATTGAATTTCACCATATCCTTTGCCAGACAGCAGACAGTATTACACTTGGCTAGCCACAGCTGGAACACCAGATTTAGGGTATTGCTATTTTGGCAATTGAATTTAACCCCTCAATAAAATATAGAAATTTGTATCCTGAGTTTCTAGGGGTGACAATAAGCACAGCCTAGCCCCTGATATAGGATATAGCAAAAAAAAAATAGTATTGATGGTCTTGGTGGCAGCTTGTGCTGGTGCACCACAAGACCCAAAATGGCCACCGATCACCCCAGAAAAAAGTGACAGAAAAACGCTCTGTGCAGCCTAAAAACCAGTGAGCTATTAACTAGCAGAAGTTGAATGATTCACAGCTGTAGATCAATCACTTCATTAGGTGTTTTTGCTGAGTTTTTCCTGCCTAATCTTGCCCTCACAGCAGCTGTGTCCTATCCCTACACTAATCAGAGCAGAGTGACGTGCGCCGCTACGTGACTCCAGCTTAAATAGAGGCTGGGTCACATGCTGCACTTGGCCAATCACAGCCATGCCATTAGTAGGCATGGCTGTGATGGCTTCTTAGGGCAAGAAGTAAAACGCTAGCTGATTGCCTGCTGTGCAGCATTTCAGAAAGCGGGAAGAAATCGGCGACCAACGAACCCGAACCCGAACTTTCTTGAAAATGTTCGGGTCCGGGTCCCGAACACCCCAAAATTTGGTACGAACCCGAACTATAGAGTTCGGGTTCGCTCTTCCTACCCAAGACCTGTTAAACATGGCATCTTTTATGGGCCCACGGTTCCGAAAGCAGTACCTGTCATGCCGATGAGACCCAGAGCATCAAAGATCGAGTCAATGCTGAATTGCTGGTGAGTGAAACCAGTCTGCTTACCTGGTTAGAATTTCATGTAACATATTTTTAAAACATGCATTTTTATTTATTTATTTTTATTTTGTTTCAGGAACTTCAGCAGCATCAGCCTGAACCCCAAAGCACTGCAGCGATGGAGGGGGATGGTCATGTGGGAAACCCACCTGCTGCGAAAACCAAGAAGAAAAGTCTTGCAAGTTTTTTCAAGGAATCTACACGCTCAGCTGCACAAGCACCACTGTCAGGCAACACCACATTTGATCCCATAGAACAGTTTAAAGAAGCAGTGGCTGCAGAACGCAACATTTACATTTATATGCTACTTATAGATCATGGAGAAGATCCTTTGAAATGGTGGAAGTTTCACAAAATCAACTTCCCTGGGCTATGCAAATTAGCACAAAAATATCTGTGTATCCAAGCAACGAGCTCTGCATCAGAGAGGGTTTTTAGCAGCAGTGGTAATATTGTATCTAATGACTGTTCCTGTCTGAAACCAGACAAGTTGGATATGTGGGTGTTTTTGTCAAAGAGCCTCCTAGTAGTGGTTGCAACTGCAAGTTTTTCGAAATAGGATTTCGGAAGTACTTATAAAAAAGTTTGTGTGGATTTAGTAAGTTTGCAGGCCCAGAGTACAATAGTTTCAGGGTGCAGGACAAAAAACTGCTTCATTAAAGGGTTTCTCTTTAAATTATGTTCCCAGGAAGGGATAGTTCTCTGATTTATTTATCACATCTTTTTTAGGATGCTGGACAGATGTCAGCTGAAACCACTGATTTACGGTATTGCTATTTTGGCAATTGAATTTCACCCCAACACAGTGAGGAGGATAGGTGTAGCGCTAGTGGGTTCCTTAATCATTTTAAGATAATGTTGTATTGCTGCTGCTGACTATGGTGTTCTTTAAAAAGTTCCTGTTTGTTCAGAGTTCGGAAATTCTTATTTTAATGAACACATGTTCTTATATCTGTTCTATTTATCTTTTCTGTGCAGTGCTATTAAGAAAATGGCAAGTTTTGTATTTTGTACTTTTGCAGTAATGCAAATGAGTTATTTAATTTAGTAAAAGATGTTTAATTTTAAAAAACACTGTGCATTTCAGTTCTTGAGTTAAGCATAACTACATTTCAGCATTATCAATAATTTATGTGTGCTTTTGTCTTGAAAATCCAAGCAAATAGACCTCTAGCACAATTCCCTTAAAATATCACATCGCATATAGTTATCGCAATTTTTAGGGCCCTAATCGCAATCGCACAAAATTCCCATATCGTGCAGCCCTAGTTTTATTGTACGTTTAGGTCTTATACTCAGTTCGGTAATATATGCAGAATCTGCTCCCTGTATATCTGCCGGTTCAGAGGCAGGATGGATCTGCGTTGGTTCAGCCATAAAAGAGTGTTCAGAGCCTTGTCTGGACATTTTTTACAGTTTTGCGAAAAATTGTACTGTCTCTTTAAGAAGACAAACAGCAGCTTAAACAGGTGGGGTAACACAGTTCAATGTAGAGAAACAGTTTTAAACATTCACTTGAAGTGCAGTAAGCTTGTGCGACCATGTGCTTTCACAAGATGGCGGCATTGGCGGATGCCACTGAGCTTGATTGCAGATTAGTCACACACATATACACATCAGGCTGTTGGAATTCTATGCATCTTTTGACTATTCTGACTCCGATTGTTGTAATAGCGATTTATCCCTAGTGAGACCTCTATGCCTGGCCTGTATAGGCACATATAATCACTGCGGACAATCCCTATCAGATAGCTTGAACTCACCAACACCGTGTTCTTCCGTGTAACTTGCTTTATTGTATAAGTCAGACAACAGAGTACAGCAGAACAGATGGATTCCGATATTGTGCGGTCAAAAGATGATGCTTTCATTAGCGTACATGAGAATACATGTGTATCTGTTACATGAGGCTGAAGAAGCATAGAGACACAGTAAGTGAAGTACACAGAAGAAGGGTGGAGCATAGAAAGGAAATGAGTCATAGGTATGAGAAAATAGCATATAGAGAAAACAAGTGCATTACTAAAAATGGCCACTAGATCAGAGCATATAACAACATATAGAAATACTGCATATGAAATGGTTCAATGAATTAACTATATAAATCCACATAAATGTAACCATTTTGCAGCATACAGCAGAACCCGTCATTATCAGCTGAACCCGTAATTATCTGTATATACACATAGACAGGTCCATAAATATTGGGACATCACCACATTTCTAAATGTTTTGGCTCTATATACCACCACAATGGATTTGAAATGAAACTAACAAGATGTGCTTTAATTGCAGACTGACAGCTTTAATTTGAGGGTATTTACATCCAAATCAGGTGAACAGTGTAGGAATTACAACAGTTTGCCTATGTGACCAAAAGTAATGGGACAGTAATAATCATAAATCGAACTTTCACTTTTTAATACTTGGTCGCAAATCCTTTGTAGTCAATCACAGCCTGAAGTCTGGAACGCATAGACATCACCAGATGCTGGGTTTTATCCCTGGTGATGCTCTGCCAGGCCTCTACTGCAACTGTCTTCAGTTCCTGCTTGTTCTTGGGGCATTTCCCCTTCAGTTTTGTCTTCAGCAAGTTAAATGCATGCTCAATCGGATTCAGGTCAGGTGATTGACTTGGCCATTGCATAACATTCCACTTCTTTCCCTTAAAAATCTCTTTGGTTGCTTTTGCAGTATGCTTTGGGTTATTGTCCATCTGCACTGTGAAGCGCCGTCCAATGAGTTCTGAAGCATTTCCCTGAATATGAGCAGATAATATTGCCCGAAACACTTCAGAATTCATCCTGCTGCTTTTGTCAGCAGTCACATCATCAATAAATACAGGAGAACTAGTTCCATTTGCAGCCATACAAGCCCACGCCATGACACTATCACCACCATGCTTCACTGATGAGGTGGTATGCTTAGGATCATGAGCAGTTCCTTTCCTTCTCCATACTCTTCTCTTCCCATCACTCTGGTACAAGTTGATCTTGGCCTCATCTGTCTATAGGATGTTGGTTCAGAACTGTGAAGGCTTTTTTAGATGTCGTTTGGCAAACTCTAATCTGGCCTTCCTGTTTTTGAGGCTCACCAATAGTTTACATCTTCTGGTGAATCCTCTGTATTCACTCTGGTAAAGTCTTCTCTTGATTGTTGACTTTGACACACATACACCTACCTCCTGGAGAGTGTTCTTGATCTGGCCAACTGTTGTAAAGAGTGTTTTCTTCACCAAGGAAAGAATTCTTCGGTCATCCACCACAGTTGTTTTCCGAGGTCTTCTGGGTTTTTTGGTGTTACATTCCAAACAGTTGTTTTGGCCACGCCTAATGGTTTTGCTATCTCTCTGATGGGTTTGTTTTGTTTTTTTCAGCCTAATGATGGCTTGCTTCACTGATAGTGACAGCTCTTTGGATCTCATCTTGAGAGTTGACAGCAACAGATTCCAAATGCAAATAGCACACTTGAAATGAACTCTGGACCTTTTATCTGCCCATTGTAATTGGGATAATGAGGGAATAACACACATCTCGCCATGGAACAGCTGAGAAGCCACTTGTCCCATTACTTTTGGCCCCCTAACAAGTGGGAGGCATATATGCAAACTGTTGTAATTCCGACACTGTTCACCTGATTTGGATGTAAATACCCTCAAATTAACCCTGACAGTCTGCAGTTAGAGCACATCTTGTTTGTTTGATTTAAAATCCGCTGTGGTGGTGTATAGAGTCAAAAATGTTAGAATTGTGTTGATCTCCCAATATTTATGGACATGACTAATCTGAGGATCTGATATGGGTAGGGTTGAGCAAACCCAAACTGTATAGCGAATTTTGGGGTGTTCGTGATACGGACCCGAACCCGAACATTTACGTAAA
This sequence comes from Bufotes viridis, assembly GCA_033119425.1. Lineage (NCBI taxonomy): Eukaryota > Metazoa > Chordata > Amphibia > Anura > Bufonidae > Bufotes > Bufotes viridis. The sequence goes on from CM065591.1 coordinate 430,196,033, forward strand.
AGTTCAGGTTCGGTGTTCGGAGATTTCTATGGTGCATTTTGAAAGCCTGCAAAGCAGCCAATCAACAAGCGTCATACTACTTGCCCCAAGAGGCCATCACAGCCATGCCTACTATTGGCATGGCTGTGATTGGCCAAGTGCAGCATGTGACCCAGTCTCTATTTAAGCTGGAGTCACGTAGCGCCGCACGTCACTCTGCTCTGATTAGTGTAGGGATAGGATGCAGCTGCTGTGAGGGCGAGATTAGGCAGGGAAAACTCAGCAAAAACGCCTAATGAAGTGATCGATCTACAGCTGTGAATCATTAAACTTCTGCTAGTTAATTACTCACTGGTTTTTAAGCTGCCCAGAGTGATTTTCTGTCACTTTTTTCTGGGGTGATCAGCGGCCATTTTGTGTCTTGTGGTGCACCAGCACAAGCTGCCACCAAGTCCATCAATAGAATTTTTTTTTTTTTGCTATATCCTACATCAGGGGCTTGGCTGTGCTTATTGTCACCCCTAGAAACTCAGGATAGAAATTTCTATCTTTTATTGAGGGGTGAAATTCAATTGCCAAAATAGCAATCCCCTAAATCTGGTGTTCCAGCTGTGGCTAGCCAAGTGTAATACTGTCTGCTGTCTGGCAAAGGATAGATTTTTTTCTGGGATGAAATTCAATTGCCAAAAAAGCAATTCCCTAAATCTGGTGTTCCAGCTGTGGTTTACTAGCTAAGTTTACTAGTGTCCGGCAAAGGATAGATATTTTTCTGGGGTGAAATTCAATTGCCAAAATAGCAATACCGTGAATCGGTGATTTCAGCTGTGGCTGGCCAAGTTTAATGGTGTCCAGCAAAGGATAGTTTTTCTTCTGGGGTGAAATTCAATTGCCAAAATAGCAATACCGTAAATCAGTGGTTTCAGCTGTGGCTGGCCAAGTTTAATAATATCCGGCAAAGGATAGATTTTTTCTGGGGTGAAATTCAATTGCCAAAATAGCAATACCGTAAATCAGTGGTTTCAGCTGTTGCTGGCCAAGTGTAAATCTGTCCGTAAAAGGGTATATTACACTCAGCGTGTTAGCATCTAAATACAAGGCCTGATAAATAAATCCTCACACGCTACGGTGCATCTCCAAGTGTATTTCTTTCCGTAAAAGGGTATATTACACTAAGTGTTAAAATACAAGTGCTGAAAGCTTAATCCTCTACATTTGCACACACTATTGTGCATCTCATAGTGTATTTCTGTCCCTTAAAGGGTATATTACACTCAAGGTGTAAATACAAGTGCTGATAGGGTCATCCTCAATAACTGCACACTCTACCGTGCATCTCCAAGTGTATTTCTTTCCGTAAAACACTAAGTGTTAAAATACAAGTGCTGAAAGCATAATCCTCTATATTTTTTCACCTGCTACTGTGCATCTCCAAGTGTAATTCTGTCCGTAAAAGGATACCTTTCATCCAGGGCCTAAATACTAGGCCTACAATTGATATTCCCCTAAATCTGTGGTTACTGCTGTGCCTGTATTAGTGTAATACGGTACATAAATAGATAGCCAGACAGTGTTAGGTGCCTGTTAAAAAAAGGCCTGAATTTGAACTCAATACATTGGGCCAAATTTTTTTTTTCTTATGGTGGTGAACGGTTACAATGAGGAAAACATCTAGTAAGGGATGTGGCCATGGTCGTGGTGGTGTTAGTAGACCCTTTGGTGCTGAGAGAGGACGTGGTAGTGAACCAACTACCTCAGGTCCCAGTACCCGCCAGAATTTACAGCAATATTTGGTGGGGCCCAATGCTGTTCTAAGGATGGTAAGGCCTGAGCAAGTACAGGCGCTAGTCAATTGGGTGGCCGACAGTGGATCCAGCACGTTCACAACATTATCTCCCGCCCAGTCTTCTGCAGAAAGCGCAAAGGTGGCGCCTGAAAACCAAGCCCATCAGTCTGTAACATCCCCCCCATACATATCAGGGAAACTGTCTGAGCCCCATGTTATGCAGCAGTCACTTATGCTGTTTGAAGACTCTGCTGGCCGGGTTTCCCAACGGAATCCACCTAGGCCTTCCCCAGCGGTGGAAGATATAGAATGCACTGACGCACAACCACTTATGTTTCCTGATGATGGATGGGGACATGGGAATACCACCTCATCAGAGTCTGCACGTCTCTGATGATGACGAAACACAGTTGCCAACTGCTGCGTCTTTCTGCAGCTTGCAGACTGAACAGGAGGTCAGGGAGGAAGACTGGGTGGAGGACGATGCAGGGGATGATGAGGTCCTAGACCCCACATGGAATGAAGGTCGTGCCACTTACTTTCATAGTTCAGAGGAAGAGGCAGTGGTAAGACCGAGCCAACAGCGTAGCAAAAGAGGGAGCAGGGGGCAAAAGCAGAACAGCCGCCGCCAAGAGAGTTCGCCTGCTACTGACCACCGCCACCAGGGACCGAGCAGCCCAAAGGCAGCTTCAAGGAGTTCCCTGGCATGGCACTTCTTCAAACAATGTGCTGACTACAAGACCCGAGTGGTTTGCACGCTGTGCCATCAGAGCCTGAAGCGAGGCATTAACGTTCTGAACCTTAGCACAACCTGCATGACCAGGCATCTACATGCAAAGCATGAACTGCAGTGGAGTAAACACCTTAAAAACAAGGAACTCACTCATGCTCCTCCTGCTCCCTCTTCTGCTGCTGCCTCGGCCTCTTCCTCCGCCTTAGGAGGAAAGTTGGCACCCACCAAACAGAGGATGTGCCACCGACAACACCACCTGCGTCACCAAGCATCTCCACCATGTCACACGGCAGCGTTCAGCTCTCCATCTCACAAACCTTGGAGAGAAAGCGTAAATTCCCACCTAGCCACCCTCGAGCCCTGGGCCTGAATGCCAGCATTTCTAAACTACTGGCCTTTGAAATGCTGTCATTCAGGCTGGTGGACACAGACAGCTTCAAACAGCTGATGTCCATGGCTGTCCCACAGTATGTTGTTCCCAGCCACCACTACTTCTCCAAGACAGCCATGCCTTCCCTGCACAACCAAGTATCCGATAAAATCAAGTGTGCACCGCGCAACGCCATCTGTGGCAAGGTCCACCTAACCACAGATACGTGGACCAGTAAGCACGGCCAGGGACGCTATATCTCCCTAACTGCACACTGGGTAAATGTAGTGGCGGCTGGGCCGCAGGCGGAGAGTTCCTTGGCGCACATCCTTCTGCCGCCAAGGATCGCAGGGCATCATTCTTTGCCTCCTGTAGCCTCCTCCTCCTACTCGGCTTCCTCCTCCTCTGCTTCCACCAGCTCATCCAGTCAGCCACACACCTTCACCACCAACTTCAGCACAGCCCGGGGTAAACGTCAGCAGGCCATTCTGAAACTCATATGTTTGGGGGACAGGTCCCACACCGCGTAGGAGTTGTGGCGGGGTATTTAACAACAGACCGACGAGTGGTTTCTGCCGGTGAGCCTCAAGCCCGGCCTGGTGGTGTGCGATAATAGGCGAAATCTCGTCGCAGCTCTGGGACTAGCCGGTTTGACGCACATCCCTTGCCTGGCGCATGTGTTGAATTTGGTGGTGCAGAAGTTGATTCACAACTACCCCAACATGTCAGAGCTGCTGCATAAAGTGCGGGCCATCTGTGCACGCTTCCGGCCAGCGTTTTGTCTGAACATGTATTTAGCACTGGAGATGGCGTCATTACTGACAAACGCAGCCGCCTGTTCACAGCCAACGTGGACAAGCTGATGTTCATAAAAATGAACCAGCCATGGATCCCACAGGACCTGTCCATCCCTTGTGCAGAATAGACATTTAACTACCTCCCCTTAACCATATATTCTTGTACTCCAGGGCACTTCTTTATTGAATCCTCTTTTTTTAATTTTACCATTATTTTGCGGAGCAACCCAAAATTGAATGAACCTCTCCTCCGTCTGGGTGCCAGGGGCCTAAATATCTGAAAGTGGCCTTCTCCATTGGTGGGTGACATGAAGCCTGATTCTCTGCTATGGGACCTCTCTCCTCTGTCTGGGTGCTGCGGCCTAAATAACTAAAAGTGGCCTTCTCCGTTGGTGGGTGACATGAAGCCTGATTCTCTGCTATGGGACCTCTCTCCTCTGTCTGGGTGCCGGGGCCTAAATTACTGAAAGAGGCCTTCTCCATTGGTGTGTGACATGAAGCCTGATTCTCTGCTATGGGACCTCTCTTCTCTGTCTGGGTGCTGCGGCCTAAATAACTAAAAGTGGCCTTCTCCGTTGGTGGGTGACATGAAGCCTGATTCTCTGCTATGGGACCTCTCTCCTCTGTCTAGGTGCCGGGGCCTACATATCTGAAAGTGGCCTGTTCCAGTGGTGGGTAACATAATGTCTCTTTATCCGCTATGGGACCTTTCTCCTCTGTCTGGGTGTCAGGGGCCTAACTTTCACGTACTTGCTTGCTGTCTTGGTGGCAGACATTTAACTCTTTTTACTGCAAAATGACCTCCCTATTGTCTGGGTGTCAGGGGCCTAAATTTCATTTAATTGCGTGCTGTCTTGGGGGCAGACATTTAACTCTTTTTACTGTCTAATGACCGCCCTATTGTCTGTGTGTCAGGGGCCTTAATTTTGTTTAATTGCTTGCTGTCTTGGGGGCTGACATTTAACTCTTGTTGCTGTCTAATGACCGCCCCATTGTGTGGGTGTCAGGGGCCTAAGTTTCACGTACTTGCTTGCTGTCTTGGGGGCTGACATTTAACTCTTTTTACTGTCTAATGACCGCCCCATTGTGTGGGTGTCAGGGGCCTAAGTTTCACGTACTTGCTTGATGTCTTGGTGGCAGACATTTAACTCTTTTTACTGTCTAATGACCGCCCCATTCTGTGGGTGTCAGTGGCCTATATTTTGTTTAATTGCTTGCTGTCTTGGTGGGAGACATTAAACTCTTTTTACTGTCAAATGACCTCTTCTCTGTCTGGTTGTCAGGGCCCTGCATAAATGATAATGGCCTGTTCCATTGCAGGTTGACCTGAGGCCTGTGTTGCTGTTATGGGACCGCTCTCCTCTTTGCGGGTGCCATGGCCCTGAGTCTGTGAATGAGGCCTGTGGCACTGCAGGCAGACATGAATCCTTTTTGGCTGTGATAAGAACTTCAACTCCCATAGCATTCCCACCTGACGCCACCCCAATCTCCTATTCCATCTCCTCCTCCTCCAAGTTGCCAATTGATATTGGTTAATTTTTATTTAGTTTATTTTAATTCATTTCCCTATCCACAGTTGTTTGCAGGGGATTTACCTACATTTTGCTGCCTTTTGCAGCCCTCTAGCCCTTTCCTGGGCTATTTTACAGCCTTTTTAGTGCCCAAAAGTTTGGGTCCCCATTGACTTCAATGGGGTTCGGGGTGAAGTTCGGGTCGAGTTCGGATCCCAAACCCGAACATCTAGGTACTCTAGATATGGGTATGTGATCTGAGGATCTGATATGGGCGTCTGATCTGAAGGATCTGATATGGGTGTCGGATCTGAGGATCTGATATGGGCGTCTGATCTGAAGGATCTGATATGGGGGTCTGATCTGAGGATCTGATATGGGCGTCTGATCTGAGGGTCTGATATGGGTGTCTGATGAGGATCTGATATGTGGGTCTGATCTGATGATTTGATATGGGGGTCGTCATCTGAAGATCTGATATAAGATCTGATGAAAAATATTTTTTTCCTTATTTTCCTCTTTTAAAACTTGGGGTGAGGCTTATAATCGATGTGTCTTATAAAGTGAAAAATATGGTACATACAGATGGATTGAAAAATTCCACTGTGCTCGCAGATGAAGTTCAAAAGTATTGTTCTTTAATCACTAATGTAATGTTTCAGTCCTCTTACTGGAACTTTTCTCAAGCAGTACAGAAAACTCCCAGTAAGGGCTCTTGCAGACGAGCGGATCTCCTACGTGTTATCCGCAGTGAGAATGAGAGCCAAGCTGCGTGGTGGACATCAGAGGCACGAAGCAGTAATATGATAGATACTGCTCCGTGCCTCTCTGTGACCCTTTCACTACAAAATTACTGTGAGATAAAGTTGTCACAGAAGCTTCCGCCCGGCAGCTTGTTATTGTAAACAAAAGAGCCCTTGCCAGTGCGCGATCTAGCGCAGGGCAAGGGAGCGCATCGGAGCATGAGATGCCCTGATGCTAACATCAGAGAAGCCGCCTGGGTGAAAATATGGGTATGTCCGGGTTCAGCTCTGAACCTGGACAACCCCTTTAACAGATCATTTGCATACCCTCTTCTTAGAATTTCAGAGGAGCATTGTCTGGCCTATAAGACTCCTCATGCCGTTTAAGCACTCTCCATAAGGAGATATAGTAGCGCCTTAATCCTGCTTTCTACTGCTCATTAAGCTGAGGCAGTGAGTCTAGTGATGAGCGGCATAGGCAATATTCGAATTCACGATATTTTGCGAATTTTGGGCTGGATATTCCCCATAAATATGCAAAATTAGAGAATTCGTGATCTCCAGTCATTATTTACTTGATTGCGAAAATTGGCAATGTAATATAGTCGCGATACAAATTCGCGATCAACTCTAAAGGGTAGGCAACTTTCCTATTGGTTGCTAGAGATGTTGCTAAGTCCCGATATTCGCAATAAATTAGCGATAAATTCGCTGATTAGAATATTCGTGATCAACACTATTCGAATATGAATATATAGCACTGTATTATAAATATTCACGAATTCTCAAAATGGCGATATCCGCAATTAAAATTCGTGATTCGAATATTCGCGCTCAACACTAAGTGAGTCCCCTGCAATATTCTATCAACACTGAAAGTTTGTGGCACAGTGGCAGGTTGGAATTGCCCAGGGGAGGCCTCTGAAGACGTGCCTAAGACATGGCCTAAGCACCTAGCCTTTCTGCTGCCCGAGGCTAAAACTGAAACTGCGACCCCCCAATGCCAATTTCTTAAGCTAACCCCTTTGCCACAAGGAAAGCTTTCATTGCTCATGGCCCCAATGAGGCCAAGTGAGCCGATCGCCTCAGGTAGCACCAGGAAGAGGCAAGAGGGGGCAGCGGAAGGGCCATGAGCAATGAGAGCTTTCATTGTGGCAAAGTGGTTAGCTTAAGAAATTGGCATTGTGGGGAGCGCTGTTTCAGTTTTCACCTCAGGCAGCAGAAAGGCTAGGTGCACTCCTGCTTACTGGATGTGCAGATGGCAGAGGCCTCCGCTCATGCACACTTCTGTGCATATCTGTGCAGCCTAAGGCCTCATGCACACATTCGAAATTGTATGTACCCATATGATGGACCCATTGAAGTCTATGGGCCACAATATGCCAATGCGTGCCTCTGATATCATACCTAAGCATACAGAAGTTTTTTCTCAGGGGTGAACAGTACCTTAATATGGTGCCTTATAAAGATCCAGTCTACATTTTGCTTTTTATTTTGCCACCAATGTACATCAGAGAAATCTCTGATGAGTGAGTGGTAATCTCTTGTACAAGCAAAGGAACATAGTGAACTCGCTATACTCATCCCCCTAGCGACACCAGTTGCACGTAGCATTACAGTGAGGGAGAGGCAATTGATATGTCATAGGTACTTTATTGAATGTACCTTGAGAAATTATGATAAAGGTCAAAGGAAAGTCCTCTCTCCAGCTCTGTAATGCATGTCTGAAAAACAGGAAAAGACTGAACAATGTGAGCTCTCAGAAGAGGAGTTACAAGATGAATGACATACTGAATTACAACCACATATAACTTACATAAATCAAATATAACAGTGACCACTAGACAGCAGCAAAGTACACTCAATAAGTGGATAGCAGCTATAACAGAATACAATCATGATGGATTCTAAATGAGAGCCATAGCTGGCACAGTAAACTTTTACATACTGTAGTAAAGGTGGTGCCCTCTGTGTAGTTGCCAAACAAGATTTCCATGTAGTCTCGGATATTTATTGCTGTCAATTTCCAGCATAAATCACATGCATTGTAGTATTCACAGGGTGGAAGGATTATTCACAGTGTTTATGTTACTAGTCAATGAACTAATACATAATTATAACACTTGTCAAAGGATCAGAAACATGCCCATGGTTGTAATTACCAATAGAACTTGATATGCCTTAACAACTGTTCCTAGGTGTGCCTGATATTGTCATTCATAAATCATTATTATAAATCACTCCTGTTTATATAATACTAGAGCATCATTACCGCACACCCAGACAATGTATTGAAACAAATGAACAAAGAATTTTGTAGTACTAGTCCAACCAGTTTTTACACCCAAAGAAAACCTTTAAGGATAGAGAATGTGAAAAGGTGAAACAGCTATGACACGACAGGTGATATGTAGGGATGAGCGAATTTCCTGAACTCGGACCTTGGAACCAAACCTGAGTTCTGGAAATGTTTTTATACAGTACAAATTAATTTATGAAGTTATTGCGTGAAGTCTCGCGAGACTTCACGAAGCAATAACTTCGGCTCATCGGAGCCAATACATTCTAATACTGTGCAGAGCTCCTGCTCCATACAGTATTAGAACTAAATTTTATGCGAATCGACTTCGGATGTTTCATGCTGCTTTTGCCTATAGTGTGCAAGCATCACCACCACTTCTGGATTGCAGAGTGGTTGTTACCATGGAAACAAGCAGTGTATAATGTGATGGAAAAATGAATCCAGCCAGCAAAGGAAGCAATATGGATAATAACAGTATATTAGTAAGTTGCTCGTATTAACTTTCCCTACATGATAAATGCCACTTACTGAAGTGAGACAACCCCTTAAGACCCTTGTGTACATAGATTGACGTTTATGTAATTGAATGTCTCAGGACCCCTTTTTTCATGATCAGTGGGTGTTCCAGCAGTCAGACCCCCAGCAATCTGATAATTATCACCTATCCTCTGGATAGGCGATAGGTCATTATGGTAGGACAACCCTTTTAAATATACAGTACTGTAGATTATGTGCAATCTGGGGAGGTTGAGATTTGATAAATTTCATGCCAGACATTTATGCTTAAAGGGGTTAAAGGGGCTGTCACACTTCAGTAAATGGCAATTATCATGAAGAGAAAGTTAATACAAGCCACTTACTTATATATTGTTATTATCCATATTGCCTTCTTACCATCACATTATATACATCACGTATCCATGATTATGACCACCCTGCAATCCAGCAGCAGTGGCCGTGCTAACACACTATAGGGAAAGGCTGGAAGTGCCAATAGGCCAACACCTTTACCTATAGTGTGCAAGTACAGCCACCACTGCTGGATTGCAGAGTGGTCAAAACCATGGATACGGGCAGTGTATAATGTGATGGAAAAGAGCCTATATGGAGAATCAGAATACATTAGTAGGTGCCTTGTATTAACTTTCTCTACATAATAAATGCCATTTGTTGAAGTGAGGCAGTGCTACACTTAATAGGGTTAGGCAAAAAATGTCTTAGTGCGTGCATTGCATGTTTCCTATGTGTGATAGGAACTGCATGTGTCTTGTTTCTGACTGACTTAAGAGCAGGATATCCATATATGTGTAAGGCTACTCTCACACTTGCAGTAGCAGGGTCCAGCAGGCTATTCCGTGCTGCTGGAGGTCCGCTAATGCCCGATTCACTATAATGGGCGTGGGCCGGAGGTCCGGCCGCAGCACGGCAATCATGCCGAGAGGCAGCCTGACTAAAACTACAGTGGACTTCCGGCAGCACAGTGGGCTAGCGTTAGCACGGATGTGGCTGGCTGTTCCCCCGCCGGAACATCCTGCCAGACCCTGCTACTGCAGACGAGCAGTAGCCTAAATTCTACAACATGTATGTTTGCGCATTTTGCTGTGAATGTCTGCCATCATACTTCATCTTTAATATTTCTGTTATCACTGTAAGGGTCCATTCACACGTCCGGAATTTGGGTCTGCATTTCCAGGATCCGCATTTCCAGGATCCGCATTTTCGGGATCCGCAATTCCGTTTCTGAAAAAAATAGAACATGTTCTATTCTTGTCTGTAATTGCGGACCAGAGCATTTTTTACTATAGTGTCGGTAATGTGCAGTCCGCAAATTGCGGATTGCACATTGCCGGTGTCCATGTTTTGGGATCCGCAAAACATGGATACCGAGTGTGTGCATTCCACATTATGCGGCAGAGAACAGGCGGCCTCTAATAGAACAGTCCTATCCTTGTCTGTAATGCCGACAATAATAGGACATGTTCTACAATTTTGAGTAACGGCCATGCGGACATACAGACACGGAATGCACATGGGAGTCATGTCTGTTTTTTGCGGCCCCGTTGAACTGAATAGATTCACATACTGGCCATACAAAAAAATGGTACGGACACGGAAAAAAAATAAGTTAGTGTGCAGGAGCCCTAAGGTGGGCCCCCAGAATCAGTTACACTGGTGGGCCCTATGTACCCCAGTCCGACACTGCATCTGGCTAAGCTTAAAATAAGTTGGACAATTCCTTTAAGGTCTGTCACAGATCACATGACTGCCCTGATAGTGTTCAGTAAAAAAGATATAACAGGTAAGCAATAACCAAAAGTACTCTGCTATGGCAGAGAGGTATAAAGAAAAGCTGTATTCTTTTCCCCCTTCATTTGCAGTGTCCCACATATGTGTGTAAAAGGGACACTTTAAACATCTGCCTATTTATGTATTTGCATTGTATGGTATTTCCTATCAGGGTGGCAATGTCCTTTCAAGTAGAGTATGTATAAGAGGAGAGTGTATGGAGGAGAGAAACAGGCATCGTCCACCATGTAGTCTGCTATTTCTACCTCTTGGTCATGGCGAAGGTAAGGGAGTACAGCGAATATTCATCTTTAGCAGCAAAGCACTGAACAGTAAGTTTACGACTAAATATAAAGCAAGCCTAGTGAGAATTAGAGCTGAACCCAGCCTATGGACTTCACCAGCACAAGTGCCTGAGAGCAACTCTAGAAGTGCCGGGACATGTACGGATGATTAGTGCGCAGAATTGTCCTTTATCCTCTACACAAGCTTTCCAGGACATAATAGAAAACCTAGACCTTTTAGGGGAGCACCCTGCAAATAATGAAGCAGAGAGTTTGCCTGCCTCGAGGGAGATCACCCTTATTGGATAGCTCAAGATAAGTAGAAAACAGCATATTCAGTACCAGAATGCTATAATTTGGACTTAGAATAATTACAGAAGTCTTGCCTGTAAAGAGAACTCCCCAACTGACAATTGCCCGAATGATAAATGGAATACAATTGAGCCTATTTCTGAGTCATCACTTATGCCATACAAATGAACTGTGTCTGTATTGACTGCCTGAAGACAATTGATTCAGTAAATGTTCAACTATTTGATTACAACCGATTCCTTATCATTTCTACTACTACACTCAACATTCGCACCTTACGGTGCATGCGCCACAAACACAGGGGCCCAACCAACAAAGCACCCTTAACACCAACTACCATCAAGGGCACCTCAACCACCATTTGGCTGTTGTTCCCTGCAACCAAGAGTGCCCCGGAGGATTTAGTGCTGTCTTCCCATCCACTGCACTGCCGGCCCAGGGAGGCTCTGCTAACAGTGAGGGAATGAATTACTGCCCCCATCGGCCCACCATAGTCTCACATGTGTCCCCTGTGGCACAGTCGTTGCACATTGACCCAACTCCAGTCATAAAAAATGCATGCAGAAAACAACTTGTGCTGTACAGAATTCACAGTACGTCTTGCTGTTGAAGTAGAGATGATCACTCTAGTTGGACACTTCCAATTTGCAAGCCCACCAACTTACCAGCACTAGTTTACCATTTAATGTTTAGGGGGAATCAGGGGCGGACTGAGAACCCTCAGGGCCCCCGGGCAAAATAAATCAAGGGCCCCCTTCCAGGCCCCACCCATGCCCTACCTCCAACCATGCCCATGTTATACCTCCAGCCACATCTATATCCCGCCTCCACTACCTGGTCACACCGCCATTGTTATGCCTCTGATCCCATCACTACAGAAATACAGGGCACTTACCTATTACGTCCAGTGACGTCTCCTTTGATGTAGATGTTTTCTCGTCTTCTCCTTTCAGACCTTCAGACCAGACCTCCATGTTGTCGTTATTTTCCATCTCTGCAGTTTAACAAAAAAAAAAATCTTTTTTACTACTTTTCCATCATCCTCCCATCTTCTGGACAAATCATCCTACTACCCTCAATACTACACTGCAGAAACAGATAATACCCCTGGTGATACTAGTACCACACAGAGCCCCCCATATAAAATACTCATTCTTTGTGGCCTCAGTAGAAGCCCCCATAGTGCCCCATAATAATGTGCCAGTAATAAGTGCCTCTCTTATGCCTCTCCCCCATGTGCCAGTAATAAGTGCCTCTCTTGTGCTTCCCCCCATGTGCCAGTAGCCCCCCCATATGTGCCAGTAGTCCCTCTTATGTGCCAGTAGTCCACTTATGTGCCAGTAGCCGCCCCCCCTTATGTGCCAGTAGCCCCCCTTATGTGCCAGTAGCCGCACCCCTCATGTGCCAGTAGCCGCCCCCCCCTTATGTGCCAGTAGCCGCCCCCCCTTATGTGCCAGTAGCCATCCCCCCTTATGTGCGAGTAGCAGCCCCCTTAAGTGCCAGTAGCAGGCCCCCCTCAAGTGCCAGTAGCAGCCCCCCCCTCAAGTGCCAGTAGCCGTCCCCCTAAAAAAAAAAAAGAACACATACTTACCTCCAGCGATGCGATGCAGGCCTCTTCCGGCCTGTGTCTCAAGCTGTACCGCTCCGGCGGCGCGATGACGTCATCGCGCCGCCTGCACCGGCCTCTGATAGGCTGCCGGCCTAGTGCTGGCAGCCTATCAGAGGAACAGGGAGAGAACACGCCTCTCCCTCCTCTGCCGCTGCACAATACAGATGACTGGAGATGAGCGCAATGGAAGCACTCATCTCCTGATGTCCCCTGCCGCCGCATCTGCCCTGGGGGCGGGCCCCCTACTGGCCACGGGCCCTCGGTCCATGCCCGAGTGCCCTAATGGTCAGTCCGCCCCTGGGGGGAATAGGGATGTGCCGACTCTCCCCCATGGCAGGAGAAAGAAGTATCAGGCCTCGTTCTCATGGAAGCTAGTTGTATCTGGAAATGGTTTATTTGTCCTAAACTTGACAGCTATCCACAGTGCATGGCCACCTTTACTGTTTAGTTAGAGTCTAAATTAGCAGTGCTGTTGTCCGCCTTTCTTCTGAGCAGGTCATATGATATGTTACTTATTGCCTTTTTAATAAGTTTGGTATTGACATACAGGCTAGCTATCTACAGTTGATTTTAGAGAGTTTTATTCCTTCTGGAGGAGAGATAAATTGCATACCTTTTTCCAGGCAGCATTGCCTGTAAGACCCTATATGCCAGCTGTCAATGTCTCCACAAGGAGAAAAAGTACATCCCAAATAGAGCAAAGACTTCTTGAGAAACCAACCTGTTCTGTAGTGATAAAGGTAATCAACCTTGGAAAAAGCTGTCAATAGATGGTTGTCTCTTCCTTCTGGAAGACTCTTTGATTTGGTTTAACTCAGTGGTCAAGGGTAGGCACTTTAATGTGTTGAAAATGAACACAGAGGGTAGCTACCTATAGGTTGTGAAGCCACGTGTAATGGAGTGAATAATGTGTTTTCTCTTCATGGGACAATGAGACAGAGCATATTTGAGTTACACTTGATTTGTTCTATGCTGCATTGCATCTTATTAGGATGGTCTCATGGGGTAAAGGTGTTAAAGTGGTTGGTCGCTCTGGGACATTAATATGCAATATGTCAGATTGGTGTGGGTCCCACCACTAGGACTGACTGCTATCTCCAGAACTACGCCCCTGACATGAACATATAGCAGCCGCACATGCACGGCAATCCTCTATTCAACTCTATAGGAGTTCCGAAAATAAAGCAGGCTCTCCATTATCCATTATGGGACTCCTGAAAACAGCCAAGTATGCTCCGTTGGTTATTTTCAGAACTACTATAGTCATGAATGGAGAACACGTTGCACATGTGCTGTGAGCTCTCCTTCACCTTGGGGGCCACATTCTGGAGATAGGACTGGGTCCCAGAGCTGGGAGTCAAACTTATCTGACATTGATAGCTTATAATGTGTTTTGTGTATTTGACTTGTATTTCATTGTGTCTGGACTTTTTTAAATTTAGCTATAGCTGAAGGCCTCTGGAAGGGAGGACTCCAGGGGCGGATTGGAAACCTAAAGTGGCCCTGGAAAAAAATACATAAAAGTGGCCCCATGTTGTAGGAGGGTCTAAATTGATAGAAGATGGGGCAACAAAAGTAGGGGCAGTCAGCAATACTATAGCACAGAATACCATATACCACAGTGCCACACAATATATTGCCTCAAAAGCTATCCCTCTGTGTTGGCCATCAATAGTGGCCATTTTCTCTTCTCCTCCTCCAGTTGTCTGATTAATATATGAGCAGGGTGAGGAGGTGAGATGCGGGAAATAGTTAAATTTAAGAGAACATGTCACTGGCTGGGTACATGATTACCTGATTCTCAGAGCACTAATTACTGAGAGCTTATTATGTACCCAGCCAGCGGCAGAGATGGGGGCTTGGGCGGCCACCTAGGCATCGGCCCACCTGAAATTTTCCCTGTAAGATCTATGGCCAATCCGCCCCGGAGAGACTGAGTGGCCACAGTCAGTAGTAGTAGTGCCACTTGGAGGTGGAGTTAGCCATTACATCCGCATATTTATTTATCACATTTATCTTTTTCAGTGATTTTTGTTTAGTCTATTGTATATACTTGAAGAAGTGACACCTTCAAGTCTGAATGCGCACCTATTTCACCTTGGGAGTAGCAGTTTTTTGTGTACTTTTGCCCCTCCTCTTCCACAGGTGACTTTTATTAGGTAATACATATAACTGTGCGTGCTATTCCTCTCATTGGTTGCTTGGTGCACATAGAGGTAACAAGAAACAGAGCACTATGTGCAGGGTCTGCTCTCCTGAATGTAGATGCCCAATGACATAGATAGGTTAAGAGTAGGTCCTGTCTGACTGAGACCACGATGTCGCTGGTAGGCGGGCATAGATGTGTTTTGAGCAAGATATATTGGCTAAGAATATCATAGGGCTAGTTAGGGCTTAGTCCATATATAATATTTGCATCTACTGTGCTAGTGCATTATTTTAAGTGATTTTTCTTTTAGAAATCTAGCCACATCCACATATTTATTTATCACATCGTGCAGGATGTTTTTGTTATCTTTTTCAGTGATTTTTGTCTAGGAAGTGGAGATAAGTTAAAGGAAATTGATATAAGTGACGTCTCTCACCAAATATTGTTGTTGTTACCGTGTGACGTGTAAGGTCAGGCTAGCAAGTGAGGCTCTGGCTGTGGTCTGCATACAGGGTCATGACAGTGCTGGAGTGCGAGTCGGTCCAAGGAAGGGGGTCGGCAGAAATGTCACCCAGTACAAAAGGTGCAGAAGACCAATCTAGGACGCCAAAGAGCGAGACTGCACTGTTAGAGTCCTAGCACACGGCCAATACAGGCAATCTTGCTTGAGTGACTTCAGCAGTCCACTATTCTGGAAAGTAAGTCTGTCGAAAGCTGCCATCAGCAATCATTGTAACCATAAATGTATGAACTGTGCCCTCTACTTGTAGAGTGAACTGAAACTTCAACAATTATGTGCCTCTATGAAAAAAGTCTGCTTGAGTTTGAATTGTTCTGACCGCTGCCCTTCAATGTTTGTATTTGACTGTACCTCAACTATTCCTGCTGCTGGGTGAGATACTAGTACCAGAACTATTACACACTGTGACAGAGACATAATGAATATAGATTTTCTCATCAATTATACGAATATAAACATTTATTATTACTATGTATATAAAACAGCTTTATAAATATATTATATACAAATATGTTCAAGTGCATGAAAATAAACTATAACCATCATGTTCTCATTTACATTTTGACCATCACTTTTTGCAAATAAAAACTAAAAAAAAGAATGTAAATCTATTTTAGTTGCAACAGGATACACTACTTTGTTAGTTTCTTTCCATGGTATAATCTGTATTTGAATTTGTCCATAAATACTTAAATATAGGTAAAGGTGCTTTAATAGCGACTTCAGAAAGCCATATCAAAAGTTCATGAATGAGGTCTACTGCTCACATTTTACTCTTGAATATTGAAGAATCGTGTGTCCAGTCACAATGTCCGGTTTTTATATTCCTCTGAATTTGCTATTGATTAGAAAAAAAACTCTTCTGTAGCTCTCACGGAACTGGCGGTTCATGGCTGCATACAGTATAGGATTGATGCAACTGTTTAACCAGGTAAGATTTGCCGCTATCATGTGAAGAACTTGAGGTGCTGCATTTTTGGCATCAAAAATGTTGAGCAGTAAAAAGGGGATATAGCTAACCACAAAGAAGAGAAAAACCACAAAACACATGCGAGTGACCTTTTTGAAATCTGAACCAGAGTCCTTCGGTTGGGATACTGTGCCAGGTGCTGATCTAACGTAATCTGTAGACTGAGAGGTCACTGTAGCTTTTGAAGAGGTAACATGTTCTGAGATGATTTCACTGGAGGCTGCTGTATCTACACCACTGTCTTCTAGTTCTATGTCATGAAATTTACTGTTGACACCAGATTTATCACTGGAAGCATTTGACTTAGTATTTTTGGTTTTGGCAAGTTTGTACTGGTCCAAAGCCTTGGAAGCAGATTTAACTTTGAGATGAATGAGCAAATAAAAGATCCCAACACAGCTTAGGCCCACCACGAAGTAAAACCCCATTAGAATGGTGGTGTAAGGTCTTCCTTTTATACGATGGAAGCTACAGGTACAAACTTTTGGAACTAAAACATAGACTGGCCAAAGTGGTGCAAAGCTGGCAAATCCTGCCATCCAGGTGGCCAGGAGAATGAGTGTTGCACCCAACTTGCAAAAAATACGATCAAACAGTTTATTGTTCGTGATGAGAATGTAACGGCTGACAGCGATGAGGCACAGATTAATAATCGATACAGAATTAGAGACAAACAACAGCATTCCGAAGACTCGGCAGAAGGTTTCTCCACTTCTCCAGTACAGGTGAAGGTATGAGTCTACAGAGAAGGGCTGTAAAAACGTACAGTACAAGATGTCCGCCAGAGTTAGATTGATGATGAGTAGATTGAATCGGGTCTGCAGCTTTTTATCCAATGCATAGGCAACAACTGTTAACACATTGCCAGATGTCCCCACCAAAGACACGATAATGCCCCATGTCACAGCAAAGTATCGATAACCCACAATAGACGGATGATAGCAAGAGAAGGGATCTGAATCATTCATTGTGGACGCAGAGTCATTCATGGTGGTGTGTGGACTTTTCTTCAGCAGTGGTTCTTTCTGAATGGGATAAAATAGGAAAACAGGTTATTTCCATGCACTTTAAGCAGATTCAGTTACAGTTTTATGCTACATTCATGGTATTTTTATGTGCTCAGAGTAGATTACAACAACCCTTTTTTGCTAAGAGAGAAACTAAGATACTGTATCACTGTTACCTCAGATTTACTATCTATAACAGTTGTAGAAGTCATACCAGTCATTGACACAGCTAAGACAGAGATTAACACGTCTTTAATGTTAACACCACCATTCTACTCCTCTAGAAAGCTGAGATATTGGGAGCTGTTGGTGAGGGCCTCACCTTGTAGAGTTTCTTTACCAGTCCATGTGCCTAGATGTGACATGAAGCACCATGGTTGCAGGCGATTTTATTTCCCGGAGGGGCAGTTTTATGGTTTGCGTGGAGTTGACTATTACATATTGTTATTATGTTTTTAGGTTTCCTCTTGCAATTTTTATATAAGGACAGGAGAAGATGTTAATTTTACTTATTTTGATCTCCTCTTGTATTATTTTAACTACTTATACACATTAATCACACGCTGAGGTACAGGCCATAAACATGTTATGATCTCAGCCTGTCTACAATTTTGCAGAGTAGTTTTGCACATTGTCTGTAGAAACAGAATCACTAAGCATAAGTACAGAACGTTTTCAGAACCTTTCAAAAATTGATGGTCATGTCTGTAAGTGTGGACTGAGTTCCTATTTTTGACTTGTATACATTATTTCTTAGAAGGGGAATTTCAAGGCAACCTATATGGCTAGTTCAGGCCCATATTCTCCTTCTGATAGCGTGATGCAATACTATGCTGCACAAATAGTAGGAATTTTTCAATAATAGTCATTGAAAAATCTGCACTAATTACATATGCCAAAATGTGTTCTAAAATTACCTACGAAGAAGCAATATTTCCTGGTATATATATATATATATATATATATATATATATATATATATCTGTGGTCCCTTTATCTTGCCTAAGAGTTTCGTAAGTGATCTTTACTGATCACTCATTGATGCCTTATCCCAAGAGAGTAGGGTATGACAAAATCTTTTAGTTTTACGCTAGTGAGTTTCGTAACATGTGCCTGATGGACCCTCAGAAGAAGTAAGATCAGAATTCATCAAGTAGCATGCAAGGAGCATATAGATCACTTTCCAGGTCAATGCAAAGGAGCTATTTCCATTGTATAACATCCTTTAGGAGTGAGGAAAATCACAGAATTATAATTATTCTGCAGACGTATATTAGTGTAACGTAGAAATGCCACTAAACCAAGTATTATTAAAAGTATTATGTAAGCTCCTGAGTTGTTAACTCTTTATTGTAATAATTAAATTGTATAACATGGCTATTTTACAAAACTCTGTTTGGGGACCGTGGCCCCACCTCAAAAACAAGCAAAAACAGTTATTTTTACCAACGACCATGACCAATCCAAATTCTAAATACTGTAAAAATGTTTACTTATCTATGCAGTTCTTTAATGTATGACATTTTATAAACATCCTTTAAATTGAATTGCCCATGTGCTGACTAGCATATAAGGAAATGCTGGTAATCCCACTCGTAGAGTCCATGATCAGCTCTCTTAGACCTTATTTTAGTGGTACTTATAATACTGAAATAATGCTAATGCATTCCTCATTCTTGTTTTCTCATTATGTTTTTTTCTGGGAAGAGCTCCAACAAAGGGTAGACAGATTTGCCATCCAGGCATCTATTAGGTTGGTTTCACACAAAAAAATTCCAGCCACATTTTAGCACCTATATCATGGGTGAGTGCCCCAGATTGAATGTGGGTTTACTGACACAAACTCACAGCATCATAGTTTCATATGATGCTGTAAGTTTGGTTTCAGAAGACCTGCAGGTTTTTCTGTTGCAGTTTTAGAGGCCAAAACCAGGAGTGAATTCAAAAAACAGGAGAAGTTGTATCTTTCCTTTATACTTTCTTTCCTTGTATGATCCACTCCTGATTTTGGCTTTGAAAACTGCATCAGGAAACCTGACCAGGTGGCTGTACCCTAAGGCCACCTGCACACGAATGGAGGTGAATACACATAAGATCGGCACAAATTTCCATGCAGATTTATGGGCATTTCTACAGCATATCCACACCAATAGCTACAAAATCTAACAGTGTTTTTTGGTGCAGATTTGATGCGGGTTTGCCGCAGACCTTACAATTCCATTGAAAAGGGCGAATTCCGCAGCTAAAACAGCAAACATAATTGACGTGCTTTTAAATTTGAAAATGCAATGCAGGTCAATTTTCACACAGAAAAAAATATGCAAAGTGTACATGAGATTAGTGTAATCTCATACTCTTTGCTGGTACTGTACTATGCTGCGGTTCTGCAACATGTGCAGGTAGCCTAATATTTCTTGAATAGTACACTAGTGTGAGCACATCATTTTGATGCATTTTCTGTGGCATTTTTCTCTGCTTTTTCTGTTCTCAAATGCAGCAGCCACCTGTTACAGTAAAATCTATAGCAAAATATTATACAGTACACAGCATTTATGATCTAGGCGTTTTTGTCCCTACTGTTATTGGGGTCATTAACTTTTAGATTTTTCGGTATTATTTATTTTTTTTTACATATACTTCAGTATAGGAACAAAAACACCTGAAAAAACATGTACAAAATGTAAAAAAAATAAAAATAATGCCATCGGAAGTGCCTTTAAAATATATTTTGCTTTTTTTTTTAAGCATATTAACATACTGCGTGAAGAAGAGTTATGGTGGGAAGACATTATAGTTATAATTAAGAGGGGAATACAATATTTCTGGAAGGAAGAATATCACTAGATGAATTAACAGTGATTTTTTTTTAAATGCTTCATCAGTTATTGTCAGTTCTGTCATTATCAGTTTTTAAATTCTTTGAACTCAATAGATGACAAGCTGATGCAAGCTTCAACTTATATATTAAAAATGCACAGACATAAAACTATTTCAATAACCTCTGGCTAAATAGACTAATCTCCAGTCCAGCAGCAATCCTTGTGGTATATGCCCTGATTCTAAAAGAGGGATTATTTATATATTAAAAGTTCCTTTTCAGCGACATAAACTTGTAAAACTATAGTAAATTCAGAATAAGACAAATTTTAGATATTGTAGTCTAGGACATACTCACCAAATGCAGGGTTACAGCTGGCAGATGGTCTGAGATCATATGGAACCGCGGTCCTTATATAAGGTCTTCCCTCAAAAGCCCCACCTTGCTCAATAATTTCCCATAAGTTATGTATGTTACTTCTCGTTTTAACTTGTACTGTTTTTTTTTTTTTGTTACAGATGTTATCTCATGCAATTTCTGATTTCACTTTTCAACAGTCATTAGAACAAGAGCTTAAGGCATTTACTGCATATCATCATACAGCACCATGCCACTTTAGGGAAATTAAGTATAATACATCTCATAATGATACAAATAATACAACACATGATTAATCAGGACTGAATGACAGAATCCGGGGTTTGTGGGGAGATCATATGCTGGATAAACTCAACAGATAGAAGTGAGGCAGCACTCCAGTTAATGCACGCCTTTATTCACCCTTTCATGTTTCAGCTCAAATGAGCCTTTCTCAAGCATACACTGAATATAGAAGAATTAAGGGACTCTTTAACCAGTGATTGATTGATCAGTCATCCCCATGCATTTAGGGTCCATTCACACCTCCGTGAATGTGTCCGCACCTGTTCCGCAATTATGCGGAACGGGTGCGGACCCATTCATTCTCTATGAGGCAGGAATGGATGCGGATAGCACACAGTGTGTTGTTCGCATCAGCATTTCCGGAGCGCGCCCCCGAACTTGTGGTCCGCGGCTCCGGAAAAAAATAGAACATGTCCTATTCTTGTCCGCATATGCGGACAAGAATAGACAGTTCTATGGGGGTGCCAGCCGGGTGTATTGCGGATCCGCAATACACTACGGACGTGTGAATGGACCCTTACTGTGTTTTGAGTTGGGACCAGGAAGCAGAGACCAGCAGGGATCCAGTAAACATTGGAACAGCAATGGATGGATGGGATAGTTGAGGCGGCTAATGCTTCTTTGTCTTAATCTACCCTGCCCTGATATAAAAATGTTATCAGGCCAGACAACTCCCCTTGGATCATTAGAGAGTCCTGTACATGACAACACAATCCCGTGATATAAAATTAGAATTTCAGTTAACATCTAAAAATGATAGGGGTTCTTCATAGGACAACCCCTTTCCATATCTCCTGTGAGGGCATATGGACCCCAGCATCTTTTAGCCAGAGTAGAGAAGTGTCAACAGAGAGTTTGTATATACATGTCAATGGCCAACCACACCTTCCCTGGGTGATAGTGCCTGTTCTGTGGAGGTTTCATAAGCCGCAGATCAAGTGGTCACTGGGCTGTCTTCCTTCTAAAAAGAGGTCGCCCTAATGGGACAATTCTTTGTAGTCACTATCTTGTAGGGGATGATTCTTCTCCAGTCAAAGAACCGCTATTTCTAAAATATCAAGCCAGCAGTGTGCCCCAGGAGAAGACAAACTATGTTAGCTGTATATCGCCCTCCTCTGATCACCTGAAATTCTAATTTTATACCAGAGGATCGTGTTATCTACAAGACTACTTAATGACCCAATTCACTCCTTAAGCAATTAAGGCAGTTGTCTAGCTAGATAACATTTTTATACAAGGGTCACAATGAGTTTTAAAAAATAAGACCAATCCCCCTCCACTGCTTTTTCAATGCTTACTGGATTCCCGTTGGTCTCTGCTTTCAGTTCCCAACTTGACACACGGTGGCCCTTACTTTACAAATGTTATCTCTCTGAACAACCCCTGTAAGGCGGTACAGTTTCTTGATTCTTCTATATTGAGGTTATGCGCGAGGAAAGCTTATTTGAGCTGAAACGTTGCACAGGTAAATAAAGGAGTTAATTCATTGGAGTGCTGCTTAAAATTCTATCTGTTGAGTTTATCCAACATATGACCCCCCCCCCCCACAAAAAAACCAAAACAAAACAAAAAAAAAACACAGGATTAGGTCAGTCATGGTCCATATGTTGTATTAGTATCATTACGACATGTATTCAGTTCAAACACAAAAAGTTAAAATGCATAAGCGGTGGCTTTCTTTTCCAGACATCTGCGGGTGGTACAACAAAGACAAAAGGCACATAAACCACTATTTAAACCATGTTGGGTCACAATTTACGATCTCATAATTAAGATATGTGGCTTAAAAGAACAGCTCCTATTACATAAAAAAACCTACGCAGGACAAGAAACCAATTCCTACTGCCCGTTAGCTGGAGCCAAAATTTTAATCCTTTTAGACTCAAACCATGAACAATGGATCAACAAAACTGATCATCAAGAAACAGCAGCTCCTGGCCAAATGATTATTTACAACATTTAACCGCATCAAGGAACCCTGGCAAAAATTTAGTATCTTGATGTGTACGTTCACACCCGGCAAAATCGCAGCAGGTTTTTCGGTGGCAGAAAATCAGCATTGTTTCTGGTGCAGATTCAGTTGCAGAAATGCTGCCGATTACAAAAGGATGAAATCTACAATGGAAACGTCCAAAATAAATTGACAAGCTGCACATTTAACTGGTATTTCTTCACCACTGGTCAATTTCTGGTGTGGATTTGTTTCCAAAACATGTAGATGCAAATTGCTAAAAACTTATTCACTTATTTTGTACTATAAAATTCTGTGGATTTTCTGCATGCAATTCCACAACAGAAAATCTACAGCATTTCTGCAACATGTGAAGTAACCTAACATACCTTTCATTGATACTAAGGCTTGGGCTACACTTTGACTTTTTGTAGCCCATCTGATGGATTTTAAGTATTGGAGCTACAGCTGCGGTCCAGAGGAATACATTGGGTTGTATACAAGCTTGTGGACTGCAGCTGTCACTCAAAAGTTGCACTACCAGTGACGTGCTAATGGGGGGGTGGTCTGCTCCGGGTGCCGCTCTCAGGGCATGCCAGAGCCTAGAAGCAATGAGTGCTTCCATCAATACAGATGGAAGCACTCATTGCAGGAGCACCGGGAGGTGCGGTCCTGTCACTCACCACTCAGCTCCCCGCACTCCTCCCCTTCTTCATGCCGGCAGCGGACAGAATGGGGAAGCAGGAAGACTTCTCCCTGCTCCACCATTCAGTCTGCAGGCACAGATTGCACTGCCGGCCTGTGCGGGAGGAGCCTGCAGCCTGGGAATCTGCATAGTCTCCACACACACAGTGCTGCAGAGTGATCTGTGTCTGCAGGGGAGAGAGGACTATGAGCTTCAGGAACGAGGCAAGGTGAGTAGTTACTGTGTTTTTTGTTTTATTAACACAGAGGAGGCACAGAGAGGGCATTACTGCTATGAAGGGGCACAGAAGGCATTAGTTCTATGAGGGGGGCACAGAGGGCATTACTACTATTAAGGGGGCACAATGGGCATTATTACTGTGGAAGGGCACAATGGGCATTACTACTATGAAGGGGCACAGAGGGCATTACAACTGTTACGGGGGCACAGTGAGGGCATAACTACTCTGAAGGGGCACAGAGAGGGCATTACAACTGTGAAAGGGCACAATGAAGGGAGATGTACTTTTAGAGGGCACAATGTGGGCATAACTACTGTGAAATGTTGTACAGTGTGGGCATAACTACCGGGGGCATAATATGGGCATAACTACTGTGAGGGGGCACATATCTGGACTTAACTGCTGTAAGGGAATCCCTCCCAAGTGTCCCTCTTTTTGACACAAGTTCCTCTGTTCCTCTTTGATCTTTAAATCTCAGTCTTTTCGACCTGAGGAATGAATGCATAAATGTGCATTATTAACTTTGCTAAATTGCTCCTTACTAAACTATCTGTATGGTTTCTACCTCTATATTAGACCATTACTTCAGTATTTTGTGCAATTTCTACCTTAAAATATCTATAATTCGATGATTTATGTGCTGATATTTAAATGGATATTGAAGCGCAAGGAAAATAAATTGTCCCAGGGGCTCCACATGCTGTAAAAAATAAAGGAACTTGCACTCACCTAACCGATCCCCAGCTGCTGCACTTCTGACGGGGGTCAGTAATTATGTTTTGGGCGGAGTTAGAGGTATGGCCTAGTAAGAAAATAATTGCTGCCATGCGCGCCGCACATATTGTTTCTCTTTTTTATTTTAAAAAGTTGGGAGGTATGGTTAAGGTTATACAAGGAGGGCAAAACTACTGTGAGGGGAAACATTTTTTTTAAAGTATTTGGGACGGGGGGCATGGGGGAAGGACCTAGGCATACTACTGTGCGCTACAAAGAGTCGCAGTGTAGCCCAGGCTGAATTCCTTGACTTATACAGATTAGCCACTCTGTTCGCCTCTCTTAGGTGTCAACTGGCAATTTCACTAAAACAAACGTAAAAGTGCTGTCCTCTGTTTATCTTCTCCTCTCTCCCCTTTCCCATCTTCTCCTTCTCACTTTGCTAAATGGTCTTTAAGTTGCTTTTTTCTTCCTTGGCTTAATAAGACGTTTTTCCTGTTAATTGCGTGTCCACATTGGTTGTTATATTTTGTGCTGTAACGCAGTATCTTGATAAGTCAGACCAAAATCCTGCACTAATTGTAATCCTTGTTTTCTTGAGGTTAATAAAAATGAACATTAAAAAGAAAAGCTGAGGATTGACAACATTAAGGGCTCATTCACACGCCCATATTTATGTGTCGGCATCAGTTCTGCAATTTTGCGGAACGGATGCGGAACCATTCATTTCAATGGGTCCACAAAAGATGTGGACCGCATAGCTTGTGCTTTCCGCATTCGTAGTTCTGTTCCGCTGCCACACAAAAAAGATAGAGCATGTCCTATTCTTGTCCACATTTGTGGACAAGAAGAGGCATTTCTATCATAGGGCTGGCGGTGTGCGTTCTGCAAAATTCTGAATGCATACGGCCAGTATCCGTGCTTTGCAGACCGCAAAACTCACACAGTCGTCTGAATGAGCTCTAAGGGTTTGGCCACACTGTCAGGTTTCTGCATGTAGCTTTGGAAGCCAAAACTAGGAGCACATTCCAAAGAAAGGCGATCCTTTTATGATCCACTCCTGATCTTGGCTTTCCAAACTGCATGCAGAAAACCGACCATGTGGCCGTACCCTAAGCATGCAGCTCTAAGACCAAAGCCAAATTCACAACAAAATAATACATATAAAAGTATACAGTCAGGCTTGGACTGGTCCACAGGGGAGCGGGTGAATCCACCGGTGGGCCCCTGAGTGGTGCACTGACTGGACTACAGTGAGGCAGCATACCACATCTCAGGCAGCCTGTCCATAAAACAAACTGAGTAGATTATTTAACAAATTGCCCAATGTATTATTATATGCATTAGATGCATTAGTTCAGAGCCAGAGTCAATACAACAACTTGAAAAGGCAGTGAACCCAGAGGTAGTGTGGGTGCTGACTGTTGCTCATACAATGAAAAATAAACTAAACTAAAGGGAGCAACATTAGAATTAAAATCTAAAGTTTATTGTATAATGTTAATAACACAAAAGGCCCCACTAGACTAACAACATGTATATATACGACGCATCAAGACGCCACCAAAGGTCAGCAGGGACCGGGACTAAACCTGGCCAGTAACACAGAAGTCCCTGAAACGCCCCTACTTGGCCTAGAAATCCCTAATCAAAAAATCACAGGGTCCAAAAAGCCCCGCAAGGGGTGGCCGTGTGCCGGAACCTCACCCTGGTCAGCTGACCCTAGTCAAATATAAGGGTCGAGGTCCGGTCCCTGAGGGGACGTGCACAGGGACGTGACGCCATATCGGTGTGTGGTCTGAGGTCATACACTTTGGCCGACCTGCTTTATATGTCCTGGTCTCCTCTTGAAGCTACAGCCATACGCCGTAGCTGGGATTTGACGTGAACTCACGGTCTAAGTATAACTTGTTCTTGGCATTTGTGCATATTATTTGTATACTGGCCCAGCGTTCCCTGATGACTCATGGGCCTTGCCTGATTGTAGGTGCGCTTTTTTGAAGAAACGCGTTGGAACGCTTTTGCTGCACCATCACCTTATGTATGTGCCTGCCTTCATTGCTTCCCCTTTTTTTGTACCATACACATGGTGGGGATCTATGTACACCTGGCATATGTACTTTGTTTGGGACCGGACCTCGACCCTTATATTTGACTAGGGTCAGCCGACCAGGGTGAGGTTCCGGCACACGGCCACCCCTTGCGGGGCTTTTTGGACCCTGTGATTTTTTGATTAGGGATTTCTAGGCCAAGTAGGGGCGTTTCAGGGACTTCTGTGTTACTGGCCAGGTTTAGTCCCGGTCCCTGCTGACCTTTGGTGGCGTCTTGATGCGTCGTATATATACATGTTGTTAGTCTAGTGGGGCCTTTTGTGTTATTAACATTATACAATAAACTTTAGATTTTAATTCTAATGTTGCTCCCTTTAGTTTAGTTTATCAGAGCAAGAGTCAGTCAACAGGGCCTCCAGGACAGAAAGAGTCCAAGGCAAGGACTAGACAGCAGGCTAATACTAATAAATTATGTGTACTGGCATAGTTATAGGAGTTTGTGACTGGGTGTCGGGTATCTGCATGGTACAATGGTCCCCAGAATAAACTTTACTGGTGGGCCCTAGGCACTCCGGTCTGACACTGTATATAGTATCATGGAAAGTAGTAATGTATGGCCATGCCATGGACAGTAAATGTCCTTGCAGATGTGTAGTATGAGACTAATGGTTTAGAAGTCACAATCTACAGTGATTTCCCACCACAACCTGCCAATAGATGAAAGGCAAAGATAGCGTGGCTCAAATTATATACTTTGTCTAAGAACAGACGGTACTGTCTGAAGTGCCTGCTTGTACTTGCTGTACTACACGAGCCTTTAATTGCCATAAAATAAAGCTGAATTTTAACCATGATGACAGCAGGAGGCTGTATGTAACGTTGGGAAGGATTTTCACTTATTCACATTCCTTTCAGCTATGTAATAATAGACAATTGCTCTGAATTCCCCTGATGTGACTGACTATCTAATGGGTTATATTTTGGCCAGCTTGTAATGAAAGCACCAGTAACTATAAGGCCCCTTTCACACGGGCGAGTTTTCCGCGCAGGTGCAATGCGTGAGGAGGACGCATTGCACCCGCACTGACTCCGGACCCATTCATTTCTATGGGGCTGTGCACATGAGCAGTGATTTTCACGCATCACTTCTGCGTTGCGTGAAAATCGCATCATGCTCTATATTGTGCGTTGGGGCAGGCCCCATAGAAGTGAATGGGGCTGCGGGAAAATCACAAGCATCCGCAGGCAAGTGCGGATGCATTGCGATTTTCCCGCATGGTTGCTTAGCCACGGGACCCGATCTTTATTATTTTCCCTTATAACACGGTTATAAGGGGAAATAATAGCATTCTTAATAAAGAATGCTGTGTAAAATGAAGTGGAAGGGGTTAAAAATAATAAAAGTTAACTTACCTTAGCCACTTGATCGCGTAGTTGCGATCTCTCCTCTCTTTCCCAGCATCAGCTAAGAACTAAAGGACCTGTGATGACGTCACATCACATGGTCCATCTTACCATGTCCTCCTCATTCATTGCACCCACGCGGAAAACTCGCCCGTGTGAAAGGGGCCTAAGGGTTTTGTTAAAACCTGCCCTAACAGCACCCCATGGGTTGTCACCTAACTTTCTTCCAGTCTTGAACAGATGAATAGAAGCCCTGTCTAGATATGGGAGTAAGGGGATTCTCACTACATCACTGTGTACATCAGAAGCCTGTACAGACTAGATGACACTTGGGGAGATTTAATGATAGCCCTATTATTGTCCTTCAGCTCTCATAAAATTGACGGAATATCATGTTAGTAACTAAAGGAATTAAAGGGGTATTCCTCTTTTAAACATTTTTCACATATTCTCATACTCCATTAAATTGTAAGTGATCTGTAGTCCCAGGAGTCCCATTCACCAGAGTCTTAGAGGGTCATTTAACAAACTGATGTAAGGTAGAACTGGCTTAGTTTCCCATAACAACCTCCTTTTATTTGTGACAGCTCCTTGGAGAAATGAAAGGTGAAATCTGATTGGTTGCTATAGGCAACTAAGCCAGTTCTACTTTACACCAGTTTGATAAATGACCCCCTTAGTGTTGGTTCCATCAGGCTTTTATGGCATATCCTTTTATGACATAACCAGTTTAAGATTAGAATAACCCTTTAAAGGGTTTGTCCAGGATTAGAAATACATGTCTGCCCTCATTGAAAAAACACTGCTTCCCCTGTCCATGTGGTATTGAAGCTCGACTCTATTCAAATCAAAGGGGCAGAGCTGCATTACCGCACACAGGAAGAAAGCAGCCATGTTTTTGTAATCCTGGACAAACCCATTAAAGAGGTATTCCAAGATTTTAATATTGATACACTACACTACACAATAGGTGGACCTGGAGCTATTCATGAACATCGGTAGGGTGCGGGGTGTTGAAACCCTGCCAATCAGATATTCTAGAGTGCCCCTTTAAGGGGACTGAAGATTTTTTGAAGAACATTTTTTAAAAAGTACATCAGATGATGTCTTAGAGGTTTGATACACAGTATTATGTCCTCATTATGAATACGTTTTTCTTGTTCTTATTCTTAGAAAGAAAAGCATGAATCATGTCTGAAGGTGTGCAGCCTCTGTAATGATGGATACAGTGACTGGTGCGTTGTTAGTCAGCCATTAATGACCATAGTTATAAGCTACCCCCACAACACTGCGCTCTACACCTCTAGGGTAACAAGCACTGGTCATACTACTGTAACAACCTGGTTTCCTCTTTTCCACTTTCCTTCTATTAGCTTCCTCTTTCCTACAGACTACACATTAACTTTTACAACATTGCACCCTTTACTAATCTGAAATATTTGATATAATGCAATATGGCAACATTGATGCTAAGCTCACAGTTCAGGTGCTTCATTGTGGCAGCGCTTTGGAAACTCTTAGAAGAAACAAATGCTACTTTGCAGGCTGGCAAGGCTTATAAGTATTTGTAATAAGGGGTTATAATGGGTTAAAATGAAGGCCTGTCCCCTTAGTAATAAGTTATTATGATTTTTTTCTTTATAGCCTGCTATTTGGTGTTAACGTGATTTGCTTATAAAGATACCCATCGTGTTACACTTAGGTTTGTTTTATATGGATCACATACATCTTCTTATGAAGGAGGTTAAGAAGGTTTAGGCAGGGCTCACACCTGCGCGTCCCGCTTTGCGCGTACGACGCTCTATCTTTACTTTTATTTTCGCATCGTGAAAACGAAAGTAAAAACCATGCGTCGTGCGCGCGTTTGCGCTATATATCCCTATGGGGGACGTGCGACAATACGCCCCAAAGAAGCTCCTGTACTTCTTTGGGTGTAGGGCGTTTTACAGCGTGTTCGTACACGCTGTAAAACGCTCAGGTCTTCACCATGCCCATAGGGAAACATGGGTCTTCACCTGTTTTACAGCGCATAGGAACGTGCTGTAAAACGCTCAACTCTGAACCCAACCTTAGAGTGGACTGTACAAGGTGGGGAGGCCTTGGATAAAAATTTCCAAGTTTGCCCCCGCATGTAACCTGACTGTATAGGTTTAGACTTTCAGTAATTATAAATAATATGACTTAAAACTTCAGAGTTAGGCCCCTTTCACACGGGCGTTGAAGAATGGGCCCGGTGTTCTGTGATTTTTCCCTACCCGTGAACTTTCCATACCCTCGTCATTTCCGGTTCTGACGCAGCCGCACCGGAAGTGACGTTTTCGGGTGTGGAAGGAGGTGTGTCACACCGCTCGCTTACTGAGTGGCTGAGTAGGAGTGGGCACAGGCGAGCGCGGCTAACTGTGAACGTGCCTAGGGGAGGAGCGTGACACACCTCCTTCCACACCCACAAATGTCACTTCCGGTGCAGCTGCGTCAGAACCGGAAATGATGAGGGTATGGAAAGTTCATGGGTAGGGAAAAATAACGGAACACTGTATAAGATGCGGGTGCGTTGTGGGAAAATGCACGATTTTTCCGTGAAAGTGCAAAACTGGTTTAATGCGTTTTGCATGCACGTGAGAAAAATCGGCATGTTTGGTACCCAGACCTGGGCTAGGGGCAGTGGCGTACCGCCAATATAGGCAGGGTACGCCACTGCTATGGGGCCCGAGGCACAGAGGGGCCCGGAGTGCTTGGAAGGCCCCGCCCCCTGCAGACCAGGGATGTTTTTTCAGGCGGAAATGCAGATGCCGTCCGCCCCAGCCTCACTCCATCCGCCGTCCGCGGCTGTGTCGGCCCCCAGCAGCTGAGCTCCGTCCCTGCGCTGCACTGTGCCCTGGTGGCTCCTCTCACACAGCACTTGGACATCACGTGGACATGGGGGGCGTGACTTGTGAGTGGCGGCGCCACTCGCACAGGCAGGCAGCTCAGGAGGACAGATGATTTCCCTCCTCTGGCTCTGCCTCAAGTCACCCAGACCCTATCTGGTAGCCTGGTAGGTGGTTTATTAAAACTTGAAACAAACTTAGGGGGATACTTTGGGGATGAGAAGAGTCTCATGGATCTGTGCCATGGGGGAAGGGGGGTGTAGTGCCAAATGCTAGGTGGTGAAAGAAACTATGGGGGGTTTAGGGATGAGAATCTGGATTATGGACGGATCAGTGCCATCGGGTTGATTGGGGATGAGAATTTAGCTGGATGATGGATTTTTTTTGGGGGGTTGCGGGAGGTAGTGCCAAATGCTAGGTGCTGAAAGAAACTATGGGGGGGGGGATTTGGGGATGAGAATCTGGATGGGAAGAATGGAGAAATGGCAGGTCAGGGCAGGGGTCATGAAAAAGGCATGGTGGAGGGGGGGATGGGGTGAAATGGGGGGGAGAAATGTGACATGGAGGTGGAGAAATGTGACATGAGGGGGAGAAATGTGACATTAAGGGGGAGAAATGTGACATGAGGGGCTGATCTGAGGCATTAGGGGTCTGATTGCTGGTCTGACCTAAGTGTAACGAAAAATATTTTTTCTTATTATCATTGTCTAAAACCTAGGTGCGTCTTATAGGGCGATAAATACGGTCCCCACACCAGCAAAGCAGAGCGAAGATACCAGGACCACACAGAGGAGAAGCCAGCTGCTGCAGACGAGACCAGAGCCAAGTGAGCCGCGCGTGTGATGGGGGGGGCGCCAAAATGAAATTCGTTCACGCTTTGTTTACTGGGTTATGGATTCTGTTACCACGAACCATAACGCATTTCCGTGACGGAATCCATAACGGAATGCCTTTAGAGGCATTCCGTCATAATAGAAGTCTATGGGCTGCATAACGGATCCGTCCGGTTTGCGTTATGCTGGAGTCCTCAGTAGGTCATGTATACATTTTTTAATTTTCAAATGTGGGTGTGGCAGGGGAGGAGCCAGGGCAGGAGGTGGGATGGGCCAGGGTAGTGGGCGGGGTTAGGGGGCCCCAATTCAGATTCTTGCTATGGGGCCCAATGATTTCTATGTACGCCCCTGGCTAGGGGTTATGTCGATTTTATTATTTTCCCTTATAACATGGTTATAAGGGAAAATAATAGCATTCTTTAATACAGAATGCTTAGTAAAAGGACAATTGAGGGTTAAAAAACTTAACTCCTCCAATTGATCGCGTAGGTGCCAGTCTCCTGTTCTCTCTTTAGCTGTGGGTAAAGGACCTGTGGTGATGTCACTGAGCTCATCACATGGTCCATCACCATGGTGATGGATCATGTGATTGACCATGTGATGAGCTCAGGTCCTTTACCCACAGCTGAAGAGAGAACAGGAGACCGGCACCTATGCGATCAATTGGAGTAGGTGAGTTATTTTGTGTTGGCCCTTCCAAATCTAAGGAGCCTAGTAGTCTGTTCCCTGGGTCTATCATCAGACAAAATGATCAGACAGAATTTACCTGCATAAACCTACAGTATTGTTCCTCCCCAACACAAGCATCTCTCACCATGGAAATAACATGAGTATTGGCCAGCCTGAGCATGGTTATGATGTAGTAGTATCTTGTTTAGGCCTCATGCACACAGCCGTTGTGCGGCCGTTCTGTGCATTAATGGGCAACGTCCATGCGGCCGCCAGGACGGATAGAGACCCATTCAAATGGGTTTGTGATCCGTCTGTACCGCAAAAAAATAGAACATGTTCTATTGTTTTGCGGGGCGGAGGCACGGACAGAAACACCACAAAAGCACTCTGTAGTGCTACCGCGGGTTTCCGTGCCTCCGTTCCGCACCGCAGCTCCGGATTGCGGACCAATGGGTCCACATCCATGATGTGGGGAGCACGCGGCCGGTGCCAGCATATTGTGGACCCACTGTCGCGGGACGTTATACGGCCGGGCAACGGCCGCGTGCATGAGGCCCAAAGAGGACATGTTTGGTTCTTAATTCGAAAAATGTGACATTTGGGTTTAGACAGATTTCCCCATAAAATAACAGTTCTGGAGCCTCTATTCCAGGGATCAGCAACCTCCGGCACTTCAGGTGTTCTGAAACTACAACCAGAATGCTCCATTCACTATAGGAGTTGTAAGAATAGCCGAGCATGTTTGCATGCTGGGAGTTGTAGTTTTACAGCAGCTGGAGTGCCGAAGGTTGCGGATTCCTGCTCTATTCTTATGACTGTTGTGCCATTGCCATGTGTGTAACTATAACCATAGCAGCCATACCATTTGCTATAGGGCCCAGTCAGGTACAAGAACATTGTACCTTTTTTTTTGTGGGGCATAACAATATGGTGGCTTTTTGCTATAATGTAGGTTTTCGGATATATTGTGCTAGTACACATACCTATAATGTTTGCTGCCGTTTTAATTTCTTACACTAGGTGGTGAAAGCCCTGTCTTATATTGTTATGGGGCCCTATTACAGTCACACCCCTTGAGAATTCTCTATTATTTATGAATGTAATAATGGTCTAAAGAGGTTTTACCAGTTGGGGGGGCGGTTGTCCCTGCACAGCCTGACACTGGTAGCACTGAATGGATAAGGTCATATTGTGTAGGGACACCCCCAGCCTGGTAACACTCATCTGGACCAGATTGCATTCATTAACTTCTATTGGCAATAAAAGAGTAATTGCACAACAGAGTCATAAAAATAGATGCTCCAGAATAATTGGGAGAGGTTATAGGTCCAATTTAAGGGGCAATCTGAAGCACCTGGGCTCCAATGGGCAGGTCAGTAACAGGGCTTCCACCTACTATGTGTCATTTCTAACAGTGGTCTATTCTTATGTAGCAACGGAGTCTTTGGCCGTCCTCAGACACAAGTACCTAGGTATGACTGCCACCGCTGTAACCTCTACAGCCAACGTCCCTGCTGGGTTGTACTTGTTTGAGTAGTGAGTATTTGGCTTAGCAACTTTTACAACACTGTATAAACTATGCTATGGGGTCACCCAATGATAGAGGAAGCCCACTCCGCCGGCACAGTATGCACAAGTCCTAGCCAATAAAATGACAAATAAAGAGCTGCTTGTTAGAAAATGAACCACAACACTTTTACTACGACTATAGTACACACACACACACACACACGAGACCATTGTATGAAATGTAAGAATACAGAAGGGCCCATATATCTTGTGGTGGCACCAGCCGAGTGTCTTAGAAATGTGACAAACATGTGGGTTCTGAGGCATCCTCACGAGGAACTTTCACAACTTTCACACTTCCTAACTGGTATTTCCACACTGTCATCAGATCGTCAGCTCTGCAAACAGCAAGCTGTCAATTTATGTGTTTCCCTAGTGTATGACTGGAAGACGGGAAATAATGAGGCAAAAATCCTAAAAGTGCAAGAGTTCAATGTTTTTAACAGTTTTACTGGGATGGTGGAGGGTAGCAGGGATGACAGAACTTGTGACTTCCCTGCCTTCCTGTACTGTACATGTAGAAACCATATACATACAGAAACGTGGGCAAGGTGTTCAATGCAAAGAGCTCAGAAGTTTCCACCAGCACAATTTCACACTTCTGTCAGATTATCAGGCTATGTTCACATGGCAAAATCCGAAGCAGAAAAATCAGTGGCGGATCAGAAGCAGAATCAGCATCTAAAAACTAGTCTTTATTTTGTGGGGGGGGGAATGCTGCCAAATAAGTTCCAAAATTACCTATTATTCATCAAGGTATTCTATCCCTTTCCCATTGACTTCTATAGAAATCAAATCTGCGTGAAAAAAAGTAAAATGCCACATTTCTCAAATGAGTTTCAAATCAGCAGCCGAAAAAAAATCTTCTACCTTGTGGACATGGCCGTGTGTTATACATTGCAATTAATGGGAAGTTGCTGGTTTTAAAAGCGAATCACACATTGGAAAAAGCCCATTTCCCGCTGCTGAATCAGTGGTGGATTTAGCCCATGTGAACACAGCCTTAGGGCTCATTCACATGACTGTGGTTTTGGTTTTTAGCGGCTTGGGTGTGGACCCATTCCCTTCAATGGGGCCGCAAAAGATGTGGACAGCACTCCGTGTGCTGTCCGCATCCATTGCTCTGTTCCGTGGCCCCACAAAAGTTATGAGTCATGTGCTATTCTTGTCCATTTTGCAGACAAGAATAGGCATTTCTATAAAGGGCCGTCCGTTCCGTTCCGCAAATTGCGTAAGGCACATGGGCAGCATCCGTTTTTTGCGGATCTGCAATTTGCGGAACGCAAAACACGGCACAGTCGTGTTAACAAGCCCTTAGCAGCATCATCAGAATTACAATATTACAACTAAGGGTCCGGAGCAAACAAAGCCCCATAAGTCATATTTTATAATCAGAGAAAAACTTGAAAGAGGCTCAGTTATTTAGTGATTCATAGATTTTCAAAGTGTTCGGAAGCTTAGAAAAGGCGAGATGAAAATAGAACAGGTGAGACAGTAAACCGCAGTCACTTTACGTGTTACGTGGTAAACCTCCTACCACAATAATACATCCAGTAAAGAGGAACTTACCTTCAGTGTTTTCGGCAGTTTTTTTTTTTTTAGTCGCATTTACTTTTTGTTTTACTCCTGAGTTTCAGTCTCTTTTGATCAAGTTTGTCTGTTGTTAGAGTGTAATTAGACTGGGGTAGTGGATTCGCCTGTCAGTTTTTTTCTTGGGGGCGGGGCCGCAGAATGGACATACGAATGTGGACAGCACGGGGTGCAAAAAAGGGGATCAGATGCATACCGTCTGGCTTCTGTTATGAAGGATTCCTGCCCTGCATAGCGGAAACCAGACGGATCTGTTATGTTGCCCATAGACTTCTATTATGACTGAATGCTAAATTGAATGCCTCCAAAAGGCTTCCAAGGGACACTCCATCATAGAATGCCGTTATATTGAAATCCATAACCCGAACTTGAAAACAGCGAGTTCGCTCACCCTAGTCTTTTTTGGTTTTAGTCTGACATCTAGTGGTCGTTCTCTTGCAAGACAGATTCAAATTCACTAAAATGGTCTTAAGAGAATGGCCCCTTTCACACGAGCGAGTTTTCCGCGCGGGTGCAATGCGTGATGTGAACGCATTGCACTCACACTGAATCCTGACCCATTCATTTGAATGGGTCTGTGTACATGAGTGTTTTTTTTCACGCATCTCTTGTGCGTTGCGTGAAAATCGCAGCATGTTCTATGTTCTGCGTTTTTCACGCATTCCTAGCCCCATAGAAATGAATGGGGCTGCGTGAAAAACGCATTGCATCCGCAAGCAAGTGCGGGTGCGTTGCGTTTTTCACTGATGGTTGCTAGGAGATGTTGTTTGTAAACATTCAGTTTTTTATCACGCGCGTGAAAAAGGCGTCAAAACGCATTGCACCCGCGCGTAAAAAACTGAACAACTGAACGCAATCGCAGGCAAAACTGAATGGCTTTGCCTGTGAAATCGCACAGTTTTCACTGAACGCATCCGCAACGCATTCGGACCTAATCCGGACACGCTCGTGTGAAAGGGGCCTATGGACATGAGAATGTGGAGCAATCTCCATGAAAGTAGGCAAATTGTGGCGCAACTCACCATTCAAAACAAAGACAAAGTACACCAACCCTAGAGAAGTAAGGGCCCCATAGCAAGGATCAAACCAGGCCCACGACACAGGACAGAAGGATTTCTGCTTAACCCTTTTCAATGGCCCTTGGGCCATTTTTACACTGCTTCATTTGCTAAAAGTTGTTCCTTGACCCTGGGTTCAGACCTGAGCGTTCTAAAAACGCGCGTTTTACGTGTGTTTTTGTCGCGCGTTTTTGCAAATAGGAAACGCGTGTTCGTACGCACGTTCTTGTGATTGACTACTGTGGTGTCAATCACAAAACGCGCGACAAACGCCCCAAAAAAAGCTCAAGTACTTGTTTATGCATCTGGCGTTTTACAGCGCGTTCAAACGCGCTGTAAAACGCTCAAGTGAGAACCAGGGCCATAGGAAAGCATTGGTTCTCATGTGTTGAGCGTTTTACAGCGCGTGTAAACCCAGGGTTAGGCCTAATTCACACGTCCGTAGTGTGTTTTGCGGAAACACGGATCCGCAAAACACGGATGGCTGCAATGTGCATTACGCATTTTGCCGACCGCACATTGCTGGCACTATATAGAAAATGCCTTTTCTTGTCCGCAATTGCGGACAAGAATAAGACATGTTCTATTTTTTTGTGGAAACGGAAACACGGATGCGGACATCACATAGTGTGCTGTCCACATCCATTCCTGCCCCTATGAAATGAATGGGTTTGCAACCCTTCCGCAAAATTGCGGATGGGATGCGGATCCATTTTGCGGACGTGTGAATTAGGCCTTAGACTGGGTAGAGTCCTGACCAAGTTTTCACCTCCAGTAGAAGAGGAGATAATCCCAGCTACGACTGGGCCCCCTCTTGCCCTGGGCCCCATAGCAGTTGCATGGTCTGCCGCTATGGTAGTTATGCCCCTGAACCCTGGGGTGGCTTAGAAATTACACTGTTGTTATGACAAAATCTGGCGCTAAATAAGGCTCACCTTTTTTGCACCGGATTTTGTCATAACAACAGTCTTATGTCTATCCCACCCCAGGACTGGTGTAGAAATTAGGCGCAAAAGTGTTTTAAGCATTTCATTCGGCACCATGCAGTCCCATGTATACGTCTCTGCAACTGCTTAATCCCATAGCTGTGCACTCTACTTTCTGGTCAGTGGGAGAACTGTATGACACATGAACATCAACTCCACTATAGTACATACACATATTTTACGGAATCTTTACCATAAATCTACCTACCTCCGCCTGCTCTATAACATGCTGCCTGCAGATTGCACTGCATTTCCTGGTGACAGGTTCCCTTTAAGACCAGGCTCATGAGCAAAATGAAACAACCCTGTTGCAGATTTCCCACTTAAACTCTGGTTTTCATACATGTTTCTTTAGGGCGCTTGCACATGGTGCAGATTTGTATGCAGAAAATCTGCACAAAATCCGCACCAAAACAACACAAAAAACCTCATATAAATCCACATTATTCATTGCATTTTTGGTGCAGATCTGATGCCCATTGAAAAGGGTGAAATCTGCACCAGAAAAACACAACAAAAATTGACATGCTGCAGATTTCAAAATCCGCACAGCAGATCAATTTCTGCTCCTGTTTCTGAAGAAACTGGAGTACAGGCGTTCGCTTGGGAATATTTTGCGAATTTTTGCAAAAAGGCAGAATGATAAATCTGGCTAAATTTGGCCACCACTTGGTAAATTGTCTCGATGATTGCGACATCTGAGAATAAGGCCTCATGCACACAAACGTATTTTCTTTCCGTCTCTGTTGCATTTTTTTTCTTTTGCGGACAGTATACGGTACCATTAATTTCAAAGGGTCCGCAAAAAAAAAAACGTAAGTTACTCGGTGTGCATTCCATTTCCGTTCCGCAAAAAAATAGAACATGTCCTGTTATTGTCCGCATTACAGAGAAGGATATGACTGTTCTATTATGGGCCAGCTGTTCCGTTCCACAAAATACGGAATCCACATGGATGTCATCCGTATTTTTTGTGGATCCGTTTTTTCCGGACCGCAAAATACATACCGTCGTGTGCATGAGGCCTAATAGTGAGGGCTTTCTGGGGTTAATCTGTTAAAAAATAATAAAACTCAACTTATCAAGTGGATGCCGTCGCCATCTTGATTGAAGATCCTGCGCATAATCTCATGATCTTCAATCAAGATGGCTGCTGGTTGGTGGTAGTTTTTCAGTTTTATTATAATGTGGTGGATAATTGGTATTTTTTGCCATTGGCAAATAGTCCTTCCTATTATTATATTCACTAGGACCCTCAAGAGACCCCCTTGGGCATCCTACAGTTGCATCTGCTGTGGCAATGCAATGTTTGCTACATGCGTCCCTCCACATCCAGGGGAACGTTATGTGAACTTTTAAGCTTTATTTGCATAAAACGTAAAAACCTCTTTAATAAATCTCAGTATAGATGCACAGAACATATCAGGAGGACACTGGCCAGAGTGTCTCACCGTACTCTACCATCAGATTGTAACCCTGAAGGGACTCATTACAGAAAATACTTATTTTTTAAGGCCAGGGCTCCATGGCGACATTTCGCTGGTGGCGTGTTGCAACATATATGTATATATAAAGCAATATGCTACAGATGAGGGCAAGTAATAATATTGCAGATGCAGAACATCACATAAACAAACGTCATAACATGCCATATAAATTCTTTACTTGTGATATCATCTCCTGAGGAGTCTGGGTTCACATCCTGTCCATTTAACGTATACAAAAAACGTATACCTTAAATGGATGCCTCAGACTGATGCCATACAGCGGCATCTGTTTCCCATAGAGTTCAATAATTTTATTTTTTTAAAGTATACTTTTTTTTACTGGACTGTGCAGGATACAAGAACGTTGTGTACTGCGTTTTTGTATCCTTTTTTTTCTAATGTGTACGTCAAACGGATGCATAAAACGTGAACCCCTAACGCAACAAATCACAGTAGAGCTCCGGCCCAATTAATACGATATTGGTTCCTATTACATGTTGGCCCTGTTTGAAAGTTACAAAGGTTTCACCAGTTTACAATAAGCGTGGTTCTTCCTGCTGAGATTGAACACCTCCCCATACACATTCCTACAAGACTCACCTAGCACCGTATGGCGGTCGTGGACCTTGGATCACAGACAGGAGAGGGCCAGGCGCTCTGTGTCTTACTGCTCTTCTTCTGATCACACGAAAGCTCTCTGCCTTCCCTCAGGATAGTGGGAGGAAATACTTCCAATAACAGAGCGTAGGATGGGCAGGTACAAAATCTGGAATGAAGAAAAACTATGGTGTAACACTGTTAACCCCTTCAGTTCCAGGAAGTGATGGCAAGGCTCACCTTATACCTCGGGGCGTGTTGTACTGTCTGACTCTGTCTGAGTCACATCTTGGGAAATTCAAGGAGCCTATTTTATCACATGAACAGGAAGGTGGATTTCAGGTGGTGACATATCTCATACCTTGGCTGAGCTTCTGACTAAGGGGCAAATGTGGGTTGTGGAAGGGGTGGGGAAATGTATGGTATTGGGGAAATTCCTGATTGGTTTTATTGTCTCAGGTCTGTCTCACCTTCTGTTACTTATCTACAGTGAATGGGGCTTGTGCACACACTCATGTGCTTGCAGCTGAAAAATCCTCATTCAGAAAGGACTCATTTTTAGTGTTGAGCGAACTTGTTTTTTAAGTCCTGCGTCCAAAGTTCGGGTTATCGAAGAATCCCGTTATGGATTCCAAATTCTTCGATAACCCGAACCCAAACTTCGGACGCAGGACTTAAAACACAAGTTCGCTCAACACTACTCATTTTCAGTTGTAGAAATTTCTGCAAATGTGCATTTTAAAGGTCTGTTACTAGATGTGAGGATTCTAAGAGGGCTTGTGAAAACCATGCTGACACTGTGGGGGTCAGTTATCAAACTGGTGTAAAGTAGAACTGGCTTAGTTGCCCATAGCAACCAATCAGATTCCACCTTTCGTTTTCCAGAAGAGCTGTGAAAAATAAAAAGGTGGAATCTGATTGGTTACTATGGGCAACTAAGCCTGTTCTACTTTACACCAGTTTGATAAATCTCCCACTGTATGAGCAAATTATAAAAGGTGACGTGTCTTATCCTTAGGATAAGTCATCTCATCAATATCAGATTGGTGGGGGGGGGGGGGGGTCTGACTTCCCCCACTGATCAGCTATTTGAAATGGCTGCTGCTCTCCACACCAAGAAGCTGGGCAGCTGCCATTAATGATACTGAAGTTCTGCTCCCATTCACTTAAAGGGGTATTCCAGTTGTTAGACGTTATCCACTATCCACATCGTTGGGGGTCCTACCACTGGGCCCCGTATCCCCTGCAGCCCCCCAGAAATGAACGGAGCAGCTGGTCACAACTGCGCATGGCCGCTTCATTCATTTCTATGGGAATTCCTGAGATAGCGGAGTAGTTGTGGATTACGTGCGGTTTTTCTGTTCAGGTTTTCATGCAGAAAAACCACAGCGAAATACAGTGACATCAAAATTTAGACATTTTGTATGGGCAGAAATTGGCTTGCCTTACCTATTTTGAAATCCCCAGCATGTCAATTGTTTGTGTGATTTCACCCCTTATATATTGAAGGTTTCCCCATAGACTTCAATACGATTGTTAAACTGAAAACCCGCACAAAAAACAGCACAAACATGACAACAAAACCCGTGATAAATAGTGTGGGCATATGTGTGGTTTTTATGACGTTTTAACGAGGATTGTCTGCTTACATATTCTCACCGTGTGCAGGTACCCTAAACAGGAGCCATGCTGCAGTACCACTCACAGCCACTAAGTGTCCGAACCTCTGCAGCATCCATGCATAACAGCCCTGTGGTGATAGAGGGATCCAAAAGAATTACGCTGGGTTCACACATGAGCGTTTCTGAGACGCGCGTTTTACACGCGTTTTTGTTCGCGTTTTTGGCAATAGTAAATGCGCGTTTTACGCGCGTTTGTGTGATTGACTGCAGTGTTGGCTTCTCTCCAAACTGTGCCTAGCACCTGGGGTTTGGCCTTTCCAGCATGTTGCAAATTCATAAACGCGCGTTCGAACGCTCGTTTTCAGTGTCAAAAACGCGCAAAATACAAGCGTTGCGCGTTCTTATTAAAGTCTATGGGCCAAAACGCGCGACAAATGCCCCCCAAAAAGCTCAAGAACTTGTTTATGCGTCGGGTGTTTTTCATCGCGTTCGAACGCGCTGTAAAACGTGAAAATGTGAACCAGTCCCATAGGGAAGCATTGGTTTGCATCGGTTATGCGTTTTACAGCGCGTCCGAACGCGCTGTAAAACGCGCAAGTGTGAACTGAGGGTTACTGTTAGGAGTATGCAACCCCACCCTTTACATTCCTGTAAGGGGTCATCATCCCTTCCATGTCCGTCCAGGTCGGAAATTGTAGCAATAAAAATCTGTAAGATGGAACAACTTCATAGAAACCAGAGCCCTATCATAAAGTGTGAAGATGTCATGTACCAGCGTTATACAGACCAGAACCGTTAGAGTGGTCAGAAGAAGGCTGGTGTCCTTTCCACTGAGGTCACACATGAAGTGTACATCAAAGAAATAAGTGGACAAATCCATATTTGAGCCAT
Organism: Bufotes viridis; assembly: GCA_033119425.1. Classification (NCBI taxonomy): domain Eukaryota; kingdom Metazoa; phylum Chordata; class Amphibia; order Anura; family Bufonidae; genus Bufotes; species Bufotes viridis. The sequence goes on from CM065591.1 coordinate 430,238,087, forward strand.
GTGCTTCCTCCTGAGAACTCAGGCCATGTATGTGCTTCTACAGTATCAAAGTCAAATAAATCCCAGCTCAGTAACAGGGAGCAATTAGATAACTCCATCTATCCTGCCATTACCTCCGCCGTGTTTAGTACTCACGTGTGCGGAACATTCAGACGGAGTGGATGGAGGTAATATGAAATTGTAAGGTGAATATCCAAAAAGGTATTTCAATACCAAGATTTTGAGGCAGCAAGTGATCATAAAAACTGTCATAAAAGATCATTACTAGGGATGAGAGAATCGACTTCGGATGAAACATCTGAAGTCTATTCGCATAAAACTTTGTTCTAATACTGTAAAGTATTAGAATTTGTTGGCTCCGATGTGCCGTAGTTATTGCTTTGCGAAGTCTCGTGAGACTTCGTGTAATAACTTCATAAATTAATTTGTTCTGTAAAAATCCATTTCCCGAACTCGGGTTCAGTTCCAAATGGTACCTTGGAACCGAACCCGAGTTCAGGAAATTGTTTTTTACAGTACAAATTAATTAATGAAGTTATTATACAAAGTCTTGCGAGATTTCGCAAAGCAATAACTTCGGCTCATCTGAGCCAATACATTCTAATACTGTAAGGAGCTCCTGCTCCATACAGTATTAGAACAATGTTTTATGCGAATAGACTTCGGATGTTTCATCTGAAGTCGATTAGCTCATCCCTTATCATTACCATACTCCCTTGCCTTCTCTTACATCACAGGTGGTGGTGGTGGTCGGGGGGTGATGGTGATGGGGGTAATACTGACCCTTTTTAACACATGCAGGGAGAAAAGCAAACTGTCATTTCTTTGGGACTCACTAGTGTAATACCCCAGAGTGGTGTTACCACTCCTGCACCCTGCTACTACCTTTAATGTGCTAACAAAATGTCATCTTATATATTTTGTTCCAGGTCCTCTCCATATTGTGCATTGATAATCTTGTTATGCAACTGTTTATTACATGTATTATGCCTGGTTCACCAGCAGGTGGCAGCAAATATGGCAGAGCTACACTTAGAGAGAATGGAACTTACCATTATATTCTCCCCCCTTTGGGCAGAAGCGGGTCAGTCCTGCTTCCTGCCGGAAGGGTGGGGCAGAAGTTTCCAGTTAGTTCTAGTCTCCCTTAGACAGGGCAAGAAAATTTTAGGCCGCAATATAGCACTCTGCATTCCTTACTAAACCTGGGACGCGACATAGAGAGGGCCCTGGGGGGAGGTGCACGTTGCACTAGCTTGATGGACTGACCGATATTTCTGATTCCCCAGGCACCTGGACTTAACCTTCGTGTAACGTATTAAGTTCTCTTTTTATCCCTTTCATTTTACAAACTTATTTTGCACTGTATGTATATGTCTGTGTATTTTATGTTATATTTTCTATGATAACCCCATTGTTTGTACGCACTGTCCTTTTTTGATATTATAACTTCACTTTAATAAGAGCCTTCTTGTGTTGTAATGATTCCATGACCTTAGAAGAAGAGTTACCTATATTGAGTAAGAATCCCTGTGAATGCTAGCAGTTGTAGTGGATACTTAGGTGTTATTTAATGCAAAGGTGTCTCATCAGTCTGATATGACGAGTGGTGGCAGCTAAGATTGATTAGTTTCAGGAAGGAGTGCTGACAGAGGGAGGTCCAGTGTGACCCTGCAGACTCCTGTCACGGCTGTGTCTCGGTCTCTGTGTAGCTTGCCATGACACATTTGCCATGCATGCTGGTTGCCTGGGGCAATGTGTAGTTTATGCAGCATGTGTGTACACTTCTCCTTTAAGGTTTGTTTCACTTCCCTGTCTGGTGCTTTTGGGTTAACTACCTGGCTGGGTGTGGTCACTAGGTTCTTATATTGTCTGTCGCTGGTAGCCTGGAGTTCAGTTGTCATCCAGCCTCTGTTGGTGCTGGAGATATGCTCCTGTCCTGGTTATTCCTTCTACCCAGTTTTTGAGGGCCTCCTATTGAGACATCAATGTCTCTCCAATTTCTTCCCCTTGTTTCTATGTCCTTTACCCATCCTCACCTGTTGTTTTGTTTGGTGTGGTTTATGTTCAGGGTGTGTTGTTATGTCTAGTTTTGTGTTCTCTGTCTGGTCTATTTAGTGTTTGTAGTCCAGCATGGTTGCTAGACATTTCCAGTGACCATCAGACCATCAGGGTGACTTAGGGTCCTAGGTTCCTGTGTATGAACCCTCCTACCAGGAGTCAGGGCTAGGATCAGGGTTGCAATAGGAGGTCCTGCTCCCTTTTCCGGCATCAAGGCCTAGTTTCTATTCCCGTTTAACATTGGTGTTCGGTGGGGAGTTGACCCCCACCGTGACAGCTCCCCTCCTGAATCTATGTCCATGATCCTGATAGGTAGGCGGAGGTAATGGCAGGATAGATGGAGTTATCTAATTGCCCCTGTTACTGAGCTGGGATCTATTTGACTTTGATACCGTAGACACACATACGTGGCCTCAGTTCTCAGGAGGAAGCACATGGCTCAAATATAAATTTTTCCACTTATTTCTTTGATCTACACTGCAAAATAAGGGTTTCATGTGTGACTTCGGCTGGAAAGGACACTAGCCGTATAACGTAGCTGTATAACACTGGTACATAAAATTTTATGATAGGGCTCTAGTTTCTGTGAAGTTGTTCCATCGTATTGATTTTTATTGCTACAATCTCCGGCCTGCACGGACATGGAAGAGGAATGTAAAGGGAGGAGTTACCTACTCCTAACAATAATTTCAATATCTGGATCCCTCTATCACCCCAAGCCCCTTTAGGCCACCTGCACATCTTGCGCAATATATGTTTTCTGCGTGGTACAGTACTAGTAAAATGTATGAGATTACACAAATCTCGTGTACACTTTGAGGATTGTTTCTGTGCAGAAATTGACCTGCATTGCAGATTTCCAAATCTGCAGCATGTCAATTATGTTTGCGGTTTTATCTTTGGATTTCCCTTTTCAATGTAAAGCTGAGATCAATCTGCCAAACAATTGCAAATGTTGGTGCGGATATGCTGTCGAAGCTCACAAGCACGTTGTCCTGCACTTGTGTGCAGGGGACCTTAAACAGCGGATTCCTGGGCCCCTTTTATACATTATATTAACCTGCTCCCCAGCACCCACGTCGCTCTGGATCCCCGCACGGGCGCCGCTACCATCTCAGGTGTTCTGATCCACGCGACGGGGAGATGCAGCAGCGGCCGTGCAAGGATCCGGAGCAACGCGAGTGTCGGGGAGCAGGTAAGGCTACTTTCACACTATTGTTTTGGCTTTCCGTTTGTGAGATCCATTCAGGGCTCTCAAAAGCGGTCCAAAACGGATCAATTTTGCCCTAATGCATTCTGAATGGAAAAAGATCTGCTCAGAATGCATCAGTTTGCCTCTATTCAGTCACCATTCCACTCTGGAGGCAGACACCACAACGCTGCCTGCAGCTTTTTGCTGTCCGCCTGACGAAGCGGAGCCAAACGGATCCGTCCTGGCACACAATGTAGGTCAATGGGGACGGATCTGTTTTCTCTGATGCAATCTGGCACAATAGAAAACGGATCGTCCCCCATTGACTTTCAATAGTGTTCAAGACGGATCCGTCATGGCTATATAAGACATAATACAACTGGATCTGTTCATGACGCATGCATGCGGTTGTATTATTGTAATGGAAGCGTTTTTGCAGATCCATGATGGATCCGCAAAAAACACTAGTGTGAAAGTAGCCTAAGTCTAATATATACAAGGGGCCAGACCGGAGTCCTCCAGTCTATGGGCCACTTCGTTCTTGATATAGATGCGGGTCCCAGAGGCGGGACCTGCACCTATCAGACAATGGGAACATATTCTAGCGATATGCCCCCACTGTCTAAGATGAGAATACCCCTTTAAGCATCACATTTCCAGCAGGGCTGTGGAGTCGGAGTCGGAGTCGAGGAGTCGGAGTCGGAGGCAATTTTGGGTACCTGGAGTCGGAGTCGGCAAAAAATGGACCGACTCCGACTCCGACTCCTACTAGATTTAAATTGGAATAAAAAAAAATTGGAATAAAAAAAAAGCAAGTTTAAATGTCCCAATTCAGATAAAGTTATTAATTACTTCTCTACTGTAAGAATAAAGGCCAATGCATGCAGTGCGTCACGTTACCGCTAAACAAAGACGTTAAGTGACCGTGAAGAAGCATGCTTTTCATATGCTTTACTATGCAGTTAAAGGGACACTGACAGGCTGATTTACCGGCTAAAGATATATCTGCTGGTATTCATCAGAGGATTAGGAATACAACTAGACGACTGTTACCCCCAGTTGAGGTTTACTTGTGTTTAAAAACGTTTTAATCAATATGCAAATTCTCTACCTTTGTGCCCAAGGGGCAGGCGCACATGTAGAGTACTGGCAGCACTAGACAGGACTAGGTAGCGAGGAGGAAGAGAGAAAGCTGGCACAGCCTCAGCATAGCCAGACGAGGCTGCTGCCAGCACTCTACACGTGCGCCTGCGCAGGAATTCAGCGTTCGGCTAGCCTGAAAAAAAGGCCAGTGCAGTGAATAATAATGAGGGGAACAGCGCTGGGAAGCTGTACTTGGGCGCGGCTGGGCACAAAGCAGCAGGAGACGCTGCCCCATTGGGCACAAAGATAGTGAATTTGCATACAGATTAAAATGTTTCTTAAACACAAGTACAGCTTAACTGGGGGTAACATTAGTATAGTTTTATTCCTAATTCTCTGATGAATACCAGTATATATATATATATATATATATATATATCTTTAGCTGGAAAATCAGCCTGTCAGTGTCCCTTTAAGGAGCGGCAATACTTACACTTTCCATTGTCTTGTGGTCTGCTGTTACAGGGAACCCATGGTTATCCTCGCCTCTCACTGATAACTGATTAAGGACTGGAGACACTTGTATAAGTGAAGGGAATGGATAGTCAATAGTTCAAGACTGAAGCTGTAAACCATTTGAAAAACTGCTATCATTCAGCTAAGGCTATAAAACATGTAAACTCAGATTGTTAGCTTAAATTTTAAACATGACTATGGGATTCTACTAGGAAAATCATGTTTTAAAATAAATGCCCCTTCCCCTGCCCCTTCCTGGATCCTCCCACTGCTCTATCTTCAGCAGAAGATCAGCACACAAAGGAGAAGGCAGCAGCTTCTGCTCAACTACCTCTGTGCTAGAGAAGATTAGAAGAACTTGGTGGAACAGCTTCGTATTTGCATATTAAATACAGAGGAGTCGGAGTCGAGGAGTCGGAGTCGGAGTCGGAAGTTTCAAAATCTGAGGAGTCGGAGTCGGAGTCGGAGTCGGACAATTTATCTACCGACTCCACAGCCCTGATTTCCAGTATGATAAGCTGCTTTCATACATACATACATACATACATACAGAGGAACAGTTAAAGGCTGTGCAAAAGTTAGCTTTTACCCACATAGCTCTGATACAAATCCAACTTCTATTCCTGTATACAATTCTGCATACATGACACGAGTAAGGACTTTGAGAGTATGCATTTGGAAGTATTATATATGCATAACTGTTGTGATGATGTCTAGAGTTGAGCGAATCGAAGTCAAACGAATTGAAAAAATGTCATTCGCTTCAAAGCCGAATTTTCTCACACTTCATTGTAATGAATCAATTTTCCCTAAAATGGAGGTTAAAAAAAGCCAAAACATACTCACCTCATCCGTTTGCACGTGAAGAGGCTATCGAGGTCATCTTGATTGCAGAAACCACGAGAAATGATGACAGTGATGATGATGATGTGATTATAAGGCAGTGAGGGCAGCAGCAGTCAGGGTGGAGCACGTCTCCACACATCAGGAAACAGAAGATAGGGGGCACTGCTGATGCACAAAATGGTCCATTTTAGAGCTATTTTTCTCATAGAAGTGTACAATTTCAGTAATTAAGGTATATTACAAAATGGTCAGTATCGCTGCCTTTACACATTACTTAAAAAAAAAAAAAAGTTGAACTTCATTTTTTTCTCACCATGGGGATTCTCAATGTGATCATTTTATTACTTCTATAATTGTTTTGTACTCTCAGTATAGTAAAGCACTATTGCCTATCTCTATGCCTGATAGGCATAGGGTCATAGAAGGCCCCCGGCCTCTGTTAGACTCCCAGCTGCCATGGCAACTCATTGGAGCCCCTGCTAACCATGGAATCTAAAGGCTGTATTAGACAGCCCGTTTCTGCTAGCGATTGTCTGAAAAGAAACGTTCCTGCTCACTAGTGGAGGAGACCACTGCTATTACATGCAGGGATCTCCTCCTCAGTATAGGGAGGAGTGATCGTTATGCCATCGTTCTTCCCTATACTGAATCATTGTTTGTGGCAGCAGATCATGATTAGGGTAAGTTCACACAGCTGATTTTCAAAATACACATGTAAAAAAACAGAGCTGAATCCTGCAGATTTTTATGCCACAAAATTATGTGCGTTTTTTAATCTATTTTTGTAAAGCATTTTTCAGGCAGATTTTTTCTGTTTTTTTTTTTTCTGTTTTTTTGGGGGTTTTTTAGACTCCACTGCTTGGTTTCTATGCCAACCATAGAAACTCCACCATTCTTCTTCATCCCAGGAGCCATTTTAGATAACATATAACAGCACGTCTGTATGTTCACTATGAGCTCCCATAATCGCATTAAAGTACACAGAAATGAAATGCACTTTTTAATGAGAATTATAGTAAACATATCCAGAATTGCACTTTTATGTATCAAAACAAATAAAAACATTTTTTAGACTCCACAGCTTGGTTTCTATGCCAACCATAGAAACTCCACCATTCTTCTTCATCCCAGGAGCCATTTTAGATAACATATAACAGCACATCTGTATGTTCACTATTAGCTCCAATAATCGCATTAAAGTACACAGAAATTAAATGCACTTTTTAATGAGAATTACAGTAAACATATCCAGAATTGCACTTTTATGTACCAAAACAAATAAAATTTTTTTTTAGCCTCCACGGCTTGGTTTCTATGCCAACCATAGAAACTCCACCATTCTTCTTCATCCCAGGAGCCATTTTAGATAACATATAACCGCACATCTGTATGTTCACTATGAGCTCCAATAATCGCATTAAAGTACACAGAAATGAAATGCACTTTTTAATGAGAATTATAGTAAACATATCCAGAATTGCACTTTTATGTACCAGAACAAATAAAACTACACCCCTTTTTTAAAAAACGTATTCAAAACTTTATTCAATTCAATAGTACTTTTCCCACAAACATTTTTGTTGCATTTACGCACAAAAAAACGTGCGTATGTGCACATCGCAAATGGTGCATTTTTTTTTTGCTTCCCATTAATTTGAATGGGAAAATCAGCACTGATTCTTCCCCAAGATAGGGCATACTGCTTCTTTTTTTACACATGTAATGTGTAATGTAGTGCTCAAATTAATGAGTGGCTGTTTATAGGTGTTTTTTTAAACTAATTTTAAGGGTCCATTCACACATCCGTGGAATGGGTCCGCATCCGTTCTGCCATTCATTCTCAATGGGGACGGAAAGGATGCACACAGAACTAGGGACACGAGCGATAGCACGACATTTAAAAGGTTAGTGTGATTTTTTTTTAAAACAGCCCTCTACTCTCTGGCGCTTCCAAAAAACTTGGACAACCCCTTTAAAACCTATTGCTGAATTTTACAGTGTTGCTTGGTTGATGTGGTGCTATTAGCTCTTGGGACGCCCCCACTGCCAGCCGAGCAGAGAGCGGCTGTAAGGTATGTTTATTATGGAGGACTTGACATGTGCATTTTAATATAGGAAAGCAATAACCTCTATGGTAACCAGCAATATCTCTCATGTACAGTGTACAACAACTTACACAGTAACGTAACCCATTACTAAACCACCATAAAATGAGTAACAATGAGACATCTGTCTGAGACGGATATTATCTGTATGACTTCCTGTTTCAGCACTGGCATGTCACCATAATATAGGGGAAAACACAGCTTGTTCGGGAGATAAGGCACTATTTAGTCTAATGAGAATCATCAATGTATAATATATGGGCACAATATACTGCTCTACAAACAGTACGCTATATACTAGAGTTCATGTACTAGTCTCTCGGTCTCAGAAGGTGATGATTCTCCTGCAGAAATCCAGTTACTAAGGAATCTTTACAGTAGAGTGATGCTCTCTGGGTAAAAGTATGTAAAATACAACTGTTCTCCTCCACAATGAAGAACATTATCTCTCTCCTGCAAGGGACTGGGAACCTAAAGTGGCCCTGGAAAAAAATACCTAAAAGTGGCCCCATATGGCAGGTGGGTCTAAATTGACAGGAAGCAGGGCAACAAAAGTAGGGGGGTCCGCAATGCCATAGAGAAAAATACAACATACCACAGTACCGCACAATATCTTGCCCCAAAAGCTATCCCTCTGAGTTTGTAATGAATAGCCACCATTTTTTCTCCACCTCTTCCAGTTGTCTCTGATTAAGATATAGAGCAGGGGCTTGGGCGTCCCCCCGATCATTGGTCTAGCAGAAAATTTCCCTGTAAGGTCTATGGGCAATCCACCCCTGCTCTCCTATGAAGAAATAAACTCTGTTCCTTGGTATGTAAATGTATGCCATTTATGTTCACATCCATTGCTGCAAATTCAACTTTGTGAAATAAAAAGTTGGTATGAAAAGGGCTCAAGAGCAACCAATACACACATATATAGCACTATTATTATTATTTCACAGCTCCTGTGTTTGCTCACTACTACCTGGTACTACCTGCCAGGGTTGACTTCTAGCACAGCTGCCCATAGGCATCAACACCCTGTGCCTGTTAAGAAATCAGGTCCTGCTACCATGGATCTTAAAGTGAATAATTAATTATAATTTTTTTATGTTGCAAATGTCTAGATCTTCTATATTCATTTCCTCAGCCACAGAGTGTCCCTATGATATAGTGGTAAGGTGAAAGCAGCATGAGGAGACCACAGAGTGTCCCAATGACAGAGTGTGGAGGTGGCAGCAGCAACATCAGGAGACCACAGAGTGGCAAGGTGACATAGTGTGGAGGTGGCTGCAGCATCAGGAGACCACAGAGTGACCCAGTGACAGAGTAGGGAGATGGCAGCAGCATCAGTAGGCCACAGAGTGGCAAGGTGACATAGTGTGCAGATGACAGCAGCATGAGGAGACCACAGAGTGGCAAGGTAACATAGTGTGGAGGTGACGGCAGCATCGGGAGACCACATAGTGACCCAGTGACAGAGTTGGGAGGTGGCAGCCGCATCAGGAGACCACAGAGTGACAAGATGACATAGTGTGGAGGTAGCAGAAGCATCAGGAGACCACAGAGGGGCAAGCTGACATAGTGCGGAGGTAACAGCAGACACAGGAGACCACAGAGAGGCAAGGTGACAGTGTGGAGGTGGCAGCAGCATTAGGAGACCACAGAGTCACCCAGTGACAGAGTGGGGAGGTGGCAGCAGCATCAGGAGACCACAGAGTGGCAAGGTGACATAGTGTGGAGGTGGGTGGCAATACCAGTACCAGCTGAAGATGGTGGGTGAAAGAAGGAGCACTTGACATCAGATGTGTAACATCAGGCGGGTGGCAGCATCAGAATAGTAGCTGAGGCAGGTAGCCAGAAGAAACTGGTCTCTTTTGTCAAAGTGTTGGTGTGGCACCATGGATGATCTAGTCTGATGCATCAGGCATTGGTGGGTGGAAATCCTGGCTGATCCAAGCCTGATTCATCTTGACAAAGTCTGGAAGATTCATATACCAATCTGTCTTCGGTGCACTCTGTTTGAAGGCTGTCTGTAGGGTTCCAACCCCGTATACAAGCAAATATAATAACATAAATATAATAACAGCAGCCAAAGTTATGATGCTTAAGTCGTTTATTTTCTTGCAAATTGATACTTGTGCAGCAGTAACAGTATAACGTTTCGGCATATATTTGCCTTCGTCAGATACTACATGAAAAAATACATATAATGAGATAAATCGTATAAACAAAAATGATCAGTGACAATACAAAAATAAAAGTACAAAATTAAAGTATATGATACACTGATAAATAGGAATACAAAACGTAGAATCTTATGTGTCACAGGTCCGTAAATTAATAATGGCGATGTGTCCTCTGTAAATTACGGTAGGTAAAGAACCAAATAAATGTGTGTCCGTATGATATAGCAACAAATCCTTCATGTTTTGTTCACTCTGCAGCTTAAAGTGCATTAAGGAAAATTAACGATATAGTGGTAATACATAATATTTCAACATAATGAATATGACACAGTAGTCCATAAGGTTAACCGAAGATATATATGTCTGCCAATAAGAATGCATAACAATAGTACAACTGGCTCAATTGAACAATACTTATAAAAGCTATGTGAACTTACCTATTCCGCAGGTGAAGAAGGAGGAAGTGAGGATAGGACGCAGGAGGTAGTTACATGCATATAGCATGTTTGGAACTGGATGGGCGTCTGCCGAGTGTGGAAGAGAGGGGGGATTTTATACCTATGTGCTTCAATTAAGGTAGGGAGGAACCGGGCCGGAAGGGGGCGTGGCCAAAATGGGACGGAAGTGAACTTGTATAAAGTTATAAATCAAGGATATTGAGGAGGCTATTAGGTAATAGTAGCGTTCATAGGACTATTAGGAGGGAGTGAGAATCTAAATCCTAGTTCACCTCAGCAGCGCTGAGCAATGTGCTGCATTCAGCCGATGGACCGGAAATGCCATGCGTTCCACTGTGGAACGCATGGTGTATCAAGCTCTAGCTAGTAAACCGGAAGTCGCGTGCGTTCCACTGTGGAACGCACGGCGAATCGTACTATGAAAGGAGGAAGTGTATGTGTACTGCTGTTTTTATCTCTTTAGATGTAATATGTATACAAGTGGTATAGTATATATTAAATCGCGGAATACATAACATAAAAGGCTGACTAGGATTGTGTCTCTTTTTGTGGGGTAAATAAGGTTATGTGTGTACGAAAATAATGTGTGTACGAAAATAATGCAAAATCATCAATAATACGCCTCTTATATGTTAAATATTAAGGTATTGGCTTAATGAAATAATGCAAGGGGATAATGTGTATGTGTATTCAATGTGGTATGTGGTACGAAGAAGGGCAAAAAAGAAAAAAGAAAAAAAGGGGGAACGACAAAGAGAAAAACAATTACCAAGACAGAAAGGATATAGACTGCGGCCAGGTAAGTATTCTAACGAGCCTATGGAGAAAAAAGAGAGAAAGAAACGAATGTTAGCTCATGTCTACAAGATGATACACCCTGGTTACATAATTAAATCACAAAACCAGGTATATTCAGGTGAAACACTGTATTTCGTACTCGCGATTTAGACCTTTCGGTGTTAGGCTATCTAGTCTATGAATCCAATAAGCCTCCCTCATTTTGAGTAGACGAATTCGATCGCCTCCTCTGCGCGGGATGGGAACATGTTCCAATACTTGGAACTTCAATTGAGAGATGTTGTGACGTTTATCGTGAAAATGGGCCAGGACTGGTAGTAATAGGTTGTTGTTACGGATTCTGGACTTATGTTGACATATACGTTCCCTTATTTTTTGTGATGTTTCACCAACGTATACCAAGCCACATGGGCATTTTAACATGTATACAACATGATCAGAGTCACAGGTGAAGTAGTCACGGATGGTTATGGATTCCCCCGTGCGTGGGTGAGAAATATGTGATCCTTTTAATACATGTGAACACTGCATACACCTAAGACAGGGGAACGTGCCTCTTTTTTGTGTCTTCAAAAAAGTTTGTTTAAATGATTGTTTACTTGTGCCTACGTCTGCTCGTACCAGTAAATCCCGTAGATTTTTTGGACGTTAATTACACGGCAGTATCGGTTGTCCAAACTCTAGAATTGTGGGGTACGCTTTATTGAGGATAGACCAGTGGCTACGGATGATGTTCAATATCTTTTGAGCACAGGGGTGATATGTATGAATAAAGGGAATACGTGGGGCTTGAGGTAGAATTTTGATCTTTTGGGTAGGTTTCTGTTGAATGATAGACTTAGGGTAACCTCTTTCTAGGAACCTATTTTCCATTTCCTTTATGCGTGTTTCCCTTTGGGATGCATCTTGTACAATCCTATTGATCCTGTGATACTGTGAGTTAGGTAATGATTTTTGGTATTGGGAGGATGAAAACTCGAAAAATGTAATAAATTGTTGCGGTCGGTTGGTTTACGATAAAGATCCGTCTTCAGTCTGCCTGAAGTATCACGTTTTACTGTAGTGTCCAAGAAATTAATGGTAGTGTGGTCATAACTGATGGTAAATTGAAGTTCCGGATATATTGAGTTCATGTATGCGTGGAATTGTAGTAGGGAGTCCAATGGGCCCCGCCAGATGCAAAATATATCGTCAATATAACGTTTCCAAACCATAGCATGTTTAATGAAAAGTGAATTGGTATAGATGTATGATTTCTCAAAATAATCCATGTAACAATTAGCATAAGGCGGGCCACATTGGACCCCATTGCTGTACCCCGTTTCTGCAGGTAAAATGTATCCTGGAATAAGAAATAGTTATATGTCAAGACTATGTGTAATAGATCCAGACAGAAGTTTAATACGGGTGTATCTGTATTAACGGATACAAGTAATTCTTTGACTGCAATAACGCCTTTAGTATGCTGGATAGAGGTGTACAAGCTGGCAACGTCCCAGGTGACCAGAAAAGATTCAATGGGTAAGGGGTCAAGTTGTGTGATGATGTTTAAAAAGGACTGAGTGTCTAGTAAAAAGGACCTGGTATTTTTACGTGAGGTGTAAGTAATTTCTCTAGACAGATTGAAAGTGGGGATAGTACAGAATCTGTAGATGCGACAATCGGTCTTCCGGGAGGATTTTCTAGGTTTTTATGGATTTTAGGTAATATGTAGATGACTGGGATTATAGGGTGCTGTTTGGTGAGAAAGGTGACAGTGGCATCGTCTATTGTCCCTATATTTCTGTGTTTTTGTAACATAACATTAATTTCTGCACTAATTGTGGAAGTCGGATTTCGGTCTAGCTTCTGATATACATCACTGTCACTAAGCTGATGTAAAATCTCAGATACATACTTAGTCTTGTCCATAATTACCATGGCACCCCCTTATCCGCTGGTTTTATTATTAGCCTATCATCTTGGCTTAAGGCTTTCAATGCTTGTCGATCCGTGACACTTAAATTGTGACAAAATTTATACCTCCCTTACTGAGGTCTCGCCTAAAGATATTCAAGTCTCTTCGGACGAGATCGACAAAAGTTTCCACCGGTGGTTTGTTTTTCGGAGGGTTAAATGTGCTCTTGTTCCTTAATCCTAGAGTTTTAATAGAGACTGGAGTATATTCTGTCTGTATAACCGTAGGTGGTTCTTTCTGTTCCCGAAGTGTGCTTTGAGTCTTACTGTACGGAAGAATCTCTGTATATCCATGTCTAATTGGAATGTGTCCAGTGCATGAGACGGGCAAAAAGATAAGCCCTCTGTAATAAAGTTAGTTGTGCTGGACTAAGAGTCACAGAAGAAATATTAAAAATTAATGACTGTACCTGGGAACGCGTTGTTACAGCTGTGGCTGCTGTGCCAGAAGAGGGACCCGTTCTGTTTCCTCTCCTAGGGCCTCGAGGAGGACGGAATCGTGATTGTGATTCTTCACTGGACTGTGATCGAAAGGAATCTACAGATGGTGATCGTCTCTCCGTGGGATATTGTTGGTAGGGGAAAGAGTCGAGCCATTTGTATACCCGGTTTAGGCGATAATCTTCTGTGTCTCTCATAAACTTTTGTTTCTTTGTAGTTTCAATGTTCTTCCGTCGCTCCGTTAGGATTGACGAGATGCGTTGTTGAAGTTGAGTATATTCATCTGTAGACATCGTTTCCTTCAATTGGCTTTCTGTTGCCTGAATTAATTCTTTAGTCTCCGTTATTGCTGTATGTAGAAAGGACAATGTGAGAGTGATAATGTCAAATGAACACTTGTTCAGGATTTGCTCAAATTTAGTGCAATAGTCCGGGTTATCACGGAAAAAAGTAGGTCTGGTACGGATTCGAAGACCTCTAGGAATCCTTTTCATACGTAGGTATTCCGCTAAAGAAATACTGTGTAATTCATAGTTTAGAAGGCGTCGTGATTCCCTCTCCAGGTCACGGGTTTTAAACTCGGAAGCTGGAGTCTGGAGAAAATCATTTGATTTCCGGTCTACTGAGCTAGTATCCGTGTGACTACATCTCATTGACTGACAGTGGAACGCATGGTCATCTTACAACAGGTGCTATACCAAGTCTGAATGCAGCACATTGCTCAGCGCTGCTGAGGTGAACTAGGATTTAGATTCTCACTCCCTCCTAATAGTCCTATGAACGCTACTATTACCTAATAGCCTCCTCAATATCCTTGATTTATAACTTTATACAAGTTCACTTCCGTCCCATTTTGGCCACGCCCCCTTCCGGCCCGGTTCCTCCCTACCTTAATTGAAGCACATAGGTATAAAATCCCCCCTCTCTTCCACACTCGGCAGACGCCCATCCAGTTCCAAACATGCTATATGCATGTAACTACCTCCTGCGTCCTATCCTCACTTCCTCCTTCTTCACCTGCGGCATCGGTAAGTTCACATAGCTTTTATAAGTATTGTTCAATTGAGCCAGTTGTACTATTGTTATGCATTCTTATTGGCAGACATATATCTTCGGTTAACCTTATGGACTACTGTGTCATATTCATTATGTTGAAATATTATGTATTACCACTATATCGTTAATTTTCCTTAATGCACTTTAAGCTGCAGAGTGAACACAACGTGAAGGATTTGTTGCTATATCATACGGACACACATTTATTTGGTTTTTTACCTACCGTAATTTACAGAGGACACATCGCCATTATTAATTTACGGACCTGTGACACATAAGATTCTACGTTTCGTATTCCTATTTATCAGTGTATCATATACTTTAATTTTGTACTTTTATTTTTGTATTGTCACTGATCATTTTTGTTTATACGATTTATCTCATTATATGTATTTTTTCATGTAGTATCTGACGAAGGCAAATATATGCCGAAACGTTATACTGTTACTGCTGCACAAGTATCAATTTGCAAGAAAATAAACGACTTAAGCATCATAACTTTGGCTGCTGTGATTATATTTGCTCATCTTGACAAAGGTCAGTCTCTCCACAATGCGAGTTCTTCTTGGGGTTACTATGGCTCCCCCCGCACTAAACACCCCCTCTGATGCCACACTACTGTTCGGGCAGGACAGCTTTTCCAGGGCAAACTCTGCCAGTTGCGGCCAGTTTGGCTGCCCAGTAGTCCAGCAGATCTTCAATGACGACTGGCAGGGTGCAGTTCTGCCACCCCACCCCTCCCCAGCAGCCATGGCAGTGGAATGTGAGTGCACAGGGCCCCCCCGGTCAGACCTGTGAGAGGATGGACGATGGCGCAGATAGGCAGCGGCCAACTGACTACATAGGATGTCTTTATAGTAGTTCAATTTGTCCTCCCCCTCAGCTGGTGTATAAAAGGCCCCAATTTTGGACCGGTAGTGAGGGTCCAACAAGGTGGAGAGCCAGAAGTCATCCCTCTGCCAAATGGTGACAATTCAGCTGTCACTACAGAAGCAAGTGAGCATTCATCAGACCATTTGTTTAAGTGATGCAGAGGGACTCCCTGCATCCATCTCCACTGCATACTGCCACGGTGTGTCTGGGTCCTCTGCCTCGTCGCTCTGTAGCTCCTCTGGCTGGTCCTGCTCCTCCTCTCCTGTGTAGAAAATTGTACACAGGAGGTAGGCTCCTGCAAAGCGGGTGGTCTACCGTGAGCATGTTTGGCTCCCGACCTCCCACTGCTGACTCCCGGTCACATTAGCGACTGACTGGCTCCACCGCTGGCTCACAGGCAAGCTGCCACCCTCTTCTCCCGATGATGATTAAGCCCCTTCCTTACCCGGCTCCCAAGTGCGATCAGCTACATCATCATAATCGAGTACTGTCTGCACGTCACTGATGTCCTCCTCAACCATCTCTGGGTCAGGAGCCTGACCGCTCGTAACACCAACTCCCATGCCACTCTCCTTATCACTGCTTGACCGCCTAGTGGAGGAAGCGTCGGATGTCTCCTCCACATCTTGGCTTGCCAGTAGCTGCTGACTGTCTTCTAGTAGCTCGTCCTCACTGTATAGTGGAGCTGAGCCAACAGCATATAATACTCTGGCTGAGGAAACAGAAAAGGACAGAGGCAGGTTGAGGACAGGTGAGCGCACAGGGCCTGCTCCCAGGCCATGCCAACTAAGGGTTGTGTCTGACGAACCCACTGACTCTTGGCTGGGGGTGTCTGATGTCACTTGGGATGAAGTGGTTGACCGAGTCAACCATTCAAGAACCGCTGGGTTGCTGGTCAAGGCACGACCGCTAGATGACACCGGGATCTCAGGCCTCTCGCTGTGACTCCTGCTGCCACGCCCCCTTACTCTGCTTACCTGTGCCTGCACCAGAAACATTTAGGCCTCTGCCACTCCTGTGTGCAGGGTCTTGCACTTCTCTGTCTGACATACTGTTAGATCAAGTAAATAAATAAAAAGTAAATTAAAACCTCCAAAAAAAGTCTGTAATTTCTTCACTTCACCACACAACGGCTAATAAGCCCTTTTCCCCCCCACTAATACACATAAAAAAGGGCTTTAGAACATATAACTGCACCACTGAACGGCAAATTTATTTTTTCTTTTTCGACTAATACACACCACAAAAGGCTTTAGAACATATAACTGCACTGCTGACTGGCAAATATATATATTTTTTCCCACTAATACACAAGAAAAAGGGCTTTAGAACATTTAACTGCACAACTGAACGTCAAATATATGTTTATATATATTCTAAAGCCTTTTGTGGCATGTATTAGTGGAAAAAGAAAAAATATATTTGCCTGTCAGCGGTGTAGTTATATGTTCTAAAGCCCTTTTTCTCGTGTATTAGTGGAAAAAGAAAAAATATAACTGCACCGCTGACCGGCAAATATATTTTTTCTTTTTCCACTAATACACGAGAAAAAGGGCTTTAGAACATATAACTCAACCGCTGAACTGCAAATATATTTTATTTTTACCACTAATACATGACAAAAAGGGCTGTAATTTTCTCACTGCACCACACAACGGCTAATAAGCCCTTTTTGTTCCCCACTAATACAAGCGAAACAATGCTTTAGAACATATAACTGCACCGCACAAGGGCAAATAAGATTTAGAAATAATAAACCCTGTTAATGCCTGTATCAAACAACACTTGCACCCTAATAAGAACGGTTTTCTGGAATTACAGAGCTGTATAATGGCAATTTGGGTGCCCAGTCAGTGCAGCAAGGTGTAATAGGATTGTTCCTATTACCCAGGCTGTAACCTCCGCTACTGAACCCTGTTCTACATAAATGCTGTGGAATAATTCTTCCCTGTCCTTTCCCTACACCTTGAATAATCTTTCCCTGCACTTGTAAATCGTTTTTTAGCACAATTAAGTTTTTTCTAACATTGTTCCTAGTGCCTGCAGACATCTCTCTCTGCATTAAGTACACTGGTGAATGGCAGAATCCAAGGTGGTTGCCGCTATTTATAGGGCTGTGACATCACAGGGCTGGCTGGCTGCTGATTGGCTGCATGCATGGCATTATGGGTGATCCCACCTTCCCAGAGTTCCTTGCTCCATGTCCTCACACATGCAGCAGCCATTTTAGGAAAAAATGTGATTCGTTATCACGAAACGTGAGGAAATTTGCCTCTGGTGCGAATCAAATTTTTCCTGAAATTCGGATCGAATTCCACTTCGTCAGCTTCGATTCGCTTGATCATAGATTATAGATTTTATAGAGAGAAGGCCAGGCTAAGGGTTGCAGGTGAAGCAGATATTAGGGATGTAATCCTAGCACTAGTCCCACCACTAGAGATGGCCTTGCGGTTCAACCGGCAGTAATTTTGCGGCAAACTTTGCGCGTTCGCGATTCGCTGAACATATGGCGATATTTGCATGCACCATATTCTTTTGCATTGACCCGTGACACATCTTTAAGTTGGGACAGGACAGCCAATTGAGTTTTTTCAGCATATGGACACACCCCCACCCTATAAATGAACCCGATCTGGCAGCCATTTTACATTCTGGGTTTTGCCAGTGTAGGGAGAGGTTTCTTTGTGGAGCAGGGAAAAACTCTTAGGGACAACTAATAGGGCCACAAAAGTTCTTTGAAGGACTGGTATAGGTGTGCCATCGATAGGTGTGACATACTGAGGGGTGTGGCATACTTATAATATACTTTCTAACATAGAAAGTATATTATAGTGCATTTGTATTGTGCAGCAGTTGTGTGCGGTTCTACTGCGATACTGCAGGTATATAGAGGGACAAATGTTATTGGAATAACTAATTGCAACTGGTGTGATATACCTGTTTCCCCAAAAAAACTGATTAAGGGGTACGATATACCTATTTCCACCAAATATTGATTCAGATGTTCTATGTACCTATTTACACAAAATACTGATTGGGGGGTGCGATATACCTGCTTCTGCAAAATACGGATTAAAGGGTTCTATATACCTGCTTCCACAAAATACTGATTGAGGGGTGCGATATACCTGCTTCCACCAAATATTGATTAAAGGGTTTTATATATCTGCTTCCACAAAATACTGATTGAGGGGTGCGATACACCGGCTTCCACAAAATGCTGATTGAGGGGTGCGATATACCTGCTTCTATCAAATATTGATTAATGGGTTTTATATACCTGCTTCCACAAAATACTGATTAAGGGGTTTGATATACCTGCTTCCACAAAATACTGATTGAGGGCTGCGATATGCCTGCTTCCACAAAATACTGATTAAGGGGTGGGATATACCTGCTTCTACCAAATATTGATTCAGGGGTTCTATATACCTGTTTCCACAAAATACTGATTAAGGGGATTGATATACTGGCTTCCAACAAATACTGATTGAGGCCTGTGATATACTTGCTTCCTCAAATACTGCTTTTCTCTAGGGACTTTGGCACAGGGTCATTTTGAAAATGACAGGCACAGGAAGAGGCAGGCTGTGTGCACCCCCAGAGACACCACCACCATAGCCCCTCTACTAGAGTCAGTGGAATTATTTTTCCATCTATTCCCAGACCTTACCGATGCTCAGCCATTCTTGGCAATGGATGAGGTAGAGGAGGTAGCAATGGCCGCCGAAAGAGGGTGGTCCACGCTGTCGCTGCCTACTCCGAGATCTCTAATGTCAGTGGTGGTGAAGGTGACGATGATGACGTGTCGATGGACGTCACGTGGGTGCCCACAAGAGAGGAAGAGGAGGGGAGTTCAGAGGGAGAGACGGAGCAGCAGATAGGGAGGAGAAGGAAGAGAAGCAGGAGAAGCAGGCAGAACTCGCAGTGCATAGGAGGCAAAAAGCAGACTGCAAATGTATCTGGAGCGAGCCATCCGTCACATCTTGCGCTCCCAGGATGCCGGCACATGGCTCCGCAGTGTGGGCTTTTTTAAACGTGTCAGCTGCTGACAGTAGTGTTTCCATCTGCAGCCTGTGCTGCGGTAAGCCCAACACTCACCTAGGGACGACCGCCTTAAGAAGGCACCTGGCCTCACCGAGCCCAGTGGGAGCAACGCCGTCAGAACCCACAAAGCTACACTCCCGGCGCTCCATGTCCTGCCTCTTCTGCTTCTCTTCTCTCCTCTCATTTGTCCTCCACTCCACCTTCCACCGTGCTGTCATCGCGTTCATCTAGCAGAAGGCAGGCTTCCGTGGCCCAAATGTTTGAGCGTAAAAAGTTGATGACGACGGATAACTCTCTTGTCCAATGGCTGACCGCTGGCTTGTCGGAACTGCTTGCTCGCCAACTGCTGCCATATAAACTGGTGGACTTGGAGGCCTTTTGAAAACTTGTGGCCATTGGCACACCGCAATGGAAGGTCCTCGGAAGGAAATATTTATCCCAGAACAGCATCCCAGAGCTATATGGCCATGTTCAGCGGCAAGTGAATATATCTCTGGCACACAGTGTCGGTGCCAAGATACATCTGACCACAGACACGTGGTCTAGCAAACAGTCAGGGAAGGTACATAACTTTTACTACCCACTGGGTGAACCTTCTGATGGCCATCAAGCATGTAACCAGTGGCACCCATGTGGATTTGCATGCAACAACGTGCCGTTAACAACTACCTGTACGAACTCTGCAGCAGGACAGGTTCTGGGGAGCTTGGTTTCTTTTCCCCACCCCATGGGCTGCTCATGCGCGACGCATGCAGACTTCTGTGGCCACTAAACTGGTCAGTCGCAGCCAGGGCGCCATCAGTGACATCGTTCCTTACGCCTTCTTTCTGGAGCGTGCATTGTGTTGTGTTATTGATCAAGCCATCGTGGAGCAGGAGCTGGAAGATGAGGAAGTCGCAATGCTGAATGAATTCCCAGGGGGGCTACTCCATCTGAGAAAAGTCAGCAGGAGTTTGAAGAGGAGTCAGAGGGGGACTCACATTTTTAAAAATGAATGAGGCATGGATCTCGGAGGAATTCAACACCTGTGACGACCACGTATAATTGAATTTCCTCATGCCAGCTCACACATATCCACCACCACCCAGAACAAAGAATGGTCCTTGTCTAATGTATGTACAGTGGCATAAAAGGCCTTTTCTGTCTAGCGAATGCCTAATGTTTTGGGCCTGTACTCCAACGGCCTGCAGAAAAATTGTTATCCACCTACCGCCTAATATACCTCCAGCCACATAATCACTTGTTCTGTTCTGTCCCGTGAATGCCTAATGTTTGGGGCCCGTACTCCCGTGGCCTAAAAGAAAAAATTTCTGGGCTCCAGCAGGGAGCCTAGAAGGGGAGTTTCCCTTTAAGACGCATAAAAATGGCCCCTGATTAAAATAAATATTTTTTGTGGGAATTTTTGCCATTGATCCCCCTCTGGTATGTCTCTGTCCATGTTGTGGGACCATTTGTGCACTGCTAGTAAGTATTTGGTGGCTGCAAATATGACCTAAAGGTTTTTCAGGTTCGCCTGCCATTAAAATGAATGAGGTCTGCCGCGAACACGCGGTTTGCGAACATTTGATTGCAAACGCACTTTTGCAAAACGTCCCCTGCCGATGTTCATCCATCGCTACCCACCACAAGTAGCACAGAGTATGAATCTTAAGGAAGGAAAGGAGATGGAGTATGAGAGGTGGATTGGGTTATTGGAGATGGCATGTACCCACCAGTTCACATATTGGATAGTGCAAAAAGGTGGGAGAGAAGAAATGATAGCACCAGGCATAACTCCCATCATCCTCAGGTCAGGATGAGGAATCAAAGAAGAGGAGCTGGACAAAATGGGGAGTGGATCCAATTTTATCAGATAAAACAAGAAAAATAATTACTAGAAGAGAGAGTAAAACTATTGGAGGGTCTACTAAAACAGAATGGTATACCCTTCCCTTACACCTATCTGCAGGGTTAGATACCCATTTCAATCAGTGTAAATGGTGTATTATGTGGACATATGATGAATGAATGGTGTATATAATATGGACATGTGATAAATAGTGTGTGTATAGCAAGACTGTAAGGACAATGAGTGAAGCTATAATGATAATACTGGATAATGCTGTAACCATTTTTCTCTTTCAGAGTTGTGTGCTCACTGTAGACTGGTGGCCATTCGCATGATATGTTTCCAGATGTAAAAAATACAGACCTTTATAAATTTTTAGGAAAATAATATAAGCCATATATTGTATTGGTACCCCGGACATATGTAAGGTTTTCTGCAACTTTCTGTTAACTACTGTCCTCTCAAAGCCAGTATGAGCAGGTACTGTCTATCTGGACAAAGGTACATTAACATATCAAAGGCAGCAAATAGTTGTCAACTGCCTAAGGAATGTGTGATAGTTGTCCTGTAGGAAAATACTGGACATTCCAGGTACCTTTATCAATCTTAACCAGAGTTAACCAAAAAGTGCTAGGAAATCATAGGGAACAACCAATCAGATGTGTCCAGACCATGTTCTAGAAGATTCTAGAACTGGATGTTAATCATATAAAATGCCAGAGTGTGAGACCCAAAGAAGGAGGGGGGCTGGACAGCAAGGAAGGAAGAGAGAAGAAAAGAAGAAAGTACAGACAGAGAAGGAGGACATAGAAACTGTAAGGGGCAAAATAAGGACTGATTAAGAGACCTAGACAAACCCATGTATGGCAATTACTGTAGAGTAAGAGTGATTTAGTTGTTTAGTTACCAAATGGTCTTGGGGGTATCTTTTATATTGTAATTTTGTAGTTTAGGTAATTGTAACTATTATTGTGCACAAGTCTCTCTGTATGTGATATATATTTATTGTTTTCCTTTATACTTCAATATTTACTCATCGATAATAATAATTGTAATTACATTTCCTCACTGTACAATATATGTATTTTATAATTTCACTCTTGTGTCTCATTTATTACACCCAACCTAAAGAGTCAGACCCAGTAAGAGGGTACAATATACCAGTATGTAATATATATTTAGATATATAATAATTTCTTATTCAGAGTACTCAAAATTTAGAATGGTACCACTGAGCTCATTGTATTCATAAGCAACTGTATAATTTTTTTTTACATATTTTTGAAGAGATCATTTGTGCACAAATGAATTGAGAGAATTCAGTATTTTAAAGTGAAATAATATTTCACTCTGGAAGGCTGAATTTATTAATCAGGTCAGTAATTTGTTCCACTGAATGTTTTTGAATATATGTTCTGTGAAGCTTCAATAGCAATTGATAATGGTATTACACTGATAAGTCTGATACTGCCTTGTTCTTATCCTTTCAGGTTCTCTTCAGGAGCATCTTTGGGCTAGTGATCACAATAAGGGAATGCTTAAATGAACAACACTCATTGACTCCAAGGGTCTATTCATATGGAAAATGTAAGGGCAACTGGAGAATGGACATAAACAGGGGATGTGACACTAGGAAACAGACATTAGAAGGACATTGCTGTTTACTTTGGTATTCAATGGTAAAGACTGAATAGATATGCCCAGGGTTATAATTATGTGGTTGGCATGATCCGTTTATTTATAAACTTGGTCAGAAACAAAGACATTGGTATACTTATTAATATGTTTAAATTGTAAAATATTTAGCTGGAGACATATATGGTCAATGTTTGAGGAATATATAGATAACAGAAGGTGGAGCACGTATTTAAAATCCAGATTACATATGTATAATGTTAATTGGCAGAAACAAAAATTAGTGTTGAAATGGAGGGAATTAAACAAGCTTGAGTAGGTTAATTATCAACATTTGGGAGATTTTATATATATATATATATATATATATATATATATATATAATTAGTCATTTGGTAACTTTCCATATGTAATGCTTTATTTATTATTATTATTATTATTATTATTATTATTATTATTCATCTATTATAGAACTATAAACTGCTGCTATGCTAGATATCCTTCTCACCCAATCATTATCATAGTGATAGAATTTAGCATTGTTAAACGTAGGAATTTGTTTGCAAAAAATCTCACTTCTCTATATTATGCTTGTATTGATGTGTGATTGTTGGAGGTGTGAATGATACTTAATATTTTGATGCACTCCAATCACGTGAAGAATCAATGTGAAATGACAGAAAACTGCAAAATTGCAGCTGGAAATAAGAATGCCACCCTGGAATAAGTGCGTCAGTGTAAAGCAATAAAAGACTCCACTCACCGGAATCACTCACAGAGTAGACATTGCAGCCGCTGAAGGCAGGAAGCTGGAGTGTCACAGTCCAACAATGGCTAAAGAACAAAATATTCACAGGGTCCAGCACTGTCACCAACCAGAGAGGAGGACAATGGACCTCCGCAAAAAGGACTTAGGTTGCCTCACACAAAGGACTCTGCTGAAGTGATTGGTTTGTATTGAAATTTAAGTAAATGTGGGGTTGATAAAAAAATAAAAATGACCAAAATGGATTCAGATGACCGTAAGGCCTCGTGCACACGGCCGTGGAACACATGCGAGTGTATTACTGTAGTCCAGCGGCATCATGAAGCGCACACTGTCATAGCAACCAATCGGCCGTGTGCATGAGGCCTAAGGGAAAGTTCCAGAGTTTTCCTGGCTGACCTAGAAAGATTCTAGGGACTTCTGTTTGTTGAATGACCAGTATGATGATAATGATGGGTGTGAGAGGCTTGTAAACCACAGTGGTTGTCATTGCAGACTCTGGAGGTTGTAATAGTGTTATGTAACACCTTTCTGTATATATACTGTGACTTGCAGTGATGCTATTGGTAACAGTACTGACCACCATGCCACACAGTAATAAAGATCTACTTCATATATTCTTAAACTAACAACGAGTATCTGGAATATTATTCTATTATGATATAAACTCCTAGATGACCCAGTGCTGTCGGACACTTGATGCAGCGAGTGAGGGAGTGTATTGAGGATCCAGATGAACGTCCATGCAAGCCCAGTGTCACCCTCACTTGCACCCTCTTATCACTATTCTGACAACTGTCACTAGTGGGGTACCACATGGGTTAGTATTGGGCCCTATTCTCTTCAATATATTTATTATCGATCTTGTAGAAGGCTTGGACAGTAAAATATCGCAGATGACACTAAACTGTATAAAGTAATTAACACGGAAGAGGACAGTATACTGCTACAGAGGGATCTGGATAGATTGGAGGCTTGGAGAAGTGGCAATGAGGTTTTACACTGACAAATGTAAGGTTATCCCCATGGGAAGGAATAATGCAAGTCACCAGTACATACTAAATGTACTGGGTAACACTGACATGAAAAAGGACCTAGGAATTTTAGTGATCAGCAAACTAAGCTGTAGAAACCAGTGTAAGTCAGCTGCTGCCAAGGCCAATAAGATAATGGGCTGCATCAAAAGGGCATAGATGCCCATGATGAGAACATAGTCTTGCCACTTTACAAATCACCACCAGATGACCGGGACGCTCCATGACCTTCCAAGGAGCAGGCAGAATCCGAAGACCTGATCCATTTCCGTGCACCACAGGATGCCCTCCTTTTCATTTCCATGATGACTGGGAACCCGGGAGGGGCCTGTTTGGTTGGTTTGAATCTTGACTAACTTCGCGACTCTTCCGGGCTCCAAGCAATCTTAAAGTTTTGTCTTATTCTCATTGTCCAGCTCCTAGTAGAGGCCTGTTCATGACAGGCAGATTTCCCCCAGAAGTATCTTGGTTAATGAGCAGCCAATACCGCACTTGCATGAATCTTGACAGGATTTGTCTCCAGGTGGAGAGGAATTTTTTTCTTGGCATGCTTTCTCCATCGCAACATCACGTTGTTGAATAAACAGACTGGCAGATTCTCTCCTGAAGTAGGCAAAAAAGATATTTTATTAGTAATTCTATTAAATATTTTATTATTAAATTAATTATATATAATAAGGATGCCCTCCTTTTCATTTCCCTGATGACTGGGAACCAGTGATGTTTTCCCTGATGAAGAGACTGGGCCTGGTAGTTATGGTTTTAATCTTAATTGTGACTCTTCCAGGCTACAAGCTATCGTTAAGCTTTGTCTTTTCATTGTCTGTAGCTACTGGAGGCCTGTTCATGCCAGGCAGGTTTCCCCCAGAAGTATCTTGGTCGATGAGCAGCCAATACCGCACTTGCAGCAATCTTGACAGGATTTGTCTCCAGGTGGAGAGGAATTGCTTTCATTGCACGTTTTCTCCATTGCAACACCATGTCGTTGAATCAACAGAAGACTGGCCGGTTCTCTCCTGTCTTAGGCAACAAGTAATGTTTATTAGTAAATTCATTAAATGTTTAATATTAAATTGAACCAAAACTTGATTAAAATTATCAGAAAGTATACTTAAATTTGCCAAAACTGACCAAATAACTCAAATATGAACTTAGCCTTACAGGTCCATGTTATTGTCAAGAAGAAGCGCACTCCTTTTACACCATCTTCAGCTGATTCGACATAGATGTCTACAGAACCTGTTCTATTAAACGTTTATACAAGTAGAGCCCCCCTGACAGAGTGGAGAGGGTGTCAGCAGTAAGTTTTTGTTGATGTCACTGATTAATTTGCCCTTCCTGTGAGCCGTCAGAACAGTAACCCACAAAAAACAGATCCTGTCTGTTGAGTATCCGCCGTCACTCGGTCATCATCTGCTCAGTAATCGTAAGCCAATTAGGTTTTCTAAGAGATGCTATCTTGGAGGATCTCAATGAAAATAAGCAAATAACGCCATATCAGCATGGTTTCATGAGGGATCGGTCATGTCAAACTAATTTAATCAGTTTCTATGAGGAGGTGAGTTCTAGACTTGACAGCGGCGAATCAATGGATGTTTTATATCTGGACTTCTCCAAAGCATTTGACACTGTACCACATAAAAGGTTAGTATATAAAATGAGAATGCTCGGATTCGGAGAAAATGTCTATATGTGGGTAAGTAACTGGTTCAGTGATAGAAAACAGAGGGTGGTTATTAACGGTACACACTCAGATTGGGTCACTGTCACTAGTGGGGTACCTCAGGGATCAGAATTGGGCCATATATCTCTTCAATATATTTATTAATGATCTTGTAGAAGGCTTGCACTGTAAAATATAATTTTTTGTAGATGACACTTAACTGTGTAAAGTAATTAACATGGAAGAGGACAGTATACTGCTACAGATGGATCTGGATAGATTAGAGGCTTGGGCAGAGAAGTGGCAGATGAGGTGCAACACTGACAAATGTAAAGTTATGCACAAGGAATAATGCAAGTAACCCGTACATACTAAATGGTAAAACACTTGGTAACACTGACATGGAAAAGGACCTAGGAATTTTATTAAACAGCAAACTAAGCTCTAAAAAACAGTGTCAGGCAGCTTCTTCCAAGGCAAATAAGATAATGGATTGCATCAAAAGGGTCATAGATGCCCGTGATGAGAACATAGTCCTACTACTTTCCAAATCACTAGTCAGACCACACATGGAGTACTGTGTACAGTTCTGGGCTTCTGTGAACAAGGCGGACATAGCAGAGCTGGAGAGGGTTCAGAGGAGGGCAACTAAGGTAATAACTGGAATGGGGCAACTACAGTACCCTGAAAGATTATCAAAATTAGGGTTATTCACTTTAGAAAAAGGACAACTGAGGGGAGATCTAATAACTATTTATAAATATATCAGGGGGCAGTACAGAGATCTCTCCCATTATCTATGTATCCCCAGGACAGTAACTGTGATGAGGAGACATCCTCTGCGTCTGGAGGAAAGAAGGTTTGTACACAAACATAGAAGAGGATTCTTTACGGTAAGAGCAGTAAGACTATGAAGCTCTCTGACTGAGGAGGTGGTGATGGTGAGTTCACTAAAAGAGTTCAAGAGGGGCCTTAGTGTATTTCTGGAGTGTAATAATATTACAGGCTATAGCTACTAGAGATGGTTCGTTTATTTAGGGAGTTATCTGATTGCCTGATTGGATTCAGGAAGGAATTTTTTTCCCCTTAAGTGGGGAAAATTGGCTTCTACCTCACAGTTTTTTTTATTTTACTTCCTCAGGATAAATTTGCAGGATAACAGGCCGAACTGGATGGACAGATGTCTTTTTTCGGCCTTATATACTATGTTACTATATGTTACAATTTTGATGGGACCATACAGGCCTTACAGCTGCTACACAGACAGGATCCATTGTGCTTCTCATTTTTCCTTCCTTCTGACCATCAGAAGAAAGGTCAATTAAATGGTGATTTCAAGAAGCCAAAACAAGGACAATAGCTACCCCTTCATAGAATGAGGAGGGTGGTAACAGCATAAGAAGTCCACAGAGTGCCCCTATGACATAGTGGTGAGGTGGAAGCAGCATGAGGAGACCACAAAATGGCACAATGACAGGGTCTGGAGGTGGCGCAGCATCAGGAGGCCACATAGTCGCACAATGACAAAGTGTGGAGGTGACAGCAGCAGTATGATTAGGCCACAGAGTGGCAAGGTGGCATAGTGTGAAGATGGCAGCATCAGGAGGCCACAGAGTGGCATGGTGACATAGTGTGGAGATGGCAGCAACAGCATGATACCACAGAGTGGCAAGGTGACATAGTGTGGACATGGCATCATCAGGAGGCCACATGGTGTGGAGATGGCAGCAACAGCAATAGCATTATACCACAGAGTGGCACGGTGACATAGTGTGGAGATGGATAATTTAATCTGATGCATTAGGCATTGGTGGGTGAAAATCCTGGCTGATCCACGCCTTATTCATCTTGACAAAAGTAAGTCTCTCCACGTTTTTGGTGGACAGGCGAGTACTACTTGGGGGAACTATGGCTCCAGCCGCACCAAACACATGCTCTGATGCCATACCACTGGCCAGGCAGGACAGCTTTTCCAGGGCAAACTCGTCCAGTTGCAGCCACAAATCTAGTTTGGCTGCCAAGTAGTCCAGCGGATCTTCTATGATGACTGGCAGAGTGCTGTCAAAGTATGCCACCACCTGCTGGTTCAGGTCCTGCTCCAGGTCTTCCTGCTGCTGCTCAGGCTGCTGGTGCTGCTGTCACTTGCGACGAAGTCGAAGATTGAGTCAATCAATCAAGAACCGCTGGGTTGCTGGTCAAGACACGACCGCTAGCTGACATGTGGATCTGAGTCCTCGGGAAGAAACCCCTGCTGCCAAGCCGCTTAATCTGCTGCGATCTATGCCTGCGCCAGAACCATTTACGCCTCTGACACTTTCCTGTGCAGGGACTGGCACTTCTCTGTCTGACATACTTTTAGCTGAACTAAACAAATTAAAAGCAAATTAAAACACCCCTAAAAGCCCCCAATATATATTTCTTTTTTTAATGAGATAGGCAACTAAAGGATTGGAAATTGTCAACAAAACAATTTCAGCGTAAATAACCAACTAAACTACGTATATATTTCTAGCATTGGACTAAGATAGACGACTAAGCGATTTCTAAGTAAATAACTGAAAAAGTGAACTGCGAATTTTTTTCTCTAGAAATATGGCAATAAACGCTTTCAGCGCAAATAACACCAAATGTGAACTAAGTCTGTTTTTCTCTATAAATATGGCAATAAACGCTTTTAGCGCAAATAACACCAAATGTGAACTAAGTCTGTTTTTCTCTATAAATATGGCAATAAACGCTTTTAGCGCAAATAACACCAAATGTGAGCTGTGTCTATTTTTCTCGTATTGTAGTGAAATATGACAAGTAACGCTTTTAGCGCAAATAACAGCAAATATGAACTTAGTCTATGTTTCTCATTTTCTCTAGAAATATGACAAGAAACGCTTTCAGCGCAAATAATACCAAATGTGAAGTGCATATATATTTCTTGTATTGTATTAAAATAGGCCACTAAATGATATCAGCGCAGTTAACAACAAAAGTGACTTGCGCATATATTAATCTTTTTCCTCAGATAAAAGCCACAAAAGGCTTTTCAACATAGCACTTGCACCCCAATAACTAATTGCTGTTATGACAGCGCTGTATTATGAGATTATCTGGATCCCCAAATAATGTTTCCCAGCACTTGTAAATCGCTTTTTTTCACAATGAGAAATGATTTTCCTATGACTCTCCCTAGCATCTGCACATGTCTCTCCCTGCCTGTGAAATGATTCCTCTCACTATCCTTTTCCTGCACTAGTAAATCGCTTCTTTCCTTTTTTTTTTTTTTTTACAATTAGTTTTTTTTTCACTCTCCCTAGCGCTTGCATCCACTTCTGTCCCTTAACAAAGTACGATACTGAATCTAAGATGGCCGCCGTATTTATAGGGCTGTGACATCATCGGGCTGGCTGCTGATTGGCTGCATGCATGGCATTATGGGTCATCCCGCCTTCCCAGAGTTCCTTGCCCCATGTCCTCACACGTGTAGCCGCTATTTTAGCCGCCATTGTAGCCGCCATGTTAGGAAAAATTACGATTCATTACCATGAAGCGCGAGGAAATTCGCATTAGTTGCAAATCATATTTTTCCTGAAATTCTAAACGAATCCCACTTTGTCAGCTTCGATTCGCTCATCTCTAGTAATCGGTATCTGATTGGTGGGAGTCCGTCTCCGGGGACCCCTGTCCATAAGCACTGTGGCCTTCTCACAGCTTTGCCTCGGCCATGTGATGTATGTTCATCAGTCAAATGGCTTAGGTACAGCTCAGCCGATGAGCCATCTGAAACAGCTGATTGGTGGGGGTCCTGGGAGTCTGGCCTATCAAGAGGCTAGGTCATCAGTAGAAAAGTCTTGGAATACGCCTTTAATTGCTTCATTCATTTTTAGAACCTCTGTTACTCAGTTTATAATCTGTACTTAGTTTTAATAGTTTCAGACCTTCCTCAACTATACATTTCCTTCCCAGTAATACATGTTGAAGGCGAAGAATATAAGTCCAGGATGCTGCTGCCTTCACTAGCTCTCATGTATCAGCAGAAATTCATTCCTGTACTGATATCCAATTATACAGCTCACAAGAGATTTTCTCTCACTGGTACTGATGTACTGATGCTGAGGAGTGTGTGATTCCTTTCACCCTTCAGAATTTGTTGTGGATTCTGCTTTCTCTCTATACTTGCGCATAGCCTACGTGTGTGCGCCTTCCTCCCTTTCTCTAGCCTGTGTAAAGTGCCCTCATAGATGATGTTGGGAGAGAGAGAGCAAAGAGAATTAAATGGTAGGACATTTATAATGAAGTTATTTAGAAAGCTCCATCATTCTGCATTTAGGGAGCAAATTAACAATACAAAGAAGTTTCAGTGCAAGTTTCCATAGCCTTTAAGTAGCAGCATACTTAGAGGATAGGATAGGATGCACCCGCCCTTTTTGAAAGGACATGCGATCCTGTGAACTGTGGCAATTAACTCCTCAGGTGCCCGAACAAGAGGGGTTAATTGATGGGGATCGCAGCGCCCTGTCATAGAGGGCGGGTGTCGGGTATGTGATACCACCAGCACCCTCCACCTATATTTGTATTTAGGGATAAATTATATGCATTGGTGACACAGCGCCTCCCCCCCAGTATGATATTCATTGGTGGCGTAGTGCGCCCCCCTCCCCACCCCAGTATTATAATTATTGGTGGCCACAGGAACCTCATATATAGTATTAGGCCCCTTGCAGACATGCAGCTCCCGGCCTGACCACCCAGCACTGATGGGGTCACATAGCATTAAATTGATTTGTGATGCTATGTAACCCTTACAGTTCTGGAATGTATTGGATAACACTGGCAGAATTATGTCATTGGTGGCCCAGTGACCACAAGGTACCCTCCTCCCCTCCTCATTGGTGGTGCAATGACAGCTTCCGATTTGAGCCCCAGCAGTGAAATTGCGGGGCTCCGATCGGTTACCATGGCAGCCAGGATACTACTGAAGCCTTGGCTGCCATGGTAAGCTCCCTGCTGCTGTGTGCACAAAGGAGAGGACAGCAGGGACAGTGTAAAGTCCTATTCACTCTAATAGATCTCTATTATGGTGAATAGAACAAGGGATTAAAAGGGGGCTAATAGTTATTAAATAAAAAGTAAAAAAAAAACAACAAAGTTTAAACACCCCCCCTGAAAAAAAAATATTAAAAGTTTAAATCACCCCCTATCCCAATTTTACATATAAAATTTATAAACAATAAAAAAGAAAAATACTGGGTATCGCCACATCCAAAAAAATCCAAACTATTAAAATATTAAAAATATCTCCTATGCGGTGAACAGAAAATAAAAAACTAGCAATTCACCATTTTTTGTCACTTTGTTCCCCCCAAAAATTGGATAGGACTGTTCTATTATGGGCCAGACCTTCTATAAAATGCAGAAAGCACACAGGTTTTTTGGTGTTTTATTTTTTCCGCGTGGTATCGAGTATCGCAATACTTTTTTATAGGATCGAAAGTGAATCAAAATTTTGGTATCTTGACAACCCTACATTGCATTGTATACTGGCTATGCTTAGTATTGCACTTCAGGCTCATACACTTGAGGCCATGTGACTGATGAATGTGACGTCACTGGCTTAGAAAGGGACCACAGCGCTCAGTAGAGCACTGTGTCTGTTCACAAAGCTGATTGTTGGGGGTGCTGAAAGTTGGACCCTACTAATTAGATTATGTAGAACTATCCTGAGGATAGGTCACCAATATTTTACTCCCAAAAACACCTTTAAGATTCCATTTTTACATTGTGCCCTACAACTATTATGTTTCATTGTTTAACATTTACTGTATATAGGCTAATAGGCTTGTTCCAGTGTATCCCTGTACTGTAGGTAATTACTTAAACTAGAATAGTCTAGAACAGGAGAAGCATTAATACTGCTGCAGTGTTTATCTTATATATGTTTGTGTTGACTGATACATTGTAGCAAACCATCAGCTCTGTGATGGATTTAGGTTAGGATGGTTTTCAGACTCTGAATGTAACTAATAAATGACTCTATTCACTAATGTCCACCAGAGATCTTAAAAATGATGAGGAACTAGAAAAGTATCCGTCATGAACTCTATTAAAAGTCAATGGGGGACGGATCCGTTTTCTATTGTGGCAGATTGTGGCAGAGAAAACGGATCCGCCTCCCAGGACAGAAAGCAAAATACAACATGTTGCAGTTTGCTCTCCGGTATGGGAGCGCAACTAAACGGAACGGAATGCATTTTGGAGCATTCCGTTCTGTTCAGTTTTGTCTCCATTGCCAATAAATGGGGACAAAACTGAAGCGTTTTTTTTCCGGTATTGAGACCCTATGACGGATCTCAATACTGTAAACTTAAACACTAGTGAGAAAGCAGCCCTGGAATATAAGATATTTGTATGTATTTTAGTAGCACTGTACTGCCTACTGTTTGATGGCCTCTTCCTCTCTAATATGTTCAGATGATGCCATGAAGCCTTTTGTTGGCCAAAATATACAATGAAGAGGATGTTTCATCTACCTTTGAAAATCCCATTGAAATTATGGTTCATCTCATTTCATCAAAGGAAAAGAAAATGAGAACATCATGAACTCAGTGAGTATGCCATGTATTACTGACTGTTCAGAGGAGCAGAAGTTGAGAATCTCTCAGAAATGAAGCTACTTTAGCATGATTCACTAGATTATATGTTGACTATTAGAGTTTCTGAACTGACATTTACCAGATAATCCATTCTGATCTCCTCCTTGTGTTACAGCAATTCCTAATCTATGGTCTTTAACATAGAGCAGAAGTCTATGACTTCATGGGATGGAAGAGATTCTGGCTCCTACTCTCTACCCTTTTACCCCCACCCGACCAATAAAAACACAACAACCATATGTGGTGTAAAAAGGCAGTAGCGGCAACTTATTAAACAATCATAAATAAATAAATACCATACTTTTAACATATCTTTTAACCACTTTAAACTTAATAAGACACCGAGGGATAGTAGAAGGAAATCTGAGCATCCGGTGACTTTTTACCCTCCGCCGCACTCTCCGACCCAAGGGTCCCAAATACACGAACTGATACCCCTGCAAGGCTATTAGCCCCATCGGGGTCCCCCAGTTTCCATTTACCACCAAAGCCTCATATATGCACGCCGTAAAAGATAAAGCCATGCACCTATACCAAATTATTGCCTCCCAGGATCCCCTTCTTTACTGCCACCAGACAAACATAGGTGTCACCTCACCTATGCTCATCCCTCCACACCTTCAAAGCCATCTCCAAACCATCACACAATCCTAATATCCACATGTCAATCCCAATGTCATTGAGATGTACTCCATCCGATCTCAAAAAAAAAGAGGAATGCCGGACAACAAACCCACCATGTCGCTTCACAAACCGGCCCACCTCCCTATTGACCTTCGCCCTAGCCCTGTTGAACTTCTCCACCGACTGCGCCATCCACCAAGCTCTCCTTGCCACTATATCTGACCACACCACCAACAAGGACGGGTAATCAGCCCACAACCGCAGTAAATCCAATTTTATGTCCCTAATGACATCTCTGGAACGACGAACACCCAAATCATTCCCCCCAGCATGTATGACCACTATATCTGGAGGGCGATCAAGAGAAACATAAAAACTGAATTCCGGCAACACCCGTCCCCACAACAAACCTCGCAATCCAACGGACCTGAAGCTCATGGGACTCAAAACCCAACTGCCTGCCGTTCCTCCGCACATCCGCTCTCTGGGCTCCCCAATAAACATATGAGTGGCCAAAAATCCAAGCCAGGCATGTGGTGGGCACTACGAAACAGAACAGAACAACTAATGAGCAAAACAACAGGTAACAAAGCCCAACCCCTCATACCCAAACCCCACCGAGCCTCACCGACAGACAATCCCGCAAACCACCCTGTCATAGTAAATGAGGCTGAACATAAGAACGGAAACAAGCGGATTCCCACCTACCAATATGCCTAATTACATCATCCCCCAAGCCCCATCGAGCAGCCTCGGTAGCAGCTCCAATCCGAAAGGAGTGCGACGCAAACTCCGTGGCCCGAAAACCCGCCGCCCCCAAACACTTACGAAAAACTGCCACAAACTGATACCACGACAAGGCCGACCCGTCCAAGTGCATGAACAGTGCCCCCTCAACATCAGGCCGAACCCGTCAGAACTCCTGCAGACACCTGACGGGGCAAACCACAGAACCCCACAAGGGGCGAAACACAAAGCGCCTACCCCGCCCCTCCAGATCCGTTTTAGATCTACGCACAAAACAATCCAATCCCTCCGGGCAGCGCACCACATCCCCACGCCTCAAACCACCCTCCCCAACCTCTATTTCTCGCCACCAATTCAGACACTCTGAACGCCCCAAAAAATGGCAGCGAAAAAAACGCACGAAACAGACACCTCATACCCCGACACACAAGTAACCCCACCTGGCTCCACAACAAATTCAATA
Organism: Bufotes viridis; assembly: GCA_033119425.1. NCBI lineage: Eukaryota > Metazoa > Chordata > Amphibia > Anura > Bufonidae > Bufotes > Bufotes viridis. Next base: position 430,273,091 of record CM065591.1, read on the forward strand.
TCTCACACATACCTACATAAACAGAAGTGCATATACCCACATCACAAAAGAGTTATAAGAGACACTCGTTAATAATCAAATATATCTTTATTAAGGAAGTTCAAGCAAAATCTGTAAAAATCACATACAATGGAGTCCATAAAATCACAAGCGGACCAATAGAACGGGACGATAACCCTTTAACGCCTGGCGCACAATAAAACATTTAGACACATCTGCCAAACTGAAGCATAAGCCGACCACATACCTGCACTCACAGATCGTCGAAGCAATGCAACCGAAAACCCCAAGGCCATGCTCCAGAGCCACTGAGGACAAGGACGGCCGTGCTCCTTCGTCATCGGCTCCAGTCAACGAAAACGATCCCACTTGAAACGAGAAAGAGCATCAGCCACCGAATTCTCAACACCCGGAGCATGGACTGCCACAAAACACGCATTCAACTCCAAACCCCGCAACACCAAATGCCGCAACAAACAAATCACCGGCGGCAAACTAGCAGATTAGGCATTAATAGCCTGCACCACGCCCATGTTGTCACAACAAAAACGAATCCTCTTGTTCCGAAAACACTCACCCCACAATTCCACCGCCAGCACGATGGGAAACAATTCCAATAATGCCAAATTAGTCAAAAAACCAGCCACACGCCAGTCGTCCGGCCACGCCCTCGCACTCCATTGACCTCGCCAAAAAACACCGTAACCACACGCCCCCGACGTGTCCATAAAAAGCTCCATATCGACATTAGAAACCGGCTCATCCATCCACACAGATCGCCCATTAAACTGGCACAAAAACTGTTCCCAAACCGCCAGATCCGCCCTAATCTCCACCAATCGACGGCAAAAATCCCGTCCCATAGGCAGGACTCGACAAGCAAAGTTCAGCTTACCCAAGACCGACTGAACCCTGCGCAACTGCACTTTCCGAAGCCCCTGCAAACCGGCCACTTCCTTAACCAAATCCGCCAACTTATGCTCCGGCAAGCGACACACCATGAGATCCGTGTCAATGACGATACCCAAAAACTTCACCGACGTAGCCAGATCTTCGTCTTGTTCGGAGCCAATGGAACCCCAAACGCACCAGCAACACGCTCCATCGTATGCAGTAAAATGGAACAAACTCGGGAACCCGCCGGCCCAACAAACAAAAAATCATCCAAATAGTACAGCACAGACTGTCAACCAGCCTCCTGCTTCACTACCCATTCCAAAAAGGAACTGAACTTCTCAAATAATGAACACGAAATCGTGCAACCCATCGGCAAACAACAATCAACATAATACTGCCCCTCCCAAGCAAAACCCAACACGTGAAAGCTCTCCGGATGTATAGGCAGCAAACGAAATGCCGCTTCTATATCCGTCTTGGCCAACAGTGCCCCCCCGCCCGAAATGACGCACCCACACCACTGTCGCGTCAAAGGACGTGTAAGACATGGAACATAACTCCGGGTCAAGCCCATCGTTCACCAAACTCCCAGCTGGGTAAGACAAATGGTGAATGAGCCGAAACTTGTTCAGCTCCTTCTTAGGAACTAACCCCAACAGTGAATCACGCAACCTCAGCAACGGCGGGACATCAAACAGACCCGCAACCCTCCCTGCATTAACCTCCTTCTCAATCTTTTCCCGAACAATCCCAGGCCTCGCCAACGCGGACGCCAGGTTCCGAACCACACCGCCCCCCCCCCCAACCCAAGAGCGCGGAATACGAAAACCATCAACAAACCCCTGATGCAACAACTCCGCCGCCGCCCTATCGGGGTACTCATCGAGGAAGGGAAGCATCGCGTCCACCTTCACTGGCGTTGAACCTCTTCTGCACAACATCCTGCCCCTTCCCTTTTCCCCTCTTAAAACACCGGGAGAAACTATGGGCACCCCCACACCCAGAGCATTCCTGCTTAAAACAGCAGTTGGACAGGAACTTACAGTACCCCTCATTAAACTGCCAGCAAGCCCCTTTTTTACCGCCAGAAGGCGACTCTGTCGCCGACGAACCCCCTGACGTACCACGAAAGGGCTGACCACCCACCTTCTGGGCCGCCATAAGGCGCATCCAGAGGCTAATATCCTTGTGATCCCACCTAATACTGGGGCAGATAGTCTTCCGTTGACGGAACTGCTCATCATAACGCAAACACGCCATCCCCCCATACACCCTGTAAGCCTCCGAAATAAAATCCATATATCCAAAAAGCGCGGAACAATGTTCCGACGCCTTCTCACCCACTACACTCGCCAAAATCGCAAACGCCTGTAACCAATTCATTAACGTATGTGGTATCAGTTGATAACGACGACGCTCCTCCTTTTCCTTCTTGCAATCATCCAGCTTCACCCTGTCTAAATGAACTTCTCTAGGGGCAAAAGGGAAAACATTTCAACATATTCATCTCTATCAATTTACTCCCTCACCTCTGGTTTCAGATGAGCCCCCAAAGGCCCCTCAAAACAGACATACACAGCCAACCATACCACATCCTCCGTACCCGCCTCACCACCACTACCTGTCGCAGCAACCGACGCCGAAGAATCCGCGACCGCAGGTACTGCCACCGCCACAGAATCCCCAGACGCACTCCCCACTATTGAGTGCGCGACCGAACCAGACGTTCCCAAGCAGGCCGGCACCCCCGCCGATCACACCGCCGCAGGCCATTGTCCGATCCCAGAACCCACCTGCGCTAACAACGTCGACAAACCCGTTGCATCACCCCCCGCAGATGCCCTCTTAGGGGCGGAGCCACCTGCCACTCTGCTCTCCTGCTGCAGTTGCCTCCAGTGCCCACTAGGGGGCCTCAGCGCGCATTGTTCTTCCTGCTCTGGCTGCCTACCGCTCCGGCCTGCTGTGCTGATAGCCGCCTGCACTCCCCTGCCACGATCCTGCTGCTGGCTGCTTCCCACCACCGGAGACTGGGGTAAGTCTGTGGCTCGTCCCCTGCTGAGGCACTCCAGCACCGGGCCCGCCGTCACCTCTGGCCTAACTGCTACCACTGGCTGGGAGACAGGAGTGGGGTTAACCCTTCCCTTTCCCGCATGACACGACCGCCGCACGAGACTCCTCCCAGCACGGCTGCGGGCAGCGCTGGCTCCACTACCACGCTGACGTACCGGAGGATCCCTGATGGGGCTCCCGAGGCGCCACCGGGTCCAGGGGGTAATCACCGGGCTCAATCTCACCGGAGGCAGGGACTGTAACGGGCTGGTCCCCTGCAACACCGCCTGCAGCGTCTCCTGAACCCACTGCGACTCCCGAATCGCTGCTGCTGCCCTAACCTGCTCAACCAACATGTCCAAGGAAGACATGATGGACGTGCAACTTCTACCCGCGCTTTTCCTGTACTAACTAAGCCCCACCCCAATATCCTCTAAACTCCCAGCCTATACCCGCTCCACCCCTTCATTTCTCCAACAGGAAAACTCCACTCCTATCCCAATTAACCCTATCCGCCACTTTCTTCCCCCTAAGTCAAGACGCATTTCGCTACGGCTGCGCCCCGCTCCATTGCTTTTCATTTTTCCCCAAACAACATTCCTTATTGTAGTCCGAAATGTGGACTTTATAAACACTACTTCATACCTTCTATTAAAGAAGCTCTCCACCCAGAAGCATAGGGGGTCATTTATCAAACAAAAGTACAACTAAATCTGCGACTTCTCCCCTCTCACTCCAGGTCTAATAAAGTGGGCAGGAAAGGAGACTGGCCCGTCTCATTTACCATTTTCTACGCTGTTTTAGGCTTAGAAAATGGTCAAAATGTAAGACAGCAAGGAAGAATGTTGGACTCCTGCTGATTGGACACTGTTGGCCTATCCTGATGATAGGCCATTAATACTGTATAACTATGTTGGAAAACCCCTCTTAATGTCTGACTGCAAAACCTAGGAAGTCATTGAGAAGTTGAGAAGCCCAGTTGTTCTTTCCTCTAGAAATTCAAATAAGGCTACTTTCACACTAGCGGCAGGCTTTTCTGGCGAGGGAACAGCCTGCCGGATCCGTTGGCATGGTGCACTAGCGGCAGCACGGGCCGGCAGGCTGTTCCCCCTCCAAAACAGCCTGCCGGAGAAGGCTGCCGCCGCTAGTGTAAAAGTGGTCTTAGCCAATCAAATCCCATGCATTTTTTAAAGAATGGGTAAAAAGGAAAATCAAATGTAAAACTCTTATAAGGAACAGTACAGAAAAAGTAAATCAAACCAACTGCAGGGTCTTAAGGGACTCCTCTCTTTAGTGTTCTTTGAATGAGTTATGTACAACCCCATCAGGCCCTCACTGGGGACAACATAGTATATTCGTTTTTCCTGATAATTATTGTTCTTTTAAAGTAGTCTTTCAATAACTTCTTTAAAATTATGCTTTATTTTAAAAGAAACCTGGGCACACTCAGAGGTGGCTGTCAGGTAGGTTTCTTGTACTTCCGGAGTACACCATATAAGCAGCATATACCAGTACAACTTTACCAATCTATTCATCCATGTTTTTACACGGAGAGAATTTTAAAGGCAAAAACTCAGCTTGTCCTTTAAAAACACACATGGGAGAAGAATAAATAACAGGCGGCAATACACATCTGTATGATGTATAGAGAACATTTATCACTGTCTAATCATCGACCAGCACAAGGTCAGGTCAGTTAATTGCTGTTATTCATTGGTGACCTCTTCACCTTCTCCAGTTTGTTCTGTTATGATGGCAACATAATCACAAGTTATTGGGCCTGAACATTGTCAAGAATTGTCACTAGTGAGTAAATAGTAATCAGCATTTTGCATTTCATAAATTGTCAGGTTTGATTATAGTTTAGCTCAGTTTGATCAAAGAAGCCAGATAAAATTGCACAATGTATTGATATTATCTACAAATCTGACATTATAGATGTATTTCTATCAAAACCACACTCCAGTTGAAAAATTGCTTTTCTGTAATCTAATAACACAGCATCTTGTCCTCTACTGGTGTATATTTACTCCTCAGATCCCCTTTATTAATGTTCTGATGTTTCCTTCTCCAACTGTTAAAGGGGTTAGGCCAACAATCTTTCCTCAGCATGAAGAATGCAGCAACTTATTTTATTATTTATTTATCTTTCGCACTTAAAGGGGTTGTCCCATCTCAGACAATGGGGTCATATCCCATTGTCTGATAGGTGCGGGTCCGTCTGCTAGGATCCACACCTATATTGAGAACTGAGCCCGAAAGTGAAGGAGGGCACACTGCGCATGCGCAGCTGCCCTCCTCTCATTTTCTATGGGGCCGGCGAATATAGCCTCTATTTCCATCAGCCCTATAGAAATTCAATGGGAGCATGGGCCGCTCATGCGAGGTGCGCTCCCATTCACTTCTATGGGAGAGGCGGGGAGCAGCGCTTAGTGGTGGACAGACCCCGGGAAATCTGGGGTCCTCCAGCCACAGCTCTCCCCGCTCCGTTCTCGATATAGGTGTGGATCCCAGCAGTGGGACCCGCACCTATCAGACAATGGGGGCATATCCTAGCAATATGCCCCCATTGTCTGAGATTGGAATACCCCTTTAAGGGTTTTCCTGGAGTAGAATATTAAAGGGCTATCCTCAGGATAGATCATCAATAAAAGAAAGTTGGGGGTCTGACTCTCGCACCCACTCCCCGAGTCAACTGTCTGAAGAGGCCCTCCAGTGAGCATGGTGGTCTCCTTACAGATTACCAAGCACAGCTCCGTACATTGTATAGTGGGTGTACTTGGTATTGCAGTTCAGGCCCTTTCAATTGAATGTGACCTATAAACGTGAGGCCATTGACTTCAAACAGGAGTCGGACCCCAATAATCTCAAATTGATGACCAATCCTGAGGATAAGTCATTAATATTGTACTCCCAGAAAACACCTTTAAATGTAGTATTAGATGATGTTTAATAATTGAATCATATAATACAATATCACTTCCGATTTTAAATGCTTTTGTGTTAAAAAAAAAGACAAAAGTATTATAGCAGACTGTGATACCTTTATTAACTAACCAAAAAAATCTGGCTCTTAAAAACTATTTCAGCAAATTTCTGAGCCCTGGCGTATCCCCAAACAGCAGTTTACGACCACAAATGGGGTGTTTCTTTATTCAGGAGAAAATTAGTAGCAAATTGTGCGGTGATGTTCTCCTGTTGTCCCTTGTGAAAAAACAAGTTTGGGCCTAAAACATCCTTTTCATTTTCACAGCCAAGTGTTCAAAATTCCATGAAGCTTCTGTTGGGGTACAAGGGCTAACTACACCACTTAAAGGGCTTCTGTCACCCCCAAAATGCATTTTTCATCAGCTAACATTAGCTATTTGCTAATGTCAGCCGATCTCAAAAATACTTTTCTTACATTCCCCTGTGATTTCGTTCTTTCAAAATTCTTACTTTTATTATATGAAAATATCTTCACTACCAGCAAGTTGGGCGGTAACTTGCTGGTAGCCGCCGCATCCTCCAGTTGCCGACACACCCCCTCTCCTCTTGATAGATAGGGCCAGCGAGCGCTATCCTGCAGATAGCTAATGTCAGCTGATGAAAAATGCATTTTGGGGGTGACAGAAGCCCTTTAAATATTCCCTGTGTGGTGTAGTTTCCAAAATGTACTTTAGTCACTTTTGGGCGTTTCCACTATAGGGATATCTCAGAGTCTCTTCAAATGCAACATGGCACTCAAAACGATTCCAGCTAATTTGCTCTCCAAAATTTATATGGCGCTCCTTACCTTCTAAGCTCTGCCTTCTGCCCATACAACAGTTTAGGACCACATATGGGGTGTTTCTGTAAACTCCAGAACAAGGGTAATAAATATTGTGGTTTGTCTTGTTGTTATTTCTTGTTGTATTACAGGAAAAACTGGATTAAAATGGAAACTCTACAAAAAAGTCACATTTTTAAATTTCACCTCCATTTTGCTTTAATTCCTGTGGAACACCTAAAGCTATCATTTCTAAAATCAGTTTTGAATAAATTGAGGGGTATAATTTTTAAAATGGAGTCATTTATGGGGGGGTTTCTATTATGTAAGCTTCTCAAAGTGACTTCATAACTGAATTGGCCCTTAAAAAAGTAGATTTTAGAAATTTTCTTGAAAATTTTAAAAATTGCTTCTAAAAGTCTGAATGTTGGTGAATGTTAATTAATAACTATTTTTGAGGTATCACTACCTCTCTTAAAAGCAGAGAGATTAAAGTTTAGAAAATAGTGAACTTTTCAAAATTTTCAGTAAATTTGTGATTTTTTTTAAATCAATAAAGGTAAAACCTATCGATGCAATCTATCATTATCATGACTTACAATGAATGTGTCATGAGAAAACAATCTCAGAATGGCTTGGATAAATAAAATTTTAACATCAGTATTAGGGTTTAGTAAGACCGCAGAGTGCAATTGTCTTTTCAGTTGCTATTGTTATATTGTTTATCACATCCACACAACTGCCATCTTGTGTAGGGTGTCTATTATGGTACTTGTGGTCCACTGCGGGCATCCTCCATTGTATGTATTTTTGCTGGGGATCGCCATTAGCAACGGCCCACAAGTGCAGGATCTGCTTCTATGTATATATATGCACAACTGCATTTGGGTTTGAGCATTTCCTGCCATACCACGCCATTTTTTAAGTCGTTTTGTAAATAACATTGTTCCAAAGTTATTACCACATAAAGTGACACATGTCAGATTCACAAAATTAGGCTTGGTCTGCAAGGGGGGTTGTAGAATCTCTTTAATTACAATAGACATTGAAGGAGATTTTTCAGAACTGGTGCACAGAAAACCTGGCTCGGTTGCCTTTAGCAGCCAATCAGATTGATCCTTTCATTCTCCAAAGGAGATCATACAAATGAAAGATGGAATCTGATTGGTTGCTATGGACAACTAAGGCCTCAATCACATCTCCATCAAAAGATCTGGCTGCCAGATCTGGCACAAATGCAGGCTGGTGGCGGACAAAAAGCATTGCATGCACTGGTTTTTGTCTGCCTGAAACCTGGCATTTATGAAGGAGAGTCGCTGGATCACTGCCAGATGTCATTACAGTTAATGGGGATCCGGCAGCAAACTAGAGAATTTGTCGATGTGGGATCCTGTGCTCTGTGCTGGAACAGCCTGCCGATCTTCTTAGGGTACTTTCACACTTGCGGCATGGCTATCCGGCAGGCTGGTCCGGCGGGTGAACAACCCTACCGGATCCGGCATGCCGCAAGTACCCGTGTGCTGCCGTGCTGCTGCTCCGTCCCCATTGACTATAATGGGGGTGGGGGCAGGGCTACGGTGCAGCACGGCAGTGGACGGCCAGAGATCGCTTGACTAAAAGTACTGCATGTCCGACTTTTTAGTCCGGCGATCACTGCTGTGCTGCGCCGTAGCTCTGCCCCCCGCCCCCAATATAGTCAATGGGGACGGAGCGGCAGCATAGCAGCACACGGGTACTTGCGGCATTGCAGATCCGGCGAGCTGTTCACCCGCCGGAACAGCCTGACAGATAGCCATGCCGCAAGTGTGAAAGTACCCTTAATAGACATGTGAACGAGGCCTAAGACAGTTTACATTTGCACCAGTTTTGATAAAACTCACCCATATAGAGGTGACAACTGCTTGTCTGGTTGTTGAAATATATTTTACTCCACAAATCCTTATATTAGTTTAGTGGTGCAGTATCTGCCTTTCATGAATTGTCTCATTTATCTCTTGTGTCTAAAACCAGGGCAGTCTGCCTCATGGAACACGGTAAATGGTGCAACCACAAAACTTACCACAAGATCTCTACCAGTAAATGGTGCAATAAGGCAGAGTCTGAAGAGTAGATTGTGACATAAACTTCCCCTTCAAAGCACAAGTACCTATGTCTATTTGGTGACCTTTTGTCCCCTGATGCATAATATCATTGCTAAAATTGAAAGATACCAAATAACATATGACCTCAAAAATTTAGAAAAATAGGTAAAAAAGACATTTAATTCAGAAGACGTCTATCTTTGACTGTAGTGCCCAAGGACTCCACTAGGTGGTAGTAATGGTATAAGATAAGTGGATGGAGAGATGTGCGATCACTTTTGTGGATTTTCCATGCTAGGGCCAGCAACCATATTTTATATTGTAATAAGCAAAGTTTTAAAAAATGAAGCACAGAGCCAGGTTGTGTGTTTTTTTTTAAAGCTATAGCATGCCTTATCCTTTCCCTTTTGGAGTGATTTTCTTTTCATTAAGTGAGAAAATAAGTTATGCCAGAAATCAAGTTCAGATAAAAATCAGGATCACAGATTTAGGCCTCTTTCACACAAACGTTTTTAAGGGCCGAGTGTATGGGCCGTTTTTTTTGCGTTCTGTATAAGGTCCGTATCCGGAACCATTCATTTCAATGGGTCCGCAAAAAAAAAACAAAAAAAAAAACGGAAGGCACTCCGTATGCCTTCCGTTTCCGTATTTCCATTTTTCCATTCCGTTCAAAGATAGAACATGTCCTATTATTCATCACGGACAAGGATAGTACTGTTCTATTAGGGGCCAGATGTTCCGTTCCGCAAAAAACGGAGTAAACACGGATGTCATCCATTTTTTTTTGAGGATCCATTTTTTGCGGACCGCAAAACCATACGGTCGTGTGAAAGAGCCCTTACACGTTCCTAGTCCTATGATCCTAGTTTTCCATGGACGCAGTTGTAGGTTTCTTTTCCGGCAGCAAAAAAATCCAAATAAAACGATGTGTCTTTTGCAAGTTGCATGTGTTTTTTATAATGCTTTTCATAGTGGCGGATTTGTGTGCCTGCATTGTTTTCAGGCATGGTGATTTAAAAGAAAGGTTATAGAAAAATATGAAAAATGGACGGTTATGTAAAAATGAATGAAAAAACACCATTGCTTCAACATGCTGCATTAGACACAAAAAGCACCCACATTTTTTTTTTTAAAGGGCCCCTTTTTTGTAATCAGCTTCATATTTCCCAGAGACTTTCAGCTAACATCTGGAAATAGATTTTTTTGCTATACGTAACACCAAAAAAGTATGTGCAAAAAATGCATTAGAAAGACTAAATGTTGGAAAGATGGAATAAAAAAACTATGTTAGGTCCCTTGCACATGACCGTATGCCCTCCGAGATATACAGTCCGTGAGCGGCATACATCGTGTGCACGGGAGCACACAGCATCATAGATTAGTATGATGCTGTGCACATCGGGCTGCCTGCGGGACTATTGTCCTGCACTCATAAGTTCATATAAGTGCGGGACAATAGCCCTGTGGGCGGCCCGACGTGCACAGCATCATTGTAATCTATAAAGCTGTGTGCTCCTGTGCACATGATCAATCCCGCTCGGACATATGGCACGCTCGTGGACCGTATAACTCGGAGGGCATACGGTCGTGTGCAAGGGTCCTTAATCTGTGTGAATCCACACAAACATTTTTTTCTTTTGCCACCAATCAGCTGGCAAATTTGAATAAAGAACCGCTAATTATGTACTCTACTGTCATGAATGGACAGCACTGAAGTACATACCGTATTTTTCGGCTTATAAGACGACCCCCAACTTTTAAGTTAAAATATAGGATTTGGGCTATACTCGTCATATAAGACTACCCAGCCTCTCATCAGCCCCCAACCTCTCATCAGCCCCCTAGTCTCTCATTAGCACCCCAGCCTCTTATCAGCCCTCCGTACACATGAGCAGGCAGTATGAAAACTTAGAGGCGGACCAGATGCCCCTCATCTGCCTGCTCCTGCACTCCCACCAACGTCTCCCTGCAAATCTGCCGGCTGGTCCCTGTCAAAAAGCACCAGACAGGGCCGGCCGGTCTCTTACTGTATGCGCTGCAGCTGCCGGGCTCTCCCTCTTCCGGCAACTCGTGTCTGTGCGGCGCATTGCTTATGCTACATATGAGTTTCCAGAAGAGGGAGAGCCCGGTGGTCACAGGGGAGAAGGACGACCCGGCATATAAGACGACCCCCGATTTTTGAGAAGATTTTCAGGTGTTAAAAAGTCATCTTATACGCCGGAAAATACGGTAATCATAATACAAGTAATAATACAAGTGTTCATTGAAATAAATTACATAATACAGTGTGTCCTCTGAAATAAATAAAACTATACACAGTGCCCCCTAAACATGCATCATTTATACATAGTGTCCTCTGAATGAAATAAGTTGCATACAGCCTTCAGACAATATGGGTACATCTACACATACAAAAATTGCTGCAGAAAATTTCTGTAGCAATTCTGCAAGAATCCACAAGGAAGTCTGCTGTGGCAAATCTGCACCAAATTGTGCAGATTTTGGTGCAGATTTCATCTGTGAAATAGCTAAAATCTCTACCATATGCTCACATCCGCTGGCACTTCTGTAGCTCCCTTGCTTTGCCATGTTGTCCAACCTGGTATCTTGTGATGACTTCATATCCCATGTGACTGCTGCAGCTTGTGATTGGAATACTGTTTTTTTGTTGTTTTTTTTGTTTACGATTTCATTCAATTTGCAGGTACTCTAATCTCTGGTACACTGTCAGCAAATCTGGACAGAATATCCGCAGAGCAATGTAATCGTATAGCCAGCCAGAAGCTCAGGAGCCTGAGGAAGCCCAAGACACTTGTGCCGCATAAGAAGACACCAATATTGTAGAAAGTGCATACTGGTCAGGTTACACCTCTGGCTGGAGAAAAGCGGTTAGGTCAAGAATTTAGCATGGGGGAATGTGCCTTTTTAATTTTTGCAAAGGCCATGTGCCTTTGCAAAAGGGGGACCAAGCTGAACTCTTGCACCAGGTCTCATGTGATCCTCTGGTGGGCCAGTCTAACACTGACAGAAAACACCCAATCACAGCTTTATGCAGCATCCCACTGCAAGGCAGTGCTCCACTGCAAAAAGGTTAAAATGTGCTTTTATGTGGTATATGCATTCACTGTATTTACAGCATGAAAGGAGTTCATAGGCTGGGCTGTAGCAACTATTACTAGGCGGGACTGTGCTCAATCTCCCAATAGGGAAGAATTTAGATTAAGAACAGAGCGTTCAGTGTACAGTTAGTCAATGTCTAGACAGTAAAATGAGCAGACCTAGAAAACAGCTCTGGAAGAAAACCTCCCTGCGAGAAAGCTTAAAACCAAATAAAGTGGAGAAAGAGACAGAGAAAATATTGAAAAGCATTTCCCTGAGAGGAAGTGCATGTAGAAGCTCTGTGGACACAAACTGCTTAAAGAAAAGCTTATAGGCTCCCCAGTTTTGCAGATCCACAAATCATGCATACCAGTCGTATGCACTCCTCATCATGGTGCAGAAGGACTTCTGTGTGCTTCCACATCCATGCACCCTTGCCGCAAAAGATAGGACATGTCCTATATTTCGCTGCAACATGCAGACCATGGACCCATTGAAGCCAGGGGTCAGATTTTTCATAGCCCAGCGGAATACACCAGGCTATGATAAACCAGGCAGCCACTGCCTGGCATAGATTTCAGTCTTTTACGCCAGACAAATCTGGCTCGGCCACCAACCCCACCCTCTCACGAAGTCCACTTTTTGTGAAAGTGGCAAGGCTGTGGGAGAAACGGCACTTGCGCATACATTTCTACACAAGTGCCAAATGTGCAGTTTGCAACTTTTTTTACTCAACAAAAAGAGCCATATTCAAATTATAAATAAGGCCCAATAGGTCCGCACTGTGATGTAGTGTGTACACAGCCAGTAAGGCCCCTTTCACACGAGCGAGTTTTCCGCGCGGGTGCAATGCGTGACGTGAACGCATAGCATCCGCACTGAATCCGGACCCATTCATTTCAATGGGTCTGTGTACATGAGCGTTTTTTTTCACGCATCACTTGTGCGTTGCGTGAAAATCGCAGCATGTTCTATATTCTGCGTTTTTCACACATCCCTAGCCCCATAGGCCCCTTTCACACGGGCGAGTTTTCCGCGCGGGTGCAATGCGTGAGGAGGACGCATTGCACCCGCACTGAATCCTGACCCATTCAGTTCTATGGGGCTGTGCACATGAGCGGTGATTTTCACGCATCACTTTTGCGTTGCGTGAAAATCGCAGCATGTTCTATATTCTGTGATTTTCACGCAACGCAGGCCCCATAGAAGTGAATGGGGATGCGGGAAAATCGCAAGCATCCGCAATCATGTGCGGATGCGTTGCGATTTTCCCGCATGGTTGCTAGGATACGATCGGGATGGGGACCCGATCGTTATTATTTTCCTTTATAACATAGTTATAAGGGAAAATAATCGCATTCTAATTACAGAATGCAATGTTCCCCGGGCTTGAAAGGGTTAAAAATAATAAAGAGTTAACTTACCTTCTCCCATTGTACGCGCAGAGCCCCAGAACGTCGTCTCTCTTGATAGTTTGGCTGCTTGAGGACCTGTGGTGACGTCACAGGGTCACATGGTCCAATCATAGAAGCATTTGAGTGGACCATGTGACCCATGTGATCCTGTGACATCACGGCAGGTCCTTCATCGAACAACGCACCCGCATCTTATCCGGGCGTCAAACATGACGCCCGTGTGCAAGAGGCCATAGAAGTGAATGGGGCTGCGTGAAAAACGCATTGCATCCGCAAGCAAGTGCGGGTGCTTTGCGTTGTTCACTGATGGTTGCTAGGAGATGTTGTTTGTAAACCTTCAGTTTTTTATCACGCACGTGAAAAACGCATCAAAACGCATTGCACCCGCGCGGAAAAAACTGAACAACTGAACGCAATCGCAGGCAAAACTGAATGGCTTTGCCTGTGAAATCGCACAGTTTTCACTGAACGCATCCGCAACGCATCCGGACCTAATCCGGACACGCTTGTGTGAAAGAGGCCTAACTGTGTTTTGCAGATCCCCAGTTTGCAGACCGCAAAACACTTAGGCTGGGTTCACACGAGCGTGATGGATTTAGGTCCGGATGCGTTGCGGATGCGTTCAGTGGAAACTGTGCGATTTCACAGGCAAAGCCATTCAGTTTTGCCTGCGATTGCGTTCAGTTGTTCAGTTTTTCCGCGCGGTGCAATGCGTTTTGATGCGTTTTTCACGCGCGTGATAAAAAACTGAAGGTTTACAAACAACATCTCCTAGCAACCATCAGTGAAAAACGCAATGCACCCGCACTTGCTTGCGGATGCAATGCGTTTTTCACGCAGCCCCATTCACTTCTATGGGGCTAGAGCTGCGTGAAAAACGCAGAATATAGAACATGCTGCGATTTTCACGCAGCGCAGAAGTGATGCGTGAAAAAAAACGCTCATGTACACAGCCCCATAGAAATGAATGGGTCCGGATTCAGTGCGGGTGCTATGCGTTCACATCACGCATTGCACCCGCGCGGAAAACTCGCCCGTGTGAATGCAGCCTTAGGCCCCTTTCACACGAGCGAGTTTTCCGCGCGGGTGCAATGCGTGACGTGAACGCATTGCACCCGCACTGAATCCTGACCCATTCATTTCAATGGGGCTGTGCACATGAGCGTTGTTTTTCACGCATCACATGTGCGTTGAGTGAAAATCGCAGCATGTTCTATATTCAGCATTTTTCACGCAACGCAGGCCCCATAGAAGTGAATGGGGCTGCGTGAAAAACGCATTGCATCCGCAAGCAAGTGCGGGTGCGTTGCGTTTTTCACTGATGGTTGCTAAGAGATGTTGTTTGTAAACCTTCAGTTTTTTATCACGCGCATCAAAACGCATTGCACCCGCGCGGAAAAAACGGAACAACTGAACGCAATCGCAGGCAAAACTGAATGGGTTTGCCTGTGAAATCGCACAGTTTTCACTGAACGCATCCGCAACGCATCCGGACCTAATCCGGACACGCTCGTGTGAAAGGGGCCTTACAGCTGTGTGAATGCCCCCTTATGCCTTATTCAAACAGTCAGTGTTCGGTCAGTGATTTCCATCAGTGAAAGTAAGCCAAAACCAGATGCAGGTCAAAACAAAGAATAAGTGTAGATGTTTCTCTTATACCTTATATCTGTGTAGGCTGCAGTCCTGGTTTTGGCTCACAATCACTTATGGAAATCACTGACTGAACACTGACTCTGTGAATAAAGCCCCATTCACACGTCCGTGTCCGTGCTCAAATCCGTGAGCAGGTGGTCAGTCATGCATCCGTTAAGCTGTCCGTGACGGATCCGTGTTGGGTCTGTGTGTCCGTTTTTTGCTGTCCTTGTTGCATCTGTGTTTCACTGACACTGAACAGCTGAATTTTTTTTTTCAAAGCATCTCTTCTTAATGATCTGTGAAACAAGATGGCATCCGTGTTGCATTCATGGTTTATACGGACCCATAGACTATAATGGGTGTGAGGGATCCGGGAACCCGTACCAAGATAGGACATGCATCTGTGCTGAAAACACGGACCGTGCTAAAACACTGATGTGTGAATACACACATTCAAATGAATGGGGGCGTGTGCTATCCGCGGAGAACATGTACAGCACACGTCCGTGAAACACTGACGTGTGAATGAGGCTTAAGGCCTTAATCGGGTGTTGGGGGTAGCCCCGTCATTACAAAGTGAAAGAGAAGTGTTGCAGTTCTATTTTTGGGTGCTTTTGATAACGTGCAGTGTGAGGAAAATTGTATTCGTATAACCCGTGAGAACTGTAGAAATTGCACATTGTGTGAGACCTGGTGTTCCATGCATGATGAGAACTCAGATTATTGGACCTGAACTTGATTCTTCAGTGAAGAATCGTTCTGCTGCCAACTTGGTGTTATTATTTCCCTCACCATCACACTGCACTGCCATACCATCATTGGCTGCCAAGGGACCTTGCCTTGCACAATGCAATTCCTCACCATGAAGGTCAACAAAAAAATCACCATCCAGCAGGAGAAACCACTGACTGGCGTATTGTTGAGTCGCTTACCCCGCCTCCCCCATAATTCTCGCTCCTACCCCAATAATGACAGACTCAGCAAGTGGACCTTTTATTATTAATATAAATACAAATAAATAACAGAAATAATACGGAAACCCAGGCCTTCCCACCTGAAGGCCACGCCCAAGAATCGTACCAATAACCTAGAAAATAACAACAAGGGGAGGGTCCTTGGAGCCCCCATAAATGACGGATAATGGCCCCACCCTCCATTAAATTACCTCTAGCCGATGAACGCCAGCTCAGAGGCAGGAACTGGTAACCAAGGGCAACCAACGTGGGCCGCTACCCGCCTTATCACACCCTAAACCAGTATCTGGGGAGTCCAGAGCCTTCTTTTGGCTCCCTCCCCACCACACCAGAACCAACATAACCACCAACTCCAAGGACCCTCCACCGCCCACAACCCAAGAAGGTGAACACCTCACCTCCTTGCGTCCCGCCACACCCGCAGCGCCAATTCAAAACCATCCTGCAAACCAGAACACCAAAGATCAATTCCGACCCCGTTCAAGTGTACCCCATCACTCCTCCAAAATGCCCCCTCATCCGACTCCAAGTCCCGATGCTGAACCACAACACCAGTCACTACCGTTCCGTGCCACAAACCTAACAACAGCCCTGTTTACTTTTATCCTCGCCTTATTCAATCGCTCCACAGACCTCGCCTCCCTCCAGTGCTGACGCGGCACCATGCCTGACCAAACAGTCACCAGCTGCGGATATAGCGCCCACAACCGCAGCAGGTCAAACTTAATGTCCCTTACCAACTCCGTGAAGGCACGCACCCCATAAATCCCTCCCCCCAACATGCAAGACCAAAACACCAAGGGCCTATCCAACCTCGCAAACCTGTGAAACTCAGGGAGGACCCGACTCCACAGCATGCCCCGCATCCCCAGCCATCAGATTATGACCACCTCTCTCGGGAATGACAACTGCCTTCTGTCCGGTCTGACTGCTGCTCGCAATGCTCCCCAGAACACGTAGGAGTGCCCCATAATCCAAATCAAGCATAGTGGAACACCTACAAAAACAAAAATTAAACATATCAACCAATGGCCACCAGCTACACCCCACTCCCACCAAGGTCACCAACATCATACGGGCCTGACGTATGACCGAAACCAAAGGGACTCCCAACGGCCAATGCGCCGAATGACATCCTCACCCAACCCCCTCCGAGCCACCTCTGTGGCTGCGCCTATCCGAAACAAATGACCCCCATATAATGAGGGGTCCTTACCCAATCCTGACAAGCACGATATCATAACCACAACAAACTGGAACCGAGAGAGAAAAGTCCCGTCTTCGTGGACTAACAACGGGCCAGCCCCTCCGACCTCGTCCCTTCCCCAAAACTCCTTAACCACTTGCCGTTACGCTAACGCCGATGGGCGTCAGCGCGGCGGCTCTCTCAGGTCTCACTGCCGCCTATCGGCGTCATCTCGTGAGACCCGAGATTTCACATGAACGCGCGCGCGTCGTGCGTGCGCGTTCATGTGATCGGAGCCGGGACAACTGAAACTACAGCCTGCCAGCGCTGATCATGCGCTGGCAGGCTGTAGATGCGGAAAAAAACGCATTTAAATCGCATATCAGACGCTGTTTTTAAACAGCGTCTGATATGCCTGCTATCTGCTCGTCTGGTGGTCCCTTTGTTTGGGACCACCAGAGAAACTATAGGAAAAGTGCACCAATCACTACACACACACCCCTCCACCCCCATCACTGATTAACCCCTGATCACCCATGTCACCCCCTGATCACCCCCTGTCACCCCCTGTCACTAATCACCCCCTACAGGCTCATTCAGACGTCCGTATGTGTTTTGCGGATCCATGGATCTGCGGATCCATGGATCTGCGGATCCGCAAAATACGGACACCGGCAATGCGCTTTCCGCATTTTGCAGATCCGCACAGAACTATATAGAAAATGCTTTTTCTTGTCCGCAGTGCGGACAAGAATAGAGACATGTTCTATATTTTTGCTGAACGGAAGTGCAGACCCGGAGCGCGGATCCGTAATTCCGGATCCGAGCGGGACAAAGTCTGTCCCCATAGAAATGAATAGGTCCGCAATTCCGTTCCGCAAACAGAATTTCGGATGTGTGAATGGGGCATAAGGGTCCCGTTATCACCGCCAGTTAGTTAGCTACTTGTTAGTTAGCTAGCGCCCACCGCACCGCAGTCACTAATTTTGGCAGAGATTTTTCATCCACATTGACCGATGCGAATGAAAAAATCTGTGCCGTTCATTATTTTATTTTTTCAGCGCAGCGGCTGAGCGGAAAAAAATCTCATTACCCGTATGCTCAATATAAGGAGAATCGCAGAAACTCCTAATGCTGGCCATACGTGTAATGATTGCGAGAACCCTAAAATGCCAGGACAGTATAAATACCCCACATGTGACCCCATTTTAGAAAGAAGACACCCCAAGGTATTCCGTGAGGGGTATGGTGAGTTCATGTAAAATTTTATTTTTGTCACAAGTTAGTGGAATATGAGACTTTGTAAAAAAAAAAATATATATATATATATATATATATCAATTTCCGCTAACTTGTGTCAAAAATTTTTTTCTGTGAACTCGCCATACCCCTCACAGAATACCTTGGGGTGTCTTCTTTCCACAATGGGGTCACATGTGAGTATTCTCTGCCCTGGCATTTTAGGAGTGCTAAAGTGTGAGAATCCAAATGCGTAAAAATGGCCTGTGAAATCCTAAAGGTACTCATGGGAATTTGGGCCCTTTGCGCATCTTGGCTGCAAAAAAGTGTCACTCATGTGGTATCGCCGTACTCAGGAGAAGTAGGGCAATGTGCTTTAGGGTGTATTTTTACATATACCCATACTGGCTGTGAGAAACATCTCTGTAAATGACAACTTTTTAAAAATTTTATTCAAAGTTGGCAATTTACAGAGATATTTCTCTCACCCAGCATGGGTATATGTAAAATACACCCCAAACACATTGCCCTACCTCTCTGAGTGCGGCGATACCATGGTGACACTTTGCAGCCAAATCGCAAAGGCCAAATTCAATGAGTACCTTTAGGAAGAGCATTTTACGCATTTTTCTTCTCACGCTTTAGGGCCCCTAAAATGCCAGGGCAGTATAAATACCCCACATGTGACCCCATTTTGGAAAGAAGACACCCCAAGGTATTCGCTGAGGGGCATAATGAGTCCATGAAAAATTAAACTTTTTGTCAAAAGTTAGCGGAAAGGAGACTTTGTGAGAAAAACAATAAAAATCAATTTCCACTAACTTGTGCCAAAAATTTTTTCTATGAACTCGCCATGCCCCTCATGGAATACCTTGGGGTGTCTTCTTTCCAAAATGGGGTCACATGTGAGGTGTTATACTGCCCTGGCATTTTAGGAGCCCTAAAGCATGAGAAGAAAAATGCGTAAAAATGCCCTCCTAAAGGTACTCATTGGAATTTGGGCCCCTTTGCGCATCTTGGCTGCAAAAAGTGTCACTCATGTGGTATCGCCGTACTCAGGAGAAGTAGCGCAATGTGTTTTGGGGTGTATTTTTACATATACCCATGCTGGGTGAGAGAAATATCTCTGTAAACTGACAACTTTGTATAAAAAAATTTAAAAAGTTGTCGTTTACAGCGATATTTCTCACACACAGTATGGGTATATGTAAAAATACACCCCAAACACATTGCCCTACTTCTCCTGAGTACGACGATACCACATAGTGACACTTTTTGCAGCCAAGATGCGCAAAGGCCTAAAACCAATGAGTACCTTTAGGATTTCACAGGGCATTTTACGCATTTAGATTCTCACGCTTTAGGTTCCCTAAAATGCCAGGGCAGTATAAATACCCCACATGTGACCCCATTTTGGAAAGAAGACACCCCAAGGTATTCCGTGAGGGGCATGGCGAGTTCACAGAATTTTTTTTTTGGCACAAGTTAGCGGAAATTGATATATTTTTATTTTTTTATTTTGTTTTTACAAAGTCTCATATTCCACTAACTTGTGACAAAAATAAAATTTTACATGAACTCACCATACCCCTCACGGAATACCTTGGGGTGTCTTCGTTCTAAAATGGGGTCACATGTGAGGTATTTATACTGTCCTGGCATTTTAGGAGCCCCTAAAGGGTGAGAAGAAGTCTGGAATCCAAATGCGTAAAAATGCCCTGTGAAATCCTAAAGGTACTCATTGGAATTAGGGCCCTTTGCGCATCTTGGCTGCAAAAAGTGTCACACATGTGGTATCGCCGTACTCAGGAGAAGTGGGGCAATGTGTTTTGGGGTGTATTTTTATATATACCCCTGCTGGGTGTGAGAAATATCTCTGTAAACAACAATTTTTAAATTTTTTTATACAAAGTTGTCAGTTTACAGAGATATTTCTCTCACCCAACATAGGTATATGTAAAAATACACCCCAAAACACATTGCCCCACTTCTCCTGAGTGCGATACCACATGAGTGACACTTTTGCAGCCTGAAGTCGCAAAGGGGCCCTAAAACCAATGAGTACCTTTAGCTTTACATGGCGGCTCACAATTTAGCCCCGCCCAAAATGCCAGAACAGTACAAACACCCCACAAATGACCCCATTTCGGAAAGTAGACACCCCAAGGTATTCACTGAGGGCATAATGAGCCCGTATGAGATTTTTTTTTTTTGCCAGAAGTTAGCAGAAATGGAAACTTTATTATTATTTTTTTCCTCAGAAAGTGTCATTTTCCGCTAACTTGTGAAAAAAATGAAATGATACATGAACTCACCAAGCCCCTCCGCGAATACTTTGGGGTGTCTTCTTTCTAAAATGGTGTCATTTGGGGGTATTTATACTATCCTGGCATTCTAGCACCTGAAGAAACATGACAGGCGCTCAGAAAGTCAGAGCTGCTTCAAAATGCCGAAATTCACTTTTTGCACCATAGTTTGTAAGCGCTATAACTTTTACCCAAACCAATAAATATACACTTATTGGACTTTTTTTTTATCAAAGACATGTAAAACAATACATTTAGAGAAAAATTTATATAGAAATGTAGTTTTTTAAAAAAAATTTTACAACAGAAAGTGAAAAATGTCATTTTTTTGCAAAAATGTCGTTAAATTTTTATTAATAGCAAAAAAAGTAAAAATGTCAGCAACAATGAAATACCACCAAATGAAAGCTCTATTAGTGAGAAGAAAAGGAGGTAAAATTCATTTGGGTGGTAAGTTGCATGACGGAGCAATAAACGGTGAAAGTAGTGTAGTGCGGATTTGTAAAAAAGGGCCTGGTCACTAGGGGGGTATAAACCTGTGGTCTTCAAGTGGTTAAGGCAATGAACCGGGCATGCGTCCGACCCCTCCACCTTGTACAACACCACCCTGCAACCCCGACCCTGCTGGTCTGTTTTTGACCGATGCAGAATTCCAATCTATCCTCAAATAATTCCACATCCTGTCCTCGAAGGCCCCGGACCCGACCCTTACTCAGACTAACCAACTCCCCAATCCGCAAGGCTCCAAAAAAGGCAAACGAAAAAGCCAACTTGAACAACCGGACTTCTCCCGCCGACACGCAAGTCCCCTCCAACTGTCCCAACATATCCAACAACAAACCAGGCGGCAAATATCCACCCCAGCTGAATGTTTTTGCCAACCCCTTAAAGCCTGCACCACCGCCCCCCTGCACTGACAACCAAAAGCCACACCTGCCATAAACTTATTCAACCTGGAACATGACCACCCCTCCTCCCTGCAGTGCCCAACCCAAAGCAACATCAACACTCTGTCCTCCCACCCACAACCCCGAAAACTCTGCCTCCAAACCTCCCAAAGAGCCCATGCCCTGTCGTACGCCGCCCAGGTCCCCGCCAACAAGAAACCCCTCACCAGATCTTCAACTGACCGAAAGGCAGATTCCACAGCTCCAGGGGAAAGCTCGTTCCTTCCGTCTCCGCCTCCGGTGCCAACTCCCGAAAACGCTCCCACTGGAAACGAGACAAAGCATCCGCAATTGAGTTACTAAGCCCCAAGACAATTGAGAATATAGTGCTATATTCGTGATATTCGTTATCTTCGTCAATTCTAGCAATACAAGTTACAACCATTAGGAACTCAGCTCTAAGTTTAATTCGCAATATATAGAATAATGACAAATATTCGATTTCGACGAATATATGACGAATATTTAATCAAATATTTGCGAAATATCGCAAAATCGAATATGGCACCTGCCGCTCTCATTACTACTCCTTAACTGGCGCCGGACCCTCGGGGTCATATCTGGACTAAGGCACTTCGGAGGCCTAGTCCTCCGCGGCCTGCTGGAGGGAAGAGCCGAAGCAGAGCCGGAGCTGTGCCAGGAGAGCTTCCACCTCAGACATCGTAGGACAGAATCCACCAAAAAAGAGGTACTGCAGCAGCTCAGACCTGGGCTGCTGCCACACTGCTGTCCCTACAAAATAGCCCCTTTTCCTGCCCTTACTAACCCAGTCTTAAGCCCTAAACCACACCCCTAATCCTTTCCATCACCATTCCTCTTCCTTAACCCCTCATATCGCAGGAATCAGCTCCCTCCAAGCCCCAGTCATGCCAGGCCTGCATCCAGGCTTGCAGCCCCAATTCCGGCCTGCACTAGAACAAAGGTGTGCACCGAAGGGAAGAAAGATGGGCCCTTCTCATCACTGCATAACCCAAGGGATCGTCAGAGTGAGTAACAACTTCAACCACCATTCTTACTACTATCACTCATATCCGCTTGTCTCCCCTGTGGCTCATTGCATTTATAATGCACGATGGATGCCATTGCCTGCACTGCTAAGTGATTTCTGGCACTGTTAGTTAGTACAACTTTCATCAGTTGCAGGCCCACCTTTCACCACATGTCTCAGGTTTTGTAGTGCTTTAGAGGCTTAGTAGTGTTTTGCTTATACAGTATAGTGCCAACATATTCCACAATGTTGTACGGTGATTTTAATAGGTCAGACCTGTACGATTCCCTCTTGGGGCTCACAGTTTAAATTCTCTCATCTTGTAAGGGGGCCATACCTTACAGAAGTATTTTTTCACCTGTTTTTAGTATGTGAGGCTCTCCATCCTAGGATGATGGAAGCAATACAGTCACAGGTGGAACTTGCAATAAGAATCTTTACCGGTCTCACAAGGAGGGACAAGTTTGATGGTTACAGTAGCTTAGCAGCTTAGTGGTTACATTTTTACATGAGAGGAAGCGAGTTCCACATTATATGGCTGTTATCTACTTGTGTCTGCTCTTTTCCTGCATATTCTGCATTTGTATTCTGCAGAAATAAAAGTTACATTTTAAGGATTGGTCAGTGCTACAACTATTTCCCCTATGAACATGTACTTGAGGCAATGAGTATATGGTTACTTAATGATCACTCAATGATGGCACAGCAGAAATTTTAAAACTCAAAATTCAATTTGTGTCTGAATTGGTTCTGCACAAATCAAACATGCTCCAGTTGGCCTGAAAATTGTTAGGCCTTTTTCACACGGGCGTCATGTTTGACGCCCGGATAAGAGGCGGGTGCATTGCGGGAATATGAACGATTTTCTGTGTGTGTGCAAACTGTTGTAATGCGTTTTGCACGCGCGTGCGAAAAATTGGCATGTTTGGTACCCAGACCCGAAGCCGGACTTCATCACTGAAGTCCGGTTTCGGGTTGAGTATTCTGTATATTTTATTATTTTCCCTTTTAACATGGTTATAAGGGAAAATAATAGCATTCTCAATACAGAATGCTTAGTAAAATGTGGATTAAGGGGTTTAAAATAAAAAAATTAACACACCTTATCCACTTGATCGCATAGTTGCCATCTCTTCTCTCTTCTTCAATCATTAGCTGCCGGCTAAAGGACCTGTGATGACGTCACTGTGCTCATCACATAGTCCCCAATGATGAACCATGTGATTGGACCATGTGATGTGACATCACCACAGGTCCTTTAGCTGGCAGCTAATGCTTGAAGAAGAGAGAAGAGATCGCAACTATGCGATCAAGTGGATAAGGTGAGTAATTTTTTTATTTTTAACCCCTTAATCCACATTTTACTAAGCATTCTGTATTGAGAATGCTATTATTTTCCCTTATAATCATGATATAAGGGAAAATAATAAAGATCGGTCCTTTCCTTACCCTTAGCAACCTTGCGGGAAAATCGCACTGCATCCGCACTTGATTGCGGATGCTTGCGATATTCACGCAGTCCCATTCACTTCTATGGGGCCTGTGTTGCGTGAAAAATGCAAAATATAGAACATGCTGCGATTTTCACGCAACGCAGAAGTGATGCGTGAAAATCACTGCTCATGTGCATAGCCCTATAGAAATGAATGGGTTCGGATTCAGTGCGGGTGCAATAGGTTCACGTCACGCATTGCACCCGCACGGAAAATTCGCCCGTGTGAAAGGGGCCTAATGACATGACACTCTTTGAAGTCTCCCAGGACTCACAGATTTTTTATATGCTTTCATTTTTATTTTTTTTATTTTTTATTCATTCTTATTATTTTTGATTTTTTTACAAATTTTTGCTCTTTCTCTCCTACCCCCATAGTGCCTTGTTGGGACCAAGCTTCCAAGAATTATGCCTTAATTGGGGCAGATACCTACCCCTGTTTATACACATGTTCATAAGAAACAGTGGCATGTTCTGCGCAAGCATCCGAAAATTATGCATTAACGGGAGTAAAATTCTTGTCTGTATTTATATACACACAGAAGATTTAATTGTCAGAAGAAACGGTAGCTTGTTCTGAAGTTGAACAAGCCTGGAAAAATTCTCTCTTTTAATAAGGAGCAGCAAAAATACAGAGTGGATGTGGAAATGGTAAGGTGTATAGGGGTAATAGTGGCAGCAATAGTAGCACCAGCAGTAGTAACAGATGTGTGTGCCGTGGTGCAGGGAAAGAGGTAGCAGTACTAGTGACGGCTGTGTAGTGGTAATGGAAGTGGCAGTAGGGGTAATGGCAGTGAGAGTAGGAGGATTAGCAGCAGGGAGTAGTAACTGAGGGGGCAGCAGCAGCCATATGGTGTGAAACAGGATGGTAGGCAGGCAAACAGCAGCAGTGGTATGATGGGGCACTCTCAGCAGGGGCAGATCTATTCATAGACATCTGGCAGAGGTGTGTTGAAATCCACACGGATCGATGCCTGATTCATTTTGAAGTGATTCCATTATATCTATAATGATGTCATTTCATGGGAGTTGGGCAATGATGTGAATTTTTTTAATGTTGCAAACCCAAAGTCTGTTATGCCATTAAGAAGGATGATGGATTTTCATCTGAAGTTCAAAGTATTTGTCTTTTGAGGTTCTGTACCACATACATGCATTTTTAATGTTTTTCAAATAAAAGACTGAAATTTCATCTACAAGTGCCAGAGGATTGCTTTGGATTCCAATTATGCACCGTGACTGAGCTGATACAGCTGCATGGTTTCCACTGTCCCTTGTTGCATCAGCATGAGCGTCTGCTCTAAGATAAATATCAGGAGCATGATGTTGTCGATGCTGCAGTTGTCCCTACTGACAAATCTATTGGCCTCTTCAAAGGGCAAGAGTAAATTTCATCCCTGATGAGCTGCCACTGTCAAATAACACATGCTCCCTGCGAAGGTGGTCATTCACAGCTTTACACTGCTTGTACAGGTGCTCTAGCATCTACAAGGTGGAATTCCAGTGAGTTGGGACATCACAGATTAAACAGTGAAAGGGAAGATTATTCTGTCGTTGCAAGTCTAGGTCGGCGTTCCTTGCCACAGAAGTATGGTTGAAATGTGAGGACAGTCTGCTGGACAATGTCAACACCCTCTGCAAGCCAGGGTACTTTTTCAAAAAGCATGGCATGGCTACATTTATCACTTGTGCCATGCAAGGCTCATGTATGTGGTATTTCCCTCAACTGCAGAGTGGTCACGATGTTCCTGCCATTGTCACTAACCACCTTGCCCAATTGGAGTTGGTAGGGATACAGCCAGTGAGTGGGATGTTTGTTACTTGATGAACTTTTGCAACTGATGTCTAACCCAGGCTGATCAGCTCTAACACGGCATGGCAACGCTTCACTTTACACACATGATAGGAGGGAGTGAAAGCAATGCTCTGCTCTGCTTCTGTTGAGGATGGGAGGCGGTCCATGCAGGATGATGTGGAGGAGGCGGATATGCCCTTGGTGTGGGAACCAGATCAACACAAACATGGAGGTGTTAATTGGACCTGGCCTCATTGCTGCAGTACTGAGTTGCCTCAGCTCCAAAAAAACATTGACCCAGTGGGCTGTGAAATACATATACTCTGTCCCTGCTCATAACAGATGCTCCAGGTGTCCACTGTGGCATGCACCTTTCCACAAAGCAAGAATTGCAAGGGGTGGACCATGTTCTCTACCACGTGACAGTTCAAGGCAGGGATGGCTTTTTTGACATAAAGACAGCTAGTTATCTTTTAGCAAGGCTGAGCAAAAATCATTACTTTCTTAAAGTTAGCAGAATCCACTAAGTGCTATGGCAGCAACTGCACCATCAGCAACTTGGTCAGATGGGAGGTAATCTAGCGCACCATCTGATTGCTGGGTTCTTAGAGTTATGTTCCGACCACACATTCCATTATCAACAGCTGCCGACAGAGTGGAGTAGGAGGATTATTCTGAGCAGGTGAAGCAGTAACTGATGATGACGATGACAAGGACACTGTACTGCATTTGGATGTGGCTGCGAAAAAGGAGACCGGGAGAAGAAGGACACTAGGGGACGCTAGCTGGCAGACAGTTTTATTTTCCCACTGCATTTGGTCATGCCACTTCTTGTGCTGCAATGCACGGGGCTAATGTTAAATCTGGTGATCTTGCACATGGCAGTGCTTTTGTTTGCCAGCACTGTGAAGAACAACTGCCAGATGGGAGACACTTGCACAAGCTAGTGGCAGCCAAGATTGGCTTAGGTCTAGCATGTTTTGAGCTTGCAACCACAGTATAAGTGGCATCAACAGTTTCCAAGCTGACCATAATAGAAGCATTTCTGGCTCTGGCAATGTTTTGGGAGGTTCTTGCAGTACATTGCCTCTGCTCTTTATTATCACTGCTGCGGTCACCACCCTCCTCTTCTGATGTCACCTCCTCCTCTTCAACACCTCTATTCAGCTACCAGGTCCTGTCCAACATACAATCATTGTCAGAGTCCTTGCCCTCCCTGGCACTTTTAGCAGACTGTGCTATGTCATTGTGGGCTATTTGGCCCACCTCCTGATTCATTGCTCTGTTTTTGCCCTGACTGTAACTATTTATGCATCAGGTGCCCCTGCTCCGCCTGAACCTTATACTCATGACAATCCGGTTATTTTTGCACAAGTGATCAACAGGGAGACTCTCTAGAGTATCTTCCATAGCACATGGGGTTTTGTTCCCTCCTTTTAAGAAAAAATAAGGCATCCCATCAGGAGAGGGCAGTGAAGACAGAGAGGATACAACTAAAAGGCTTTTCTGGGGTTGCAAAGAGGAGGAGCAGGAGGAATGCTATGGACCCTGACTACAAGACTATAAGGCCCCTTTCACACGGGCGAGTTTTCCGCGCGGATGCAGTGAGATTTTCCCGCATGGTTGCTTAGCAACGGGACCAGATCTTTATTATTTTCTCTTATAACATGGTTATAAGGGGGAATTATAGCATTCTTAATAAAGAATGCATAGTAAAATGAAGAGGAAGGGGTTAAAAATAATAAAAGTTAACTTACCTTAGCCACTTGATCACGTAGTTGCGATCTGTCCTCTCTTTCCCAGCATCAGCTAACAACTAAAGGACCTGTGATGACGTCACATCACATGGTCCAATCACATGGTCCATCTTACCATGGTGATGGACCATGTGATTGGACCATGTGTATAATAAATTCTCCAGAATACCCGAAACCGGACTTCAGTGATGAAGTCCGGCTTCGGGTCTGGGTACTAAACATGGCGATTTTTCTCACGCGCGTGCAAAACGCATTACAAACGTTTGCACCCGCGCGGAAAAATCGCACATATTCCCACAACGCTCCCGCCTCTTATCCAGGCGTCAAACATGACGCCCGTGTGAAAGAGGCCTAACTGAGAGGAAGAGTAAGCCATCTCATTCTTGTTGTCTTCTATAATAATGTGGCATCGATCAGTAGCCAGGGCGACCTGTGGCCTACTACTGGATGGATGGCTGGTGCAGCTACTCCTATTTGCACTACTACCTGCATTCTGAATCTCAAATGATGAGTCATGTGTCTTTCGTTTGTGACTCTTCTATTTACCATACATTTTATTATGAGGCTTATAAACAAAGTCATGGGTTTGGTACACAGAATTTAAACCCCTTGAATTTCAGCGCCATACATGTATGGCGGAGGGAGGGGTTTTAAATATGCAAGCACAGCGGGTGCCATAGCTGGCAGGTCTCTGCTGTTTCAAACAACAGAAGCCTGGGGCTAATGTCTGCTAATGGCAATAATGCAGATCGCAGACATTTAACCATTTAGATGCTGTAGTCAAACATGAGGTTAGGGTTAGGAGCAGCTCCCCTGCGCAGCAATCGGAGGGAGCCGTTCCTTCTCTCTGATGTGCTGTGTCTCTCTGAAGAGACCTAGCATATCAGAGCTGCAATTCCTATGGAGGCTGCAGGTAACCGCAAATGAAGTTTAGACTGTTGTTCTATGGCACTACGGTCTAAGCTAAAAGAAATCAAGAGTATTGCATAGAGTAGCCTCCTAGGGGGGGCTAAAAAAGTTTTAAAAAATTGCAATTTTTTCAGCTCTTTGCTTACCCCAACGAATTGAATAAAATGTTTCACACATACTCCAAAATTTTATGAATAAAAACTAGATCATCCCTCAAAAAATAAGCCCTCATACACTTCCTTAGACATAATTATAGAAAGTTATGGGGGCCAAAATATGGAAATGAAAAGAAAAAACTATTCAGTTATTTTTTTTTCCACTATTAAAACACAAGAAAAAGTAGATAAATTAGTATCATTGTAGTCATACTGACCCAGAAAATGAAGGGCATAGGTCAGTTTTACTGCATAGGGAATGCCATAGAGACGAAACCTGTAAAACTGTGGTGGAAATGCATTTTTTTTCCATTTCACTTAGAGACAGTGATAGGAAAGACTTGATTGTGGTGAAAAAAAAAATAATTTACAAGTGCAGGGAAAGATTACTCAACTTGTAGGGAAAGGATAGGGAGGAATCATTCCACCAGCATTTGTGTTGAACATGGTTCAGTTGGGAGGTGACATCCTGGGTAATAGGAACAATCCGATTACACCTTGCTGCACTGACCGGGGATCCAAATTGCCATTATACAGCTCTGTAATTCCAGCAAACCTGTCTTATTAGGGTGCAAGTGCTGTTTGATACAGGCATTAACAGTGTTTATTACAAGGAAATATTTCTACATTTTATTTACCCTTATGTTTAAACAGATTTTATTGATTTTTTTTTTAATTTTTTAGTACAAAATCAGAATATAGAGTATACATCAGCAAGACATGACATGAGCAATTTGAATGAAAATACACAGGATCCGCATAAATACATGGACCAGTCATGTTGTTAACGAACACTAGCGTGGCAGCAACCTGTACCAATGTCATTATTACGATCCAAACATAGCAAGCTATCTCTGGCATCAGTACAACAGATAATATCCAAATTAAGAATTTAGAGAAAGAAAAAAGAAAGAAAAAGAGGGGAAAAAGTGTATTTACCCTTATGCTATGCAGTTATATGTTCTAGCATTTTTTGGCTTGTATTAGTGGGAAAAAAGGGCTTATTAGCCGTTGTGTGGTGAAGGGCGAAAATTACAGCCCTTTTTGTCATGTATTATTGGCAAAAGTAAAATATATTTGCCGCTCAGCGGTGCAGTTATTTGTTTTAAAGCCCTTTTTTGCGTGTATTAGTGGAAAAAGAAAAAAATTTGCTGTTCAGTAGAAAAAAAATTGGGCCTAATTGACGTTCTGCAGTGCAGTGATATACTCTGAAGCCCTGTTTGCGGTGTATTAGTGGAAAAATAAAAATATATTCGCCGTCCAGCATTGCATTTGTCTGTTGAAAACCCTGTTGTGTAAAAGTAGGAAAAAATCTGGGCTTAATTGCCGTTCTGCAGTGCAGTGATATATTCTGAACCCCAGTTTGCCGTGTATTAGTGGTAAAATAAAAATATATTCACCATCCAGCGTTGCATTTGTCTGTTGAAAAGCCTTTTGTGTAAAAGTGGAAAAAAATTTGGGCCTAATTGCTGTTCTGCAGTTAAGTGATATATTCTGAAGCCCTGTTTGCCGTGTATTAGTGGCAAAATAAAAATATATTCTCCATTCAGCGTTGCACTTATCTGTTGAAAAGCCTTTTGTGTAAAACTTAAAAAACATTAGGGCCTAATTGCGGTTCTGCGGTGCAGTGATTTATTCTAAAACCCAGTCTGCCATGTATTAGTGGCGAAATAAAAAATATTTGATTTAACATTTGATTATTTGATCTAACTGTATGTCAGACAGAGAAGTGCCAGGCCCTGCACAGGGGAGTGGCAGAGGCGTAAATGTTTCTAGCACAGGCAGAGGTCTCAGCAGAGTAAGGGGCCGTGGCAGCAGGGGTCACTTTGAGAGGCCTGAGCTCCCAGTCTCAGCTAGCGGTCATGTAGTGACCAGCAACCCAGCGGTTCTTAAATGGTTGACTCGATCTTCGACTTTGTCGCAAGTAACATCAGACACCCCCAGCCAAGAGTTAGTGGGTTCGTCAGACACAACCCTTAGTTGGCATTGCCCGGGAGCAGGCCCTGTACCCTCACCTGTCCTCAACCTGCCTCTGTCCTTTCTTCCACTAGTCGGGCAAGTAGTTATGAGGAGAGTAGCTTGGGAGCTGGTGTTGCGAGCGGTCAGGCTCCTGACCCAGAGACGGCTGAGGAGGACATCAGTGACGTGCAGGCAGTTCTTGATGATGATGATGTACCTGATCACACTTGTGAGCCGGGTGACAAAGGGGCTTCATTTATTTATTTATTTTTTCCTTTATATAATAATGTAATATTATAAAATCCATTGTCTCCATGATAAATCTGTAGCGTGGGGGCCCCCATGTGGCTTCCACACATTTTCTAAATAATCCTTCAGCGGGGCGAATAGATGCCTGATGACCGGGACGCTCCATGACCTTCCTAGGAGCTGCTGTCGGGAGCAGCGGTTAAGTTCTGAGACATCCGTATAGTGCAGGGGAATCCAAAGACCCTATCCATCTCCGTGCGCCACAGGATGTCCTCCTTCCCATCCATGATGACTGGGAACTCGTGATGTTTTCCCTGATGTAGAGACCAGGGGCTGGTAGTTATGGTTTGAATCTTGATGAACTTCGCAACTCTTCCGGGTTCCAAGCAATCTTGAAGCTTTGTCTTCTTATTGTCTGTAGCTACTAGAGGCCTGTTCATGCCAGGCAGGTTCCCCCAGAAGTATTTGGCTTGATGAGCAGTCGATATCGCACTTGCATCAATCTTGACAGGATTTGTCTCCAGGTGGAGAGAAATAGTTTTTTTGGGATGCTTTCTCCATCGCAACCACGTAGCCGAATAAACAGAAGACTGGCCGAATCTCTCCTATCTTAAGCACTTTTTTTTTTTTTTTAATTTATGAAATATTAAGTTGAACCAAAACTTGTTTAAAATTATAAGAAAGTAAAACTTAAATTCACCAATATATTATCCAAATCTTCGAGGGAAATTCCCGGACAATCAATTTGCCAAGCCTTTTGTGCCGGAGAACATGTATTATTAAATCGTGTTTTAAGCAACACTTTATAAAGTTGAGAAATTTTAACCTTTTATTCTGTCCCATATTCCCTATAATTGAATAGACATAGCAGCCACACTGTGGCCTCCTTATGCTGCTGCCACGTCTGCAATCTCTCATCGTCGTGCTACTCTGTGACCTCCTGATGCTGCTGCCACCTCCACAATCTCTCGTCGTTGTGCCACTCTGTGGCCTCCTGATGCTGCTGCCACCTACACAATCCCTCGTTGTCATGCCACTCTGTGTCCTCCTCATGCTGCTGCCACCTCCAAAATCTGTCATTGTGCCACTCTGTGGCCTCCTCATGCTGCCTCCACCTCCAGACTCTGTCATTGGGCCACTCTGTGGTCTCCTTATGCTGCTTCCACCTCCAGACTCTGTCATTGGGCCACTCTGTGGTCTCCTTATGCTGCTTCCACCTCACCGTCACCACTATGTCATAGGGCCACTCTGTGGACTTTTCATGCTGTTCCCACCCTCACTACTTCATGACTGGGCCACTATTTTGCACTTTTGGCTTAAATGACATAATCTTTTATTTGACCCTTTTTCTGATCTTTTAGAAGGAAGGAAGAATGAGACACACAACGGATCCACACACTGCCACCACAGCTGGATTGCAGAGTGGTCAAAACCATGGATACGTGCTGTGTATAATGTGATGGAAAAGAGACGGCCTCTAATAGAACAGTCCTATCCTTGTCTGTAATGCCGACAGTAATAGGACATGTTCTATCATTTTGCAGAACTGCCATCCAGACATACAGACATGGAATGCACATGGAGTCATTTTTTTAAATTTTTTTTGCGACCCCTTTGAAGTGAAGTGAACGGTACAGACATGGATAAAAAATAAGTTAGTCTGCAGGAGCCTTAAGGTGGGCCCACAGAATCAGTTACACTGGAGGGCCCTGAGTACCCCAGTCTGACACTGGCTAGTGCCACTCTCCTCTACTGCTAGCTAGCTGCATGCAGGAGTCTACAGCATCTCCCAGATTATACTTGTGCTAACTTTCTCTACAGTGGCTCTCCTGCACCTGACTACAAGATTTTTGCTGTACTTCTATTTATCTCCACTGGCAGCATAACCCCCATGCTAAATTTTGCTGCTTTGCCAAGCAGTTAACCCTTCACTTCCACCAATGGTTCACATAATACAGTGCAATACACAAAATATACAGTGTCGTTTAGCAATAATCAGTGGTAACCATCTGTAGGGCCCATTCAACGCCTTACCCAAGGTATTTGATTCCTACTAAGGTGTGAGAATCGCCTGTAATGTCATAAGTTTATATCCACCATCGCCTCAATGGAAACAGGGGGTTTTACCTACATTGATGCACATCAGATCTGGTTAACTCATTAGTGTCTTTCAGTAGTATAAAATATGTACTGTATTTTTTGCCCCTTAAGACGCATTTTTATTCCCCCAAAAGTGGGGGGGGGAAATGCCCCTGCGTCTTATGGGGCGAATACTAATAAAGCACTTCCATTTTGGAAGCGCTCATTAGTACCGGAGGCTCTGTAATCACTGCTTCCTGGTCCTCGGCTGTCATCTGTGAAGGGCTGCGCACAGTGTGAGGGCATGCTGTGACCTCACGCTGTGCGCGCCGGTTCACAGCACAGCAGACGAAGGAGGAAGACCTAGCACGCTGGAGGTGAGGAGCGGCGGTGTCCAGGAGCAGGAGAGGTAAGTGGGTTTTTTATTTTATTAGCTCTGTGGCACTGGGTCTCATACTGGGGGCATAATAAATGGAACTGGGGGCTCATAAATTGCACTGGGGCTCATAACTAGCATGGGGGCTAATAATGGGGGCTCATAACTGGCATGGGGGCTAATAATGGTGTTCATAAATGGCATGGGGGCTGATCTGAGGCATGGGGGGCTGATATGCAGCCTAACTGGGGTCTTATTAATATTGGGGGTCTGATTGGGGCTGTAAGAAGAGGTCTGATTAACATTGGGGATCTGATTGCTGGCCTGATCTGAGATCTAATGAAAAATATTTTTTCTTATTGTCCTCCTCTAAAACCTAGGTGCGTCTTATGGGGCGGTGCGTCTTATATAGCGGAAAATACAGTATTATATCACATGCCATCACAGCATTGTAAGTTACATGCCACAAATAATAGCATACATAAACATAACAAAAATGGAATGCTGGTATGTTCCTAACAGCAATCATTTAACAGTTCAACTTGGATGTTGTTAACATCATAACATGGTCAACAGTAGCCCTTAGCAAGAGAACAATTAAATGGATCAATTTTCTTTGCAAGAGGCAGCTGGACTGTTTTCAAGCCTCTTTCAATCTTTTATATATACCAATTAACCTATCAATATATACCAATTAACCTATCAATATGTTTCTGGAGCAGAGGAGGAGACCGAAGTATCCAGATGAAACCCGCACAAATACTGGTAGAACACACACAACATGCTGATGTTGTCCTTGATCAGATTAAAAACAAAGGAACTCAGCATAGTAAGGTAATGGGACTAACCGCTGCGTCACCATCTTATAGGGAATTGTTTCGACCTGTTGCCAGACCTGCGGAGGGAAGCATACTTACCTGCTCTCAAGTGCTGGGTTATGGCTGCTTTAGTCCCCTGCTGCCACTGGTGCGTCAAAATCTGGTTTCATGGAGATCACTAGTGATGAGTGGCAGGGGCAATATTCGAATTTGCGATATTTTGCGAATATTTGGGCAAATATTCGTCATAAATTCGAGAATTCGCCATTATTTTCTTGATTGCGAAAATCGGCAATGTAATACGCGCGTGGGGGTCACTTTTGCTACATTTTTTAAGCTGCTAGAAGTTTCCTGAGACTGGAGAAAACGGTTGGCACGGCAGAACGGTTGGCACGGCTCCAATATATTCACGATTGCGCAAATCAGCAATAAATGATGTGCATATTTTGGCGTAAAATGTGCAACTTCACATTTTAGAAGGTCTGACTAAATATTACTGATTGGTGCAAGTATTGTTGTGAACTTGAGACATCACAGCACTATGTCTGTAGCATGTATGGTTCTAGCAGGCTAGTATGCTTCCCTACATAAGTTCGACGTCATGGGGAGGTCGGGCTGAAAGATTCCCGAACATGGAGAACCCCTTTAATATAAAAACCACCTTGATTAGTGGATTATCACAGGTTCTGACCCCGGGATAACCACTGAGCAGTTGGTTTTGGAGGGGAAGATTAGTCTGTTTGTAGAGTTAAGGCTAGGCTGATTGTTTTTAATCTCATCTACCATGCACATTAGCATGGAAACCTAGAGTAACTATGGATATTGCTCGTGGGTTAATTTACACACCAGTCTTAATTAAAAAAAGAAAAAAAAAGTATAATGACAAAAAATGCGCTAAACTTATGCCCATGCCTCTTAAGAATTTCGGCCTCTCGGGATGTTCATTCACCAGAAGGTAAAATCTATGCCACATAGGAGTTGGCGTACATCTCAGGTATAATTTACACCCAGTTTTCTAGCTGCAAATAATGGTAAGCTTGGTGTACCTAGGCCAAACTCCTTTTGTGCATGTCCCATTCACTTTTTTTTTAGAAAAATGGAATAAGTGGGCAAAAAGTTGTAAAAGTTGCCAAGTATTATGCAAAAGGTGGCTTCTGCAAAATATATTTTTTACAAGCACACTGTGTCAACAGAATAGAAAACATTTTGGAACAGCAAGGACAATGAGTAGAGAGGAAATGCATGAGCGACACAGTTAACAGAAGACAGAGCCTGACCAATAATGCTTATAGTTTATCCTTATAGGATTGGGATAGATATTAAGACAGAAATTGTAGCTACTATCTCTTTTTACTCCTCAAGTTCATTAGTTGATTTTATTTGATTGAATCCACCAAAGAAGGCAGCTTTACTAGTCTGACTCCATGCTATGTTCATGCTGTTTGGTCATTGTAAAGGAAGAACTGGAAGAGGAGGCAAAACTCTTCTTCCTGTTTAGGAGAAGGAGGGTGGGTGGAGTTTTGTTGTAATAATATAATTTTTTAGAATTTTGATTGTGCTATTAAACAGCATTATCTGGGGAGTACTAACTTCATTTGGGAACCTATTTAAAGGGAACCTGTCATCAACTGTATGTAGCCCATACTAATTGCAGCATAAAGTAGAGACAGGTGAGTTGATTTCAGCAATCTGTCAGTTAAAAGTTAAAAGTAAGTGGTTTCCGAGAACCAACATAACAATCATTGAAGACTGGGCCTAGAAAAGAGTCACGGCCACCTGAGAAGAGTCCTGGTTATTCATAGATTCCTGCTCTTCCTGCCCACCTGCTGATGACTGACAGTCTTCTACCTAGTTGTCTCCCTTTCTCTCTAGGAGAAAACTGCCAACCATCAGCAGAGGGGTGAGAGAGCAGGAGATTATGAATAACCATGACTCTTCTCAAGTAGATTTGACTCTTTTCAAGTCCTGTGCAGCAATGATTATGATGCTGCTTATCGGCAACCACTTACTTCAGCATTTCTTTCACTATTTTATGCTGCCCTCAGTGAGGTCAGCATAAAGTTGATGACAGATTTCCTTTAAATCAATAAGAGATTTTGGTGGTCCTGCGCAATGGTTAGACGATTCTGGGACCAGGTGTGCGCTTTGATCGCGACGACCCTGGGATGTTCTTACCCCACTACTCTCCCACACTGTCTATTAGGTGACAAACCCTCCTGGCTGACTTACCCAAAATTTAAACTGACCCATTATATCTTAATGGCAGCTAGGATTCATGTAGCTTTTAAATGGCGTTCTCCCTCACTCAGCTACCAGGCTGTACTAGACAGGGTTAACAAAATGCTTCTATGTGAAAGGCTAACGGCAATACGCAATGACTCTGTAGCCAACTTTGAGAAGATATGGGGTCCTTGGATGGCTTCGCCGAACTCTGTAGACCTTCGGTACACCTTTACGTTGTAACCGACAAACAGCTTCTTATGCAGGACTATCTCATTTTCACTCTGTTAAAGTGATCTTCATTTTACATATTTATGTATATGTACAAATACATATATATATTTCCTTTACTTTTTCTTTTCCCTCATTTTTTTTGTATATTTTTTTTTTTTTTTTTCACAGGCACTGTTTATGCCTTTAATTTCCGTGATGTATAATATATTGTACTGGAATACTTCATTTCTATAAAACCCAATAAATGATTTTTGAAACTAAATCAATAAGAGATGACCGAATTTTTAAAAAATTCGATTCGGTCGGTTCAACGAATTTTCCGAAAAGATTTGATTTGATCCAAATTTATTTGTGGCGAATCGCATTAAAAAAAAACTATTTCCTGGCTGCAGAGATCCTGTATAGTGGTGTAGAAGCGCACTCCTTTTACACCGTCGTCAGCTGATTCCATATAGATGTCTATAGAACCTGTTCTATTAAACACTTA
Source organism: Bufotes viridis (assembly GCA_033119425.1). Lineage (NCBI taxonomy): Eukaryota > Metazoa > Chordata > Amphibia > Anura > Bufonidae > Bufotes > Bufotes viridis. The sequence goes on from CM065591.1 coordinate 430,310,185, forward strand.
TACAAGTAGAGCCCCCCTGTCAGAGTGGAGAGGATGTCAGCAGTAATTTTGTGTTGCGGTTACTGATTATTTTGCCCTTGCTCTAATCCGTCAGAACAATAACACCCCAAAAAACGTATCCTGTCTGTTGAGCATCTGCCTTCACTTGGTCAGCATTTGGTCAGTAATCCATCAATTTTGCTAAAGCCAAAAAAAAACACAGGAGTGGATCCCAAAAAAGAGATGACTTGTGAATGGAATATTTGCATGTCTTCTGTGTTTTGTACCCACTCCTGCTTTTGGCTACCAAATCATAAGCCAATTCTGATGGGACCATACAGACAGGACAGGATCCGTTGTGGGTCTCATTTTTCCCTCCTTCTGACAGATCAGAATAAGGGTTAAATAAATGATGATATCAACCAGGCTAAAAAGGCAACATAGTGGCCCAGTCATGGAGTGGGGAGAGTGGGAGAACAGCTTGAGAAGTCCATAGAGTGGCCCAATGACATAGTGTTGAGGTAGTAGCAGCATGAGGAGACCACAGAGTGTTCCAGTGACATAATGGGGAGGTGGCAGAAGCAGCAGCATAAGGAGACCACAGAGTGCCCCATTTACATAGTGTTGAGGAGGCAGCAGCATGAGAAAGCCACAGAGTGGCCCAGTGACATAGTGTTGAGTTAGCAGCAGCATGAGGAGGCCACAGAGTGGCCCAGTGACATAGTGTTGATTTAGCAGCCGCATGAGACCACCAAGTGGCAAGGTGACATAGTGTGGAGGTGGCAGCAGCATCAGCATGAGGAGGCAACAGACTGGCACGGTGACATAGTGTGTAGATGGCAGCAGCATGAGGAGGCCACAGACTGACTAGGTGAAATAGTGTGGAGGTATGGCTATAGGTAAACGCATGGTTGACAGTGTCAACAAGCAGTCTAATTAAAAATACACTGCACTGTCAGATGCGTTCTAAAATTAAACACATTTCAAAAATTATCCATTTTCGGGGGCAAATGGTATTTAAATACACTTTGTTATTGGGGAAAAACAGTGGCTTGTTCTGTAGAAGCAGCCCAAAAATTATGCTTTAACAGCGTCGGAAGAAGCAGTAGCCTTAACGGGGGAAGATACATGCCCGTATTTATACATGCAAGCGATACTGTCAGAAGAAACAATGGCTTCTTTTGAACAAGCATCCAAAATTTCTCTCTTTTTGGGAGCAGCAGCAATACACTGTGGATATGTGTGCAGCAGTTTTCATGTGGCTGATTCTTGGCATATTTGCTGGGTTGTGGCCAGATCTCTGCCGGTCTCCATTATGGTTATTGGGACCAGACGGTGGCATTTAAGCTTCTATGCCGGGATGCAGAGTCACCTGCAGACTGTTCCCTGCCAGAACAGTCTGCCAGATACTAAGCACTAGTGTAAAACTATCCTTACTTTTGAATAGAATCTTACTTATAATGTATGTTAATTAGATGTAGAGAACTGATGGGTTTTCTTCTAGTCTGTTAACCTGGACACATGGACATATGTCTGCATAGCAACTGTATACACAGTACGGTTGGACATATTCAACCAAGACTGTTTACAGTTTCTGTCACAGAGTTGTTTTATTTTTCATTTCAGGTGTAATAAAAAGGTGGGTATAGCCATTAAGCAAGGCACCAAAATGAACTCCAAAAGGTCTGTAAGCATTCTTTATCATGTAGTTCTAATTTCCTTGACTTTGTATATAACAAAAAAAATATGGAAAAATTTGGATTTCTGTGTGGAAAATGTTTTTTTTTTAATACATAAACAAGGACAAAGTAAAAAACATAAAAACCATAAGTAAAAAAAAAAGACAAAGCAAAAAACAAAAACAAAATTATTCACATATCAATACAATCATTTTCTTGAGCAGGAATGACATTAAGATTTACAAACTTTGTGAGAGTAGCTCCGGGTACACCCACAAGTTCCGCATTTACAAAGGGAAAGATTCCCGGATAGAACCCCCAGAATGCCCTGTCCTCCTAGTTAGTGGGAAGATAGTGCAGGTTACCACCTCTATGTGGATAACTAATATACCAATATACCCCTATTCATGTCCCTAACTGCCAGAGGTACTGTGGCTTGCGGCACAGTGCGCAAAAATCAGAGAGACCTCCCTAGATCCCTGGTAGGGCAACCACTGAGATTGGGTGAAAGTAGGGCTCTCCTCCATGAGAACATGCTGGCGGTTAAGTGCAAAGACAAGAGGGATGTCCTTTTACTGACCACCACCATTCACAGCAACACCAGTTCCCCTGCCTCTGTACAAGGTACCACAACTAGAGATAAGCAAATCGAAGCTGACGAAGTGGAATTTGATCCGAATTTCAGCAAAAATTTGATTTGCACCGAATCCGGCTCCATCAGCAGCAACTTGAGTCTAGAGTCGCTGGTGAGCAGCTTTCTTCACCCGCCTAGTGAAGAAACTACTCACCAGCAGCAGCTAGACCTGGAGCAGTACCTGAACAAGCAGGTGGTGGCATACAGCACCCTGCCACCCCACATTGAAGATCCACTGGATTACTGGGCAGCCAAACTGAATTTGTGGCCGCAACTGGCCGAGCTTGCCCTGGAAAAGCTGTCCTACCCAGCCAGTAGTGTGACATCAGAGCAGGGGTTTAGTGCGGCGGGGGTCATAGTTACCCCAAGGAGAACTCGCCTGTCTACCCAAAATGTGGAGAGACTGTCAAGATGAATCAGGCGTGGTCAGCCAGAATTTCCACCCACCAATGCCTGATGTATCAGATTAGATCATCCATGCTGCCTCACACACACCTTGACAAAAGAGACTGATTTCTTCTGGCTTCTTGCCTTAGCTACTATTCTGATGCTACCATCCCACAAATCTGATGCCAAGTTCTCATTCTTACACCCACCATCGTCAGCTGGTACTGTTATTGCCACCCACCTCCCCACTCTGTCACAGGGTCACTCTGTGGTCTCCTAATGCTGCTGTTACCTCCTCACTTGCCACTCTTTGGTCTTCTGATGCTGATGACAACTCCACACTCTGTCATTGTGCCGCTCTGTAGCCTCCTGATGCTGCCGCCACCTCCAGACACACTGTCATTGGGCCACTCTGTGGTCTCCTCATTCACATGTCATCTTTGTTTTGGATCCACGCTGTTTTTTGGCATTAGCAATACTGATGGATTACTGACCAAATGCTGACCGAGTGAAGGCGGATGCTCAATAAGTGAAGTGTGCAGTGATTCTAAGAGCAACGCCTGCCATCTGCATGTCATACTGACTCACAGTATTATTTCACTACCACAGTAGACTCCCTATGCATGTTACTGTAAGGCACAGTGTTCTACACCACTATAAAGGCTCTCTGAAGCCAGAAAATAGCAGTTTTTTAACACAATCCGCTGCAAATAAATTTGGATCGAACCAAATTTTTTCAGAAATTTCGGCGAACCGGACGAATCAAATTTTTAAAGAATTCGCTCATCTCTAACCACAACCACTACATGTACCCTGTAGTTTTACCACCTTATATCTCTGACTTAGTCTGCATAGCTTACATTTCACCAACCACTACATATTTATTTCTGTGAAACACCTGTTAGGTCAAAAGTGCCCTTTCCACCCCTAAAATGCTCGTACGGGGGTGCACTTTCCAAAATGGGGTCACTTCTTGGGGGTTTTTCATTTCTGGGGACCTCAGGAATCTTTTAAATGCGACATGGCACCTAACATCCATGTCTGCCAATTCAGGACTGCCAGCAAAATCCATATTTTGCTGTTTGCCTGCTGTGTGCCCATACAGCAGGCTACAAGCACATATGTGGTGTTTCCTGAATGGGGAGAAAATGGGGAACAAAATGTGGGGTGCATTTTCTCCTTTAACCCCTTGTGAAAGTGAAAAATTGGGGTTTATTAGTGACTTTTCATTTTCACAGCCGTGTGCTTTTAAATCCTTTAAGTGTTTTTGCCTTTTGTGAGACACCCTTTTGCTGAAAAGTACCCTTTCCACCCCTTAAAATGTTTGTACCACTTGGAACCGAACCCAAGTTCGGGAAATGTTTTTTTACATTACAAATTAATTTATAAAGTTATTACCCGAAGTCTCGCTCTTGCTCCGTACAGTATTGGAACAAAGTTTTATGCGAATCGACTTCGGATGTTTCATCCGAAGTCGATTTGCTCATCCCTCATTTCCACTGTAGGGCCACCTCAGGGTGTCTTCATATGCGACATAGCTCCCAATTACCATTTCAGCTAAATCCGCTCTCCAAAAGCTATATGGTGCTCCTTCCACACTGAAGCCTGCTGTGCGCCCATACAACAGTTTTTGAACACATATGGGGTGTTTTTGTAAACTCCAGAATCATGGTAATAGATTTTGAGTTTTGTTTGGCTTTTAACCCTTGCTGGAAAAATAGATTCAAATTTAAAATCTGCAAAAAAAAGTAAAATTTTTAAATTTCATCCATTTTCCTTTCATCCTTGTGGGACACCTAAAGGGTTTAATAAGTTTTTAAAATCAGTTTTGAATAGCTTGAGGTGTGTAGTTTTTAAAATGGGTTGATTTATGGGTGCTTTCTAATATGTATGCCCCACAAAGTGACTTCATAACTGAACTGGTCCTTAAAAAATTGCGTTTTGGAAATTTTCTAAAAATTATAAGATTTGCTTCTAAACTTCTAAGCCTTCTAACTTCCCAAAAAAATAAAATTTCCTTTACAAAATGATCCAAACATGAAGTTGACATATGGGAAATGTAAAGTAATAACTATTTTAGGAGGCATTACTATTTATTTTAAAAGTATAGAAATTGAAATTTGAGAAGTAGCAAATGAGATATTTTGACTGAAATTTACCACTGTCATGAAGTACAATATGTGACGAGAAAACATTTGCAGAATGGCTTGGATAAGTAAAAGCGTTTTAACCCTTTCTACCCTGGGCCAGTTTTCACCTTCCTGCCCAGGCCATTTTTTGCCAATCTGACATGTGTCACTTTATGTGGTAATAACTTTAAACCACTTTTACTTATCCAGGCTATTCTGAGATTCTTTTCTCTTCACATATTGTACTTCATGACAGTGGTAAAATTGAGTCAAAAATTTTCATCTTTAATTATAAAAATATACCAAATTGACCAAAAATTTGACAAAATTTGCAAATTAACAAATTTTAATTTCTCTACTTTTATAATAGATAGTAATAACTCCAAAAATAGTACTTACAGTACAGACCCCAATTTTTTTTCCACAAGGGGTTAAAGGAGAAAATCCACTGCTGTATTTGGCGCTAATAATTGTCAGTTTTTTTCCACAAGGGGTTAAAGGAGAAAATCCACTGCTGTATTTGGCGCTAATAATTGTCAGGGGGTGGGGTCCATATGGGGTCACTCTGGGGGGCTGCCTCCGCTGCTACCCTGGGGCACCTTCTAGAGGGTGATGATGAGGGGGTAGAGGAGTAGAGGAAAGTGGCATCCTCTTCTAACTCGCTGGCCGACTCAGTATCAGAGGCAAGATACACGTCTTCAGCTGAGTACACTCATTGGGATAGACGGGCCATTTTTATTTTATTGGGGTGTAATGTGTAAAATGTGTAAAACTTTATTTATTGTGAAGGGGCTTGTAATAGTAATAAAGTAAAGTTTAGAAGAAAAGTTGTAAAAAAAAGTCTTTTGCACAAAAAAGGTCTTCTAAGAAAAAAAAAGTCTTTTGCACAAAAAAGGTATTTTGCACAGAAAAAGTATTTTGCACAAAAAAGTTCTTCTCAGAGAAAAAAGTTTTTTTCTGCACAGAAAAGTCTTCTGTAACAAAAATACTGAGCAGACGCGATCAGTAACAGATGGTGCGTTCGTGCAAAAACCTAAACTGCCTAACTGAAATTTATATATATATAACTAACTACCGTATTTTTCGCCCCATAAGAAGCACTTTTTTCCCCCCCAAAGTGGGCGGAAAATGTTAATGCGTCTTATGGGGTGAATACAGTGCAGGGGGGAAAAAATGGCCGGCACATTGCATATTACCGACACATCTCAGAATGTGTAGCATAGGGATAGCAACCTGCGATGTACCGGACATCCGCCTTTTCACTGACCTGTCTTCACAGTGAGTGCAGTGTGGGCTGGAGGAATGTGCTGCTGGAGAGACCGGCGGGGGGAGGAGGAGGGCTGAAGGAATGTGCTATGCTGCTGGAGAGACCGGCGGGGGGAGCCTGGAGGAATGTGCTGCTGGAGAGCCCGGCAGCGGGAGGCTGAAGGTAGGGAAGAGCGCTTGTCTGGCAGATGCACAGTAGCAGGGAGACCAGGGGCTGGTGCGCTGGAACACTTCTGTAAAATTTTGCTTATATATATATTTATATATATATATAAAGTATAGAACTCTATATATATTTATATAAAGCCCTAACTACTTTTTACTTCTTTTTTAATCAAAAAAATGAAAAATGTGGCAAAAAATCTGCACAAATAATTCACAGGTGCTGATCAGGCAGGTACGCACTGAACATCACTGAGTGGTCACAGCTCGCACGCAGAAAAAGTGGTGCAGAGCTGGAAAATGGTAAAACAAAAAAAAACTGATCAAAAATTGTAAACGGACCAAATGGCGTTCGTAAAAAAAGCAAGGGGGGGACGGGGAGGAAGGGACCGTGGTTGGAAAGGGACAGGGACGGAGGGGGGTTTAGGGATCTGGAACAGCTGCAAATGAAAAAAAAAAATCTGTGCAGCTATTCCAGTTGTTCTTCTTTCTTCTTCTTTTCTTCTTTCTTCTTCTTTTCAGCAGGAAAGGGGTTAAAATGATGTGGTGGTGCAGCAAGCCACAAGTAGCACAGAAAGACACAAAACCTCTCTGCACGCAGTCACCAGCTAGAATGGCTGCATGCAGGGAAGTACTGCCTCTTCCTGTGCAGCTATAGCATTGCCATTGGCTGGAGAGTTGTTCCAGCCAATAGCAGCGCTGGCAGGGAACCCAAAACACTGGAGTTCCCTGCCTGACCTAGGAGGAGACAGGTGCTGACTTGTTCAAAACCGGTCACCTCCAGATGACACCCGCGCACCCCTCTCCAGCTCTGTATTGCAGCCGGAGCTGCGATGCACATGCCTGAAGAATCCGGCCAATAGCAGCGATCGGGCCTGCAGGGAGGCGGAAATACCTCCCCCAGCCCTTAGATAACATGGCTGCCTGCTGGGCAGAGCAGACATCGCACCCCAGTTCCCGAGCGATTATGCCCGGGGGTTCGTCGTGCCGTAATAGTACAGCGCATGGCGGTAAGTTAAGTCCCGCTGCGCCATACTATTACTCCGCTGGTCGGGAAGGGGTTAAAGTTATCACCACATAAAGTGACAAATTTCAGATTTGCAAAAAATTGCCTGGTTCTTAAGGTCAAAAATGGCAGGGTCCTGAAGGGGGGTGTTAGGAATATTCATTTGTTCCCCTCTTATTGGTAGTTGGTACCCCTGGTACTAGACTTCGGTATTCAGCTTGATTTGATTCTTTTCTAGCGCTAGGAGAGCAGCATTGACACACGATACGATTCTGGTATACAATGCCACTCTGACGTTTATTGGTTATATGAAACATATATAGTCGTAATCCAATGACATGATCTTTGAGTTTATCCAATGATAGAGAGACACGAGTCTTAGCTACACATTTGTTATCTTATCTGAAGAGTCAAAGTTATGTGTCAGCAAAATAGTTTCTCCCTCAATGTGCCTCCTAACGCATATAGACCTTGGACTGCAATATAAACACATTACAGCTACACTACAGTCCAAAGTCCACTCCACACAAGCTCCAAGCAAACAAATGTATAGATGTAACTCAAAAACCCATATAAAATTGATCAGTAATAGAACCCTTCAATCCCTCTTAAAAACCATCTACATATTTCATTTTTGGTTTTTTCATTTTGTTCCTTTCAAAATATTTCTGTAAGTATTGTTGGTAATCCTCTGGAGACCCAGGGTTTCTTGAGGTACCTGAATGTATGCAGCTTGTGGTGTATCTGGGACTCGCCTACATCTCATAAATGTATTAACTAATGAGGGTATACATTGGATACAGTAACAACACATGTTTGTGTAAGGTCTTGTGAACTCTGTAAATCTTTAATCTAGGGCATTTAGGGCCTTCACTATCCTGGTTATACTATTCTGTTCAGAATAAGAGGGGCCAGGAACAACTGGATCTTGCTCCTGAGCTCCTTTAGAGACTGTGTGATTATTTGGTGCACCACATAATAAACTCATCTCCTCTGGATGATAAATACAAGTGGTAATAAGTCCGATTGGCAAGAAAACACAAAGATTAATAATCAGCAGCAGACAAACAAATCTCCCAGAATATTGTGGGGTCTTCATCTTCAGCCTGTGGCAAGGCTTCTTCTGAGCTCTGCTCTTTGTCTTCGTTGGACACCGGAGAAGAAACCTCAGGGATCCTTTTCACTCTGCTAGCATGAATCCAGATCGGAGCCTCCTCTGTGAGAATCGCCGTTCTAGTGATTGCTACCACCGTGGTAGGGGGTCCGAATGCCAGCTCCTTTGGATCTTTTCCTTTACGTAGTATCCTGACCACCACCGTGTCTCCAGCTCGGAACGAGTGCGTCGGTTCCTGTGGAAGAGAGGGAAACTTACAAGCAACTTTTTCTTCAGTTTTGTGACATATTCTGGTCTATGTCGCCTTCCTCTACCACTAGGGGGTGATTTGCCCAAGGAGTTGGAAAGGGCCTATCTATGAGGATTTCAACGGGTGACAGTCCTAACCTCTTATTAGGAGTCATTCTTATTTCTGCCAATATAATAGGTAGGGTTTGTTTCCATTTCTCAAAAGTACTTTAACACTTCTGGTGCGTCCGGTATGGGGGTGGCTGACAAGTCTAGTCTGGGGGAGGTTTCGTATTCGAGTACCTTGAGACAGTCATGTTTGTCTGGTAAAAAGTCTTCTGTCCCTTTTAGTCCTAGTAATGCATTTAGTATAGGTGCTGGTCCTGCTGTATGTGAGGCATATTTAATCTGTAACGATGGATCACTGAGTAAAAGGACTTCATAACCTGACAATCTTTGTGCTGACATGTGCTGCGTACGAATACCTCTGAGTAGTCCCACTACGTCATGGATAGTATGCAAGACAGTGTAGTGTCCCAGTGTAAAAGGTGTGGCCAATTCCACCATCATCGCACAGGCCGCAAGAGTACATAGACATGCCAGCATCCCTTGTACAGGGACAGGCATTACCTTTGAGAAAAAGGCACAAGGACGCAACTTTCCCCCGTGTTCTTGAGTGCGTACCCCCGCCATGGTTTTACAGTTTTGTTGTGCAGACATGTGGAATGGTAGGTTATAATCAGGGAGGCCCAATCCTGGGCTACACATCAATGAACATTTCAGAGTATCGAAAGCATTCAACATTCCTTTTGACCATCTTATTAGCTCTGGGGATTCTTCCAGAGTGGCTTGCCTCAAAATATTTCTGTAATAAGAACAGTCGGGGATCCATTGTCTACAGTAGTTTATCATACCAAGAAAGGACAGCATTTCCTTTTTGGTGTGGGGTGACCAGACCCACAATAGACTGGATTCTCCCGGGACTGATTCTTCTTTCCCCTGTGTGAGGACAAAGCCCAAGTATTCAACCTGCTTTTGCACCACTGCAGTTTCTTTAACGACACTTTATGACCACATTCTGACAACCATTTCAACAATGATATACCATCATTTACACTTGCCTCCACTGACATGCTGCACAACAGTAGATTATCAACATACTGTATCAGGGTGGAACCTTGGGGGAGTGCCAGGGTTTCAAAGTGGCTTGGAGGACAATGCTGTACACAACTGGTGAATCAGCATACCCCTGTGGCATTCTACCCCAGGTCAGTTGACGTCCCTCAAAGGAAAAATCAAAATAGTACTCTTATTAAACAAACGGCTTCCGCGGGGATGGAGGAAAGGATAGTTGTGACATCAGGAACCACTGAGGCTATGGGCACAATGAGATTGTTGATTGCCCTCAAATCCTGGACAAAGCGGGTAGTACCATCTGCCTTTGTCACAGGATTGATAGGGGTGGAGTAAGGTGAAATCACCTCCTCGAGGATTTCTCCTCAGAAATTCTTCTATCATTGGCCGTAGACCCTCAATCTTTTCCTTGGACAGTGGGTATTGCTTTTGATACACCGGTGTGGCACCGGGTTTAAGATTGGCTTGATAAGGTGTGCAATCAATCTAGCCCGTGTCATAGTCGCCCTGTGACCATAGTGAAGGGTTTATGTCTCCTAGCTCAGGATGGTCCTGTAAACTAACAAAAGTACATATCGCCGGGGTCACCATGGGCATGGTGGCTGAGTGAATACTTAGTCCGTCATTTTCTACTGTCACTTCCAAGTCCAACTTCACAAACAAGTCCCTTCCTAATAAACTTACAGGGCAATCTGGATTGATGCTGAAAATATGGTCCGTGATGTATTCACCGCCCACTGTCTCTATTGGGAGGACACTCGTTTTATATGTTTTAGTTAATACCCCATTGATTCCCACAGAGGGGTCAGACTTTCTTAAAGGTCCCTTGTACATGTCTTTGTTAAACACACTGGAGGTGGCGCCGCTGTCTACCATGAATCCTACCTTCTTTCCTGCAACTTTAAGCAAAATAATCGGTGTATCTTTCCAGTGGGTGGTGACCTGTGTGAAAGCTGGGGTGACTCCCTCCGGGCCCCGTCAGTAGGGTTGTTGATGATTCCAATCAATGGGGAACCTGGGCTGAGTCTGCGTACCCTGTCTATCTGTATTCTGTCCCCTTTGTGTCATGGGCTGTTGTTGGCTGTGTGCTCCCTGATTCTGCGTGTCTCTCCTGGGTGTTGTGCACTGTCTAGCCCAATGTCCCTGCTGTCCACAGTTATAACAGCAGTTATTCATGGTTTGGAATTCTTGGTTTCTATCATTTGATCTATGAAAGTTTCCTGCTGTCTTTCGCACATTTCTCCCTTTACAGGCTTTCTTTAAATAAGCCACTGTGCCAGACGGAGCCACAGTAGGCTTGGGGCAGTGTTTAATAATCTTATTAAGGTCATCTATGTCCAAAACCTTTTTCATCAGTTGATTTCCAACCGTCAAAAAAGGCATGGATGTCTCAGGTCCCCTTATCTCACTATCCTTTTCCACTTAACCCTTGTTCCTTAAATTATATCTCGATACAATTGAGGGTGTGGGTTGTTTATTAACTGAATGTCCTGCTATTATGTGACTGGCTGCTATTAAATCCTGAGCGCTAAACAGTTAATTTTATGTACATATAAAGGTGGGGGATACATCTGATGTTTTTTTATCATTTTCCTTCTTAGTCTGTATCTCATGTAGTTTTCTATCGTCTTTTGATCTTTTTAACCACTTCAGCCCCCCTAGCTTAAACACCCTTAATGACCAGGCCACTTTTTACAATTCTGCACTACACTACTTTCACCGTTTATTGCTCCGTCATGCAACTTACCACCCAAATGAATTTTACCTCCTTTTCTTCTCACTAATAGAGCTTTCATTTGGTGGTATTTCATTGTTGCTGACGTTTTTACTTTTTTTGCTATTAATAAAAATTTAACGACATTTTTGCAAAAAAATGACATTTTTCACTTTCTGTTGTAAATTTTTTTTAAAAAAAACTACATTTGTATGTAAATTTTTCTCTAAATTTATTGTTCTACATGTCTTTGATAAAAAAATCCAATAAGTGTATATTTATTGGTTTGGGTAAAAGTTATAGCGTTTACAAACCATGGTGCAAAAAGTGAATTTCCGCATTTTGAAGCAGCTCTGACTTTCTGAGCGCCTGTCATGTTTCTTCAGGTGCTAGAATGCCAGGAAAGTATAAATACCCCCCAAATGACACCATTTTAGATAGAAGACACCCCAAAGTATTCACGGAGGGGCATGGTGAGTTCATGTATGATTTCATTTTTTTTCACAAGTTAGCGGAAAATGACACTTTCTGAGGAAAAAAATATATAATAAAGTTTCCATTTCTGCTAACTTCTGGCAAAAAAAATAAAATCTCAGACGGGCTCACTATGCCCCTCTGTGAATACCTTAGGGTGTCTACTTTCCGAAATGGGGTCATTTGTGGGGTGTGTTTACTGTTCTGGCATTTTGGGCGGGGCTAAATTGTGAGCAGCCATGTAAAGCTAAAGGTACTCGTTGGAATTTGGGCCCTTTGTGCACCCAGGCTGCAAAAAGTGTCACTCATGTGGTATCGCCGTACTCAGGAGAAGTAGGGCAATGTGTTTTAGGGTGTATTTTTACATATACCCATGTTGGGTGAGAGAAATATCTCTGTAAACTGACAACTTTGTATAAAAAAATTAAAAAGTTGTCATTTACAGAGATATTTCTCACACCCAGCATGTGTATATATAAAAATACACCCCAAAACACATTGCGCTACTTCTCCTGAGTACGGCGATACCACATGAGTGACACTTTTTGCAGCCTGGGTGCAAAGGGGCCCTAAAACCAATGAGTACCTTTAGTATTTCACAGGGCATTTTTACGCATTTGGATTCCAGACTTCTTCTCACGCTTTAGGGCCCCTAAAGTGCCAGGGCAGTATAAATACCCCACATGTGACCCCATTTTAGAAAGAAGACACCTCAAGGTATTCCGTGAGGGGTATGGTGAGTTCATGTAAAATGTTATTTTTGTCACAAGTTAGTGGAATATGAGACTTTGTAAAAAACAAAATAAAAAAAATAATATATCAATTTCCGCTAACTTGTGCCAAAAAAATTTCTGTGAACTCGCCATGCCCCTCACAGAATACCTTGGGGTGTCTTCTTTCCACAATGGGGTCACTTGTGGGGTATTTATACTGCCCTGGCATTTTAGGGAACCTAAAGCGTGAGAATCCAAATGCGTAACAATGCCCTGTGAAATCCTAAAGGTACTCATTGGTTTTAGGGCCCCTTTGCACTCAGGCTGCAAAAGTGTCACACATGTGGTATCACCGTACTCAGGAGAAGTAGGGCAATGTGTTTTGGGGTGTATTTTTATATATTCCCATGCTGAGTGAGAGAAATATCTCTGTAAATGACAACTTTTTAAATTTTTTTATTCAAAGTTGTCAATTTACAGAGATATTTCTCTCACCCAGCATGGGTATATGTAAAAATACACCCCAAAACACATTGCCCTACTTGTCCTGAGTACGGCGATACCACATAAGTGACACTTTTTGCAGCCAAGATGCACAAGGGGCCCAAATTCCAATGAGTACCTTTAGGAGGGCATTTTACGCATTTTCTTCTCGCACTTTAGGGCCCCTAAAATGCCAGGGCAGTATAAATACCCCACATGTGACCCCATTTTGGAAAGAAGACAGCCCAAGGTATTCCATGAGGGGCATGGCGAGTTGATAGAAAAATTTTTTTGGCACAAGTTAGTGGAAATTGATTTTTTATAGTTTTTCTCACAAAGTCTCCCTTTCCGCTAACTTTTGACAAAAGTTTAATTTTTCATGGACTCACTATGCCCCTCAGCGAATACCTTGGGGTGTCTTCTTTCCAAAATGGGGTCACATGTGGGGTATTTATACTGTCCTGGCATTTTAGGGGCCCTAAAGCGTGAGAAGAAAAATGCGTAAAAATGCCCTCCTAAAAGGTACTCATTGGAATTTGGGTCCTTGCGCATCTTGGCTGCAAAAGTGTCACACATGTGGTATCGCCGTACTCAGGAGAAGTAGGGCAATGTGTTTTGGGGTGTATTTTTACATATACCCATACTGTGTGAGAGAAATATCTCTGTAAATTGACAACTTTGAATAAAAAAATTTAAAAGTTGTCATTTACAGAGATATTTCTCACACAAAGTATGGGTATATATAAAAATACACCCCAAAACACATTGCCCTACTTCTCCTGAGTACGGCGATACCACATGTGTGCCACTTTTTGCAGCCAAGATGTGCAAGGGGCCCTAAAACCAATGAGTACCTTTAGGATTTCACAGGGCATTTTTACGCATTTGGATTCTCACGCTTTAGGACTCCTAAAATGCCAGGGCAGTATAAATACCCACAAGTGACCCCATTGTGGAAAGAAGACACCCCAGGTATTCCGTGAGGGGCATGGCGAGTTCACAGAAAAAAAAAAATTTTGGCACAAGTTAGAGGAAATTGAGTTTTATTTTTATTTTTTACAAAGTCTCATATTCCACTAACTTGTGACAAAAAATAAAATTTTACATGAACTCGCCATATCCCTCACGGAATACCTTGGGGTGTCTTCTTTCTAAAATGGGGTCACATGTGAGGTGTTTGTACTGCCCTGGCATTTTAGGGGTCTCCGCAATCATTACACGTATGGCCAGCATGAGGAGTTTCTGCTATTCTCCTTATATTGAGCATACGGGTAATGAGATTTTTTTTTTCCGTTCAGCCGCTGCGCTGAAAAAAAAAAAAAAATGAACGGCACAGATTTATTCATTCGCATCAATCAATGTGGATGAAAAAATCTCTGCCAAAATCAGTGACTGCGGTGCGGTGCGGTGGGCGCTAGCTACCTAACAAGTAGCTAACTAACTGGCGGTGATAAGGGACCCTTATGCCCCATTCACACGTCCGCAATTCTGTTTGCGGAACGGAATTGCGGACCCATTCATTTCTATGGGGACAGACTTTGTCCCGCTCGGATCCGGAATTACGGATCCGCGCTTCCGGGTCTGCACTTCCGTTCCGCAAAAATATAGAACATGTCCTATTTTTGTCCGCAATTGCGGACAAGAAAAAGCATTTTCTATATAGTTCTGGCAATGTGCGGATCTGCAAAATGCGGAAAGCACATTGCCGGTGTCCGTGTTTTGAGGATCTGTGGATCCGCAGATCCGCGGATCTGATCCGCGGATCCGTGAATCCACGGATCCGCAAAACACATTTGGACGTCTGAATGGAGCCTTACAAGGGGTGTGATCAATGACAGGGGGTGATCAGGGGGTCTAGATGGGGTGATCAAGGGGTTAACAAGGGGTTAATAGGTGAGGGGGTGGGGGGTTAGTGTAGTGTTTGGTGCAACTTTACATAGTTACCTGGTCCTCTGGTGGTCGATCCCAGCAAATGGGACCACCAGAGGACCAGGTAGCAGGTATATCAGACGCTGTTCACAAAACAGCGTCTGATATACTTGTTTGATGCGATTTATATCGCATCTACAGCCTGCCAGCGATGGATCATCGCTGGCAGGCTGTAGTTAAACTCCTGAGACGCCCGCTACTGTGAACGCGCGCGCGCGTGCGCGCGCGTTCACAGGAAATCTCGCGTCTCGCGAGATGACGCAGATCTGCGGCGCCCCAGAACAGCCCGACCGCCGGGAGAACGCAGTTGTGCGTTAGGCGGTCGGGAAGTGGTTAAACCTTTGCACATGTTGGGGTCATACCAGTGGGGAGCTATCCCTAGCCATTGTTCTCCTCCTTTCTGCATATAATACATATCCCATGAAGGGTCAGGTTCAAAATACGGCCAGGCGGCAGTGTCGCCTAAGCATAGACCCTTGACCATGTCCATGTGATATATGCTATTGTCTCCTTCCCTGGGAAAGGGGTCTACCACTTCCATTGCCTCTGTCCATCCTGCCAAATTATCTACCCATGGGTTAACAAGGTAATAATTTGTAGGACTGACTCGGGCAACATATTATTTACATGTTTCTCCTGGTTCTGGTTTAGGGTATTCTGTCTTAGATTTTTTACTACTTATTATCAAAACTTATTTTCTTACAAACAGAATTCAAAACAGCAAAAAACAAAGCAGAATGTTAGTCTTGGGACGACAGCTGTACACTTACCACCCAGCCTGTCACTTCCCCTTATATAAGTATGTTAGACAAAACAACTTATCATGCAAAACTTCTACAATTATCAAACAACTTATCATTCAAAACTTCTATAATTATCTTATTAAGAATCAAATCAAGCTGTGAAACCTTCTGTGAAGTCAAGCCCTCTGAAGTACGCTTTCCTTGTTACTGGACTTCCCTAAATTCCTAACTTGACAGTTCCCTGAACTGTGTGCAACTCCCTGAGTTGTATCGTATGTGTCCCTGACACAATACTGGGTACTCCTGAGTACCTATGACAGTTCCCTGAACTGTATACAACTCCCTGAGTTGTATCGTATGTGTCCCTGACACAATACTGGGTACTCCTGAGTACCTATGACAGTTCCCTGAACTGTATACAACTCCCTGAGTTGTATCGTATGTGTCCCTGACACAATACTGGGTACTCCCTGAGTACCTATGACAGTTCCCTGAACTGTATACAACTCCCTGAGTTGTATCGTATGTGTCCCTGACACAATACTGGGTACTCCCTGAGTACCTATCTATGTATCCCGGATACAAAAAAAAAAAAACAACAAAAACTCTGTACTTACTCCGAGACGTGGCCAGTGCCCTCGGATCGGCCAGAGGACAAAATTGGTGTCTCTTCTCACCAGACCCGAGGATGACCTTCTCGATCCCGGACGAGCCCCCAGATTGTTAGGAATATTCATTTGTTCCCCTCTTATTGGTAGTTGGTACCCCTGGTACTAGACTTCGGTATTCAGCTTGATTTGATTCTTTTCTAGCGCTAGGAGAGCAGCATTGACACACGATACGATTCTGGTATACAATGCCACTCTGACGTTTATTGGTTATATGAAACATATATAGTCGTAATCCAATGACATGATCTTTGAGTTTATCCAATGATAGAGAGACACGAGTCTTAGCTACACATTTGTTATCTTATCTGAAGAGTCAAAGTTATGTGTCAGCAAAATAGTTTCTCCCTCAATGTGCCTCCTAACGCATATAGACCTTGGACTGCAATATAAACACATTACAGCTACACTACAGTCCAAAGTCCACTCCACACAAGCTCCAAGCAAACAAATGTATAGATGTAACTCAAAAACCCATATAAAATTGATCAGTAATAGAACCCTTCAGGGGGCAATATGTTTAATTGAGCAAAATTGTTAATCAAGTATCTGAATAATATTCACATGACTGTAGAGATTATACGGACCTGGACAGAAACAGCTCTGTCCTCTTTATCCTTATTTGTCATTTGACATATGATTTCACTAGGAATCATGGTGCTTATGCTGCTGTGTATCCACCTGCAAAATGTGATAACCATTATCTACTGCTTCAAAGTATTAGGCCAGACTATATGAAATCCATTTGTCAAGATATTTTCCTAATCTCAGCTCTGACATGTTTCCAATCCCATGCATCTTCTGTATTATAAATATATTTCTAGCAATAATAGCTGTCTAAATATCCTTGCCAGACTCATTACCATTTGATTTTTACAACAGCTTATTTCTTTAAAAGAGATTATAGGGGATGTATCATCAGAAATTAAGTTACATCATGTAAACATATTTTTATTCTTATGTTTTTTTTTTCACTTTCCATGTAACTACCTGTGTTAAATCCCACTGCCCACTGTGTCACTAATAGGCTGACACTAACTGTTTTTCTGTTCTGTAAAAGATCATTTCTCAACAGTCATCTCATTGTCTTTACAAACAGGATTACAATGAAAGACATTAAGCTGGAGGCAATAAAACATAATCACATTGATGACATTTGAAATAGGAAAAACTCAGTTAACCCCCATCTCCTCTTTCCTGCACATGCACATTTTATAAAGCATGCCCACAAACATGCTCTAAGCCTGAAAACCGGGATAAGGGAGAAGGTCACCTCCTAAGCATCCCTAAATCCCATCCCTGCCCTCCTAGCTGTCTGAGCCGGCCTCGATGGTAGGGGGGCTCATACACCGTAACCTGGATCCTGCTGACCCTAATGATCTCTGTATTAGGAGACAGGAATAAGAGACGACCTGTTCATCCCAGACATGGATGGACAGGAGTCTCCACCGGCCAAGCAGTTGCAACATAGGAGGCTGTATACATTAAAAGGGACGGCAGGTAAGCACACAATACAATACACTTGCATGCCACAGCAACACCGACTGGAACCCAAGCATGAGTGCAGGTGCCCACACACCATACAGGACACATAACACACCATCACACACACACAGGCATCCAGTACACCAGTTACTGCCTGGACCCCCATGCAGACAGATGCACGGCAGCCTCAGGCAGCGCTGCATACAGATATGAGGTTCACCCCTCCTGGAAACCATAGAGCCCACTTCCGCAGGCGAACAAGGGAATGTCTAGCATACATGCTGGACAACAACCAACAACAGACCAGACATGAAACAACAAACTAGACATAAATAACAAAACTCCAAATCAACCCCACACCAAACATAACAACAGATAAGGTAGGGAAAGGACAAGGAAGAGACAAAGAGATGACATCGCAGATGACAACGATGTCAAACTAGGATGGCCCTCAGTTTTCATCCTAGAAAGAAGCAAGCTCCTTCTCAATAAAAAAAGGCAGACATAAAAATGATCTCAGTCTCACAGCAACAGTATAAGAAGAGACCTGAGACCACACCCAGCTCCACCTAAGTTCACACCAGCCATAGAATTAACCCCTTCGGCACTGGAAAGGCAAGAACTCAGGGGAAAAGAGGAGCCACCTACAGTTGTGTTCAAAATTATTCAACCCCCACTGAAATTGAGTGTTTTGGCCAGTTTGACATTGATTTTGATCATTTCAGTCATCTTGTTTACAATTAAATCAAAGAGGCACTTGTAAGTCAGACAAATATAACATAACATTTATAATGAAATAACCACAAATGTCTTTTCTGTGCTCACATCATTATCAGTTTTATTCAACCCCCAAGTGACATTCAATCTTAGTACTTAGTACAACATCCTTTTCCAGTTATAACAGCTTTTAAACGTGAAGCATAGCTTGACACAAGTGTCTTGCAGCGATCTACGGGTATCTTCGCCCATTCTTCATGGGCAAAAGCCTCCAGTTCAGTCACATTCTTAGGCTTGCGCGCTGCAACTGCTTTCTTTAAGTCCCACCAGAGGTTCTCAATCGGATTTAAGTCTGGTGACTGCGATGGCCACTTCAAAATGTTCCAGCCTTTAATCTGCAAACATGCTCTAGTGGACTTGGAGGTATGCTTGGGATCATTGTCCTGTTGAAAGGTCCAACGTCTCCCAAGCCTCAGGTTTGTGACAGACTGCATCACATTTTCATCCAATATCTCCTGGTACTGAAGAGAATTCATGGTACCTTGCACATGCTGAAGCTTCCCTGTACCTGTAGAAGCAAAACAGCCCCAAAGCATGATTGCCCCCCGCCATACTTCACAGTAGGCACGGTGTTCTTTTCTTCATAGGTCTTGTTCTTCCTCCTCCAAACATAGCGTTGATCCATAAGCCCAAACAGTTCTAATTTTGTTTCATCAGTCCACAGAACACTATCCCAAAACTTTTGTGGTTTGTCCACATGACTTTTGGCATACTGCAGTCGACTCTGCTTATTCTTTGGAGACAGCAAGGGGGTGCGCCTGGGAGTTCTGGCATGGAGGCCTTCATTACGCAGTGTGCGCCTTATTGTCTGAGCTGAAACTTCAGTACCCGCATCTGACAAATCTTTTTTCAGTTTCTCAGCAGTCACACGGGGACTTTTTTCCACATTGCGCTTCAGGTAGCGCACAGCAGTCGAAGTCAGCATCTTCTTTCTGCCACGACCAGGTAGCGTTTCAACAGTGCCCTTTGCCTTGAATTTGCGAATGATGCTTCCTATGGTGTCTCTTGGTATGTTTAACATCTTTGCAATTCCTGTGAAGAGAAATCACCTCTTCTCTTGTCTTCCTGGACCATTCTCTTGACTTCACCATGTTTGTAAACACACCAGTAAATGTCTAGAAGGAGCTGAGTTTCACAGTCATTTTACATCTGCCTAATTGGTGCTTATAATGCTTGATTGCTGCTCCTTGACATCCACAGGTGTTTTCAATACCTTATCGAAAACACTTGAATGACCCTCTGTTCTTAAGAGTGGTAGTCTTTAAGGGGTTGAATAATTGTGTCAATGAAGAAATCACAAAAAAATCTTTTAATACTGTATTACAAAAACAATTGATGTAATTTTAGTTGCATTTGGTTCTTTAAAAAGTCCTTGTAAGATTTCATTCTGAACACAATTACAAATGTACACTAAATTCCCTAAAACCCTTTACAGCATTGGGGGTTGAATAATTTTGAACACAACTGTACATGCAGAAACAACACGTTGTATGGCAACCATGTCACGGTGCACACAACTGAGGCCATGACAATATATTGGCATCTAATTACCTACTTTTTTCTTTTAAATCAACCTGACCATTTACCTTAACTTTGTAAAAAAAAAAAAAAAGCAAACAGACATGTTTTTATAAAAGGTAAATCACTGCACAATAATCCCATAATCAGAGAAAAGGCAGCGATTAACCAAATGGCCTCTGAAGTCACAATTATTAGACCACTGTGTTCTCTGAATGGTATTGTATCCTTTAGATTAATGTTTGAATGGTATATCCACCTGCAAAGAACATTTTACAGGTTTAGATGACTATAATCTGTATAAAAATTGATAAATGCATTTCATTGGTTCTACTATCCACCATTGATCATTTGAACACTTTCCAGAACGAAAATCACAAGAGTATGGTTCTACATATCCACTGGGACAGCAAAGAATGCTGGGAAATTATGAATACAGATTTGAAGTAAAATATAGCCTGTAACTCAGAATCAGTACAATCAGTGGCGTACATAGGAAGTAAGGGCCCCAAAGTGAGGATCAAACCAGGCCCCCCACACAGGACAGAAGGGTTTCTGTCTAAACCCTTTTCAATGATCCTTAGTCCATTTTTTCACTGCCTAATTTGCTAATAGTTGTTCTTTTAGAGGGTAGAGTCCTGACCAAGTTTTCACCTCCAGTAGAAGAGGAGATAATCCCAACTAAGACTGGGCCGCATCTTGTCCTGGGCCAATAGCAGTCGTATAGTCTGCCACTATGGTATTATGCCCCTGAGTACAATGCAATGTATTAAAAAATACTCAACTTGTTTTTTGTAGATTGAAGGGTTTTTTAGAATTGATTTCATGGTGAATTAGTGGACATGGGAGCCTGTGTCACATGGTCTGTCGTGGGTGCGGCCTGCCGCCTCAGTTGTCTCCCGTTGCATTGTTGGTCCTGCAGTGCATGTGAGTGGGATTGGGGCTGTGAGCTGGATATCAGCACCTTTCAGACCTTGTTCACACACCATAGTTAGTCTAGTGGTAGGACTCCATGCCATGCTGAGAAACCTTGACGTGGTGCATGAACAGGCTCCGATATTCTCCTGACTTCGAGATATTGGCGAATGGCTCAGCTTTTAACATCAGCTTGAGGGATTAGCCAGTGTTGTCAGGTGCTTATCCTTGTGGTGCACTTTTTCTTAGTGATTTATATAGACATATGATTAGTGATGTCACGAACATAAAATTTTCCGTTCGCGAACAGCGAACGCTAACTTCCGCAAATGTTCGCGAACGGGCGAACCGCCATAGACTTCAATTGGCAGGCGAATTTTAAAACCCACAGGGACTCTTTCTGGCCACAATAGTGATGGAAAAGTTGTTTCAAGGGGTCTAACACCTGGACTGTGGCATGCCGGAGGGGGATCTATGGCAAAACTCCCATGGAAAATTACGTAGTGGACGCAGAGTCGGGTTTTAATCCATAAAGGGCATAAATCAACTAACATTCCTAAATTGTTTGGAATAACATGCTTTAAAACATCCAGTGTGTGTATACGATCAGGTATGATGTTGTATCGATCAGGTAGTGTAAGGGTTACGCCCACTTTACAGACATTGACAGACCAAACTCCCCTTTTAATGCACCGCAAACAACCGCAAACAGTTCATTTGCACAACCGCAAACTCCCCATTTGCACAAGGTTGGATACCAAGCTAGCAACGTCCCGGTGATGTCATTGAAGGTTTCTTCCTCCACCCAGCCACGTTCAACACCAAGGGTCCCTGAAAGGTGAATTGAATTGATTTTTCGAACGGGGAGATGGTTAAAAAAACGCTGTCTCCCTCCCCTTTGTTTTTATCCACGGTCACTGCGCCTGCGCCGTGCAATTTACTGTCACACCCGATATGAGTGGTATTTTCTGTAGTACTATTCTCATCAGTTTAATCCCTCTAACGTCCCCAATCTGGGGGCCATTTATTGAATAGATTTTTCGAACGGGGAGATGGTTAAAAAAACGCTGGCTCCCTCCACTCTGTTTTAATCCACGGTGACTGCGTCTGCGCCGTGCAATTTACTGACACACCCGATATGAGTGGTATTTTCTGTAGTACTATTCTCATCAGTTTAATCCCTCTAACGTCCCCAATCTGGGGGCCATTTATTAAATAGATTTTTCGAACGGGAGATGGTTAAAAAACGCTGGCTCCCTCCACTCTGTTTTAATCCACGGTGACTGCGTCTGCGCCGTGCAATTTACTGACACACCCGATATGAGTGGTATTTTCTGTAGTACTATTCTCATCAGTTTAATCCCTCTAACGTCCCCAATCTGGGGGCCATTTATTAAATAGATTTTTCGAACGGGGAGATGGTTAAAAAAACGCTGGCTCCCTCCACTCTGTTTTAATCCACGGTGACTGCGTCTGCGCCGTGCAATTTACTGTCACACCCGATATGAGTGGTATTTTCTGTAGTACTATGCTCATCAATTTAATCCCTCTAACGTCCCCAATCTGGGGGCCATTTATTGAATTGATTTTTCGAACGGGGAGATGGTTAAAAAAACGCTGGCTCCGTGCAATTTACTGTCACACCCGATATGAGTGGTATTTTCTGTAGTACTATTCTCATCAGTTTAATCCCTGTTACATCCCATATCAGGGATTGCCTTTTCTGAAAAAAAATTTAGGCCGGGTACCTTCCACTGTGGTGTCCCAATAGCGACAAATTTTTTGAAGGCCTCAGACTCCACCAGCTGGTATGGTAAAAGCTGACGGGCTAAGAGTTCCGTCAAGCCAGCTGTCAGTCGCCGGGCAAGGGGGTGACTCTGTGACATTAGCTTCTTATGCTCAAACATGTCCTTGACAGACACCTGACTGTGGGCAGATGAGCAGGAACTGCTGAAGGTGAGAGGCGGAGTGGCGGTTGGTTCAGAGGGGGCAGGGAGGACAGCAGTGGTTGACGTGGCTGAAGATGCTGGACCAGGAGGAGCATGGTGGCTTTGAGTTTGTGTGCTGCTTGTACTCATGTGTTGATCCCATAGGCGTTTGTGATGTGAGATCATGTGCCTTCGCAAAGCAGTTGTACCGAGGTGGGTGTTGGACTTCCCACGACTCAGTTTCTTTTGGCACAGGTTGCAAATGGCATTGCTGTTATCAGAGGCAGACACACAAAAATGCCACACTGCTGAGCTTTGCAATGACGGCATTCTGGTGGTGGCAACAGCATGCGTTGACTGGCGTGCTGTCTGGCTGACCCCGGGTGCCGATACATGCTGTCTGACTGTGCCACTAACTCCTTGCGACGACCTCCCCCTGCTTCCAACTCGTTTCCTCATTCTCTCTGTCTCCCCTTCTGAACTTTCCCCCTCTTCTTCTCTTCGAGCAGTCAACCACGTGGCATCCGTGGACACATCGTCATCATCAACCGCTTCACTTGTATCTGACACCTCAGCAAAGGAAGCAGCAGCGGGCACAACATCATCATCATCATCATCACACTGTACATCCATGTGTGTAATCCTGCCTGACTGAGACATATCCCTGTAATCTACATCATCTGGCAATAATGGTTGCGCATCACTAATTGCATCCAACTGATGTGTAAATAACTCCTCTGACGGATCAAGTGAAGCGGCTGTGGTGGATGTGGTGGTAGTGGTGGTGGTGGCGGCGGGCGGGAGCGTGGTAACTTGAGAGCAGGTGACCAAAGCTGAGCTGGAGGAGGATGGTGCGTCAAGGTTCTTAGCGGAAGCTGTTGAAGATTGGGTGTCCTGTCTGAGCCAGTCAACTATGTCCTCAGAATTTTTCGGGTTAGGGGTACGTGGCCTCTGAACACTAGGCATTATTCCAGGGACAGTGGAAATCAAAGCACCACGACCACGATGGCCCCTGCGGGGTGGCCTGCCTCTGCCTGTCATTTTTTTTTAGATTAGGTACTACGCGTGCTAGGTACTGTGCCACCCGGTATGAGTGGTTGGCACTGGCAGTGGGCACACTACAGTCTGTGAAAGTGGGCCTGACACACACTGGCAGCAGGCAAGCAACTGAATTTAGAATACTGTCTAAAAATGAAATGCCTTATTTATCGGCAAGCTACTGTGCCACCCGGTATCAGTGGTTGGCACTGGCAGTGGGCACACTACAGTCTGTGGAAGTGGGCCTGACACACACTGGCAGCAGGCAAGCAACTGAAATTAGACTAATGTGTAAAAATGAAATGCCTTATTTATCGGCAAGCTACTGTGCCACCCGGTATCAGTGTTGGGCACTGGCAGTGGGCACACTATAGTCAGTGGAAGTGGGCCTGACACACACTGGCAGCAGGCAAGCAACTGAAATTAGAATACTGTCTAAAAATGAAATGCCTTATTTATCGGCAAGCTACTGTGCCACCAGGTATCAGTGGTTGGCACTGGCAGTGGGCACACTACAGTCAGTGGAAGTGGGCCTGACACACACTGGCAGCAGGCAAGCAAATTAAATTAGAATACTGTTTAAAGATGAAATGCCTTATTTATCGGCAAGCTACTGTGCCACCCGGTATCAGTGGTTGGCACTGGCAGTGGGCACACTACAGTCTGTGGAAGTGGGCCTGACACACACTGGCAGCAGGCAAGCAACTGAAATAAGACTAATGTGTAAAAATGAAATGTCTTATTTATCGGCAAGCTACTGTGCCACCCGGTATCAGTGGTTGGTACTGGCAGTGGGCACACTACAGTCAGTGGAAGTGGGCCTGAAACACACTAGCAGGAGGCAAGCAACTGAAATTACACTAAAGTGTAAAAATGAAATGCCTTTTTTTGATGCAAAGTTCTGTGCCACACGGTATGACAGGGGTGGGAACTGGCAGTGGGCACACTACAGTCAGTGGAAGTCGGCCTGACACACACTAGCAGGCAAGCAACTGAAATTACACTAAAGTGTAAAAATAAATGCCTTTCAGGACTTTCAGGACTGGAGTGGACACTGAATTCACTAGCCTAGCTATCGATTTCCCTATTAAATCAGCAGCAGCTACACTCTCCCTCCTCTCACTAAGACTGCAGCTTCCGAATGAATCTAAAATGGATGCTGTTCAGGAGATGGGAGGGTCTGGGAGGGAGGGTATGCTGATGATTGGCTGGAATGTGTCTGCTGACTGTGAGGTACAGGGTCAAAGTTTGCTCAATGATGATGTATAGGGGGCAGACCGAACATCGCATCTGTTCGCCCGCTGCGGCAAACGCGAACAAGCTGTGTTCACCGGGAACTGTTCGCCGGCGGATAGTTCGGGCCATCTCTACATATGATAAACGTTAGCTCTTAATAGATTTATATTAGTGTATGTGTTCTTGCCAAGCACATGCAAGTGCTAAATTAGACAAAAAGTTTTCAGGGTTTTACTGAGACATTGTATCTGCAAAATAAGCCTTATTCTTACACAGTGATGTAAGATTAGTAACTTTATTAACAGATCATGATGTGGTCTGTGACTAACATAGTAACATAATAACATCCGTCCATCCAGATCGCTCTGTTATACTACAAAGTTGATCCAGAGGAAGGCAAAAAAAAAAAAAAGAAAAGAGAATAAAATTTCTTCAGGACTCCAATCAGGCAGTCAGAGTAACTCCCTGGATCAACGACCCCTCTCTAGTAGCTATAATCTGTAATATTATTTTAGTACACTCTAGAAATACATTTTCCTTTTGAATTTAGAGAAAAAAAAGCAGACTGTTTTGAGAGCTCCATTTATACAATCAGGCAAATAACGCGGGTTTGTGAGAGTTAGCGTGTTTGATTTTTAAGGGTATGTTTGTATTAAGTGTGTAACTTTAGATTAAGGGACTTCAGATTCAGGGACTTTAGTGGTGGACTGCAGTAAATCAGTTTTTTATCACTGCCTTATATTGTATTTTTCTCTTTTCTTGCGTAATCCCCATTTAGTATGTCTTCCATTATTGACAAAGCAGTCCAGTGCACATCTTGTCTAATGTATGCAGTCCTGGAACAACCGTTTGAGGGTGCATATCTTTGTTCAAAATTGAGAGGCGTTAAAAATTTGGAAAAAAGTTTGCTGCTCACTGAGCAAGCACTCTATGGGGTAGATGTGGGGGAGGGTGGTAGCAAGGAGGCTAGCACTGATCTGACACACCCCAACAAGTTTGCAAGGTTGGCAGATGAGGGGGATGAAAGTTCAGAGAGAGCACTGCTACAGGCGGACACTTCCTCTGCCAGTCGGGGGAATGTCGGCTCCAGTAAGCAGAGGACCAGGAGAGCAGGGCAGGCCAGACAGGTGCTAGTAGTAGGAAACTCAATTATTAGGGGTACAGATAGGGTGATGTCCCAAAGACCGGGATCGACGAACGGTGTGTTGTCTTCCAGGCGCTCAAGTTTGACACATCGCGGATCGGGTTGACAGATTACTGGGAGGGGATGAAGAAGATGCAGCGGTCATGGTCCACATTGGAACAAATGATAAAGTTAGAGGTAGGTGGAGCATCCTTAAAAATTATTTTAGGGATTTAGGCCAAAAGCTTAGGGCAAGGACCTCAAAGGTATTATTTTCCGAAAATACTGCCTGTACCACGAGCCACACAAAAAAGGTAGTGGGAGATTAGGTAGGTTAACTATTGGCTCAAAAACTGGTGTAGAAAGGAGAGGTTTGGGTTGCTGGAAAACTGGGCCGACTTCTCTGTCGGCTACAGGCTCTATCGTAGGGGTGGGCTGCACCTCAATGGGGAAGGGGCAGCTGTGTTGGTGGAGAAGATGGCTAGAAGGTTGGAGGAGTGTTAAAACTAGGGACTGGGAGGCAGAGTAGTTACGTTTTAGGAGGGGAAGATAGTGCAGATAGAGACCTGGGGTGAGGTAATGGGACTGGGGGAGGAATGGAACGAGGGACTAGAACACACTAGAAGTGGCAGATGAGATTTAACACTGACAAATGTTATGCACATGGGAAGGAATAATGCAAGTCACCCGTACATACTAAATGGTAAAACACTGGATAACACTGACATGTAAAAGGACCTAGCAATTTTCGTGAACAGCAAACAAAGCTGTAAAAAACAGTGTCAGGCAGCTGCTGCCAAGGCAAATAAGATAATGGGTTGTATAAAAAGGGGCATAGCTGCCCGTGATGAGAACATAGTCCTACCACTTTACAAATTACTGGTCAGACCACATATGGAGTACTGTGTACAGTTCTGGGCTCCTGTGAACAAGCCAGACATAGCAGAGCTGGAGATGGTTCAGAGGAGGGCAACTAAAGTAATAACTGGAATGAGGAATTTACAATACCCTGAAAGAATATCAAAATTAGGGTTATTTACTTTAGAAAAAAGACGACTGAGGGGAGATTTAATTACTATGTATAAATATATCAGGGGTCAGTACAGAGATCTCTCCCATCATCTATTTATCCCCAGGACTGTGACTGTGACAAGGGGACATCCTCTGCGTCGGGAGGAAAGAAGGTTTGTACACAAACCTAGAAAAGGATTCTTTACTGTAAGAGCAGTGAGACTATGAAACTCTCTGCCTGAGGAGGTGGTGATAGTGAGTACAATAAAGGAATTTAAGAGGGGACTGGATGTATTTCTGAAGTGTAATAATATTACAGGTTATAGCTACTAGAGAGGGGTCTTTGATCCAGGGAGTTATTCTGATTGCCTGATTGGAGTCGGGAAGGAATTTTTTCCCCCTAAAGTGGGGAAAATTGGCTTCTACCTCACAGTATTTTTTTTTGCCTTCCTCTGGATCAACTTGCAGCGCAGGATAACAGGCCGAACTGAATGCACAAATGTCTTTTTTCGGCCTTATATACTATGTTACTATGTTACATCCAGGCCCCTCTTGAACTCTTTTAGTGAATTCACCATCACCACCTCTTCTGGCAGAGCGTTCCATAGTCTCACTGCTCTTACCGTAAATAAAATCATTCTATGTTAGACTAATCGGCATGAATCTTCCTATATATAGTATAGCCCAGGAAGAGGTAATGTACAATGTTTATCTCCCAAGGCAAGTGTGGTTAGGGAAAACTAGAAATGCTGGCCTTCCCTGGTTAGGTAATGGTGTAGATCTGGTTTCAGGCCAGTCATAACAAGTGTTGTGTTAAAGGAGAAATTCCATCTGGACACTTATGGCATATTAACAAAATATGCCATCAATTTTCAATAGGTGTTGGACCCACTCCTATCTCAAGAACGGCATTCTATCCTTTCACTGCTATGGGACTTAAAAAAGTAGCTGAGCCAATAGTGTGGCCAGACAGTAGGAAGAGCAAGTTGGATGCTGGACTGCATAGCTGGAGGTATAACCAGTGGAAAGAAGGAGAGTGTGATTTCACTGCATAGTAAGACCACATGTTGCATACCTTGTTCAGTTCTGGAGACCTCACCTACAAAAAGACACTGATAAAAGAGAACAGGTCCAAAGAAGAGCTATGACAATCATGGAGGGTCTTAAGAATGAAACTGATCAAGAAAGAGTTAAAAAACTTAATTTTTTTAGCCTGGAGAAAAGGAAGAGAATGGAAGGAGGAAAATTGAACTTTTGAATAGGTTTACTGTAAATAAACCTTTTGTAAATATATACCCCTTCAGCAGTGCTGGAAGGGGTATATATTTCACACAGAATCCTTAGAGGCGGAAGATAAATGAAATCCAGAAAGCTGCAGTGGTTTGAGGAAAGTATAGTTTGCTGAGACAGGTTTGGTTAGATTCTGTTCTGGGCTTGATTTTTTGGACTGGTGGGTAGGTGGAAGTGGGACCTCTCAGTCCGCACCCTTACTCCAGCTCGGCCTTTTTCTCGAGGTGATCTCAGGTGTGACTGCTGGAATCTTTACTGGGGAATAAAATCAGGTCTAGAATTGTCAGTGAGTATGAAAGCCTGGGAAGCTAGCTGACCTGCTGGCTGTCTGAGCCTGATTCCCCCTGTGGGAACTGCACTGTATTGGTGAGATAGAGATCACGTTTGTATTAGGTAGAGCCCAGATGGGCAGGTCTTTCTTTTGATTTGTTGTTGTGTTACTGTATGTGCTGCGGCCTCAGCCAATTGACTGTTAACTTGGAAGCAATGAATTGTGCTGTGCTGAGGAGCAAATAAAGCACTATTTGGACTTTTAACCCCCTGGAGTCTTAGAGTCTGTCCTTGCCGACCCCACCACTAGCACACGATCCGTTGCAGTGTTTTTTGTATTTTTGTTAACAAGAAACTAAACACATAATCAATGGATCACAATCTAAAATTAGCTCATAAGATTAGAAGTAATATCAAAAATATTATTTTACAGAAAGAGTAGTAGATTGGGAAATGAACTTCCAGCAGATGCGGTTGGAAAATCTGCTGTAAGTAAATGTAAACCTGCCTGGGATTAACTTCTATTTACCCTAAGAAAAAACGAAATAGGAAATAGAAGACTAGATGTATCGTGTGGTCTTTTTCGGCTATCTTTTATGTTACCATAGAGTTCTTCAAATTGAATTCATAATTTTCAAATTAAAGGGGTTGTCTGGATAATTCTTTCCTTTGGTCATATCAGTCACAGTACAGTACCATGCCACGGTCTTATGTTGACCAGAAGCAGGGGCGTAACTAGAAGTGACTGGGCCCCACAGCAAATTTTTGTATGGGCCCCCCCATCCCTGCCCATTGAGTACAACTATAGTATGGGAGGGGACGCGGTAGTCAGTGCCGGCTCCCGTCACTATCATGCTCTGCTCCTAAATTCTGGAAGAATCCATGTGTTTAAAAAATAGCCTCGAAACAGAAATATATATGCAACAAAAAGAAAAAAAAATTATTAGGGAGGGTATAGTTGTGCTGCCTCCGGACTCAAGGAAAGTAAAATCCCGGTAAGATTTTCCGTTTCCCCTGTCGTCCTCCGGCAGCACAGAATGGGATTTTTATAGATCCGAAAGGGGGGGATTTTCACTTAAGGCTGCTGACAGAACTCCAGTACCAAAGGCTGAGCTCCTAGCATTGATGTCCAAACGATAGTGTTTTGCAAACGTCAAAGATGAGGACCAAGATGCGGCATTACAAATGTCTTCTATAGGGACTTGAGCCATCTCTGCCCAGGATGTAGCTGCAGCTCTGGTGGAATGGGTCTTGACCGGAAACGGAAGAGGTAAGGATTGAAGACCATAAGCTTCCGTAATAGTAGATTTTATCCACCTAGCGAGTGAATCTCTGGAAGGTCTATGTCCCTTTCTTGCGCCGGAAAAGAGAACGAAAAGATCTTTGGATTTTCTGAAAACTTGAGTTCTATGGATGTAGATCTGTAGTGCCCTTTTTACATCCAGGGTGTGCAGGAGTTTTTGTTCTTCATTAGCTGGGTCAGGCTGGAAAACTGGAAGAAAAGATTCCCTGTTTTTGTTAGCTGAGGAGTGAACTTTTGGTAAGAAGGCAGGTACTGTACGCAATAAGACTCCGTCTGGTAGGAACCTCAAGTATGGGAACTTATAAGACAAAGCTTGCAGTTCTCCCAGTCTCTTAGCAGAAGTGATGGCTGTTAAAAATAAGGTTTTGTAAGACAACCATTTGATGTCTGTTTCTTGCAAAGGTTCAAACGGTGCTGACATAAGTATTCTTAAGACTAACGAAAGATCCCATATGGGCATAGGATCCCTATGTACTGGTTTCAGTATTTTAATTGCTTTGAAGAATCTAAAGATCAATGGATGGTGAAGAAATTTATTTTCCGTCATGGAGTTTATAGCCGTCATATGAGCTTTTAAGGTATTGGGTTTGAGCCCCTTTTGAAAAGCGTCTTGGAGAAATTTCAGAACTGAGGAAACACTGATCTCTTCATAACAGGAACAGGATAACCAAGTACTAAACTTGTTCCAAATCTTAGCGTATTTCTTATTAGTAGAGTCCTTGCGAGAGGCCAGTAAAGTAGTTATTACTGATTGTGAAAGGCCTTTTTCCTCTAACTTGGATTTTTCAGTCTCCAAGCCGTGAGATGTAGATGGTCTAGGCTCTGGTGATAGAGACTGTTCTGAAGAAGCAGATCTGGACGAAGCGGAAGTTTCCAATATTCCCCTTTGGCTAGATGGAGAAGAAGGGGAACCAAGATCTCCTTGGCCAAAAAGGAGTTATTATTATCATCACTTGAGGCTGTTCTTCTAGTATCTTCCGTAAGACCTTCGGAATGAGAGGCACTGGAGGAAAAATGTATGCAGACAGGTTTTTCCAGCTTATTGAAAAAGCGTCCACAACTGTAGGATTGTCGGATATTTTTAGGGAGCAGAATTGTTCTAGCTTCTTGTTCTTGAATGACACCATCAGGTCCCAAGTAGGACATCCCCATCTGGATATGATGTTCCTGAAGACAGCTGGGTTCAGTTCCCACTCTGCATGGTTGATCGTCCTCCTGCTCAGAAGATCCGCCTGAGTATTGGAGCAACCTCTTATATGCATCGCTCTTAATTCCACTAAGTGGGATTCTGCCCAACCAAAGATTTTCTTGCATAGATGTAGCAGGGATGGGCTTCTCGTTCCGCCTTGCTTGTTTACATAAAATACTGTCGCCAGTTTGTCTGAGCGAATCAGAACTGGTTTCCCCAGTACATAGGGTTTGAAGCTTTGTAGGGCTAGAAGGACCGCTTTCAGTTCTTTGTGGTTGGAAGACTGGATTAATTCGCTGGGAGACCAGAGACCTTGGACCCATCTGCTCTGGAGATGTGCTCCCTAGCCTTTGCCTGACGCATCTGTAGTGATGACTATTGGAGAGAGAAATTTAAAATTTTTCCCCTTGGTTAAGTTCCTCGTCTGAAGCCACCAGGATAGGCTCTGTACTGTGGCGGGATTCAGCTTCACTTTTGCACCCAACTGATATTTGCTGCGATGCCAGGTTTGCATTATATTTTGCTGGAGATCCCTGGTGTGGATACTTGCCCAGGGGACAGCATCCACCACAGCAGTCAGGTGTTCCAAGGTTTTCATTACTCTGCGAACTGAGGGTGACCGTAGAGACAACAGAGTTTTAATTTCTCTCTTTAGCACTGTGACTTTCAGAGGAGGAAGATATAATTTCATCTCTACTGTGTCGATGAGAAAACCTAGAAACACCTTGGAAGTAGAAGGTATTAAGTCCGACTTCTCCCAGTTTAAGATGAATCCTGCCACCTGAAGCAGTTTTATCGTTCTTTCTAGAAGAAGCTGAGGCAGGGTTTCTAATTCTGCAACGACCAGCCAATCGTCGAGATATGGAAAAATTTGGATTCCTTGAAACCAAAGTTTTACTGTGATGACAATAGCGATTTTTGTGAAAATCCTCGGAGCAGAACAGAGGCCGAAGGGCAAGGCCTTGAATTGGAAATGTATTATCTTCTTCTTCTTCCTGACAGCTACTCTTAGGAATCTTCTTGAGCTTGGGTGAATTGGTATGTGCAGGTACACGTCCCTTAAATCCAAGGATGCCATGGAGTGATTTTTTCTGAGAATCGCAGAAATTTACCGTATCGTTTCCATTTTGAAATGGATTTTTTGCATGCAACGGTTCACGTATCGCAGGTCTATGATCAAGCGACTTTTCCTGCCTGGTTTGGGTACTCTGAAAATTCTGGAGTAAACGGCAGAAAAAACTTGATGGCTCGGAACAGGTTCTAGTGCCCCTTTTTTGACATAATCTTGCAGGAGCTGGAAAGTTTCTATATCTTCTTCTTTGTTGAGAAGAAACCGATTTTGCGGAGGATGTTTGAATTCCAGCTTGTATCCGTTTTGAATGATGCTTAGCACCCATGAGTCTGAGGTTATCTGCAACCATTTGGAGTAAAAGAGAGATAAACGGCCTCCTACTTCTTGACTTTTGGCTTCAGAAGTCAGGCTTAGATGATTCGTTCTCATCTGTCTTTTTCCTTGAATTTTCTGAAGACCTCCAAGTTCTACGGTCAGATCTTCCACGATTGAGTCGACCTCTGTAAGTAGATCTTCTGTACTCTGTTCATCTATAGGCACGAAAAACCCTGTTTTTATCTCTTCTCTTTGGTTGCGGGAAGGAGAGAGCTTTGTCCTCCATATTGGCTTCCAGGAGCTTGTCCAAATGTGAGCCAAAAAGTTTCCCTGGTTCAAATGGAAGTAAACATAAATTATTTTTAGATGAAGGATCACCCAACCAAAGTTTTAGCCAGATTGCTCTTCTGACCGAGTTCGTGAGAGCCATATTTTTTGCGATCAGTCTTAAGGAGTCTACAGGAAAATTGCAGAGGAACTCCGCTGCTAGCTTCAGGGTAGGTAATTGCTGAAGAAGCTGATCCCTGGGAAGACCATCTTTGATATCTCTTCATACGTGGCTAAGCCACACTCTTAGTGCACGAGCTACGGGTACAGTGGCCATTGCTGCTTTATTAAGAGACGCCAGATAGGTATGAAGTCTCTTGAGTAGACCGTCTGCTTTCTTTTCCATCAGATCTTTTAATAAAGCCGAGTCATCAGAGGGGAAAAAAGATCTCCTGGCTAGCCTGGTTACTGCTGCGTCTACCTTAGCCGGGGATTCCCAGCTTGTGGATTCAGCAGGGTCAGTTTTGTAAATACTTTTAAACCTGGATTCCAGGTTGATTCTTCCCACTGGATGTTCCCACTGTTTGTGCATGATAAAGTCAAGGACTGGATGGCTGGGGAATACTGGCGCTTTCTTTTTTGGAAAGTAGAAGAGATCTTCTTCTTGACGGCTGCCGTTTTTTTCTTTACTGGCTTCCATAATATTTTTTACTTCTTTTATAAGCCGGTTGGCGTCTTTTTTATTAAATAGAAAGTTGTCCTCCATGACAGGAGAATCCGAGTTTGAAGAAACTTCCCCCTCAGAGCGAAGAGACTCTTCAGACGAGGACGGGGAAAAAAATGTTTTTCTTGACCCCTTCTTCTTGGATTGTTTAAGAAAAGTCTTAAATAAGGACATAATCTTATTCGTTTTAATATCTGAGACCACATCAGGATGAGTGCAATTTTCGCAAATATTGGATGAGTAGTCAGCAGGAAGCTGATGCAGACATGAGATACAAACTGAAGCTTGCGATTTCTGCTTTTTCTTTGCTGGGGAGTGCTCTTGCGTATCGCGATGACTCCTCACACATAAGTCTTGAAGAAAATCATCTGGCAAAGGTTGTTCACAGAATTGACCCAACCTATGTTTGCTTTTTCTGCTCGTTTTCTCAGCCTTACTTGATGAGCTGGACATCTGTAATACATAATAAAAATAGCAGGTACGAGGAAAAAAGGCAGTCCTCAAGACTTACAGAGGAGCCTGATAAAAAAAGCAGAAGAAATGGGTCATAGAAAGGTGGCCTGACCGAAGACAGGCTGAATACCTTTATTTGCTGGAGCTCGACCACCTGGCACCAAAGGCACCGAGCCCCACTAGCTCCGCTACTAAACACCTGATTTTCGTGCCGAAACGAGGAGAGGGGCGGCGCTCCTGTGATGTCAGACGCGCTGCTGGTGAAAGAATCGCGTCAGCCGGCAGCCTCATATCCCCGCAATAGAAGTTGAGAAACAAACTTCATGGCCGGCGGTGGAGCGGAGAGGAGTGTAGCCAGGGGAACACACATGGCTATTCACACTCCTGGGCCGAATAACCTTGCACACAAGGTATGAATGGCCCTGTTAAAGTGCAGGCATCTTGCAGGTGGGCTCCTTCAAGGAAGAGGACATAAAAAAAACACATGGATTCTTGGAGGGAGACGTCCCTTATAGGGCAGCTAATTAATTATTTAATCTATTATTCTAATTTATTGCTAGGTGGGCGGTCCTAGAAAGAAGATGACAGCAAGTTAACCCATTCTGTGCTGCCGGAGGACAACAGGGGAAACAGGAGATGCCCAGGTTATACCAGCATGGTCCATATCACTATATAAAAGAAGATATATAACTTATACCAACTGTACATATATAATTATATAGAGGAGATGCCCAGGTTATACCAGCATGCTCCATATAACTATATACCAGAAGATATGATACCGTATAACTTCTTCTTGCATATATTGATATGGAGCATGCTGGTATAACCTGGGTATCTCCTGTATATAATTATATATGTACAGCTGGTATACGTTATATATCTTCTTGTATATATTGATCTGGTGCATGCTGGTATAACCTGGGTATCTCCTGTATATAATTATATATGTACAGCTGGTATACGTTATACATCTTCTTGTATACAGTGATATGGTGCATGATGGTATAACCTGGGCATCTCCTGTATATAGCTATATATGTACAGCTGGTATAAGTTAACCAGGTTATACCGGCATAGTCCATATCACTATATGCAAGAAGATATATAACTTATGCCAGCTGTACATATATAATTATATACAGGAAATCCCCAGGTTATACCAGCATGGTCCATATCACTATATACAAGAAGATATTATACTGCATAACACCTTCTTGTATACAGTGATATGGACTATGCTGGTATAACCTGGGCATCTCCTGTTGGGGAGAGCCAGCTGGTGGGTCCATGAGTGGGGGGGGGCTATGTAGATAGATAAGATAATAAATAATAATAGCGCACCTTAGCAGTAAGCTAAACAAGGTACCTACTACCTAGCATACTATAATATGCCTAATACAGCTATTGGCTGGGGAAGACTGAGGTGCAGGAACCCTGGCCCTTTAAGAGCCAGACGAGGTGTAGGGGCATGCCCCATGGGTGAATGGAGACACAGGCAAACAGCAGCTCCTAGACTGCCTAGCATGGATGAAGTTGCACTGCTCCAGTGGCCATACCCCTTAGGAGAAGACAAGAGGATGCCTATGGACAAGGAATACAGGAGGAAAGTGAACACCTTGGCGACTGTGGCACTGGCCGAAGAGAAGCAGCAGTGAGCATAACCATCAGCTTAATGTGCAGGATGGGACATTTACAGTATATTCTTTTGTATCGCTTTCACTGTAGTCTTGGTTTGGGGTCATTTTTCACCTGCAATTTACACAGGCAGGCACAGTCATTCTCTTTCAAAGCTGAAGTATGAGCGGGGGAAGGGGGGCACAGGGGATGAACACAAGCAGCGCAGAGAGCAGACATCACAGACATACCTGAAGCCCAGCCCAGTGACTGAAATGCGCACTCTGCTCTGCTGCTCCTCTCTGGCCTGTCGGGCTCTTATTCTCCCGCCTGCACCTCAGGTCAGTAGTCGGACTGAGGGGGAGGGGGCCCGGGGGGGCAGGGCAACAGGGGGCTGTTTTTTCCAGATGATGGACAGGCCGGCGCTCTGCACAATATGTGATGAGGCCCGGCCTGGCCTGAAAAACGTTATTAGATAATTAACTCCTTGGACGGTGTCACGCTGCCAGGTGCCAGGCCCCTTGTCAGCCCAGGCCCCGAAGCAGCCGCTTCCCTTGTAGTTACGCCACTGACCAGAAGCCACCAGTAACGGGACAGATGAGTGTTTTTTTGTTTTGTTTAATGGGTCATAGGTTGGAACCATTAGGGTTTTGATCTCTTTGACCGAACAACTCCTTCAGGTATTTCAGAGCCTTAATATATACCTTTCCATTGCTTGATTTGCATTATATGTCTTCTGTGTCTACCATAGATAAATTTTATACGCAAATATTTTTCCTTGCTCTTTTGATTTTAAAGTGATAAAGGAAATTTATAAAAAGCTGACATATGTGAATTCCACCTTCTTCTAGCTGTCTTTACTATATTTTTCATCATAGATTTTATTAAAAACATCTGCCCCTTTAGACAGGCAGCTTTCGTAATAAAAAGAATATATGGAAAGGCTTAATTATGAGCAGCCAGGGAAACTATAGCAAAATTAAAGGGAAACTCCATGTTAATATTCGTCATTCTTTCTATTTTTAATATGCGATTTAATTATCTGCGTATTGCGAATTGAACGGGGTATAAAGGCAACTTTCCTATTGGTTGACTATCTAGAATTAACGAATAGAACGAATATAGCGCTATATATTCTCTATATTGGTTAATTCTAGCAAGCCAACCAATAGAAAACTTGACTGTACCCAGCTCTAAGTTGGATGCGCAATGCGAAAATATTACTTTGCCTATTGTTTGCAATAAATCGAATAATTAATGATGACCCAGTATTATATTTATTGCAAAAAATCAGTAGTAATATTTTCGCATTGCGCATCCAACTTAGAGCTGTCTATAGGCAACTTTCCCATTGGTTTGCTAGAATTACCGAATTTAGAGAATATAGCGCTATATTCGCATTCGTCATATTCGCTAATTCTTCCCAGCCAATATTATTTGTACAGTATTTATACAAATCGACTATTATGCGAATAATCTTCATATAAATATTCGTGTGCGTACAGATAGTATTCCGAAAGCGGAGGAAGACATCCTCATCACAGTAAGTTATTGAACAGTACATTACAGCTATTAGTACATTTCACACACTTGTAACATTTGAATGTATGTTTATGGAGATAAAACTTTTTCAAATTATCGCGATTGCGATTACAAAATATTTTTTGCAATACATATAAAATCGCATTTCACATAGTTTGCTTACTGCTTACACATAAATGATTTGTGGAAACAAGTATTGTTGACATTCAAAAACAATACTTATTGCCACAAATTATTAATATCTACTCATACAAGATAAAATGTGATTTTATATGTATTGCTAAAAAATACAGTTAAACGTTTTCGCTATCACACGATAAACGGTTGGTCTGACATCACAGCACTATGTCACTGCCATCTGATATATATTTATATGCTATTCATACATACATGTGGCCGACATAATGTCCTTATGTATGAATAGTAGACAAATATATATCAGATGCACATTGCACATCTAATTTCCCCCTCACACAGGGGGCGGCGTTCCGGCAGCAGCAAGGCAGCACACGACGAGAGTCAGTCTAACTAAAAGCTCTGCATGTCGTAGTTTAAGTCCGGGGAACCTCTCGCTGTGCACTGCCTTGCTGCTGCCGTAACTTAGCCATAGCCACCAACATTTATTCATCATCTCAACCACCAAACCAAAAATGATTAGTGTTTGAAAGTGAAATATTAGATTTAAGGTTACCCTTTTAAAATCTGATTATATTCTTGTGTTTTTTATACTGCAGCGCATGTTGGAGCAAGGATACGACCAGACCCGATCCCATGCTGAAAAGAAGAGAATACTCCGCAGGATCGGGTACGAACTCTGGCGGGATTATGATGGCCAGCATAAGTGGCTGGCCATTCTAAAAAAATGGTCTTACCTCAAGAGGAGGCATGTGGAAAGAATCCGTAAGATCCGGGACCAAAAATGTCCAGGTATAGTGATTACTGAGTGTTGGAAGAAAGATACAAAAGTAATGTAAAGCATATGTACATTTATGGTTTGAGATTTATTTTTTTAAAGTATTAAAATTTGTTATTAAAGGTGTTCCGTTCCTTCAGTCAGGTGCAGGCCTTCCAGAACGGAGGTGTGGGAGGTCTCTGCGTCAGAGGAGGAGCAGGCTGAACCCTCAGGGCAGCAACATGACCCTAGCCCCCGAAGGAGGGTGAGTCGATGGAGGAACATGAGGGTGGACCTTCACCCCAACCCGCTTAACCCCCCCCAAGTGTCTCAGGAGGAGGACGAGGAGGAGGATGAACTGGTTACCACCCCCACAAGAAGGGTAAATATGTGCTGTGGCTGTTTTCATTCATTCACTGTTCACACACACACAAACTCGTGTCAGTTTAGTCTACACAGACATACTTTTTTGAAGCAAGCAATAATAAGCATGTTAAAGGGGTTATCCCACCTTTCAATCTGCAGGTCGTCTCAGTGTTTTCCCGCCCTTCATCCAGCTCATTCTCGGGGCGTTGTCTTGGGTATTGACTGACAGCAGCAACTGCGCTGTGCATCTCTGCTGACTCCGCCTACCCAGCCTGCGTGCGCGCTCCCGTGTCTGCTCTCCCTTATGCCAGCCAGCATAAGCCTTTCATCTTGTCCACCCTCTCTCCTTCCTTCATGCTCCACGATCGCAATCTTTCCTCCAGGGCGATTCTGGCATCTCTGATGTGCCGCGCCACACACAGAGCATGCGCGGCAACTATACACTATATGTGCGCACCGCGCATGCGCGGCAGCCGAACGACGTGCGCGTTCATGGAATGAAACCATCCGGTCTTTGCTGAGGTTAGTTTTGCTGCCGCGCATGCGCGGCCATTGTATGTGAATGTTGAAAGGTGGCCGTAACCAATAGAGACAACCAGACAACATTGAGGTAACTGCAGGAGGATTATTTAGAAAATGGTGCGAAATCGCTAAATAATTGTATTGGGGAAAATTTTCATAATCGCAATGCGGACTGATTTAAACCTATTCATGTTGATGGCACAACCCCTTTAAAGCTTTACAAATAATGTTTCTTCAGCCCACACATATTGGAGAACCTATAGTCCCACACTTACAGTTCCGTACAAGCGGGGTAACAAAAAAGTACTATCTCAACACTCTTTACAGTCTTTTAGAGGTCTGGTTCCCCTCTATGATTGTTCTGCGTTCCAATAGCCTATCCACACTGTATTTTAACAGCCTTTTTAACCACACCGTTATAAAAACCCCAAGATGTAGTACGGGTGTGACCTGTCCCACCGAATGTCTCTGTTCACTATTAAAACCCAGACCCAAAATCCTTTTTAAAGAAAACCTCACAGAAACCTATAATTACAGGCGTACTGATTCACGTAAATTATCTCACTGAGGCATACATTCCCATTGAGACATACCGAGCATCCATGATTCTTTCCTTTGTGCTACTACAATGCACACAGCAATATCAATCCTTATTTTAAAATGTTATAGATGTAACAAAAACATCAAAATAATTATGGCAACTATGAAGGTATAACAAGCACACCAGTAATTGAAAACAGGAACACTACTGTGACAACCACCTGCCAATCCCGTCGTACTATGCCACCGTTGCCATACATGGCTGGTTCACTAGAGAGTATAGACTTCTGGAGGCAAATCCACTGTGAGCACAGTTGACATTTAATATTGGTTTGTGTTCCAAATCATGATAGAATACTATTTATATCTCAATGAATTATATATAGGTAGTTGTTTATTTAGAAATAATTAATTACAGTCCAGTGTTATTTAGGTGTAAAGTTTATGGTTATGTTGTAGATGAATTAATTATTTTCTATTAGTGACGTCTGATTTTAAAATTACAAAAATCACAAGAGCCCTCTCATTCATACCAATAGTTCAAACTTTCTGTTACAGCTGACATAGCAGAGGTAAATTATAACCTGTATGCCAAAGACTATTCCGGCCACAATGGCAGATTATACATCCAACAATTTGATTTTATGTAGACAGAACCTCAGAAGAAGTGCTTCTTAACAGTCTGTATAGCTCCTACAATCTCCATTAGTCAAAAGCTTAATGCAATAATCACTAAATAGCCTTTAATATGATTACAAATTAATATATATATATATATATATATATATATATATATTATATTTTTATTTTTTTACAGTACTGAAAGAAATGCACAAAAAAATGTTGGACCTTGAGCGGGAGCACCGCAAAGATGTGCAGGCGCTCCGGGAACACTATGCCAGAAAAATGAGGGAGTTGAAGCTCCAGTTTGCAAACAGATTGTGCAAAACGGAGGAGGCGCACACTAAGGCCGTGGAGGTGCTTTTAAACCTCCACGACAAAATGAAAGAATTGCCCTAGTGGGAATTGGTCATTTAAAAAGTTTATTTTATTTTTATAATTCAAAAGCTTTTATTGTGAAATAATATTGTTTCATGTTTTATTTTTTTAAATAAAAAAAATCTAAGGTTTCTTTATCATTGTTAAACATTTGGTTACAGTAAAGGCTTCTAGAGTCCATTCCGAAACTCATCAGTATCCTGACATACAGCATCTGTAGGTATATAGAAATGGGGTAGTATAAGGCCTACACATAACTCCCAAGGATCATGATAATAGCAGTAGTCATTGGTAACAGTTGTGTATATGGGCTACACATCATTCATAAGGATCAGGATAATAGCAACAGTTATTGGTAATGGTGGATTAGAAGGCCTAAATCAATCTCCAAATCATTTCGACAAAGCAGCAGGCAGATGGTTATTTAACGTTGTCATTTAAGGGCTACACATAGCCATGACTAACTCTGCAGGAACAAACAGCAGCATGTAGTTTGTAGCTGTATTGTATTCCCTGGAATGTGCCCCCGACATACGTGTTAAATAACTACCAAAAAAGTATACTACCGAAAAAGAAGCATGTTAGTAGTTATTTGGTTACATCCGTAATTCTATCCCACCCCCACCAAAAAATAAATTGGTTAACAATCATTTTATTTGGTGAGTTGATTGATTTATTTTGAACTGTAAAGGCAAATTTAGAAGATTGAAAATTAGCATATTACAATAACCAAATGGCCCATATGTTCAAACACAAATGGTGTGTTTATTAAATATTAAGTACAAAGCAAACCGTTCTAATAGTGCAAAGTAACATTTAACATAAACGTTTTTGTTAATTTCCAAATAACTAAATTATTTTATGTACTAACATAAATTTCATATTTTCATAAATAATAAATTTATTTTTTCATTAAAAAAATTAACTATTAAAATACATAAGTTGAACAGAGCAATAACTACAAAAAAACATTTTTGATTTATTAAACAAGCTAAATTCCTAACTTGTACAAACTATAAAAAATGTATTTAAAATTAATTCTTATTTTCCCCTCAAAAAATTATATAAACAGTAAAAGTGTTAAAACAATAAAATGGTAGGGGTAAGAACTAACCAGCATAGATCTTCGATAGCGTCAATTTTTTTTATACCTTGCATGTTGTAGCATTGCTTCCGCCGTACAGACAGAAACATGTGATTACATGACTCTGAATATATGAATTTTCTAACTCGTGACATGGCTTCAAGAACAGCATATAGTAAGTACACTTTTACTTTAGTTTATACTGAAAATTTTAAAGCAGTGGTTATAAATAATTAGCATGTGCAAATCCTCATTACATAATTGCCAATAAGTAACATAAACTAGAAAAGTACCTATCAATATATACATGTTGCTATATGGCTTCATTCACAAAACCAGATTTCCAAACGGATGGGTATAACACCAGTCACACCCAACCAGCCTCCCAGGATGACAGACAACACCATGTTCGAACCTAAATCCGTATGTAAAGAAAAAAAAAATTTATAAAATAATTTTTTTTAGTAGGTTCATAAATCAGTCCTGTACAATGTTAACTGCACAATTCTTTTTGACAAGGGAAGGCCACATGGGGTCCACACCTTGCCACAGCGTGAACCACAACATTGCCGCCCCAAACCACACTTATTTTAAAATAAAAATAATAAAATGAAGTAAAATAAGTTCATTTTGTGAATTAAGCCGAACAATGCATGATAAAATTTGTTTTTTAAAATATTATTTATATACATATTTTACTGTCTAAATATTGACAATACATAAATTAGCAGAGCACATGCGAGAATACGAAACATGTAAACCAGGTTAAGAGAAATCATAATTCTATACTTATAAGTGCAAAGGAGAAAACCAGGTCCATGATGGTGGTCTATACACGATCAGGACATACAGCATCTACAGTTAACACAGTACTAGAATGCTGACTCATAAGTTACCAGTTGTAACTAGGCATAATAACGACAGGCACTAGCAGGTAAGTAAGTACACTGCCAGTTTAAAAAAATAAAAATAAATACCCCAATCAAATTTTTTTTTTTAAAAAGGTGTGGAGGTCTAGACTCTGTGGTTGTTCCCTTGGAGAACATGATGTCTCATGCTCTGTGAACCGCTATTGCACAATGTGAGCACGATGCATGCTGGCATTATAATCTTAAAAATTGCCCCTGCCAGCTGTTTAGAAAAAATGCATTTATATATTAATACCCTGGTCAGTCGATCAGTTTAACTACTCAGTGGAACTAATTATTGGAGAACATACTGTTGCTGAAGCTCAACCTGACAAACTGCAGCAATCCCAAATCATTGTAATGTCCCCACAGGCTTGTACAGTAGGCTCTAAGCATGATGGGTGGATCCCTTTATCTGCCTCTCTTTTTCCCCTGATGCGCCCTTCACTATTGATCAGGGTAAATCTGGACTTATCTGACCACATAACATTCTTCCATTGCTCCAGAGTCTGATCTTATGCTCCCTAGAAAATTGAGGATTTTTTTTTGGCTTTACATCACTAGTATGTGTTTTTCTGACGGCTACACAACTGTTCAGTCCCAATGCCTTGAGTTCCATTTGCATTGCGTTTTTAGAAAAAGAACTAACTTAAACTAATAAACATAGCCCTGAGTCGGACTGTTGTTTTTCTAAGATTGCATGTTCCAAAACCTTGCATTTATCGCCACGCCATACATTCAAGTATATATTTCCAGCCCTCTTTACTATTTACTATTCAGCTTTGTTTTTGTGTCCCCTATATTCTTACAGTTTTTAACCCCTTAAGTACGAAGGGCGTACATGTACGCCCTTCGTCCGCACTTTAAAGATGGCGGCCGCACGGAGCGGGCGCATGAGCTGCGGGTAAACGCTTGATTCATCAAGCTGACACCCGCAGCTCATGTCCGCGACCGGCAGCGATGCCGATCGCGGACATTTAACCCCTCAGATGCCGTGGTCAATCCTGACCACGGCATCTGATCGCGCAAAACCGAAAGTTTCACTTCGGTTTTGCTCGGCTCCCTGATGGCCACAAGGGGGAGCCGAGCATGCATGTAGTACCCTAGGTTTCTGTGAATGAAACCTTGGTTACTACACAGTATTCCTATGGAGCCTATGACTGTAATAGGCTCCATAGGAAATATGTGATTTTCATATATTCCAATGCTATTGCATTGGAATATATGAGAATAGCAATCTGATGATTGCATCTTATAGTTCCCTATGGGAACTATAAGAAAGTGGTAAAAAAAAAAAAGTTTAAAAAATAAAAATTAAATAAAAAAATATAAAAATTCAAATCACCCCCTTTCCCCAAAATGAAAATAAAATAAATAAAAAATAAAAAATTAAACATAATGGGTGTCACAATGTGCGAAAACGCCCATACTATAATAATATTAAAAATATTCACCATACGGTAAACATAAAAACGAAAGAAAGCGTCCAAATGGCTAATTCGCCATTTTTGGACGCTTCATTTCCTAAAAAAATGAATAAAAAGTGATCAAAACATCATACGCACCCCATAATGGTATCAATTAAAAGTTCAGATTGCCCCGCAAAAATGAGCCCCTACACTGCTCCGTACGCATAATTACAAAAAAGTTATAGGGGTCAAAACATGGCGACAAAAAAATAAAATAAAAAAATTCCCACTTTGAATTTTTTTTTCACTATCAAAACGCAAGAAAAACTTTACATATTAGGTATTGCCGGATTCGTACTGACCTGAAGAATAAAATTAACCAGTCAGTTTTATCGCAAATCGAACGTTGTAATTTAAAAACCCGTAAAACTGTGGTGAAATTGCTTTTTTTTTGCAATTTCACCCCATTTGTAATTTTTTTACCGTTTCCCACTACATCACATGC
Organism: Bufotes viridis; assembly: GCA_033119425.1. NCBI lineage: Eukaryota > Metazoa > Chordata > Amphibia > Anura > Bufonidae > Bufotes > Bufotes viridis. Next base: position 430,354,925 of record CM065591.1, read on the forward strand.
AAAAATAAATGGTAGCGTTAAAAAGTACAACTTGTCCCGCAAAAAATAAGCCGTCATATGGCTATGTGAGCGGAAATATAAAAATGTTATGGCTTTTGGAAGGCAGGGAGCGCAAAACAAAAACGCAAAAATCCCAAAACCCCCGGTCCTTAAGGGGTTAATAAGGTTTTGGACAGTTCTTACACGAATATTAGGATTCTTGGCCATCTATTTAGGTGTTTACTCTATGCTAGGTGCTTGACAATGATTTGACCCTTCTCAAACTGACTAACCAATTTTGTACACGAGCAAAAGATATGTCTTTCAACATGGTTGTTTAAGAAATTAAAATAAAATTAATATGGACCAGAAACATATTCGCCCGTGCAGTAACTATCCAATCAGAGCCTCATACCTATTATCTTATTCAAATCACGAACTGAGTTTTGAAAGTGGGCGAAAGCCTGTGCAGTAGCGCAACTGTTTAAGGCGTAAAACACTACTGCCCTAACATCCTAGTATCATGTAAAACAGCAGCATTGTTATGTCAACGATGTAGTGTAAGGCCTAAAAATTTATCGACTCAACAAAGCAGGTAATGTTGTTTGAAAAGGCCCATAGATAACTCAGCATGATCATGACAGGCTGAAGCACCAACAGCAGGATTTCAGAAGTGGTCTATTATCAGGGCCACATGTAGCTTGGTCCAAATTCAGCAGCAGTAGCAGCACATGTTGTGTTAAAAGGCCCAAATGTAACTCAAGATGATCATGGCAAGCAGCAGCATCAACAGCAGGATTTCAGAAGTGGTCAATGATCAGGGGCACATGTAGCTTGGCCCAATTCAGCAGCACAGGCAGCAGCAGCAGTAGCAGCACATGTTGTGTTAAAAGGCCCAAATGTAACTCAACATGTTCATGACAGGCAGCAGTAGCAGCAGCAGCTAAATGTGCAGCAGGAATATGTTCACCGGAATGGCCCCACCAACAAACCGGGGCAATGCCAAGAATAAAAGAATATACCTCAGACCGCAGCAGGCTGTAACTTTGCAGCAAGAATGGGAATTAACAAATGAACCCCCCACGAAACCATGACCACAACAGAAAAAATAATTAAACACAGGTTACAGTAGAGGTTTAATAGTGTAAAACAGTAATGGGGTAACGTTTATATTTGTGTCAATATTTTAAGTTTTAATTGTTTTCTTGAAAACTATTTTACCTTTTGCGCACACACTCTATCTATGAGTAACCGATAAGTTATCGACTACGCCAACACCATTCAGCTTTAATTGTCCATATAAGGCACATCAACTCTGTAGCAGAGCACTGCGTTAACGCAGCCTGCCTTAACGTGAGCTGATTCCTCCTAGCCAGAGGCTGGTAGGACTGGCAGGGTTGAGCAGCGGATCTGTTGTCCTCCATTTGTCTGTGAGGAGGCATGTGTACCTCCTGTCGCACCACCCATACACGATCAGCGCTGTACACTCTCAGGGCTAAGGACGTGGGCACGACCATGTCGTCCTCTGATCGTCAGAGCCCAGAAGACAGTGAAGAAGTTGGTTGCCATGTGCCGGGTGTGTTAGTGTCCCCGGCTCTGCTGCTGTCATGTTCTCTGTCTACTGTTGGGGTCATCGGCAGCATTGGAAAGTACAACTTGTTCCACAAAAAACAAGACCTCATATGGCTATGTGAACCGAAAAATAAAAAAAGTTATGGCTCTCGGAAGGCAGGGAATGCAAAACGAAAACGCAATGTAATGCGGTTCTTAGAATAGCTTGCATATGTGCAAGAACTTGTAGGGCACGTCTTTGAACAGTTTGAGCATGCGTAGGAACTTTAACTTGGAGGGTAATACCTCCTCCGTTCTGAACCTGTCTTTGCGCATGCGCAAACTATTCCAAGACCCGTACTATCGCGTGAATGCGTGTATCACTCTAGGGATCTTGAGAAAGCACAGGAAAGAAGTCCAAGAACCGCATTACATCGCGAGAATACTAGCGATGATACGGATGGGCGGAAGAATAGAAGAGAATGCAGTTCTGTATGAGCCTATGAATGCTATGGGGAGGAGTCAATGAGACCTCCCATTGGCAGTAAAGATAAACGTAATGAGGTGCCAATGTGTTAAAAGATGGTCCCCGCCTCCAAACACTCATACCTGCGACATACCCCCTGAAGACGCTGGGTAGCCAGTGAAACATGTGGGAGAGCAGGGTGCATGTGTGTATGTGTTTTTATTTTCAATGATAGGTAGGAAAAAGCTCCAAAAAAAACAGAAATTCATTCATAGAAGAATAGAGGCAGATGGCTGAAGCACTCTGTAACTCAGTGGCTGCATGCTACTAGAATGTGGTTATCTGCTGTGAAACTTTAACAGCGTAACACAATAATAATGAGCAGAGCAGTCCCCAAAAAATAAGGATTAAAAACACAAGAGAACAGAGGCTTACAGCCAAAGCACTGTACTAGATTATAATGAAATCCAAACAGCAGGTTAATAGTAAGAGATATAGGAGGAGCAATCTACCAATCATTGAGAATTTTTAAAATGTCCTAGCACTTTAATTGTAGCGCACAAAAAGCTGTTTTAATAAAAATTTAAATAAAAGTCAATACGACAGTGCTTGAGAGAGATGTAAATAGGTCCTCAGGACCAATGTATATTAGATACTGAGAGTAACCGTCATCCATGCACAATGAGGTCTGTAAAAATGATGCAGGCTGTTGTCCCACTGCAGTTTGGACAGGGAGACGGCGGCGGTTGGGGAGCGTCGGAAGTGGCTGGCAATCCTACTTACCCTTTTCACAATGTCACCCAACCCTGGGAATGTGCGTAAGAATTTCTGTACCACAAGGTTGAGAACATGTGCCATGCAGGGCACGTGTGTGACTGCCAGCATGAAGGGCACGGCCTGACAATGGATGTGCCCCACACTTACGTAGCAACGGGGATGCTTGCTGGGGGGCTCAGCAGCCGTAGAGACAAAGGATTGCGGGAAAGCAGCATTTCTCCCCTGGACACCCCAGGGCGGCACCACAAACTCTGGTGCCACCGATCCCTCCCCGGTGCCTCGGAGGGAAACCCAATGGACAGTGAAACTAATGTATCGTCCCTATCCATGTCTGCTGGTCCAAGCATCCATTGTGAGATCCACCCTGTCGCTGACTGCATAATCCAGCAACAGGGATACATTCTGCACAAGGTGCTGGTCTAGGGCAGGGACACCAGTCCTGACAAAGTAATGGTGGCTGGGGACACGCCATCTGGGTTGGGCCTGCTCCAACATCTGCCTAAATGGATTGCTGTCCACCAGATTGTAAGGCAGCAGATAACTGGGCAATAACTCTTGCCAGGAGCCCATTGAGTGAACGCATGCGTCGGTCCCCGGGGGTGTAGGGCGGGGTGCGTTTAAAAGCGTCTGCAACAGATGGCTGGCGCCGGACGGCAGAGAAGGAGGAGATAAAGGAGGGTGCAGAGGTATGGCTGACGGTACCAGTACCTCTACTAGTGGGAGCGGGGGAGTGGGAATCAACTGTTGGAAGTGGTGGGGGTGGCTGCTGTACAGCGGCAGGAGCAGCTGTCTCCTGCACACTGCTGGTGGCGCTGGTGCTGCGACCACCCTTCATCTGTTCCCACTCCCGCCGGTGGTTCAGTCGCATGTGCTGGGTGAGGGCAGTGGTACCCAGCCGAGCCACCGACCTCCCTCTCGTCACCCTTGCATGGCAAAGGTTACAAATTCCAACTGTAACATCAACTGCTGCCAGGGTGAAGTAATCCCAAACAGGCGACTTCCCCATCGACCTCCTGTCTGATGGGGTGGTGCTGGCTTGATCCTGTTGGGGCTCGGTGTGCACAGGTGGTGCTGGCTGCAGCTGCTTGCTCCTGCTGCTATTACCAGTAGAGCCCCTGACAATGGGCTCCCTGGTGACCTGGCGTACTGTTTGCCTACATCAGTGCTGCTGTCACCTGACAAAGTAGTTGGCCCCATTCAGCGTCACCCTCCTCTTCCTCTACAATGTCAGACCCAGTGCCAAACAATGGTGGATTGAGGGAAACAGCAGACATGGAGCCCCTGACCGGGCTCCGCTGTCCCCTCGCTGATGCCTGGGTCTGACTAGGTGCGGAGGTTGTGTGGCTGACACCACCTGCACCAGTTGGAAGCGATTTCAAAGGGGTATTTATTGTTTATTGGCATTAACTCCTCCTCCTCATCATCATCCCCGATCCCTTCCAACAAGTCCTGCCCTTTTGGAGGGCGGAACTGTAATTCCTCTTCCTGCATTGCCTCCCCCAAGATGTCCAGTTCAGTGTCCCCGTGTTCAAACATGAGCGGGGGACAATTCTGTGGGGGTGGGGCTTGCTTCTACCGAAGAGCTGCTACTACTGCTGCTGCTGCGAGCCCGGGCTGAGAACTCCGTGGCACTTGAATCAGCCACACAAACACTAAGTAAAACAAATAAAATACTGTTTTAAATTAACAAAAAGCTAAACAAACAAAAAAAAAACTAACTGGGCAGACACTAAGACTAGGACTCTTTTTTTTTTATTATAACTGACAGATACAAAAAACAGATAGATGCTACACTGTATCCCTAACTAAGCTAACCTACACCCTACCCTGACAAATATAAACTTTAATATTAGTAGCCCTAAACTATGATTCACTATATATATATATATATATATATATATATATATATATTTTAAGTCCCTAATGCCCTACACTAAACCGTATCTGCTGCACCAAGCCCTAACACTGTCACTAACTATATTTTCCTACTAACTAATCCTATTCTAAACCATATATAATTATTTGGACCCTAACTGCACTATTCCCTAATCCCTGATCCCTACCTAACACTAAATAGCTATATTATAAATTAAAATTTATGAAAAGCGAGCTTTTTGTACAATAAACACCACACTACTTTCTCTCTCAAAACCCACACCACAAAATGGCTGCCAGGAAGTGCCTTCATTAATATAGTGAAGGGGTAGGCTAGTTTCCGATTGGTTGCTAAAGATGTTGCTAACTATGACAAAGCCTTCTCATTGGCTATTGAAGCTAGGAGGGATTATAAGTCACCTCACATGTACTGTAGGAAAAAAAACAATGAATATTCGTATTGCGAACATATCGCTATATTCTACATATTCGACAATTCGCACAAGCTAACTCAATAGGAAAAGAGCTCTAGCCCTTACGCAAATAGATTTCGGCGAATGTTCCAGTACCGATTTTTCGCATAAGATAAACTATATTGAAATAGTCAAAGTGAGTACTGAATGGTATTTTAGGCGTTGTAGATGTGAATTCTCACATTGGCCCACAGACAAAAAGCAGCCCGGTTAATGGAACATAACTTGTGGCCTTTGTGGGTCACAGACTCACAAATGAGATTATAGTTTAGCTTATGCGAACATTCGGCCTTCAAATATGCGCGTTGTTCGAATCGCATGAAAGCTTTAAGCATTTAGCATAACAATGGTTACGGTTAGTTGCATATACCCCCCTCTAAGTTGGATGTGCAATACAAGTAATATTACTTAATATTCTCGCATTGCGCATCCAACTTAAAGCTGTGTATAGGCAAGTTTACTTGGCTTGCTAGAATTCCCAAAGATAACGAATACGAATATGGCGCTATATTCTCTATATTCGTTAATTCTAGCAAGCCAACCCAATAGCAAAGTTGACTGTACCCAGCTCTAAGTTGGATGCGCAATGCGAAAATATTACTTTGCCTATTTTTGGCAATAAGTAAAATAATGGGTCAGTATTCTATTTATTGAAAAAAATAGGTAAAGTAATATTTTCGCATTGAGCATCCAACTTAGTGCTGGGTACAATCAACTTTCCTATTGGCTTGCTAGAACTAGCGAATATAGAGAATACAGCGCTATATTAGTATTCGTCATATTCGTTAATTCTTCCCAGCCAAACAATAGTAAAGTAAGTTGCAACTTGCATATACCCCACTCTAAGTTAGATGCACAATGCAAGTAATATTACTTAATATTCTCGCATTGCGCATTCAACTTAGACCTGTTTATAGGCAAGTTTACTTGACTTGCGAGAATTAACCAAGATAACGAATACAAATTATTCTCTATATTCGTTAATTCTAGCAAGCCAGGCAACCAATAGGAAAGTTGACTGTACCCAGCTCAAAGTTGGATGCACAATGCGAAAATATTACTGCCTATTTTTGACAATAAATAGAATAATGAGTCAGTATTCTATTTATTGCCAAAAATAGGTAAAGTAATATTTTCGCATTGCACATCCAACTTAGAGCTGGGTACAGTCAACTTTGCTATTGGGTTGGCTTGCTAGAATTAACGAATATAGATAATATGTCGCTATATTCGTATTCAATATATCACCAAATGACCATAAAGGGACACGCAGTACAATTTCATAAACTTTATTCATTGATAAAAAGACCAAAAATACACAAAATATCAATATTAAAAATTATATATATAAGGAGGTAATACAAATAGTAGCCAAGACATATGGCTCCCCTCCCATGCATAGAAAATCCCGATTGCCCCTCCTATATAGGGTAAAGAAAACCCTTATCACAGTGTTGACAAAAAACCAACACACCCTCAATACCAAACATATATGAATTAGAGCAGTGCTTAACTGAGCTAACCTGATGAGCAACAGCACACACACAGTACAGCAACAAGACACATACGCTCCATCACAATATACCTGAGGGACACTTGGAAAGGAGGACACGGGCTACCAAGCAGAGAGGAGAGCCTACCCCGACGCACGTTTCGCTCCGCTTATTCAAGGGGCGTATCTCAATCAAACCTATCGCGATCCCCCGCCCGCCTCCTCTCTAAAAATCCACGGTGGTCCAGTGGTTTTAGCAGAGTGTCAGCACAGTGTCTCTCATCAGGAGTTGCTGTGCCTTTGCAGCCCCCGATTCTTGATGGGAGCACAGAGGGAGGGAGCTCCTCTTCCTCCCCATCACCCGCTGCTCTGTTCTAGCAACGGGTGATGGTTACCATGGCAGCAGGATGCCTTCAGAGGCGTCCTGCTTGCCATGATAATGGCAAGTCTGATCTGACTTCTGCTAAAGGCAAAAGTCTGATCAGACTTTGTAAAGTAAAAAATACAGTACAGTACACTATATAGTGTACTGTAATGTATTATACAGACATCAGACCCACTGAATCTTCAAGAACCAAGTGGGTCTGGGTAAAAAAAAAATGTAAAAAAAGTAAAAATAAAAAAACATTTATCACTGAATAAAAATAAAATAAATATATACACTACACATATTATGTGTCGCCGCATCCGTAAAAACCTGCTCTATAAAAATATCACATGACCTAACCCCTCAGATGAACACCATAAAAAAAATGGTGTAAAAAAAAAAGCCATTTTTTGTCACCTTACATCACAAAAAGTGTAATACCAAGCAATCAAAAATGCATATGCCTCCCAAAATAGTATCAAACCACCATCTCATCCCGCAAAAAATGAGCCCCTACATAAGCCAATCGCCCAAAAAAATAAAAAAAATATGGCTCTCAGACTATGGAGACATTACAACACGATTTTTTTTTCTAAAATGCTGTTATTGTGTTAAAGTAAAATAAATAGAAAAAAGTATACATATTAGGTATCGCCGCATCCATAAAAACCTGCTCTATAAAAATATCCCATGATCTAACCCCCTAAGGTAAATACCGCAAAAAAATTGAATAAAAACTGTTTAAAAAAACAAAACATTTTTGTCACCTTACATCACAAAAAGTGTAATAGCAAGCGATTGAAAATTTATATGCACCCCAAAATAGTGCTAATTAAACCGTCATCTCATCCCGCAAAAAATGATACCCTACATAGGACAATAGCCCAAAAAATAAAAATAAAATATGGCTCCCAGTCTATAGAGACATTAAAACATGATTTTGTTTCAAAAATGATATTATTGTGTAAAACTTAAATAAATAAATCAAAAGTATACATATTAGGTATAGCTGAGTCTGTAACAACCTGCTCTATAAAAATAACACATGAACTAACCCCTCAGGTGAACACAGCGAAAAAATATATATAAATACGGTGTCAAAAGCCATTTTTGTCACCTTACATCACAAAAAGTGTAATAGCAAGCGACCAATATGTCATATGCACCCCAATATAGTGCAAATCAAACCGCCATCTCATCCCTCAAAAAATTAGCACCTACATAAGACTGTCGCCCCAAAAATAAAAAATAAATATAGCTTTCAGAATGTGGAGACACTAAAAAAATATTTTTTTCAAAAATGCTTTATTATGAAAAACTGAAAAAAAAATTCCCCAAAAGTAGTCATATTTGGTATTGTCGTGTCCGTAACAACCTGCTCTATAGAAATATCACACAATCTAACCTGTCAGTTCAACTATCTAAATAACAAAAAGTAAAAACTGTCCCAAAACAGCATATTTTTTTTCAAATTTTCCATTTTAATCAATTTTTCCAGTAACAAAGCAAGGGTTAACAGCCAAACAAAACTCAATATTTATTGCCCTGCTTCTGTAGTTTGCAAAAACACCGCATATGTGGTCGTAAACTACTGTACAGGCACACAGAAGGGTGTAGAAGGAAAAGAACGCAAGGGTTTTTGGAAGGCAGATTTTGCTGGACTGTTTTTTTGACACCATGTCCCATTTGAAGACCCCCGATGCACCCCTAGAGTAGAAACTCCATAAAGTGACTCCATCTAAGACACTAAACCCGTCAAGGTATTCAAAACTTTTTAGGGACCAGTTCAGGTTTGAAGTCACTTTGTGACGCTTACATAATAGAAACCACCCAGCCATCTAGCCATCACATTGGCAATTATATGTTTTGTTAGCCATCGTATGCGAGCAATTGTGCCTTCAACCTTTCCCCTGATAAACCGCCATATCTTGCCGGGGAAACGCGTCGGGAATTGGGAATTTTTATTCCTATATTGAAGACTGGACACGTAACTGGACTCTTTGTATTCTTTGTAGATTACTAAGGGCAATTAGCTATTAGGAGACCGTGCTAGGTAGGGTGTATTATACTAGGGCACAGCCACCGATAAGTGGGTCCGTCCCTTTCAGGGCGATTACTACCACACTACTAGACCTACTGTACCTACAGTTACCCCGTGGGAAATGCCTCTTACCCCAAGGCCCCAGAAAGCCAGGAGAAGGTCTGCAGCTTCAACACCAAGAAGATTGCCACTTACAGAGGATTAAGGAAGCATACCGTCACCTACATATTCTGCAAGTCAAAAGGAGACTTATCTACAGTTCTGTTCAAAATTATTCAATCCCCACTGAAATTGAGTGTTTTGGCCAGTTTGACATTGATTTTGATCATTTCATTCATCTTGTTTACAATTAAATCAAAGAGGCACTTGTAAGTCAGACAAATATAACATAACATTTATATTGAAATAACCACAAATGTCTTTTCTGTGCTCACATCATTATCAGTTTTATTCAACCCCCAAGTGACATTCAATCTTAGTACTTAGTACAACATCCTTTTCCAGTTATAACAGCTTTTAAACGTGAAGCATAGCTTGACACAAGTGTCTTGCAGCGATCTACGGGTATCTTCACCCATTCTTCATGGGCAAAAGCCTCCAGTTCAGTCACATTCTTAGGCTTGCGTGCTGCAACTGCTTTCTTTAAGTCCCACCAGAGGTTCTCAATCGGATTTAAGTCTGGTGACTGCGATGGCCATTTCAAAATGTTCCAGCCTTTAATCTGCAACCATGCTCTAGTGGACTTGGAGGCATGCTTGGGATCATTGTCCTGTTGAAAGGTCCAACGTCTCCCAAGCCTCAGGTTTGTGACGGACTGCATCACATTTTCATCCAATATCTCCTGGTACTGAAGAGAATTCATGGTACCTTGCACACGCTGAAGCTTCCCTGTACCTGTAGAAGCAAAACAGCCCCAAAGCATGATTGACCCCCCGCCATGCTTCACAGTAGGCAAGGTGTTCTTTTCTTCATAGGCCTTGTTCTTCCTCCTCCAACCATAACGTTGATCCATGTGCCTAAACAGTTCTAATTTTGTTTCATCAGTCCACAGAACACTATCCCAAAACTTTTGTGGTTTGTCCACATGACTTTTGGTAGTCTGCAGTCGACTCTTCCTAATCTTTGGAGACAGCAAGGGGGTGCGCCTAGGAGTTCTGGCATGGAGGCCTTCATTACGCAGTGTGCGCCTTATTGTCTGAGCTGAAACTTCAGTACCCGCATCTGACAAATCTTTTTTCAGTTCCTCAGCAGTCACACAGGGACTTTTCTCCACTTTGCGCTTCAGGTAGAGCACAGCAGTCTTGTCATCCTGGACCATTCTCTTGACTTCACCATGTTTGTAAACACACCAGTAAATGTCTGGAAGGAGCTGTGTATCACAGTCTTTTTAAATCTGCCTAATTGGTGCTTATTATGCTTGATTGCTGCTCCTTGACATCCACGGGTGTTTTCAATACCTGATCGAAAACACTTGAATGAACCTCTGTTCTTAAGAGTGGTAGTCTTTAAGGGGTTGAATAATTGTGTCAATGAAGAAATCACAAAAAAAAAAACATTTAATACTGTATTACAAAAACTATTGATGTCATTTTAGTTGCATTTGGTTCTTTAAAAAGTCCTTGTAAGATTTCATTCTGAACACAATTACAAATGTACACTTAATTTCCTAAAACCCTTTACAGCATTAGGGGTTGAATAATTTTGAACACAACTGTAGGTGACAAGGACTACCTTATTTAAGTGTTCTTTCTCGTCACTTTTTTTATTTCTCGAATTGAGTTCTTATTACTGTATCTCTCTCATATATTAAGACCATCGGGGCCATGATTTACAGCTCAGATCCGGAGTTCCTTCTCCTCCAGATTTGCTCTTTATCTCTCTTATAGCCCTCTGGAGGACGAGATCTCCCGACTACCCAAGATATAGTGGGGTCCAAGACCCTCCGCCTAAATGAGGGAACTACCAAATGGTATTTACCTTACCCCTATCATGTTATCGGAGCTTCAATGCTCTGACAAACTGATGTTAACTAGTTTATCCACAGGTTATTTTGTTGGTTTTATTTTTTGTATTTACCATTTCTCTTTACACAACAGGTATAACTACTCTCCATTGACCTGCAACCAGACAGAACTGGGCTTACTAGGGATCCCCACTGCTCCCCTCCAGGAGGCTAGGTATTACTGTATACCGCTTGCATTTAAATAGTGGTCACATTTTGGTAATATGCACTTCCCCTATCCTACTTCATAAATTATGGCTGACATATGTGTAGCATCATTTAATGTTAAGGGATTTCACTCCCGCATTAACGTAGCCAGATTGTTTCTTACTTGAAAAAGGAGAAGTGCTCGGTTCTAATGCTCCAGGAGATACATTTCAAGTTTGATAGATACCTGAATCTCTCTCATTCCCTTTTCTCGCAATGGTATCAGGGTTCGGGTTCTTCGGCCTCCAGGGGTGTAAGCATTGGAAGCCGGAAAGACCTCCCAATTACTTATATCTTCCACGTGCAAGATAAAAAGGGGAGATATATTTTGCTTAAGGGGACCATTTCCAATCAGGTTTACACTTTTGTCAATGTATACGCCCCTAATCAAGTTCAGTAATCAAGTTCGCCTGGATGGATGAAGTGCTTTCTTTTCTAGAAAAGTATAAGAAAGGTGTGGTGGTGCTAGGAGGAGATCTTAATCTAACATTGGAACCAACTTTAGATTCGACATCGAAAAGATCAGCAATTTCTGCTAAAGCTTTTAAACACCTTAAGAAAACTTTACAAAACTGGTCCCTATCTGATGTTTGGAGACTTTTTAATCCCTCCGTGCATGACTAAACCTTTTTTTCGAAAGTTCATAGATCATATCAGAGACTTGATTATTTGTTTATATCTAAAGACCACCTCCACCTCTGTACACGGGCCCATATAGGAACTATGCATTTGTTGGATCACTACCCTGTGTTCCTTACTATCTCTGCTCCCAATTTAGAGCCTTGTTCATTTAGTTGGCGTTTGAATGAACAACTTAACTCCCTCCCAGAGACCTCACCCCACGTGGTTTGGGATGCCCATAAGGCATATGTGAGAGGCCAGTTTATAAGCATGGGGGCTAGACCTAAGAAGGAGAGGAGGGCCAAGATAGACACTTCTTTACCAGATTCTATGCTTGGAAGCTTTACATAAACAGTCCCTGTTAGATATTCACCTCACTGAACTGCGAGAATCAGTGAAAAACCTACTAAACACTGCTTCAACTAAATATTACCTTCACTCCAAAATTAAATATTTTGCTCATGGAGACGAAGCATCTAAATGTATGATGCAGTGTATCAAGCAGAGTAGATCCCACAATTATATCCATAAGATGTAAGTCCCTGCTGGGGGGGAGGTTTTTACCACCTCGGCCATTGCTACACAATTTCAGGGGTTTTACTACTCTTTATACAATCTAGAAGAGACTGAATTAGCAGACCAGGCCCCCTCTCTCTCACCGGAATTAATGGGATCCTTCCTCCGCTCTCTCACTGACCGCTTTATCTGACTCTCAAGCATAAACCCTGCAAACTCCATTTACTATAGATGAATTAGAGGCAGCAATTAAACAATGGGAAATGCCCTGGACCTGACAGATTTCCTGCTTTATATTACCGTACCTTTTACAAAACTTTAGGGCCATATTTTCTTTCGATATGCAATAGCTCCTTGTCGGGGGTACCTTTGTCAGTGGATATGACCAGAGCTCATGTTTCCCTAATTCCTAAAAAGGGGAAAGATGGGTCTCACTGTGCAAACTACCACCTTATATCCCTGCTAAACCTAGACCTAACATTACTGGCTAAAATGTTGGCCACCCGCCTGTCCCGGCTTCTCCCATACCTGATCTATAGAGATCAAGTAGGTTTTGTGCAGGGGATAGCGGGTAGGGACAATACAGCAAGAGTCCTTAATGCCATATACTAATCTAAAAAGGTTAAACTCCTCCTGACCCTTCTCAGCACTGATGCTGAAAAAGCCTTTGATAGAGCTTGGCAGGGACGTGCACACATAGGACTCAAAAGGGGGTTTGAGTCCCTGCCCCCTTCTGACCCTGCCCCTTTAATACCCTTCTTTTTTTATGTTGTCCCAACCTGGGCAGACATACCACCTATGCAGTCGGTTCAGCTGCACAGGGGCTCAGCGTAGGAGGGGGCCCATTTTAAACCATGGACTAGTGATTGCTTCTATTATGGAAGCGCTTTCTAGTCTGAAGGATGCAGTGGAGTGAAGCAATGTAATCACCCAGGGCCCGCCTTAGCTATGTGTGAGGTGTGCGACTGCACAGGGCGCGTGGAGGAAAGGTAGACAGAAGCACATGGGAGATAAGAAAACTAAAGAGGCTGACATCTCTCCATGTGAGGCAACAGCATGTTGCCTGTTTTTTCACCAGGGCTCTGAGAGAAACAAGCAGTGGAGGCAGCAGGACAAGGGGAGGCAGAGTGCCCACAAGTATGTCCATACCTGGGCTGACAGAGGCGCCTCTGCATCCCCTCCTCCTTCCTTCCCTGTCTTACTAGTAACAGCAGCAGTCGGGACACAGGAGGAGGAGGACAAAGGCTGAGTAGACAGCAGAGGACAAATCCCTGTTGTGCCTGGTTGGCTGAGATAATAATAACAATGATTTAACAAGAGATAGAGTTTCTGACCTCTTCCCTGTCTTCCTTCTCCTCCTGCTGTTCTCTGAACTCCCCTCCCCCTCCACTGCCATGCTGCAAAGGGCTCCCTGCTTCTGGAAGATCTAAGTGTCTACAAGTAGTGAGATTTATTTATTGGTGTGTTCTATCTGTCTACCCTATCCACCTAATATCCATTTGTTTATCTATCTATCTATCTATCTATCTATCTATCTATCTATCGATTGATCTATCTGTCTAATGTATGTGGGGGCACTAACAGGGTGTTCTTACTGTTAAGGGTACTTTCACACTTGCGTTATTCTTTTCCGGCATTGAGTTCCATCCTCGGGGCTCAATACCGGAAAAAAAATGATCCGTTTTATAATAATGCATTCTGAATGGAGAGAAATCCGTTCAGGATGCATCAGGATGTCTTCAGTTCAGTCACTGAACGGAGTTTTGGCTGGAGATAATACTGCAGCATTATTATCTCTGTCCAAAATTCCTGAACCCATGATCTGGCATTAATTTCCATTGAAATGTATTAGTTAAAATTAGTGCATTGACAGATTCGGCATTCCGGTCTGCACATGTGCAGACCTTTAAAAATGTGAAAATATATAAATACCGTCGTATCTGTTTTGTCGGATGACACCGGAAAAAAAAGATTCGGTATTGCAATGCATTTTTCTGACTGATCAGGCATTTTTGAAATTATGACAAGGGCACTTTTTTTTTTACTTAAGCCACTGCCCTTCAAAATGTCTGTGCACGTCCCTGGAGCTGGGAGCAGGGGCGTAGCGTGGGGGGGGCCAGGGGGGCCATTGCCCCGGGCTCCAGACTGCAGGGGGCGCTGGCAGCTGTTTGCACAAAAAAAATCTATGAAGTTGCTAACTGAGAGCAGCGCCACAGAGTGAGGAGCAGTATCAACAGAACAAGCACCCCTGATCAATCACCACGGCAGTACGAAGCTCCACCCACTGCAGTGCGAAGCTCCGCCCATAGCAGCGCGAAGCTCCGCCCACCTTCCGGCCGGGGAAGACACAGTGTAGCTGGGGCAAGAAGAAGAAGGCTGCTGCAGTGTGTCGCTTCAGGACTCCACAGCAGGCAGCCTGAATGTGAGTCAGTCAGACAGTCAGTGTGACAGCTCCCAGAGTGTTAGGTGTGAGGTGGGCAGGCGGTATATTAAGGGTAATACTGGTGGTAGGCCTGGAATATGGACACCAGAGGTGACATCCTTTGGGCAGTACTGTCTCTGGCCATCCTTCACCAGCAGATTCCTGACTGCCACCTGCTTGCCCTGGCTCTCAGTGTCACAGTGTGACTGAATCACTCCCTGAGTGTTAGGTGTGGGGTGACTTATTCACACTGTGACACTGAGAGCCAGGGCAAGCAGGTGGCAGTCAGGGTGCTGGTAAAGGATGGCCAGAGACAGTACTGGTGTCCATATACCAGGCCTACCAGTATTAGCCCTTCATACACCACCTGCTCATCTGGTAAGGGTGACCAGGCGGTATATGAAGGGGTAATACTGGTGGTAGGCCTGGTATAGTTGAGATGAGCAGAGATGGCATCCTCTGGGCAGTACTGTCTCTGGTCATCCTTCACCAGCACCCTGACTGCCACCTGCGTAGCCTGGCTCTCATGGCACTTCACTGCCTGCTGCTTAGGGTACTTTCACACTTGCGTTATTCTTTTCCGGCATAGAGTTCCGTCAAAAGGTCTCTATGCCGGAAAAGAACTGATCAGGCATATCCCAATGCATTCTGAATGGATAGAAATCCGTTCAGTTTGCATCAGTATGCCTTCCGTTCAGTCACTGTCAGGCGTTTTGGCCGGACATAATACCGCAGCATGCTGCGGTATTATGTCCGTCCAAAATGCCTGATCAGCTCGCCGAATGCCGGATCCGGCACTAATTCCCATTGACTTGCATTAGTGCCGGATCCGGCATTCTGAAACAACTGAAGGACGGATCCGTCCTTCCGGTCTGCTCATGCGCACTGTGAAAAAGACTGCAAGACAGATCCGTCCATCCGCATGACAAGCGGAGGGACGGATCCGTTCTTACAATGCATTTGTAGACGGATCCGCACCGGATCCGATCTACAAATGCTGTCAGTTGTCACACTGAACAGCGGATCCGGCAGGCAGCTCCGACAACGGAACTGCCTGCCGGATCACACTAACGCTAGTGTGAAAGTACCCTTAGCGATCAGTGAGTGACAGTCAGTGTCAAAGGCTACGCAGGTGGCAGTCAGGGTGCTGGTAAAGGATGACCAGAGACAGTACTGCTCAGAGGATGCCATCTCTGCTATCCATATACCAGGCCTACCACCAGTATTACCCCTTCATATACCGCCTAGTCACCCTGACCAGGCGGTATATGAAGGGGTAATACTGGTAGGCCTGGTATATGGACAGCAGAGATCTGTATTATTAGTATATAATGCCCCACAGTATTATTAGTATATAATAGCCCTCTGTATTAATATAATATATACTGGCCCCTCTGTATTATTAGGATATATACTGGCCCCCTCTGTATTATTAGGATATATTGGCCCCTCTGTATTATTAGGATATATACTGGCCCCTCTGTATTATTAGGATATATACTGGCCCCTCTGTATTATTAGGATATATACTGGCCCTCTGTATTATTAGGATATATTGGCCCCTCTGTATTATTAGGATATATAATTGCCCCTGTGTATAATGATAGAAGAGGATGATAGTAAAGTGAGGAATTTAAAAATGTTTTCTGTGAAACTCTGCAGAGACGAGACGTGGCTGATAAAAGGTGTCATGACGTTCTAATTTCCGAATGAAGACGGTGGCCCACCATGCCATATCCTGGCCCCGGACTTCAGGTCACACTGTGTGTGTTCTGAATTTTGGGGGTTCATACCCATCTACTACATTATCTGTACTCAGAGAGCTATCACTGTATTATCTGTAGTGTTACATAGGACTGCAAGTGACATCCACTATGTTATCTGTAAAAAGGGGCGTGCCCACAGGTTGGGGGGGGGGGCGCAATACATGGCTTGCCCCGGGTGCTGGCAACCCACGCTACGCCACTGGCTGGGAGTATATGAGGATGGTATTGGTAACATTTAGACTCCCTGATCCGTTCATCAAAGCCGTCTTCTCCCTTTACACAAATGCTTCATCCTCTATTATCATAAATAACTCTGTCTCGTCTCTATTTAAAATTCGGAATGGCACCAGACAGGTATGCCCTCTGTCACCTCTTCTATTTGAACTAGTTATGGAGTCTTTACTGCAGGCGGTCAGAGGAGAGAGTGCGATCGAGAGAGTCAGAGTGGGTGGACACGACCATAAAGAAGCAGTATTTGCGGACGATCTACTCATTCTGTCCAATAACCCCAGAGAAGTGCTCCCTTACATATATCAAATCTTGGAACAGTTTAGTCTCTTTTCGAACTTTAGAATTAATAGGAGCATATCGCATATATTGAGCATAGACCTCCCTGATTCAGTCAGAGGTGAATTAATAGCCAACTCCCCTTTTAACTGGCACACTCCATATATTACCTATCTGGGAGTCAAGATAGGACCAAATCCTGCGGCACTATTTCTATTAAATTACACCGTTCTCCTACAATCAATAATGAAGCAACTCTCCACATTTAAAACATCCATGTAATCCTGGTTTGGTAGGAAGAATATTGTTACAACACTTATATTACCTAGGCTGACGTATTTGCAACAGGTCCTTCCCTTCCCTGTACCAAAATCATATTATGCTACATGGAAACAACATATCCGATCCTTCATATGGGCGGGAAGGAGGGCCCGCATAGCTTATAACATTACAATATGGGCAACTTATTTTAGCAGGTCTGACTACATATTACTGATTGGTGCAATAAGTATTGTTGTGAACTTGACATTGCTGCCTTCTCATTGGATAACAAGCAAGAATCAGGGAGGAATCATGTGTTCAGATGGAAAAAAAAAATAACGAATATTCGAAATGAAGTATATACAGCCCTATATTCTAAATATTTGCAAATTCTCGAAGTTGTGATATTCGCGATGAAAATTCGCTATTTGAATATTTGCGCTAAACACTATTGCTGTTTACACATTTTTAATTTATCACATTGTTGTGTTATTTTATGTATATACTTGAATTGGGGTACGGTAGCTTTAAGTGCACCCATAGCAACCTGACCTCTTTATGTTTAATAGACAGTGCGAGATCACGCACTGACGTCACTGGCCTGAAGAAGCGCGTGTTAGCACGAAACAGCCGATGCTGCTGTGAGGTGTGGGAAGTCTGTGTACCGCCCCGGTCTGCTGTACTTAAACCTATGTTGAATCAATAAAGAAGTTTTAATTGTATCCACAGTGGTGAGTGCCGCCCTATTTTTTTCTTCATGTGGTGGACATTAAACACACTAAATTGGTTTCACAGATTTATAAGAGGCTATGTACTCCCATACTAATGCCAAAACCAGCTTTCATAGGTCTCTGGGAGAAGGACCCCCTTTACTCAATCAGAAATAACACATCTCTTCCTAACGCCTCACAGTTATCTAGATGTGTTTGAACACAGGAGAATAGCTACAAAATTCTAACCAGGTGCTATAGAACTCCGGACATCACATGTTGCTATGGGGATGGGGGGTCGGATACCTGCTCGAGGTGCCTACGACAGAGGATCTTTTTTTCATATTTGGTGGACATGCCCTCGAATCCAGGCTTGGTGGGCTGAGATCTTTAGCATTTGCAATAAGGTGTGCAACTCATCTGTTCTGATTTTGCCCCAATTGGCGGGATCTTACCCGCCAATTCTGTCAGTGGTCCTCCTCCACTCTATAAGTATCTTCTCAGTGCTGCTCGACTTCTGATTTTACGTTTCTGGTTGTCCACCCGACCTTCCAACTATATCCCAATGGATAGGTAAGGTGGACCAAATAAATAGATTTGAAGAAATTGCAGCATGTCACACAATAACAAAATTTAGGAACCGTTGGCTAGCATGGACTTCTTACAGGAAATTTTAGTGTTTTTAACTGACAGTTGAGGCTTGTAGTCGGTGGATGTGAGAATATCTAAAAACTTTTAATCAGTAACCTACAATTGTCCTAATTTCATTGGACCAACTGGGATGTATCTGTAAACTCTAATGCTTCAATTTTATTGTTTGTACTTTATTGTATGTTTATATCTATCTTAAAATAAAAAAAACAATCATTTTCTATATTAAATACTTTTCTTTATTAAACATTGCTAAACTTTACTTTTTTTAAACCCTACTAGAGGGCTTAAAATAGCCTTTGGTTGATCTCTTACAATGTGCTTTGGAATATTTTGACTTTTCAAACTCCATGATTACTTATTTGAATGGGAACCAGTGGCCTTAAACTCAATACCTGCCTTACCTTTGTACCATAATAAACCTGACCTAAGCCCTCCACATTGATCGCTTTATCAAACCTATTATCTTGGACATTTTGCTTTAACTGTGTCACAGCTTTTTTATTACTAATGTCCTTTATTCTCTCCTGGCTGGAAATCATAGATCCGTGCTCTTACAATCTGTCTCTTTCAAAAACTGGATCTGTTTACTTTATTTTCCCTGTTCCCTATTTAAAGATGACAGGAATGTAAGGTATAAAAAGAAAGCGACAGGTGGCGGTGATAGCGATAATTCTTTGTGCTATAAGGGATTGTGTGTGGCCACAACAGGTAGCAGAGAGCAGAAGAAAATGAGATAGATCTTGAGAACTGGGGATAATGATTCCAAATATAAAAGACACATTTGCTGCAGCACATTATATGAGTTTATGAAGATATATAGGCAATACTAAAATAATAAAAACACATATGCATCCAGCTTTATCGAGTGGCGGATGCCAACAAACTTTTCCTGATATTCCCCCCACAGCAAAAGTATACTAATTGAGAGGGATTTTCAGGCCTTTTGAAAAACCCCAGTATTAGCTTCATAAGGGTTCTTGTTGTACCTGATTTGTGAACTTGGTGACAATCTGTCTACACTTTGATTGCCATGGCCACATTTGAGTATGTTGTTGTGGAAGTCAAGTAACCACAGGACTGGTGGAGTACTACAGAACCATCATAGCTACATATGTGTCCTTGCTTACCTTCCCTCTTAGCTAATTACATGCAATTACAAAAGTATTTAGATCCAGGTGCTGGTTTTAAAAATGTATAATATTTTTTCCTGACACAACCCTTTTAACCAAATTTTCTCTGATTGGGATTTTCAGAACAAACAACACTTTTAGTTTAAAATATTTTAAGAAATAAACAAATGTGATATTTCATGGAAAAGCACTAAGTCCTATTTTAAATGCTGCATTCCTGGTGTTATGTAGTAACAGCCCTGAATTCATGGTGTCCAATGTCTATCAGTATTTAATTATAATCCCATTCTCAAGAACACTATGAGAGAAAATCAGAGATGTGATATGTGGAATATGTAATCCATGTTTGCTTTCTTCTAGTTGAATAGTTTAAGTCCAGATATTACATAAGCAGAAGTGGCAGGCTAGGAACAGCTGTATTACATAACTGCAGATGGCAGAATTTGGAATCCATATCGCCTACATCTGTACACCAATAAAACATTCCAGAATCCACCACAAAATAGACCACAACATAGAACTGTATATATGAAAATGCAAGGGCTTGGTGCAGAGGCTGTAGTTATCTACTAGATTATTAATGCACATTAGTGATGTTACCTGTGCTACCAGCTTAATAAAAATTCAATTAAAGGGGTTGTGCCAATTATTAAATTTAGCCCCATGCAGAGTCAGTTGCTTCCTTCATTCAGGGAGGGTTACTGCAATCAGTGGGGTCCAAACAGATTGTTAACTTTAGAACCTGGCACAACCCCTTTAAGAACTCAGAAACTGAGATCCTTAGAGAAGATCATGGGCATAACTAAGGGTTTGACAACCAAAGGGGAGAGTGTAATTTGCCACAATATTGAAGAGTTAGAGACACATGGATCAGCAATAGAGTTGAGCGAACACCTGGATGTTCGAGTTCGACGAGTTCGGCCGAACTTTCGAAAAATGTTCGGGTTCGGGATCCGAACTCGACCCGAACTTCATCCCGAACCCGAACCCGAACCCCATAGAAGTCAATGGGGACCTGAACTTTTGGGCACTAAAAAGGCTGTAAAACACACCCGGAAAGGGCTAGAGGGCTGCAAAAGGCAGCAAAATGTAGTTAAATCCCCTGCAAACAAATGTAGATAGGGAAATGATGAGTTAACATAAAATAAATAAAAATTAAACAATATTAATTGGAGTGAGGTACCATAGCACAGAATCAGGCTTCAAGTCACCCACCAATGGAGAAGGTCACTTACTATTATTTTGACCACAGCACCCAGACAAAGGAGAGAGGTCCACAGCAGAGAACCAGGCATCATATCACCCACCACAGGAGTAGGCCACCATTTAGTTACTTTGACCCCTACACCCAGACGGAGGAGAGAGGTTACACAGCAGAGAATCAGGCATCATATCAACCACCACAGGAGAAGCCACCATTTAGTTACTTTGACCCCTGCACCCAGGAAGAGGAGAGAGGCCCCACAGCACATATTCTGGCATCATATCAGCCACCACAGGAGAAGCCACCATTGAGTTACTTTGACCCCTGCACCCAGGAAGAGGAGAGAGGCCCCACAGCACATATTCTGGCATCATACTAACCACCACAGGAGAAGCCACCATTGAGTTACTTTGACCCCTGCACCCAGGAAGAGGAGAGAGGCCCCACAGCACATATTCTGGCATCATATCAGCCACCACAGGAGAAGCCACCATTGAGTTACTTTGACCCCGCACCCAGGAAGAGGAGAGAGGCACCACAGCACATATTCTGGCATCATATCACACACCACAGGAGAAGGCCTCTTTCAGTGATTTAGGCCTTTGGACCCAGACAGAGGAGAGAGGCACCACAGCACATATTCTGGCATCATATCAGCCACCACAGGAGAAGCCACCATTGAGTTACTTTGACCCCTGCACCCAGGAAGAGGAGAGAGGCCCCACAGCACATATTCTGGCATCATATCACCCACCACAGGAGTAGGCCACCATTTAGTTACTTTGACCCCTACACCCAGACGGAGGAGAGAGGTTACACAGCAGAGAATCAGGCATTTAGATCACCCACCACAGGAGTAGGCCCCAATTTAATGGGACCCCGGCAACCATGTCAGATGGCACAACCATCAGCTTCATATCAATCAGCACAGGAGAAGGCGACTTTGAAAGACTTTGACCCTACACCCAGACAGAGGAGAGAGGTTTCACAGCAGAGAATCAGGCATTTAGATCACCCACCACAGGAGTAGGCCCCCATTGAATCAGACCCTGGCAACCATGTCAGATGGCACAACCATCAGCTTTATATCAATCAGCACAGGAGAAGGCGACTTTGAAAGACTTTGACCCCTACACCCAGATGGAGGAGAGAGGTTTCACAGCAGAGAATCAGGCATCATATCAACCACCACAGGAGAAGCCACCATTTAGTTACTTTGACCCCTGCACCCAGGAAGAGGAGAGAGGTCCCACAGCACATATTCTGGCATCATATCAGCCACCACAGGAGAAGCCACCATTGAGTTACTTTGACCCCTGCACCCAGGAAGAGGAGAGAGGCCCCACAGCACATATTCTGGCATCATACTAACCACCACAGGAGAAGCCACCATTGAGTTACTTTGACCCCTGCACCCAGGAAGAGGAGAGAGGCCCCACAGCACATATTCTGGCATCATATCAGCCACCACAGGAGAAGCCACCATTGAGTTACTTTGACCCCGCACCCAGGAAGAGGAGAGAGGCACCACAGCACATATTCAGGCATCATATCACACACCACAGGAGAAGGCCTCTTTCAGTGATTTAGGCCTTTGGACCCAGACAGAGGAGAGAGGCACCACAGCACATATTCTGGCATCATATCAGCCACCACAGGAGAAGCCACCATTGAGTTACTTTGACCCCTGCACCCAGGAAGAGGAGAGAGGCCCCACAGCACATATTCTGGCATCATACTAACCACCACAGGAGAAGCCACCATTGAGTTACTTTGACCCCGCACCCAGGAAGAGGAGAGAGGCACCACAGCACATATTCTGGCATCATATCAGCCACCACAGGAGAAGCCACCATTGAGTTACTTTGACCCCTGCACCCAGGAAGAGGAGAGAGGCCCCACAGCACATATTCTGGCATCATATCAGCCACCACAGGAGAAGCCACCATTGAGTTACTTTGACCCCCGCACCCAGGAAGAGGAGAGAGGCACCACAGCACATATTCAGGCATCATATCACACACCACAGGAGAAGGCCTCTTTCAGTGATTTAGGCCTTTGGACCCAGACAGAGGAGAGAGGTCCCACAGCAGAGAACCAGGCATCATATCACCCACCACAGGAGTAGGCCACCATTTAGTTACTTTGACCCCTACACCCAGACGGAGGAGAGAGGTTACACAGCAGAGAATCAGGCATTTAGATCACCCACCACAGGAGTAGGCCCCAATTTAATGGGACCCCGGCAACCATGTCAGATGGCACAACCATCAGCTTCATATCAATCAGCACAGGAGAAGGCGACTTTGAAAGACTTTGACCCCTACACCCAGACGGAGGAGAGAGGTTTCACAGCAGAGAATCAGGCATTTAGATCACCCACCACAGGAGTAGGCCCCCATTGAATCAGACCCTGGCAACCATGTCAGATGGCACAACCATCAGCTTTATATCAATCAGCACAGGAGAAGGCGACTTTGAAAGACTTTGACCCTACACCCAGATGGAGGAGAGAGGTTTCACAGCAGAGAATCAGGCATCATATCAACCACCACAGGAGAAGCCACCATTTAGTTACTTTGACCCCTGCACCCAGGAAGAGGAGAGAGGCACCACAGCACATATTCTGGCATCATATCAGCCACCACAGGAGAAGCCACCATTGAGTTACTTTGACCCCTGCACCCAGGAAGAGGAGAGAGCCCCACAGCACATATTCTGGCATCATATCACCCACCACAGGAGTAGGCCACCATTTAGTTACTTTGACCCCTACACCCAGACGGAGGAGAGAGGTTACACAGCAGAGAATCAGGCATTTAGATCACCCACCACAGGAGTAGGCCCCAATTTAATGGGACCCCGGCAACCATGTCAGATGGCACAACCATCAGCTTCATATCAATCAGCACAGGAGAAGGCGACTTTGAAAGACTTTGACCCCTACACCCGAGACGGAGGAGAGAGGTTTCACAGCAGAGAATCAGGCATTTAGATCACCCACCACAGGAGTAGGCCCCCATTGAATCAGACCCTGGCAACCATGTCAGATGGCACAACCATCAGCTTTATATCAATCAGCACAGGAGAAGGCGACTTTGAAAGACTTTGACCCCTACACCCAGATGGAGGAGAGAGGTTTCACAGCAGAGAATCAGGCATCATATCAACCACCACAGGAGAAGCCACCATTTAGTTACTTTGACCCCTGCACCCAGGAAGAGGAGAGAGGCCCCACAGCACATATTCTGGCATCATATCAGCCACCACAGGAGAAGCCACCATTGAGTTACTTTGACCCCTGCACCCAGGAAGAGGAGAGAGGCACCACAGCACATATTCAGGCATCATATCACACACCACAGGAGAAGGCCTCTTTCAGTGATTTAGGCCTTTGGACCCAGACAGAGGAGAGAGGCACCACAGCACATATTTTGGCATCATATCAGCCACCACAGGAGAAGCCACCATTGAGTTACTTTGACCCCTGCACCCAGGAAGAGGAGAGAGGCCCCACAGCACATATTCTGGCATCATACTAACCACCACAGGAGAAGCCACCATTGAGTTACTTTGACCCCTGCACCCAGGAAGAGGAGAGAGGCACCACAGCACATATTCTGGCATCATATCAGCCACCACAGGAGAAGCCACCATTGAGTTACTTTGACCCCTGCACCCAGGAAGAGGAGAGAGGCCCCACAGCACATATTCTGGGCATCATATCAGCCACCACAGGAGAAGCCACCATTGAGTTACTTTGACCCCGCACCCAGGAAGAGGAGAGAGGCACCACAGCACATATTCAGGCATCATATCACACACCACAGGAGAAGGCCTCTTTCAGTGATTTAGGCCTTTGGACCCAGACAGAGGAGAGAGGTCCCCACAGCAGAGAACCAGGCATCATATCACCCACCACAGGAGTAGGCCACCATTTAGTTACTTTGACCCCTACACCCAGACGGAGGAGAGAGGTTACACAGCAGAGAATCAGGCATTTAGATCACCCACCACAGGAGTAGGCCCCAATTTAATGGGACCCGGCAACCATGTCAGATGGCACAACCATCAGCTTCATATCAATCAGCACAGGAGAAGGCGACTTTGAAAGACTTTGACCCCTACACCCAGACGGAGGAGAGAGGTTTCACAGCAGAGAATCAGGCATTTAGATCACCCACCACAGGAGTAGGCCCCCATTGAATCAGACCCTGGCAACCATGTCAGATGGCACAACCATCAGCTTTATATCAATCAGCACAGGAGAAGGCGACTTTGAAAGACTTTGACCCCTACACCCAGATGGAGGAGAGAGGTTTCACAGCAGAGAATCAGGCATCATATCAACCACCACAGGAGAAGCCACCATTTAGATACTTTGACCCCTGCACCCAGGAAGAGGAGAGAGGCACCACAGCACATATTCTGGCATCATATCAGCCACCACAGGAGAAGCCACCATTGAGTTACTTTGACCCCTGCACCCAGGAAGAGGAGAGAGGCCCCACAGCACATATTCTGGCATCATATCACCCACCACAGGAGTAGGCCACCATTTAGTTACTTTGACCCCTACACCCAGACGGAGGAGAGAGGTTACACAGCAGAGAATCAGGCATTTAGATCACCCACCACAGGAGTAGGCCCCAATTTAATGGGACCCCGGCAACCATGTCAGATGGCACAACCATCAGCTTCATATCAATCAGCACAGGAGAAGGCGACTTTGAAAGACTTTGACCCCTACACCCAGACGGAGGAGAGAGGTTTCACAGCAGAGAATCAGGCATTTAGATCACCCACCACAGGAGTAGGCCCCCATTGAATCAGACCCTGGCAACCATGTCAGATGGCACAACCATCAGCTTTATATCAATCAGCACAGGAGAAGGCGACTTTGAAAGACTTTTGACCCCTACACCCAGATGGAGGAGAGAGGTTTCACAGCAGAGAATCAGGCATCATATCAACCACCACAGGAGAAGCCACCATTTAGTTACTTTGACCCCTGCACCCAGGAAGAGGAGAGAGGCCCCACAGCACATATTCTGGCATCATACTAACCACCACAGGAGAAGCCACCATTGAGTTACTTTTGACCCCCTGCACCCAGGAAGAGGAGAGAGGCCCCACAGCACATATTCTGGCATCATATCAGCCACCACAGGAGAAGCCACCATTGAGTTACTTTGACCCCTGCACTCCAGGAAGAGGAGAGAGGCACCACAGCACATATTCAGGCATCATATCATCACACCACAGGAGAAGGCCACCATTTCAGTGACTTTAGGCCTTTGCACCCAGGACAGAGGAGAGAGGCACCACAGCACATATTCTGGCATCATATCAGCCACCACAGGAGAAGCCACCATTGAGTTACTTTGACCCTGCACCCAGGAAGAGGAGAGAGGCCCCACAGCACATATTCTGGCATCATATCAGCCACCACAGGAGAAGCCACCATTGAGTTACTTTGACCCCCGCACTCCAGGAAGAGGAGAGAGGCACCACAGCACATATTCTGGCATCATATCAGCCACCACAGGAGAAGCCACCATTGAGTTACTTTGACCCCTGCACCCAGGAAGAGGAGAGAGGCCCCACAGCACATATTCTGGCATCATATCAGCCACCACAGGAGAAGCCACCATTGAGTTACTTTGACCCCTGCACCCAGGAAGAGGAGAGAGGCACCACAGCACATATTCAGGCATCATATCACCCACCACAGGAGAAGGCCACTTTCAGTGATTTAGGCCCTTGGACCCAGACAGAGGAGAGAGGTCCCACAGCAGAGAACCAGGCATCATATCACCCACCACAGGAGTAGGCCACCATTTAGTTACTTTGACCCCTACACCCAGACGGAGGAGAGAGGTTACACAGCAGAGAATCAGGCATTTAGGATCACCCACTCACAGGAGTAGGCCCCAATTTAATGGGACCCTGGCAACCATGTCAGATGGCACAACCATCAGCTTCATATCAATCAGCACAGGAGAAGGCGACTTTGAAAGACTTTGACCCCTACACCCAGACGGAGGAGAGAGGTTTCACAGCAGAGAATCAGGCATTTAGATCACCCACCACAGGAGTAGGCCACCATTGAATCAGACCCTGGCAACCATGTCAGATGGCACAACCATCAGCTTTATATCAATCAGCACAGGAGAAGGCGACTTTGAAAGACTTTGACCCCTACACCCAGATGGAGGAGAGAGGCTTCACAGCAGAGAATCAGGCATCATATCAACCACCACAGGAGAAGCCACCATTTAGTTACTTTGACCCCTGCACCCAGGAAGAGGAGAGAGGCACCACAGCACATATTCTGGCATCATATCAGCCACCACAGGAGAAGCCACCATTGAGTTACTTTGACCCCTGCACCCAGGAAGAGGAGAGAGGCCCCACAGCACATATTCTGGCATCATATCACCCACCACAGGAGTAGGCCACCATTTAGTTACTTTGACCCCTACACCCAGACGGAGGAGAGAGGTTACACAGCAGAGAATCAGGCATTTAGATCACCCACCACAGGAGTAGAGCCCCACATTTAATGGGACCCCGGCAACCATGTCAGATGGCACAAGCCATCAGCTTCATATCAATCAGCACAGGAGAAGGCGACTTTGAAAGACTTTGACCCCTACACCCAGACGGAGGAGAGAGGTTTCACAGCAGAGAATCAGGCATTTAGATCACCCACCACAGGAGTAGGCCCCCATTGAATCAGACCCTGGCAACCATGTCAGATGGCACAACCATCAGCTTTATATCAATCAGCACAGGAGAAGGCGACTTTGAAAGACTTTGACCCCTACACCCAGATGGAGGAGAGAGGTTTCACAGCAGAGAATCAGGCATCATATCAACCACTCACAGGAGAAGCCACCATTTAGTTACTTTGACCCCTGCACCCAGGAAGAGGAGAGAGGCCCCACAGCACATATTCTGGCATCATATCAGCCACCACAGGAGAAGCCACCATTGAGTTACTTTGACCCCTGCACCCAGGAAGAGGAGAGAGGCCCCACAGCACATATTCTGGCATCATACTCAGCCACCACAGGAGAAGCCACCATTGAGTTACTTTGACCCCTGCACCCAGGAAGAGGAGAGAGGCCCCACAGCACATATTCTGGCATCATATCAGCCACCACAGGAGAAGCCACCATTGAGTTACTTTGACCCCGCACTCCAGGAAGAGGAGAGAGGCACCACAGCACATATTCAGGCATCATATCACACACCACAGGAGAAGGCCTCTTTCAGTGATTTAGGCCTTTGGACCCAGACAGAGGAGAGAGGCACCACAGCACATATTCTGGCATCATATCAGCCACCACAGGAGAAGCCACCATTGAGTTACTTTTGACCCCTGCACCCAGGAAGAGGAGAGAGGCCCCACAGCACATATTCTGGCATCATACTCAACCACCACAGGAGAAGCCACCATTGAGTTACTTTGACCCCTGCACCCAGGAAGAGGAGAGAGGCACCACAGCACATATTCTGGCATCATATCAGCCACCACAGGAGAAGCCACCATTGAGTTACTTTGACCCCTGCACCCAGGAAGAGGAGAGAGGCCCCACAGCACATATTCTGGCATCATATCAGCCACCACAGGAGAAGGCCACCATTGAGTTACTTTGACCCCTGCACCCAGGAAGAGGAGAGAGGCACCACAGCACATATTCAGGCATCATATCACCCACCACAGGAGAAGGCCACCATTCAGTGATTTAGACCCCTGGACCCAGACAGAGGAGAGAGGTCCCACAGCAGAGAACCAGGCATCATATCACCCACCACAGGAGAAGGCCACCATTTAGTTACTTTGACCCCTACACCCAGACGGAGGAGAGAGGTTCCACAGCAGAGAATCAGGCATTTAGATCACCCACCACAGGAGTAGGCCCCAATTTAATGGGACCCTGGCAACCATGTCAGATGGCACAACCATCAGCTTCATATCAATCAGCACAGGAGAAGGCGACTTTGAAAGACTTTGACCCCTTCACCCAAACAGAGGAGAGAGGTTCCACATCAGAGAATCAGGCATCATATCAACCACCACAGGAGTAGGCCACAATTTAGTTTATTTGACCCCTGCACCCAGGAAGAGGAGAGAGGCCCCACAGCACATATTCTGGCATCATATCACACACCACAGGAGAAGGCCTCTTTCAGTGATTTAGGCCTTTGGACCCAGACAGAGGAGAGAGGTCAGAGATTAGCTTCATATCCCCAGCACAGCAGAAGACCGCTTTATTTGACTTAGGCCTCAGCACCCAGACAGAAGACAGAGGTAGCATGGCAGAGGTTATGGCTTCATGTCACCCGTTAGTTTAACCGGCCACTTTCATCTGGTTAGGCCCCGCGCCCAGACAGAGAAGAGTTTCATTCAACTGTGGGTTTCATAAAATTTGTATCAAATAAAGAAGTGGCCCGTAGCACAACAAGACATGTTTTAGGCAGTTAATAAGGACTACTCTGCACAAGGGAGGGACAGGTCCTGTGGGATCCATGCCTGGTTCTATCTTTATGAAGGTCAGCTTGTCCACGTTGGCTGTGGACAGGCGGCTGCGCTTGTCAGTAATGACGCCCCTGCCGTGCTGAATACGCTGCTCAGATAAAACGCTGGCCGCCGGGCAGGAAAGCACCTCCAAGGCATAACATGCTAACTCTGGCCACGTGGACAATTTCGAAACCCAGTAGTTGAATGGGGCCGAACCATCCGTCAGGATGTGGAGGGTGTGCAGACATACTGTTCAACCATGTTAGTGAAATGCTGCCTCCTGCTAACACGCTCCGTATCAGGTGTCGGTGCAGATAGCTGTGGCGTGGAGACAAAACTTTTCCACATTTCTGCCATGCTAACCCTGCCCTCAGATGAGCTGGCCGTGACACAGCTGCGTTGGCGACCTCTTGCCACTCCTCTGCCTTCACCTTCCACCTGTTCCCCTGTGACATGTGGGAATGCTCTCAAGAGCGCTCTATCAGCGTGCGCTTGTACTCACGCATCTTACGGTCGCGCTCCAGTTCAGGAATTAAAGTGGGCACATTGTCTTTATACCGGGATCCAGCAGGGTGGCCACCCAGTAGTCTGCACACGTTAAAACGTGGGCAACTCTGCTGTCGCTGCGCAGGCATTGGAGCATATATTCGCTCATGTGGGCCAGGCTACCCATGGGTAAGGACAAGCTGTCCTCTGTGGGAGGCGATCGTCATCGTCCACCGTATCCCCCAGCCACGCACCAGTGATGGGCCTGGGCTGCCACCCCGCTGTGAACTTGCGCCATCCTCGTCCCCTCCACCTCCTCCTCCTCATCCTCCTCGTCCTCCAGTACAGTGCCTTGGCTGGCGACTTGTGAACCTGTCCTCTGCTGCTTAAACAAACCTCCCTCTGAGCCAATTCGAACAGACTGGCCCGAAAGTGTTAGAAACGAGCCCTCATCCTCCTCCTCCTCCTCCACCTGGGCCACCTCCCTAACATCATTGCCCCAAGTGTTTTCTCAAGGAGACATAGAAGTGGTATTGTAACGCTGATAACAGTGTCATCGCCACTGGCCATGTTGGTGGAGTACTCGAAACAGCGCAGCAGGGCACACAGGTCTCGCATGGAGGCCCAATCATTGGTGGTGAAGTGGTGCTGTTCGGCAGTACGACTGACGCGAGCGTGCTGCAGCTGAAACTCCACTATGGCCTGCTGCTGCTCGCACAGTCTCTCCAGCATGTGCAAGGTGGAGTTCCACCGGGTGGGCACGCCGCATATGAGGCGGTGAGCGGGAAGGCCGAAGTTCCGCTGTAGCGCAGACAGGCGAGCAGCGGCAGGATGTGAACGGCGGAAGCGCGCACAGACGGCCCGCACTTTATGCAGCAGCTCTGACATGTTGGGGTAGTGGTGAATGAACCTCTGCACCACCAAGTTCAGCACATGCGCCAGGCAAGGGATGTGCGTCAAACCGGCTAGTCCCAGAGCTGCCACGAGATTTCGCCCATTACTGTCTTGGAGAAGTAGTGGCGGCTGGGAACCACATACTGCGGGACAGCCATGGCCATCAGCTGTTTGAAGCTGTCTGTGTCCACCAGCCGGAATGACAGCATTTCAAAGGCCAGCAGTTTAGAAATGCTGGCGTTCAGGCCAAGGGCTCGAGGGTGACTCGGGGGGAATTTGCGCTTCCTCTCTAAGGTTTGAGATATTGAGAGCTGAACGCTGCTGTGTGATATAGTGGAGACGCTAGTTGACGGTGGCGGTGGTGGTGGTGTCGGTGGCACATCCTCTGTTTGCTGCTCGGTAGGTGGCAACATTCCTCTCGAGGCGGAAGCCGAGGCAGCAGCGGTAGAGGGAGCAGGGGGAGCCTCAGCGAGTGCCTGGTTTTTAAGGTGTGTACCCCACTGCAGTTCATGCTTTGCATGTAGATGCCTGGTCATGCAGGTTGTGCTGAGGTTCAGAACGCAACGCCTCGCCTCAGGCTCTGATGGCAGAGCGTGCAAGTCACTCGGGTCTTGTCGGTAGGACATTGTTTAAAGAAGTGCCATGCCAGGGAACTCTTTGAAGCTGCCTTTGTGGGGCTGGGTCCCTGTTGGCGATGTCCAGTAGCAGGCTGAACTCTGGGGCGGCGGCTCGTCTGCTTTGGCCCCCTGCTCCTCTTTGGCTTCGCTGTTGTCTCGGTCTCACCACTACCTCTTCCTCTGAACTGTGAAAGTCATCGCCACGACCTTCAGTCCATGTGGGGTCTAAGACCTCATCGTCCTCTGCATCGTCTTCCACCCAGTCTCCCTCCCTGACCTCCTCCTGTTCAGTCTGCACACTGCAAAAAGACGCGGCAGTGGGCACCTGTGTTTCGTCATCATCAGAGACGTGCGGACTCCGATGAGGTGGTATTCCCATGTCCTCTTCATCTGGAGACATAAGTGGTTGTGCGTCAGTGCATGGTATGTCTTCCTCCACTGGGGAAGGGCTAGGTGGACGCCCCTGGGAAACCCTGGAAGCAGAGTCTTCAAACAGAAGAAGAGACTGCTGCATAACTTGTGGCTCAGACCGTTTCCCTGATATGCTTGGGGGTGATGTGACAGACTGATGGGCTTGGTTTTCAGGTGCCACCTGTGCGCTTCCGCAGAAGACTGGGTGGAAGACCATGTGGTGAACGTGCTGGAAGCACTGTCGGCCACCCAATCGATTAATGCCTGTACCTGCTCAGGCCTTACCATCCTAAGAGCGGCATTGGGCCCCACGAGATATTGCGGTACATTCTGCCGGCTAGTTGAGGGAGTTCGCTCTCTACTGTGTGCGCCTGAGGCCGAACGGCCACGTCCTCTACCAGCAACAGAGGCTCCACGGACACCACCACGACCGCGTCCTCGTCCCTTAATAGTATTTTTCTTCATTGTTGCGATTCAACTCGCACCACAATGAAATATATTATTTTTTATAAGCAAAATCCCTCACTGGAATACTTTCAGTCTTTTGACTGTATGGATTACAGATGGAATGACTGTTATATGTGAGTACCGCTTTCTTTGACAGATTCTAGTATGGGTACATATATGTTTTCCCAACCCCAGCACATTAGTTTGCTAATTCCAGATGTATGAAACGCAGGCCTAACTGTATCTAGTATATTGAACGCCAGATAAACTAACTTGGCCTTTTTTAAATAAAAAAATTCCCTCACTGGAATACTTTCAGTCTTTTGACTGTATGGATTACAGATGGAATGACTGTTATATGTGAGTACCGCTTCTTTGACAGATTCTAGTATGGGTACATATATGTTTTCCCAACCCCAGCACATTAGTTTGCTAATTCCAGATGTATGAAACGCAGGCCTAACTGTATCTAGTATATTGAACGCCAGATAAACTAACTTGGCCTTTTTAAATAAAAAAATTCCCTCACTGGAATACTTTCAGTCTTTTGACTGTATGGATTACAGATGGAATGACTGTTATATGTGAGTACCGCTTTCTTTGACAGATTCTAGTATGGGTACATATATGTTTTCCCAACCCCAGCACATTAATTTGCTAATTCCAGATGTATGAAACGCAGGCCTAACTGTATCTAGTATATTGAACGCCAGATAAACTAACTTGGCCTTTTTTAAATAAAAAAATTCCCTCACTGGAATACTTTCAGTCTTTTGACTGTATGGATTACAGATGGAATGACTGTTATATGTGAGTACCGCTTTCTTTGACAGATTCTAGTATGGGTACATATATGTTTTCCCAACCCCAGCACATTAATTTGCTAATTCCAGATGTATGAAACGCAGGCCTAACTGTATCTAGTATATTGAACGCCAGATAAACTAACTTGGCCTTTTTAAATAAAAAAATTCCTCACTGGAATACTTTCAGTCTTTTGACTGTATGGATTACAGATGGAATGACTGTTATATGTGAGTACCGCTTTCTTGACAGATTCTAGTATGGGTACATATATGTTTTCCCAACCCCAGCACATTAGTTTGCTAATTCCAGATGTATGAAACGCAGGCCTAACTGTATCTAGTATATTGAACGCCAGATAAACTAACTTGGCCTTTTTAAATAAAAAATTCCCTCACTGGAATACTTTCAGTCTTTTGACTGTATGGATTACAGATGGAATGACTGTTATATGTGAGTACCGCTTTCTTTGACAGATTCTAGTATGGGTACATATATGTTTTCCCAACCCCAGCACATTAATTTGCTAATTCCAGATGTATGAAACGCAGGCCTAACTGTATCTAGTATATTGAACGCCAGATAAACTAACTTGGCCTTTTTAAATAAATAAAAATTCCCTCACTGGAATACTTTCAGTCTTTTGACTGTATGGATTACAGATGGAATGACTGTTATATGTGAGTACCGCTTTCTTTGACAGATTCTAGTATGGGTACATATATGTTTTCCCAACCCCAGCACATTAATTTGCTAATTCCAGATGTATGAAACGCAGGCCTAACTGTATCTAGTATATTGAACGCCAGATAAACTAACTTGGCCTTTTTAAATAAAAAATTCCCTCACTGGAATACTTTCAGTCTTTTTGACTGTATGGATTACAGATGGAATGACTGTTATATGTGAGTACCGCTTTCTTTGACAGATTCTAGTATGGGTACATATATGTTTTCCCAACCCCAGCACATTAATTTGCTAATTCCAGATGTATGAAACGCAGGCCTAACTGTATCTAGTATATTGAACGCCAGATAAACTAACTTGGCCTTTTTTAAATAAAAAAATTCCCTCACTGGAATACTTTCAGTCTTTTGACTGTATGGATTACAGATGGAATGACTGTTATATGTGAGTACCGCTTTCTTTGACAGATTCTAGTATGGGTACATATATGTTTTCCCAACCCCAGCACATTAATTTGCTAATTCCAGATGTATGAAACGCAGGCCTAACTGTATCTAGTATATTGAACGCCAGATAAACTAACTTGGCCTTTTTAAATAAAAAAATTCCCTCACTGGAATACTTTCAGTCTTTTGACTGTATGGATTACAGATGGAATGACTGTTATATGTGAGTACCGCTTTCTTTGACAGATTCTAG
This sequence comes from Bufotes viridis, assembly GCA_033119425.1. Lineage (NCBI taxonomy): Eukaryota > Metazoa > Chordata > Amphibia > Anura > Bufonidae > Bufotes > Bufotes viridis. The sequence continues at coordinate 430,389,521 of CM065591.1, forward strand.
TATGGGTACATATATGTTTTCCCAACCCCAGCACATTAATTTGCTAATTCCAGATGTATGAAACGCAGGCCTAACTGTATCTAGTATATTGAACGCCAGATAAACTAACTTGGCCTTTTTAAATAAAAAAATTCCCTCACTGGAATACTTTCAGTCTTTTGACTGTATGGATTACAGGTGGACTGGTATTAGTAGGGGTGACACAAGCACACCCAAGTCCCTGATGTAGGATTTCTATGGCACAGACCACTATTACAAGTGATTAATGGACGTTGGGAGAGATTGTGCTGCAGCACTAGTCCCAAGATGGCCGCGCCTATCAGCCCAGTAACATGTGCCACAAAATGGTCTGCACAACCTTTAAAAAAATAGCCTTGGACTGTGCTGCTAAATCGCTATTGGTCTGAATCCCAGGTGTAGATGTCTGACTTGTTTGGAGCTTTGAATGCACACTGTGGCAGCTTCTGCTGCAGCACTACAAGTCGCAAAATGGCGGCCGGCGGTCAGCCCAGGTACATGTGGATGGAAAAATCACTCTGGCCACTCTAAAAATAGCCAATCCCTATCAAAAAGCAGCTCAGCTGCAGTTGTTCAGATGAATCACAGGTGGAGGAGAGAAATTTGCTTCCAGTTATTCAATTATCCCTGCCTATTCTCGCCCTAGCATCAGCTGCGCCTATCCCTGTTCTATTCACATCGGGAGTGAGCACGTCCCGACGTGCGCACAAGCTTATAAAGAGGCTGAGTCACATGCTGCACTCGGCCAATCACAGCCTTGCCAATAGTAGGCATGGCTGCGATGGCATCTTAGGGCAAGTAGTATGATGCATGTTGATTGGCTGCTTTGCAGCCTTTCAAAATGCGCCTAAATACATGCCGAACGACGAACCCGAACCCGAACTTTTTTGAAAATGTCCGGGTTCGGGTCCGGGTCCCGGACACCCCAAAATTCGGTACGAACCCGAACGATGCTCGAACTGTTCGCTCAACACTAATCAGCAACAAAGCTCAGACATTTCACATATGGAGGTATGTATTGTCATGACAGACTAAAAGGGTGGTCTCGCTAATGCTACTTTCACATCAGCATTTTTCTTTCCACTATTGAAATCAGTCATAGGATATCAATAGCGGGGGAAAACGCTTCAGTTTTGTCTCCATTCATTGTCAAAGTGGAAAAAACTGAACTGAAGGGAAAGAAGTGCACCAGAAAGCGTTCCGTTTTATTTAGTTCCCATGACGCACACAAAAAGCAGCTTTTCTGAGTGCGTCCTGGGAAACTGATCAAGACTAGAGTTGAGCGAACCTGAACAGTATAGTTCGGGTTCGTACAGAATTTTGGGGTGTTCGGGACACGGACCCGAACATTTTCAAAAAAGTTCGGGTTTGGGTCCGTTGTTCGGCGATTTCTTCCCGCTTTCTAAAGAGCTGCACAGCAGCCAATCAGCTAGTGTTTTACTTCTTGCCCTAAGAAGCCATCACAGTCATGCCTACTAATGGCATGGCTGTGATTGGCCAAGTGCAGCATGTGACACAGCCTCTACTGAAGCTGGAGTCACATAGCGCCGCCCGTCACTCTGCTCTGATTAGTGTAGGGATAGGATGCAGCTGCTGTGAGAGTGACATTAGGCAGGGAAGACTCAGCAAAACCACTTAATGAAGTGATCGATCTACAGCTGTGAATCATTCAACTTCTGTTAGTTCATTGCTCACTGGTTTTTAGGCTGCCCAGAGTGTTTTTCTGTCACTTTTTTCTGGGGTGATCGGCAGCCATTTTGTGATCCTTTGGTGCACCAGCACATGTTTTGAGCTGCCACCAAGTTCAACATACATTTTAGGGTTCAATAGTAGGCTTTTCTTTTGCAATATCCTACATCAGGGGTTGTGCTTATTGTCACACCTTGAAACACAGGATAGAAATTGCTATATTTAATTGAGGGGTGAAATTCAATTGCCAAAATACCAATCCTCTAAATCTGGTGTCCCAGCTGTGGCTGGCTAAGTTTAATACTGTACGTCAAAGGATAGATTTTTTTCTGGGGTGAAATTCAATTGACAAAATACCAATCCCTAAATCTGGTGTTCAAGCTGTGGCTGGCCAAGTGTAACACTGTCCGTCAAAGGATAGATTTTTTTGTGGGGTGAAATTCAATTGCCGAAATACCAATCCCTTAAATCTGGTGCTCCAGCTGTGGCTGGCCAAGTGTAACACTGTCCGTCAAAGTATAGATTTTTTTCTGGGGTGAAATTCAATTGACAAAATACCAATCCCCTAAATCTGAGGTTCCAGCTGTGGCTGTCCAAGTGTAATACTGTCCGTAAAAGGATAGATTTTTTTTCTTGGGTGAAATTCTATTGCCAAAATACCAATCCTCTAAATCTGTGGTTCCAGCTGTGGCTGTCCAAATATAATACTGTCTGTCAAAGGATAGATTTTTTTCTGTGGTTAAATAAAATCCCTGAAATAGAAATGCTAAACATCTGTGCTTTCTGCTGTTCCTCTCCAAGTGTAATTCTGTCCGCAATGGGTATATTACATTCAGCGTGTCAGCCTCTAAATACAAGGCCTGAAAAATAAATCCTCTATATTTGCACTACTGTGCATCTCCAAGTGTATTTCTGTCCATAAAACGGTATATTACACTCAAGGTCTAAATACAAGTGCTGAAAGCGTAATCCTCTATATCTGCACATGCTATTGTGCATCTCCAAGTGTATTTATGTCTGTAAAAGGGTATATTACACTTAAGGTCTAAATACAAGTGGTGAAAGCGTAATACTCTATATTTGCACATGCTATTGTGCATCTCCAAGTGTATTTCTGTCCGTAAAAGGGTATATTACACTAAGTGTCTAAATACAAGGGCTGAAAGCATAATCCTCCATATTTGCACACGCTATTGTGCATCTCCAAGTGTAATTCTGTCCGTAAAAGGATACCTTTCAGCCAGGGCCTAAATACTAGGCCTAAAATTGATATTCCCCTAAATCTGTGGTTTCTTCTGTGCCTGTATTAGTGTAATACGGTACATAAATAGATAGCTAGATAGTGTTAGGTGCCTGTAAATAAAGGCCTTAATTTGAACTCTATACATTGGGCCAAATAAGTTTTTCCTTATTGTGGGGAATGGTAACAATGAGGAAAACATCTAATAAGGGACGCGGACATGGTCGTGGTGGTGTTATTGAACCCTCTGGAGCTCGTAGAGGACGTGGCCATTCTGCCACAGCTACATGTCCTAGTGAACCAACTACCTCAGGTCCCAGTAGCCGCCAGAATCTATAGCAATATTTATTTTGGCCTAATGCCGTTCTAAGGATGGTAAGGTCTGAGCAAGTACAGGCGCTAGTCGATTGGGTGGCCGACAGTGGATCCAGCAGGTTCACATTATCTCCCACCCAGTCTTCTGCAAAAAGCGCACAGATGGTGCCTGAAAAACCGAGCCAATCAGTCTGTCACATCACCCCCATGCATATCAGAGAAACTGTCTGAGTCTCAAGTTATGCAGCAGTTTCTTATGCTGTTTGAAGACTCTGCTGTCAAGGTTTCCCAAGGGCATCCACCTAGCCCTTCCCCAGCGGTGGAAGACATAGAATGCACTGACGCACAACCACTTATGTTTCCTGATGAGGACATGAGAATACCACCTCAACAGAGTCCGCACGTCTCTGATGATGATGAAACACAGGTGCCAACTGCAGTGTGCAGACCGAACAGGAGGTCAGGGAGGAAGACTGTGTGGAAGACGATGCAGCGAACAATGAGGTCCTAGACCCCACATGGAATGAAGATTGTGCCACTGACTTTCAGAGTTCAGAGGAAGAGGCAGTGGTGAGACCGAGCCAACAGCGTAGCAAAAGAGGGAGCAGGGTGCAAAAGCAGAACAGCCGTCGCCAAGAGAGTTTGCCTTCTACTGGCCACCGCCACCAGGGACCGAGCACACCAAAGGCAGCTTCAAGGAGTTCCCTGGCACGGCAGTTCTTCACACAATGTGCTGACGACAAGACCCGAGTGGTTTGCACGCTGTGCCATCCAAGCCAGAAGCGAGGCATTAACATTCTGAACCTTAGCACAACCTGCATGACCAGGCATCTACATGCGAAACACGGGCTGCAATGGAGTAAGCACCTACAAAACCGAGAAAGGGCTCAGGCCCCTCCTGCTCCCTCTTCTGCTGCTGCCTCGGCCTCTTCCTCCACCTCTGGTGGAACGTTGGCACGTTGCCGCCCAGCAAACGGAGGATGTGCCACCAACACCACCACCTCCGTCACCAAGCATCTTCACCATGTCACACGGCAGCATTCAGCTCTCCATCTCAGAAACCTTGGAGAGAAAGCGTAAATTCCCACCTAGCCACCCTCGATCCCTGGCCCTGAATGCAAGCATTTCTAAACTACTGGCCTTTTAAATGCTGTCATTCAGGCTGGTGGACATGGACAGCTTCAAATAGCTGATGGCGGTGGCTGTCGCACAGTACGTCGTTCCCAGCCGCCACTACTTTTCCAAGAGAGCCGTGCCTTCCCTGCACAACCAAGTATCCGATAAAATCAAGTGTGCACTGCGCAACGCCATCTGTGGCAAGGTCCACCTAACCACAGATACGTGGACCAGTAAGCATGGCCAGGGATGCTATATCTCCCTAACTGCACATTGGGTAAATGTAGTGGCGGCTGGGCCCCAGGTGGAGAAGTGTTTGGCACACATCCTTTCCTCCTGTTGTCTCCTCTTCAGACTCGGCTTACTCCTCCTCTTCTTCCACCTGCTCATACAGTCAACCACAGACCTTCACCACCAACTTCAGCACAGCCCGGGGTAAACGCCAGCAGGCCGTTCTGAAACTAATGTGTTTGGGGGACAGGCCCCACACTGTGCAGGAGTTGTGGCGGGGTATAGAACAACAGACCGACGAGTGGTTGCTACCGGTGAGCCTCAAGCCCGGCCTGGTGGTGTGCGATAATGGGGGAAATCTCGTAGCTCTGGGACTAGCCGGTTTGACGCACATCCCTTGCCTGGCGCATGTGCTGAATTTGGTGGTGCAGAAATTAATTCACAACTACCCCGACATGTCAGAGCTGCTGCATAAAGTGCAGGCCTTCTGTGCACGCTTCCGGCGTTTTCATCCTGCCGCTGCTTGCCTGTCTGCGCTACAGCATAACTTCGGCCTTGCCGCTCACCGCCTCATATGCGACGTGCCCACCAGGTGGAACTCCACCTTGCACATGCTGGAGAGACTGAGCGAGCAGCAGAAGGCCATAGTGGAGTTTCAGCTGCAGCATGCACGGGTGAGTCGCACTGCGGAACAGCACCACTTCACCACCAATGACTGGGCCTCCATACGAGACCTGTGTGCCCTGTTGCGCTGTTTCGAGTACTCCACCAACATGGCCAGTGTTGATAATGCCGATATCAGCATTACAATATCACTTCTATGTCTCCTTAAGAAAACAGTTAGGGCGATGATGGAAGAGGATGTGGAACAGGAGGAGGAGAAGGAGGATGAGGGGTCATTTCTAACATTTTCAGGCCAATCTTTTAGAAGTGGCTCAAAGGGAGGTCTTTTGCAACAGCAGAGGCCAGGTACAAATGTGGCCAGCCAGGGCCCACTACTGGAGGACGAGGATGAGGTGGAGGAGGATGAGGATGAAGCAGGTTCACAGCGGGGTGGCACCCGACACAGCTCAGGCCCATCACTGGTGCGTGGCTGGGGGGAAACGGAGGACGATGACGTTACGCCTCCCACAGAGGACAGCTTGTCCTTACCTCTGGGCAGCCTGGCACACATGAGTGACTACATGCTGCAGTGCCTGCGCAACGACAGCAGAGTTGCCCACATTTTAACGTGTGCTGACTACTGTGTGGCCACCCTGCTGGATCCCCGGTACAAAGACTACTTGCCCACATTAATTCCCGCACTGGAGCATGATAGGAACATGCACGAGTACCAGCGCACGCTGGTAGACGCACTACTGAAAGCATTCCCAACTAACACTCGGAGGGACAAGTGGAAGCACAAGGCGAAGGCAGAGGAGGAGCAAGAGGTCGCCAACGCAGCTGTGTCATGGCCAGCTCCTCTGAAGGCAGGGTTAGCATGGCCGAGATGTGGAAAAGTTTTGTCACAGCACCACAGCTAACTGTACCACTAGCTGATAGGGAACGTGTTAGCAGGAGGTAGTATTTCAACAACATGGTGGAACAGTATGTGTGCACACTCCTCCACGTATTGACTGATGGTTCGGCCCCATTCAACTTCTGGGTATCCAAATTGTCCACATGGCCAGAGCTAGCCTTTTATGCCTTGGAGATGCTGGCCTACCCTGCTGCCAGTGTGTTGTCTGAACGTGTATTTAGCACGGCAAGGGGAGTCATTACAGACAAACGCAGCCGCCTGTCCACAGCCAACGTGGACAAGCTGACGTTCATAAAAATTAACCAGGCATGGATCCCACAGGACCTGTCCATCCTTTGTGCAGAATAGACACTTATAACTGCCTCGCCCTCAACCATACATTCTTGTACTCCAGGGCACTTCTTTATTAAATCCTATTTTTTTAATTGTACCATTATTTTGGGGGCAACACCAAGTTGAATGAACCTCTCCTCTGTCTGGGTGCCAGGGGCCTACATTTAAGCTAATCGCCTGCTGCTTTGGTGCGTGACATTAACCTCTTTTTGCTGTCAAATGACCTCTCCTCTGTCTGGGTGTCAGGGGCCTAAATAACTGAAAGTGGCCTGTTCAATTAGTGGGTAACATGAAGCCTGTTTTGCTGCTATGGGACCTCTCTCCTCTATCTGGGTGCTGGGGCTTAAATTACTGAAAGTGGCCTGTTCCATTGGTGGGTAACATGATGCCTGTTTTGCTGCTATGGGGCCTCTCTTCCCTGTCTGGGTGCTGAAACCTAAATAACTGAAAGTGGCCTGTTCCATTGGTGGGTAACATGATGCCTCTTTTGCTGCTATGGGACTTTTCTCCTCGGTCTGGGTGCCAGGGGCCTACATTTCAGATATTCGCCTGTGCTTTGGTGGGTGACATTATCCTCTTTTTGATGTTGAATGACCTCTACTCTGTCTGGGTGTCAGGGGCCTATATTTCGTTTACTTGCTTGCTGTCTTGGTGGGAGACATTTAACTATTTTTACTGCCAAATGATTGCCCCATTGTGTGGGTGTCAGGAGCCTATATGTCGTTTAATCATTTGTTGCTTTGTTGGGTGATATTATCCTCTTTGTACTGTCAAATGACCTCTACATTGTCTGGTTGTCAGGGGCCTATATTTTGTTTCAACGCTTGCTGCATTGGTGGGAGATATTAAACTCTTTATACTGTCAAATGACCTCTGCATTGTCTGGTTGTCAGGGGCTTATATTTTGTTTCATCGCCTGCTGTATTGGTAGGAGACATTAACCTCTTTTTACTGTCAAATGACCGCCCTATTGTCTGGTTGTCAGGGGCCTATATTTCGTTTCATTGCTTGCTGCATTGGTGGGAGATATTAAACTCTTTATACTGTGTAGTAGCCCAGAGGGGAGAATCGTGAATGGTCGGTATGTCTCACTGAGAATGTGTGCCTCAGTGATATAATTCCCGGAAGTAAGTATGCCAGTAACGTTAGGTTGCTGAGAGGTTTTTTAAAGTGGATTTTGGGTCCGGGTTTTAGGAGTGACCAGAGAGATTGGGTGGGACAGGTCACTCCCGTACTTCATCCAGGGTTTTCCTAAAGGGCATGGTCAAAAGGGCTATGCGAATCTCAGCTGAGAAATCAAGTGTGCACAGGCTTACTGCAAGCTGAACAAGCTTGGAGTTGATCTCTGAAAGATCCCAAAGAGTGATGAGATCTCATTGTTTTGTTACCCTACTTAGACTGACTACAAAGTGTGGGACTTTATGTTATGAAAATGTGTGGGCTGAAGAAAGCTTAAAGCTGAAGCTTGGACATGTTTACTATTGTTTGCTGAAATAAACTCTGCCTGTGGTGAAGATTAAACTGACATGTGTGTATGTGTGCACAGTGACTGAGTTAAAACCCCACAATATGGTGACGGATGCAGTCCGGGCGCAGCGTGTTAACAGCTGGGAGTTTTGCCAAGATAAGCCTCCCAGATCCCAAATGTTCGATCTGTTCCACCTCATACAAAAATGGTTACAGCCAGAATCATCCACCCCAGCTCAGATGGTGGAAAAAGTGGTGAAGGGTCGGTTCCGCCATATGCTGCCAACACCCCTTCAGCGTTGGGTTGCCCAGGGAAACCCGCAGACTGCAGACGAATTGGTGAGCCTTGTAGAAAGGTATATCAGCGTGCCGGACTCCTTGGAAAATAAGGGAAGGTTGAGATGGCAATATCCCGGCTCTAAAAATGGAGGAGGGTGCCCCCGGAAAGGACTACAACCCAATCCCAACTGGAAAATTCAGGCCAAGGAAAAGTTTGAGCCTGGGACCCAAGTCCAGACCGGCCCCATTATCTGTTGGAGGTGTCAGGATCCTGGACATATCGCAGCACACTGCCCTTTGTCTACCGAGCCCATGGAGTGCAGTGTCAGCCAACCATATTCTCTTTTTGCACATCTGGTGTATAGTGCAGCTACCCAAGCCCAGGAAGAACCCCAGGTGTGCCAAGTGACCGTGAACAGTGTTATGGTGACTGCCCTCCTGGACTCCGACAGTTTGGTCACTTTGATGACGTCCATGGTGCCTCACGTGTTGAATCCTGAAAAGCATGTGGGAGTGTTGTGTATCCATGGAGACACCCGGGATTATCCAGTTGCTCAGGTGTCCATAAACACTATGTGTGGTACTGTACAGCATGAGGTGGGAGTCGTGAAGGATTTACTGCACCCGATAATACTAGGAAGAGACTTCCCGCTGTTTTAGGACCTCTGGGCTAAAGCTAAGGTTCCGATGAGTCTGTCAAGTGCTGAATGTACGTGGTGGGAGAGGAGTATAGAATGTCCTGAGGCTATATTAGAGTCTCCGCTAGCTGTGATGTTAGGTGAGGAGGACGAGGAATTATCCCCTGAGACCAATGTTCTGGATCTTGAGGTGTCCCAGGAAAATTTTGGAGCAGCACAGCTCAGGGATCTTACCTTAAAAGGTGCCCGGGAGAATGTATCAGTACTAAATGGGGTTGCCCAAAGTCCAGGAGCTTATAATCAGATTCCCCACTTCACCATAAACAATGATATGTTGTATAGGGTGACCAAAAAGGGGGACGAAGTAGAGGAACAGCTGCTGGTACCGGGTCTGTATCGACCATTAGTATTAAGGATGGCCCACTCTCATGTTTTAGGGGGACACTTGGGGGCAGGTAAAACCCAAGAACACATATAGCCGACTATAGCCGACTATTGCCAGTCGTGTCCCACCTGCCAGGTCTCAGCCCCAGTCCCACATTTCAAAAGTCCCTTGGTCCCACTGCCAATCATTGAAGTTCCGTTTGAACGGATTGCAATGGATCTCATAGGACCCCTAGTGAAGTCAGCTAGAGGTCAGCAGCATATTTTGGTGGTAGTCGACTATGCCACCAGATACCCGGAAGCAGTCCCTTTAAGAAATACCTCCTCGAAAACCATAGCGAAAGAGTTGTTCCAGATGTTTGCCAGAACCAGTATGCCAAAAGAGATATTAACTGACCAGGGAACACCGTTCATGTCTAAGGTCATGAAAGAGTTGTGTCGGATGTTGAAAATTAAACAACTGCGAACATCAGTATATCATAAGACAGACGGTCTAGTAGAACGATTCGATACAAGGCTTAAGAGTATGTTAGAGAAGGACGGTCATGATTGGGACTGTCTGCTACCGTACCTACTGTTCTCTATTAGAGAGGTTCCTTAAACCTCCACTGGGTTTTCACCTTTTGAATTGTTATATGCTCGGCACCCTCGGTGGTTGCTAGATATGGCAAAGGAGACCTGGGAAAGTGAGACTACCCCATATGAAAGTGTGGTAGAACACTTAGCAAAAAAGCAAAAGAGGATATCTAAGGTCATGCCCATAGTGAAAGAACACCTCCTGAGGGCTCAAGATAACCAAGCTCGAGTGTCGAGTGTATAACAGGGCAGCCAAGGTTAAGCAGTTTAGTCCAGGGGACCGAGTGCTAGTTTTGGTACCCACAGTGGAAAGCAAATTCTTAGCTAAGTGGCAGGGGCCTTATGAGGTGGTTGAGAAAGTTGGGGAAGTTAACTACAAAGTTCACCCGCCGGGAAGAAGAAAACCTATCCAGCTGTATCATGTGAACTTGTTAAAACCATGGAAAGAGCGGAACTCCCCAGAAACAACCTGTTTGGTGGTAGAGGCATAAAGTAACAGTCAGGATGTCGCAATTGCAGAGACCCTGTCCGAGTCACAAAAACAACAGTGCAGAGAACTACTACAACAGAATAGGGACTTGTTCTCTGATTTGCCAGGTCTCACTAAGTGTATTGAGCATGAGATTCGAACAAAACCACATATTTGGGTAAACATAAAACCCTATAGAATCCCTGAGGCTCATAAGGAAGTAATGTCACTTGAGGGGTCCCGAAGTGGGTGGTCCAGTCCGATAGTTTTGGTACCAAAACCATATGGGGAATGGCGGTTCTGTAATGATTACAGAAAACTCTATGAGGCATCGGAGTTCGATGCCTATCTAATGCCAAGAGTAGACGAACTAATTGAGAGGTTAGTTCCTGCGCGGTATAGTACTACGTTAGACCTAACAAAAGGGTATTGGCAGATCCCTCTATCCAGGGATGCCAAAAAAAGACTGCTTTTTCCACACCTGAAGGGTGTTACCAATATGTGAGAATGCCATTCGGTTTACAAGGTGCCCCAGCTACGTTTCAAAGAGCTATGGACAGGATCTTAGGCTCTCACAAAAAGTACGCAGCTGCATACCTGGACGATATCGTCATCTTTAGCCCAGATTGGGAGAGTCACCTGGGTAAAGTTCAAGCCATATTAGATTCCCTAAAAACAGCCGGATTCACCCCAAAAAATGTGCCATGGGTATGGAAGAGGCCAGATATCTTGGGTATATAGTAGGTAGAGGTTTGATCAAACCTCAAATCAACAAAGTAGAGGCAATTCAAACCTGGCCACGTCCACTTACAAAAAAACAGATAAAAGCTTTTTTAGGAATAGTGGGCTACTACAGACGATTTGTACCGAATTTTCGAACCCAAACATCCAGGTGTTCGCTCAACTCTAATCAAGACGGATTCGTCATGACTCACAATGTAAGTCAATGGTGACGGATCCGTTTTCTCTGACACAAAATAAATCGGATCCGTTTTGGCCATTTTAGGGATAATACAACCGGATCCGTTCATAACGGATGCAGGCAGTTGCATTATCATGACGGAAACATTTTTACTGATCCATGACGGGTCTAGCAAAAACGCAGATGTGAAAGTAGCCTAAGACTTAAAGGGTTGTCTCGCTTCAGTAAGTTGCATTCATCATGTAGAGAAAGTTAATACAAGGCACTTACTAATGTTTTGTAATTATCCATATTGCTTCCTTGGCTGGCTGGATTAATTTTTCCATCACATTATACACTGCTCATTTCCATGGTTACAGTCCACCCTGCAATCCATCAGTGGTGGTCGTACTTTTGAGAAAAACAAGAGAACCGAAACATCTGACTTATCTTACCTGTTTGACTTGCCTTGTGGGGTTGTAACGGCAACCGGAAATCCGGCAACGCGCTTCCTCCTTGCAGCGCCGTCGGCATCCCGCCTGCGTGCAGGAGCGAGGACGCGGCCGGCGTCCTCATCTCCAAGGGGACCAGGGGGCAGGGAGGACTTTTGTTACCATCACCAGCGTTCTCTAGAATTGTGTCTATAGTTTGTGCTTTGACCTCGGCTTTGTTTGTGACTTCAACTTCGCTACCTCCTTTTGTCCTTGACGTGACCGTTTGGCTTCTGACCTCGGCTTTGTTTGTGACCGTGACCTTGCTCGCCCCTTTTGTATTTACACATCCTCCTGGCTTGACCTTTGCTTTTGTCCACGATATTTATATTTGTCTTTAGGCCCCTGCACTTATTCAAGTAAGGGACCGTCACCAAATTCTACGCCGGCAATTAGGATGGGACGCGCAAGTAGGTAGGGACAGAGATGCGGGTGGACATCAAGGCTGCACTCTTCCCTTCCCTACGTGACAGAATCACAGGCCCTGCCAATATCATGGACCCGTTGTGGGTTCTCATGGATCCGGTACATATTCTCGCCCAAGTGGTTCAGGAATTGGAAGAAAGGCTACAGCATCAGGAGTTGCTTCAGACACCACCAATAGAGGCCTCCTCCACTCAGAACCTTAAAACCCGTGTTAAATTGCCTGATCGTTTTTCAGGAGATCGCTGATTTTTTCTTACATTTTTTTCTTACATTTAAAGAAAGTTGTAAATTTTCTTATCGGTTGCGCCCTCATTCTTCGGGTTCCGAACAGCAAAGAGTAGGCATCATTATCTCTTTGCTTTTGAAATGGTGCGCTTCCTCTGGTTGGAATGATCCAGCACTTAGGTGTCAGTTTAGAACTGGACTCTCCGAAAAATTAAAGGACATGTTGGTCAGTTATCCCGCCACTGACACCTTTAGAACAGGCGATGACCTTGGCTATTCGACTTGACCGACGTATTAGGGAGAGATGACGAGAACATCTGACTTTTCCACAGGTGGTGGTCAAATCGGACTCTTCACCCGTTAGAGCCAAGGTGGAGAATAATCCAGAAGAGCCAATGCAGTTTGGTATGACCAGGAGGGATCTAAGACGCTGGATCGGTGCATGTTTCTATTCTGGGGAATCTGATCACTGGGTACGACTATGCCCTAAGATTCCTCTCTCCAGGAGGTCCTCCCGGCCTGACAATCAGAAGGATAAGCTACTCCCAGAGGTAGTTAAAGAAAAGGTATTATTGCCGGTGATTATTTCTTTAGGCTCGTGTAAGGGTTCAGGGAAGGCGTTCATTGATTCAGGGTCTGCCTCTAACTTTATTGACCATAATTTTTCTGTGTCATTAGGAATACCCATTTTGTTTCTTTCTAACCCTATACACATCACAGCTATTGATTCCACTTCCTTGGTGGGTGGTACTGTGTTCCTTTTTGATATTAAAGAATTTACCTGTGGAAGTAGTTTTGGGCATGCCCTGGCTCCACATGCATAACCCTACCATCAATTGGTCCACAGGTGAATTAGAAAAATGGGGACTAAAATATGATCCATGCTGTTTATCGGTTATTCAAGCTAGAATCGCTTCTGAATCAAATTGCCTGCCTCCTCATATCAGTAACCTCGGTGATTTGTTTTCCAAGTCTGATGCCCAGTTCCTTCCCCCTCATTGACCGTAGAATTGTGCTATTGAACTTATTCCAGGATCCAAGTACCCTAAGGGTCATATTTATAATCTATCTGGCCCTGAACGGAGGTCTATGAGGGACTATTTGAAGGAAAGTTTACAGAAAGGTCATATCAGACCTTCGGTTCCCCTATGGGGGCTGGATTTTTCATTGTTAAAAAAAAAGATGGTGTGTTAAGACCCTGTATTGATTATCGAGAGTTGAAGAAAATTACTGTCAAAAATCAGGTCCTTGGAGCTCCATGGTTCACTAAACTCGACCTCAGGGGAGCATATAATCTCATTCGTATCAAGGAGGGGGATGAGTGGAAAACTGCTTTTAATACCCCTAAGGGGCATTATGAATATCTAGTGATGCCATTTGGTTTAAGCAATGCCCCAGCGATTTTCCAGAATTTTGTCAATGACATTTTCAGGTAATTCATTGGGAAATTCTTGATTGTTTATTTAGACAATATTTTGATCTATTCACCCAACTGGGAGTCTCATGTTACACACACTAGACCTGCCACACTAGACAGGTACTGGAGGTTCTTCGAGAAAACCAACTGGTGAAAAACCAAAGGTGAAATAAACCAAAGGTGAAAAATGTATATTTGGGGTGCAAGAAATTTCGTTTTTGGGGTATGTTCTCACACCCCAATCCTTTAAGATGGATCCAGGGAAGGTTCAGGCGATTCTGCAATGGGTTAGACCCTCCTCTGTAAAAGCGTTACAACATTTTATTTTATTTTTTTAAAATACTACCGGATTTAGTGAATTGGTCTCCCAAAGCCACTAAGGCTTTTGAAACACTCAAGAGGTGTTTTCTTAACGCCCCTATTTTGGTCCAACCTGACCAAGAGAAGCCTTTTGTGGTCGAGGTCGACGCGTCCGAGGATGGGGTAGGAGCGGCACTCTCCCAGCAGTCATCAACTTTCACGAACCTGAGACCATGCGCATTCTTCTCTCGTAAGTTCTCTCCTACCGAGAGAAATTATGATATTGGGAACAGAGAATTACTTGCTATTAAGTGGGCCTTTGAGGAGTGGTGTCATTTTTTGGAGGGGGCCCTACATCGGGTTACAGTTTTTACTGACCATAAAAATCTCATGTTTTTGGAGTCTGCTAAACGTTTAAATCCCAGACAGGCTAGATGGGCATTGTTCTTCACACGTTTTAAGTTCTGTATTACTTTCAGGCTAGGAAGTAAAAATATTAAAGCTGATGCCCTGTCCCGAATTTTCTGTGCTTTCCAACCTCCTGACACTCCACCTGAACCTATATTGCCGGCAGGAGTCATTGTGGCTTTGGTCTCCGCTGATTTGGCGACCAAAATTTCTGCAGGACTAAACTTGACTCCGGTGCAATCTCCCAGTGATAAATTATTTGTCCCTGGTCATTTACGTCGCCGACTGTTGGGTGAGTGTCACATTCGGGTATTAATGCCACCAAGGAACTTGTTTCCAGGTTTTATTGGTGGCCCACCTTGTCTAGAGATGTCCACTCATATGTTTCCGCATGTGAGGTTTGTGGCAGGTCCAAGACCCCTAGGTCTCGTCCTGTGGGTGAGTTACGACCACTGCCCATTCCGAATAGGCCGTGGTCCCATATTTCTATGGATTTCATCGCTGACTTACCGGTTTCTGAGGGTAAGTCAGTTGTGTGGGTGGTGGTGGACAGATTTAGTAAAATGGTACACTTCATCCCTCTGTCAAAATTTCTTAATGCCAAGACTCTGCCTTCCCTGTTTCTTGATCATGTTATACGTTTAGGAGGTGTCCAATTTCTTTCAAGATTTTGGAGGGCTTTTTGTAGTAAATGTAACATCTCTTTGTCTTTTTCTTCGGCATTTCATCCAGAAACCAACGGTCAAACTAAACATTTGAACAAGTCTATAGAGCATGATTTGAGGTGTTATGTCTACGATAACCAACATCTGTGGGTGAAATATCTGCCTCTAGCTGAATTTTCCATTAACAACCAGGTGAATTAATCTACTGGTATGTCTCCGTTTTACTTTAATCTTGGTTTTCTGCGTTTTAGTTTGTTTTCGCCGTCCTCTGATGTAATGGCTAGAGAACTGTGCACAGTCTGAGCCCAGGTTCAGTCGAACCTGAGAAAAGCCCAGGAGGTTCAAAAAAGTAACACAGATAAAAAGCGTTCTCAAGGAGTAGATTTTGAGTAAGTTAATAAAGTGTGGCTGTCCACCATGAATTTGTCTTCGAAGGTACCCTTGAATAAATTTGCACGACGCTTTATTGGGCCTTATGAGATTGTGGGCATTATCAATCCTGTATCTTTTAAGTTAAGATTACCTGACTCCTTTCTTATTCATAATGCTTTTCACATGTCTTTACTTGAAAAGTATGTGTCACCTCTATCCTCTTCACAGGAATCACCATCACCAGTGGAGGTGGCCGGTCAACCAGAATTCAAGATCTCTAGGATTATTGATACGAGAAAGGTCCAGAACTCTCTGCAATATTTGGTCCATTGGAAGGACTTTGGTCCTGAAGAGAGGTCTTGGGTGCCGGCTAGTAAGATACATGCTGCGAGGCTAGTGAGAAGATTTAATGTTACTCACCTGGAAAAACCTGCTCCAGTAATTATGTGTCCGGCGGCACCTTTTGGAAGGGGGGGGGGGGGTACTGTGGCGGGTAACCGGCATCCAGGCCTGGGTGCAGGAGTGAGGACGCGGCTGGCATCCTCATCTCCAAGGGGACCAGGGGGCGGGGAGAACTCGGACGCTTATGCCTCCTCAGCGCAGCCGGCATTCCCCTAGACGATAATAATAAATCAGCGCTCGGCTATGTTGGCCTGTGTAATGTGAGTCACGTGATGCTGGCCATGTCATGTGACTCACCACTTAGGGTTATTTAAACAGGCTGGCCACAGGTTGCCTGTGATTGGTCTTTTGTTACCCTCACCAGTGTTCTCTAGGATTGTGTCTATCGTGTGTGCTTTGACCTTAGCTTTGTTTGTGACGCCGACTTCGCTACCTCGTTTTGTTCTTGACGTGACAGTTTGGCTTCTGACCTCGACTTTGTTTTTGACCTTGACCTTGCTAGCCCCTTTTGTATTTACGCGTCCTCCTGACTTGACCCGTATTTGTCTTTAGGCCCCTGCACTTATTCAAGTAAGGGACCGTCGCCAAGTTGTATGCCATCAATTAGGACGGGCCGTGCAAGTAGGTAGGGACAGAGGTGCGGGTGGATATCAGGGCTGCACTCTTCCCTTCCCTACGTGACAGGGGTACTCTTTGGGGTGACAAAAAAATAAGCATGAGTATTGTATGACAAGGAACACTACTGTTGGTTTCTAGATAAAGTATATGCAAATTACATATCTTATTTGACTGGCATGAGAAAAAATTACCCTTCTTTCCTGTTTAGGAAGAAAACCTAATTTAAATATCAAAGGTATGCAAATTAGGTTGGCTGACAAAAAAAAGAAAAGGGGATATCCTATCTAATGCCAGAAGAATTAAAGGGGATATCCAGCCCCTATAATGTCCCCCCCTAATGCCCGGGCCCCTCATACCAGTCATACTTACCCTGCTCCCAGGCACCCGCGTTGCTTATGATGCTGGCACGACCGCCACTGCATCTTCCCGTTGTGCAGATCAAAACATATGGGGGGGGCAGCCAATAGCAGACCGCAAATGGAACGAGCGGGTGACGCTAGGGAGGCTCGTTCCAGTAGCAGCCTGCTATTTGTTGCCCCCCCCAGGCAATCGGGAGATGCAGCGGGGGCCATGCTGGCATCAGAAGCAATGCGGGTGCCTGGTTTAAGATATGCAATTTGTGAAATAATCTTCCTCGAAACCAAGAATAATATCGCCAGGAATACAATACTCAATACAATTTTTTTCTCTCCCTAATGATAAGAGCTTTGGAGGTCTCTCTAGTTCATATGACAATCAACATGGTAAAATAAAGTTGCTAAAGGTGTTGTCTACCTTTGCTATACAGAAGATGTATGCTTAGGTGAACAATAGAGAACTATAAATATACATACTTGCTGCTGCATAGAAAGTAGGTAAACAGTAAGAAGAACAGCATTATCTTCACATAGCAAATTGGCAGAGATGCCTTCCTAGCTTTTAAACATGCTTAAATAGCAGCACAAGAAAAATAGCAAATTCAGCCTCACATCTGCAAGTAGTTCTTTAAGGACAAAAGCCTTAATCAGAAAAAAATAAGAAAGCATATGAGAACAATAATTACAGTTGCAAAGCCTTAGGGGGAATCTCTGGGTGTGTACTATTTCTAATACACATGACAACTATTATAGTCTAGACTAGTCCTTTGGATTTCTGGGTAAAATATATACAAATTATCATGCCTGCCGGCATCAAATTTAGGTAAGCAAATTTGAATATCTTTCCCAGCAACCCAGAGGGGCATTGCCTGGCCTACAATACTGTGCAGACATACTTGGCATACCAGGTGCATCACCTGGACTACAATACTGTGCATCACCTGGACTGTGCACACGTACTCGGCTACTTGGCATAGTAGAGGCATCCCCTGGTCTACAATACTGTGCATGTGTACTCGTTGTACCATGGGCTCTCAAAAGAGTACCTCATAGACAACACATGTAAATATTGTTGATAACAAACATATCTGTCCTAGGCTCTCTCTCGCTCTTGTGCTTACATTTTTCAAAAAATTTGCTGAACTTCAAACAAAATGAATCTTGTCTGGTTCACTCATCTCTGAAACAGACACATCCAAACGGTACCTGTTAATGCCATTCATTTCTATTGAGTTTGAGATGCGTCATTTGTTTCTCTGCTGTTTGAGCTTGTTTTGGATTTCAAAAAGATCTCTTTTGCCCTTACCATCTTCAATAGCAAACTTGTCTACTTTTGAAAAGCAATATGTTAAAGGCGTTGTCTCACTTCAGCAAATGGGATTTATCATGTAGAGAAATCTCAACCCAAGGCAGTTGACCCCCGAAGACAGGGGCTGGCTGGCCTACCAAATAAAGGCGGTGTAGGTAAATGGGCTTTAAATCATTAAAAGGTGTCAGCGGGTTGTTTTTTCATGTTGGGATGGTACACACATGTGCAATCCCAGAAACAGTACAGGACTGAGTCTGTAGCAACAGCATGGTCATTAGAGGAACCAGATTTACTAACTCCTGAGCTGAAGAGACTCCATAGACTATAATGGGGTCTGCTCAGGACTAGGGATGAGCGAATCGACTTTGGATAAAACATCCAAAGTCGATTCGCATAAACATTTCGCAGGAGCTCCGTACAGTATTACAATGTATTGGCTCCGATGAGCCAAAGTTATTGCTTCGCGAAGTCTCACAAGACTTTGTGCAATAACTTCATAAATTAAGTTGTACTGTAACAAAACATTTCCCGAACTCGGGTGTTTCATCCGAAGTCGATTCGCTCCTCCCTACTCAGGACTCTGCTCCTTTACGGACAAAAAGGTCTTCCATGCAGGTCTTTTTGACAGAGTCTGTGACAGCGGCCCAAACGCAGATGTGAAGTAGGCTACATGCACACGACAGTTGTGTGTTTTGCGGTCCTCAAATCCCCAAAACATAGTTGGCGTCCGTGTGCGTTCCTCAATTTGCGGAACGGACCAGGTGGCCCATTATAGAGATGCCTATTCTTGTCCGCAAAATCGACAAGAATAGGACATGTTATATTTTTTTGTGGGGCTACGGAACGGAGCAACGGATGCGGACAGCACACAGAGTGCTGTCCGCATCTTTTGCGGCCCCATTGAAGTTAATGGGTCTGCACCCGAGCCGCGAAAACTGTGGCTCGGATGCGGACCAGAACAACGGTCGTGTGCATGAGGCCTTAATAGTGTAAGATCAAAGTATAGCATCAGCTGCACATTTAATGCACAAATACAGAGTAAGAACCAAGATCACTACATACATACAGCACCAGAACTAAGCCTATAATTCTAATACAGCAGCAGAACAAAGACTACTACATATATACAGCACCAGGACCAAACCCATAAGTCAAATACAGCACGAGAACCCTGTTCTCTACAGAAATACAGCACCAGAACCATATTCACTACATAAATACAGCACTAGAACAATGTTCACTACATAAATACAGCACCAGAACCATGTTCGCTACATAAATACAGCACCAGAACCAAATCCATACGTCAAATACAGCACCAGAACCAAGTTCACTACATAAATATAACACCAGAACCAAACCCATATACCACTGTATGTATAGTACCTATTATATGTGCCCCCTTTATGTATAGTGCCTCGTATATGTGCCCCCTTTATGTATACTGCCTCTCATTTTTGCTCCTTTTATGTATAGCCCCTCTTATATGTGCCTCTTTTATATATATATATATATATATATATATATATAGCACCTCTCATATGTGCTCCTTCTACAGTTGAAGCCAGAAGTTTATATACACTATATAAAAAGACACGTGAATGTTTTTCTCAATATCTGACATGAAATCAGAATAAACCTTTTCTGTTTTTGGTCAATTAGGATTGCCATAATTATTATTATTTGCCAAATGCCAGAATAATGAGAGAGATAATGTTTTAAGGCATTTTTATAACTTTCTGCAATGTCAAAAGCTTACATACACTAAGATTACTATACCTTTAAACAATTCTGGACTGCCCATATGATGATGTCGTGTTTGGAAGCTTCTGTTAGGTTTGTTGGCAACATCTGAGTTAATTAGAGACACATCTGTGGATGTATACAAATGCACACCTGAAACACACTGCTTCTTTGTGTAGCATCATGTAAAAGTCTAAAGAAATCAGCCAAGATATCAGGAAGAGAATTGTGGACTTGCACAAGTCTGGCTCAGCCTTGGGTACAATTTCAAGTTCTAGGGTTAGGATTAGTATTAGGGCCAATATTACGGTTAGGCGTAGTATTAGCATTAATGCCAGTATTAGGATTAGGGTCAACATTAGATTTAGGGGCCAGTATTGGGGTTAGAGTCAGCATTAGGGTACATTCACACAACCGCATTTTCATTAATGTCAATGGAGCCGCAAAAGATGCAAACAGCACAACGTGCGCTGTCCGTATCCGTAGTTTCATTCCGTAGCCTCGCAAAAAATATAGGGTAAGTCCTATTCTTGTCTGCAATCGCAGACAAGAACAGGCATTTCTATTATATGGCTAGCCGTGTGTGTTCCACAATATGTGGAACTCACACGGCCGATATCCATGTTTTGCGGATCCGCAATTTGCGGACCGCAAAACACATTAGGTCATGTAAATTTAGCATTAGGATTAGGGGTCAGTATGGGGTAGTATGAGCATTGGGGGCAGTATTAGAGTTAGGGACAGTATTAGGAGTCAGTATTAGGGTTAGGGGTCAGTATTAGGGTTAAGGGTCATGGGCCAGTATTAGGGTTAGGAGTAAATACTAGTGATAGGGGTCAGGGGCCAGTATTTGGGGTCAGTACTAGGGTTACGGGTCAGGGGCCATTATTAGGGGTCACTACTAGGGTTCGTGGCAGGGACCAGTGTTAGGGGTCAGTACTAGGGTTAGGGGCAGGGGCCAGTGTCAGGGGTCAGTACTAGGGTTTGGTGCAGGGGCCAGTGTTAGGGGTCAGTACCAGGGGAGGCCTGGCAGCCTTAGTCCTGAGGGGTAAATCCAGTCAAGTGGCCCATTGCACCACCAAATCAGCTCACCAACCACGACGTCACAGCGTGCAGCGTACGCAAAGGGTAGGGGAGGAGAAGCAAGCAAGTACCGTAGCAGGCAAGCACCTAGGTTTTAGAAGGGGACAATAAGAAAAAAATATTTTTCATTATACCTCTGGTCAGACCACCAATCAGACCCCCAATGTTAATCAGACCTCAGCTAACAGCCCAAAATAAGACCCCAATAAGACCTCAGATCAGACCCCCAAACAGACCTCAGCTCAGATCCCAATATGAATGACCCCCAATCAGACCTCAGATAAGAGCCCCATGCCTCTCATCATCCCCCCCATAGCCTCAGCCCATAGTGCCTTTCATCAGCCCCCAGTGCCTTTTATCAGTCCCCAGCAGCCTCTTAAAAAAACAAGCCCTCACACAGCTACATTGGTGAAATTTTTTTTTTATGGCCCCTAAAAACAATACATGTTACAAAATCCCGTTGCCGCTCCTGAGTGCTGCTGTACCCCCAAACAGCGGTTTACGACCACATACATGGTGGTGTCAAATTCAGGAAAAAATGCATTACAAATTGTGGGGTGCATTTTCTCCTGTTACCCCTTGTGAAAATAAAAAAAATTGGGAATAAGGCAACATTATATTTGAAAAAAAGTAAATTTTTCATTTTCACTGCCTTTTAAATTATATGAAACGCTTGTTGGGTCACTTCACCCCTAGATTTATTCCTTGAGGAGTGTAATTTCCAAAATGGGGTCCCTTTTTGGGGGTTTCTTTCTAGGGGTACCGCAGGGACTCTTCAAATGTGACATGGCACCTGAAAACCATTCTAGCAAAAGCTGCCCTCCTTTAACAACAACTCCTTTCCTTCTGTGTTCTGCCGTGTGCCCATACAGCAGTTTACGACCACAGATGGGGTGTTTTTGTAAATCGCAGTATCAGGGTAATAAATATTGAGGTTTGTTTGGCTGTAAACCCTTGCTGTTTTACAGGAAAAATGTATTAAAATGGAAAATCTGCACAAAAGAATGAAATTTCAAAATTTCCCGTGCATTTTGCTTGAATACTTGTGGAACACCTAAAGGGTTAACATAGTTTGTAAAATCAGTTTTGAATAACTTGAGGGGTGTCCTTTCTAAAATGGGGTCATTTATGGGTAGTTTTTACTATGTGAGCTTTACAAATTGACTTCATAACTGAACTGCCCCTTAAAAAATTGTGTTTTGGCAATTTTCTTAAAAGCATCAACTTCTAAGCCTTCTAACTTCCTGAAAAACTAAAATGACATTTAAAACATGATGCAAACATAAAGTAGACATATGGGGAATGTTAAATAATAACAATTTTATTAAGTATCACTATGAAGCTTAAAAACTGAGAAATTCTAATTTTGAAAGTAGCAAATGTTTCCAAATTTTTAGCAAATTTAACATCCAGATCCAGCGGGACAGTCCCGCATTGCAGTGGCTGTCCCACGGTCCTGGTACGGGGGAGGTATGTCACACTTTCTGGCAGCTGTCCCTGCTTCCATAGGAAGCAGAGACAGCGGCCTGTAATGATGAAGCAGGACCGTCCATCAGTTCTCTGCTACATCATTCCTGCCCTCTGTCTGGGCTCTACACTGCAGGTCTGGGCAGGGGGCGTGACAGGGGGCAGGACAAGGTGGAAGCTCCATGTGTGGACTGCTGTTGGTGTTGCTGCTGAGTAGAGATGGCCCGAACTATCCGCCGGCGAACAGTTCCCGGCGAACATAGCTTGTTCGCGTTCGCCTCAACGGGCGAACACATGCGATGTTCGGTCCGCCCCCTATACATCATCATTGAGCAAACTTTGACCCTGTACCTCACAGTCAGCAGACACATTCCAGCCAATCAGCAGCATACCCTCCCTCCCAGACCCTCCCACCTCCTGCACAGCATCCATTTTAGATTCATTCTGAAGCTGCAGTCTTTGTGAGAGGAGGGAGAGTGTAGTTGCTGCTGATTTAATAGGGAAATCGATAGCTAGGCTAGTGAATTCAGTGTCCACTCCAGTCCTGAAAGACTCATCTGATCTCTGCTGTAAGGACAGCGTCCTGACAGCACCCCAAAAGCCCTTTTAGGGCTGCAACATTAGTCTGCTTTTTTTTCTCCATATACATATTGCAGTTGCCTGGCCTGCCTGTGTGTGAGGAGCTGCAGGCCCACAGACTGTAGTGTGCCCACTGCCAGTGCCCACCCCTGTCATCCCATGTGGCACAGTACTTTGCATAAAATAAAAGGCATTTAATTTTTACACTTTAATCTAAGGTTAGTTGCCTGCCAGTGTGTGTCAGGCTGACTTCCACTGACTGTAGTGTGCCCACTGCCAGTGCCCACCACTCATACCGGCTGGCACAGGACTTTGCATTAAAAAAAGGCATTCAATTTTTACACTTTAGTGTAATTTCAGTTGCTTGCCTGCTGCCAGTGTGTGTCAGGCCGACTTCCACTGACTGTAGTGTGCCCACTGCCAGTGCCTACCCCTGTCATCCCGTGTGGCACAGGACTTTGCATCAAAAAAAGGCATTTCATTTTTACACTTTAGTGTTATTTCAGTTGCTTGTCTGCTGCCAGTTTGTGTCAGGCCCACTTCCACAGACTGTAGTGTGCCCACTGCCAGTGCCAACCACTGATACCGGGTGGCACAGTAGCTTGCCGATAAATAAGGCATTTCATTTTTAGACAGTAGTCTAAATTCAGTTGCTTGCCTGCTGCCAGTGTGTGTCAGGCCCACTTCCACAGACTGTAGTGTGCCCACTGCCAGTGCCAACCACTGATACCGGGTGGCACAGTAGCTTGCCGATAAATAAGGCATTTCATTTTTAGACAGTAGTCTAAATTCAGTTGCTTGCCTGCTGCCAGTGTGTATCAGGCCCACTTCCACAGACTGTAGTGTGCCCACTGCCAGTGCCAACCACTGATACCGGGTGGCACTGTAGCTTACCGATGAATAAGGCATTTCATTTTTAGACAGTAGTCTAAATTCAGTTGCTTGCCTGCTGCCAGTGTGTGTCAGCCCCACTTCCACAGACTGTAGTGTGCCCACTGCCAGTGCCAACCACTGATACCGGGTGGCACAGTAGCTTGCCGATAAATAAGGCATTTCATTTTTAGACAGTAGTCTAAATTCAGTTGCTTGCCTGCTGCCAGTGTGTGTCAGGCCCACTTCCACAGACAGTAGTGTGCCAACCACTGATACCGGGTGGCACAGTAGCTTGCCTATAAATAAGGCATTTCATTTTTAGACAGTAGTCTAAATTCAGTTGCTTGCCTGCTGCCAGTGTGTGTCAGGCCCACTTCCACAGACTGTAGTGTGCCCACTGCCAGTGCCAACCACTGATACCGGGTGGCACAGCAGCTTGCCGATAAATAAGGCATTTAATTTTTAGACAGTAGTCTAAATTCAGTTGCTTGCCTGCTGCCAGTGTGTGTCAGGCCCACTTCCACAGACTGTAGTGTGCCCACTGCCAGTGCCAACCACTGATACCGGGTGGCACAGTAGCTTGCCGATAAATAAGGCATTTCATTTTTAGACAGTAGTCTAAATTCAGTTGCTTGCCTGCTGCCAGTGTGTGTCAGGCCCACTTCCACAGACTGTAGTGTGCCCACTGCCAGTGCCAAACACTGATACCGGGTTGCACAGTAGCTTGCCGATAAATAAGGCATTTACTTTTTAGACAGTAGTCTAAATTCAGTTGCTTGCCTGCTGCCAGTGTGTGTCAGGCCCACTTCCACAGACTGTAGTGTGCCCACTGCCAGTGCCAACCACTCATACCGGGTGGCACAGTACCTAGCACGCGTAGTACCACTTATCTAAAAAAAAAAATGACAGGCAGAGGCAGGCCACCCCGCAGGGGCCGTCGTGGTTGTGGTGCTGTGATTTCCACTGTCCCTGGAATAATGCCTAGTGTTCAGAGGCCACGTACCCTGAACCTGAAAAATTCTGAGGACATAGTTGACTGGCTTAGACAGGACACCCAATCTTCAACAGCTTCCGCTAAGAACCTTGACGCACCATCCTCCTCCAGCTCAGCTTTGGTCACCTGCTCTCAAGTTACCACGCACCCACCCGCCGCCACCACCACCACAGCCACCACAGCCGCTTCACTTGATCCATCAGAGGAGTTATTTACACATCAGTTGGATGCAATTAGTGATGCGCAACCATTATTGCCAGATGATGTAGATTACAGGGATATGTCTCAGTCAGGCAGGATTACACACATGGACGTACAGGGTGATGATGATGATGATGTTGTACCCGCTGCTGCTTGCTTTGCTGAGGTGTCAGATACAAGTGAAGCGGTTGATGATGACGATGTGTCCACGGATGCCACGTGGGTGCCTGCTCGAAGAGAAGAAGAGGGGGAAAGTTCAGATGGGGAAACAGAGAGAATGAGGAGACGAGTTGGAAGCAGGGGGAGGTCGTCGCAAGGAGTTAGTGGCACAGTCAGACAGCATGTATCGGCACCTGGGGTCAGCCAGACAGCACGCCAGTCAACGCATGCTGTTGCCACCACCAGAATGCCGTCATTGCAAAGCTCAGCAGTATGGCATTTTTTTTGTGTGTCTGCCTCTGATAACAGCAATGCCATTTGCAACCTGTGCCAAAAGAAACTGAGTCGTGGGAAGTCCAACACCCACCTTGGTACAACTGCTTTGCGAAGGTACATGATATCACATCACAAACGCCTATGGGATCAACACATGAGTACAAGCAGCACACAAACTCAAAGCCACCATGCTCCTCCTGGTCCAGCATCTTCAGCCACGTCAACCACTGCTGTCCTCCCTGCCCCCTCTCAACCAACCGCCACTCCTCCTCTCACCTTCAGCAGTTCCTGCTCATCTGCCCACAGTCAGGTGTCTGTCAAGGACATGTTTGAGCGTAAAAAGCCAATGTCACAGAATCACCCCCTTGCCCGGCGACTGACAGCTGGCTTGACGGAACTCTTAGCCCGCCAGCTTTTACCATACCAGCTGGTGGAGTCTGAGGCCTTCAAAAAATTTGTCGCTATTGGGACACCACAGTGGAAGGTACCCGGACGAATTTTTTTTTCAAAAAAGGCAATCCCAAACCTTTACCATGTCATTGAAAAGGAAGTCATGGCATCTCTGGCATACAGTGTTGGGGCAAGGGTCCATCTGACCACTGATACCTGGTCTGCAAAGCACGGTCAGGGCAGGTATATCACGTACACTGCGCATTGGGTCAACCTGCTGATGGCTCCTCTACTCCTACTCCATCCTCTTCGATATCCTCCTCGGCTGAGTCCTCTTCTTCTGCGGTGTCTGGCTGCACATCAACTGAATCCCCCCAGCTCCCCAGGGGCTATTCCACATCCCGGATATGACAGTGTCACGCTGTCTTGGGGTTGACTTGCCTGAAAGCAGAGAGCCACACAGGACCAGCACTCCTGTCCGCCCTGAACGCACAGGTGGATCAGTGGCTGACCCCGCACCAACTGGAGATCGGCAAAGTGGTGTGTGACAATGGTACAAATTTGTTGTCGGCATTGAATTTAGGCAAGTTGTCACATGTGCCGTGCATGGCACATGTGTTGAATCCCATCGTACAACGCTTTGTGTCTAAGTACCCAGGCTTACAGGACGTCCTCAAGCAGGCCAGGAAGGTGTGTGGCCATTTCAGGCGTTCCTACACGGCCATGGCGCACTTTTCCGATATTCAGCAGTGAAACAACATGCCAGTGAGGCGCTTGATTTGCGACAGCCCAACACGTTGGAATTCAACACTCCTAATGTTCGACCGCCTGCTCCAACAAGAAAAAGCCGTCAACGAGTATTTGTATGACCGGGGTGCTAGGACAGCCTCTGCAGAGCTGGGAATTTTTTTGCCACGTTACTGGACGCTCATGCGCAATGCCTGTAGGCTCATGCGTCCTTTTGAGGAGGTGACAAACCTAGTCAGTCGCACTGAAGGCACCATCAGCGACCTCATCCAATTTGTTTTCTTCCTGGAGCGTGCCCTGCGAAGAGTGCTGGATCAGGCTGTAGATGAGCGTGAAGAGGAAGAGGAAGAGTTGTGGTCACCATCACCACCAGAAACAGCCTTGTCATCATCGCTTGCCGGACCTACTGCAACGCTGGAAGAGGAGTATGAGGAAGAGGAGTCAGAGGAGGAATGTGGCGGCTTTGAGGAGGAGGAAGACCAACCACAGCAGACACCCCAGGGTGCTCGTTGTTGTCACCTATCTGGGACCCATGGTGTTGTACGTGGCTGGGGGGAAGAACAGACCGTCAATGACATCAGTGAGGACGAGGAACGGGAAATGAGTAGCTCTGCATCCAACCTTGTTCAAATGGGGTCTTTCATGCTGTCATGTCTGTTGAGGGACCCACGTATAAAAAGGATGAAGGAGAACGACCTGTACTGGGTGGCCACGCTACTTGACCCCCGGTATAAGCAGAAAGTGGCAGAAATGTTACCAAATTACCGAAAGTCGGAAAGAATGCAGCAGTTCAAAACCAAACAAAAAAATATGCTTTACACAGCTTATAAGGGGGATGTCACAGCACAACGGGAATCTAACAGGGGAAGAGGTGAGTGTAATCCTCCTCCTACCACGGTGGCAAGGACTGGACGATTTACAGATGTGTTGTTGATGGAGGACATGCGGAGCTTTTTCAGTCCTACTCATCGCCACAGGCCTTCGGGATCCAGCCTTAGAGAACGACTCGACCGACAGGTAGCAGACTACCTCACCTTAACAGCAGATATCGACACTCTGAGGAGCAATGAACCCTTTCACTACTGGGTGTGCAGGCTTGACCTGTGGCCTGAGCTATCCCAGTTTGCGATAGAACTTCAGGCCTGCCCTGCTTCAAGTGTCCTGTCAGAAAGGACCTTCAGTGCAGCAGGAGGCATTGTCACTGACAAGAGAAGTCGCCTCGGTCAAAAAAGTGTTGATTACCTCACCTTCATAAAGATGAATGAGGCATGGATCCTGAAGGGACTGACAGTGGGGGATACGTTTGACTAACAAAAGGCCTGATGACATGCCTTGGCCTCAAAATGGTCCCCACGCTGCTGTATTTAATGTCTGCATACCGGATGACTTTCGTGAATTCTTCACCACCAACTAGGGTTCAAGCCGCAATGTTTTAGTCACTTTTCTGCCTGGAAAACATAAATTTTTCCGGCCGCTGCTACAATAGCGGCTGCAACAATGCCATTATTTTTCAGGCATATGTACATGCCTAATTTTTCTGTCCTATGGTGCAGCACTGTGGCTGCAAAAACAAACCAAAAAAAAAAGGCACATACAAGTGTCAATTCCCCTTCGTGATCGTTACCTTGTTGTGGTGAAGGGGCTTGCGTATCACAATGAAGCAATCATCACCTCTATGAGTGTGGTGGCAATGTTGCCACACCCCAGATGATAAGGCCGTTGCTTCATTATGGTCAGACCAAAAGCGATCGGACGGCTGGATAATATTTCATAGAAAAACATTAATTTACCTTTTTTTTTATATGTGGTATGGGTTTTTAATACATAAAATAAAAAATCATAATAAAGTCTCTTAATAGTTTATTAGAAATGATGCAGACAATTAAAAAATCCCCATCAATTCCAATACAAAGCAAGTACAGAGCTCAGAACTAAATTATTTCATGATGTCGTAATGGTTCGCTAATTCGACAATGGTTAATCAATTCGACCGGATAGGGTCCGTAACAGGGATTAAACTGATAGGAATAGTACTAGTTAAGACACCACTCATATAGGGTGTCACAGCACATTGCTCTGTGCATGCGCAGTGCCCCAATTTGGGAGTATGAGGACCGACCAAGCTGCTTTTTCCATCTCCCGGTTCCTGAAATCAATTCAGTTTGGTGTATGAGAGTTTGGTCTGTCACTGTGAAGGCAGTCGAAGGTACCCGGCCTAAAAAAATTTTCACAAAAGGCAATCCCTGATATGGTATGTAACAGGGAATAAACTGATGAGAATAGTACTACAGAAAATACCACTCATATCGGGTGTGACAGTAAATTGCACGGCGCAGACGCAGTCACCGTGGTTTAAAACAGAGTGGAGGGAGCCAGCGTTTTTTTAACCATCTCCACGTTCGAAAAATCAATTCAATAAATGACCCCCAGATTGGGGACGTTAGAGGGATTAAACTGATGAGAATAGTACTACAGAAAATACCACTCATATCGGGTGTGACAGTAAATTGCACGGCGCAGACGCAGTGACCGTGGATAAAAACAAAGGGGAGGGAGCCAGCGTTTTTTTAACCATCTCCCCGTTCGAAAAATCAATTCAATTCACCTTTCGGGGACCCTTGGTGTTGTACGTGGCTGGGTGGAGAAAGAAACCTTCAATGACATCATCGGGACGTGGCTAGCTTGGTATCCAACCTTGTGCAAATGGGGAGTTTGCGGTTCTGCAAATGGACTGTTTGCGGTTGTTTGCGGTGCATTAAAAGGGGAGTTTGGTCTGTCAATATCTGTAAAGTGGGCGTAACCCTTACACTACCTGATCGATACAACATCATACCTGATCGTATACACACACTGGATGTTTTAAAGCATGTTATTCCAAACAATTTAGGAATGTTAGTTAATTTATGCCTTTTATGGATTAAAACCCGACTCTGCGTCCACTACGTAATTTTCCATGGGAGTTTTGCCATAGACCCCCCTCCGGCATGCCACAGTCCAGGTGTTAGACCCCTTGAAACAACTTTCCCATCACTATTGTGGCCAGAAAGAGTCCCTGTGGGTTTTAAAATTCGCCTGCCAATTGAAGTCTATGGCGGTTCGCCCGGTTCGCCCATTCGCGAACATTTGCGGAAGTTCGCGTTCGCTGTTCGCAAACGGAAAATTTTATGTTCACGACATCACTACTGCTGAGGAACGAGGTAAGTATGTGAAGTTTTTTTTTTT
This sequence comes from Bufotes viridis, assembly GCA_033119425.1. Lineage (NCBI taxonomy): Eukaryota > Metazoa > Chordata > Amphibia > Anura > Bufonidae > Bufotes > Bufotes viridis. The sequence goes on from CM065591.1 coordinate 430,419,419, forward strand.
TTTGCTTGTGAAGGGGGCACAGCACTGGGCATATCACTGGGAGGGGGCACAGCACTGGGCATATCCTTGTGAGGGGACACAGCTGGGCATAATACTGTTAGGGGGCACATAACTGGTATAACTACTGTGAGGGGCACATATCTGGGTGTAACTACTGTGAGGGGGCACAATGTGGGCATAAATACTGTGCGGTGCAATAAAGGGGAATAACTACTATGTGGGGGCAAAGTGATGGTAAAAAGACAGACAGCAGTGGCATGATGGAGGCGGAAGCAGCAGCTGTACAGAACGTGTTGGTTGTGAGTTTGCATTAGTGACATGATAAGGGTGGCAGCAGCAGCCTTTCAGAAAGTGATGGTAGACAGGAAACAGTGATATAATGGAAGCAGCAGCAGCTGCCGTACAGGACATGATGGTAGGCAGGTCATAGCATTGGCATGATGCAGGTGACAGCAGCAGCTGTACAGAATGTGATGGTAGACAGACAGACAGCAACAGTGGCAAGATGGGGCACCTCAAGCAAGACTAGATCAATTCATCAAAATCAACCAGAGAAGTGTGAAAATTCTTCTGAATCCAGGCTTTGTTCATTTTAACAAAAGTGATGCTTTGGACATTGGCGGAGAACAACTTGGTCTGTTTGGGTATCATTATGCACCCCGTCTTGCAGATGACACTGGAGGCTGGGCGAGAAAGAGAGCATGCTGTGCCAGTTCAGACCACTGGTCTCATATGCCTGCCCAGAAATCCACGAGATTAGGGAACAGGGTATACAACAGAGACTGGCCATAGTGTAGGTAGTCCTGAACCAGAGGTTGAGAAGTTGTCGGCTTGCTGGTGTGGCACTTTGAAAAACTGCTCCATCATGTTGAGATGACTGAAATGGCTGCAGTTGCTGCTATGGCTACTGCTTCTTGTGGCGGCCGGAGGGGGAGTGACTCTGCTCGGGGCAGAGAGGGGCCTCCATTTCAGACATGCTGGAGGCAGGGGCCTGGTCGCCATAAGCTGCAGCAAGCTGCGTGCACAGTGTTTTCTGGTAATATTGTAATTTGTCCTCCCATTCTGCGAGAAGAAAACATTCCCCAATTTTGCCCAAGTAACGAGGGTGTAAAAGCATGGCTATCCAGCAAACATCAAGCTGCTTGATGTCAACAATATGCGTGTCACCGCGTAAACAAGTGAGCTTAGAGGTCACCATCCTCCTCCTCCATGGCAGATTCCCTTTGTGTGTCCCCAACTATTGGGCGGGCGGCAAGATGCATCAGCTCCTCTTCTTCCGCTGTGGTACCTGCTGCATGAGCGTCAGCATCTGTTCTAAGATAAATATGAGAGGGATGATATTGTTCAAGCTGCAGCTGTCTCTGCTGACAAACTTAGTGGCCTCCTCAAAGGTGTCTCGGATGAGCTGCCACTTCCTGACCTCGACGCATCACATGTTCCCTGCTGCTGATGCTGTCTTGTGCATGACAAAATTGTTCATGGCTTTCCTCCGCTCGTACGGATGCTCGAGCATGTGCAATGTCGATTTTCCAGTGAGCTGGCATGTCACAGATTAATCTGTGTAGCGGCAGCTCATTTCGTCGCTGCGTTCCTCGTCACATAAGTATGGCTGAAGTGCTTGCACAGTCTCCTGGACTTTGACAGCACCTTACATAAGCCAGTGTACTTATTCAGAAAGCGCTGCACCACTAGGTTGATGATGTGCACCATGCAGGGAGCATGTGTTATTTCACCCAGGTTCAGGGCGACCATGATGTTGCGCCAATTGTGGCTGATCATGTTGTCCAGTTGGAGTCAGTGGAGTCGTGGGGTGATCAAGCAGGACGTTAGCTGCTTGATGAACTTGAGCAACTGCTTGCCATTGTGGCTACACTCTCCCAGACCGATCAGTGCAGTAGAATTATAGTACTTAAAAAGGAGGTCAGAGTTACACAAAGTCTTTTTTACTAAGTCCAATGTAGAAATTGAAATAAATACATTAGCAGCAGACTACTGTCACCAGGATCAACCCTATTAAACAAGACATACTGGCTGGTAGGGCTCATCATGCTGATCAAAACTATATTTTTCTTTTTGTTCTACTGTCTCGTGCATGACAAAATCGTTCATGGCTTTCCTCCGCTCGTACAGATGCTCGAGCATGTGCAATGTCGATTTTCCAGTGAGTTGGCATGTCACGGATTAATCTGTGTAGCGGCAGCTTGTTCTGTCGCTGCGTTCCTTGTCACATAAGAATGGCTGAAGTGCTTGCACAGTCTCCTGGACTTTAACAGCACCTTGCACAAGCCAGTGTACTTATTCAGAAAGCGCTGCACCACTAGGTTGATGATGTGCACTGGCTGGTAGGGCTCATCATGTTGATTAAAACTATATTTTTCTTTTGTCTGACTCTTCTCAGGTGGCCATGACTCTTTTCCAGGCCCAGTCAATGATTGTGATGTTGATTCTCAGCAACCACTAACTTTTAACATATAAATAACAGAGCGCTGAAATCAACTCCCCTAACTCTACTTTATTCGGCCATTAGTATGGGCAGAATAGAGTTGATGCCAGGTTCCCTTTAAGCACAATTCTTCTCTAGCACCAGCAAGGACATGGAGGAAGGTTGGTTGGTGGCAATTTCAGCACTTAGGTGATGCTGGCCTAGTGGTCATTTGGTGATGGGTGATTTAGCTGTACCCCTCACCTTACAGCAGTTTAGCTGTTCACTCACTCTGCTGTCTAGAATCTTAAGGCTTTCCTTAAGGAGAATTTTGGTATTTCTCCCTGAAAAATTATGTATCAGGAGCAGGAGCACTGCAAGGAGCTTCCTCTCTTCTCTGTACTAGACAGGAACACCCCTCATGGCAGGGAGCAGGAAAACACTGTAGAATTCATAATACAACAATAAACAACTTGTAGTACCCCTAGGTCTGGGATACTACCCTACTACTGTAAATGGCCCATGGTAGGTTGGAGGCCTGGTATAGATGCTGCACTGTCCAGATGTTACACCTCTGGCCTTGAGATACAAAAATTTAAATGACCGTTAGAGTAATATTTGACCACACAATATCCTGATATTTCCCTGAACTGAACAGATAATCCGACTACTAACAAAAGTTTTCAAAATACATTTGGCCTGGAGGAGGTTTGTTAAGTTTATTCTAAAATACGATTTATATAGAGCATTATTTTACGTCATGGAAACTGTGACAGCTCCTGTCCTACTTTTGTGAAAAAGAAACAGAAAAATTCAGATGCAGAATTATGGAACAGATTGATATGATAGAAAAAGCTGTTAAAGCAACAAATTAAAACTCTGCTGACTCATTCCTACCCCGAAGTGCAAAATGCAAAATAGAATAAGCATGCCTTTAAAGAGACGCTACCAAAATATAGAAATGTAACGATGTAGTGTGCTGCCCTATACTGGCATGGCCCATAAAAAAATATGGTGTACCTGATTAACCCCTTCAAGACCAAGACCAAGCCAGTTTTCACCTTAAGGACCAGGCCACATTTTGAAAATCTGAAATGTTTCACCTTATGTGGTAATAAGTCTGGAATGATTTTACTTTTCTAAGGGATTCTGTGACATATTGTACTTCATGTTATTGGTAAATTTCCTTCGATATGTTTTACCTTTATTTATAAAAAAATCCCAAATTTACGGAAAATTTAGAAAAATTCACTATTTTCTAAATTTGAATTCCTCCGCTTTTAAATCGGATAGTGAAACCTCATAAAACTGTTATAACTTAACATTCCCCATATGTCTACTTAATGTAGGCATCATTTGGTAAATGTAATTTTATTTTTTAGGACGTTAGAAGGCTTTAAATGTTAGAAGCAATTTTCCAAACCCAATTTTTAAGGACCAGTTCAGATATGAAGTCATTTTGTGGTGCTTACATAGTAGAAATCACCCATAAATGACTCCATTTTAGAACCTATTTACCTCACATTTTTTAAAACTGATTTTACAAACCCTTTAGGTGTTCCATAAGAATTAAAGGAAAATGCAGATTTTCCATTTTTATCAATTTTTCCTGTAACACAGCAAGGGTTGACAGCCAAACAAAACTAAATATTTATTTCATTGATTCTGAAGTATACAGAAACATCCCATAGGGGAGGATACAGGAGGTGCCGAGATTGCAGTGTATTGTGCTAGGTATGCAATTCTATCTATTTATTCCTGTGATGCTAGTAGGATAAGGAATTTGATGAAATATGCACTGTCACTTTATTGTTGAAATCACATTGCTAGCAGGATTTTATTAGATATAAAGGGCATTTTCCCCGGTGTTTAGTGACATACTAATGCCATAACTGCTGTGGTTATATATACCTCTGTATTGGTGGATTATACGGCCTCATTGTAAAATCTTTTCACCAACCATACATATATGTTTTTTTAAATATGGTAAATACTAATTTTAAAATGAATTTAATAAAGTGATATATTTTATTCCCGGATTTGTTGGCTTTTTTGTGTACCCATATGTGGTAGTAAACTGCTGTATGGACATACGGCAGGGCGCAGAAGGGAAGGAGCACCATGTCGATTTTTGACAACATATTTTACTGGGATAATTTTAAGTTGCCATGTCTCATTTGAAGACTCTCTGATGCACCTCTACAGTAGAAACTCCCAAAAAGTGACCCATTTTGGAATCTACAGGATAAGGTGAATGTTTTATTGGTAGTATTTTGAGGTACATACGGTATGATTTTTGATCACTCGATATTACGCTTTTTGGGAGGCAAGGGAGGCAAGGTAAATCGCTGTTGCAGCACCGTTTTTTTTATTTTTACTCTGGAAAGGATAGATCATGTATTTTTTTTTATAGAGCAGGTTGATACGTACGTAATAATACCAAATATGTGTATGTATCATTCAATATTACTCTATTACTTTTTTATTGTACATAATTTTATAAGGTGAAAGGGCATTTTTTTTACTTGAAACTTTTATTTTTTTTTATTATAAAAAACTCTTTTTTTCACATTTTATTTTTGTCCCACTATGGGACTTCAACTTTTCAGGGTTTGATCCCTGTTTCAATGCAGTACAATACATGCTCTACTGTACAGCCTGGGGGCTGGATCTCCTAGGCTTCCATAGATGGCAGGTTCCGATGTCTGTGTAAAGCATCGGAGCTGCTATAGCAACCATTGGCACCCTGTTACTGCAGAGCAGGGGGCCGATGGAGTCAAAGGAAGCCCCCTTACTCTGTAAGCCCTGCAACTGCCTGTAAAGGGTTAATCCACTGGCATTTTCAGTGATGCCGGCTGATATAGTGGGGCCCGACTGTCAGTAACAGCTGGGCCCGTGCTGGTGATCGGGCGAGCGCAGACCACATTCCCTCACGTACATGTACATGAAAATGTGGCAAGGGGTTAAATGTACCAAATGTCCTACTAGGGATATATAGATATATCTATATATCTATGAAACTGAAATTCTTAGAACAAGAATGAACTCTCATCACCACACAATAAAAGAAGAAAGGAATGTATTGGCTGTACCAAAGCACTTTTGCAGCCACGACCACAACATCACAGTAATAAGTTTTGATATTAAAAAGGGAATTGACTTTCATATCTAAGAATGACAGGATAGTCTGGGAGTACAAGCATATGACAATCTTTGACATACTCAGATCAGGAGTGAATGCATTGTATGGATTTATGCCATTCTACATCGTTCCTGGATTCTTCAAATTCATGAACAGGATATATATCAGGGGACAATAAAACTTTCACACTTATAAAATTCGAATCCAGGGTGGTAGTATAGAAGCCCATGGCATATCACGCTCCTTTTAGTCTATAGCATGCACATCATATTGGGGTCACTTATTAAGACCGGCGTTTTAGACGTCATACGGCCTTGTGTTGGCGGTGGATCCGCCGAAGTTATGTAGAGGCGTTGGCCGATGTGTCTAAATCTATGCCAGCTCCCTTGCCGCTTAGAGTTAGACCATTTTTTGTGCCTAAAACAGGAGCAGAAAATGATGACTAATATGGGTCTGGCGTGAGTGGGGAAAAGTTGCAGATTGTGGTGCAAAGAACCTAATATAGGCCCTAAAATACACCTAATTTAGACATATTTCTGTAAATAACCCCCATTGTGTTGCTATAGCTGCTTTCTTTTACTCTTTCCCCAGCAATGATAGGTTTTCTTCCTGCTTCATGAAGGTAAAGTCTGGGAAGAGATCAGACAGTTTGCTGAGGTGAGTGTCCCTCACTGCATCAGGAAATGAACCTTTTTCTTCATGGCCTACTGGTCACACTGCTGGCACGGTCTGCTCTCGCTGGGCTTGTAGTTCTATGGGTGCCACCCAGATACAATGAGAAGGCTGTAGGCGCTTAGGGGGTCATTTATTATTAGATATACGCCTCTTTCTGTCTTACAAAGATGTAGTCTATGGATAGATACCCATCCAGTGTGCAGTCTTCAGTGCATCCAAAATCAATCTATGTATATTAAGATTTTTTAGCATATACACTGATCGAGGTAAAAAACATTGATTATCTTATGACAATGGCATCTGTCAAGGGGTAGGATATATTAGGCAGCATGCCAATTCTTGAAGTTGATGTGATGTAAGGTGGAAAAATTAGCAAATGTAAGAATCAGAGTGATTTTAAACAGGGAAAAGTGTGATGTCTAGACAACTGGATAAAACCTTTGTATGCAGTGATAACTGCCAACTAAAAGCTATCTAAGGAAGGATAACTGCCGTTGCCCCGGAGGAGCGGAGCAGAGGATGGGAGTAGTAGTGGCTCTGGCTGCAACTATTATTCACAGTGGCAATCCTCACACTGATGCTCCGTATGGCCAGGCAGTGACAGGAGGGCACACACTTTCTTTCCTGGGGGCACACCCGGATGTGGAGGTTCCTGCCTGATGGAAGTTAGGGTGCCCTTGGTGTCATGAGTATTGTATTTGAGAAAAGCAGGAGATGTAGCTTCTGTGGCCAGTGAATAATGCTGGAGTCAGTAACCAGGCCAGTTGAAGAAAATAGATGTCTCTCTTTTCTAAAGTGCACAAAAGGAGTTGTAGTACATGCAACTGTATAGAACACAGTTCCAAATAATTAATGCATATTCTCCCCTGATAGCAATTTATGGATATAAGTAAGGATGGGGGTTGTAGTATTCCTTTCCTCTATCTCTCCAAAGTATATCTGCTTAATTTAAGGCTGGCTACTATAAGGTTCTTGCAAACTTGTCTGTAATTCCCAGCTGAGGTGTTGTGCAGCCTGTATACATTGATTACCAATGTCCTGGGAGTCTAGAGGGTGTTATATACCAATTTCCAGGGCAATTAGAGTAACTTTGGTTCAGGTAGAAGTGATTTGGGTCCGAGCCGAACTTTTTCAAACATTTGGTGAACCTTAAACGAACCAAATGGCAAAAGGTTTGCACATCTGTACTTAGAAAACTTTATTTTTTAACAGTTAATTACACTAATTGCGTAACCTATGCGCTACTGTATGTGCACCTAAAAGTTGCTGTTTTCTTTCTTTCTTTATTTGTTTATTTCTCCTATTTTTTCTTTCTTTTGATAAATATAAATAAAGGTAAACTAAAATTGCCGCTGCTGGAAACTTTCAATTGGGCCCCTCCGTTATGACCCGAACAATTAATCGTATGTGTAGGGATTAATTATGTGTAGGGAGATTAACTTTAGGTGGTGTGAATGCTGAGTGAGGCAGCCATAGAAAAACCAACTCCGGGGTCAGTGATATATTTATAGAACATATATTATTTATAGCTTTCTCCACATCCTTCCAAAACTGAACTATCAGGGGCATGTCCACCAGATGAGTAGCGTAGTACCTTTTTCTATCCCACACCTCCAGCACCGGTCATTGGGTGAGAAACCTAGCGTGAATAGAAAATCTTGTGTTTTAAACCATCTCATGAAAACCTCGAAAGCAGTTGACTTTGTATTTAAACTGGCTTCCGGATTAGTATCAAATAGAATATGTGTTGTATACAACTGATACTTGTTTGTGCTTCTTTTATGGTCTGTATGGCAAATAAAATAAGAAAAAAGTTCTTTGCCATATGTTTTATAGACAAAAATGAATTGTTGGTCTAGAAACTATTAAAGAGGACCTGTCACTCCTCCTGACATGCCTGTTTTAAAAGCTCAATGCATTCCCCATGTAATAACAATTCTGGAACATCTTATGGCTCCATGTTGTGCCACTTCTTTATTATTTTTACTAGAAGTTATGAATGAATTGCTATTAGCCTTCAGTAAGGGTACAGAGGGGTGGTAACCAGTTGGGGTTGGGGGGTGTACCTGTACCAGTCTGAGAATGGAAGCACTAATTGGATAGAATGAGTCTGTGCAGGTACATCCTCTCCCAATTGGTAATACCCCTCTATATCCTTACTGCAGACTGCTAGAAATTCATTTATAACTTCTAGTAGAAATAATACAGGAATGGCACAACATTGAGCCATAAGACTAGATGTTCCAGAATTATTACATGGGGAAAGCATGAAGCTATTAAAACAGGCATGTCAGGAGCAGTGAAAGGTTCCTTTTTAAACACCTAATGAATAGTGATGAGCGGCAGGGGCAATATTTGAATTCGCGATATTTTGCGAATATTTGGGCGAATATTCGCCATATATTCGAAAATTCGCAAATTCGTAATCTCCAGTCATTATTTTCTTGCTTGCGAAAATTTGCATATAAAAAATTCGCATAAAACGAATATTCGCAATTGCGAATATATTTTGCCATATTCTAAATATTCAAGAATTTTTGAAGTGCCGATATTCGCGATTAAAATTCGCAATTCGAAAATTCGTGATCAACACTACTAATGAGTTGGGACAAAGTATGTGCATCTCTAATGTGACCAAAGAAAGGTTTCTTAGGCTACACAGAATTTTTGCTTCAGCTTTCAGCTTGTACACGTTTATAATTGATTTCAATAATGAATGCAATTCTCACGCTTGAGTCATATACAGACAGATGGAAAAGTGTTATCTGAACATGTTTTATACTATGCTAGCAAAAATTGTCTGCAATAGACATAAGCAGAATTATCATAGTTCAGTTTGTCTATTATGTGGGTAGGGATCTAAAATTACATTTTTGTAGCAATTTCTAACACCCATTTGTAATCTGCATCAAATGTAACTTACTACTGATGTTAGAGTCTCTTTTCTTTTTCTTGTATTACTTCTGCCCTAAAAAGTGCAATAACATCCTAGAAATATGTACAAAATAAGAAGTGTGAATGGAAAAGGTGCTCTGTAGACTTCTATTCTATATCAATTAGGAATGCTTTAAGAGTCAAAATGCCATAATCAAAGGCATTACACTTCTGTATGATATAAACTACACTAATGTATTAGTAAATGGGGGGGGGGGTGATGCCACAGCTCTGTATACTACACAATAACTATGAGAACCATTACCGTTTGCTCAACAAGACACATATCTTTGATTGGTATTCCATTGCAGCTGTAATGAGCATGTGCTAGAAGGTCTTCTGGGTGTTATCTTAACAAGAGTAGGACAATTTCCTCCTGGAGCTTGGTTAAAACCTACATTGCAATCCAAACCCCACCTGACAATAAAAGAGGGCATTCTTTATAGCATTCTGTAGACTAGATAAAAAAAGCCCATGCCATTGTCATTCAAAGTATGCCATCCTGTAATATTAAACCTCTGTTATCACCTTCTATGTCTACAACTACACCTCCTTTGGAAAGGACATGGCAAGAAATGCAAAGGTTTAACAAGCGTCTCACTTTCAGCCTCGGAACCACTTAGGACCAAACTACTATCACATTTTGGTGAACTGGGGAACTATTCCAGGTTTGACAAATCTTTTAAAATCTATCCCCCCCTCTCTGTTGGACCTGTAAATGAAGACCGAATTGGACCCAAGGAGTTGGAACTGATAGGTAGGTGGTAGTGCAGCGGGCCCCTGAGGAGCTGAGCGGAGGATGGGAGTGGTATTGGCTTTGATTGTCACAATCAATAATTGTGGCTTCCCCCAGACCGTTGCTCACTAGGGCTGTGAAAGGAGTGGGCACCATTTCTTTCCTTTGGCAACACCCTAATTCTGGGGCCTGCCTGATAGTAGTTGGGGTGCCTGTGATGTTAGGTGTTTGGATGGGTGCAAGGCAGTGAGTATAGAGTGCAGGGTCGACATATGAGTAAGACGTCAGTGACCAGGCCAGATTTAACAGAATAAAAGTTAATAAAAGGTAGTGCAAAATAGGAATTGTAGTACATTCAAATATTTCATCAAACAAAAATCAAGAAATAAGTAGTGATGTCGCGAACATAAAATTTTCAGTTCGCGAACAGCGAACGCGAACTTCCGCAAATGTTCGCGAACATGCGAACAGTGCGAACCGCCATAGACTTCAATAGACAGGCGAATTTTAAAAACCAAAGGGACTCCTTCTGGCCACAATAGTGATGGAAAAGTTGTTTCAAGGGGACTAACACCTGGACTGTGGCATGCCGGAAGGGGATCCATGGCAAAACTCCCATGGAAAAATATCTAGTTGACGCAGAATGTGGTAAGTTGTAATCGCAATGCGATTAATACAGGTTATATTAATCGCATTGTGATTACAACTTAGATCTGAGTTCCTAATGGATGTATTGCTAGAATATAACGAAGATTGAGAATAGGAACCCAGCTGTAAGTTGAATTCGCAATGCGATTAATATAACCTGTATTAATCGCATTGCGATTACAACTACTAAGATGGATGCCATCCTTGCTTTTTGATGGGAGGTGGGAGGGTCTGGGAGGGAGACTGATGTACTAGCCCTAAAAAGGGCTTTTTGGGGTGCTGTCAGGACGCAGCCCTACAGCAGAGATCTGATGAGTCTTTCAGGACTGGAGTGGACACTGAATAAACTAGCCTAGCTATCAATTTCCCTATTAAATCTCAGCAGCAATTACACTCTCCCTCCTCTCACTAAGACTGCAGCTTCCGAATGAATCTAAAATGGATGCTGTGTCCAGGAGATGGGAGGGTCTGGGAGGGAGGGTATGCTAATTGGCTGGAATGTGTCTGCTGACTGTGAGGTACAGGGTCAAAGTTTACTCAATGATAGGGGGTGGACCTAACATCGCATATGTTCGCCCGCCGCGACGAACGCGCACAAGCTATGTTCGCCGGGAACTACTGCCGGTGAATAGTTTGGGAGTTGGGACATCATATTTGCGAACTTAACTTAGAGATGGGTTCCTAATGGTTGTATTGCTAGAATATAACTAAGATTGGGAATTTAGCTCTATATTCTCAATCTTCGTTATATAATTCTAGCAATACAACCATTAGGAAACCCAGATCTAAGTTGAATTTGCAATGCGATTAATATAACCTGCATTAATCGCATTGCGAATTCAACTTAGAGCTGAGTTCCTAATGGTTGTTGTATTGCTAGAATATACGTTATATTCTAGCAATACAACCATTAGGAACTCAGCTCTACGTTGTAATCGCAATGCGAATAATACTTACAATTATTAATCGCTTGCGAATCCATTTAATGCCTCTATTTGATTGAATATGACGGTTGACTATGACTACCACCAATGTTCTGCTGCCCCCGAGGCAAGATATCTGAACCCCCAGGGGCCATTTGGGCGTTTTTGATAGAAAACGCATCAAAAACGCATTTGCGTTTTTTAATTTTTTAATTTTTAGTTTAATTTTTTGTGTATTTTGCCACATTTGGTTGCATATTTACATTTGGTATAGGCAAATATGGTAGTCTAGATCATTACTCTGCCCAAATCTATATTCAGCTACATGGCTTAGAAAATATGCTGTCAAACAATGATCCTAGGTTTTGGTATAGACACATGATCTAGACTACCATATTTGCCTATACCAAATGTAAATATGCAACCAAATGTGGCAAAATACACAAAAGAATAAACTAAAAATGAAAAATTATAAAAACGCAGATGCGTTTTTATGCGTTTTTATGCGTTTCTATTAAAAATGCCCAAATGGCCCCTGGGGGTTCAGATATCTTGCTTTGGAGGCAGCAGAACGTTGGTGGTAGTCATAGTCAACCGTCATATACAATCAAACAGAGGCATCAAATGGATTCGCAGAGCGATTAATAATTCTAAGTATTATTCGCATTATGACTACAACTTAAAGCTGAGTTCTAATGGTTGTATTGCTAGAATATAACGTATATTCTAGCAATGCAACAACCATTAGGAACTCAGCTCTAAGTTGAATTCGCAATGAGATTAATGCAGGTTATATTAATCGCATTGCAAATTCAACTTAGATCTGAGTTCCTAATGGTTTTATTGCTAGAATATAATGAAGATTGAGAATATAGTGCTATATTTGTTATCTTCGTTAATATATTCTAGCAATACAACCATTTGGAACTCAGATCTAAGTTGTAATCGCAATGCGAATAATACAGGTTATATTAATCGCATTGCGATTTACAATTACTAACACTGCAGCTTCAGAATGAATGTAAGATGGATCCTATCCTTGCGTTTAGATAGGAGGTGGGAGGGTCTGGGAGGGAGGGTATGCTGATTGGCTGGAATGTGTCTGCTGACTGTGAGGTACAGGGTCAAAGTTTGCTCAATGATAAAGTATAGGGGCGAACGCGAATATCGAATATGTTCGCCCGGCAGAGGCGAACGCGAACAAGCTATGTTCGCCGGGAACTGTTCGCCGGCGAATAGTTCGGGCCATCTCTAGAAATAAGATGTATATCTATATTTCACGCAGAATGTAACAAATAGAAAGTAATCAGGGCTGATGTGACAAGGAGTCAATATTTAAAATACCTTTTATTAGCTCCTTAGAGAGGTAAGGATATGTATAGTTCCCAAATTTTGCTAAAAAGCTAGGGACAGTCACATATAGAAGACAAAAAAATGATGATAAATTGGCGCATGGATGCTGGCACCAATAGTCTAAGTGGGGAAGGGGAAGGATGAATCTGTCCCTATATCACCCTATCTACCCCTCAGCACAGAGACACCCCCTAGTGGTAGAGGTTCCCTGCCCCCGTACCTACGGCTATAAAACCCTATAAGCCCTACGCAAGGTGGCTACCTGGAAGGAAATGTGTCCTGGCTCCACCTGTGTTAGGGAAAACCCGACGCGTTTATCCTCAGGCAGAGGTTCATCAGGGGGCAATATATGCGAATACTTAGGTACAAAAAAACAAACAAATAGAAAAATGACATTACTGCCAAAATGATACTTAGCTCTAGCTAGAGTGGTCCCCACCTGGGTACAATGCCTCAGTATGTAATAGTCCTAGAAAAGAATTATAGGATGTACTCATAAGTCAACTATGCAACGCCAGATTAGACCAAAGCAGTCAATTGGACTTCTTTTTTTTTGTCTTCTATATGCGATGTCCCTAGCTTTTTGGCAAAATTTGGGAACTATACGTATCCTTACCTCTCTAAGGAGCTAATGGAGATACAAGAAAAAAAGGAAGTTAATCCAATCTTGATTGGGACCAAACAAGATAGGAAATACAGGGCGCCACAGGTGGGAGAGGATGAAAAGGTTGGTTAACAGAAGGCGGCTCACCTATAGTATTCCAAAACTGGAGTACTATTATAAATATTTGTTGTGGAAAAAAAGGAACAGGAAGGGGAAGAAACGGATATTCATGGGAGCGCCAAAAGACACATCCAGTTTTCTAGGTACAGACTCTAAAATCAGAGTTAGGCATATGGATAACACTTACTCCACTAGGGGGGTTTGTCAACATTTTAAACCCCGGGGTCCATACCAGGGGTTTAAATGACCTACGAGGAAACCTACAGGCAATCCTGGCATAGGGGGTGTGAGTCACTGGAATTTCTATCTTCATCCTGTTGACAAACCCCCCTAGTGGAGTAAGTGTTATCCATATGCCTAACTCTGATTTTAGAGTCTGTACCTAGAAAACTGGATGTGTCTTTTGGCGCTCCCATGAATATCCGTTTCTTCCCCTTCCTGTTCCTTTTTTTCCACAACAAATATTTATAAGGAGCTAATAAAAGGTTTTTTAAATATTGACTCCTTGTCACGTCAGCCCTGATTACTTTCTTTTTACATCCAATTATAGCAGACACAGTTCCAACTGTACACAATGCAATTCTTCACAGATAACTATGTATGGATTTAAGCAAGTATGGCAGTTATGGCCCTCTTCCCTTTTTATCTGTCTTACATCTGTTCCTATAGAATCTATGGCAGTGAGCTCACTGATGAAGGGAGAGAATCCCGAAACGCGTTTGAGCAGAGGATCGCAGTTGTACACACAGAAGGAGGACCCAACTATAGAGGAATAATAATACCTATCGTCTAAACACACAAAACTTCGGACCGATCAAACGGACTGGCTACCACATCGATACAGCGATCACGTGATCAAAACTTCAACACAGAAGCGCGCGAAGCCCATCGCGCTCACCACGAGGACGCCGAGCTCCATTACACAGGATCACAGGCATCAGGACTTACAACAACCATAGCTCCGGCCGGTGAGTAGGAGATCTCTGAGCCAGAGACCGCGCGGGACGCCGCTCCCAGGCTCAGAGCTACGTGCTACAAATACATCAACATAAACTGTACCATTATTCAGGATTCAAACCTCAAAAACTTTCCCACAGAAACCTCTTTTATATAGCTTGTGTAATCAACTTGAAGACATTTTATTTTATAAGAACCCTATTGAACCTAAAGAGACTTTGCCCTTATAGAATTTTACCCTATACCCCTTCTCTTACACTATTTATGGATACCTCCAATATACCACTACCTATTCATTTGTGACACATATTACACCTATTGAGACAATTAGCAATCACTACTTTTTTAAAAATATTGATATTATTTGATGTTCAATTGATATTTAATCTACATCTCTATTTTACCTTTTACAATCAATCACTCACTCACTATCACTTGCACCAAATTCAAAACAACTATTCTTAGACATACAACTACTATTTTATCATAATAAAATATCCATTTTATCCCAAATAAGAGTGTGCCTGCTACCATTTTTATCCTCAAGGTTTGTATAGTATTTGGTAGCAGGTTGCCTTAGTACCTTAGTCCAGTGTTCAGCAATGCAAACTCTAAAGGGGAGATTTATCATCTCCATTGCGCTTGGAAAGTGGCATTTAAAAAGTTGGATCCTATGTATTTACAACTTTATAAAAAACCTGTTGCATCTCTAGGATGCCCTCGCCACTTTCCCTAAAGAAGGCATGGCCAGCCACTCCAACAAATTTATGCTCATTTATGTTAGTTTTCTGGCGCAAATGAAGCATGTGTCATTTTATCTTGTAATAACTCTGGAATGCTTTTACTGATCCAAGTGATTATAAGGGACACATCATACTTCATAGAAAAATGATAGTGTGGTTGGCTCACAACCTAATAACTATGTAGGGTGCTACTAGCTCTAGGGAGGGGTTGCCCTTACCCCTGGAAAGAAGTGCAATACCAAATATTTAATAAGAGCGAGCACTCCTGACACTCCTGAACTATATAATAAAGAATTTATTTATAAGAAAAATTAAAATAATCAGCTGATTATGTCCAAATACGCATAATATATAGTCCAGTATACTAAAAAATTTGTTTAAAATTGATCCATATACAACATATGTACCAAAATATGAATACTACATTAGAGACCAGGTCCGTATTAATTAAATCGATTGTCCCAATAAAAGTAATACCAATATGTAGTATATTAGGCTGTAAAATAAGGTCCGGTATTGTTAATTATTGGTTAGTAATGTTGAAAACTGTTCCGTAGTCTCTTTAAGAGTAGATCCACACTGTTATGTGCTTGGCTCAAAAATGTAGCAATCCATCAAATAATCAATGCAATGGTAAAGTATATACGAGGTTAGTTGTTGCAGATTGTATCGAGTTCTTACCTCGTCAGGCCCAAAGTATCTGGCGATTCGATTCTATGAGGGGCGAGCGGCGCGGGAGTGAGCTCCGGCGTCTCCGTCGCACACCTCCGGTTAGCGTTATCCAGCTATCGCGAGATTCCGCGTGTGCAAGTTAACTTATAAGAATATGTGCTCCTTAGATTACGGTCTGTAAACTTGAACACTTTTAAGCATGGCCATGCAAAGTTTCATCTTTCAGAGGTCTTTATTCATAGGTGGGTGTTTCTTGAAGCAAGAAGCGCCCACCTATGGATAAAGACTTCTGAAAAATGAAACTTTGCATGGCCGTGCTTAAAAGTGTACTTATATGTTAGTGGTGAATTTAAGTTAATATGTTTTAACTTTGTAAAAAAAAAAATCCAAAATTTTCCCAAAATTTTGAAAAAATAGCAAAATTTGAATTTCTCTGATTTCAAGAAAAATAGTAATTCCTCGCAAAATGGTTACAAAATAAAGGGGTTATCCAATCCTATCAAAAGGCCCCCTATATATAGGGCCCCTCACATTGAATATAGTTACCTGGGTCCCTGCTCCCTGTGCCGCTCCTGATCCCCGCACGCCAATGGCAGGCAGGGATGGGAACGAGCCTCCTGAGCATCGCGGGTGACGTCACTGTCCCAGCCTGCCATTGTCTGCCTTCCATGACACCGGATGTTTTACTCCACGCATGGGGAGAAGCAGCAGCGGGAACCAGGAGCGGCGTAGGGAGAGGGGACCCAGGTAAGTATATTCAGTGTGGGGGGCCAGGCATATTGGGGAGCTTTTTATAGGATTGGATAACCCCTTTAAGATTCCCCATATGTCTACTTTATGTTGGCATCATTTTATAAATTTTATTAGGATGTTAGAAGGTTTACAATTTTGGAAGCAATTTTTAAAATTTTCAACAAAATTTTCAAAACCGTATTGTCTGTTCTGTAGTAACATTAAGTGGTTTAATTAATAGAAACCATCCTAAAATGACCCCATTTTAGAAACTACACCCCTCAAACTATTCAAAACTGATTTTACAAACTTTGTTAACCCTTTAGGTGTGCCACAGGAATTTTCCTTTTTTTGTACAGATTTTCCATTTAAATCCATTTTTACTGTAACACAGCAAGGGTTAACAGCAAAACAAACCTCAATATTTATTATCCTGATTCCACAGTTTACATAAACACCCCATATGTGGTCGTAAATTTCTTCATGGGCACACGGCAGGGCTCAGAAGGAAATGAGCACAATATTGTTTTTGGAGGGCAGGTTTTGCTGGGATGGTTTTCAGGTGCCATGTCACATTTGAAGAGACCCTGGGGTACCCCTAGAAAGAAAACTCCAAAATTGACCCAATTTTGGAAACTATACCCAATTACCACTGCATCTCCAACCAGCCTTCACCCTTTTTCCAGCAGTCAGGGCTTGACAATGTCAGCAGAAGAAAGATGTCGTTCCTTCTCATCGACTTCAATGTCTACTATTGCTCCTGATGCTCCTCCGCCTACTCCTCCTACTGCTCGTCACTTGTTTCATCTGTGATTGCAAATAGACAATAGTATGAGTGGACTCATCCAATGGGGCAGAAGCTGAACGTGCACTTGGCCAAGTTGGTGGTATTTCAGTCGTTCCCTTTCCATGTAGTTGACACTCCACAATTCAGAGAACTGATGGCTTGTGATGTGAAGAGTCCCAAGCCGACATTACTGTACCAAGCTGTGCCAGCGCTATACACATACATTGAACAGAAGGTGGGCCAGTCCTTGGGCCTCTCGGGTCTGGTAGAGTTCACTCCAACACTGATGTATGGAGTTGTAACTATGGTCAAAGACAATATATGTTGTTCATAGCTCACTGGTTAAATGTCGTTCTGGGCCAGGCACAACAGCAACTTTGCCAGGTGATGGCAATGCTGCCTCCGCATTGTAATCATGGGATTTTTGCATCAATGTCCTCCTCTGCCTCATCATTCTCCACCTTATCCTCACAGTTCACAGTGGTCCTGCAGCATATCACCTATGCAAAGCTAGAGCCACATCGGGGAAGAAATGCTCGGCATCATCAATAAAGAAATCAAACGCTGGCTGTTTTCTCACCAACTGAACCATGGTTACGGATAATGGGAAGAAAATTTTGTCGGCGCTGTGTCAGGGAGAGCTGACCCATATGTCCTGCATGGTGCACATCTTCAATCTTATTATCAACCAGTTCCTCAAGTCTTCCACTGAACTTCAAGAGCTGTTAAAAATGTCCAAAAAACTGAAAATCCAGCTCAACTTGAATAGAAACAAAGAGTGCTCGGAACAGGTAGGTAGGTCCTTGAAACAATGAAAGAAAAGTTTCCGGCACTGCGATGATGTTCAATAAAATCTTCCTCTTTATTTTAGTAACATACAGCCAAATACAGACGAATCTGGCTTAAACCATGCGATAGTTTACGAGGTCCTTAGTCGTAACAAAGACTGATACTGGATAGGAAAATTTAAGGTCTCATCTACACCATCTGGCCCACAAACCCAAAGTGGCAGCTCAATTATCCTCCCTGTCAGTCCACCTGTAGCAACATCACATGTTTTTTCCAAATCTGAAATCAGAATATAGTGAAAAGAATTAAACATCTATTCAGATTATAGCCTAGACGCATCTGAAATGTCAGGGGGAAATTTCATAACCAAAAACAAAAACACAAACTGTGATGAAAGACATACATTGTATTGAAAAATAAAAATAAAATCAGAACAAATATAGTCTAAAATTTATACAATGGCATAGGGCAAGATGCAGTTAATCAGTGTACATACCGGTCATTTGACCAAATCACTGATATAAATACATAAGATCTTTCCTTTGGTTTAAACCTGTAAGCATCCTTGTGTTGAGTCTAAAAATCCAAAAGGCTTCTCTTAGTAATATGTTTTTTTTGTGATCTCCTCCCCAGCAGGGCACATTAACTTTCTCTATAGCAAAGGCACGGAAAGAGTTAACTTTACGGTTATGCATATTAATAAAATAATTGAGCTCCCACTTCCTCACCCCCAATTTTGGTTTGTGGGCGGGTGGTGTAGATGAGACCTTAAATTTTCCTATCCTAGTATCAGTCTGTGTTAGGACTAAGGACATTGCTGTCCAAAACGCGTAAACTATTGCATGGTTTAAGGGATTCGTCTGTATTTGGCTGTATGTTACTACAATAAAGAGGAAGATTTTATTGAACATCATAGCAGTGCCGGAAACTTTTCTTTCACTGTTAAAAATATCCAAGAAACTGTTTATGCACTTCATCCACTGTTACAATGCAAAACATGCCCTCCTTGAGCTGCAAAGTCAAAATGCTCTTCTCCCACACCGCCTGATATGCGACATTTTCACCCATTGGAACTCAACGCTGCATATGTTAGACCTCCAGTATGAGCAGAGGAAGGCGGTCAATGATTTCTTAATGCTGCAGACGGACAGGTCTACTCCCCTGTGTAACTTCCATGTTAGCAAGTCGTAGCTCATGCGTGGCACCTGCCATATGCTCACCCCCCTTGAGAAGGCCACTTTATTTGTCAGTCTGCAGAACTACAGGATGAATGATGCCATTCCACTTCTTCAAGTCTTGAGGGGGATCCTAACAAATCTGATTAGCGAGGGGATAGAAGACATGGCACCTACATTTTATGTACACCCGTGACCCTAAGAGGATGGCAGTGGAGATGGAGGCAGGGAGGCCCTCTGGGTTCCTTTTGCCAATGGCAAGATACACGCTGTCATGTTTATGTACTGACAGCTGCATTGTCATGATTCGGCAGAGGGATGACTACTGGTTATCCACATTGTTAGACTCTCGCTAATGGTCGAAAATTGTGGCTTTTTTAGACCTTCTGAAAGAGATGCAAAAATGGACTACTATAGAGACATGTTGTGTAGTAAGTTGGTCGCTGCCTACCAGCACCATCGCCTGTTCTAGGGAAGGTGTGACCGGGGGGGACCCTCTGTGCTCACGCTCCACTGTTATGACTTTAGGGGGGAAAGCACCAGCTCCATATGCAGCAACTTCAGTTTGGAGTCTATGATTAGCAGTTTTCCTCAGCTGCCTACTGAAGAAACCACCCAGCAGGACATGCAGCACAACCTCAACCAGCAGGTTGGTCATGCAAACTTGAAGTGTGGCTGCAACTGGCCAAGTGTGCCATGGGCATGCGTTCCTGCCCGGCCAGTAGTATGGCATCAGAGCGGGTTCTCAGTGCGGCGGGGGGCATATTTACCCCTACGAGAACTTGCTTTTCTTCCCAAAATGTTGAGAGACTAACCTTTATAAAGATGAATCAGGTGCTGCTACACTGGAATATTCAGCAAAATGGGTCGTTACTTATGGCCACTTGCTGCTGCCACCATTCTGATACTGCCACCCACCTGCTGCCTCTACTGTCATTCCGACAATGGGGCTTCTTGCCCTATTATATGTACATGTTAAATTTTTAAAAGGATATGCATGCCACTGGGCCTTGCTAATACACTCCTGTTTTTGGGTTCTGCTACTACTGTGATCTGTCACCATCTTGTGCTGTATGCCACTGCTGCTGCCCCCTCCTTACTCTGTTATGGGGCTACTATTGTCACTGCTGCTGCCCACCTTCCCCACTCTGTTATGGGGCCATTATTGTCCCTGTTACTGCTAATGCTTTATTGCCACTGCTTCCATTTCTTTATTTTGTTCCATTAAGGAGCCATTGCACTGCAGGTGTGGACTGCAGTTTAAGTTCCAAGACTTTACAATGAGATTGGGCCACCAAGTGGGATAATTATAATTTGGCAGAGTGGACTGATTAATTATGATCCATGACAAATTAATTCGTAACAAACTGAATTTCTTGTAAAAGTTCGTCGAAACGACTGTATCACACTGACACTAAGCCTGATCAGACTCCCAGGGTCCATCTGGCTTAGATACATGGCAAGCCTGGCTTCCTTTGTAAGGCGTTCGTTTGCCATCGTAACCATATGGCTACTTCTATAGCAGAGCAGGGAGCAGTCCCTCCCTCTATTAACCCCATGGAGGCTGGGGGTGACTACTGACTGCGGCATCTAAGGGGTTAAACGGCTGAGATTGGTGCCAGCACCGATTTCGGCCATTGCAGGAGAGTGTCAGCTTCATGTTACAGCTGACACTCTCTGCTGATGGCAGCTGCTCCGTTCCTGAGCCCCTGCCATTACAGCACCCAGGGGGGACAGCAGAGAGGGCTACATGGGACTTCTGGGGGACAATTGGGTCACCTGGAGGACAATGGAGGCACTGAGTACATCAGGGTCACAGGAGGACCCAGGCCTGATTTTAGTCTCGGATCCCCAGAGTGGAGATCAGAGCCTGAAATCGGCACTTTTACACTGCAGCACTCCGATTAGTTAGAGTGCACAGACTAACCAATCAGAGCAGGCAAGGGACCACTCAGATTGGTACAGTTACGTCCAAAAGAATTTTTGGTGATGTTATTTTTTATTTTCCATGCAATTGTTTATATTTAAACAAAAAACATAAAATCTTGATGTTTTCTCACTGGCCACTAATCCTATCCTTCTTGGGTCTTTACTGCAGTTATCTGGTTAACTTTAGAGCCTCATTATATTACCTTTGTGCACAGTCAACACAGGGTCCACCATTCACAATATGTGATATCACAGCTTATCAGCTCCCTCCCAGGATACAGCCTAGAAAACTCTCCCAAATCAAGTCAATTAGGTCCCCTTCAGTCCATTATGTTTATGGCCCATGTGGCCATTTTTTAATGCTCCGTAAATGCTGTTAAGAACAGAACAGGCAAGATGACCACCCCATAATCATGTTCAGGAAACAGAATAAAAAAAATCTGTAATCAGAAAACAAAAACAGAGTAGGAGAAAGGGATATGTGGTTTTAAGTGGCAGATAAAAACTTTGGTGACACATTTTCTTTAAGAAGGGGATAATGTTTTGCTAATCCTGAAGGCACAACAACGCAAGAATGAATACACATTGCAGCAGGGGATTTACAAACAGCAAAACAAAATGATTAAACATTGCAATAATGAGTAGTACACCATGCAATGTTTGTTCATTTTCCCACTGCTTTAAAATTGTCTTTATCATAACACATTTTATAGGGTCATCAAAGCCTTACCATGACTAGTCCAAAAAGATGTAATGATGGATGACTGGAGAAGTGAAGTCAACCTGTCAATGATTGCAAATCCCTTAAATGATGCCACTGAAAACAAAAAATAACATGAGAGAAACTAGTGTTGAGTGAACAGTTCGAAAATCGTTCGGGTCCGTACCGAATTTTGGGGTGTCCGTGACACGGACCCGAACCCGGACATTTTCAAAAAAGTTCGGGTTCGGGTCCGGTGTTCGTTGATTTCTTCCCACTTTCTGAAGGGCTGCATAGCAGCCAATCAGCTAGCGTTTTACTTTTTGCCCTAAGAGCCCATCACAGCCATGCCTACTAATGGCATGGCTGTGATTGGCCAAGTGCAGCATGTGACCCAGCCTCTATTTAAGCTGGAGTCACGTAGCGCCGCACGTCACACTCCTCTGACTAGTGTAGGGAGAGGATGCAGCTTCTGTGAGAGCGAGATAGGCAGGGATAAAGAAGTGATTGAATGATCTACCTTTCTACACCTGTGCATCAGAACAACTCAGCTGAGCTGTTCACTGAAAGTCACTATTTTGTTGAGACTGGCCAGAGCGATTTTTACTGGCACATGTAACTGGGCTGACCGGCGGTGACCATTTTGGGACTTGTGGTGTGCCAGCACAAGCTGCCACAGAGTCTAAACCAAAGCTCCAAAGAAGTGTAAAATCTACACCTGTGAATCAGAACAACAGCGATTCAGCTGCTCAGTCAAAGTCTATTTTTTTTCTGGCTGGGCAGACCGTTTTCTGGCACATGTTACTGGGCTGATAGGCAGCGGCCATTTTGGGACTTGTGGTGCTACAGCAAAAGCTGCCACAACGTCCATTAATCTCATGTAATAGTCGATTTTTTCATAGATATACTACATCAGGGGTTTGGCTGTGCTTGTGTCACCCATACTAACTGCAAAGATATTTAATATATCAGTGGTGAAACTGAAAGTAACCCACTTGGATAGCAAATCCCATGAATGTGCTGTTCCAGCTAGGCTAGCCAGTGCCACTACAGCCGAGTCCAATACTGTCAGCCAGAAATATATATTTTTTTTATGTGCCAGAAATATAAATTAAAAAAAGCTTTCACCGTAATAATAAAATTATTCTGGTGTTAAACCAGAAGAAGCACTCCTGTTGTAATTAATACTGTAAAAAGGCTTAGGCAATATTTCTCCCAGTGTGGGAAATTTATCTAGCAAAACTAGCATTTTAAAAATTCCGGTGTTCTGAAATACCAGCAGTCCTCTTGTAATTAATACTGCAAAAAGGCATTATATCGTCCAGTGTTGTAATTTTGGTGAAAAAAAGGCCAATTTAATCAATCTGGTGTTAGTTACACCAGAAACAGTAGGCCTCACGTTTTTACTCCTGTAAAAAGGAATTAATATCGCAAAAAGGCATTAAATTGTCCAGTGTTGTAATTTTGGTGAAAAAAAAGGCCAATTTAATCAATCTGGTGTTTGTTAGACCAGAAACAGTAGGCCTCACATTTTTACTCCTGTAAAAGGAATTATATCTCCCGTGTGGGAATCTATGTACCAAAACTAGCATTTTAAAAATTCTGGTGTCCAATTTGCAGCAGTCTTCTTGTAATTAATACCGCAAAAGGCATTATTGTCCAGTGTTGTAATTTTGGTGAAAAAAAGGCCAATTTAATCAATCTGGTGTTTGTTAGACCAGAAACAGTAGGCCTCACGTTTTCACTCCTGTAAAAAGGAATTATATCTCCCCGTGTGGGAATCTATGTACCAAAACTAGCATTTTAAAAATTCTGGTGTCCAATTTGCAGCAGTGTTCTTGTAATTAATACCGCAAAAAGGCATTATTGTCCAGTGTTGTAATTTTGGTGAAAAAAATGCCAATTTAATCAATCTGGTGTTATTTAGACCAGAAACAGTAGGCCTCACGTTTTCACTCCTGTAAAAAGGAATTATATCTCCCCGTGTGGGAATCTATGTACCAAAACTAGCATATTAAAAATTCTGGTGTCCAATTTGCAGCAGTTTTCTTGTAATTAATACCGGAAAAAGGAATCATATATTCCAGTGTGGGAAGTTATGTACACAAACTAGCATTTTAAAAATTCTGGTGTCCAATTAGCAGCAGTCTTCTTGTAATTAATACCGCAAAAAGGCATTATTGTCCAGTGTTGTAATTTTGGTGAAAAAAAGGCCAATTTAATCAATCTGGTGTTTGTTAGACCAGAAACAGTAGGCCTCACGTTTTCACTCCTGTAAAAAGGAATTATATCTCCCCGTGTGGGAATTTATGTACCAAAACTAGCATATTAAAAATTCTGGTGTCCAATTTTCAGCAGTTTTCTTGTAATTAATACCGGAAAAAGGAATTATATATTCCAGTGTGGGAATTTATGTACACAAACTAGCATTTTAAAAATTCTGGTGTCCAATTAGCAGCAGTCTTCTTGTAATTAATACCCCAAAAAGGCAGTATTGTCCAGTGTTGTAATTTTGGTGAAAAAAAGGCCAATTTAATCAATCTGGTGTTTGTTAGACCAGAAACAGTAGGCCTCACGTTTTCACTCCTGTAAAAAGGAATTATATCTCCCCGTGCGGGAATCTATGTACCAAAACTAGCATATTAAAAATTCTGGTGTCCAATTTGCAGCAGTTTTCTTGTAATTAATACCGGAAAAAGGAATCATATCTTCCAGTGTGGGAATTTATGTACACAAACTAGCATTTTAAAAATTCTGGTGTCCAATTAGCAGCAGTCTTCTTGTAATTAATACCGCAAAAAGGCATTATTGTCCAGTGTTGTAATTTTGGTGAAAAAAAGGCCAATTTAGTGAATCTGGTGTTTGTTAGACCAGAAACAGTAGGCCTCACGTTTTCACTCTTGTAAAAAGGAATTATATCTCCCCGTGTGGGAATCTATGTACCAAAACTAGCATATTAAAAATCCTGGTGTCCAATTTGCAGCAGTCTTCTTGTAATTAATACCGGAAAAAGGAATTATATCTTCCAGTGTGGGAATTTTGGGGCTAAAAAATAATATATTTTATTGTGGTGCGAGTTGAATCGCAACAATGAGGAAAATTCTATTAAGGGACGAGGACGCGGTCGTGGTGGTGTCCGTGGAGCCTCTGTTGCTGGCAGAGGACGTGGCCGTTCGGCCTCAGGCGCACAAAGTAGTGAACCAACTCCCTCAAGTAGCCGGCAGAATTTACAGCGATATTTGGTGGGGCCCAATGCCGTTATGAGGATGGTAAGGCCTGAGCAGGTACAGGCATTAGTCGATTGGGTGGCCGACAGTGCTTCCAGCACGTTCACCACATTGTCTTCCGCCCAGTCTTCTGCAGAAAGCGCACAGGTGGCACCTGAAAACCAAGCCCATCAGTCTGTCACATCACCCCCATGCATATCAGGGAAACTGGCTGAGCCTCAAGTTATGCAGCAGTCTCTTATTCTGTTTGAAGACTCTGCTCCCACGGTTTTCAGGGGCGTCCACCTAGCCCTTCCCCAGCGGTGGAAGACATTCCATGCACTGACGCACAACCACTTATGTATCCAGATGATGAGGACATGGGAATACCACCACAGCAGAGTGACCGAGTCTCTGATGATGACGAAACACTGGTGCCCACTGCCACGTCTTATTGCAGTGTGCAGACTGAACAGGAGGAGGTCAGGGAGGAAGACTGGGTGGAAGACGATGCAGAGGACGATGAGGTCTTAGACCCCACATGGACTGAAGGTCGTGCCGCTGACTTAAATAGTTCAGAGGAAGAGGCAGTGGTGAGACCGAGACAACAGCGAAGCCAAAAGAGGGAGCAGGGGCAAAAGCAGAACAGCCACCGTCCAGAGAGTTCGCCTGCTATTGGCCAGCGCCAACAGGGACCCAGCACCCCAAAGGCATCTTCAAGGAGTTCCCTGGCATGGCACTTCTTCAAACAATGTGCTGAGGACAAGACCAGAGTGGTTTGCACGCTGTGCCATCAGACCCTGAGGCGAGGCATTAACGTTCTTAACCTGAGCACCACCTGCATGATCAGGCATCTACATGCAAAGCATGAACTGCAGGGGAGTACACACCTTAAAAACAAGGAACCCGCTCAGGCTCCCCCTGCTCCCTCTAGCGCTGCTGCCTCGGCTTCCGCCTCGAGAGGAATGTTGCCACCTGCCGAGCAGCAAACAGAGGATGTGCCACCGACGCCACCGTCACCTAGCGTCTCCACTATTTCACACAGCAGCGTTCAGCTCTCCATCTCTCAAACGTTTGAGAGGAAGCGCAAATTCCCACCTAGTCACCCTCGAGCCCTTGGCCTGAATGCCAGCATTTCTAAACTACTGGCCTTTGAAATGCTGTCATTCCGGCTGGTGGACACAGACAGCTTCAAACAGCTGATGGCCATGGCTGTCCCCCAGTATGTGGTTCCCAGCCGCCACTACTTCTCCAAGACAGCCGTGCCTTCCCTGCACATGCAAGTGTCCGATAAAATCAAGTGTGCACTGCGCAACGCCATTTGTGGCAAGGTCCACCTAACCACAGATACGTGGACCAGTAAGCACGGCCAGGGACGCTATATCTCCCTAACTGCACACTGGGTAAATGTAGTGGCGGCTGGGCCCCAGGCGGAGAGTTCCTTGGCGCACGTCCTTCCGCCGCCAAGGATCACAGGGCATCATTCTTTGCCTCCTGTAGCCTCCTCCTCCTACTCGGCTTCCTCCTCCTCCTCCTCTGTGGCGGGGTATTGAACAACAGACCGACCAGTGGTTGCTGCCGGTGGGCCTCAAGCCCGGCCTGGTGGTGTGCGATAATGGGCGAAATCTCGTGGCAGCTCTGGGACTAGCCGGTTTGACGCACATCCCTTGCCTGGCGCATGTGCTGAATTTGGTGGTGCAAAAGTTCATTCACAACTACCCAGACATGTCAGAGCTGCTGCATAAAGTGCGGGCCGTCTGTGCGCGCTTCCGGCGTTCACATCCTGCCGCTGCTCGTCTGTCAGCGCTACAGCGGAACTTCGGCCTTCCCGCTCACCGCCTAATATGCGACGGAACAGCACCACTTCACCACCAATGATTGGGCCTCCATGCGAGACCTGTGTGCCCTGTTGCGCTGTTTAGAGTACGCCACCAACATGGCCAGTGGCGATGCCACTGTTATCAGCGTGACAATACCAATTCTATGTCTCCTAGAGAAAACGCTTAGGGCGATGATGGAAGAGGAGGTGGCCCAGGAGGAGGAGGAGGATGAGGGTTCATTTTTAGCACTTTCAGGCCAGTCTGTTAGAAGTGGCTCAGAGGGAGGTTTTTTGCAACAGCAGAGGGCAGGTACAAATGTGGCCAGCCAGGGACCACTACTGGAGGACGAGGAGGATGAGGAGGAGGTGGAGGAGGATGAGGATGAAGCAGGTTCACAGCGGGGTGGCATCCAGCACAGCGCAGGCACATCCCTGGTGCGTGGCTGGGGGGATACAGAGGATGATGACGATACGCCTCCCACAGAGGACAGCTTGTCCTTACCTCTGGGGAGCCTGGCACACATGAGCGATTACATGCTGCAGTGCCTGCGCAATGACAGCAGAGTTGCCCACATTTTAACGTGTGCTGACTACTGGGTGGCCACCCTGCTGGATCCACGGTACAAAGACAATGTGCCCACTTTACTTCCTGCACTGGAGCGTGATAGGAAGATGCGCGAGTACAAGTGCACACTGGTAGACGCGCTCCTGAGAGCATTCCCAACTGTCACAGGGGAACAGGTGGAAGGCCAAGGCAGAGGAGGAGCTAGAGGTCGCCCACGCAGCAGTGTCACGGCCAGCTCCTCTGAGGGCAGGGTTAGCATGGCAGAAATGTGGAAAAGTTTTGTCTCCACGCCACAGCTAACTGCCCCACCAACTGATACGGATGCGTGTTAGCAGGAGGCAACATTTCACTAACATGGTTGAACAGTACGTCTGCACACAACTCCACGTACTGACGGATGGTTCGGCCCCATTCAACTTCTGGGTTTCCAAATTGTCCACGTGGCCAGAATTAGCATGTTATGCCTTGGAGGTGCTGGCCTGCCCGGCGGCCAGCGTTTTATCTGAACGTGTATTCAGCACAGCAGGGGGCGTCATTACTGACAAACGCAGCCGCCTGTCCGCAGCCAACGTGGACAAGCTGACGTTTATAAAAATGAACCAGGCATGGATCCCACAAGACCTGACCCTCCCTTGTGCAGAGTAGTCCTTAATAACTGCCTTAAACCATGTTGTCTTGTACTCCTGGCCACTTCTTCATTGAAAAATCAATTTTTGAAATTAAGTAGGATCTTGAGGTGCAACCCAGAGTTGAATGAATCTTCCCTCTGTCTGGGTGCCGGGGCCAAAGTACATGAAAGTGTCCTTATCCTGTGCTGGGTGATATGAATGTTATACTTGTGCTGTCTGACATGTCTCCTTTGTGTGGGTGCAGGGGGCCAAAGTCACTGAAAGCGGCCTTCTCCTGTGGTGGCTGATATAAATGCCTGAATCTCTGCTGTGGGACCTCTCTCCTCCGTGTGGCTGCAGGGGTCAAAGTCTCTAAAAGTGCCCTTCTCCTGTGGTGGTTGATGTGAAACTGATGCTTGTGCTATCTGACCTGTCTCCTCTGTGTCGGTGCTAAGGCCTAAGTCACTGAAAGCGGCCTTCTCCTGTGCTGGCTGATATAAATGCCTGAATCTCTGCTGTGGGACCTCTCTCCTCTTTCTGGGTGCAGGGGTCAAAGAAACAAAAGGTGGCCTACTCCTGTGGTGGTTGACATGATGCCTGATTCTCTGCTGTGGGACCTCTCTCCTCTTTCTGGGTGCAGGGTCAAAGTCTCTAAAAGTGCCCTTCTCCTGTGGTGGTTGATGTGAAACTGATGCTTGTGCTATCTGACCTGTCTCCTCTGTGTCGGTGCAAAGGCCTAAGTCACTGAAAGCGGCCTTCTCCTGTGCTGGCTGATATAAATGCCTGAATCTCTGCTGTGGGACCTCTCTCCTCCGTGTGGCTGCAGGGTCAAAGTCTCTAAAAGTGCCCTTCTCCTGTGGTGGTTGATGTAAAACTGATGCTTGTGCTATCTGACCTGTCTCCTCTGTGTCGGTGCTAAGGCCTAAGTCACTGAAAGCGGCCTTCTCCTGTGCTGGCTGATATAAATGCCTGAATCTCTGCTGTGGGACCTCTCTCCTCTTTCTGGGTGCAGGGGTCAAAGAAACAAAAGGTGGCCTACTCCTGTGGTGGTTGACATGATGCCTGATTCTCTGCTGTGGGACCTCTCTCCTCCGTCTGGGTGCAGGGGTCAAAGTCTCTCAAAGTCGCCTTCTCTTGTGCTGGGTGATGTGAAACTGATGCTTGTGCCATCTGACATGGTTGCCGGGGTCCCATTAAATGGTGGCCTACTCCTGTGGTGGGTGATCTAAATGCCTGATTCTCTGCTGTGAAACCTCTCTCCTCCGTCTGGGTGCAGGGGTCAAAGTCTCTCAAAGTCGCCTTCTCTTGTGCTGGGTGATGTGAAACTGATGCTTGTGCCATCTGACATGGTTGCCGGGGTCCCATTAAATGGTGGCCTACTCCTGTGGTGGGTGATCTAAATGCCTGATTCTCTGCTGTGAAAACCTCTCTCCTCCGTCTGGGTGCAGGGGTCAAAGTCTCTCAAAGTGGCCTTCTCTTGTGCTGGGTGATGTGAAACTGATGCTTGTACCAGCTGACATGGGTGCAGGGGTCAAATTAACTAAATGGTGGCCTACTCCTGTGGTGGGTGATATGATGCCTGAATATGTGCTGTGGGGCCTCTCTCCTCTTTCTGGGTGCAGGGGTCAAAGTAACTAAAAGTGGCCTTCTCCTGTGCTGGATGGTATAAATGTAATGCTTGTGCTATCTGACATGTCTCCTCTGTCTGGGTGCTAAGGCCTAAGTCACTGAAAGTGGCCTTATCCTGTGGTGGTTGATATGATGCCAGATTCTCTGCTATGGGACCTCTCTCCTTTGTCTGGATGCTGGGGTCGAAATAATAGAAAGCGACCTTCTCCATTGGTGGGTGATTTGAAGCCTGATTCTGTGCTATGGGACCTAACTCCAATTAATATTGGTTAATTTTTTTTAATTTTATGTTAAGTCATCATTTCCCTATCTACATTTGTTTGCAGGGGATTTACCTACATTTTGCTGCCTTTTGCAGCCCTCTAGCCCTTTCCGGGAGTCTTTTACAGCCTTTTTAGTGCCCAAAAGTTCGGGTCCCCATTGACTTCTATGGGGTTCGCGTTCGGGATAAAGTTCGGGTTGAGTACAGATCACGAACCCGGACATTTTCCGGAAGTTCGGCCGAACCTCTCGAACCCGAACATCCAGGTGTTCGCTCATCTCTAGAGACAACTTTACAAACCCTTATTATATGCTTTGCTCTAAAAAAATGTATGCTTCAAACATTACATGACTGAAAAGCATAAGAAACAGGTAAATACCTGGAAGCCAATTTTTTAATCACAGTGACTCGGATGCTCTCATTATTGGAACAAAAAAGTGTTCAATTGTTCATCTTTTTTAAACCCCAAATCTCAACTGCCAAAACAATAAAGAATAGCTCCAAGAGGATTGTGAAAGTCTGCAGAAATCAGACTTCAGGATTCTGACTTGTAGAGCACTCCCAACTCGGTGGCTTCCACCTGTTATCATAACCAAGCTCCTCTCTCTAGAAATCTTTCATCAAGCATACCATTAAACGAGCTCTGGCCCCACTGATGAAGGACCTGATGTTCTTTAAAGCAGAGGTATGCCATATTGGAAACATGGTGGAGGCCTTAAAGTTGAATCAGGCCTCTGTTTTTGAGCACGGTGCAACCGTGTGACAAAATCTAACGCAGAGATCAGAAGCAAATCAGGAGAGTTAATTGCTAGAACCTAGAATCAAAACACTCATGATCTTTCAGTCCAGCATGAGCTTCTAGACCTCACCCATCAACTGTTAATCCATCCCAATATTCAGTCGGCTAAGGCATATCAATATGCTAAATTTAAGTACTTTGCTCATGGGTATAAAGGCGATCGATTAATGGCACGTTTGAAGAGTTCAGAGAATTTTTCTGTTCTTAATATAAGCTGGATGGTTCCTCTCTGCAGATGGACCCGACTTTGACTCCTGAGTATCATCTTTTCTAGATTCGCTTCATCTCACTGTCTTATGCCTTCCTTATTCAAAATAGCACCAGTACATCTCTCTGTCCTTATTCGAAATGGCAGCAGACAGGGTTGACTATTGTCACCTTATCTCCTCATTCTAACCATGGAGACCCTCTTGAAAGCTATCAGAGAACACCTAAATATTTTTGGTCTGATGGTGGGTGAGACCACTCATACCTGTGCAGCATTTGCAGCTGATTTTGATGATAACGAACCCAACACAAACCATTCCATGTCATGGAAGTATTTGAGAAATGTGGTTCCCTATCGAATTTCAAAATCAATTAAAAGAAGTCTGAAATTCTCAATATTTTGACACCCCCAAGACTGATCTTTCCTTTCAGGAGTCATTCCTTTCAAATAGCAACAGACTCAAATTATATATTTGGGCGTGCAGATTCCTAAT
Organism: Bufotes viridis; assembly: GCA_033119425.1. Lineage (NCBI taxonomy): Eukaryota > Metazoa > Chordata > Amphibia > Anura > Bufonidae > Bufotes > Bufotes viridis. The sequence goes on from CM065591.1 coordinate 430,451,049, forward strand.
CATCTGTCTCTTTTGTACAAGGTTAATTACCTCTCTTTGTTAGATAAAATAAAAACACAATTGGATTCCCGGACTATTCCCTATGTGTTATGGATGGGGAGGAAGAATCTCTTGAAAACTTTTCTACTACCAGGATTTCTTTATGTAATACAAATGTTATCATTGTCTTTGTCAGCGGCGTTCTGAAGAAATGCTCCTTAACCACTTGAAGACCACAGGTTTATATCCCCCTAGTGACCAGGCCCTTTTTTACAAATCCGCACTACACTATTTTCACCATTTATTGCTCGGTCATACAACTTACCACCCAAATGAATTTTATCTCCTTTTCTTCTCACTAATAGAGCTTTCATTTGGTGGTATTTCATTCTTGCTGACATTTTTACTTTTTTTGACGAAATTTCTGGAAAAAAACGAAATTTTTCGCTTTCTGTTGTAAAAATTTTCAAATAACACTACATTTCAATTTAAATTTTTCTCTAAATTTATTGTTTTACATATCTTTGATAAAAAAAAAATGCAATAAGTGTATATTTATTGGTTTGGGTAAAAATAGCGTTGACAAACTATGGTGCAAAAAAGTGAGTTTCCGCACTTTGATTTTCTGAGCACCTGTCCTGCTTTCTGACGCACTACAATGCCCAGACAGTAGAAACACCCCATAAATGACCCCATTTCGGAACGTAGACACCCTAAGGTATTGACTGAGGGGCATAGTGAGTTCATGAAATTTTTTATTTTTTGTCACAAGTTAGAGGAAATGGAATTTTTTTTTAAATTTAATTTTCCGCTAACGCGCGCTCGTTCATGCGAAATCCCGGGTCTCACGAGATGACGCCGATAGGCGTGAGTGAGACCTGAGAGAGCCGCCGCGCTGACGCCCATCGGCGTTAGCGTGGCAGCAAGTGGTTAGGGTCCCTTTACATGTGCTGATTATGGTTAAATTGAGCAAAACTGCACGATTATCAAGCTGTGTAAAAGCAATGAAAAATAGAGCGACAACCGACAATCAGTAGATTTCTTGTTGGTTCGATCATTTATGTGGGCGCGAAAATCATCGTTGAACAATTTCATATGTGTAAACAGGAATAGTTTATTGCACGCCACTCAAATTTTGCTCTGTGTAAATGCAACAGTCTGCCTTACAATCAATGAAATATGCGATAGAAATTACGATTTTGTGAAGATAATTAGCGTGTGTAAAGGGTCATTGTTGAAAGTTCACAACACCAAAAAACGACTCGTTCGTCGCTCAATTGTACCGATCATCGCCTAATGTAAAGGTACCTTTATATATATCCTTCCAAGACTGGCCTATTGTAGACTAAACGCCCCTCTACACTGGAAAAAACAAAAAGGGGTTCCAGCACGTCACTTACGTTGCAAGCCAGTAGTTTATCGTGGTGGTAAAATAGTTTTACAACAAGTCGATCCCCATGATTGTCATGCTCCTGTACAGCTGACGCGTTTTGGACATCAGTCCTTACTCATAACTGTGAGCCCCTCTACACTGGCTGAACATTGGCTAGATAATTATTATTAGCGATGATCTGCCTGTGTGAATGTGCCGCTGATTACCCAACGAACGAGTGAAATGCTTGTTCATTGGGTAATATAATCATTTGTGCGGTCACCATAATCATTAGCTTCTGCTGTTGGCAAACAATGATGTTGTATTGGGAAGAGCAATGGCATTAGTGATCACTCCCCCCATACTATGAAGGAAATAGCTACATGTAAATATGTGTCCTTCCTGACAATCGACTGCTCTATCGAGCATTGTAAAGGGGCCTTTATTCTTAACCCTTTCATGTCTGGGCCCAAAAAAGGCCTGAATGTCCAGACAACTTTTTGTGATTTTGTGCACCTGGTGGTTTAGTGAACGTAGTCTTTTTATTTGTTTGACTACCAAAATAATTTTTGCGATTTTTTTTATTTTTATTTTTTTACTTTTTTTAAGAGATTTTTTTTCCTTTTTTAGGTTTAATTTTGGAGGAAAACCCAAGTGATTATTAAAAAGGAATTTTTTTAATTATAGCTTTTTATTTCTTAAATATGACACGAAAATTAATTATTGCCATTAGTTCCCTATTTTGTGACAATCATTTTCATATGTAACATGTATAGGTTTGAATGAACATGGTGACTATGATGACGGTTTCTGTTAGCGACTGCATTTTCATTTATTTTTTTACATTTTATTATTTGTATTTTTTATTATTTTCATTTACTTATATTTTAATTTATTTTTGGTACATAATATGTCCACAAGGAGGTCATTAAAAGACCTCTGGAGAACACTCACTTTTTATTTTTTTCACTGTTTCCACTGTAACTGGGGCATCCACAGGAGCCCCAGTTAAAGGGGAAAACAGCCCCTGTGAGGGCATTACACACAGGCAGAACTAATCATGGTCTCCTTAGACCCAGCAGCTCTGCTCCGGCCCCTGCCCCAGACACTCCCAGCAGTCATATGACCATTGGGACTAACAGAGGAAGCGGTTTGCGTTTTCAGACTCTGAGATCAGAGATTGGGAAAGCATATATAATTCCCTTGTCTTTGGCGGGTCTCTGGGGTATCCCTTGCACTAGTTCTCCATCTTCTATACTTACAGACGATACCCTTACAATTATTCAGGCACTCGGCTCTAAATATAACCTATTGAATACGCCGTCCCTCTGATGCCTGCCAAACCTAACCCTTTCCCCATAACCTCAGATTAATGCAAAATTCTTCCCGGTTGGCATAACTGTGGTTTTTTTATGGTGAGGTGAAGAACGTCACAAAAAAGTGAAATCTAATCCAGATTTCTCCTTTATTTGCCCCAGTGACTCCTCTACTCTCAATTTCATACAAGTGGCCAACCTCCGCTCCATGTCTGATGTGTTCACTAAAAAATACCCCAACCTCACTGATAATATTTTGCTTGAAAAACTACTTAAAGGTCCGCAAGCTCCAGCAAAATTGAAATTCTTCTTTTATGGGTGCTTAATTTTGGACAACATTAGCAGAGCAACTGCATATATTAGAATTTGATTTGTCACAGACTCACGGTCCTTCTCCGAGACAGAAACCGCAATCATACATAAACACTCTCATTGCTTATACAGATGTATCCTGGTTCAGGAGAATTCTTATAAAATATTTTTTCTGGTTTTGTCCTGAAATTAGGGGTTATTGGATGGGGATTGAAAGTGCTATACAGAATAACTACCCACTTAATCCAAACCACAAAACTGTTAGTGTCTCACTAACATATCTACATATCTACAAATTGCACTTTTGAAATCCCAAAAGATGTAATTCTAGGTCAGGGATGCTCAACCTGTGGCCCTCCAGTTGTTGCAAAACTACAACTTCCAGCCTTTCTGCACAGCCTACAGCTATTGGTCTACAAGAGAGGATTGTGGGAGTTGTAGTTTTACAACAGCTGGAGGGCCGCAGGTTGAGCATCTCTGCTCTAGGTGATACTCTAAAGTAGACCATACATATTCAATAGTTGTCAGGCTTACGATTGAATGTTCATGGCCATTCTCCCCAATTCAGCTTCCTGTAGGTAGAGAACAAGCGTTCTCCAACTACACCAGACATAACATATAGTGTTGAGAATATTTGACACCTGAAGTGTTTGCAACCATGTCTCCATCTGCTGCAGTGGGACTCCCTAAGAATTACTGAAGAAGAGTGTAATACAAAAGGTTGTCCTACTGATCCAGGCTAGGAGGGGAACTGGGAATATAATTCATTTAAAAAAAACTCTTCATCAGAAGATAAAATGAGGAGGAGCCTGAATACTATCTACAACCTGCCCTCCAACGAGGGTATAGGATGCTTGACTTTAAGAACTTGTTTAGGCTGGGGAGCAGTGTTTAATGTGATATACACATTGGTGGCAGTGCACCAGTGCTTAATGCTAAAGGAGTGGAGCCACTACTCTCCACCATACCCTATGATCAGCACACAGCAGTAGTCATGCCATGTCTCAGTCCACAACTTGAGAAGCAACAAGGGAAAACAGCTAACTCGAGGTAGGCATGACTGGCACTAGGATCTCCCACTGCTGGTTGTGTCAGAACAATCGGCAAATTAAAGATACTGCACATGTCTAGAAGGGAGAAAGACAAGCAGATGTCTCCTTTTGCAGACTCTACTCCAAAACAGGCATTAACGCTTCGTCAGCTATGGTGAGGCCTATGATGGGGTCTTGGAATAGTAGCAATAGAGGTGATGACACTAAGTGCTCGTTCACATCACTGTTTGTCTTTTCCGTTCTCTGGCTCCGTTAAGGAGCAGGAGAACGGAAAGGACGGATGGTGTACATAACTGACACCTAACTGACACCAACGGAGCCTAAAGACCCCATAGACTTTAATGGGGTCCGTTTGGTGTCCGCTCAGAACATGATCTTTGAGCAGAGACGAAAGTACTGCATGCATCCATCCTTTCCGTTCTCCTGCTTCCTAACGGAGCCGGAGAACGGAAAAGACAAATGGTGATGTGAACGAGCCCAAAGCTGAAGGTCCAAAGAGGGAGGGTAAACCTGGAACATGGAATATATGAGAAAATAAGGCCATCCCTAAGGTTAGGTTCACATCAAGGTTTTGTCTTACGTTTAATATATACAAAAAACATATACAGATGTAGCAGGGGTAAGACTCCAACCCTTAAAGGGATTCTGTCACCATCTATATCCCCTCTAAACATATTCTCATGTCCAGGGTAATATGATTCCTAAGGTGGCCTTATAAAATCTATTTGTGGCTTTATTTTGCTAAAAAACAGGTTTTACTAACCTGTCGATCACTCATTTAAGGTGCCCAAGGGGAGGTCCGTTGATCCATGGTGCCTGGCCGCACCCATCACCGTTCGGTGCCCAGCGCCGCCTTCCCTGTGTTCAGCGCTGCCTACTACATCTTGAGCGAAGTGTGCATCAGGCCGGCGCATGCGCACTTCGCAAAAAGACGCCGATGCCAGCAGTCAGCATGGGCACATCAGGCTAAGCCTGTGCGCACGTGCGGGATCTGGAAGCGGGAGGGAGATGCGGTGCAGAGGTGTAGTAGGCGGCGCTGAACACAGGGAAGGCGGCGCTGGGCACCGAACGGCGATGGGTGCGGCCGGGCACCATGGATCAACAGACCTCTCCTTGGGCACCTTAAATGAGTGATTGACAGGTTAGTAAAAACTGTTTTTTAGCTAAATAAAGCCAGAGATCGATTTAATAAGACCAGCTTGGGAATCCTGATATTACCCTGGACATGAGCATATGTTTTGCTCAGAGGGGTTATACGTGGTGACAGAATCCCTTTAACTCAAATTTCTTTATTTCATCGCATTATCTTGAAACAAAAGCCATTAAGAAGCAATTGCTTAACCAGTTTAGTTAACTCTAGTTTAATTAACACATCTCAAAAAGCAGGAGTCTTAAATCTGCTACATCTGCACCTTAAATGGGTACCTCAGACGGATGCCACTTAGCACAAACTCTTTCATTATTATCCCATTATGATTAAATGTATTATATCAGTAAATTTTTGCATGATTTTCCACAGGTCCTCATCATCATGGTGACAATTACTGCGCCCAATTATCATTATTGAAAAAATCCAAAGATTGTGAAACACTCCAAAATGGTAAGCTCCTTCTTAAACAAACTCGTTATTACATTCCTAGTGTTCAAGGTACAATAATATTTTCCCTATACTGAAACATTTGATAATACGTCTCAGTAGTAAAGTAGTAAATTACCTTGGTGGTGTCAATCTGACCAGGAAGCCACTCCCTGTCTCAGATGCAAAAACATGTACATTCCGCAAATACCAATGTCATGTTGCTTCACAGACTTATGTACTTGTGGCAATCAAGACTTAAATCAGGAAGAATAACAACTGTGCTGTGCTTTAATCTGTTCTTCATAAGGTAAATCTCTTAATTTGGCGATGAAATCAATACGACAACATTTCTAAAATCTCTATAGAGCATTTGATGCAATGAATGAACCTCACTGTATTCTAATCTTCAATGTTTTACACATTATAACTAAATTTATCTGCTCTGGTTTAGAAGGCATAACATGTTGGAGACAACCAGTTTTAAGGGGTTGAAGACAACCAGTTTTGTAGCGTAAAAAAGTTGCAAACATTGGACAGACTGCCCGACCAGAGGATGTGCCTGTGCCTCATCACAAATTGCCTTTTTTTTTTTTTAAATTACATACCATGATCATATTCTTGAACAGAAAGCTGCCTAAAAATCTGAAGTTGACCAGTCCATGTGTATATGTGGAAGTCATTAGTTATTACATTTAGAGCTGCCAACTTGTTTTTTATATGTATAATTTGTCCAAAAATCACAGACAACATTTTTACAGACACATTGCAAATCCATGGATTTTAAACTATAGACATCAGTAGCATTTACTGTGAACTGTAAAATGAAGAGAATTAAAATCACAATAAGCTGTATAAGCTTCTTTGGCTTCATAAAAACAGATGCATCTTTTTTTTTTTTTTTTACAAACAAAAAGCACCCTATTTAGTGCATTCAGAAAGTATTCAGATCCTTTCACTTTTTTCACATTTGATTGCGACCTTGTGCTAAAATAAAAAATATTCATATAATTCTGCACTCAATAACCCATAATGACAAAGTGAAAACAGAATTTTAGAAATCAACGCAGAAAGAGGTAGTGGTGGCACAGTCCAACACCCGAACACAAAACGGGACTCCAAACTCAGCCTCTCAGACCTCCACGGACCGGGGTGCCAGGCGTGTGCAGATAATAAACATCCAAATGAAGTAAAAATAGATCCGCGGCACTCACCATCCGATTAAGATAGTTTCTTTATTGCAGAGTTCTTTACATACACGGGGGTGAAGACTCACATGGGAAGTAACGAACAACAGTGACGGCCGTTTCGCGGGGCGACCGCTTCTTCCGGCTGTTCAGCGTGCTCTAAACATCGCGTCTGCGTTGGTTATAAGCGTCACCAGGGGAAGGGTAAACCAACCCCTCTCCTAGCAACCGGTAGACGCTTTACAAGCAGCACCTGCGCACTGTAGAGCTTCAAAAGACACAAGTATAAAAACAAAAAAACACATACATGCAGCTAGAGACAGCAGCAGCTGTCAAAAGTCGTACTTGTCTGACTCTATTACAAAGAAAAAATGAAAAAAATGCAAAAATGAGTACAGAAAGAGGACTTGTCATATTGGAAACACTTAGATGAAAACCGACATGTCATTACGTTCGTTTAGACCCAGTTGGCCTGTAGCATCAGTTCTTATTATATGACGGGCCTCCTTCTGGAGCAATATGCGATGCCTGTCACCCCCGTACAATACTGGGGGTACATATTTCAAACCCGCAAATTTTAATGCACAGGAATTAGAATGCCTAGAGTTTTTGACAGATACCAATTTAGCCCCTGATCCGACGCCCACAGTAACGGGTGGTGACTTTCGTGGGGGTGTGTCGTCATCCTTTTGCCCCCCTAGGCCCGCTGGCTCGGCAAATGATGTGTTTAGTAAAAGGGTTTTGAGAGACACGAAGGCTTTGATATACCCAAAGGAAAAAGGGAATTTGAATAAAAAACTGCTAGCCGCTATACAGTGGTTACGTGACTCAGACCTCATCATCAAGCCAGCGGACAAGGGTGGCAACATTGTTATGATGTCACGTGAATTCTATACAACTGAGGCAGGGAGACAACTGAATGACACTTCGACCTATGAGAAAATTTCCTCGGATCCTATTCCTGAGATTAGTGTCAAATTGATGGCACTTTTACTGAAGTACGTGGAGGCGGGCGTCCTCCATGACAACACCATTGACAAACTGGTCCCTCCGTTTCCTAAAAGACCGGCATGGTATTTCCTCCCTAAGGTGCATAAGTCGCTGACCCATCCCCCTGGGCAACCCTTTGTGTCGGGGATGGGTCAGTGACCGAGCCCTTGTCGAGGTATTTGGATTGGCTTTTGCGTCCTATCTCATGTAGGTTCCCCACGTATCTAGGTGACACCAACGACTTCCTCCTGGCACTGGAGAATATCCAGTGGCAGGATGGTTGGAGTCTGGTGTCCCTGGACGTGGTGAGCCTCTATACACGCATTCCCCAGAAGGCTGGGGTGAACGCTGTCCTTGAGCTCATTGAGTGCTCAGGGAGGAGCCCATTGTTTGGAGGGTTTGTGGAGGAGTCCCTACTGTTTGTTCTTGAGAACAACGTTTTCCAATTTAATGACCAGTGGTATAGGCAAGTTTTTGGGACTGCCATGGGGACACCCGTCTCCTGTACTTTCGCTAACATCTTTTTAGGTAGATTTGAGGATAGATATATCTTTACTACGTCTAACCCCTTCCTTGGATATATACGCCTTTTTTTACGCTACGTGGATAATATCTTCATGGTGTGGGCAGGGACGCAGAAGCAGTGCGAGCAATTTGTAGCCCATCTGAATGACGCGAACGACATGAACATGGGGTTCACCCTCAATTTTGGAGGGTGGTCCGTCGAGTTCCTGGATGTTCGCGTCACCGTGGTAGATGGTGCTTTACGTACCAAAGGGTACCGAAAACCCACTGCGACCAATACCCTCCTGCACTATGATAGCTATCATCCACGTAGCGTAAAGGAATCAGTCCCATATGGACAGTTTCTAAGACTAAGGCGGATTAACAGCTGCTATGATGTCTTTTTAAGACAAGCAGAGAAGTTAAAGAATAGATTAATCCAACGTGGTTACCAACAGGAACGCCTGGACATGGCATTAGAGAGGGCGAAGAACCATACACAGAGAGCACTACTAACGTCAAATGGACGTAGGAAGAAAAGGGACATAGGAAGTCAAAGTAGATTTGTTTTTGTGTTCCAACATAGCCCTATGGCTGAGGACATAAAGAAGTCTATTTTGAATAATTGGGAGATACTAAAGTCAGAGGAAGGTTTGGGACAGTTAACGGAACAGAAACCTATGTTAGCATTTAAAAGATGTAGAATGTTTAGGGACATCCTGGTAAGGAGCCGTTATAATAAACAAAAAGGGAAGGATTGGTAATCCTTAAAGAGACCGATAGGCAACCACCGTTGTGGTAATTGTTCAGTGTGTAATTATATATTACAAGGTCGGCACCTATTCCTTGGGGGTGTGGAGTATTATGTCAACCATTTCATAACCTGTAGAACGAGTTTTGTTGTTTATGCTTTGATCTGCATATGCGGTTCCTTTTATGTTGGGAAGACGAAAAGTCCCCTCCTGGAGCGTATACGTGAGCACCGCAATTCAGTCAAGACTGGGAAAGGAAGGACACGCCTAATTGAGCACATGAGGTGCCAACATGGGGGAAATGTCAATGTATTAAAATTTGCGGGTTTGGAATACGTACCCCCAGTATTGTACGGGGGTGACAGGCATCGCATATTGCTCTAGAAGGAGGCCCGTCATATAATAAGAACTGATGCTACAGGCCAACTGGGTCTAAACGAACGTAATGACATGTCGGTTTTCATCTAAGTGTTTCCAATATGACAAGTCCTCTTTCTGTACTCATTTTTTCATTTTTTCATTTTTTCTTTGTAATAGAGTCAGACAAGTACGACTTTTGACAGCTGCTGCTGTCTATAGCTACATGTATGTGTTTTTTTGTTTTTATACTTGTGTCTTTTGAAGCTCTACAGTGTGCAGGTGCTGCTTGTAAAGCGTCTACCGGTTGCTAGGAGATGGGTTGGTTTACCCTCCCCTGGTGACGCTTATAACCAACGCGACGCGATGTTTAGAGCACGCTGAACAGCCGGAAGAAGCGGTCGCCCCGCGAAACGGCCGTCACTGTTGTTCGTTACTTCCCATGTGAGTCTTCACCCCCGTGTATGTAAAGAACTCTGCAATAAAGAAACTATCTTAATCGGATGGTGAGTGCCGCGGATCTATTTTTACTTCATTTGGATGAGAATTTTAGAAATGTTTTCAAAAAAGAACTTTTTTTATTTTTATTTTAGCACAAGGCCACCCACAACATAAAATATGGAAAATGTAAGAGTCTGAAGATTTTTTGAATGTATTGTATATAGTCTTGCACATTACTCATAATATGCATTTTAATGTGATTATAATTGCTTGTATTATACTGTTTGTAGCCAGTGGCCACGAGACTGATAATTCTGCTTTTTATATACAGTTATACTGCTATGTAATTTCTATTGTTTGTAATGCACTTGCATGTGCTGCTTTATTTAATATATACTGCTCTTCACAATCCTTACCATTTTTTATCTTTTTCATGTTTTATTGCCTTGCTTTATTCCACTTAGTGTTCTTCACTGTGTGTGCATGCGTCCATATTCGCAGTGCCTCTGGCCCTGTTCCTGCCAGTGCTGGTGATACCTGATGGTGGTGCACATGACCACATCATGACATGCTTATGTACATCAGATTCTGGGGCACTGTGATGGCCACAATAGCGGCTGTAGCAGTGGATGGCACGCACCATGGACAATGGCGTACCTACCATATAGGCAGACCACGCAGCCCGCAGTGGGGGATAGGCCCCACCCCTAATTACCTTTAATAGTGTATAGTGTAGTTCCCAGGTTTGAACAGTGTATCTGTCAGGACCTGGGATGACATTCACATCAGCATCACAGGTCCTGCAGGATCTAACAAGAATGGTGTAGTTCCCAGGTTTGAAAGGTGCATATGCCAGAACCTATGATGACATCATCACAGGTCCTTCAACCCCTAACAGCAAGGATTGGAAGAAAACAATGAGCTCAGTCAGGGGCATAGCTAAAATTGACTGGGCCCCATAGCAAAAAAAAATTATGGCCCCCCCCCCCTCACGGATCTCCCATGTGTGATCCCCACCCCCTTGCCAAATTCTCAACCTAACCTATTCTATTCTAACATTACATACAGCAATACAAAACATACAGGGTAAGGCTATTTTCACACCTGTGGCAGTACGATACGGCCACCTAATCCGGCAGAAAATGCAAGAAATCGACTGGACGCAAACCACAGCATACAGCGTTAGGTAAGAGTTGTCTCCGGGGTTTAAACGGTAAAGGTGCAACCCAGCTTTTTGACTTGTCTTTTACTATTCCTTGATCTGTGATATCTAAGAACAGCCTGTCTTCTATGGACATTGTGACCCTGTTGTCTTCTCTTGTCATGTGGAAGACTGTGCACCCTAAGTGATCTTGCACACCATCGCAGGCGTGATCTTCACAGGAGGGATTAGTTAAAAGAACAAGGCACAGGAGCGCTGTGTGGCAGTTCTTTTATCAGGAAACTGCTCTGACATGGCTGGAATAGGGAAGGATGTCCATTTTCAAGTGGGTTGGTGAGCATACTGTTGACTGAGGTTGCCTTGTGTGCTCCTCCTAGACAGACGTCTCCTATGATGACGCATCCTAGGTCAAGTGTCTGGGCGTATGGAGCGTTTTGGGGACCGTTAATCTGTCCTCTAGCCTTGTAAACTCGCAGTATGTCTCTTCCAAGGAGTAATACTATCGGGGCTTCTGAGTCCAGTTCCGGTATCAGGTGAGCTATATGCTTCAGATGGGCGTGGTATGCTGCTACCTCTGGTGTAGGTATCTCAGAACGGTTGTCAGGTATGTGATTGCACTCCAGTATGGTTGGCAGTGACAAGCAGGTCTGACCATCTATGGACTCTACCTTGTACCCAGTTGCTTTCCTCCCCACTGTCTCAACAGTACCTGCACATGTCCTTAAGGAGTAGGGAGAACTGGACCCTACGATGTTGAAGGTGTCGAAGGTGGATTTAGCTAAAGACCTGTTGCTTTGATCATCTAAGATTGTGTATACCTTGATCGCCTTATCTCGGGGACTGCCCTGATAAACTCTGACAAGGCAGATTTTTGAGCAGATCTCAAAACAGATCTCAGTACAGTGAAAAGTGACTACTGCGCTGTCTACATCAGTGTCTATCTGCTTCCCGTCATGCTCCCGTCAATCTTTGTTCATGGTCTTGGTTGAAATAAATCGACTCAAAATTCGGCCCAGGGTAAATTTGATACACAGACTAATAGAGGACATGTGCCAACGTCACTTCTCCTATGTATATTTCATATAACTTATAACCTTTAAAATGAAACAAAGAAAATAATAAATCCTATAATTTACAGTATAGTTAACATTTTCTAATTAAAGTCTGTGTTTTTTCCCGTTTAGGGTAAATGTACATGTTCAGGATTTATGTGAGAATCTGCACTGAAATCCGCAAGTGTTCGCAGGGAAATCCGTGCGGACAATCCTCATCAATTGGTGCGGATTCACATGTGGATTTGGTGCGGATGAAGTAAATAGAGGAAATCCGTTCAGGAAAAATAAAATAAATTGACATGCTGTGGATTTTAAAATCCGCACCACAGGTCAAAATCTGCACCGAAAAAATACGCATTGTGTACATGATAATTTCAAATTCTCATAAAATACAATGTGCATCCTCTATGGTGCAGATTTTCCGCTCAGAAAATCTACACGCAATGCTGACTGTGTGCATTTAGCCTTAGACATATTTATGTGTACCATATTTTAATGTATTATAAATAGTACAGTATGTCTAATATATGTGACTAACGAGCATAGTTTTCCTGTATCCAACAGTCAACGTATATTCTCCCTATAAATAACCATCTGCCAAAGGAAACTGGTGAGAATAGCACATGTGTGAATACTTTCTTTTTGCCTAAGGTATCTGTTAGGCCCCTTGCAGAGGAGTGTGAGCGGATTAGGTCTGGATGCGCTGCGGAGGCGTTCAGTGAAAACTGCGCGATTTTGCAAGCAAGTACATTCAGTTTTGTTTGCGATTGTGTCCAGTTGTTCAGTTTTTATCGCGTGGGTGCAATGCGATTTAATGCGTGTTGCACGCGCATAATACAAAATGGAATGTTTCCAAACAACATCTCTTAGCAACCATCCGTGAAAAACGCATTGCATCCTCACTTGCTTGCGGATGCGTTTTCCACGCAGCCCCATTCACTTCTATGGGGCCAGCGCTGCGTGAAAATCGCAGAATATAGAACATGCTGCGATTTTCACGCAACGCACAAGTGATGCGTGAAAACCAACGCTTATGTACAGAGCCCCACTGAAATGAATGGGTCCGGATTTTGTGCGGGCGCAATGCATTTGCATCACGCATTGCACCCGCATGGAATACTCGCTCGTTTGAAAGGGGACTTACAATTTGCACAGCAACTGTCAATGCATACGTTGGGGGCAACAGATCTCCACCATCCAGTAGGGTTTAATGTTGTTTCTGTGGGATCCTCTATTCTGCCTTCTTATGCATCACGGGCAGCTTCTCAAACTTTTTCTGCTGAGTCCTTACCATCAGTGGTCAAAGTTCATGCCATTTACCTTTTTGTTGTCTCCTGAACTCTGATAACATTTAAATAAGTACAAAATAAGTATATTTTTATCAAAGGCATAGCTAGTCGGGTGAAGTGGCAGTTGGCAGCCCCTGGCATACTTGGGTTGACTGTTCCGGATGAGAGATACTCTCTACTGAATTAGTGTTTGCAGGAAGCCTGTGGTAGAGGAGAGAGCTATAGGGAGCCTGCCTTTACCGTTCCCCACTTTCGGCTTGTGACCTACAAAACGCCAGACTGGGCACCTGACATCAGCAGCCAGTGCTGGCAGTGCAGTGACATCACTACATCATTTTACCTGTGCTTTAATGCTAGAGGAAGATTGGGGTAAGGTTAGCATTTAATAAGAGCTGATGGAGCAGCAACAGATACAGAATTGGGGGTATCAGATCAGCAGATGGGGAGTCTGTGTAGGTGGGTAAGGCTACTTTCACACTAGCGTTTTGGCTTTCCGTTTCTGAGATCCGTCATTGGCTCTCACAAGCGGCCAAAATGGGTCCGTTTTGCCCTAATGCATTTTGAATGGAAAAGGATCCGCTCAGAATGCATCAGTTTGCCTCCGTTCAGTCTCCATTCAACTTCAGAGGCAGACACCACAACACTGCCTGCAGTGGTTTTCTGTCCCTCATGGGATGCGGAGCAAGATGTATCCATCCTGACACACAATGTGAGTCAATGGAGACAGATCCATTTTCTCTGACACAATAGAAAACGGATCTGCCCCCTATTGACTTTCAATGTCGTTCATGATGGATCCGTCTTGGCTATAGATGAGATAATACAACCGGATCCGTTCATGGCGGATGCATGTGATTGTATTATTGTAACGGAAGCATTTTGCAGATCCATTACGGATCCGCAAAAAATGCTAGTGTGAAAGTAGCCTAATATGTAAGGGTATCAGATCAGCAGATAGGGAGTTTGTGTAGTGGGTAATATGTAAGAAGTATGCTGGTAAAGTGAGTAGCAAAAGAGGTCTATGTTGTAAACTCTTCAAACACAACCCACACAAGTCATGGCTGGAAGACGTCATCATGGTGGTCTGGACCATAGGGAAAAGACAGGAAAAGTCCAATGGGAAAAAAACTTGTGTCATTTCTAAGTCAATAGATGTTACTGCACTGTAATCATTTGTATAGCCTGCAGGGCACCTGTGTAGAACCAGTTATTCACCATCTTTGTACAGCGGTTTTATTCAGTAATTGTGCGGTTGGGGGTCACTTAGGTGTTGGTTGTGTTCCACCTTCTCTGTGCTGAATGTGATAGTTGTGTTAGTAAACAATAGATAGTTCCAGCCAAATGGCTAGTGGATACCGGAAAAAGGATGCTGAGCACATAATTGCTGTGCATTAAAATCTATGGAAATCAAGCAGAGAACACTGGCTTTATGAGTTTTTTTTTGTTAATGATTCATGATAATTGTTTATAAAAAATATTTTTCTCTTGCTCCTATTGTACAAATATATACAGTATAAGGACACTAAAATATAAAAGCTAACACTTCTGTTATTCTGCATGTATGACTTGATGAATACGCCCCGTGCCCTGGATAACGTCTAGAGGATCAATGTGACTTTTTGGTTGCAAATAGCACAATAAGAAGGCGTGCAACACCAGAGGGTTTATTCTGACACTGAAGCCTGAAAACTATAATCTTAACCCTGAGTTGATTTGCATTGAGAAAAACTGTAAGACCTCATTTAATTACAAGCCAGGCACTGCACATTTCTCTACATGACTGCCTAGAAGAAATATAGATGCCTGCACCAGGTACTGGATTATGGAAAAGGCATGGCGTGACCTCGCAGATCATAAAATTTTAATAGGGTTGGACTCATTTATAAACACTCTTAGCAATACTCATTGGGGGCTTATTGCTCAAAAAACTTGGCCGCTGCAGCGGTGTCCACCATAGCAACAAAACACTGCATAATATTATAGCAACACCCGCTGCCTTGGTTACTTTATGTCTTACAACAATTAAACGAGGCAAGAATTGATTACAAAAAGGAAGACATGTTTTATTTAGGTTTGTCAGTAAGATGCCTGAGACACCAGGAGCCTGCAGTGTGGCACAAAACAGTAGCTGTGGGTGCAGCTTGCAAAGAGTTCATAGCAATGAGCAACTGTAGGTAGGTCAATTGGTAGGCCAAAAGAGAAGATCCTGAGTGCCTTCTTGTGCCAGCCAGCACAGATATTTTATTGCAATGACAGCTTCAGTAGGCTTTCTTGTTTGGATAAAAAACTTTATGGATCACTAGGTAGGTTGACTTCCCATTGATAGTATCTTTTGACCATAATGCACATCACAGCAATGAATCTTGTTTCTGCCCCACACAGCAGCTTCCTAAGGTCATCAATGAAAACAGTGTGTGCCCAGGTGCAAAATATCATGTGGCAGAATGGACAAGCTTCCCTTGCCTCCATACTGCCAAGAGTAACACATGTATTTAACATGCCCTGGATTATTCCAGCAGTGAAGTGCTAAATTACATATGGCAGGATCAAGGACATACATAGGGAGTTATTTACAACAGCTAAACACAGTGCAAACCAGGTCTGGATATTATGTTATTTATTGCTGCTGATGCATGCCAAAATAGGGCAATAGGTGATATTTATACCAAGATTTAGACATGACATTAAGTCATCTGGAACCGACAGTAGTTTTTTATGGGTTACATGAATGGACCTAGTCAAAACATAAAAAAGAACACCATAAAAAAGTGCACGTCTATCCTTGTAGACAAGCTTATATTATACACACATCCTGGGATGGGGCGCAGCTGAAGAAATGAAACGCTTCCTTTAATGAGAAGGGTTTATAAAAAGCCTGTATCGGCAGTGCTTTTATTTGTCTTTGTACCTAATGCATAATGTATGTCTTATATTCTGGTATGGGATCCAATATCCTCCCAAAGAGAAAAGATCAGTAGAGATTTAAGGATATTATATCAAATATGAGATGCATATTTTTGCACTGTACCTACAAGCTGTAAATGACCCCATTACACAATAACATCATCATATTACTTAAAGTAAAACATCTCTGAGTATAACACTTGGCGGACAGGGACAGGTTTTTAAAACTACTGCAACTTTCCCTAACTAGTGCTGTAGAAGTTGCCAAAAGGAAACCTACTATAGCAAGAGCTACAGTATTGCGTTAATTCCCCCTAAAATTTAACATGTGGAGGATAATAAGCCATTGTTGCTATAGTGTTGCTATAGTGTTCAAGGGGTTGTGTCACTAACATATTCCTTATCCACAAAACAGGAGACCAGTGTCTTATCAATAGGGGTCTGACTACTGGGGTGATCATGATTAGAGATGAGTGAATTTTTCAAAAGTTAGATTCAGCTGATTCGCCAAATAAAAAAAAAAAAAATTGCTTTGTTTGTAATAAGCGGGTGCAATGATAGGGATCTGCGATAGAGCCGCCCCCCGCTATTGTACCTCTCAGATGCAGCGTTCATACATGATCGCAACATCTGAGTGGAAAAACTGTGGAAAATTAACATAAAAAAAAAATTAAATAAAACTTACCGCATCCATTTGCTTGTGACAGGCCGGCCGCCACCATCTTGCTTGAAGATCTGTCGTGAAATCTTGCGCGGCGTAAGATTACGTCATAACGCTGGCCGGCGTGGTGATGTCATATGTCACCATGCACGGGATTTTGGCCGAGAACTTCAATCAAGATGGCTGCTGGCGGCCCGTCACGAGGAAATGGAGGGGGAAAGTGTGATTTTTTATTTTATTTTTACACTATTTCAGGTTAAATTGATTCGCTAACACGAAGCACGAGAAAATTCGGCTTCGAGCTGAATTGAATTTATCCTAAAATTCGAATTGAATTCAATTCGCTCATCTCTAAGCATGATAATGGGGATCTGTGCTCCCCATCCGCCATGTGTACACCATTTCATTCAGCTCTATAGCTGAGTACAAGTGCTTGGCTATCTCTGGGAACCCCATCAAGCTGAAATAAGTTTCAGACACATATCTCCATTTAAATGGGGGAGCACAGGACCCTGATCTCGTGACTTGGGGGGGGGGAGGGGGGAGACCTCCACCAAACAGACACATCCCATATTCTATGGATAGGGAAAAGTTGTTTTAATGGGATAGTACAATAACCTCTGAAATGGAGGTTCCAATGAATGACTACATGCAAGTTGGATGGATAAATACAGTACATGTACATACAAACCATGAGACATGAGTGTGAATCAAAACTAAGAGCTGAACGCAAGTAAACTAAATTCAATTTTTAAAACAGCTACTTTATTCATATACATATTTCCAGGGTTACTATGTTTGTGTGATGGTTTTAAAATTGTGAGCTCTTTGGCTTCTTAATGGCTATGGGTCAATGGTCATCCAATGGCTTTATCTTGTCCCTGTATTATTGCTGTCAGTCTAATACTACTTGCTTTATGAGCAGCTTATAATTGCCTGCTTGCTTATTATACTGTACATGTTGTTTAGGGTTTTTCTTTAAGACTAATGCCACTTTTCCTGCTGCTTCTATTCACTCGCACAAGCAGCTGGGAGATGGAGTACAAATACATTAATGTACGGTAAGTTATGGAGACGGAAAATACATATGTACGTAGCACAAAAACAATTGCATAGTCCTTAGGAAGAATCCATCTATCAAATAAATAAAACGATTGTCAAAGTACACAAGCCTCTTTCGTAGACGACAAACAGTTTGTGCAAGTAGTTTCAAAAGTGGTTAATGTACCTCATTCTAGAAGCACGTGCACTGGGCAGACAGACACACAAGATTCCTTGCTCTATTCTGCCATCTGAAACATAAGGCAGGATTTTTCTTCTACTGTAAAGGGTATAAGCAAAGCTAAGATGAATGAGTAATGGTCTGAGTGCTATTCCACCTTCTGTATTATCCATATGATTTGTTTCTTGCACAAATACTAAGGCTGTATTCACACATGTTCGGCATATACATTGGTAAATGCTTTTCTGACATATATGTCAACCTATGGTACTGACTAATGCAACTGCAAGTCAAATAGTTGCATAAGTCACCAAATAACTAATTTCTTGCTGTAAGGAAAAGCATAGTCAGCAATGCTTGGTGCCTGGTTAAAAAGGTATGTCAATTCATATCGCACCAAGGTATGCAGAAAGGACATATCAGGCACATCATACCATATAGACAGGTTAGATGCATATGTTGGAAAAATTATATACTCTGAATATGTGAAAAACGAAGTGTAAATGTACAGTAGATATGGTTGGTCAACGGACCATATTTGCACGTTGCTCCAATTTACAATGAGTTTAACCCACCAGACATGTTTCATTTTTTTTTGTGAAGGTAACTTGACCTTTCTAGTTAAACAATGCAGAAACAACAAAAATATATCTCTATAGAAATAGCTTTAGCTATGTCTTGTCCCCGTAGGGGGCACAATGAAATAAAAAAGAAAAGAAAAAATACAGTTCAATGCAAGTTAAGCAACATGTGGATCTTCATCTGTTGGG
The DNA here is from genome assembly GCA_033119425.1 of Bufotes viridis. NCBI lineage: Eukaryota > Metazoa > Chordata > Amphibia > Anura > Bufonidae > Bufotes > Bufotes viridis. The sequence goes on from CM065591.1 coordinate 430,469,950, forward strand.
GAACGTAATGTTCTAGCATCCCTGGTCAATAAGTGGCTCACAGGCTATGCTGGTAGTTCCAATGCAACTGGACAAGAACATGTTACCTATCTCTGGTGAGGAAACACTGCACCATCAACAAAGTCTAAGTAAGACAAATACAAATCTATGACTAATTTCTTCAGTGTAGACAACCTGTGGTCCAAGTGGGAACTGCATAGGAAAAATCTCTCTACTATTGTACATTGATAGTATATAGATGATGGGTTGTTTTTTCCGGTGGTTAGAGAACACTAAAATTCCTCAACATAGTGAAAACATAAACTGAGTTTGTAATTGTAAATCAAGAACATATGCTTTTCCCTGAAGTTATTGGAAAAAAGACACCTAACTGGAAAAAATGGAAAATTAGCATACGAGTAGATTAGGCAGTGAAAAGATCGCATGGACGGTCAGACGTCATTTTCTACTTCCTTTTTGCAAAAGAAAAGGCTTCATTAAACACAGCAGCATCGGTATACCCTTTTACACTCCAGAAACAGTTTACACGGGACCCAGTGTTTTCTCTCAGTCACAGTCCACTGAGTCATTTAAGTTGGTCCACCAAGGACCAAACAAATGCCAAAACTATTGCTATTCCCAGCTGTACATCCATTTATTACAAGTATCAGTCCCCTAAAATAGACCCTGTGCCACCTGTCTCTTTCTGACGGTAGGCTTATTCACTGTTCTTGGTTAGTAACCCAGTAGGTAATAACCTTCAGAAATTCTACAGAGGTCCTCTGCTGCTTGTGTCCTATGAAAGTAATGTCCATGTGTTTGAAGAATGTTCCAGTTTCTATGTGTTTTTGAGGGAAGGAAAGATACTGAGCAAGAGGCAGCTGGTTAAATCCTGTCCTGGTTCTTTGTGCAGGCTTAAGTTCCAGTGGATTAGTATTACATTGTGAAGGTAGACAATTCCTCCTCAATAAGGGGAGAAAAGTATAGTTCCATGTGCAGTTCTGATAGGCCCAGGAGCTGGTCGCAGTAAGTGGTGTGTCAACGGTGGAGCTTGTAGGAGGGGAGGAGTTGCAGCGTGACGTAGGCTCAATGGAGAGGACACAGCGGCGGCTGCCATTGCAACTGCCAGAGGACTGGGAAGAAGACCTGCAGATAATGTTTTTGAAAAGTCCTTAGAGAACACCAGACTGGCCTGAAAGGAAAAAACACAATAAGAGGTTGTGTAAGCACCAATTTACAAATAAGTGAATCTATCCATCAAAGAGTCTTCCATTTCTGACAAAATGTAGCATATATTTATTGATCATATTTAAACTGATTTGACTAATTGTTCACTTTAAGCTTTGTTGAGTGTGTGTGTCCTATTTTGACATGGTACAGTATATGGTACGGTCTTATGTAGGACTCATATGACTGTCAAGGGATCCTGCTGGTTCCTGAGCAGAGTGTCAGAATTACAACCAAAACTTCCACTCACGGTGATCAGTGATAGATGGGTAAGCTGGCTATAATGCTGTCTAACAATGCCAATGTATATACCATTCAGAGTTTAAGAAAAACAGGTGACAGCTTCTAAGGGCAATTCAATGGCTAAAATGAATGGCTGTCACACACTGAGTTGGACTAAGTTGCCAAAAGAGCAAAGTGCCCTCCACTGAGCCAAGCTCTGATGTATGAACACGGCCCAATCCAAGTGGGCCCCCTCAGTCCAAATTTAGAAATAAGGACTAAGCCTAGGGCTCAAGGTAACATTGAATAGCCGGCCTTTTGTGCTAAAATTTCTACATTTCCACAACTTGCTAATTCAGTGTTTTCATACAAAAAATCTGCAAGGAATCATATGTCCATTGCAAATCTTGTCTAATTGTCAATGTCTAATTGAAATATAGCCTTGAAAATGTCTTTCCGTTAAAGAAACATTGCAGTCAAATCAAAATGGATGGGCATTTTCTCTATATGACTGGACTGTGGACTTTCAGGATAACTTGCTATGGTGGATGCTATTTACCCTAGTGTGCCACTACATACACACAGTACCTTTGTGTTACAGTAGGATAACTCTAAAACAGCTTAATTCCCAAAAAGAGGGTTATTATTTCAAACTACTAGTATTTTAAGTGTAATTTAATTTCTATTTAATCGACTGATATGGTACTGTTACATAGCTACACAGGCTGAAAAAAGTCATAGTTCCAGTAAGTTCAACCTATATTTGTATCTTCACTTACTTGGTCAATTCTAAAAAAAAAAAAGACATACCGTGAGCTCCTGTAGACTTTGTTGTTTCTTGTGCCTACTTAGTAGAGGATTGGGTTTCCCTGATACTCCATCACGATGTCTACGGCTTGAGATGTGCTGAAAGACACAAATGAAAAAAGGGTTTATTTTTACAGAGCAAACTTGTCATTTATGACAATCTTAAATTTAATTTTATAATTTTTAATTTTTATATATTTTGATTAGATATTTTTTCCACAGATTTCCAATTGAACATCTTAGTGCTAAATATATAAATCTTCAGCAACCAAATAAAGATGTTTCTCTAACATCTTGATTCCAGATGAGACCGTATTTATTTTACACATATAATTTCTATATAAATCCAACAAAAAAATCTATTTTTGTAGTCAACACTGACAGTTATTATGGCTCTGAAATCTTTTTATGCAGATTGAAGTGCTCTTAGACCATTTCTCTTCAAAGCTCAGCAGGTTTTGCTGCAAACCACATATTTCTAATATTTCTAATTAAGTAGAAGTTGTCACAGACATAGAGAAGCTCCAGCCCAGTTCCTAGTCACTGTCTCCACAAGCCTGCTAACTCACTTTTGCCACTCTTCCTCCCTCTTGCACTGCATAAACAGTTTTGAGGCTGCTGTAATAACTAGCAAATTCTGTCTTCAGACACACAGACAGTTTGAGTTATTTTAACTTTATCTCTTGCAGCAGGGAGGAAGTAAATGGCTGCAATAATTCATGCCTGCCTCATATTGAAATGAATGGAATTGGCAAACAAAACATAAATAAAAATAAAAACACAAATATTTTTTTAATTCTAAATTCTGAACCTGAATGTACACACTTGTATAACCTTATACATTTTTAGGATGATCACTGGAGGTTCTTTCAGGAAAAATCTAAACATTTTAAAAATATTTACCTGTTTGAGCTGCCCTTCAGAGGTGACTCTGACATTACAGATCTCACAGTGAAACGTTCTTTCCTGGGTGTTGGCGTCTGTAGGTCCAGTTGACCCATTTGTCAATCCCCCAAGTCGTGGATAAGCTTTTATTGGACCAAGACCACTTCGAGCTTCAAGGATAGTTTTGTGCTTTGTACCTAATACCATGATGAACAACATAACATTTCTTAAAATATATTAAAAATCAGTTTCACAGTCAAACTACAACCACTACCACTTTACAAATCACTAGTCAGACCACACATGGAGTACTGTGTACAGTTCTGGGCTCCTGTGAACAAGGCAGACATAGCAGAGCTGGAGAAGGTTAAGGGGAGGGCAACTAAAGTAATAACTGGAATGGGTGGAATACAGTACCCTGAAAGATTATCAAAATTAGGGTTATTCACTTTAGAAAAAAGACGACTGAGGGGAGATCTAATAACTATGTATAAATATATCAGGGGTCAGTACAGAGATCTCTCCCATCATCTATTTATCCTCAGGACTGTGACTGTGACGAGGGGACATCCTCTGCGTCTGGAGGAAAGAAGGTTTGTACACAAACATAGAAAAGGATTCTTCACTGTAAGAGCAGTAAGACTATGGGACTCTCTGCCTGAGGAGGTGGTGATGGTGAGTACAATAAAGGAATTCAAGAGGGGACTGGATGTATTTCTGGAGTGTAATAATATTACAGGCTATAGCTACTAGAGAGGGGTCGTTGATCCAGGGAGTTATTCAGATTGCCTGATTGGAGTCGGGAAGGAATTTTTTCCCCTTAAGTGGGGAAAATTGGCTTCTGCCTCACAGTTTTTTTTTTGCCTTCCTCTGGATCAACTTGTAGGAAACAGGCCGAACTGGATGGACAAATGTCTTTTTTCGGTCTTATATACTATGTTACTACTATGTTACTATACAGAGGACTACATTGCTTGAGATTATTACATCTTTAGTGTTTGAATACATTCCTAACCTTTGTTATGGGCCTCCAGTTGGGACAAGGAGTTTACCGATACTTTGCAGAGGGCACAATACAATAACTTCTTGGATCTGTCATCATCGTTCTCTGCAGTAGATGAACTTGTTCCACTGTTTACAGGAGTAGTAGAAGAAAGTGATTTTGTGTCACCAATGGCTGTCTCAGATGGAGGTTGTGAATACTCAGGTACTGCTGAAATGGTGTTTTCTTGTGTGATCATGGTCTCTGGACTCTCAGCAGGAAGTAGCTCTGTGCTATCCATCCCTTGTTGATCTAATATAAAAAGGGACACAAGTAAACATAGTCTTAAAATGAGTGCAAAAGTTAAAGTTTAATGAGAAATTTGTAAAGTTGATAGGAATATGTACAAACCTTTGATACTCAGTAAGTAGTTTGCTCATTGATAAAGATTAATTACTGGTATAAGACTTTTAAGAATATCAAGGGTCACAAGTGTGTATCCTTCAGTGAATTAAATGTTACCTCTCATAACAATCTAAGGCTACTTTCACACTGGCGTTTTTGGGTCTGCTTGTGAGATCCGTTTCAGGGCTCTCACAAGCGGTCCAAAACGGATCAGTTTTGCCCCAATGCATTCTGAATGGATAAGGATCCGTTCAGAATGCATCAGTTTGGCTCCGTTCCGCCTCCATTCCGCTCTAGAGGCGGACACAAAACGCTGCTTACGGCGTTTTGGTTTCCGTCTGACAAACCTGAGTCAATGGTGATGGATCCGTTTTCAATGACACTATCTGGCACAATAGAAAACAGTTTTGCCCATGTTCATGATAATACAACCGCTTGTATCCGTTCAGAACGGATCCGTTTATATTATCAGTGCGGATCCGTCTGTGCAGATACACGATGGATCCGCACCACACGCCAGTGTGAAAGTAGCCTTAACTGTAATATACATACATATTAGAGATGAGCAAATTTAAAAATAAATACATTTAATGGTCCACATTGTACATAAATGAGATTAAGAGGCATAATGCTCCTCTAGAAAAGAGATGTGCAAATCAGTGTGCCTTCCAAAAAAAATGAAAACTAAATGTCTCCATTTAAAAGGAGAAAAAAGATGTACAACCCAGTCTTCTTTCCAAAACAGCAAACAGTTGTTTCGTTATCCAAGCTAAGCAAAGAGAATTAGCTTAGCTGCCTGAGAGGTCTAGGTCTGGGGTAAACTATTTCTCCATATGGAGAGCGTGGGTTTCTGGGGAAAAAATATCAGATTAGCGCTGTCATAATAGAGGCCTAGCTTTCTTTTCCTTTTGGAAGGAAAGCTAATTTGCAAACTGTTGGATATCTAGGGGAAATATATTTAAATTGTCTTTCCTTTCATCTTTCACATCTCTTTTCAAAAGTAGTGTTATAGTTCTCTCTTCTCTCTCTCTCTCTCTCTCTGATTCACCTGTAACAGAACTCAATAAATTAAGGTTAATTAGAATCATAACTTTTAGAATAATTTGGAATAAACTCCAAATTGATTTGCTCATCTCTAACGTATATATATATATATATATATATACACATATATATAACCCAAACAGAAGACAGGACCAAATAATTGTAAATGTGTAATGCCATAGACAAAGCACATACTGTTCCATGCCATATCTGCAATCCAGGTATCTTGTAAGGCCATCTCACAAAAATAATGAAAATTTTAGTACAGTATGGGTATGGATACAGTTTTGGATAATTTATAGAAATGACTTAATATTTGAATTTACTCCAGCTTTTTGCTTCCAAAACTGCATCACAAATGTACCGTACCTAAAGGTAATTTTGAGAAACAGGGATGCTGGTTTGTATTACAGTTTAATGGAACCTGGTGCCATAACTGCTGGCAATTACAGTTGAGAATAGGTTCCCTCGTTCCTAAACTATAGAGTGGTTGTTTTGTCCCTACATACGACTTTTTTTTTTTTTACTGTAAAAAAAGCAGGACCTGCTGGCAGCCACATTATTCAGACACATGTATCAAGTATGCTTATTTTAGAATTTTTTTTTAATCTGAGAGAAAATGATGAATAACTAGGATCAACGAGTTAGGGAAAAGCTGGAAGAGTACTCCTAAAAAGAATCATCTCCAGATAGATTATTATAATTAAATTAGACATTATGTTGGTGTTTGAGGACATGTTACATACTGAGAGCAATAATGTTTATTATTGTTGCTATGTGACTAACTGAATCTGGTTTCAGGCCTCTTGGCTGCATCACTGGGTGTGTATATATTTTATGGATCCAGCCAACAAGCCATAACTGAGAGCACAAAACTGAGCACAAAAAAAGAGTCAAAGCTAACATACAATGCCCCATGGGACTATATTAAACCCAACAGAATGATGTATGAATAACATTTTTATAACATGGTGAGTTGCTATATCTGGAAACAACCATATAATAGTTGACATTACACATGACTTGCTATAAAGACCATCTGTAAAAAAAAAACTAAAAAATGATTCATAGGTGTGAAAATAAAAAGTGTGTAATTGGCTGCACCCTCAAAATCAGCACTTCCACTAAGCCAAGCAGTGTAGAAGGGAAAGAGTTAACGGGTTATTCCCATCTCAGTCATTGGGAGCATATTACTAGGATATGCCCCCAATGTCTGATAGGTGCAGATCTGACCTTTGGAACCCGCACCTATGCTTACAACTGAGCCCACAAACTCCCAGAGGGCACACCGTGCATACGCGGCCGCCCTCCATTTATTTCTATGAGAGTGCCAAAAATAGCTGAGCACCAGCTCAGTTTTTTCCATCAGACCCATAGAAGTTAATAGAGCTGTTTCCGCTCTTGCTTGGTGTGCCTCCCATTCATTTCAATGGTACTTTCGAAAATAGCTGAGTGTTACATTTGGATATTTTCGGTGCTCCCATAGGAATGAATGTCTGGCAGCCGCGCTCTCCGACTTTGAGGGCTCCATTTTAAGTAGAGGTGCAGGTCCCAGAGATGGGACCCTTACCTACCAGACATGGCTAGGATATGCACCCAATGTCTGAGATGGAAATAGCTCTTTAGTGGTCAAAATATGACAACACATCCCTTAAATGGGTTCTATGGGGTTAGAAAAACATGTCATCTTTCTTCTAGAAACAGCTTTTCAGCAGTTCTGGTATTGCATTTCAAGTCCATTGATAAGAATGGGTGTGACAACTTGTGGAAAGGATTGGCCTTGCTTTTGGACAAACGCAGCTATGCTTTTCTAATCTTTTACAACCCTTTTCATTTTAAAGCCATTGACAAACAGTGAGAACCTATGTAGCACATTAGATGCTAAGGTTGATCATTTCCAGACTCAGCTTAGCTTAGAGGGAACAGAGCAAGAATTTATCAGACCAGAATGTTCTTGTTGATGGTGAAATGGAGAAAAAAAAAGAAAATCTGCTGGATGAAAAATGCTTAATTACTCTTAGTCAGGCTTTAACAAGGGAATAGTTGGTAATATATATATATATATATATATATATATATATATATAATATTTAGCTACCTTAGAAACCTAATTTAAAATACTTTGAAGATATTTTCTCCTGGGACCCGCTGTTATCCATTCTTGAGATAAGAGCGGGTCCTAGTGGTGGGATCCACACCTATTTTACATTTATGGCATATACTAATGATATGCCATATTTATCCACATGGGACAACCCGTTTATTATTACTTCTAGTCACCATCCATTCTTCAGAATTATTCTGGTTTAATTTTTAAACCTTCGCCTTAGGCTACTTTCACACTAGCGTTTCTATTTTCCGGTATTGAGATCCCTCATAGGATCTCAATAGCAGAGAAAAACGCTTCTATTTTCTCCCCATTCATTGTCAATGTGACAAAATGTAACTGAACCTGTTTGGTTGCATTCCCATACCGGAGAGCAAACCGTAGCATGCTGCCATTGTCTTTCCGTCATGGGATGCGGAGCAAGACGGATCCGTATGACCCACAATGCAAGTTAATGGGGACGTTTTCTCTGACACAATAGAAAACGGATCCGTCCCCCATTGACTTTCAATCATGTTTATGATGGATCTGTCTCGGTAAAGATAATACAACCGGATCCGTTCATAATGGATGCAGATGGTCGTATTATCAGTAACGGAAGCATTTTTGCTGAACCCTGCAAGATCCAGCAAAAACGCTAGTGTGAAAGTAGCCTGAAAGAGAATTTCCCTCCTTTGAAACTTAGTTTTTTTTAAACTTTTTAATATGGCGGTGGGGAGGAAGGGAGTAGTGGTACACATGTTTGCAGCTTTCACTCCATGCTACCTGGGTAGTGCAGTGATAGGAGGGTGCATACTTTCTTCCCTCAGGGCACACTTGGATTTTGGGGCTCTCTGTCTGATGGTAGTAGAGTTGTCCTTTCTGTAAGTGGTTTTTCTGGTGCAAGGCAGGGATTCAGCAGACAGGCTGGTAATGCTGTGTGTTGGTGATGAAGGTGGGAGTGTAGTGCAGTAAGAAGGCAGGGTTTTAATGCAACAAGTTCAATGTATTTTACTGAAGCAGTTTTGCAGATGGTTCACACAGGCATTGAATATGTCAAGCGCAGTCTTTACAGTCACCATCTATACTTTTCCAAGACTGTGTATTAGAGGAGGAGGGTTAAGCCTCTTTCTTATAATCTGCTCAATCTTTCCCATCTCAACTAAGGGATGCAACTTGTTCACCTCACTTTTACTATATTGGTATCTGCTTAATATAGCACACTCGCTAAACAGGTGATCAGGCTGTTCTTTTAGTATGATAGAAAACTTTAAGCTTATTAGATATCACTATATGCAAGGAAGTCTGTAGCCAAGGTGCAGGCATTTACCTCCTCTGACATAATTCTTTGCGCTCCTACTTGTAGAACTGTTACACTCTCTGTAGAATCCAGCAACTCTTTCCCTGAAGGGCTGGCACATATACTGCCACTTTGTAGAGCTCTGCCCCTCAGCTGCTTACACATCCACAGCTCACACTAGACTTACTCACTTCATCCCAGAGAGGACAGGGAGGTGCCAGCCCTGCCTTGTAACAGTAGCTAGGGAGCCATTGCTCTCTTCATATACAGTCTATGATATACCTATGCATGCAGTGCATTAAATACAAGTCACTACAACACTTTAAAATTTGCAGTGGAGACACTGCATTGAGAGAGATCGACATTGCATGCACTTGGCCATTTTGGGAACTTGGTATTGCTTAGCCAAGAGAGTGACTTATAAGAGATTATCATACCATCTACCTCTACATGAAAACTATGGGAAAAGACTATCTTGTGATGTATCTGAGAACCGTGCCTACTACATGTATCTGCACTTTGCCACCATTACTCTCAGTAAAGACTGTTTGGACTGCAATCAATCCAGCCTGATGATTTCCCTCCCTCCTCCAGTGGCCCCTACCCTCCTGCTGTTTATCTAACACCAAAGGCACTCTCTCTGCACCAGACAGAAGCCTCCAAAATCAGGGTGTGTTTCAAGGGGAAGAAGGGGTGCACACCTACCCAAATAGTACGTGCTTGGCCTGCAGAGCAAAAGAAAAGGGTTCACCACTGTGAGGACTACAACCATCCTAAGGGCCACTGACAGCACTCCCATCCTCTCTGCCCGATGCCTCCACACACCGCACTAAGTCAGCTGAATGTAGTTATACTTTTTACTTAGCGATGCGTTGCTTCATTCTGGAGAAAAGGTACTTTTAACTCATATGCAAAAAGAAGGGGTCCAGGCTATTCTATGCACTCTTGTTCCTCCCTCTTCTTGACTTAAAGGTCAAGGTCCTTGCATAGCCGTGTTGCCTGGCCCTGTCAATCAGGAAAGAGAGAGAGGGAGGAGAAAGGGTGCTTGGCTTGGACCCGCCCTCAGTGCACTTACCTGCTCATTTTCATATGGATTGCTGTGTGAAACTACAGAGCAAAAGTACATGCAGCACATATTGATATATGCTACCAGCACTCCTCTGTGTGGAGCAAGATGTCCGCCAGTCCCGGTTCTGGAGCATTTACTAAGAGTATATAATTTCCCTGCAGCTGTCTAAACTTCATTTTCTTGTCAAGATAATGAAGCTTTCTGCAGCTTAGTAGACATGGTCAGTCAATCAGCTAGAGAAATGGTCTTTTACTATCTGTACAAGAGTCTAGCAAGAAATAAGGGCCTGATAAGCAGAACCATGTGAGTGAAAACAGAGCTGCGAAATGTTATGAACATCATGATCATTTACGTGTAATGAGCCAACGTATTAAAAAGTTCACTAGAAAAAGAAAGAAATGACAGCGGTGATTTATTCCAGCAATGGAGGCAAGGACGGAGGGCTCTGAGGAAACTTTCCAGGTTACAAAACTCGGGTAAAAATAGCATCATCTCAAGTTGGAAAAAAGAGAAACGTGAATTTCAAAGCAGTTTTATTGTTTGATATCTCTGCTATTTTTGCTCTGGTTTTCAAACAGGAAGATATATAGGTTCGCAGTATGTGTTTAGGTACAAAAGACAGAGTCTGAATAGACATCACACAGCGAGGCTTCAATGTGCAAGGGTGGATGTGAGAAATAAGGAGGGCGTGCTGTGACCAGAATTGGATTCATAAATCTGCATCCAAACCTAACACTAAGAGATGCCTCTAACTGAGCTCATCTCCTCCACCATGACATTTACTGTGTATAGGGCAGTCAACCAGGTTTATATGACACAGAAGGAGAATGTCCAAAACGAATGGCTCATTCACCATCTGTCTAATGTCAGGGTGCAGTCTATAAGGAAAGCCAACCAGCTCAATGCGTAACATAAAATACGACTCACTCACCTCATCCCAGATGGCAAAAGAAAGACAACCTTGTGTATAAAGAATTTAGTTTAACCTGCATTACTATTTGAGATTTTAAAGGGGTTGTCGAGGAATAGAAATCAGTGCCTGCTTTTGTTTCCAGAAACAGCGCCACCTTTGGCCATAAGCTGTTTCTGGAACAGCAGTCCACCCTCATTCAAATCTTGTCAGCTTAGCATCTGCCATTACTACCTCTTGGGCATAGTGTGGCTACTGTAACTGTAAAGAATCCTTTCTTGGATTGATGTCTGAATCGCCTTTCACTGAGTACTGCACAAGGAGAGTGGAGCGATGCCTGTGCTTGCTGGGACAGCAGGACAGTGGCACACATGAGCCTCCAAAACAGACACATTCCCTTTATAATTAGGCTCTGCTCTTATCAAAGGGGTTTACAGGATCCTGATATTGATGACCTATCATCAAGATAGGTTACTAATATTTGATCGGTGAAGGCGCCCCCATGATCAGCTGTTCCCTGCAGTGATGGAACTAGCTCTTGAATGAAACAGGAAGCACAGATTCTTCCAAAGTGTAGTGACCATTCCTGTTTACTGCAGAACATATCCCATTCACTTCAATGGAAGCTGAGTTGCAGTAACCCAGCACGGCCACTACACTTTTAACGGAGCTGTGCTTCTTGTTTAATGATATTCCCAACAAAAAGCCTTCTCTTGACATTATCCTATTAATCCCCGTTTTATTTTAAAACATAGCTTTTATTTTAGTTGGCTAATAGGTGTTCATAATTCCAAAAATCCCTTTTAAAATTCTATAGGTTATTGCTTAGAAGCCAGGCTGACCTGTGTATAGCCTGTACTGTCACTTTTATTTATGGCTCTTGTTTGCTCTGCTGGTCGGTCGCGTGATCCAGCAGCAGCTAGCTTTATACAGGTATTATTGCTTGTGTGTTATCAAGGGCCCATTTCAAGCCAAAAACCTAATGGGTATATTAAAAATCTATCCGGCACCGCCGCCCGACATGTTTCGCCAAGATCCCTTGGCGTCTTCAGGGGATCGGGCAGTGTGCAAACCAGAGCCATAAAAGTGACAGTACAGGCTATACACAGGTCAGCCTGGTTTCTATAAGCAATAACCTACAGAATTTTAATAGGGATTTTTGGAATTATGAACAACTATTAGCTAACTAAAATAAAAGTTATGTTTTAAAATAAAATGGGAATTAATAGGATAGTGTCAAGAGAAGGCTTTTTGTTGGGAATATCCCAAAATGTAAAAATAAAAATAATTTGATAATATGCCTCTACATTAATCCTATGGTCATAAAAAGTAGTGGAATAGTTGGTGCTTTCTGTTTCATTCACAATACTAGTTCTAGTGCCGAAGGCTGGAGGGAACAGCTGATCGGTGGGGTAGCATTTTATTGAACCCTCACCAATTGGATATTAATGGCCTATCCTAAGGATAAGTCATCAAAATCGGGAGCTTGGGAAAACCCCTTTAAATGAAGAATTGGACCCTAAGGCAAATACAGATCTTTAGGGACAAATAAACTAACATTAAAAGGAGTTGTGTAGAAAACTTCCCTGTAGAGTCAAGAACCATTATTCCATTTTAGATGATGAGCGAATGAAAGGATTTTACAAGTAGAAAGCACCGTTCATGCTATGATGGAATGAATTCAGCACGGTCACAAGTAATAATGGGAATTACGTTTATGGTTAATAAAGTGTTGCCCTCAAGAAATATGGAATGTCAACCCAAATATCTATGTTGAGACATTAGGGGCAAATATATCAGAATGTACTATCTTGGTGAATAGCAGAATAAGCCTTGAACAAGAGAAGGGAACGAAGGAATGTTTACAAGCCAAAAAAAACAAGAACGGAGAGGATACTGAGAGCACAGAACATGCAGCACGTCACCTATATGTGCAGAGACAAATAACCTCCCTCTGAGCTCACACACATATGACCTAGAAAGTTTCATTAGTCAGGGAAATGGAAAACATCTTGAAGAGGACCTACCACCTCTCCTGACATGTCTGCTTTAGTAACTACTTGCATTCCATGTATTGATAATTCTGAAGCATCTTTTCATATGGCTCTATGTTGTGCTATTCCTCTGTTGTTCCTGGTAGAGGTTCATTAATGAATTGCTAGCAGTTTGCAATGAAGGTGTCCCTGCACAGCCAGATACTATCCATACTGCCAATGAATTTCTATCCTGCAAAAAGCTTTAGAATTTAGCATTTGTTATAATCCTAAATTCTATGTGTAACCCAAAAGGGGTTGACCAAAGGGGAAGATTTGGATGCCAGGCTTCCGAACAGTGAGCTTGCCTGGCCCTGTCAATCAGTAGGGGAAAAGGAATGGCAAAGGGTGAAAGGTGGAAGCGCTCAGTGCTCTGTGCACCTCATTAGTATAAAATAACATTATGAATTTCTCAAAAACTAAACATTCGATTGCTCCGAGAGGGGTTATTGCACTCAGCATGATCAACCCTACTAGGCATTATGCCTGGTTACTAGGATTGACCATGCTGACAGGTGAATGAATGAAACTGAAGACAATGTCACATAGGTTGCATATGACGGTTGCCTTTTGCTGGCTTGCTGGATTCCTACACTGGTCTCCAGGTTACAATAGTGTCAATAGCAAAGATGTATTACCGTACATCGTGAAAGGACTGCACCACATAGCAGTATAGACGTACGGTCAAGTTTCTGGTACAGTTTTGGAAGCCAAAATCAGTAGTGGATCATAAAAGAAGAGAAAGTACACCAGACAGGGAAGACGTTTCCTTTTTGTTTTTTTTTTCAATCCTGGTTTTGGCTTCCAAAACTGCAGGCAGAAACTGGACCATGTGGCCGTACCCTAACAGTGGATAACAATGAAGGGCCGTACGTAGCATTCTGCTACTTACAGATATACCAGTCTGGAGAAATATAAAGTAACACCAGTCTGTGACCCATACAAAAGGGCGTATAGAAGTATCCCAAGTTTGAAACACATACTGTACCTAATACAGAGTCATATAATCACTGAGAGGCTTTGGAATAAAAAATGAGCAAAAACAGAACAGAAGAATTTCTTGGAATAAAAATGGGGATATCCTTAGGAGAGGGCTCCAAGGGCTAAATCCGGCAAATGCAGACGCCAGGTTTTCCTTATCCAATATTACAGTGTATTGTAAGAATTTGTCCATTTACTAGTATATCCGCCCAAATGTCGCCAATAGATTGTGCAAGAATATGATGCAGGAAAAAGAACTGATACACAGAATGGATCTAGAAACACGTGCACCTCGTTTCTCCATCCGGGGATTGACTAAAGTACTGTCGTTTATTTTAGGATAAAATGGGAGAACTATGCCTCAGCAATAAAATATTTTATGGTCTTTCTCCTATTGACCACCAGAGGATATGTTGCAGAACGTGTCTGGAGCACTTGGCAGGCTTCATCACCATTCAGAGTAAATGTCATAAAACTGTTTGGAGAGGACATGGACTCAACGGCACGCAAGAGAATCCACACATTTCACTCAAGTACAATCTGATCCAATGCTGCTGAGGCAATTTCATTTTCTATTATGACATACTACAGCCATATGTCCTTCATAAAAACAGAACTTATTCCATGTTACCGCTATACCTGGACGCATACATGGCTCACACCCATTACTGCTACAGTATATGACTGTACGGAAATCCTCATAAGTAAGATGGCTAATTTAACTCCGGGCTTGAATATGGATGATGCATTGAGGTAGGCATTTGTGCTGCGCCAAACTTATGAGATGGCTCATGGGTTTTATCATTTCGACACAAGCGTAATGATTGTAAACCAGGGGGTTACCTGACGTACTTTGTTACTGGCTGCAACATTTTGAGGCATGTGTCATATGTCATAAATGCTCTTTAAAAGAGATCTATTTTCCAAAACAGACTAACTTCTATTGGGGGGTGGGAAGCCAAAAGTCATTAAATTGTGTGCAAATTGTTGTAAACGCCAAAACATAAGACAATTTAACACCTCAAAACTTCTGTAACAGCTTTCATAAATGTCCTAAGTTCATATAAAGAGAGGCAAACCTCACGGCAAACAATTAAACATAATGAGACGCACATGTTCAGCTTAATAAAAGTGAGGGCACCAGGAACATGCTCCTTTGTTTTGAGGGATGTAGGACTTGGAAAGAGGGGTGTAATGCTTTTTGGTGACTATGCCTCTTAGGGAATTTATCCAACATTCAATAAGTGGCCAAATCTAAAGAAATAATTACACATTTAACTCTTTTAGGCTTAGGCATACGCCTTTCCTGTTGTCTTGAAGCCAAAGCTAAACATATAAAAGCACCTCACAGGAACAGATTGTAGGAATGATATTCAATGGAAAAAGCCAGGACCATTTCTAAGCAGAGTCAGAATGACAAAGCCAGCTACGGAGATAGTCTGTGTTCAAGATGTTGTACAAATTGATCCAGCCATGAGTCGTCTACATTAATCTTTGTTGGTACCTACATGAAAGGTCAGAATCTGAAGCCCATTAGACCGAATGAAATTTTACATGGTTTAAGCTCCATGCTAGGTTTATGTAAGGTGAAGATTATGTCATAGGCACCATCACCATTTGGCTGTAGCACTAGCACATAGAAGCCAGTGCCAAATGTTAACACTTGACAGTAAATCTGAACAAGTCTTGGCTGAAAGTGCCTGCTGACAGGACCTCTAGAGGGAATGAATTTCCAATTTCCCAAACATACAGAAAAAAAGCAGCAATGATTACAGAACCCATGTAGCACTTATTTATTAAAAATGCATATAGGTTAGAACTGTCAGTTAAGTAATTTGTATTAGGGGATCGTCAAAAATAAAATTTTGGACCCGTGATATGTGTCAGGTGAGAAGATCCACCTTGTTGAAAGGGTTTTTCGAGACATTAATACTGATGTCATGAATAAGAACTCTGTTCGAAACGCGTTGACGGTGTGAATCTGTTGTGAACATATGCGCCTCAAGTTGTAACAACCTTCACCACAATAAAGAATATTTTGCTGGACCTCCAGAATTTTTATTTTCTCAGTCCACGGTTGCTTGCCGCATGGTCCGTGCATGAGGGATCCCAGAGGGAACATTATATAGCAGGTGAGCTGGACACACTTTTCTTTAATACTGATGACCTGTCCTCTGGATAAGTCATCAGTATCTGAACAGTGGGGGTCCAACACCCGGGACACCAGCCGATCAGCAGTTTGAGAAGACACTGGTGCTCTTGTGAGTGCCGTGGCATTCTCTCTGCCCACCAAACACCACGCCGTACATTTAACAGCGGCTGTGCTTGGTATTGCAGCTCAGCCCCATTCACTTCTATGGGGTTGAGTTGTGCCTAGGCCATGTGACCGACGAACGTGTTGTCACTCAGCCTAGGGAAAGCAGCGAGAAGGCCACTGCATTACTACGAGTGCCGGTGTTTTCTTGAACAGCTGATTGGCTGCTAGGAATTGTACTAAATAAAACATTTTGCAATTAGGACTTGATGATTCTGAGCCATTAATTCACCTATTCGATGTATGGACAGATCTAGATATTGTATGATATTCTGTTAGAAGTTTTTGTTTAAAATATGCCTAGTACAGGGGTGGACATAACGCCTGTGCAGCAGGTTCAGATGCACAGAGGCCCATAAAGCAGTGGAACACAATCCAGCCTCTAACACATAAGATACTTGCCGCAAGCATGCCTCTCATATAGAGATGAGCGAACATTTAAAAAAAGTCCGTTGTTCGGGGTTCGGGTGGTGGTTAATTGCGCATCCCGTTATGGATTCCACAATAGCGCATATGGAATCCATAAGGGGCGGCTGCCACCAACCCGAACTGTAGAACAGCTGAAGGACCTGGCGTGACGTCACTGTCATGTGATCAGTGCAGGGGGCGTGGCTCAGCACTGGATTTGATCCCGTGCTGAGCTACGCCCCCTGCACTGATCACATGACAGTGACGTCACGCCAGGTCCTTCAGCTGTTCTACAGTTCGGGTTGGTGGCAGCCGCCCCTTATGGATTCCATATGCGCTATTGTGGAATCCATAACGGGATGCGCAATTAACCACCACCCGAACCCCGAACAACGGACTTTTTTTAAATGTTCGCTCATCTCTACTCTCATATATTAGGAAAGAGAACATCTACATCAAGGGAGACGTCACTAGATGTAAGAGGTATGGGGCGCTGTATTACCGTGTATTTCTGTAGTGATGGGAGCAGGGGCGTAACGATCGTAGTCACAGAGGGTGCGACCGGGTGTCGGGCTGGGGGGGGGCCCAATTCAAAGTTTGCCCTGGGGCCCATACAATTCTAGTTACGCCACTACCTCTTACACATAAGATACATGCCAGCTTCTTCTCACATATTAGATACTTGCTATACATACTGTATGCCTCTTACATATTAGATACTTAGATATGAGATACATTAAATTACAAAGATAGATACAATTTAGCTACATAATGCCAACTTGGCAAGAACTTTGGCAAGCAAGGAGTTAATGGTATGTGATATGAGGCCCATATGGAAACAGTTTGAAAGTCCTAATGTATAATTCGTAAACCTCTGTGTTAGATGCCACAATTTTACATCTTCCCGGTGTCAAAGCAGCTAAATTTCCCACGCCCTTCAAATTAGATCCCTGAGAAGCACTATTAGGATTTGATATGATCCAGAACACATTATGGTGCTTCTGTGTCACTTTAGTAGTATACTGTATATTTGTGCCTATTTTTATCTTCTGCAAAACTATCATTGTGCATATCTGTTGAATTTACTGAATATGATTTATAACTAATTAAAGGGATATTCCAGATTCTATTTTTTACATTCATTTATTTATATAATCGTAAATCACACAATCTTCTAATATACATGTATTTAAAACTCATGCATAGATACCTTTCGTATATTAGGCAGTTGATCCCTATATGCAGTAAAATGGAATAGCTCATGTATTAGTCCTGTATAATGTATCTATGACCTCACTAAAACATGGTATTAATCACGTGGCACGCTTCATATCCTATAATCCAGGATATTCAGTAATAAGCAGTGTTAGATGACATACATGTGCTGGGTCAGCACACAAGATAGATTCAGGTGATAAGTAAATAGGACTAGTGTGGGAATAATGATTTTATTGTGGTTATTACAGTAACTACATCACTGTGTGTATTTACATGGCTGCCTGTCGCTAGATGATGTTGTAAAATGGCTGCCTGTCTCTAGGTGATGTTGTCATGTTGTTAATAGAGTTTAGTGTTAAAAAAACACAACATACACATACAGATCTGTTTGTACACAGACACTGAAAAACATGATGTTGAGGTGCTGCTGCAGACAGTGATACAGTATATATTGTACATGTTCTGGCCCTCAATACACTACTATTTACTTGTTTGTTACCTGGGCAGTTAACTGAAAGCCAGGTCACATGACACTTGTGAGGGACACGTGACGGCTCACATGACTGACACCATGTTTAGTCCCATCCAACTCTCCTATAGATGAATTTTACAGGATTAAAATGGGCCATAACATTTTTTTTTTTCTTTAGGGCGAGGCTGCTGTATGTATTTATTAAGTCTGGGAGCTAAATTTTAAATAGATATATATTAGAAAATTGTTCAACATCCTATTCTCTAACTAAATAAATGTAAATCATTAAAATCAGAATACCCCTTTAAGTATGTGGCAGTCCATGAATAATGCCATTTGTTGCACCCAGGGTTGAATGGACCATTATACCGTGGTCATATCACTAGTTGCAAGGAGGGGTCACCAATAAACCGACTGGTACTCACATACAGGATTAGGCCGGGAAACTGAATTCTTGCCCTGGTTGAAGCAAGGCTTTGCTAAAGTTATATCCCAAAGGATATTTCTGGCTAGATGTACAGCATGGTGAAGCAGTCAACCTTGCTTGCACTTGGAGGTTGTCCAAACATGGTGGGTAAATGCTCTGAAGATGAGATGCGCTGACATTGTTTGCAGTCACATCGCCTATTTGCACATTACACTGACGGGCAAACCTAATGACAACAACTATGTTTTGACATGGATGATTGAGGAAAGGAGATGTAATGTAACATCTCAGTCACCTTTGCTGTCTGTATCACTCTCGCTGGCACTGGGCACAGGGCTGATCATAGGCGTGTTTCTTTCTCCGTCTTGCCCTCCCTCTTTCTGTCGGGTTTTGGCATTCTCAATCCCTTTAATTCTACGAGCATGTCGATTCCCTTTATAATGTGCCTCAGCTTGACTCTGAAATAAAAAGAAAATTTCATTACAACAGTTATTACAGCCTTCATGTAGCATAATAGCTGATCATGCACAGGGCTATAATGGCCTGTATTAACGTCAGGTGCAGCACTAACAAAGGCTTCAGATGCCATGTGCAGCGCTGTGTAACTGTATGCTGCCCAGCTGTCACTAGATCATGACAGCTCTGTCTGCGAAAGCAGCATTTGGTGACAGCAGGAGAGTGGATGCAAAGCTGTATAATTTAAATAAGAAATTTTCTTTATTCCCATTCCCAACCAATTAATTCAGTGATGTTCTCATAGATATTCCTGAAGGACCAATAACTGAGAATTCCTATACATTCCTATAGATTGCAGAATTTACAACCCCTTGATACATTCATACCAAGCATATGGCACCATATATTTTACTGTTAGAAAACCAATGGGGAAAAGAATATATTATTAGACGACATAACGTACTTAAAATTAACAGTAGTAGTTTCTGTGCACAAAGTATTGGTAGAGCATAGTTACACCCATCAGTTACTAGGTGGGGCTGTCTCCCTTCCCCATAGGGAATGAGCAATTTAGAACAATCTAAAGTCTAAGTGTGAGTTGGTGCCTGGACAGCAAAGAGAGTGGATGCAAAATGTAGTGCTGACACACAAGCTAGGTACCAGCCAGGCTAAGGCCATAAAGAACTTTACCTGGAAAAGCAGGCCAGAGAGAGAGAGAGGTGCAGAGTAGAAGCTCTGTAGAGATAAGGGGGAGGTCATTTATGAAACAGAAATATGCCTAAATTAGGAATATTTCTGGTGCAGATTGCGACAAAATGGTGCTTTGTGCCGCAATCTGCGACTTCTCCCCGCTCACCCCAGGTCTTAAAAAGTGGGCGGGGAAGGGGACGGGCCAGTAGGCCAGTCTGACTTACCATTTCCTACGCCTGTTTTAGACATAGAAAATGGTCTAAATAGTCTTATCATGTAGAGACCTGCACCTCTTCATAACTCCAGCGAATCCACAGCCAGGTATAGGGGTTATTAAGACCAGTCTTTATAAATGTTCCCCAAAGTGTCTAAAGAGGAAGTTTTAGCTCTACAGCATACTTCTTCAGGAGTTTCATCCAGTGCCTAAACATATATTGGTGCAGATTAGCCCTCTGCGATAAGAATATCCACATCCCAGAGAGGGTAGTGTGGATTTATACTATAAGTACAGCAACCTGTTCAAAAAAGGTGCATAGTCTGACGTTTCGAGCCCACCCTGTGGTTACATTGCATAAAGGAGAAGTTCTACACCCTATGCCTGGATGCATTTTACAAGACTTCAGCCATAGAAGTGCAGCGTAAGGAAAATTGTTTTAAAGGAAAATCTTGGCCTATTAGCTACCTGTAAAGCAGTGTCAACTGTAAGAAATGTGAAAAATGCATTTGTATAATATCTGCCAGTCCATTGCCTGCTGAGAATTGTAAATAATGTTAACCTGGCTTCATTATTTCCTGCACTGCTGCAGCTGCACCAAGAGACCCTGCTTGGCAACTACACTGACATCAGGCGGGAGAACTCCAAATAGTGACCCCAAAGAGAAGAAAAGGTGTGCCCTTCCCATCACTGCACAGCTCAGGCGAGCAACAGAGATCAACCGAGTACTACGACCACTATTCTTGCTACTATCACACCTCTCCTCCTCTCCTGGGCTCGCTACAAGAGCTCTGACACTGTCCATGCTGATTAGACAGACTCAGAGCTCTGGTTCACTACCCGTTAAGAATTGCACCCCCTTGCATGGCATGGCCACAATATGATAAGAGCCGAAACTAGTGGAATTTATTGTTCAGGAAAGGTGCCTAGTGGGGAAAAAAAATGCAGCGGAATAGGTGGAGGTCATGACCGGTCTAAGTTTTATTTGCTTCCAAAAACACAGATCTGCAGGTTTAGAGGACAATTGTGTGTTCATTGAGTGGACAACTCTACTCATTATCACTGCACAGTGTAATAGCTGGGATTTGGGAGAAACACAAAAAAGGGGCATTTAGTTACAAAATATTTCACAAAAAGAAAAGAAATATCATGAAGAGACCTAAGTATTCTGAAAAGCTTGCTGTTTATTATCTTTTCAGATACCCATTAAAAGGTAGCAATGACTCTCAATTTTTATCTTCTCTAAAATATTTCACAAACATTTCTAAAACTTTGAAATAGTGATAGCGTTACAACTTGGGCACGGCAAACCTTTTCTCTGCTTTACATCCTTGTGCTGACATGCAGGAATTTCTTCCTTGGGACCTATGAGTAAAATGATTACAACGTCTAGAGAAGGGATCTGCTATAGATTTGAAATCACCTTGGGAAGGAATATTTTGGAAATCTATTTTTATGTTAGCTAATGAATCCCAATTAGACTGAAATCATAGTCCCTGTAGGATTCTCAAAATCCAAAATATCTCGGGTTATAAACATTTTATTAACTGTTACCAGGGGTCACTCATTGTGTAGATCACCTGGCTTCTCCTTCTCAATCCTTGGAGACTGCAGCCAAACCATCAGAACTGTAGCTCCCTTCCCTGTGTAAGCATATATTTACTTTACAGAATAATATCAGAATTGTGATATCCTGTTGAATCTTCTGACATGAGAAATTGGGCTGAAGCATGACACTGAGAGCCTCAAGATGGAAGACAATCTTCCTGATTTATACAATGGATCATTCCAGTAAGATGTAGAGCTATTTCCTCAAAGTCCACACGATCATGTCCATATACTGAATAGTAAATAGTGTGATGTATTGTTATGGTGGTGGTCCATGGATTTGACTCTTCACTGCCTAACATGACCTCTGCCTGTTTCTCATGTTGAGCCTGTACTGCCTGCCCTGACCTTGGACTGTTTACCATATTGCATGTACACTGTCTGCCCTGACCTAAACCTGTCCCTGACTACGGTTTTGCCTGACCCTTTGTTTCACACAAGTGTCTCTTGACCGCGGTGGGTCAGAAGTCTACTGAACAGAGACTTCTCCAGGAGACAGCAGCCTGGTGGTTCACTGCAGTATAATCCAAATCCCTGCATAGGGGTTAAAGGGTGAAGACCAAGAGCTTGCCTGGATAACATCCTTAAGAGTAGCCCTAAGCAAGATCTGTTCAGTAGGAACAGTGGATTTGCATCAGCTTTGTAACACATATAGCAGTTAGTGTATCTATAGGGAAGATTCCACAGTGAGACAACCCCTTTAAAGGAAATTTGTCATCAGAAAATGACCTATTGTTTAAATCACATTTTTTATAATTTTACAGAATTTTGGTGGTTATTTTAAATTTTCAATGTCAATATCTATATGTAAAAAAAAAACATTTCTGCAGTCTTTGCCATGGACAGTAAGGCCCCTTTCACATGGGCGTGATTTCCACGCGGGTAGAATGCGTGAGGTGAATCCGGACCCATTCATTTCAATGGGGCTGTGTACATGAGCGGTGATTTTCCCGCGTAAAAATCACAGCATGTTCTAAATTCTGCGTTTTTCACGCAACGCAGGCCCATAGAAGTGAATGGGGCTGCAGGAAAATCACAAGCATCCGCAAGCAAGTGCGGATGCGGTGTGATTTTCCTGCATGGTTGCTAGGAGACGATCGGGATGGGGCCCCGATCTTTATTATTTTCCCTTATAACATGGTTGTAAGGGAAAATAATAGCATTCTAAAAACAGAATGCAAAGTAAAATGGGTGATTGAGGGTTAAAAATAAAAAAAAGTAACTCACCCCCCTCCAATTGAGTGTGTAGCTGGCGGTCTCCTGTTCTGTCTTCAGCTGGGGGGGTTAGGACCTTCCGTGACGTCACTGGGTCACATGGTCCAATCACATGCATCCATCACCATTGTGATGGAAGCACGTGATTGGACGATGTGACCTAGTAGTGACGTCACGGAAAGTCCTTTAACAGCCCACCCCCCAGCTGAAGACAAAACAGGAGACCGAAAGCTACGCAATTAATTGGAGGAGGTGAGTTGATTTTTTTTTTTTAACCCTCAATCACCCTTTTTACTTTGCATTCTGTATTTAGAATGCTATTATTTTCCTTTATAACTATTTTAAAAGGGAAAATAATAAAATATACAGAATACTCAAGCGGAAACCAGACTTCAGTAATGAAGTCCGGCTTTGGGTCTGGGTACCAAACATGACGATTTTTCTCACGCACGTGCAAAACGTATTACAACGCATTTTCCCGCAACGCTCCTGCCTCTTATCCGGGCGTCAAACGTGACACCCGTGTGAAAAAGGGCCTAAGCCTAATAATAGGCACCACTTTTAATTTGTACAGATGACTTTACTGCATCTGCTTTTCATCACAGGCAGGATTAGAATAACATATCACCTCTGATAACACAGAATCCACCATTTACAGTAGGTAATTGTCAAGGCTTACTTACTCTCTCCTGACGTCTACACAGGTGACAGAGCATATCTAGAAAACTTTCCCATAGTGTCTATAGTCCAAGTGGCTGCAGTAAAGCAATTCTCTAAATGCTCTCTAAATGTTGTTAACAACAGCTCAGGCAAGATGGTAGCCATCATAAAACTATTCATGAAACAGAATTAAAAAATCAGCAATCAAAAAATAAGGAAATGCGTCACTATCAAATTTTAACTGGCAGCGAGGCCTTCCCTTTAAGTTTATCCTGCCAATACTCAAAGAGGGGGGTGTGCGAAGAGGAATTCTCACTTCATCCAGAGAATATTACTTAGCAAGTATTAACAATACGTACAGGAGAAAATACAACCCTAATTCCCAAAAAGTTGGGACACTGTGTAAAATATAAATAAATATAAATAAAAGCAGAATGCAATGATTTCCAAATCTCATGGACCCATATTTTATTCACAATAGAACATAGCACACATTTTAGATTTTGAAAGTGAAACATTTCACCATTTCATGAAAAAAAATAACTTCTTTAGAACTTGATGGCAGCAACGCATCTTCAAAAGGTTAGGACTGGGGTAACAAAAGGCTGGAAAAGTAATTGGTACTTATAAAAAACAGCTGAAGGAGCAATTAGCAACTAAGTCACAAAACTGGTCAGTTAGAGAGGTAGAGTCTCTCAGAAGCAGAGATGGGCAAAGGTTCACCAATCTGCGAAAAACAGCGTAAAAAAATTGGGGAACAATTTCAGAAAAATCTTCCTCTATGTAAAATTACAAAGACTTTGACTATCTCACCATCTACAGTACATATCACAAAAGATTTAGAGAATCCAGAGAAATCCATGTGCGAAAGGGATAAGGCAATATTGGATGTATTGGCCCTGAGAGGACACTGCATGAAAAGACAGGTATGATTCTGTACTGAAAATCAAATCACTGGATAGGCTCAGGAACACTTCCAGAAATGATTGTCCGTGAATACTGTTCACTGTGCTATCCACAAATGCAAGCTATATGTCAACACAATGCAGAAACGCCGCCATCTTCTCTGGGCCAAAGCTTATTTAAAATGGACTGATTTAAAATGGAAAACTGTGGTGAGATTAATCAAAATGTGAAATTTCTTTTGGAAATCAAGGAAGCCATGTGCACAAGAGGAGGAGAGGGACCAGCCAGCTTGTTATCAGCACACAGTTTAAAAGCCTACATCTCTCATGGTATGGGGTTGTATTAGTGCCTGTGGTGTTGGCAGATTACACATCTGGAAAGGTACTATCAATGCTGAACACTCTATAGAGGTTTTAGAACAAGATTTTCTATGCTCCCATCCAGACAACGTCTCTTTCAGGGAAGACGTTGTATATTTCAGCAAGACAATTCTAAACCCCCATACTGCATCCATCACAACAGCATGGCTTCTCAGAAGAAGAGTCTGGGTGCTCAACTGTTCTGGCTGCAATCGAGACCTTTCACCATTAGAAAACATTTGGCGCATCATGAAACTAAAAATCTGGCAAAGAAGACCCAGAACTGTTGAGTAATTGGAATACTACATCAGACAAGATTGGGACAAGATTTCTTTCCCAAAACTTAAGCATTTAGTGTCCTCATTTCCCAGATGTTTATAAACTGTTGTTAAAGAAAGAGAAGGTGTTACACAATGGTAGATAAGGTCCTGTCCCAAAGTTTTTGAGATGTATTGTTGCCATCAAGATCTAAATGAGTTAACTTTTTTCATGAAATGGTGAAATGTCCAACTTTCAACATCTGATATGTGTTCGATGATGTATTGTAAACACAAATCTTTGTATTGTTTTTATTAACATTTTACACAGCATCCCCAAAATTTTGGGAATGGGGTTGTATCTTCTCAGATAAAGAAAGAAATCTAAAGTATGTTGGGCCCCATCCTTGCACATAGTGTTCATAGCTCAGGGCAGCAGGTCAGGGGCGATATGGCTACAACTATGGTCATACATATACAAAGAGTATATTTAAGTAAACTTTTAACTAGTAAAAAATGAAGTGATAAATTCCCTTTAAGATAAAATTGTGTCTAAAGTGTCTGAAGAATTTAGAAAACTCTGACACAATGAATTTTGCCTCTTGATCAAACATTTCAAAGAGACTATTAGAAAATCCCCAAGCAACAAGAGGCACTTAATGATAAGAAGTGCTTTGTGATAGCCCTTACTCTACATGGCTGAGAATGTCAGCTGAGAAAAACAAACTCGGCCATGTAGAAGTTATATATACAACCAAGGAACCTTATGTAAACTATTTTAAGGTTCCTGACCTCGGGTCAGCTATCTAAGTCTATACTCCCACACTTTGGAGTCAGCAGAGGCATGTGAAGAGTTGCTGCTTGTAACAGTGATCCTCGCTCTATAGACATCTATATACAGAAATGTATAGAAACAGGCAGAGAAGTATATATAGTCAGAGGATCATGTATCAAGTTCTACTACATGCCTGACTCCTAAAACAGCTCAAGCACTAACAGATGTTGCTGGTGTAAGCAGGGAGGTTGAGAACTGGAAGGCTGGGTGATATTTCATTGTATGTCCTTTTTAACTTTTCAGCCATACCACCCAACAGTGATGTACAAATTACAATCATTCTTGAAGAATTCTCTCATTTACCGCCCTGCTGATAACATGCATCAAAGACATTATGATATGAAGCATTTCAGTATGTGTTTTTATTCTTGGCCCTAGATATAGTAAGAAAACACATTTTTTAAACCATGTATTGTGCATTACAGGGAATTCATGGACCTGTGGTTTCGGATCAGTGAGGGTAGACCCACTGTGCCAACAAACTGTTTTTGGTTGGGTTAAATACTAAAGGTGTTTTTTTCCAGTGCTCCCCAGGTATTCATCCTTTAACCCCTGTACAGGATTTTGCTGCAGAGAGCAAATAGACCGCTGCCGATTGGGATAGTCCTAGTATAGTTGACAGCTGGACCACTAGGGACAGGGACTCTGGTGCAAACATTGGAGGATCTAGGCATGGAAAACACACCAAAAACACAGGTAGAGTCACTTATTCTGATTATGTGGATTTGGCTGAAGTTAACTGTCGGAAACTTGGCAGGAAGGTAACGATGCATGGAAATCACCCCACAATCGCAAAGGCAGGCAAAACAGTCTCTAATACTGGAACTGCAGATATTTCCAAAACTGAACTGGAGACAAGAGGAAAACTTGCAAATGGGGTAGTGGTGGTGCAGGAGTAAGGCATGCAAGAACCAAGACTGTAGCAAAGACATGGCAGACAGACTAGGAGAACTTAAACACAGACTTGAACTGAAAGCTGATACTGTGAAGTCAGGAGTACACAAGCAGGATGGGTACATGGCAGGAATGCAGACAATAACACAGGCTTGATAACGCAAGGATATCGCAAGAGAAAAACTGAAGCACTAGATCTTCCAAACAGCCTTGTTGACTCAAATTCTTTGTGCCTGGAGAGGGTGCATTAAATACCCAGGGACCATACTGGCCCTTTAAAAGGCTGGAAGGGAGGGTGTGTGACCTAATGTCACACTAGGCAAGATGATGGAGGCAGCAACACATAGAGGACGCCAGCATGGTAGTGCGAGTGGTGCAGCATCAGCACCAATAAGGGGCAGCAGGAAGGCTTGGGGCACGAACTGCAGACCTGAAACTAATGTGTGCATGCCACTAAGAAGAGAGTGAGCGTTAACAGGGAGGGAGGAGAGAATACTGACCTTTCAATCCTCCCAGCGGCTGTGATCCTCTGCTGTCTGTGAAGCCACTGGCTCCTCTAATTCCGGATGGACTTATGTCGCCAGCGGCTTCACAGATAAACAGGGGAGTGCTTCTGCTGGGAGGATTGAAAGGTCAGTATTCTCTCCTCCCCATTTAGTGCTCTCTCCCACCTTCTAAGGGCATACTATGCAAGATGATGGAGGCTGCAACATGGAGTGGACGCCAGTGACCAGGACGCCGGATGGCATTGTGAATGGCACTGTGTCTGCATCCACAAGGGACAGCAGGAGGGAGGTGGGCATGAACTGCATACCTAACACCTGTTAGGGGAATCTTGGAAATAAGAATAGCCTAAGTGGCAAAATTATATGTGTACATCTCACCAAATGTCCTCTTCAGATGCTACCCATTACCACAATAATGATAGGGGCATAGCTAAAGGCACATGGGCCCTTGTGCAAGAGTTTTGCTTGGGCCCCCCTTCCACTAGTGCTTTGTGGCCAGGGGCAGGGAAGCACATAGCCTTCGTGCTGCCTGAGGCAAAAAATTGAAATGGCCCCCCCACCCCAAGTTCTTGACCTAACCCCTTCCCTCCAGCCAGAGATGTAACTTGACCAGCATGCACTTTCTATAATACTGCTCTCTTCTCATACAGCACAAGGGCCTTTGGGCCCCCTCAGGCTCCTGGGCCCAGTAGCGACTGCTATCTCTGCATCCCTTATAGCCACGCCCCTGAATAGTGACATTTGGCATAAGAGATATCCATATAGTCTGAATATATCACTTTGGAGTTGTAATCTGACATCACAACACTTCATTGCCTGCTTAAAGGGCTACTCCTATTGTCTTCTGGTGGCAAACACAGCCTCTGGAACCTCCATTGCTAGGTCATTCATAGAAATGCATTGCGGTAAATAAGACTGTGGTTGCAGCTACAACAGTTATTTTGAATACAGAGAGTGGTGCAAATTCATGATTTAAATTGTGTCATATTTATAAAGTAGCAAGACGTCAGAATAATCGGAATGTGGCTTTATAGTTATGTGTAGTGCAACTTATTTAAGGTTGGATTCACATATTAGTCTACATTTATTGAGTAGTTTGTGCCAGCTTGATGTAAGCTGCGCCAGTAACTGTCATAAATCATTATGTGCACCAAAACTGTGACAAATTAAAAAATTATGCTAAAAGTGGCTGTGGTTCAATTTGAATTCTGCTGACCCATTTTCTCCATGCAATCAAACTCTGATTGGTTTACATGTTGGATGTGGAACTTCCTGTTGCTGTATCCAACCTAACCCAAGATGCACTTCTCCTTACTCTGCCACAACTCCGGTGTTCTGCCAGATTTCTATACCTAGACAAAAGTCTATACCGGAAGTGACGCGGCCGCGCATCAATCAGCTGGTGGAGGGTGTGAGTGGCGCAAGCGCACATCCACTGTCTTACCAGAAAATCATTGCAGCTCCTCCATAGAAGTACTTTGCGCACCACGCGTGCGCACTTAGGGGTATAGAAATTATGCAGCGCAGTGTTGCATCAGATCTCCCTACCCACTTCATCCTTACGGCAAAGCTGAGTGCAAATCATCAGTTGCAGTTCATCCTTACGGGAGCGCAACTGATGATTTGTGCGCGCGTGTGCACTCAGGGGTAGGGAGATCTGATGCAACACTTTGCACTGCAAAATCTCTATACCCCTAAGTGCGCACGTGCCGTGCGCGAAGTACTTCCATGGAGGCGCTGCAATGATTTTTTGGCAAGACAGTGGATGTGCACTTGCGCTGCGATGCGCACACCCTCCACCAGCTGATTCATGCGCTGCCGCGTCACTTCCGGTATAGACTTTTGTCTAGGTATAGAAATCTGGCAGAACACCGGCATAGCCACTAGTTATAGCTCCTCCCGCCAGCTAGTTACATAGACACTCCCCTATTACTTATCCTGTTGCTGCTTTAACACACCAAATGACAGGAAATAAGACACAGGAAATAAGAAAGAACTGCATGGACACGGTCATGTGACCACAACCTAGAACAAAATATAGGAGCAATAAAGGTAAAAGAAATACATGACAAAATTACAGCTACCTTCATAAATGATTATTTTAAAGGATGCTAATGCAAACCGGAAAACCCCTTTAAGACAAATTTAGTAAACTAAGAGAGAGAGTTAATGTCCCAAAAATCATAGTAGATGTAGATTTGATTTTGTGACTTTAGAATAGACCAAATTTGGCTCAATTCGCTCCTATTTTTTTTTTTAGAACGGCATATTAAATGCCAGTGTTAATAAATATGGATTACTGAGTTTTAATGCAATTTTTAACTTTTTCTGTAGCTTTATCTATGCTACAGAAAGATGTTACTTTAGGGTTTGTAGTAAAATATTTAAGTGCCTGGATACATAGCACATTTGGAATTTGGTGTTAGCTGTGTTTTTCTCGAATTCTAAAACACCAGAAAAAATGTATACACAGAATTTTATAGAATATCCTTACAATATAAAAGAGCAGGGAGATGGGTATAATACCAAATGGGTGTCACACATCTCCCTTATTCATGACTACTTACAGCATAGTGACTATTATACCGTATCCAAGGTGACATAATATTATAAATGTGAGCCAATTTGTATATGTATATGACAAGAAATAAAAAGCATATTCATCGGCCAATAAATAAATAAAAGATTCCAGTAGTAAAGGACATTCAATATTGAAGACTGGGCAGAGGGAAAATATATAAAAAATACACAACAAAAGGAGATTGTGGGTGCAAATAGCAAAAAGGAGCAGAGAAAAAACAGCCAAAGGAGCAGAAGGAGAAAGCAGTTTTCCCTTTTGGCTGCCATTAAGTCGACATACGCTTAACATCTCCCCACGCTGCCTCAGTTCGGTGTTTAGATAACTGGGGATTAACAGAAAGTCTCCTCTGAAAAATTCTTGGCTGGACCCATCCACAACACAGCAGCAGTCTCCTGGGGCAGAGGAGAATCTGTCAGGCACTTTGCTGCCAGGGAAGGCTGGACTTATGAAGCCACAAGTCCAACCAAAAGGAAATGAAATGATGCAGAGAGAATCACTGACTTTTAATCAATGTGATAATTATACTTCATAATGCCACATGAAAAACGGGTTTCTCACACAACCACAATTAAACAGTGGGTTGTGACTCCACCAGTAAAGGAAATTAGGTGATTGCTAACTTGTTCTCAAGAACTTACAGACCATACAATGCATCCAGAGGGATGATTAAATTGCAAATATGGCACATTCCCCCCGTTATAATAATGTTTTCATGGCACGTTAAAAGGTGATCTGGCCCCGTGTTCATTTTACTCTACAAATAGCAACCCTCCAAATTGTTCCGTGTGTCTAGGAGACACATACCTGGAAGCTATTAGGCCACACTGCGGACAACTCAGTTCCACATATGGCCCTGTTTCCCTATGTGTAGGGAATATAATTGATAATTAGCATACTAATTATTCTAGTTACTCTAGCCAAGGTTTTGTGGATTTGCTGAAAATTGAGGAGCTCAGAGGTAAAAATTGAAGCTCCTGTGCCCCAATGCAAACTATGTACAAGTCCCATTGCCTATTTTGTGCAAATTAAAATACTGCAATCCCCTCATATGGCAGAATGGCCTTTGGGACCCTCACAGACACTAAGGTTTGTGTGCAGCTGCTACCTTTACATCTGGTATGGTTAAGATCCTGGAGGAGATGCATATAAGGTATAATCCTATTGAATAAAGCACAATCACAGATATTCTTTATTGATTAGATTTTGTGAGTCCTAATAACTATTTTTATGAGAAAGTATTATGCAATCATGACTTTAGTAGGCTCCAATCTAGACTATCTAATCCAGTGATCTCCAACCTGTGGCTCTTCAGCTGTTTGAAAACTACAACTCATCCCATCATGCTCTGAAAATTGATGTTTCCACATATTGATTTCAGGGACTGTAGCAAGGACGCTTTTATCTGTGACCTAGATTGTTCATTGGGTGACTGGTGGCACCTTTATATGGGCTAATTAACAGGATTTAGGGTAGAACTTCAGGCATCAGGACTATCTCGTGACTGACAGGTCCAGTATCAGAACAGGCATTGCCACCCCATGCCCTGTTTCTGCTTGCACAGGATCTTTTAGGATAAAATACAAGACAGATGGGAACATGCACAATATTATAATGTAGGAAGTAGAGGGGCAGAGGAATAATGGGAGGTGACATTTTGACTTTTCTACATAGAAGACCTACAGTCCTTCTCAGTCCAGGCCAAATAGTCCACAAAGCATATTACATGAATAATTCACTTTTAAAACTTAGGCCTAATTCACACGTTCGTAGTGTGTTTTGCGGAAACACGGAAACACGGATCCGCAAAACACGGACGTCTGCTATGTGTATTACTCATTTTGCGGACCGCACATTGCTGGCACTATATAGCGAATGCCTTTTCTTGTCCGCAATTGCAGACAGGAATAGGACATGTTCTATTTTTTTACGGAAACGCGAATGCGGAAACACGGATGCGGAAATCACATAGTGTGCTGTCCACATCCATTCCTGCCCCTTTGAAATGAATGGGTCTGCAACCCTTCCGCAAAATTGCGGATGGGATGCGGATCCATTTTGCGGACGTGTGAATTAGGCCTTAAGGTGAGGGTTTTATGATATTCTTGGTATCTATGGTGTTCTTATAGTCAAGTCATCTGGTTTATCATTGTATACAAAGTATTACAAATACCGTGGTGCTTGAAAGTTTGTGAACCCTTCAGAATTTTCTATATTTATGCAAATGTTTGACCTAAAACTACATCAGATTTTGAAACAAGTCCTAGATAAGGAGATCAAAGGTAATCATATCAAATAAGCGAGTAAAAGGTTCCAAGATCACATGTCTGTGAGTGTCAAAAGTACGTGAACCATAAGGATTAGCAGATCATTTTAAGATGAAATTAGGTATTTTTTTTCAATCAAGGGGATGACAATCAGGTATGGGTGGATGACATTTTATGTATAAAATAGTATAAATTTAAAGGGAACCTGTCACCATACAAATTCAGTCCAATGTATTAGAGTAGGAGGAGCTGACCATACTAATATATGGTGTAAAAAGATTCAGTGTAACTTATTCTAGGTTTAGGAGTCCAGTGGGCGGTCCAGCTCAATGACTGACAGCCTTCTCTGTACAAGCATGCATACTAATGTCATTTCAACCACTGGACTATATATACACATTTGCTCAGCTTCTCCTGCTCTATAACATGCTTCTAGCAGACTCCATGTTCAATATGTCAGGTTCTTTTTAAACTCGTAGGCCAGAACTAGGATCATGGCTTCTGTGGGTCAATTTTGAGAACAGGCATTGAAACAGGTAAAACTGCTTGTAATACATAAGATAAGTGGCCGTGGTCCAAATGCTATATCTGTAACAGGGTCCTCCTAATTATCACACATCATATATATAGTAGCACTGGTCTCCTTACTGGGCCCTAAGCCTCCAGGGTAAGACATCAACCTCTGCACCCCTTCTATACACATCCTTGATACTTTATTTTATAATTCAAGCATATGGTGAATTATCCTAATACAGCTTTGTAATATTTTTCATTTTCTCCCACCTTGGCAGCCTTCTACACAGAGGAAGCATATGGTACATTAACAGCGCTCTGCTGGCAGCCCCCCTTATGCTGCAGATCAGTGGAAACTTACTAGATTACCTGGACCACTTTGCACTTCCATCGTAAATTGAATTTTCAGTTCCGGATGGAATTCTCATTTACTGCACAGTCAAGCTGGGGCCCGGTCTTTTATCTCAAGTAATTTTCAATTCTAACATTCAGAAAATTGTATTCTATAAAATCTGCTTAAAATATCTTTAGAAGTCAAACGCGTTTCCTCACATCGCATTCAAACTTCATAAAGACCGTAATAGTCATTTTTAATAATGCTTAGAAATAAAATAAAAAAATTAATAGATGTACTCGACCTAGACAATCTTCAACTTTAATTCTACTTATGTTTTCATTAAAGATTTTCTTTCAATAGGACGGAAAGGAAATCTCATTAGCAGAGAGGCACCCATCAATTACATAAGCCATGCAGGCATTAAACAATTACATAACCAGTCTTACCAGCAAGAAGCAGAATAAATGTTACATTCATACTTAAAAGAGATGGACGGCATGAGAGATTCTGTGGGAGATGTCCCTATCTCTGGTTTCAATGCACATTCTTATATGTTGCCTACTGTGAAAATTATTTTCTGAGACACCGGCATCATTAATCTCATTTAGTCCCTGGCTGCTCCTCCCCAACTTTATTAATCATATTCACTGTTGTGCCACACAGTGCCACTGGCTCCTGGTCTGATGCCCCACATTGTTTGCTCCTGACTCTGTATGGGCTCCCTGCACATCATTCCCCAGTCTCCTAGCAATACAGATTTTACAACTGAGGACTGAGCAGGCGCAGCATGATCGGGAGGAAGGAAAAACAGGATACCATGCCTGCACTGCTGCTACTGGCTCAGGCATCTCTGGAGGACCCCTGAAGGGTGAAGACAGAAAGTGCAGAATAGAAGAGAGCGCAGATGGTAGGTAGCACTCCTGATAGCCTTCACTGAAGGGCGCGTGGCTCGTCATCATCAACAGACACATAAGGCTATTTTCACACTCCGTCATGGATCTGCACAAAAGCATCTGTTCAGATAATACAACAGCATGTATCTGTTCAGAACGGATCCGTTTGTATTATCTTTAACATAGCCAAAATGAAATGGGGGACGGATCCGTTTTCTATTGTGCTATATTGTGTCAGTGGACACTTTGGCTCAGTTTTGTCAGACGGACAGTCCACTTCCAAAGTGGAATGGAGGCGGAACGGAGCCAAACTGATGCATTCTGAGCGGATTCTTATCTATTCAGAATTCATTAAGGGACCGCTTGTGAGGTCCGTTCAGGGAACGGAAACCAAAGCGCCAGTGTGAAAGAAGCCTAAGAGAGACACACAGTCAGTCCTGCTGCCTGCCGCTAATCGCTAGCTTGCAGGGCATTGCGCTGAAGCACTTTGACTGCCCAAGCCAGCGAAGTGGAAAGCAGGCGGCCTCTGATCCAGCACACTGACTGATGCGTTTCAGGCA
This sequence comes from Bufotes viridis, assembly GCA_033119425.1. Lineage (NCBI taxonomy): Eukaryota > Metazoa > Chordata > Amphibia > Anura > Bufonidae > Bufotes > Bufotes viridis. The sequence continues at coordinate 430,504,467 of CM065591.1, forward strand.
CCCCTCCATCTCTGGGCCCAGTCACGGTCACATCTGATTGTTATGCCTCTGTGTATAAGCACCAGTAAAAATATTTAAAGCATGACTTCATCTCTTATAACCATATCTTGGCCTCAAATCCATATAATAAGTAATTTGTCCTTTTAGACCTACTTAAAAAGATCTTGGGCGAAGAGGGCATTGACAGAAAATCCCAAAGGGAAAATCTCTGCTCTTTTATAGATAACCACACTTATATACCAACTGAATACTCAGACATACAACTTCCTCTTTCTGGGTTGAACAGATATTCATGAGAAGGAAGCCTATTATTTCAGTGGGAAGTGGAGATAATTGTGGCCTTACGCCTCAGCAATGTCATTAGTTCCAAGTGAATAAATGGTGATCCCATGAAGACTGGCTCAGGCAACAAAATGTTTGCATGTAAGGGACAGAATCCCAGTCAAATGGTTAATTTTGTTTTGCAAGACGACTAACATCGATTACTATTCAGTGCTATTCGAAGGTGTCCTGCTCCTCTAATTGACCAATTTAACACCACGCGATGTAGCCTGCGGCTACAGCAACTAGAAGGTGGCTGAGAAGTGATCCAATGCTTTATGTATGCATGAGAAAAACCATTTAACGCCTGCCGATAAACAGCAGACGGTTGTCAGGGATCCTTGTGCACAATGTCATACAGTAGAGGACCTTTTTTTTTAAGATGTCAGAGATTTGAAGAGCGAGAACCTCATTGACTTTAGTGTGACATTGAGAGGTAATGTGGGAGGTAATTAAAACAAGCTTTACAGTCTTCACGTGGAAACACACAAACAGGGGCTGCGGATATAAATAGGAAAGTCTCATTATTTGCAATGTGAATGGGGGCTGTGAACGCTGATAATTTTAGCCACACATCAAAAATAGACTAAAGCTGGGATCCGTGCTGCCTTTCCTTAAATTGATCTCAGCAAGGCACTGGAAACTCTGTGGCAGCTTTGAAGCCTTGAGGTCAAGCATTACATGTGCTCTGAAGATGTTGCTTACTATACACAAGTGGGACACGTCCCTAAAGGGCTGAGAATCCGCCAGATAATCGCTAATGAGTGTTCATAGGAATGCTCGTTAGCGTTTATCTGGCGGTGTAAAGGTGCCACGGGTTACCTGATGAATGAGCGAAATGCTTGTTCATCGGGTAATTGAATCGTTTGTGTAGGCGCCTAAATTATCATTTGCAAGCAGCAGATCATTCTGTCTGATCAGACTCTGCTGCCAGCAAACAACGAGTCTGTATGGGGAAGAGTGATGGCATTAGTGATCTTCCCCATACCGTGGAGGAGATCGCTGCATGTAAATGCTGGGGTCTCCTCCACTGACAAGCTGGCACTTGTGGGGATTGAATGGTTCCTTCTCGGCCATCGTCTGCTGAATTGTCCCGTCTGAAGGGACCTTATATTGGTTGGTTTATCACAGCAGATTCATGACACATTTATGTACTTTAGTGCCGTTTTTGCAGGGGGAAAAAATCAACGTAGGACGGAAATTGTCCTTGTTCATGAAGATTTTAAAAAAATGTTGGAGTGAATTGCATCAAAATTCTTATGTGTTTTACAAAATGGGCCACGTTTTTGACTGTCCTAAACTCAGAAAAGGAAATCTAAGCAGCAGGTGTAGATTTGCGTTGAAGTTTATGCCACTTTTGGCAGTTCTAATAAAGCCTGAAGTGCAAATTGCGGAACAGCAAAACACGGATACCGGCTGCATGCCCCCCGAACTTTCCCGTTCTGCACTGTCCGCACTATTTTAGAAATGCCTATTTTTGTCTGCAATATGGACAATAGGACTGTTCCATTTTTTTGTGGAGCCACAGAATGGACATACGGATTCGGACAGCACATGGTGTGCTGTCGGCATCTTTTGCAGCCCCATACAAATGAATAGGTCCACATCTGATCTGCGAAAAATGCAAATCAATGCAGACCAAAAATATAGTCGCACGCATGAGGCCTAAAGCTGTCTAAACATTTTAAGCCTCATACTCTCAGGTAAACCATTCCCATGTTTTGAACTTTTGGTAAGCACAGGATAAAAATTTGGCATACTTAGGGTACTTTCAAACTTGCGTTTTTGTTTTCCGGCATAGAGTTCCGTCGTCGGGGCTCTATGCTGGAAAAAAATGCTCCAATTACAGATAATACAACTGCATGCATCCATTTTAATGGATCCGCTTGTATTAACTTTAACTATTTTTTAACATTGCCAAAACAGATCAGTTTTGAACTCAATTGAAAGTCAATGGAGGATGGATCCGTTTTCTATTGTGGCAGATTGTGCCAGAGAAAACGGATCCGTCCCCATTGACTTGCATTGGGGTTTATGACGGATCCGTTTTACTCCAGCATATTTTTCCAGCATAGACTGACATTCCTGACAACTGAACTCTATGCCGGAAAACAAAAACACAAGTGTGAAAGGGCCCTTAGTTATTTTGTTGTATTTACAGTATGTTAAACATAAAAACATAACTTAAACAGCAAGTCATTTTCTCACGACACGTTTCCTTTAATAACTTTGGTGCATCTTACTCCAATGACTGTTAGACAAGCAGTAAATCTCTCCTGCTGTGTCTTTTTGGTGCACAGTTTATGAGAATGTGCCAGAAACCGATTCATAAACTGATTTATAAATGTGGACTTGTGTCTTCTTATCAGCTTTCTTGGCATCTTTCTTCTCCCCATATCTCATCTCTGGTTTAAATCTTTATGAGACAACTCCCTGCCCCCACGCCTCTCAGTGTTCAGAGCCTGGCCTGATTTAGCTCTGGGTTTCATCGGTAACTATAGAGAGTGGAAACCTAATTGCCCCTATATGAAATTGAAAGACAAATGAAAAAGGGGAATGATGGGGGACCCTGGTTCAATTTTGGATCCAGTAGCTTCAAGTTACACTGATCACTTGTTAGAGAAGACACCAGCGATCGCTGTAGCTTCATGGCCTTCTCTCAGCTTTCAGTAGGGCAGTGATGACGTTCATGGGTCACGTGACCTAGGCACAGCTCAGACCCATAGAAGTGAATGTAATGGCTCCCCAGAGCGCCTCGCTTGGGGGACACATGGGGGCACATACACCTTTTTAGGGGTTTTGGGGGTCAGTTTTTAGGTTTTTGTATGTTTTCTCTCCCCCCTCCCCCTTTTTCTATATATTCTACAGGTTTTTACCTCATGAAGTAGAAGTACCTGCAATTGGAAGATAACCGGTTTTGGCCGGTCTGAAGTTATCCAGGGAAGAGCCAAGGTTCCTCCTGATTGGTCGGTGGCGTTGCTGGGGAAGAAATCCTTGCTTCCGATTTGTGGCTAAGTGCAGCGGTGGGAAACTGGCACCTTTATATGGCGGCATTTCGCTGTGTAGGGGTGCCAGTTCAAAGAAGACTCTGACCTGCGCCTGCCCACCCTCCCCTTTTAAATTAATTTGCCTCCTCCTCCATTTTCTCTTTGTCGCATGCTTTATTAGTGGGGATTAATCACTCAGCTACTGCTGAGTGGATGGTGGATTTTAACGTTATATGGTCTGAAAATTTTGATTTATTTATTAAAGATAATTTATTCATGATGAATGGTTTTGGTATTTTTATGGTTAATAAAGCATTGCTGCCTTTTCATCCAATTGGGAGTCTGTGGTTTTTTCTTATTGCTAAAGTAAACTGTTAAGTTACTGTTATGGTGTAGTGTGCGTCCATGGGGCTGAGCACAATCCCAAGCACAGCCGCTATACAATGTACGACACTTTACTTGGCGAGTTGAGAAAAGGCCGAGGCGCTGCTGCGAGCATTGATGCCTTCGCAAAAAGTTGATCGAAGGGGGTCCAGAGTGTCGGACTCCCACCAATCAGATACTAATGACCAGAGGATAGGTCATCAGTAAAAATGTCTCAGAAAACCCCTTTAATTCTCTGTAATTTGGCCAGATTGGGTTGTAGTTTACAAACAATAATGCAAATTACTGACTAAAGCCTTATGCACACGAACGTATTTTCTTTTCGTGTCAGTGTGCATTACGTTTCCGTATGTCCGTATTTCTGTTCCGCAAAAAATAGAACATGTCCTATTATTGTCCGCACTACGGGCAAGGATAGTACTGTTCTATTAGGGGCCAGCTGTTCCGTTTCGCAAAATACGGAATGAATGAAGCCTAAATCATAGAATAAATAATTGTGAAAGATATAACAATTTGACCCCTTACATAACCTACTGTCATTGCTGAACATTTTTTACATTGTTTTGTACTTCATGATGCATAATATGAATAGATTTTTCGATGTGCATGTAACATTCCTCTGACTCTGGGAACATGCTTTGTATGGGGGGGGGGGGGGGGGGGGCACAGATTCTTTAGCCTCACAGTTGATGTCAGTGTTTTTTTCCCTATCTTTATCTCTCCAGATGGCGTCAATGTCATGTGTAAAGCAGACCTTTCTGTGCTTTGCTGGTTTTGGTCAGGGGGTTTCTGTCTACGTATTTTTAACGTACATGATTCAGTGAGGTATTCTGGATGATTCATAATTCTGATATATGATTATCATAACCTAGAAGCAGAAATCCCTGTTCACCCAGCAGTGATCTTCCTTAAGTACTCCGTGTGCTGCTGTACCAGGTCTGTGCACACAGCGTGCATTTCTCTTGTTTCCAGGAATTTTTCTCTCCCAATAATTCATCCCCAGTTCCATTAAAGTGGTTGTCTGGGATTTTGAGATTGATGGCCTATACCTCAGGGTTATCCATCAATATCAGATTGGTGGGACTCTGACACCCCGCACCCCACAAATCAGCTGTTACCTGGAACAGCACATAGTTCTGTCCATTCTGTAGCAAATGGAGCTGGTGAAGTGAATGGGAGCAGAACTACAGTTCCCTGCTCCATCCACTGCAGAATGGACAGAGCTACAATCTAACAGCTGATACGCAGGGGCCTGAGTGTCAGACCCCCACCAGTCTGATATTGATGGCCTATACTGAGGATCAAAAAACCTGGACAAACCCTTTAATAACCCCACTTCTCCATGTAAATAATATGGTATCCTATTTCTAATTTTCTCATCCATTCCACAGTTTAAAGTGTACTTAAATTTTTACTTTCACTTTATTAAAACCTAAATTACATGTAATAAAAATTTGTAATATTCTTTAAAGGGGTTCTCCGGGCTTTTAATATTGATGACCTATGCTCAGGATAGGTCATCAATATCCGATCGGTGGGGGTCTGACACTCTGTATAAAGGGAAGGTGTGCGCAGTGGGAGAGGCCGTACTAGAAGAATTTAAAGGGAGGCCGACATGATAGGTTTTGGTGGGAGGGCTGGGTAGGGGAGGGTTAATGGTGAGGGAATATGGTATTATGGGGGTGGTTTATCTAATGAGAGGCGGGCCAGAGCTGCTAAAAAGGAGGCGAGAGAGCAGCAGGAAGCGCCATTTTGGGAAAGAACTCCGGCCCACCCTCCCCCATCAATGTTGGGGGTGATGGATGGGACCGTTATTGGGCATTTTAGTTATGGGCATCAGTTGGGTTGTTACTGGGAGTAGTTGGGGGAGTCAGGATTGGCAATGTTTGTGGAGGTGGCTGTCGCGGCAGTCGAGGAGGTGGGTGGTCATAGAAGTTGGTGGTGTTGGGCGGTATTGAAAAATGGGAGGGCCCCCTAGGGTGGGGCTGGACTCTCATAGTTAAAGCTTTTGGGTTGGTTCGGAGAGGCGTCCATCAGTTGGTGTCTCTGAGCTGGTGTTATGCGGCTGGAGGCAAGATGGAAGCGCTGTGTTGTGTGTTAAAGTTATTATAATTTTGGGGCTTCTACGACCTCCCTCGTCAGGTTCAAAGTGTTAATATGTATTATGTATGTAATTTATTAATAAATAGCTGCTGTGGCCGATTTAATCCGACCAAGGACTAAGTGTGTTTATTTGGGAAGGTAGGGGTTGGTAGTTGGTAGATGTGGGGGTTAGGGGAGGCCCGGAAGAATAACCAATAACCTAATCATGCCCGTGCCGCCTCCCTTCTCTCTTCCTGCTTGCTGCGGCTTTGCCATAGACATAGCAGCAGCGAGCTGGAAGACAGATGCGCACACCTTCCCTTCATACAGAGTGTCGGACCCCTGCCGATCGCATGTTGATGACCTATCCTGACGATAGTAAATCAATAATAAAAGTCTGGAGAACCTCTTTAATTTTTTTTTTTTTTTTTTTTTACTTTTTGTAGAAAATATGCACCTGAAGTTGAGGTGCTTATTGCACCTTAGAATTCGTACTACAGTACACTGCTATGTTGGGCAGGATCTTCACTGGTCCTACCTGTACCAGTGCTGCTCTCCTAAAGCATGACATAGATAGGCAGAGGAGCAATGTGCTATGTGGTCTTCTGCCCCGTGCTAATAGCCTGTACCATTCTACTCCAGCCTGACATAGCCCATTTATACCAGGCTTTAGGAGACTCGTCCCTGGTCTTGCAATGAGTGAAAATCCACAGAAAGAATTAATATTCTGTGGACTTCAAATCGACACCATAAGTCAATTTACATGTGAAATTTTTCTGCAGTGTCTGGATGAGATTTGTTCCCATTCATGGAATGGATGGCAGCAATTCTGCTCCAGGTAAACCGACCTTCTCTTTGTGTGAAATACACAATTTTACAGGGTTCCATAGCCCCGTCCACTGCATATAAGTGACTGACGTTTATGACTGTTCCTCACGATGGTGTTCAGAATGATCAGAGCTCAGCTGCCGATGTGAGAACACGATGAAAAAAGTGAGAAAAATACACTGATATTATTCTGGGTTTGGAGGCAAGCTACACGAGCTTCTAAATTGGGAACATTTAACAGATATCAGCACTGGGTGTTTCCAAATCAGCCGGAGAAATATATATTTAGAAAGACAGATTTGTGACTTATAATGAATCTGGAGGAGAACAATGCTCTGCGGCTCCAGGACAAGCACAGATGGCTTCAACGTGAACAAGTTAAAATTGCTAAGCTGCTCAGCAGTAGTTCACCTCCCTGGGGTGCAATAGCCTGTTTGTAGATAAGGAAGTCACGGGGAAGAGGCATTCTTCTGAAGCTCACTTTTTATCTCCTTCTGGCTGATATTGCGCATGGTAAGGGAATGTACTATGCAAATGCATAAGATACCATCACTTATTTGCAAAGAACGAAGACGTAAAAGACTTTGCAATAAGTGTGAGCCAATGTAATCTGAGACAATCCAATCCAAAGTCAACAGAGGTTTCAATGAGGCAGCTGTTAATAAAATCACATCTATGGCTGCACATCTATGGGTACAATAAATATTGGTCCAATCTCCTCTGGATTTTTGTCCTCATTTAAAACATACAGCTGTGGATGGGAAATAAACAAAAGCACTCCCAGGGGTTTGCTCCCCCCCTTCCTGTTTTACTTCCCACTCCTCGGTTGGGTGCGGAGCTAGAATATCATTTGAAGCGGCCCAGCTGTTAGGACAGCTGTTCCTAGAGCAGGACAGTTAACTAGAGCTAGCCGAGGCAGATTAGATGCGAATCAATCAGACAGAGATATGGCTCTGCTGCAATTAATTTCCATTGTAGGCTGTGTTGCTCCTGAGCGCTGCACGCATAAATCTCTTGGCAGGGACACAAGTTTCAATCACCATTTACAAGCAATTAAAAGCACTCAATACAAGGCTATTCATGCTGTTAACTAAACGGTTAACTGTATGAAAAAGCAGGACTACAAGCAGGAAAAAGCAGCGGCAGGAGAGAAGAATCTATGCCATATTTTAATGGTCTATGGTGAAAAAAACAAAGTAGGCAAGGGATGGACGGACACTTGTGGCACAGGATGAAAGGTGTCATGAGGGTCATATAATGTTTCTTTTCTGTGATATCTTCTGAGTGTTGAATCTGTCATGACAAGCTTATGGAGCTAAATCTGATGGAAATGCTACATTATCATCTTTCCACTGACTTTAAGGCTAAATGCATACGATCAGAATTGAGTGTGGATTTTCCGTGAGGATTTGCGTGTGGAAAACCTGCACTGTAGGTCATGCATATTGTATTCTATGAGAATTTGAAATTCTTGTGCACACGTTGCATATTTTGACTGGATTTTCTCTATTCACGTCAATAGGGAGAGTAAAATCCGCACCAAATGCGCATACAAATCTACATGTACATCCGCACCAATTGATGCGGATTGACTGCATGGATTTCCCTGCGAAGACCTGCGGATTTCAGTGAGGATTGTCCGCACATAAATCCTGAACGTGTGCATTTACCCTTAGGCTACCTGCATACGGGTGCGAGGCTGTCTTGCGGAAATTCCGCACAAATTTCCATGCTGATTTATAGTGGAAATGCAAAGATGTGACTTGCGGTTTTTGGTGTGGATTTCATGAGGTTTTGGGGCAGATCTGATCTCACCTTTGCATTGAAAAGGGACAAAATGAGCACAAAGAATGAACATGCTGCGGATTCCTAAATTAATTTCCGCACAGATCAAAAAAGCAAAGTCTACGCGAAATTTGTCCAATCTCATACACTTTACTGATACTGTATTATAGAGCGGTTTTGTCAGGGGCATAGCTATAAGGGATGCAGAGGTAGCAGTCGCTACCAGGCCCAAGAAGCCTGAGGGGGCCCAAAGACTCTTGTGCCACATAAGAAGACACTGGTATTGTAGAAAGTGCATACTGGTCAAGTTACACTGGGCTGGAGGGAAGGGGTTAGGTCAAGAATTTGGTATGGAATGGGAGGGGGGGGGGTGGCGTTTCAATTTATGCCTCAGGCAGTACGAAGGCTATTTGCACTGCTGCCCCAAAGCACTGAGGGAAGGGGGGCCCAAGCTGAACCCTTGCAACAGGGCCCATGAGCCTTTCTCTACGCAGCTGGGTTTTGTCATGTGAGAACCAGTGCGAAAAGCCATGCATAATCTGCAATGTATGCAGATTGCCTTATGGTGTTCATCTAAACTCAACCTGTCCTACAACAGCATTACATTCCTCCAAAGGTAGTCTTCAAAGAAAGTCAAGAACACACGATAGGTCCAACAGGTAGATTTTGCATTATGTTCTTGTCGTCATCAAATATATGTTGACGTATAAAACTATAAGGCTACATGCACACAAATGTTGTTTGATTCTGTGTCCGTTCTGTTTTTTTTGCGGATAGAATGCGGACCCCTTCATTTCAATGGGTCTGCAAAGAATACGGACAGCACATCGTGTGCTCTCTGCATCAGTTTGTCCGTTCCGTAGCCCCACAAAAAAAATAGAACATTTCCTATTCTTGTCCATTTTAGGCATTGTTACAATGGATCTGCAAAAAAAAAATGGATGGTATACGGATTTCATTCAGTTTTTTTTTTACGGATCCGTAATTTGCAGACATCAAAACACATACGGTCGTGTGCATGTAACCTAAACCTGACGAAGATCTTAGCAATTCTTAATTCAGCTTTAAATCACTTACCTCTGAGTTAAAGCGGATTTGACACACATTGCAGGAAATAACTGGCCGTTTTGTCTTCATCAGTGGTACTCCAAAGTTAGGGCTAATCACAGGCTTGTGGACGGGGTCCATCTGTGTAGACAGAGCACAAGCGGTTTTCAGTTAAAGACACCAATGAGCAACTCATACCAATACAGCCAAAGGAACCAGCCTCTGCTATCCACAGATTCATTTATCTCCCACAGCTGGGAAATGGGAGAACCAGAGCCTGAGTGATGCTGAAACAAGCCGGCTAATAACCATTCCCAGTAAGATATTGTAAACACAGGTGCTCGGCCCAACAAGGTTAAAGCGGCAAAGAAAGATCTGGCCAGGCTAAGTTACATGAGGTTGTACTGACTGCTGCTAGCAATGTTACAAAGAGAGTTTCTGCAATAAGAACGTTTTCTTTAGTTTTATAATGTTTGATCCTCCCACCCTTCCCCAAGGGAAATCCACCCTGATCCTTCATCCATGAAGTAAACCCAAAAGTCATAGATAAACTAACAGTTACAGTATGTAAACTATTTCTAGAAAATACGAGCCTTTAAAGTGACATTGAAGAATCTTTGTGGAGGTACCGTTATTTTTCTAATCTTCCCATGTGCTATATTTCTTCAGTCTGTCTATCTGCTATGTAGACAATTTACATATCATGTTTCAAAACTTTCACTACTAAAACACATTTACAAACAGATATCAGTCACTTTTGTGGTGTATATCTGGCACAGATTCTGTTGCACGCCATATTGCGGCACAATCTTCCCCGCTCATGCCAGATCTAAAAAAAGGGGGTGCAGCATGGGTGGGGAAGGGGATGGGCCGACAGGCCTATCTCATTCATCATTTTCTTGAAAATGGTCTAAATGTAAGACAGTAAGGAAGCTGCCTTACATTTAGAATGGGCGATGGATACACCGAAGTTATGTTGAGGTTGGTGACCCTACATAACTTCGGCGATCCACAGCTAGCACCGGTCTTCATAAATGTGCCCCATAATGTTCTTCTTGCCTGTTACATCAGTTCCACGATATTGTAATCTCGACATACATAGGATAAACAATGCCTAAAGTCTAGCTTATTTATTTGGAGCCTATTAAAGGGATTGCCCAGATTAAAATACCTTTTTTGGGATTTTTTTAGTTCCTATAGGAGGGTCCCCTGTTTTTGAATTCTCAGGCAGAGTGGAAAGTGGTTACAAAGAGCATCTCTTTCTGGAGTTTCTTCAATCTACTGTCCAGACAGTCCATTGATTTGAATGGACACTGTGTAAAGCCCAATGTCCCCAGTGGTGGTGCTGCTGGTAATGAAACACTTACTGTCAGGTTTCCCCCCAGGTAAGAACTGATTGCTTTGGATCCCAGCAGGAAGACACTTTGGGAGTGATTTATCATCTCCCTGTGCCTGATTTTTGGCATAAAAAATAGTGTTGTAAGTGGCATTTTTACGCCACCCTAGCCACTTTTCCAAAAGGGTGTGTGGCTAGGACGGGAGGGGACGTGGCCAGAACCCGCCACAGTTTTCTGGCATAAATTAAGACACAAATCTACGGCAGCTCTGAGCTTCCAAAGATGTCTGTTTAGGTGCACGGACTGCTAGAGAATGTGCTTAATATTGTAATGATGTGATATGTGCCTCGTCATAAATTAGGCACATCCTCTGGCAGCACAGGGGACCGGTGGTCTTGATAAATCTCATGTGACTAACGGGTTATTGTCAAGGAATACTTCTTACAAGTAGGGGTTGCTTAATGAACCCCATTAATAGAGTGTATATTTACTGGTATATTGGAATTATTACATACGAATACAAATGCTTGCAATGTAACCTAAAATCTGCTCTCTACCAGTGGTCCACAACCATTAATTATCAATAACCATATTAAGATTAAAAGGTCTACTAAAGATATTTTTACAAGCAAAACTTAAATCATATATATGTTTAGCTGATGAGCAATTTCTAACCAGTTTCTAAAAGTGCAGACTGAACAAGCAAATAGAATATTTCAGAGTAAAAAATGCTAAGTGGTATTGACGGTATGATCATACAAAGTCTGGAGAGCTGCCGAAGTCCAGAGAAGTTGAAGTGCTAAGTAGCAGTGAAATGATCAGATTCCTGACCTAACATCCAAATACCAATAATAAGGGTCTGGTGTTAAATGCTGTCTGCTGCTGGTTCTCCACCACCCAGAGCCAGGACAGATCAATATCAATATTTCGCCCCACCAGCCCTTCCTCATTCCTTGTATTAGAGAGAGAGAAGCGGTAGCCCATTACTAACCGTTTTTCCTTTTCATGGAACAAGGGACTTGTAAATATGAAAAGTCTGAACGTTTTTCACCCAACTAGCATGTTTATATGGAGCCACCAGTTGATGACTCTGTATGACATTGTATTTAAGAATTACAGAACCACAGCATTCTCCCATAGCAACAACGGGACAGGTTTACTAATCCTCTAGATGGCGTGAACTTAGATTTAGGCCTACCTTATATTTGGCTTCGTCATTTTCCCTTTCCGAGGCTTGTTAAAAAGTCAGACTTTATCTCATAGGGAGCCACTTCCAAAAGATGGCACTAGTGAGACAGTTCTCTTTGTCTGGGAGATGTCTCTTTGCATGTTATTTACCCATGGGGCATTGCAACTGAGTTTCCATAAACAACGCCTTAAAGGGGTTGTCCAGGAATGTATCATTTCTAACTATTGCTGGCAGCCTGCCTCCTGTACTGAAAGGATCAGACTTGCCTACTCCAGGGGCGTAGCTATAGGGTAGGAGGTAGCCCATGAGCCTGAGGGTGCCCAAAGACCTTTGTGCCACATAAGAAGACACTAGTATTATAGTGCATTCAGGTCAAGTTACACCTCTGGCTGGAGGGAAGAGGTTAGGTCAAGAATTTGGCATGGAGGCGATGCTGTTTCAATTTTTGCCTCAGGCAGCACAAAGGCTATATGCTTCCCTGCCCCTGGCCACAAGCACTGAAGGAAAGGGGGCCCAAGCTGAACTCTTGCACCAAGGCCCATAAGGCCCATAAGCCTTTTGCTACGCCTCTGACCTACTCACTTCTGCTCCAGTCCTCCACATCTCTGTCTTCTGGTTCAGGGTTTGTTTTCCTCCTCCCCGGCATGGTCATGGTCACCTGATCATCTTCAGCCAACTTCTGGCTTCAGTAATGACATGTATCTTGTGGACAGGGGCGTACATATAGGGGTCGCAGGGGTCGCAGGGGTCGCAGTTGCGACCGGGCCCGGCTCCCCAGGGGGCCCGGCCGCCTGCGGACCCCTGGCCCCAGCCCTGCAGCTGCGCGCAAAGTAAGTGAGATCCACTCCATCATCCCGCGAGACCTGCGAACAGCCTGCTGCAGGTCTCGCAGGAACATGCGCGCGCACGCGCGAACTCACGTGGGCGGCTCCAGCAGCAGACTCATGACTCACTGCCAGCCAGCCAGCAGCCGCAGGAGCCTTGCCTTGCCCAGCCAGTACCGCCCCGCAGTAAAGCCATCCGCCCAGCCCCAGGCTACCCCTCCCCCCTGGTCATCTGCCAGGGCCCTCAGGCCACTCAAGAGTTACCCCTCACCCCCCCCCCTCGGTCATCTGCCAGGGCCCTCAGGCCACTCAAGGCTTTCCCCCCCTGGTCATCTGCCAGGGCCCTCAGGCCACTCAAGAGTTGCCACTCAAGAGTTACCCCTCACCCCCCCCCTCGGTCATTTGCCAAGGCCCTTAGCCAGTGACTCAGTGAGGCCACTTAAGGCCCTTGAGTGGCCTCACTGGCCGAGGGCCCTGGCGAATGACCGAGGGGGGCGGGTTTGAGGGGGGGGCCCATGATTCAGTTTCGCACCGGGGCCCCATGGATTGTGTGTACGCCACTGCTTGTGGACACATCACCGCTGAAGCCAGTGGTTGGCTGAAGAGAATCAGATGACCGTGACCATGCCGAGGAGGAAGAAAACAAACCCTAAACTAGAAGACAGAGACGCAGAAGCCAGCATTCAGCACCGGAGCAGTGGGGAGCAGGTAAGTAAGATCCTTTCAGTATAGGACACAGGCTGCTGGCAACTGTTAGAATTTACGTATTCCCAGACTACCCCTTTAAGGACCCATTCCCCCCACCCCCACCCCCAAGCACTGTCAACCTTGAATTTTGCTTAGTTTGGATGTAATTGATGACAAAATAAAGATTCAGCTCTACAGTACTATTTCTTTCTTCACTCTCCAACATCTTACAATGTTATTGTCAAACATTTTTTGTTTTGTCTGAGGAACATTTATTTCTCTGGAATCAAAGAACTTGAAGGATCGGTTTATTCAATAATGGTAGGATAGAAAGGGGCAGCAGAGAAAGTTCAATGCTAAAGGAAGTAAGAAAGAGGGAGAACTGACATGAGGCTCAAGAACTAGCCCTCAACAGAAAGCTATGGATAGGACAAAAACAGCAAAAATGCAAACTACAGTACGGCACATAGCTGAGGTTTTTTTTTTTTTAATGGCCAAAGAATGTACTAACTCTTCCCACACATCTCAATTCTGAGGAAATCATGACTAATTTCTCAGCAATTATAACTGAAAAGGTAACCTAATAATTGTTCTGTCTCATGATTCCATAAGATTATATCACAATCTCTAGATCTTCAGGAATCTATGTGGACCTACTGTACATGTTAATATTTGGCATAGTTCCATGATATAATAAACCTTTAAAGGGTCATAGGGAAAACATTTGATATGTCATAGAGATATATCAAAACTTTTGATCGGTAGAGGTTTGAGTCCTGTGACCCCCACCAATCACTACAGTAAGACGAGAGAAGCACTCACATATTACACTCTCCCTCCTCACTGCACAGGAACCATTTGAGATGGGCCCATAGACTTTCTATTGAGTCTGCCTCACTACCTCCCCTGCAGTGGAGAGAGAGAGAGCACAATATGTAAGTGCTTCTCTCTTCTCGTTCTACAGATCAGTGGGGATCTCCGCAAATAGACCCACCATGGATCATAACTATTGATATGCCTTCATGACATATCTAAAAGTTCTCTCAAAATGTCAGTGACTAAGAATATTCATGATGTCCATCCTCTGTATAGTTCATAGTGAACAGGGAAGTGCATAGACTACATTGTTGCCGGTATGACTCCGGCAGATAATGCTGCATCTTGGGAAGCCTCTGAGAACCCAGCTAACAGCACACATGAAGCAGATTTCAGGGCTTTAAAGATATCCCTGTGTAATTTAAGCTTGATGGGATTATCAAGAATTCTCAAACAACACATATCTTGGCAAATCTGTCTCTTGGATACTCCTGGACTGGGAATACAGTCAAGTATTATTTTTTTTTTAAGCTTAAATGGAACTTGTCATATCTTTTCTACCCTATAAACTAAAAGTGTAGTCACTCACATTGTTTATCATACATTTCCCTCATTGTCAGCATATATTCTTTGACCTGCTCACTGAGATGGCCGCACATGCTCAGTTTCATCCTTCAACTGCCTCCTGAGCTGTGATAGGGAGAGCATGGACACGCCCCCTGAGCTCCAGCAGAAAAGACACTCCCCTTGAGCTGTCAGCTTGATATAAATATAGCAGATCAATGAATGGGGAGATCTCTGGATCCATGTGAGGTGCAGGGCTGATTCTAGCTTTGCTAAAAGAGATTGTCATGTTCTATATGATGTCTGATTTTAATTTCTTACATTAATCATGGGATTACCCTTTTAAGACTGCATGGACATTTTATGTAGAGACATTTGGGTGACAGGTTGCCTTTAAAAGTATTAGTTGCAAGCTATTTATCGGTATATGCCAGTGGCCTCACTAGGATGTAGCTCCAAGGGACACTAATAAATCATATCACCTTGGCCAGGATATATAAAACCAGTGACATAAAGCATAGCTACTAAGCATAGCTACTATTCTGCAAATGCCCGCTGTTACCTACTAAAAGAAACCTGTAAACTCATCTCTTCAGACAAGCCTACAACCAGTGACCCTGTTGCCTCTATACCGCCATGACCAGCTTTACCCTCACCTACTGTGTCCTTCTCCCATACCATGTAGATTGTAAGCCCTTGCGGGCAGGGCCCTCTCTCCTCCTGTACCAGTCTGTAACTAGTCTTGTTCATGCTTAGTGCAATTGTCTGTATCATGTATGTGCACCACTTATCATATGTATAGCGCTATGGAATGAATTGGCGCTTTAATAATAAATAATAATAATAAATAATAATAATAATATGAATGTGGGGTGATGCGACGGACAGCAGTAGAGAAAACGAGCATCAATGTAAACCCTCTGACTGATACTATAGGACAGTTTTAGACAACTATAAAATGGAGGCAGTTTATCATCTTTATTACAGATGTAAGATCTGGTGCCACCTTAGTTCTACTAGATCAAACTTAGATCACCATAGGTTTCTATAATGATCTAAGTTCAGTTCAATAAAAGCTCAGGGGAGGGGGTCTGAGTCTTGCAGTCATAAAATGCACCTATATTACCAACATCTACAAACGGTTTTATAGAAACTTTATGCAGAACTCATTCACTACAGGAGTCTGCTTAAATTTCTACCCAAAATTGCATATGGATTGAATTTAGTCGGTATATGGATTCTACATTGTACACTTCAGCCTGATATTTTGCAACAATATAAATAATGAGCAATAGATAATATAGAGCAGATTTTATTCATCCTTATAGAATTTTCTGTGTGTCTAAATGGTCAAGTCCGAAAAATAGTGAAGGAGTCCATTTGTCTGTATTGAAAGGCAAGGTCAATATTAGACATATAGTTATGCCCTGTAATTGTCACCAGTAATTAGAGAAAGAAGCATGTAATTGGGTCGGATAGTGGTCTATTAAACCGAGCATTTGTCAATGCCATCTCATATAGTCTAATCCAGTGTGACATCAAGTCTATCCCCATGCTGTAATCCATAGACGGATGTATAATATCACCCTGGGGGTATCTGTTCAGAGAAGTGCCATATTGTCATCACAACAGGAATACTGAAAATCCTGCCCTGGAAATGGATGATTTTAGAGAAAAGCTAAAGCGGGTTTAGAGAATTAATCCTAAAGGTTGGATTATTGATGTGGGTAATCCTCCCCTTCCCTCAGCATCACTGCCTATTACATAAATCTTGTGTCAGTCCACAAGGATCGGTGACTGGTGATGCTACAAATACATTAAATACATCTGGTATGTAATAGTAGAGGTTCAGTTTGGAAACCTGGTATGACTATAGTGATTCGGGGATATTTATAAAAAGTTTTGCTCAACTTTGCACTACAGGACCGTAATTCTAGGTCACTGTGCTGGAGTACAAAGTCTGTGTTTGGAGGAGAGGAATAAGAAAATAAAACCATTATAAGGATTTGATAAATGTTGCCAAGATGCAGCACATTTTACAACCACGACCTTCTCTTAATGAGAATGAGTTGTAATAGGAAAACCATATGTTTATTGGTTCTTTTTGCCGAGTGAAATAAATGGCGCCTCCATGTCTAGAGGGAAATGTTCAAGTTGATTTGCAATTCCTAAAATGTGTAAAAAGTCAATATTTGGATCACACCATATTAGAGATGAGCAAACCTTTTGAGATTTGGTTAATTTCAGGTTCATCAAATTTCTATAAAAGTTTGCTTCTGAATCAATTCTACCCAAACCAAAGTTTCTAAGAGAGTGAGAGGAAGACACCAGTATACTCTGCGTTTGTTGCCAACATATATGCATTGTGTGCTGATTTTGAAGAGCACCTATGCATAGTACGTGTGCGAAGTATTGTAGGCCAGGAAACGCCCTCTGCGTTTCTGTGAAATATATATTTGAATTAGCTTTCCTAAGCCTATCTGATGCCAGCAGATGTAAGATCATTTTTATATATTTTCCCAGAAACCCAGAGGAATTGTTGACTGGGTTACGATACTCCTCATGCATACTTGGCGCCAGCCATAAGAAGAAAAAGTGCACTAACCAAGGCCCTTCATCAATATTACACTTGAAACATGTATTTATACAAGCAGCTCTTGATGAGTACTAGATCTCAATACATTTCTGGACATCCATGCAGATTTTGCAAGCTGTGGACTAATCAACAGCAGTCAGTGACAGCTTAGCCCCCTATACAGAGGACAGGGATATTATATTTAATCATCCCTGCCCTCCCCAGCGCTCAATGAGTGTTGTGTATATAAATAGGGAAGTGGCAATGCATCTTCCTGCTCCAGTCCTAACAATCATGTGATTGCTGTGAACCAGGTACCTGAACAAGCTGCTGGGTCATAGCCTTGTACAACCTGTCTGGGAGCTGTAATTCCCCTGTAACTGGGGCTAATATTTCAACCGGAAAAGTTTCAACAGGAAAAGTCAATAAAAAATGTAATGTAAAATGCCCCCAAAAAGTCAAGCAAGTAGTCTATGTATGACCTTCCAGGGGCTACAAAGTGTTAAAAAAAATGAAAAAAATAAAATAAAAAAATACTAATACAATGCCAAGATATCGCAACTTCTAACCCTAAAGGGCACATCATTTAAAAACTTACTTTGGTCACTTGTCACACTATTAGCAAAAAAGCTAATATGTAAATGACTACAAATAAAACTTCATGCATCATGGAAAAAGGCACCAAAGTGGTCTACATTACAAAATGGAAGGAGGGGGGGGGGGGATTGAACTGGTTAAAGAGCACTCATTGGATAGATGGCACTAGACTGACTAGGTTTCTTTCTTCTGGAGAACTAATCTCTAATCAATATAACAACTGATATACTTGTAAGTTATGAAATCTCTAAAGACACACAGAGTAAAATGGGGAATAGAGTAAGGAACCTTCACTTCCAGAATGTCAACATACCTTAGGGTTCTGGAGCAATGACTTCACATTACTATGAGCTACGCATACCAGTACTTAAGGACTTAAGGACTGATTGAAAAGTAGAAACTATTAGTAGTATTAGCCCTATTAATAGTACATCAAGGGCATACATATCAACAGAAGTCATGGAAAGTGGTGCGTCTGAAGAACAAGCTGTGGTGCAGCATCTCTATTCAAATGATCAAATTAAGAAAACAAAGCACAAAAACGATAATTTACCCCGTAAAAGAATTTACCACTCAAACCTTTTCTACCCTCTAACAGTCACTATTAGAGATGAGCGAATCGAAGCTGACAAAGTGGAATTCGATCCGAATTTCAGGAAAAATTCGATTAGCACCGAAGCCGAATTTCCTCGGCGAATCACATTTTTTCCTAGCTTGGCTGCTACACGTGTGAGGACATGGAGCAAGGAACTCCGGGAAGGCGGGATCACCCATAATGCCATGCATGCAGCCAATCAGCAGCCAGCCAGCCCTGTGATGTCACAGCCCTATAAATAGCCTCATCCATCTTGGATTCTGCCATTCACTAGCGTACTTAGTGCAGGTAGAGACGTCAGCAGGCGCTAGGGACAGTGCTAGAAAAAACTTCATTGTACTAAAAAAAACAATTTACAAGTGCAGGGAAAGATTATTCAAGGTGTAGGGAAAGGATAGGGAGGAATCATTCCACAGCATTTATGTTGAACAGGGTTCAGTAGGGGAAGTTTCAGCCTGGGTAATAGGAACAATCCTATTACACCTTACTGGGGATCCAAATTGCCATTATAAAGCTCTGTAATTCCAGCAAACCATTCTTATTAGGGTGCAAGTGCTGTTTTATACAGCCATTAACAGGGTTTATGACAAGAAAATATAAGTAAGTGAAAAATTCATGATTGATGGGACCCCCACAACTGTAACACCCCAGAGTGGTATTACCACTCCTTCACCCTGCTACTGTCTTTAATGGGCTAACACAGTGTTATCTTATATATTTCTGTCATGTCCTATACAATGTGCATTCATAATCCTGTTATGCAACTGTTCATGTAATGTGCCTGGTTCACCAGCAGGTGGCAGCGTAAACGGCAGAGCTATCTTAGATAGAATGGAACTTACCATTCCATTCTAACTCCCTCTGGAGAGATGTGGGCAAGTCCTACTTCCTGCAGGGAGGGTGGGGACCAGTTGGTTCAAGTTTAGGTCTTCCCTAGACAGAGGTAGAGTGTGTAGGGGCATGTCTCTGCTGGACGTGACCATACCAGCCAGAGCACCTTAAGCTCTGCTGGCCATGGAGGCAGAAGCCTAAAGCTTCAGGAGCCAGGAGATTAGTTCCTCAGCTGAAACATAAGTCCAACTACTGTGAGAAGTGCAGCATACAGAAGAATCAAAGTTACCAAGTCAGCTTGTCAGTACAGCGAGTGAGTGAGAGAAATATATAGAACAGTTGAGTTTGCCTGCCAGTTTAATGCGAAAGCCTGATGGAACCAGGACAAAGCCTTAAACTGTTTGGAGAAACGTTTATTCACGTAAAGTTGCCTTTGAACTTCATCTCAAGGTCTGGACTCAAGTTATTTCTTCAAATTCCTCAATTATTACCCCTATTCATTGCTTCAGAGCAAAAGCCTGGGGTCCAGCCGTATCTAGGTAGGAGCACCGTGACACACATAAAGAGACATTTTAGGCTGCACTATACCACTCGGCATTTCCTACACCAGGGATGCGATATAGTAGGGCCCTGGGGGGGGGAGGCTGCCCGTTGCACAACCACAAGAACAGGGGCCCTGAGCCTCTTTTTTTATTATATGACCATAGTAATGAGCAGTTTGAATGGAGGAGTGGTTGCTCATGTGTTCTGCCACTCCATTCAGGGTCTGTTGGGCTGGTGACAAATGGGATAAACACTTTTCGAGAGACTTATCAAGCCCAGTGCTTTCTGATATCCTCTGCATTGCTAATGTATGTGTCTAATCTATGACAAAGCACATGCCTCCTCATACATATACTAGGTACATCCTCCCGCAGTCCTTGCGCCTATCAGAAATCTATGGCAGCTCAGAGCTGCCTAGACTTGTCTTAAAACTGGCCAAAATGAAGATACATGTGTCGTTGGCCACACCTCCTTCCCACCACCTTTCAGAAAAGTGGCGTGGGTGGCCTAAAAACTTGCAACAATATTTTTCGCAATGGCATCTAAAAAGTTGCATACACAAGTTTTGCAACTTTTTTACACCAGAAATCAGGTACAGGGAGATGATAAATCTGCCCTTTTAAGTTAGAGACCACTACAGTGTAAATTTAACACAGCAAACCTGACAGATCCCATTGACTTATTTTGGGGTCCATTAGGTTTTCATCAAGTTTCTGGGATGGTAAGAATAAAGCAACAGATGGAATCTTGACTGGACAGGAACACCTGAAATATGAGCTATGTGTAATAGTAGCCATGAGACCCTCATGATTTTTGTTCTGACAATTCAGAAGAGCCTTGCCAATATAAAGGATATGTAACCTTACATGTCATAAACCCTACAATACAGTTCTATAAGGAGGTCAGGAGCATAGTGGCGTGAAGAAGAGGTAGCAGTCACACCGTAGCCATACGTAAGTGAACCCAAAGGTCATTCTGCCCTATAAGAAGACACTAGTATGAACTGGAACATGAGGTCCAGGATCTTCAAGATATACTTCCGCACAAAGTCATCTACAAGACAATCTCCTGTTTTCTTCTCAAAAAAAGTCTCCTAGGCAGGACCTCATGTGCCTGGGAAAGAAGCTGAGAACAAGTTCTCATGTCTGTTTTACGATTACTACAATATTTTTCCCTTTGGGCCTCAAAATGTTAGCTTAGCATTATATACAAATCAGTATTTCCTTCCTATGTGTGGAGGAAGCAAATAATTTATAGTCTCAGCACTTTGTTTCTGTGAGAGGTCGTCTCACTTCAGCAAATGGCATTTACCATAAAGGCAAAGTTAACACCAGGCACTTACTAATGTATTGTGATTGTCCATGTTGCCTCCTTTGCTGACTTGATTCATTTTTCCATCACGTTATACACTGCTCATATCCAGGGGTCACAACCACCCTGAAATCCAGCAGCGGTGGTCGTGCTTGCACATTATAGGAAAAAGTGTCAGCTTCTCTGGTGGCCCGGACCACGGGAATACGCATAAGCATGAATGCACAGCAACTCCCATCCCAGCCACCTCGTATTAGCGCTGCAGCGGCGGCCGTAACTCCTGGAAATGAGCAGTGTATAATGTGACGGAAAAATGAACCAAGCCACAATACATTATTTTGTACCTTGTATTAACATTGTCTACATGATAAGGCTACATTCACACGACTGTGAATGTGTCCGCATCCGTTCCACAATTCTGCGGAATGGGTGCGGACCCATTCACTGTCTATGGGCCCGGACGAGGTGCGGAGAGCACACGATGTGCTCTCCGCTACTGCACTTGCGGAGCGCGCCCCGAACTTCCGGTCCGTGGCTCCGCAAAAGATAGAACATGTCCTATTCTTGTCCGCAGCCTGCGGACAAGAATAGGCGTTTCTATGGGGGGTGCGGCTGGGTGTATTGCGGATCCGTAATACACTACGGTCATGTGAATGTAGCCTAAATGCTGTTTCCTGAACTAAGAAAACCCCTTTAACACAGTCACGGAAAAATGTAACTAGAAAAGGACAGCGGTGCCTGGTGTGGAGCGTATCGCCTCCTGCTACCACCTGCCATGTCACTTCTCAATTCATCAAACACACTTTTATGTCAGTGTGGCACAATTATGACTGTACTATTCAGGATCACAGCGCCGGCGCCTGACGCCAACCTCATCCTGCTGTTCTTTTGTTTCATCCCATAATGAAGCATAGCTCCCCTATGCAGTTGAATATATTTTTAAATTTAAGGCTATGGCGGTATACTGCCTGTGATAACCTCAACAACCTTCATTTCTTCTTGCGATCTGAGGCACTTCTGAGGCTTTACCATTGCACCTCCACTTTTCACCTTTCTTCAAGTACATTCAGAAAGGGTTATTTTTTGCTGCTCACATTACACTGAAAGGTTTTCCTAGCAATGAATGAGTAATGAAGCATAGGGCTGTATCATAATATATTTATAACCTCCAATTAACCACTTATAAGCCTTTTCTGCCAAAACACCACTTCTCACTTGTCGAAATAAGCCAAGACAGTTGCAGACATACAAGGCAGTCTTACAATATAGTATAGACAGGAAACAGAGAGAAAGCAATAATGATGTACATAACATGAAACAAGACTAAAGTAGGCTTCTAGTGTTACGGTTATGCATGAGCAAATCGAGTGGTACCTTGGAACCAAACCCGAGTTCGGTATCAAGGTTTTTTACCGCAATGATTCATTCACAAAGTTATTACACAAAGTCTCGTGAGACTTCATAAAGAAATAACTTTGGCTCATCGGAGCCAATACATTCTACATCCGCTCCGTACAGTATTACAACAAAGCGAATCACTTTTATGCGAATCACTTCGGATGAAGCATCCGAAGTCAATTCGCTCTTCCCTAGTTACGGTCTATGGATGTGGATCCACAC
Organism: Bufotes viridis; assembly: GCA_033119425.1. Lineage (NCBI taxonomy): Eukaryota > Metazoa > Chordata > Amphibia > Anura > Bufonidae > Bufotes > Bufotes viridis. The sequence goes on from CM065591.1 coordinate 430,527,390, forward strand.
TGCCAACCACCAGGAGTAGTCGGCTGCTGACCCACGGGGATCAGAGACACCAATGCGAAGCACCAGGAAATCGGGCGATACTCGTGGGTCAAGCTATAGGCTCAGTTCAGGGGAAGAAGCAATACATAAATTGGACTTGCAACTATTTAGCCTATGATTAGTTATGCAGATTCTTGTCATGTAACTGCAGTGTTACTGTTTTGCTCCTAAAATTCAACATTTTTATTATTTTGTTAGCATTTTGTAAATCCACCTTTGGCTTCCAACGCTGCCTGAATCCTTCTGGGTAAACCCTTGATCAGATTCAAGCATGTCTCGACCGAAATCTGTTCCCAGGTCTCTTCTACACCTTCCCAATGTTGGTGCATACTGGTCAACTCACTTGGGTACGAATACAGCTTTTTCTTCAATTCTACCCAAGAGTAAAAGCCAGTTCTACTTATACCAGTTTGATAAATGATCCCCATAGTGAGTGAAGCAGCAGACACTAGTGTAACTTCTAGTTTCTTTAACAAGTGAAACCTTTGCCATATATTAAACAGATTGGATGAGTTTACACAAAAGTACAACTATTTATCTATAGAAACTGCACCACCCTCATCCATTGGACAACGGTGGCCCTATATCTGATAAAAAATAGGTACATTTTTATTTTGTAACCTCATACAATCCATTTAACTTGTTGCCTCATCAATATAGCCTAAATTAGCAATATTCTGATATAATTGTGCTTGAAGATAGCATGTAATAATGTTTTTTCCTGCAGGAAGGTGTCACTGTATTTCATGTATTACATGTCCCATAGACTGTGTAAGGAATGGGAGGTTTTCTAGCCACTGGGCAGGGCTGGTATCCCCCCTTCCTCTCTAGGAGGAAGTTGCTTTAGTCTAGTGGGAGCTGCATACAAGTACGCATCTCTGTATGTAGTGGGGGTAATCAGCTTCAGGATTTCCACTGTCCAGAGACTGAATTCTGTTGAAGGTACTGAGGCTGTGATGGCTAACCTCCGTCACTCCAGCTGTGGTAAAACTACGACTTCTAAGATGCACACTTGCTTGGCTGTTCTCAAAACTCCATACAACTGAATGGAGCATGCTGGGAGTCGTAGTTTCACCACAGCTGGAGTACCTGGAGGTTAGCTATCACTATACTGAGGCATATAACAATATACCAGTGTACCTCTCAGGCCAGAAATGGAAAGATCAGGTACCGTTTGATTCAAAAGGGAGAGAAACCAACCTTCCATGCTGAGCCTTGAAGAATTGCATATGCCAACTGTGAAGATTGCATTTGATGAGTATTGTACCTGTGTAGCTACGTTAACTGCTGCCATAAACTACAGTCAACTGGTTGCATTAAACCTGGCCTCATCACTGACTCAGGTTTCAGGAAACCCTACCTCACAGCAACCACTAGCACCAAGGGCACCCCTAAATGCCATCAGGCAGGAAGACCCCAAGAAACAGGCAGTACCCTGAAGGGACCAAAGGGTGTGTCTTTCCTTATCGCTGCATGGCCAAGGGATTATCAGAAGTGCTAGTGCTCCAATCCGGCTAAGAGCTCGTGCACGGCCCTGCAGGGAATTGTTATATAAACAATTCTTGAATATATTAATTTGGCTGTATTCACACACAGACCCAGATTTACCGTGCATGTGCCTAGAAATTGTCTAAAAAGTGGTGCAGATTGGAGCAATTTGGCACAGTACGGTGCAATTTGTTTTTTCTGGCTTAAAAAGGGGTGGTACTTTGTGAGAAAGGGCTGGGCTTATTGGGAAGGAGGGGGGCCTAAAAAGTATAGTTTTAGACCAAAATTGTGCCACAATTCTAATATAAAGTTCTGTCTAGAAGTAAGTCAATCAATAGTTGGTATAGAGAGAGTTACACAAAAGTGTTTATCCCTGCATGTTTATCATCCAGCCTGAGCCCCTGTAATAAATCTGCTGCAGGTCTACCCAGCCTGTAGAGGTTTAAGCCATCTACAGGATTAGTAAATCTGCCTCACGGTATTTTGATGTTGACAAGATGTTTTCAGTTCAAAATGCTGTAACTGGATTCTAGACAAACGCTAAAAAGTCTACATACATAGAAAGCATTTTGATCTTTGGAGTTTTTAATGTTTGTTTTCTGCTATTTTTGACATATGCTTTCTGTATAGGTCTTCAGAAACTCAATAAAAAATAAATGTACAAAATGTTGCAAAAAAAAAAAAAAAAAAAACAGCACCAAAGATGCACTTAAACAATTTCACACTTGAAATTCATAGAGTTAAGAAACAATAAAAAATTACATCATGTAGGGGTAGCTTCACATACAGTCTTTGGGAGGAGGTTTTGAGGCAGATTTCCCTGCAGGAAAGGTGTACTCAATAGGATTCAGAAATATAAAAGAAGGACTTATACTTTTTATTTCTGCTGAATCCACTTCTGGCTTTGACTGAAAAATACATAGGAAATCTGCCTCAAAACGTTCTCCAAAAAATTATCTCAAGTGGCTAATAAAAGTAGCTCAAACTGCGATTAAATCCAAATAGGTAACCCAAGTAAAATTTGTAACGTATGACATATTGCGTGCTATTGTCGTATTTAAGATTTAAAGTACAGTAAATGTCCTTTAATCTAGCAATTCCAATTGTGCAGCTCAGAACAGCCTGATACATTTGAATTTCCCAACAAAGGAAATAGAAAATTATGTAGAACTCTCATCGGATTGAAAAATAATAAAAAATAAAACATGAGAAATTTTTTATTTTTTGCTTATTTATCTGCTGTATGTGCTATTAATTTATGTTAATTGGACTCTTTCTTGGGAGATCATAGGCCTAGCCAGACTTTGTCTTGGGATATGCAGTGACATGCAGGAGCATCTATGGGAAAATACTCATTTGAACTGCAACTTTTGCACTTTGTGTCCTTGCCTAAGGGCCATTCTTCTGGTGTACCATATAGTGTCCAAAAACGACTGTGCTTTAGCTTCGGTCAGAGGCACTTTCGTATTTGTTGAAAAGAATATTTTAGCTTGTAGCACTACTCTTCCCGACAAAATGATGAACACTATGGTGAAGTGAGAAAACTTATAGGAGCCTTCAGCAGCATCATTGTGTATGTGTTTTGCCTCTGTCTCCATTCAGCAGCTTCTCCCTGCTCCTCTCTGTATAGATATGAGCATCAGCTGTTACTTCATTTCTCAGTGAGCTGATGATATACACTGCACTTTTTTCATATTTTGTTATGTTGTGGCCTTGTGCTAAAATAAAAATAAATTCAAGCTTTCCCCACATCAATCTTCACTCAATACGCTTAACGGCAAAGTGAAAACAGAATTTTAGAAATCTGTGCTAATTTATTAAAACAAAAAAACAAAAATTTAACATAGACATAAGTATTCAGACCCTTTAATATAACACACATTAGCTCTGGGGGCATCCCATTTCTCTTAATCATCTTTGAGATGTTTCTACACCTTGGTTGGAGTCCACCTGTGGTAAATTCAGCTGACTGGATATGATTTGGAAAGACACAGCCCTGTCTATATAAGATCTCACAGCTGACAATGCATTTAGAGCAAAAACCAAGCCATGAGGAGGAAAGAACTGCCTGTAGAGCCCAGAGACAGGATTCTGTGAGGCCACAGATCTGTAGAAGGGTATAAAACGAAATTTCTGCAGCACTGAAAGTTCCCAATAACACAGTGGCCTCTATAATTAATAAATGAAAAACATTTGTAACAACCAAGACTCTTCCTAGAGCTGGTCCCACCAAACTAAGTAATCGATGGAAAAAGGCCCAGGTAAGAGATGTTACCAAGAACCCAATAGTCACTCTGACTGAGCTCCAAAGATACTGTGTGCAGATGGGAAAAACTTCCAGAGGGTAAAACATCACTGGAGCATTCCACCAATCTGGGCTTTATGGCAGAGTGGCCAGAAAAAAGGCTGTCCTCACGAAAAGACACATGAATGCTCGCCCCTAAGTGACTCTCAGACCATGAGAAACAAGATTCTCTGGTCTAATTAAATCAATATTGAACTTTTGGGTCTCAATTCCAAGCACCATATCTAGAGGAAACCAGGGACTTCTCATCATCCTTCCAATACTATGCCTAATGTGCAGAATGGTGAAGTTTTTTAGCTGCTGGGACACAGAGACTGGTCAGGGTTGAGGGAAAGCTGAATGGAGCAATGCACAGAAATATTTTTTTAATAAAAACCTGATCCAGGGTGCTCTGGACCTCAGACTTGGCCGAAGGTTTGCCTTCCGCCATGACCCTAAACACACAGCCAAAGCACTAAAGGAGTGGCTTAGGGACAATGTTCTTGAATGGCCCAGGCAGAACCCCGTTTTTTATCCAATTGAACATCTCTGGAGAGACCTAAAAATGGCTGTCCCTATCTATTCTGACAGAGCTTGAGAGGATGTGCAGAGAAAAATGGCAGAAAATCTCAAAATTGACAAATGAAAACCTTGTGGCACTATACCCAGAAAGACCAGAGGCAATAATAGCTGCCAAAGTTGCTTCCGGTCACATGGGATGAGCTGCTGCCTGCCCACTGAAAGTGAACATGCAAGAGTTGTAGTAAGATGAGTAAAGAAGCTAAAAAGGGTGAAAATTACAGCAGAGGACAGTGTTTCTGCATTGTACATTATTTGAGACATTTATTTTATAAGTTGTGAGATAACCCCTTTAATAAGACATGTGGGCAAGGTTTGTCCTGATGGAACAACCCCTTGAAAAGAACACACTGGGCAAAGCCACTATGCTGTGTTAAGCCTGGTCCAGGACATTTAGGGGCTGTGCATGACACATGGACTCTCTCCAATAGAATGCTGTTCCTGTGTCATGTAGGTTTCATGTGAGCATGCTTATTTCATTGTGAGTAAGGGAATGCCAGCCTCCGTTGGAAAGACCTGACACCTAGCTGCTACGGGAAAAAAAGGCTCAAGCATGCTAAAATCCAATGATGTCATGCAAATTAGCTTGTTGGACAATCATTGCAAAATTAGCTGGCTCAATCGACTTTAAAGGGTCTTTCTCACAGTTTTTTACTGATGACCTATCCTTTGGCCTAGGCTAAGCTACGAGAAGGCTGCAGCGCAAGTGCCTTCTCAAACAGTTGATCGGCGGGGGTCCCGGTTCGAAAACCCCTTTAATTTATATGTCTAGCTTTAAAGGTAATCTGTCACCACGACCTTAGACTATGATCTGCAGTAATATATAAGGTGCCCAGATCACTTTTTTTTATTTTTCTGCTGTCTCTCGTACCACCACTCTGCTGTTCTTCAGGGCTATTCAACATTTGATACAGGGGCGGATTGGCCATAGACCCTAAAGGGAAATTTCCTGGTGGGCCGATGCCCAGTGGGTGACCCAAGTTCTCTCTGCCGCTGACCGGGTACATAATCAGCTCTCAACAGTAATTAATGCTGTGAGAATCAGGTATTCATGTACTCAGCCAGCACACCTTCAAACCCCCCTGTGCAGTGGACAACTGGAGGAGGAGGACAGAAGATGGTAGCTATTGATGGCCACCACAGAGGGCCAGCTTTTGGGGAAGTATATTGTGCTACACTGTGTTATTTGGTTCTGCTTGGATGGTATTTTGCATTATGGTATTGTTGACCCTGCCTATTTGTGTTGCCCCGCCTTCTGTTAAGTTGGACCTGCCTACAAAATGGGGCCCCTTTAAGGTTTTTTTTCCAGGGCTACTTTAAGTTCCCAGCCTGCCCCTGATTGGATACCTCCTCTGCTCTCTCTCTCTTTGTGACTTTGCAATCAAGGTCCGTTTTCTGAACAGAAACATCAGATTATTGTCACATCAACCGCCTTGTATTATACTCTCTACAGAAGTGGATTGATTTGTTCCTTTATATCTTTTGTGAATAAATTAATACTTTTTAAGAGTGTGTAAAAACCCAGTAGCCACATTGTCAGCACTCAAAGCTGCACTGAAATACATTGTCAGGACTGCTGTGCATGCGCACAGGAGTCCTCTCCGTTATCATGGCACAGAAATTCTGTGTATTTCAGGGCACTTTTGAGAGCTCACAATAGGGGGCAGAACGAAAATAAAATTTTCCTGTAGTACTGTAGATAATAGTGATAGTGACAGATTCCCTTTAAGGGTGCATTTATTAATACTGACTTAATCCTAAGAGATAAGCCAATATGCAATTACATTGTAACAAGCATTGCATTCCCCAATATGATGTACAGTAGGTCGATTGAGGAAAACTGCGCAATTATGCCAAGCTAATACCTAGTTTTATACGGTAAAATGTCACAGGAGTAGGAAAAAGTAGGACAAGAGGGATGTGATAAATATGACATGGCATTCAGCAAAAAGAATTCAAAAAGAAAACCGCCATAATTGGATGAATAAACATGCCCTTTAGGGCTCTTGTACACTCACATAATTTAACTTTTTTATGACAAAAAAACAAGTTTACAACCTCTTTTATTGGTTTTGTGTGTGTGGGTCAGTGGAAAAATTTGACTGCAAACTCTAATGTAGATCAGGGACTAAAGTATGTGGATTCCAGTGTTCCTGACAATTGTTAATGAGTCACAATTTAATTATGGAGTATTTTGTTCCACAAAAACGGAACGCAGCTAACTGAAACCTTTTAGGATGTATTCATGTTTGCCAGTTTGCAGGATTAGTGTACCGCTACCAAAAAAAAAACGAATCGAGAAACAATGGTAGGTTGCAGTAAAAATACATAGTGCAACTAATGAATACATTCCTAAAAAAGTAGGAAGCTTTTTCTAATGTTTTCAACTTGGCTATAGTATTCTAGAACAGTCTAAAGAGCATTCAAGATAACAGTGGAACAACGCCCTCTAGAGGCCACGTGATTGTGAAATGCAATGTAGATACTGTAAGCAGTATTTCAGATATCTTCAACCTTTGGCTCTCCGGCTGTCGCAAGATTGCAACTTCCATCATATCCCGAGAGCTGCAAACTGTAATAGCATGATGGAAGTTGTAGTTCTGCAGCAGCTGGAGAGCCAAAGGTTGGAGAACACTAACATGGATGATATTTTCATATTGATCACAAAGGAACAATGCCCTCTGGTGGTTACATGATTGTGAAATACAAGTATTAACCAGTGATGGGCGTTAGTGTTCAGCAAAGCAAAGCATATGAAGTGGAATTCGGTCCTAATTTTAGGAAAAATTCAATTCTAAATGAACCAGAATTTTCTCGTGTTTCGTGGTAACGAATCATTTTTCCTAAAATGGGGGCTGCAGTTGTCTTAGTCTACTTTCACACTCGCGTTTTGGCTTTCCGTTTGTGAGATCCATTCAGGACTCTCACAAGCGGTCCAAACGGATCAGTTTGCATTTGAATGCATTCTGAATGGAAAAGGATCTGCTTAGAATGCATCAGTTTGCCTCCGTTCAGTCACCATTCCGCTCTGGAGGCGGATACCAAAACGTTGCTTGCAGTATTTTGGTGTCCGTCTGATGAAACTGAGCCAAACGGCACACAACGTAAGTCAATGGGGACGGATCCGTTTTTTCTGACACAATCTTGCACAATAGAAAACGGATCCGTCCTACAATGACTTTCAATAGCGTTCAAGACATATCCGTCTTGGGTATGTTAAAGATAATACAAAGGGATCCGTTCTGAACGGATGCAGATGGCTGCATTATCCGAACGGACGGGAGTGTTAAAGTAGCCTTAGAAAGAACGAAAAAAAAAAAAAACTCAGCTGATCCACTTGCTCGCGCAGAGGCAATCCGCTCCTCTCTTGTTTGAAAAAGACCCGCCGAAGGACCTGTGCTGAGCGTGATGACGTCAGCGCGCGCTTCCAGCGTAGTTACATCGAGAAGTCATTACTGATCAAGAGAGAAGCGGACTGCCTCAAGTGGATGAGGCGAATGATATTTTTTTTAAACCCAAAAGGCCATATTGTACTAGCGCATTACTGTCTTTAACGGCCGTTAGGCTACTTTCACACTGGCGTTAGGTGCTGATCCGTCTGGTATTTGCACAGACGGATCCGCACCTATAATGCAAACGTTTGTATCCGTTCAGAACGGATCCGTTTGCATTAGCTTTAAAAAATATTGTCAAAGTCAAAACGGATCCGTTTTGAATTACATTGAAAGTCAATGGGGAACGGATCCGTTTTCAAATGCACCATATTGTGTCATTGAAAATGGATCCGTCCCCATTGACTTACATTGTAAGTCAAAATGATCCGTTCGGCTGCAAGCTGCGTTTTGGTGTCCGCCTCCAGAACGGAATGGAGACTGAACGGAGCCGAACTGATGCATTCTGTGCGGATCCTTTTCCATTCAGAATGCATTGGGGCTAAACTGATCCGTTTTGGACCGTTTGTGAGATCCCTGAGACGGATCTCACAAACGGAATCCAAAACGCCAGTGTGAAAGCGGCCTTAGATGGGTGCACTTCTGTCTAAGCAGCTGTTTAAAACCGTCCCATTGATTGATAGGCTGAATGGAGTTTTAACATAGCGATTCGTGACAAATTAATTCATAAAATCATAACTAATCAAATTTCTTGTCAAACTTCGGCAAAGCTTACAAATTGAATTATCTCTAATAGGCATAGTTTCTTTCAGAAATATTCTATATTATGAGATGCAGTCCAATCTACTTACAGAGCTGACTGCAGGGTATCATGAAGATGAGTTTACCTGCAGATCTATGTCAAAGCAAAGATTACAGAATGACTTGATCAGATTTCAAACTCATACAATGATAAGTTGGAGAAAGGGTTACATATCAGGATCTGGTAACATCCAAATACATACTAGCTACCTAAGACGGTTCAGCACAGCGTGGTCGAGGATGCTGAAGGTTGCACATGATGATGAGCACATGTAGACTAGCAGATAGAGACAATAGGCTGCACAAATTAGAAATTTAGAATGAGTAAAGTTGCAATAAATTGTAGTAAATATATTTTCCCATTGTATTAAAGAATTGCGAGCAGGGGTGAGATGGAAGGAAAAGTGGAGGCAGAGACCGAAAAAAGGCAGCAGAAGGTAAAAAGAGAAAGAGAGGCGTAGTGAACAGATGGAGGGATGGAGGGAAGGAAGGGATAGCATAGACACAGAGGGGAGCGCAAGGAGCCATGCTGGAGCAGAAAGGCTACAATATATCCTCCTTACCCTTCCTGAATGGATCCCTGCATCCCCCAGCCTGTGCAAGCAAAGAGCAGCAGCCTTCTGTCACAAGCTAAGTGCATCCCGAGAGCAGAAGCCACCCCTTCACTGCCAGGGAGCTCTGCACTCTGTGTGCCCTTTCCAACCTCATAAATAATCAGGTTCAGACCACAACCTAATTAACAGCTCCATTGCTCATCCTGACATCAAACTGATGCGTATTTCTTAACCCCTTCCCCTCCAGCGTGCGCCACTGTTAACTTCGACTCGGAAAACGTACAAAGAAAAGATCTGGTTCTAAAAAGTGAGCAAGAATGAACCCCCCCCCCCCCCCCCCCCCCATGATATAGAGCTGTCAGGACATTTCACCCTATTGAAGATGTCACCTAGACCTGCTATTAGTAAAAGGGCATGTCTTCCAAGTTCATTGTCTCTTAGTTTGGTCTACAAGTTGGCCAAACAATCATATGGAATCAACTTGTAAAGTATTGAGAACAATGGGCACTTGGTATTGCCCGGGCACACCTCAGAACATCGTAAACCCCAAAGGCCAGTCCATATGATTAGGTTATATCCCCTTCCCATGCCAACTACAACTGGCACCACTTGCCCTCAACTCCAGCCTACTCAATGTAGCAGTTCAGCATAAAAAGCTCCCAACTCCTGCTCTTCTCATTCTAGATCAGCTTCCAGAACCCAGGCCAGATGCAAAGATTACAAATGACTGTGCACCTACCGCAGTAGTGACCAGAGCTGCACTGAAGGGTTAACCATGGTGACAGTACGGATACAGGACATCACTTTCCAGACGACGGCTGCTAAACGACACATATTAGGGTCCCCACAAAGAACTGGTTCACACATGACATGAAGGACTAACAGCTAGAAGTATTCAGCAGGTGACAGGACAGGATAGGGTTACGCTCAAGGAGATCCCCCCTCTAGAAGCAGGCTTTAGGGAGGGGAGAGCTTGGATCTACCTCCAATAAGATCTTGAGGAGTGGTTAAGAACTTTGCTTCTTATGTTAACTCAGGCATGAGCAGAGTCCTGCATTCTCCACACATACATTTAGTAGAAAAATGTGATTACTGATAATGTGAACGATAAAAGCAGGCTAATTATAACCTGTAGGGGCGGACTACCCATCACAGTTTCCAGCCATCCAAAAATTCAGAGACAGTCTGTAAAACTAGGGCAATTTTCTAGAGTGTCTGATTTTTGTGAGGCTGGTGGTACTTTAACTGGTCTTTGTCATTGTATTTTTCATCATTTTGTGGCTCACACTAAAGGATCTAATGCATTCACTTCAGTGTATTGAGCTTCAGACTAAATCACGTCAGCTTTATCATTTATTATGGGTTTCCAATTAGTCTGTAAAAATGCTGTCTTTCTGTGATTTTTTAATAAGTTCTCCAGAAAAATAAATACAATTCAGGTTGACATTGACAACACTGCTAACCTTTCAGTATTTGGGCAGAGTCACATACATTAAAGAAGCACTCCCACAAAAAGTTTTTTTCTTTGGCCCATTAGAAAGGTACATGATGTCAACTGTAGCGAAGGAAATCTTCTTACCGGTGACTGTATTTGTGAGTTATAACCAGGCCCGCACCACCAATTAAGCGAGGTGAGCCGACCACCTCAGGCAGCAAAGCCCTGGAGATAAGTAGGGGATGGCAGCAGCGCCGGGCGAAATTAGCGCTTCTGTTTTGGAAGCGCTCATCTCTCTATTCAACTGTATCGCCATCCTGAGGAGGAGGCTGTGATGGGGCATGGAAGCAATGTCTCCCTTCCCCATTCCCTCTGATAGGCTTCAGGCCTAATGCGTGTACCTTATCAGAGGCCGGGGCAGGCAGTGCAATGAAGTTATCATTATCACGCTGCCTGAGCCAGTGTCATGGATGATGCGGTTGAGGTGGGAAACTCCACACCAAGCACAGGAGGAAAGGGGACAGGAAACTAGGATAAAGGAGAAGGTCACCTCCTAGAACAACCTTAATCCAAGTCCTGACAAACTATCAGTATGAAATGTCCTCGATGGTAGGAAAGCTTATACAAAGGAACCTAGAGCCCTAACACACCCTGTAAGGCTCTGGTATAGTGACAGGACTTGAAACAACCTATTGCTTCACCAGAAGGATGACCAGGAGTCTCCCTCAGGCCTAGATACAAAAGACAGAGAAATACAACAAACAAAATACAAATAGGGAAGACAACACTTAACTTTGCGTGGAGCAAAGGCAGCGCAAGGAGCTCAACCAAGATCCAACAACCAGCTAGCCCAGGGTCCAGAAACTGAAGCTATAAACCACACCCCCAAAAGGGGTAAACAGTAATAAATAGGGGAGGTTAAATGACTATACCAAAAACACCTGCAAGTGGTGTGATCATTACCAAAACAACACAGACACAAATGATCCACGAGGAACCAGTCAGAATAACCCACATGTTGCCAGTCTCTCTGATCTCCTGTCACGGGAGTGTTCATGACAGCCAGGCAGCATACAGCGCAGGACACCAGCCGGAAGAGGCCTGTACCACATCACTGGCAGCCGCAGAAGGTAAGTAGTTGTGTTAATTTATTTAATTTTTTCTTCATTTGACACCCTAATGTTTGGCCAATATGGGGAAGGGGGAGAGTAGCACTATGGGGGCATCTATTGCGGGCATTTTATACTTGCACACATTATGGGGCACTATCGTGAAGGGGGGAGCACTATGGGGGCATCTACTGGGGGCACTATATAGGGGCATATATACTGACACACATTATGGGGGGCACTATGGGGAAGGGGGAGAGAAGCACTATGGGGCATCTATTGGGGGCACTATATAGGGGAATTTTATACTTGCACACATTATGAGGGGCATTATAGGGAAGGGGGGGGAGAGGCACTATGGGGGCATCTACTGGCGGACATGGAGGCACTATGGGGACATTAGATCAACTGGGGACAGTAAGAGGGGTATTTTTTGTACTCCCACACACAAGGGTGCATTGGCACATATTATGGGGGCACTATGGGGACATTGGCTTTACTGGGGGCACTAAGAGGAGGTATTTTTCATACTGGCACGCACTATAATGGGATATTTTTTGTACTGGCTCACATTACAAGGGGGCCTTTTTTGTACTGTCACACATTATAAGGAGAATTATTACTATTGGGGGGCATTATGGTGAGCTTTATTACTACTGTGGGACTATGGGGAATATGATTACTAGTACTGTATGGGCACTATGGGAGTATTATTACTTCTGGGGCACTGTGGAGACATTAGTACTGTTAGGGGCACTGTTCACACTAAGTGGATGGAACTTTTGGAAGCTGTGGGGGGCACCCTGGCACAGTATAAGCTTAGCACAATTATTTTTACCTTCGCTGCAGTTTACATCACATACTTTTCTAAGGCTAGTTTGACACTAGAGGTACAGCTTTCCGGCAGGCTGTTTCGGCAAAGAATATCAGGAATTGGCTGGACAAAAATCGTTGCGCACAGCGGTATTTGTCCTTGCTGATTCTCTGCCTATTTGCCAGTTAATGGGTCGACGGGCATTCAGGCAGCTTCCGGCAATGCTCTATCTATAAACGCGAGTGTGAAACTAGCCTAACAGGTTAGAGAATAAAAAATTTTGTGGGAGTGCTTCTTTAAAGTCTAAGTGCAGGGAATGAGAATTAAAAAAAAACAGCAAGTGATAGGCGAGATAAATTCTGTTCAGGTTAGTAATTGATTGTATTAGAACTATAGCGGTTAGTAATATGTAGTGGTGTAACTGTAAGATGGTACAGATTCTGCAGCTGAACCCTTGTCCTTAAGGAGCCTAAAAGGACCCTCTGCCACATAAGAGGGAATCAGTGCTATAAGTGGACAGTGCCTTTAATATCATTAGAATTGCATGACAAAGCATCCATCCTATGCAAATACCAGAATTTTTCTTTTGCATAACAATATATATTATTTAGATGTTGTATTTGCTATCTTTCTGCTTGTCTCCATCCATCCATTCATCTATCTAATGTCATCTATTTGTATTGATCTCATATTTGATTAGATAGACTGCAGAAACTCACGGTACAGTGCATCAGATAATACACCTAAAATAAAATTTTAGATTTCACAAGTGCCAGTTTTCTCTATGTCCCTTCATGGTTTTTATAGACCACAATAGTGACATCTACAGGATGAAGGTAGGTACTGTTTTCCATTACTCACAAAGGACTTTTTACAACTAGAATATTTTTCACCAGCATCAGTTTTTTCTCTCCCTAATATGGAACTATTGTTAATATATGAGGCAATTCACATGAATGAGCACTACTTTCATCCCTGCTGCAAATATTAGTTTAGCTCCTGTCTATTTAAATACTTCTATTCCATGGCTACAATTAGGGATGAGCAACTTTGGATGATTTGCTTAAAACTTTGTTTCAATACTGTACGGATCAAGCGCTTAGAAGTTATTACACAAAGTTTCACAAGACTTGGAGCCATTACATTCTAATACTGTACGGAGCGCTCGCTCCGTACAGTATTGAAACAAGGTTTTCTGCGATGTTTCATCTGAAGTCCAGTCGCTTATCCCTAGCTACAATCTCATACCTCCCAACTTTTGAAAAGATGGAAGAGGGACACTAAGTGCGGCACGCAGGGGCGCTGAGGAAATTTTTTCTGCACTAGGCCTCACCTCTAACTCCTCCCAAAACATAACTAACATAACACCTAATCCCAACCAGTCCCCTAAATGCCCCCACATAGTAACTATTCCCTCTTTATGCCACCAAACAGTAGTATTTCCAGCATTATGCCCCCTTCACAGTAGTTATGACCAGATATGTTCCCCCTCACAGTAGTTATGTCCAGTTATGTGCCCCCTGACAGTCATATGCCCAGCTGTGCCTCCAGTAATATGCCCAGCTGTGCCCCCAGTTATATGCCCTGTTATGTTCCCCCTTCACAGAATGTAAAAAAAATAAACCCCACATACTCACCTTGTACCTAGCAGCAGCAGGACATCGGCTGCTCTGGTCTGTGGAGAAAAAGGAGGCGCCATGGCTGATTTCAGTCCAGCCCCACCCCCAGCACAGACCAGAGGTGTGGAAAGCCGGCAGGGGGAGGAATGATGGATCAGGGAGCCAATACCGGCGACCACTCTCTACTTCATCATTACAGGCATAGGAAGCAGAGACAGCTATAAGAAAGCAGGACTATACCTCAACCGTAACAGGACAGCGGGACAGCCACTGAAATCCGTGACTGTCCCATCGGATCAGGGACGGTTGGGAGGTATGCAATCTATATAGTATGTAAGCGTACCAGCTCTGTATATCCTAGATCTTCTTGCCAATGAGTTCTATATAGGAACATTAGTATTAAGGGTAAGGCTCATCCAGACGGCCGTAGTGTTTTGTGGTCCGGCCATGATACCGGACGTGTGCTTCCGTGTTTTGCCTACCGCACGTGGCCAGCACTATGATAGAAATGCCTATTCTTGTCCACAATGCTTTGTCTTTATTGCGGGGCCACGGAATGGAGAAGAGGATGTGGATAGCACACGGTGTGCTTTCCGCATCTTTTGCAGCCCCATTAAAATGAATGGGTCCGCACCTGTTCCGCAAAATTGTAGAATGGATGCGGACTCATTCATGGGGTCGTCTGAATGAGACCTTATTCGTAGGGATTAGAAACATGAACAGGATAGTCTTTTTTTTATCCAGAGGACCTGTCACCTCTCCTGACATAATTCTGGAGCATCTATTCTTGTGACTCTATGATGTGCCATTCCTTTATTATACCTGTTAGAAGGTATAAATGACTTGCTGGATATTTTTGAATTAAGGTCCATCGGGGTGTTAGCAGTTAGGGGTGTGTCTGAAACCAGCAGTATTGATTGGATAGTGCCAGAATGTACAGGGACATATCACCAACTGGCAACACCCATCTGGACCCTCATTGTAAACTTCTATCAATCCTTTTATAACTTCTAGCAGTAATAATAAAGGAATGTCACAACATAGAGTCATACAAATAGATGCTCCAAAATTGTTATTACATGGAGAATACAATAGTCACTAAAACAGACATGTCAGGAGAGGTGACAGGTCCTCCTTAAGAGTTGTATAGTAGAGTTGATAGTAATAGCTTATCACAAGCCATGTGCAATGATTTCTTTAGGTAGAATATATCATGTATATGTCTCAGATGATGAGCCTCCAGACCTATATCAGCTCAATATAGATTGCTAGGCTTCCACGAACGGACTACAGATCCTTAGATACATTATTTATTTTTCAATAAGAATATGAAGAGTGGCTGTATAAGGATGGTGCAGAGTGCACCAAATGTAGAGGCAGCACCAACGGATTCAGGTCTCGCAGATGCAACAGCCTCACCCTTGGCCTCCGATCCAGACGGCCACCATCAGGTGCAAAGAAAGATGGGTGATCTCGGCAGCATCTCGCAATAAAATGATTTATTGAAAACTCCAAGACATGTAACAAAGCAACGTTTCAGCTAGTAAATAGCCTTTATCAAGCTCATGCAAATAATGGTTGCGATACATATATATATATTAAAAGCACCTGAGTGCAACAATTAGTGTCCACCAATCAATCGGTATAGCCAACCATATCTGACCTATCAGTGGCCACAGAATTCCAAACCCCATATTTGCATGTCCAAATGGCAACATCACCTGTGTAGGAAACATACCTGCAGGTCGTCATCAAAGTGCGTCTCACTCGGTGGGCTTTGTGCATCCAAACATCCATGCTTCGCGGCAAGGCTGCGCAGCGTGACCACGCCACAGTCTCCAGCATGTGCAGTGTCGCGCTCCGGATGACGTATACCCAGCATGACGCTAGCCCGCGTCATTCCCCCGCGACCAGTCTCACGATGCCGTCAACAACACCAGCGGGGAGCCAACGTCTCCTAGGTGACTACCTGATGCCAGGTGATTGAATATGGTTCCTGGCATCAGGTAGTCACCTAGGAGACGTTGGCTCCCCGCTGGTGTTGTTGACGGCATCGTGAGACTGGTCGCAGAGCAATGACGCGGGCTAGCGTCATGCTGGGTATACGTCATGTGGTCATACGTCATGTGGTCACGCTGCGCAGCCTTGCCGCGAAGCATGGATGTTTGGATGCACACAGTCCACCGGGTGAGACGCACTTTGATGACGACCTGCAGGTATGTTTCCTACACAGGTGATGTTGCCATTTGGACATGCAAATATGGGGTTTGGAATCCTGTGGCCACTGATAGGTCAGATATGGTTGGCTATACCGATTGATTGGTGGACACTAATTGTTGCACTCAGGTGCTTTTAATATATATATATATATATATATATATATGTATCGCAACCATTATTTGCATGAGCTTGATAAAGGCTATTTACTAGCTGAAACGTTGCTTTGTTACATGTCTTGGAGTTTTCAATAAATCATTTTATTGCGAGATGCTGCCGAGATCACCCATCTTTCTTTGCACCTATAGAAGGCAGAATCCATAGCACTTAATACAGTGGCAGCATGCAGGATTCAAGCTCTGGTCCCTGGTGAAACGTCTGGTTTGAGAGGCAATTTATTGTTTATAAAGGAGTTCGAAGCAGACAGGATCAATTGTAGGATTCAACAGCCTTCGGAAAGTCCTCCAGAAGTTATGAAGTGAGATATGTGCATCATCCGCTGGCGGGAGTATATTGATTGGATGTGTGCTGGATACAGAGTACAACTGTATCGTGTTTGCTTCTACAATTTTGTGAAGGCCAAAAACAAAAAAAACAAAAAACATGTTTTGGTTTGGGAAGTTTAGTGAAATGCCTCCAAAAGACCACCTCTGTGAGAAGACCACCCCCTTATCCAGACCAAATGTCCTGTGATTGCCTTTAAGCTCCACTCGATATTAGTCCTCAATCACACATATGTGGATTTTCACAGACCATGGTCCGTGAAAACCCAGCATGCCATTCTGCTGAGTGCACAAGCGCACGGCGTCATTGGTTGCTATGACTCGTATCGATCATGCTTGTGCACTCAGCAGGAGGGCAGGATGGGTTTTCACGGACCGTGGTCTGTGAAAATCCAAGTATGTATAAATGAGGCCTTATATTAATTATTAACGCTGGTCATCTTCTTTTAAAAGACCAGCCGTGGAAGCCCAATGTTTAAGGCAATTTTGGTTGGTTGTCCCAAAGAGGTTTTACTGTAGATTGTATATTATCTACTCACCCCCAAAAAGAAGATCTATGAAGATGGGTTTGGGTGGGTTCGCATCAGCATTAATAATTCCGTTATAGTGTTCTATTATTACAGGGTTATTCTCCATCCGATATACATATCTATGGCCACAAATAACGGTTCCGTCTTTTTCCGTTTTGAATTACTGAAATAAAAAGTACTGGACAGGACTTTTTTTTCCTGTCATGCATAACAGAAAAAAACGAAACCGTTATTTGTGCCCATAGAAATGTATTTGGATGGAGAAAAATGGAATGCCTCTTATAGGGTTCCGTTTTGCATTCCATCCTAAAATTCCATTACATTCCGTTATAACTGAATTACTAACGCTGTTGCGAACCCCCCCTTACCTGGGCAGGAATATACAGCATGTACTGGATACTAGCTTACCAAGAATGATTCCCAGGGAGTCTGCAGAGGACATAGTATGACAGTCAGCATGCCTGTTAAAAGAGTGCCTGCAGAGTTCATCCCTATACTCCCTACATCATAGTGCTTAGAGAGTGCCCCACCACAGACCCCACCACTGCTGTCTTCTAATATGTCTATGAAGGGGTTTTCTGGGATTTTCCATGTCTACTTTTGGCATCAGAGCTACTCGCAAACAGCAGATCCGTGAAGCTGTTGGGTGCTGAAACCGCCGCCGACTTGATATTGATGACCTATTCTGTGGAAATTCAAACAGTACAATGGTTAAAGTGGTTTTCCAGGTATTTTCGTTCATTCGCTAATCTGTAGCTGGTAATAATCTGTGAAGGGAGGATGTTTTACACGGTATTTACCTGCCCTGCTCCGCTGATGCTGCCATCTCCACTGCCCTCAGTTGCAGTTGAACAGTAAAAGAAGCTGCCATGTCTGATAGGACCCAGGCTGAAGAGCCCATGCGAGCGCAGTGGAGACAGCGGCATCAACAGTGCAGGGGGCGGGTAAATACTATATAAAATATCTTCCCTTCACAGGTTATTACCAACTATGGAAAATGCCCAGATAACCCCTTCAAATTTGAAATCTTTAAAGGACCACTCAGGTTAAAAATGAAAAACCAGCGCTCACTTGTTGTATATAATGTTCCCTACTTCTACATTGTCCAGGCTTTCTGCTCCCTTTTATTTCCTGTTACTACGTATATTCCACATTGAAGCATCAAGTGGCTGCCATCTCCATGACTCCAAGGCCAGAAAGGTTCTTAGCTTTACTACGACTACCTCTACATACATGTCAGCAGGTAGGTACACACTATTAAGCCCCTCCACCAGAGGTGAAAACGTGAAAGTGGACTTAGAAAGTGGAGTGAGGTAAATTTACGGTAAAATTGCCCCTTCAATAGTATGGGGATTATCAATCTGTGAAAATGGCTTATCCTATTTTTTGGGG
Source organism: Bufotes viridis (assembly GCA_033119425.1). NCBI lineage: Eukaryota > Metazoa > Chordata > Amphibia > Anura > Bufonidae > Bufotes > Bufotes viridis. The sequence goes on from CM065591.1 coordinate 430,546,146, forward strand.
TCCACTCTCCACTGATCGTTTAAAAAAATAGCCATGAGAATAGGCCCATTCAGGGTCATTTAACAAAGATGGTGCAAAGGAGAACTGGCATAGTTGCCCATAGCAGCCAATCAGATTGATCCTTTCATTTTACAAAGGAGCTCAGAAAAATGAAAGGTGGAATCTGATTGGTTGCTATAAATATATATTCTTATTACGCCATAACCTAAATATATATATCATAATACTGACCAAGATGGCCGCCTTCTCAACATGTGACCTTCTGGGCATTTACTGTATAGCTGTTCATAGTACATTTCTATTTGCTTCTCTGTTTGCTCAGGTTGATATACTGTAATACTGTAGGTCATGATTGAATTAATCACTTTTCCATAATTGTTCCTGCAGCTCTAATTTTAAAGCATTCTTGTGACAAATTTCTATCACATTCTAAGATATAAATAAGTAAAATCTCCTGACCGGGCTGTCATCAGTTTACAAAGTAACATTACTGTATATTGAGAATTTATGTGGTTTACTAAACCTATACTAAAGAACTGCCCATTGTGGGGCCCCTACATGTGCCACCAGTCATATGTCACAGATTTCACCATTAGGGCACATCTACAATGGCTTCAGTGCAATAAACGGGCATAAAAAAATCTATTTTTATTAATATCGATTCAATCTATTTTTATTACTTTTTAAAGGGGTTGTCTGGGTTCAGGGCTGAAGTTATTATACGTTATCCATGGGCCACATGTTTTTAGGAATTTGTGCCTAGTATTAGTCTCCCGACCATATAGTTCCTCAAAGAGGATATGATGGTCTACCTTTGCTAACCACTGGGCGATAATAGGGGGTTCTTTATCTCTCCATTTAAGAGAAATCAATAGCTTGACTGCTTGTATAAGCCATGTTATCAGGCAGCCTTTAGCAGCCTCTTGTAACAGCTGATCAGCTGGGGTCCCGGGTGTCAGACCCTCAACGATCTGATTTTGATGACCTATCCAGAGGATAGGTCATTAATATTAATTAGTGGATAACCCCTTTAAGGGAAAATACAAGTTCAGTTGGTGTAAATTATTACTACTGATATACTTTGAAGACACTTGCCTATGAAAATTTACTCATACCAGCCAAACCTAAAGCACCCATCTGTAGGCAGCTGTTTCAGGGTCCTTGCCCTCCATCAATATAGAGTAGAGTGGCATACTTTTTCCCATGAAGCATTGCTCGAAATAAACGTCTCCATGGACTGCTGGGTTTTCAATGGCAAACAGTAGTCCTGAGTGGTGTCTAGGGTATCTGATCAAGCTAGCCAGTACCCTACTGTGTGCAGATGAGGATGGGTGTCTTGGTTTGGCAGGTAGGGGTTACTTTAATTTGCATATTTTTTCCCATTGAGCATTGCCTAAAAATGAAGGGGCGCATTTATTACACCGGTCTTAATAAAGCCCTGCTCAGGCGGTGGATCTGCCCAAGTTATGTAGAGGCACCGGCCTCTACATAACTTCGGCAGTTCCACCGCCGCTTCTAAATGCAAGACAGCTTCCTAGCTGTCTTATATTTAGACCACTTTCAACGCTTAAAACGTAGAAAATGGTAAATGAGACGGGTCTGCCGGCCCGTCCCCACCCACTCGGATCTGCCGGCCCGTCCCCACCCACGCCACTCCCACTTTTTTAGACCTGGCGTCAGTGGGGAAAAGTTGCAGATTGCGGCACAAAGGACCATTGTGCCGCAATCAGCACCAGAAATACGCCTAATATAGACGTATTTCTGTTTTATAAATGACCCCCTAAATCACCAAAAGGCGAAAAATCTCTTCACTGAAAAACATTACCTAAGACAACTTCCTATTAGTAACACAGAAGAATAAGAACACTGTTTGGGAGCTCTATGGTTTTCGCAGCAGTAACATCATAGCTGATGATAACTAATAATAGCTTTTATAACATTCACTTCGCTTCAGCGTCTTACATCAAAGTCCTCATTATCTATATGTGTCATTTGTAATGATAGTCCCTTTCATGAGCTTTGCCTTCAGCTGAAATCAGGATCCACACCTTAATTTAATTTCTAGCAGGAGCTTTAGTGGCAGAAAGGTAATAGTTGTAAATTATCATCCTTATTTCTTCCGTTAGAAAAAGAGGAACTGAGGGTGAATGTAATTTTCACAAGAAAACCGGTTATTTCGGGAAGAATTTCAGAAGTTCAGTATAAAAACAAAATGAACGTCTGATACTATTTTAATGCAGAGGATGGTTTCACCTCAGAGTCTTCCTGCCCCAGCTTGTTAGGAGCCTCACTCTAAGGGCTTGTCCACACGACTGTGCCGTGTTTTGTGGATGCCGTCCGCGTGCCTTCCCTTTATAGAAATGCCTATTCTTGTCCACAAAACGGACAAGAATAGGACATGACTCATAATTTTTGCGGGGCCATGGAGCGGATCAACGGACGCGGACAGCACACGGAGTGTTGTACGCATCTTTTGCGGCCCCATAGACGTGAAATATGCGGCTCGGATGCGGACCAAAACCACAGTCGTGTGAACAAGCCCTTAGGCTTTTTCAGTGTTTTGCGGTCCGTTTTTCACAGATCCGTTGTTCCATTTTTTGTTTCAGTAGTGTTTCCGTTCCGTATGCTCTCCATATATGATCCATTTTTTGTGGGTCGCAAACGGAAATGAGAGCACGGCATATACAGTAATTACATTGAAAAGTTGGGCTGGTCAGAAAATGTTCAATAGATGGTTCCGCAAAAAACAGAAGGGATATGGAAGACATATAGATGCATTCCGTATCCGTTAGTTTTTTTTTTACAGCCCACTGACTTGAATGGAGCCACAGAACGTGATTTGCGGGCAATAATAGGACATGTTCTATCTTTGAACAGGACGGAAAAACGGAAATACAGAAATGGAATGCATATGGAGTACATTCCCTTTTTGTTGCGCACCCATTGAAATGAATGGTTCCATATACGAACTGTATAGGGACCTAAAAAAACGGAATGTTTAGGGACAGAAAAAAAAAGAGGCCTAAAGGTATGACCACGTGGTGCGGTTGTGTTGTGGCCGTACTATCAGTGGGTCTGTAATATTAATGGCTGCTTGGCACCTTCAATATTGCACCGCCACTAACAATACAGACCCTCTGAACAATGTGGACTCATTAGTTTAATTAGACCACACAACCCCTTTAATACGGATATGTCAAACAGAAGCCTAACATGGCCGATCATGGTGGAGTCTGGCAGCCCCTCATATCTCTCACCTGACCGAAATAACATTCCTACTTGGCCAAGTGAAATGTGAATGTTAAAGGGCTTTTCTGCTTTCCTCATGTTGATGACCTATCCTCAGCTAATCGGTGGGGGTCGAACTCCGATCTGATCTTGAGTATACAGGTCATCAATATCGAGGAAAGAAGAAAATCCCTTTAAATTGTAGGTAGCATAGCTGTCAAGCTATTACATGTGTATAGTCAGCTTTAACTAGAATTATACTGTACAGTTCATGCTAGCAAGCAGGAAAAATGAAGACGTTCCTCATAGCAACCAATCAGATTGTGTCTTTAATTTTCAAAACAGTTTATGGCAAATGAGAGCTACAATCTGATTGGTTATAATGAGGAATAGCTCCGCTCTGTCACCCCAAAAATGTTAAAAGACCAAAGCTTACCGTGCTGAATCTAGGGAAGAGACCCAAGGCAGGCTGATGTTCCACAGGAAAGGAGAGGAAAGGTTTAATATCCAGGTGACGCTGTACCATGGCTGGTGGAGGACGCAGCAGCGTGGGGAGGCTAGCGCCTCTGTTAATGCTCCCTGAAAAAAAATGGAGTTCAGTTTAATAAAGCAGACTGTATGTGCATTGTAGAGATTAACAATTACTAAGAAGCCTGGCCTATTTATTCTAAAAAGTGTCTGCCTAGACTTCTTTCACATTTGCGGCACAGCCTTTCGGCAGGCTGTTCTAGCATAGGATGCCTGTGCTGCACTATATAGACAAACAATGTTGGGGTACTTCTTTAAAGGGCTTGTAAAGAAAATGGCTGCTCCCTTCCACAAATAGTGCCACACCTGTTCATGGTGTCTGGTAAAGTACTGGAGAGGGTGTATATGTCACCCAGAATTCTGAGATGAGTGAGATAAAAGAATACAGGAAAGCTGAGTGGTTTCAGCAAAGTATAGTTTGCTGAGGCACTTTTGTTTAAAGTCTTTTATGGGCATGGCTTTTTATGAATGGTGGGTAGGTGTTGATAGAGGAACCTGCCATTCCCTCCCCCACTCCAGTACACCACTTTCCCCTAGTCAGGGGCAAATTCAGGTTTAGCTGCTGAGCTCATCACTGTGGAGCTAAAGCCAGCCATAAGCCTGGAAACTGCATGATCTGTTGACTGTGTAAAGCTTAATCTCCTGTGTTAGGGCTCATGTACACAAACATATGTTTTGTACGTTCTGTTTTTTGTGGCCCGTATGCAGAAATATTCACTTTATTGGGGTCCCCCCTAAAAACGGAAAAGGCTCCATGTACATTCCATGTCTGTGTATGTTCCACGAAAAAATAGAACATGTCTTGCTACGGACAAGGATAGGACTGTTTTATTATGGGCCGGCTGTTCTGTTCCGCAAAATGCAGAATGTACACAGCCTCTATTCGCGTTTTGAGGACCGCAAAACAACAATGGTCATGTGCATGAGCCCTTATGCTGAGAATAAGTGAGAAAAACCAACTGTTTAGTTAGCGCCCAGATGGACTTTTGTTTTGTTGTTTTATGTTTTAGTTTGGTGCTGTGAATTCACTAAAATGACTGTATAACTTGGATGGAAAAGATAGACTTTAAAACTTTTGAATCCTGTGAAATCTGCCATTGCCGACATACACACACAATTATTTCATTGCCTTGCACTAAGGATGCTTATCTAGCCTGTATTTCAGAACCAATCAGTGCACAAGAACAGACGAGACCTGGCTCCGCTTCCACTGTCAGAAAAACAGCAATGGACATAGCAATCAGAAAAAGTAATTACATCAAGCTCCCCAATGTCCCAGATTCCGGCCATGTTATTAGAGGCTGACTTTTTCGAAGTGACCTCGGTGGATTTAGTTCCTTTTGGAAAATGGACCGACGTCAATGTGGTTCTTGCAGAGCTTATGTGTTTTCTGCTCTCTCTCACTGTGTCTCAGATTCAGGTTGTTATTATCTTACTGGGGTGAATCTGATAATTATCCCGCTATTTATATGGCTTACAAAAGAACCATCTGATGATGGAAGCTTTTTAAAGTTCACAGGATTTTTGGGTATATGCACCAGAGACAGCGGAGGTTTTCTGAGCTCAGAGCACATCATAGAACGTATGTAACATTTGTTCTCATTAAGATGAATCACAACCCTGCGACAACGGCAGACTGCTGGAGAGGCCGCCAAAATGACGGAAGCTGCTCTCACCGAGCTTTGCATTTTCAATTGAAACGCTGTGCCGCTAGACATTCCTTCTATACTGTACATGAAATGTATGGACTGCATGAAGCTGCGACTAATACTAACCACGGGCTCAGGTTAATGATGCACATCATTTGTGTTCAAAGTGTGAACATCGGTATTAAAATGAATACCCTGATCAAAATCTTATATTGTGTTATCTAATCTTCATATATGGAAAACCGCGCTGCTGGTTTCACCTCCTCCCTTTTCAACACAGGTAACTCCGAAGCTTAACGGCGAAACCCGGGTCAGGCGATACCTACATGTCTGGGTGACACCTATGTGTTATATTCATTGTTGGACGTTTTTATACAAGACAAAAACCTTTAAAGGAGAAGGTGGTGTGCTTTCACTATTGTTGCGACCCTTAATTGCCTACAGGAGGTTTGGCGAGAGGAGGGACCCTCGGGTGAACAACTCAGAAGGCCTTTCCCCATGCCACGGAGTTACCTGTGTTGAAAAGGGAGGAGGTGAAACCAGCAGCGCGATTCTCCATATATGAAGATTTGCTTTACTTATGTGATCATTCCCACATCACACCGGAAACCTGCAGCGCGTATATACAGCTACGTATACTAGTGAGCTTTTTCTTTTTTATTTATACTGTGTTATGCCTGGTGCAAAATTTGAGGAGGTGGTGCATTGCACTGGGAAAGATATCTTGTGTCACACACCTTCCCCTCCTTGGGCCCTTGATCAGACATAGACCAATATATCAGTTTTGCCCAGCGTGTTCCTTGGAGCTGGTTGGAGATGCTGATAATTCAACTTTTTTTAAATGACTTGCGGCAGGGAAATAGAGTCATAGAGTCATAAGAATAGATGTTCCAGAATTGTTATTACATGGGGAATGCAAATAGTTACTAAAAGGGACACGTCAGGAGAGTTCACCGGTCCTCTTTAAATTTTTGACATGATATTTCATTTATGGCTTGGCAATGCCTTAACAAGAATTAACAATATATTAATGCCCCTTAAAGAAGAAATATCCATGAGCAGAAATGCATATGACTGATATACGGATGTAGCAGAGCTGAATTTGTCATCACTAAGTCATTCATAGTGCACTGTGATTAGATATGTTTTAAATATCACAATCCTGTTTAGAATTTAGATAAAATAGTTCATTAAACAGTGATCACAGAGTCCCTAAACAGCACTTTCCTTTTCAATGATAGGTGAGTCACTGGTAATAAGCATGCCGCATCAGACAACACACTTCATGATGAGCAGTATATACACATCATACACCCCCTCACACCAGGTGCAGGGCCAAGCTAGAGAGACGCGCTCTGCTCTACACAGGGCTTTATTAGTACATGCTCCAAACGTGAAACGTCCTGATATGTAAGTAATGATGAGAAATTGTATAGAATGTATCATAATAAAATAATGATTTAATGGGTTGCCAATGTCAGCATTAAAAAAGTCAATAAACTGGAAAAAATGAACAAAAATGAACCATGAGACGTGAAAGATATGGCCCAATTATAATAAGACAGGTAGGGCATATGAAAATAATGCAGTTATATTGCCACCAGTGTAATACTGTAAGTTAACACTAGAGGGAGCCTGTGAGTTATAAAACCTCTAAGCATCAATAGCTAGGTACTAGAAACATATAGGTGCACTTTATTTCCTTTGCCCTCAGATGTCTAATTATTAGCAAATAAATGGACCCTTTTATTCTGTAAGGCTCAGTGGTTCAGCTTTTGTTAATATTAACAGTTAATCTGTCCTCATAACAGACACCATAAAAATAATACAAAAACAATTTATCCTATTTTACATAACGTAAAGGGGTATTCCAGCTATAGCAAGTTATGTCATATCCATAGGATATGGGATAACTATTAGATTGGTGGGGCTTCTGCCGCTAGGCCCCCCCAAAGGGGACGCAATACCCCGTGGAGACCCCTGAAATGAAAAGAGTGGCAGGTTGAACATGCACACTGCAGCTTCCGCCTCTCTGTTCATTATTATTATTTATTATTAGAGCGCCATTTGTTCAATAGCGCTGTACATATGAAAAGGGAATAGCTGAGCACTGTACTTGGTTAACTCCGGAACTCCCATAGAGAATAATGGAGTGGCAGTGTAGTAGTACGCATGCTCAACCTGTCACTCCGTTCATTTTAAGAGATCCCAGGGGGTATGGGGTCTCTGTTCTTGTGATGGTGGGAGCCCCCGCATCAGGACCCCCACTAATATAATAGTTATCCTCTATCCTATGGATAGGGGATACGTTACTACCACTGGAATACCACCTTAACACGGCCATACCGGCTCTCAAAATATTACATTATCAGAAAATTGTCAAAGATCCATCTTTTTATACAGGTTCATATTTACCGTATTTTCCGGCCTATAAGACGACTGAGTATATAAGACAACTCCCTACTTTTCCTATTAAAATATGGAGTTTGGGCTATACTCGCCGTATAAGACTACCCCTCTTCCAACGCACACCAAATAAAAATTAAACAGATGATCCGAGCATGAGAAAACCACTGAGAGCAGGGAGAGGGGGCTGCTTCAGGAGCGACTGGCCGGGATGCAGTGCACGGTGGCTCAGCTAGAGGGCGCCTGTCCCTGAAGCTGGAGAAGGATAGCTTCTCCAGTCTGCCTTGGAAGTAAAGAGGACCTTTCACTGGTCCATTTGTTAGATAATGGTATATACTGTATGTGTAGAGCGGCGCCCCGGGATAATAGTAAGTGCAGGGAGATCCCTGGGCGCCGCTCTACACATACATATCATTATCTAACAATCGTTGGACCAGTGACAGGTCCTCTTAAGTTTCAGCACGCAGTATACCGGTGTATAAGACGACCCCCGACTTTTGAGAAGATTTTTATGTGTTAAAAAGTAGTCTTATCCGCCAGAAAATACAGTAAGTGAATTTCACTACTTAAAGAACATAAAGCACCAAATAATTTCCATTTAGTCCAGTCCATACATGTAGGCACTTCTATCTGGAATCACGTCACCCTAATACACCATCTCCTCTTAGGGCGATGAGAGCAGGACACTATTGTACTGCATATACCAAAGCATCGTCATCCTCTAATACCACGATATGTCGAGTCCTGCCTCTATCTGCCTGACTTACCGGCAACATCTGACCGACCACCTCAGGCAGATCTTATTTATTTCATGTGCAATTAGTAGCTTCCCTCTCATCACTTTCTATGCATGAACGGCTCTTCTCTGTTTCTGACTATGATCATCTGGGTTGCTAATTTTTCATGTCCCACTTTCACTTTGGTTGCAGCCATTAAATATCTGATAAATCCTTCTAAATCAATTTTATGCCCTGATTTTCTGAGCAGACCTCATACTTTTTTTCATATGTTGCGTTGTGTAATCTGTCCTTGTGACAGTCTATATTTAATAGAACTCGCATTTTACTTTTATATTGAACCAAATGGTAATACAAATGTTTAATAAGTGATGTCTAGGAAAGGTGTGTGACAACTAATATCACCAACATTATATTTCCCATAGGATTTGTCAGTTTCATAGTCTTAAGGTACCTTTACACGTGGCGATGATCGGTACTAGTGTTAAGTGAATCGAGCTTCGGATCCAAGATCCAAAGTCGATTTGTTCAAAACTTTGTTTTGATGCTGTACGGAGACCGTCTCCTTACAGCATTAAAATGTGCGGGCTTCGGCGAGATGAAATTCGTTATCATCGAAGTCTTGTGAGACTTTGGTGAATAAGGCTACTTTCACACTAGCATTTAAGTTTTCCAGTATTGAGTTCCGTCATAGGGGCTCAATACCAGAAAAAAACGGTTTAGTCTTGTCCCCATTCATTGTCAATGGGGACAAAACTGAACTGAACAGAACCGAATGCTCCAAAATGCATTCCATTCCGTTTAGTTACGTCCCTAGACCGGAGAGCAAACCGAAACATGTTGTATTTTGCTTTCCGTCCTCGGATGCGGAGCAAGACGGATCCGTTTTCTCTGACACAATCTGACACAATAGAAAACGTCCTCCATTGACTTTCCATGGAGTTCATGACGGATCCGTCTTGGCAATGTTAAAGATAATACAATCGGATCCGTTCATAACTGATGCAGACGGTTGTATTATCAGTAACAGAAGCGTTTTTGCTGAACCCTGCCGGATCGAGCAAAAACGCAAGTGTGAAACTAGCCGAAGCAGACAAGCGTGAGCGGATTAGGTCCGGATGCGTTGCGGATGCGTTCAGTGAAAACTGCGCGATTTCGCAAGCAAGTCCATTCAGTTTTGTTTGCGATTGAGTTCAGTTGTTCAGTTTTTATCGCTCAGGGGTGCAATGCGATTCAATGCGTTTTGCACATGCGTGATAAAAAACTGAATGTTTACAAACAACATCTCTTAACAACCATCCGTGAAAAACGCATCGCATTCACACTTGCTTGAGGATGCGATGCAATTTTCACGCAGCCCCATTCACTTCTATGGGGCCAGCGTTGCGTGAAACATAAAACAATTTGAGATTTTCACTCAACGCACAAGTGATAGGTGAAAAACAACGGACAAGGATAGGAGAGTTCTATTATAGACCGGACATTCTGTCCTGAAATGCACACAGCTGGTATCCGTGTTTTGCAAATCCTCAATTTTCGGACCGCAAAAACGGCTACGGTCGTGTGTATGAGCCCTAATAGGGAGGGGAGGGTTGCAACTCAAATTGGACTAAATCCAACTAGGGACGAGTAAATTTTACAAAATTCTATTTGGATCCCATTCGATTGGCTGATTCAATTTGGGCCTGAATAAATTCAACCTACATCAAAAGTGCCCCAATTGCCCTGACACGTTGGGGATGACACTCTGGGGTCTCCTAGGACTGTATCCAACCCCTTTCAAGCTCTTTAACCCCAACATAGCATTGGTAATATCAAAGGGACAGTGACGTATGTGGCTATGGGTGAAGACCAGATACAGTATACCCAGTCTGGCTCCATAATTGTTTATCCTTTCACTATGTGATAACAAACGGTGTAGAATAGGCTACACGGCAAATCGTCTGGTTGCGGTGTCAATTTGGGTCTTATCCTGTATGTAAGCAGTAATACTGCTTGGCACTGAAAAATCCAAAGTAGTGCAAAATCAGTGTATACATGACATTTCTGTCCAGAATATGGACCCACATTGGTATTCTGATGAGCTGGAAAACTGATGACAGCTAAGGATCACATGAGTATGCTATATATACATGATGGGTACGGACATGATACTTACCTGTCATCGGTTTTTCATTGTGCTGTCCTATATGTACTTCACCTGTGTTACTGTGTGTCAATCCAATTTGTATTGTTCTTTTATAGTATCTGAAGAAGGTTCACATTCTGCCCCAAAAGTAAATGCATATTTTGATTAGCCTGACTTTATATTGCTTTGCAAATAAATTTACAGGAATTCCCAGATTCTTTTGTGTGTCAAGTTGCATTACTGCTAGTTACACAGAGCAGCCAATGGTCCCTATGTGGTGCTTGAAGGGCATAGTCTGTTTAGATAGTACAGTTTATATGTTTCCGATGATAAAACTCTCAACACTTGTAAAAATGAAGTATGTCCTCACTCCTCACCTTATAAATTATATTTAAAATCACTACATTTACAAGTTGTCACTGCAGTAAACCCTAACGTCATCATTTCTAAGGAAAGGGACAGGCTCCGTGGACCATAGCTGTCTTCTCCGACAGTCACTTTGTCATCTTGTAGTGGTATGGGCAGATGTGATGGACCATGCCCCCGACTGCTTTCATCACAGTGCCACTTCACACTGCTGACGTTGCCTGGTCTGATTATTTTTGTCTTGTACATGGAAAATATGATCTTTCTTCCTTTTTAGGAGCTTCTGTTCAGATTTAGGTCAAGTATTGTTTTGGATTAAAGGGATTTTCCAGGGTTTTAATATTGATGACCTATCCTCAGGATAGGATCTCAGATTGGCAGGGGTACGACACCTGGAACCCCCGCCAATCAGCTGGTTGAAGAGCTTTATTGTTTAGCTGCTCGCTGTCGACATCGCAGCGGTGAGCAGGTGTAATTACAAGCCGTCCCATTCACCTCTATGGGACGGCTCCTTCCTATTCAAGTGCATACTACAGAGCGGTCCCATAGAGGTGAATGGGACGGCTTGTAATTACACCTGCTCACCGCTGCGATGTCGACAGCGAGCAGCTAAACAATGAAGGAAAGACAGTGGTGGCCTTCTCTTCCAACAGCTGATCGGCAGGGGTGCCAGGTGTCGGACCCCCGCCGATCTGATAGTTATGACCTATCCTAAGGATAGGTCATCAATATTAAAATCCCAGAAAAACCCTTTAAACAGCAACCTTGACTGCTTTGTGTGAAACTGATTTTCTGGCAGTTCAATACTGATGACTTATCCTCAGGATAGGTCATCAATATGTGATTGGTGGGGGTCCGACTCCCAGCACTCCTGCTAATCAGCTGTTTGAGAAGGCTGCAGTGCTCTGGTCAGTGCTGCGGCCTCCTGGAGTTGGACCCCCATCGATCAGATATTGATTAGCTATTTTAAGGATAGGGCATCAATATCGAGCTCCCGGAAACTGCCTTTAACATTGTTATAAGTAGCCAGAGTATACTTCCATATTATAAAATATGACTTTTAGACTTGACTTCTGTCCCACCTGAGCACCAGTGGTCTACTAGTGCTGGTGATAAAAATGGAGCGTCTTATCTTTTTGTATTGTCTTGTCTGTACTTGGTTGCTTAGATCGTGTTCTCCCATGTCAATTTCATGGATGATGTATACCTGAGGCCAAAGAGCACACATTTAGAAAGGTAAGTCAATCCTTTGGCACTATCTTTCACTGAAGTGACACCATCTTTAAACAATGCTGCTGTCATCATCTCCACAAGTATTAGTTAATAATTTCACTCTGACAAGGCCTGTCTGGCAGTAATAAAAAAAATGGCCACACACAAGGAGCTTGATTAAATAAAAAACTGGAAGATCTGTTGTGGTTTGGACAAATTAGAATTTAGACAATGCTTATAATTTTGCAAGTTAGAAGTCAAGGTCTTTCCAGCCGGTTCCCCCGCCTCTGAAAACCACTGACCTTTTCAGTGCCACCCAAAACTTGATAATACCATGACTTGTGATCTGGACAAGGGAGGGAAAAGCAGGACCTGTGCTACTAAGAAGTGGTCTAATCAAATTCAGACTTCTGGTGAGCAACTAGAGATTTCCTAGATTCTTAAAGGCTGCCACATTGGCTTTATGGTATTGAGGTTCCTTTATGGAAAGTTGAATATCCCTGCTGCAATAGGTAGAAAAAATACAATTACTTTGCACGACTAGCAATCTGTTAACATTTGGAATGAACGGTGTTACAGAAATCTGCATGTTCTGACAAGAGCCAATGGGTGGAAATGTGAAATAAATGCAGGTTGTGTGCACTGAAACAGTCACCATGAGGTCAAAGAGAAAAAAAAACTTGGAATGGGGCCCGTTCTACTAAGAGCAGGTGAGTTCAGGAATGAAAAGGTTCTGATTATTTGCTCTTCTGTCTTTTTTCTCTCTTATGTATTCTCCGACTGGTCAACTTTCCACTGCCTTTTGCCTGCTTCACTTCCACATTCATTAGCCCTTCCATCTTCCACTATCTACATTGAGTAGGCCCCTCACCTCTTAAGATGGTTATTTACACTACATAAAAGTGAACCAAACACACCAGGTGACTGTCTAATGGTACGGTAGCATGCTGACTGTACCCTATTGGCAGATGTGTGAGGAAAGTACATTTCATTGGGTATGTTGGTTCTCTGGGGCCTGGCAGTGGACTATTGCCCTCTTACGACTGAAAAAACATGCACACCTAGATAAAATAGCTGTCAGCCTATAGCTATGTATGGCCAGCATAGGAACAGAATTCCGGAATTGCCAGCTCTGCCATATACCAGACGCCACTGGCACCTCACAGATCGCATTCACTATACTGGAGTTTGCCATGTTTTCGGTATGACAAACCAGACAAAATACCACTGTGTGCAATGGTATTTCATCCTTTTTTTTTTCTTTGCTGTAATAGAAAGCTCCTGCCGGAACCTTCACCACAGATGTGAGCCTAGCATTAAAGGGGCTTTCCAAAATTTTTATATTGATGACATATCCTCAAGATATCATTCTGAGAAAAGGAGACCTGGCCTCAGTATCCCATCGTGGGTGCCTGTGGAGGACTCTGCAGTCCATAATCATAAAAAAAAAATATACGACACTCCACAGGAGTCTTTGCACTCTGGAACATTTTATTCAATGTGACCAGGTGAGTATGGTATAATTATTCTGGTTGATATATATATTCTTATGCATCTATGTATATATTTCTATTAGATGAACCATTGAGAAAGGTCCAGATAGGACTGTGACAATAAAATGTTCTAAAAAAGTACAAAGATTTTTAAAGTGCCATAGACTTTTTTTTATGATAGTTCATCAATAGAGATGAGAGAAGTATTAAAAAATTCGATTCTGCTTCTTTGCTGAATTTTACAAAAAAATTTGGTTTATGACTGATTACTTTATCACGAAGCGCATTACTTTGTAAGTAGTGTTGAGCGAACTTGTATTTTAAGTTCGGCGTCTAAAGTTCAGGTTCGGGTTATCGAAGCATCGCGTTATGGATTCCGCTACCACGTGGGGGCATGGCTCAGCACTGGATTGGATAAGAGGTGATCCAGTACTGAGTCACGCCCCTTGCACTGATCACATGACGGTGACGTCACCCTAGGTCCTTAGTGTAGTCCAAGGTTCGGGTTCATTGAAGAATCCCCTTATGGATTCCAAATGCCTTTATGGTCCGTGGTAGCGGAATCCATAACGGGATTCTTCGATAACCCCAACCCGAACTTTGGACGCCGAACTTAAAATACAAGTTCGCTCAACTCTATTTGTAAGTAGTGGGTGCAATGACAGGGAGCTGCAATTGCGTCATTGTAGATCTAGCACGAAATCTCGCACGTCACCGGGCACGGGATTCCGTGCAAGATCTTCAATCAAGATGCCGGAAGCCAGCCTGTCGCGAGCAAATGGATGAGGTAAGTATGATTTCATATATTATTTTTTTTTACTTTTACACCCTTCACAAGCAAATGGATGAGGTAAGTATGATTTTTATTTTTACACTATTTTATGGAAAATTGATTCGCTACTAAGAAGCACAAGGAAATTCAGCTTTGCGGTAAATCGAATTTTCCATGAAATTACGATCAAAGTGATTTGCTCAACAGTAGTCATCAATATCAGATCGGTAGATTGACATTCGGGGGCCCCCGCTGATCAGCTGTTTGAAGATGCCACCGCGTTCCTATACGCTGTGGCCTTTTCGCAGCTCAAGAAGCCCAGTGCCATCCTTTGGATAGCGGCTGTGCCTGGTATTGCAGCTCAGCCCAATTCATTGGAATAGAAAGAGCAATAAAATCTTGACATTAACGTGAAATGAAACATTTATGAAGTGTCTGTAATTACCTGATACATCTGAATGTACAGACTATTATGTTCTGTATAAGCACTGCACAACTGTCACACAGAACTCAAATTATTGTAACGTGACGAGCTGTAATGGTGAAATCTACACCTTGGTCCGCTCCTCAGTTTACATGTCATTAGGTATCAACTTAATCTGATATGTGCTGTGTCTGTTGAAGTCTAAATTGGTGCAGCTTTGATTGTTTGTTGCTATATAATGATCATGTCTACAATTAGTACATATGATATCATATCACCATATCATAAATTGTTTTGACAGCCTAAAATGCTGCACACTCAGTAATGTTTTAGTAAGTGACATGGTGGGGGCAATAACCCTTTCTAATATGACCTCCCTAGAAAAGCTCTCTGCGTTGACTTCGGGTTTTCCATCTTCTTCAGGCTGACCCATGCCGGAGCAATAAGAGTTCACCTCATAGGCACTACTGTGGAAAGGAAAACTTGCATCCCGAGTTCTCAGAGGTGCCTCTTGTGTTTCATCATCACTTGGCATGTTTCATACCTGACCAGTAATGACATGCTTCACTTTCATAAAATGCATAGAAATCTCAGCACTTAACCCTAAGTGACACCTGTTCAATGACTGTGTATGTAATCTTTTGTATGACCTACATTTACCAATCTGGAAAAATACAAAGCTTGACAATTTGAGAACGAAAGGCAGAACTGGCAGACAAAGCTTCTCTAGACTCCTTTTCAGAGACTCCAAATCTCCTGTTCTTCCAGGCTTGGTAAACTGCAAGATATATAATGTTTTTCATTCTGTTGAAAAGTGAGCACCAAAAAACCCATACTACCGGGCCTCCCCTTAAGATAAGCTCACACAGCCTTTTTTCTACGCTGAGAAATTTGTACCTAATCTTATAAAACTCGTATTTTTCTGCATGCAATTTCTAAAGCCGCATCACGGGAGGAAATAGTAACATTTTCTTTCTTGGCATGGATTCGACATGGAACCCACCGTGGCAGAGTGGATTAGCCCCATTAGTTGCAAGCTACAAAAACTTCAAGGGTCAGCCTCCGATTTGGCGGAACATACACATCGGATTTTCCACATGTATTTATACCGTCTGAACCTACTCTTACTGTTCGCCCACAGGTCATGCCACCCTTCAGTGCTATGAACCATGAAAAAAGGGAAATTCTTGACCCTTCTGATACAGGATTGGGGTCTAAATGACTAGATCAATACCAGGTTTGGGATGCAATTTTGAGGGTCAACCATGTCTATATATTCACCTGTATGCAGATCAGCAGATTCCCTCTTCCATGTTCTTTGCATCCACAAATATCTGAATTGGCCCATTGCCATTCTTTGTTAAACTTAAAGGAATTTTCTAGGATGTTTATATTGATGGCCGATCCCACAGGTCATGCCACCCTTCAGTGCTATGAACCATGAAAAAAGGGAAATTCTTGACCCTTCTGATACAGGATTGGGGTCTAAATGACTAGATCAATACCAGGTTTGGGATGCAATTTTGAGGGTCAACCATGTCTATATATTCACCTGTATGCAGATCAGCAGATTCCCTCTTCCATGTTCTTTGCATCCACAAATATCTGAATTGGCCCATTGCCATTCTTTGTTAAACTTAAAGGAATTTTCTAGGATGTTTATATTGATGGCCGATCCTTAGGGCAGGCCATCAATATTAGATTGGTGTTGGTCCCACACACCTCTTACAATCAAGCTGTTCTGCAATAGCTTCAGCTACACCACTACATAATGGACAGAGCTGTGTAGACCTCTAAAAAGGTGCAATACATTCTGGCATATTATAGTTTGAGGGCTGGTATGGCCTGTGCCCAGGCGCTGGATGTCAACGGGCCACTCGGTGTTGTCCAGGGCTAAGACAACAAGCTGAATATTTGCTCTGGGAAGCCTAGCTGTAACTCTGAATTTGGCACAAGAAATATTTTCCTTGCTGACAGCAGACGGATTCTTTTTAATATGTTTTCCCAACCTGATTTTGTTGCTACAGATCTGGTCTGTGCCTTTAATATATTCTGCCATCCGTTTAAAGTGCTTATTTATCTTGACATGATAGAACTAGCCATAGAGTCCCCGGTGCAATGCATTCCTTTCCTAGAAAACGAAATGTGAAAAAGCCAAACTCTAGGGGGTCCGGCTAGTCGCCCCACTGAGCCTATGTTATGTGTCGGAGACTCACAGCTCATGACATGTGGTCTGGGAATCCGAGGTTTATTTCTTTTCATTATGCCTTGGCTGAGGGCATCATCCTCTTGAATTAGTGCTTCAATTATAAAAGCCGGTGGTTTTGTAGGCATACAGGACACTTTAGATAAGCTTCCTCTTAACAATTACAGACTAAGTAATATAATTGTAACCCAAAACTCATTAAGGAATGGACATTTGTCTCCTGGTTAAACATAACAGATTTTGACAAATTGTATTTTGCCATCAGATAATAACTGCGTTGGAAGCCGGCCATAGTGATTGTGAATTTTGCTGCAGCACTACGAAGAACAATTCAATACATTTCATCATGTGGTTTAACCTTGGGTAGAGCTGGTGGATCATGACTGCTTGGTACCCCATGTAGACAAAATCAAATGTTGGCACACTGGTACAAAAATCAAGAATGCGAAGCACAGTAATGGATATATCCATTTGTTGTTAATTAAGGGAGCGATTTTACATGATCTAAGAATTGCTTTAAGATACCGATCCGGCAAAAGGATAGGGAGGCTATGACAACTGGTCATATCAGTGTAATGATGCCAGTTTCTTGACATAGTTGCATTGAGATGCTCATGTTAAGTGGCATATTTATAAGGCCCTTTGTCACTTTTCCTAGCATCTACAATATTTCAGTATTTTTGTGGAAAAAAGGGCCATAGCGTTTACTTGGTGTGACAGATTTCGAAATATTTTTGCCACTTTTTCAGACAGAGAAGTGTTTGTGATCTATGCCAGATGCATTGTGATGTGGTACAGTGGCCATGTCATATTCCTCAATCAACAAGCCACTCTGCATTGTAGACTGTAACTCGGAATTATGACCATAATAATATAATGTGAATACTTAGGGTACAGCACAGCGGGGAAGAATGCACATAGCTCCTAGCAGTTGTGTTGTGTTGAGGTGACCGTCCGCTAGACAGTTAACAGCCTGAATATATTACACACCATACATTGAAACATAACAACCTCCGTCTCAGTAAATGGCATTGAGATGAGATTACTTTTCTCCTACAGCCTTTTCTTCTTGCTGCTTTAATCTTGTACACAGGATATCACTGGTAACTAGGCCACTTAATACGAGGGCCTATTTGATGTGCTATTGTTTTGAATACCAAAGTCTTTTGCTTTTTTGCTTTTTCTGCTTAGTCTAATCTTTTTTTTTTTTTTCTAGTCATTTAGCTTATGATGATGAGGGAAAATGGATAAGACTATGATGGTGTGTTAAAAGAGGTACCCACCGTCTGGGTTAGGGCAGTTGTTATAGTGAGTGCAAAGGTCACACTTGGGCCTGAGAGTCATGGGTCCCTCTGTCATATGAGAAGACACCAGAATTATAAATGACGCATGGTAAGATGAGGGCCCTGTTACAGACCTTGCTTTGGGGCCTCAAGTTCTAACTCTTACTTTAGGTCAGCACCATCACATTCCACACATGCAGCTCAGAGTACAGGGTCATGTAGTTATCCCCTGCTGTGTCAATGGCCAACATGTCATGTTACATACAGATTAAGTGACGTATTCTCAACACAGACACAAGATGATATAAATGTTGAATAGATGCAGGTCCCACCTCTGTATTTCTCACCCATGTGGAGAAGGTGGTCCTCCCAACTTGCCAGTTAAGGCAGCTGCAAGTCACTGCGTACTGGTGGAGAATGAAAAGTAAGGTGCCTCCATTCACTGCTATGGGAGATAGGGAAAGAACCAAACAAAGGTGAGACCTACATCCTGTGGATGTGCCATAAAGTCCCCTATTGGAAGTACCCACTTAAATAAAGTCTGTCAGCTCCAGCCCATCCCACTTACTAGGGCAAGGGATGAATAGTGTAAGTGATGCTGACTCCAATAATGCAATTTTCATCTTCATACTCACTAGCATTCCAACACTGTGCTTCTGCAAACGAGCAGTAAAAGGCATGGAGAGCACTCTTGAGCTCACGCACATAATGGAGAGGACTCCTGAGCTCACGCACATAATGGAGAGGACTCCTGAACTCACACACATAATGGAGAGGACTCCTGAGCTCACGCACATAATGGAGAGGACTCCTGAGCTCACACACATAATGGAGAGGACTCCTGAGCTCACGCACATAATGGAGAGGACTCCTGAACTCACACACATAATGGAGAGGACTCCTGAGCTCACGCACATAATGGAGAGGACTCCTGAGCTCACACACATAATGGAGAGGACTCCTCAGCTCACGTCGTACATAATGGAGAGGACTCCTGAGCTCACATACATAATGGAGAGGACTCCTGAGCTCACCCACATAAGGGAGAGGACTCCTGAGCTCAGGCACATAATGGAGAGGACTCCTGAGCTCACGTACATAATGGAGAGAACTTCTGAGCTCATGCACATAAAGGAGAGGACTCCTGAGCTCACGTACATAAGGGAGAGAACTGCTGAGCTCATGCACATAATGGAGAGGACTCCTGAGCTCACGCACATAATGGAGAGGACTCCTGAGCTCACGCACATAATGGAGGAGTCCTCTCAATGCTTTTTACTGTTGGTTCGTGAGAGCATAGCATTTTAATGTTGTTTGATTAGCGTACTTTATCAATGGTCTAGAAAATGTACTGCACTCATTGTCCTGCAGGGGTCACTGTTGCAGTTATCAATCATCCATTGCAATATTAATTTAGCAAAAAAAAAATTAAATTTAAATTTCAAGGGATTGCACTATAAACTTGTATTGCACTATAAATGAATGCACTAATGAGAACAATGCCTGTAACAAAAAATACTATATTTTTCATCTAGCTCATCTAGCTCCACAGTAGTTAATGGTTTGAACTTTTTAGTGTAAAACAACCTCCCAGATGTATGTAACAGAAAGCACAATAATTAGCATTGCATTATAACTTATATAGTTCAATTTCAACCGACGAACATTCGTTAAAAGTGTCTGTTTTGATCAACTTATGGCCCCTATAGAGGCAGGGATGAATGAATGAAAGGTGTCAGGGATGCCTCACTATGAGATCACTATGCCACCTCTGTGGAAACAGGAAAGCTACTGAGCATGTCTGGCCCACCACTGAATGCAGGAGAAGGATAAACAGCAGGGGGCGCTACCAGAGAGGAGAATGTAATCTACCGAATAAGGCTACATGCACACAACCGTTGTGTGTTTTGCGGTCCGCAAATTGCAGATCCACAAAACACGGATGGCGTCCATGTGCATTCAGCAATTTGCGGAACAGACCGGATGGCCCATTATAGAGATGCCTATTCTTGTCCGCAAAATGGACAAGAATAGGACATGTTATATTTTTTTTGCGGGGCTACGGAACAGAGCAACGGATGCGGACAGCACACGGAGCCGCAAAAACTGCAGATCGGTTGAGGACCAAAACAACGGTTGTGTGCATGAGGCCTAAAGCAAACAATATTTTTGTTGCCATAATATTTAATTTGAAATGCTCTATTCATTTCCTAGTAACACTTTTCCCCTTGATGTACAAACCACCCATTTACTGAACATTCTTCCCTGCAAGCAGTAGCTCCAAATACTCTGTTCTGATGATTAAAGTGATCAGGTAACTTGAAAGGTGGACACTGGACACCAATTTATTAGGGGTAAGAACCTCATGCACATAAGATAAAAGTCTGTTGATCCGTCGATTTTTGGCCTCACAAATCGCAATGTTTGGGGGGGGAAAGATTTTAATTCTCAATATTTTTGTTATTAGTAAGGATAACCTGCTACCTGGGGTGTATGGCAGCAGATTATTCACTTTTCCCCATTGCCAACACATGCATGTTTGGCCGAACCAAGCATGCATGTATATAGGGGGAGACAGGAAGAAAGCGCATTCAGCAAACAGCTATTGAAGGTATATGGGTCCCTTTACAGAGCAGCTCTAGTAATATACCGCTATAAACGGCATTCACTTGTGGCACAAAGCCAATTTTGCAGTAGTGAGTAAACCCGAAGGATGGACTCACCAGTGGGTTCTGCCTTTGTACCGCCACTGATGCCCAACTAGTGCCCTCCTTATTCTGTGGAGTCCTTAGTCCTCAGGAGTAAAGGGCAGCATTTGAATCCCAAACAATACGACTACAGTAAAATCAAAGTATCCCGGTCTCATTATGACTGTCATAGACTACGTAACAAAAACAAAACAAAAAACTAAACAATAAAGCAAATACTATGAAAATTTTCTATTTTGAGAAATTCTAAATTATATGCACTTTGCGTTTGTCCGTGATTTCTACCGTACTTCACTGTGTTTAGGGACAAAATCAATCAGTTCCCAATTAGCAGCAAATTGGTCTTATTCGCCTCCTGAACAATCAATGGACAGAGGGATGTGTAAAGAGTTTTTTCATTTCTAGACATTAGGCTCCTCTACTAACCAGATGCTGGATGTTTTTTACCAGCACACAGTGGGTTAACCGGGGCAGCACTTATGTAACGTCACAGGAGACCAGGAAAGTGCTCAATACATCATTAAACATCACGAGCCCTTAGCTGCTGGCTGGCGGTGCGTTCTTCCTCGTTTCCACGTACAGGCCACTCGAGAACAGAATGTTTGTAGTTCTTCGGCGCACGAATCAATTCATCGTGCAGCGTTTGTGAACATCTTGCTTAAGCACTTTCTTCTTACATCCATTCCAAATCAGTTTTCAGCTATGAACACCCTCAACATCATGATAAGGATTCTATGGAAGAGGCAAGGTTTAGCTTCCTGCTGGCAGAAGATGCCAGGGCAAATGAAATATTTTATAATTGGCATTCTGACATCACAGTACAGTACAGGCTGCTGTTATTACAGATTAGCGGTTATATAAACGGGGAATATCCCATGAAAAAGGACTTACAAACCCTGTGCTGATTGCCCGCAGCGTCCCCTGTTGACCTTCCTTCTTCTGCTTGGACACATACTAGGTGGACAGCTGTTGTGCTTGGGGACAAATGAGAACTGAATCTGTTACAAATTCAGATAATCCCTTGGAATGTGCTCTGGGTTTATCTCAAATTGTTACATTAGTAGGGACTTGGTTTAGTCGCTGCTTTGTTCCCATAGAGAACCAGCGTACTGTGTAATGAGTGGAGAATGGGGATCAATTCAATAAGTTCCAGGATTAAGACCAGCGACATGCCATTGACGCAGCCTGATTAATGGTCCTTTATATCTGGACCTTGCATAGCTAGATGTAGACATTTTCATTAGGTTTCGATTCTACGGAACCTTTACTTCATCATTAAATGTTCATCAGGTTTCTTCTTAGCCAAGAGCTTCTCTGGTCATTTAAAGTATCTTGGAGAAGATCCGTAGCTGCCAACCAATTGCCATCATTTTATGCATATATGAGATACCTGACCTACATATAAAATATAATTACTTATTAATAGCTGAAACTGATATTAAAGGGGTTTTCCAGTAAATAATGATTTTTTTTTATCAAGTGCTCGCAGCCTGCCCCATGAAACAGAAGATTCATACTTACCTGATCCATTCTGCTCCGGTCCGCCGCACTGCCCCTGCTGTCTCCATCATCCGGTCCTTGCGCTGTTTACATCTGCCTGGCCAGGGGCGCGGTTACATGCATCGCTCCGGCCAATGACTGGCTTCAGCAGTGACGTGTTGCTTGTGGAGCAGGTAAGTATTAATTTTCTGGCCAGAGGCATTGATAAAAAAATCATTATTACCCCAAAAGAACCTTTAAATAGGTTGTCCAGTGCACCGCTAAGGCCTCTTTCACACTGGCGTTTTTGCTTTCCGTCCTAGAGTTCCGTCCTCGGGGCTCTAGGACGGAAAGATACTGATCAGGATAATCCTAATGCATTCTGAATGGAAAGAAATCCGTTCAGGATGCATCAGGATGTCTTCCGTTCAGTATGTGAACGTTTTTTGGACATTGACAAAACCGTAGCATGCTGTGGATTTGTCTCCGTCCAAAAATCCGGAAGACATGCTGTAACGCCGGATCCGGAATTAATGCCCATTGAAGTGCATTAATCCGGATCCGGCATTAAGCTAAACGTCATTTTGGCGCATCGCCAGACCCGACGTTTAGCTTTTGTGAATGGTTACCATGGCAGCCAGGACGCTAAAGTCCCGGCTTCCATGGTAAAGTGTAGTGGGGAGGCAGGGGAGAAGTATACTTACCGTCTGTGCGGCTCCCGAGTCCCGGGGAGCTCCACAATGATGTCAGAGCGCCCCATGAGCATGGATCACATGATCGCATGGATCACGTGATCCATGTGCGTACGGTGCTCTGACGTCATTGTGGAGTGCCCCGGGAGCCGCACGGACTGTAAGTATCTGCTTCCCCGGCTCCCCACTACTTACTATAGCAGAACTTTAGTAGCATCCTTACTGCCATAGTAACACTGAAAGCATTTTGAAGACTGATCAGTCTTCAAATGCTTTCAGTTGTCTTGCACTGTGACAGATCCTCACAACGCAAGTGTGAAAGAGGCCTAAGGCTGGTTAGTGGCTGCAGCAGTCACATGCTGTTGATGTGATGTCACCGCTGCAGCTTGGTAAACACAAAGTCCAACCGCGAGAAGCGGAGCAGCAATGCAGGATCTGCTAGGTAAACTATCATCTATTCATTATTGCAGGCTCATCCCAAGTGTTGTCTAGTTTCCAAGTATTCCTCCTGAAACCAGACAACCCCTTTAAGGCCTCTTTCACACGAGCATGACGGATTAGGTCCGGATACATTAAAACTCGCACCATTTTGCAAGCAAGTTCAGTCAGTTTTGTCTGCGATTGGGTTCAGTTGTTCAGTTTTTTACGCGCGAGTGCAATGCGTCTTGATGCGTTTTTCCTGCGCGTGATAAAAAACTAAAGGTTTACAAACATCTAGGATATTAGCAACCATCAGTGAAAATCGCATTGCATCCGCACTTGCTTCCGGATGCAATGCGTTTTTCACTGAAGCCCCATTCACTGCTATGGGGCCAGAGCTGCGTGAAAAACGCAGAATATAGAACATGCTGCGTTTTTCACGCAATTCAGAACTGATGCGTGAAAAAAAAACGCTCATGTACACAGACCCATTGAAATGAATTGGTCAAGATTCAGTGCGGGTGCTATGCGTTCACGTCACGCATTGCACCCGTGCGGAAAACTCGCTCGTGTGAAAGGGGCCTAAGAGTGGCTGTTACAGTAACATAAACATATAATTAAAAAAAGTACCATAGAACACAAATTGATATAGTGCTACAAACCCATAAAAGATATGAATATAACGGATGTCATTATTGAATGACATACAGATTTATAAATGAAGCCCAATCAGTAGAGCTTAGGCGTTTTTCCCATTCGATTAACATATACAAAAAAATTACACGTTAATGGATGCCTCAGATTAATGCCATACAGTGGCATCCATCCCTCATAGAGGTCCTTTGTAAAAAAAAATAAAAAAAAATGTATAGGTTAACATATACCGTACGTTTATTTACTTGACTCTGCAGGATACAAAATAGCGGTGTGCTACATTTTGTATCCTTCCCCCCCACCCCAATGTATACGTTGGGGATGGAATAAATGTGATGTGAACCCACCCTTAGGCCTCTTTCACACTAGCGTTGTTTCTTTCCGTCCTAGAGTTCCGTCGTCGGGGCTCTAGGACGGAAAGAAACTGATCAGGATAATCCTAATGCATCCTGAATGGAGAGAAATCCGTTCAGGATGCATCAGGATGTCTTCAGTTCAGTATGTGAACGTTTTTTTGGACGTTGACAAAACCGTAGCATGCTGCGGATTTGTCTACATCCAAAAAGCCGGAAGACACGCCGCAATGCCGGATCCGGAATGAATGCCCATTGAAGAGCATTATTCCAGATCCGGCATTAAGCTAAACGTCGATTCGGCGCATTGCCGGATCCGACGTTTAGCGCTGCGCATGCGCAGCAGCTGTTCCGATCGGGGCCCCAGTGTAAGCTGGGGCTCCGATCGGTTACCATGGCAGCCAGGACGCTACTGGAGTCCTGGCTGCCATGGTAAGTACAACCCAGCAGTGTACTTACCTGCGCTGCGACGCCGGGTGCTCCATTATGACATCACAGGTCCGGGCGGCGCATTGATCTATGTGCCGCGACCTGTGACGTCATTAGGAGCGCCCGCCGGCCGCAGCGCAGGCAAGTACACTGCTGCTGAGTACCATGGCAGCCAGGACTCCAGTAGCGTCCTGGCTGCCATGGTAACAGTGAAAGCATGTTGAAGACTGATCAGGAAACTGATCAGTCTTCAAATGCTCTCCGGCCACTTGCGTTCTGACAGATCCGGCGGGACGGAAGTGCCCGCCGGATCCTCAGAACGCAAGTGTGAAAGAGCCCTTAGATGGGGTTTACAGGCTGAGAAGAAACTATATGGTTTTTGTTTCCCCCCAAGAAATAGTGCCACTTTTATATGTTGGCTGTACCTGGTATTGCAGCTCAGCTCCATTGGTTTTAATAAAGAAGAGCTTTAATAACATACACAGCTAGTGGACCACAATGGCGCTGTTTTTTTGGGGAAAAAAGCATACCCGTTCTCTAATGCTTGACAACCCCTTTAAGGATCAAAGGAAGATCCATATCTTTTGCTCTGATTTTTCATGCATCCTGGGGGGAAAAACTACATTTTTTAATGTATTTTATAAAAAAAACAAATAAGACAGTAAGTTGAATCCATTATCAAGGTGCTACGTATACCTGTTTACACCCATTCGTGAGTTATTGGTTTTAGCAATCCAGAAGCATTGGAACAACCATGTTTTACAAGACGCTTCATCCCAGCATGTTCTATTCCACTGGGGTCTTCTTGCCTTCTAGAATTTACAAAGCATGCCCTGAGAAAGTGTATGTCAGCACTTCATCCTCATCATAGCCCCAAGGCCCCAAATGACATGTGCGTCAACTGCTGAGCCGAGTCGGAAGCCCTCCATACTGAGACTCAGATTCTTAAGAGAACAGTAAATGAGGGACAACCTGCTACGCTAGGCCGCTTGGGATACGTCAGCGCGATGCTAAAGATATCATGAAATGATCTCGTTACTCTGCAATGCTTTTTGTACTGGATCATTTATGTTTTTTCACAATACTTTTGCATGCATTAAAGAAACAGATACTGGGGGCCATTTACTAAGCATATTGCGCCAGAATTATGGCGTAAAATGTGCCAAAAAGAATGGCGTTTTGATTTGCGCCAAATATATCAAATGTTTCCTCCAGAATTTTCACCATAATAAATGCATTGTGCCAAAAATGAGTTATACAGTCAAAGTCGGCGGGGCTATCAAATTGTCATACCTTATGCCTC
Source organism: Bufotes viridis (assembly GCA_033119425.1). NCBI lineage: Eukaryota > Metazoa > Chordata > Amphibia > Anura > Bufonidae > Bufotes > Bufotes viridis. The sequence goes on from CM065591.1 coordinate 430,572,616, forward strand.
ATTTCTCATCCTCTTATCAGCTCAAATTGTTGCGGACAATTAAGCCAGCTTATGCGGTGGTGTTTTGCGTAAAAAGTCGCATTTATGGCAGAAAGATGCAACTTTTTGTCAAAAAGTCGCATTTAGGCTACATGCACACAAACGTATTTTGTTTCCGTGCCCGCTCCATTTTTTTGCAGATTGGATGAGGACCCATTCATTTCAATGGGTCAGCAAAAAATGCAGACAGCACACAGTGTGATGTCCACATCCGTATGTCCGTTCCGTAGCCCGGCTGAATATAACTCAAAGAACACATATAAAACCCAGAAGGGCCATTCATCTCAGAGGAAAGGTAGCTGAATAAAAATGATTTTGCTGGGTTTGGTGAAGTATCTAATATATATGTGTAACGCCCCAGAGGTGCATTACCACCTTTTACACCTCTCTACTATCTTCTATGGTTAAATCTGTGTCATTATGTGTATTTATTGACAGGTCCTTCAGAATGTGTAATTGTATTCCTTTACAAATGTTATATTGATGTAATGTGCCTGGTTCACCAGCAGATGACCTATGGCAGAGCTAGTTTATATATATATATATATATATATATATATATATATATCTCCATTCTAGCCCTCTATAGAGAGGGAGAAGTTCAATGTTAGTGAAAGTTAGTGTAGCTTACCCCCTGTAAGGGTAGGACTGTGTGCCAGCCAGCAGAGCACCGTGTAATACAAGATAAATACGTAATAAAAGAAGTAAAGAGCTTCAGAGCCAGGAGAAAAGATTCCCTGGATAAAGACAAAGCTAAAGATACAGATTAATATCAAGATTAGAATCAGACTACAGAAAGCTAAGTTACAGCAGAAGAGGAAAAGTTCCTATTTGATCTAGCTAGCATAGCAGAGCTGAGAGAGTACAGATGTAGCAGAGCTGAATGTGTTTGCCTGCCAGAAAGTTAAGCCAAAACCTGCTGATGACCAAGACAAAGCCTGAAACTGTTGGAGAAACGTTTATGCAAAGTAAAGCTGTGTTCAACGTTAATACAAGTCTGGACTCAAGTTATTTCATCCTCATCCTCATCACCTATCCATTTTAGTTGCACCGCTGCGGACGACAACGCTTTGGGTTCCAGGACATCCATGTAGGAGCACCCTGACAAGTGCAAAAGCCACACCTAGAGAGACACTATAGGCCACCCTCACACCACTCTGGCATTCCTACACCTGGGTTCCACCATCACCTTATACATAGAGGGACTTAGTCCCTTGCTGCTGAAATGCAACTGGCATCACGACAAACTTTTTATCCACATCAGAAACACTTTAAAGGAACCCCCTGGTTGACGTTTCCTCATGGTGCGCTTCATATGGAGGTGTCCCAACTCTAACCAATGGCAGATGTTGGGGCAACTAAGGATAAGGAATGTTGGATTTTAAGATGCTGATCTTTTGTTTGTACAAGACTTAACCTGCTGCTCAAGGGAGTCTGACAGTGGCTTATACCCCTCTCCATTAAAAAGACATATGGAAGAATTAGGAAGAATAGATATTTACGGTACATGGGCACCTTTAGGCATAAGACATTGGGGTCATTTATCAAAGATTAGCATTTTATGATGGTCTTTGATATCCCCTGCACTGCCAGAGGATGTATTTAGTTTATGAAGATTTGCAGGCACATCCTCTGCCAGTCACTGCACCTAGATTGAAAATTACTCCAGCTCCTGACTGGAGTAGATTTCAATCATCATTTACACCAGTTTCTTGACGTAAATGTTAGCGTATTTTTCCGGGCTGATAGCCAGTCCCCCACACCATCCCCTCTACTCTCCAGTGTTGAGAATGGTAAAAAACACAGTGGGCGCTTAAAATTAGGAGCACTGGCATTTAAAAAGTTGCAAAAACCTGTCAGTGAAACTTTTTTTTACCCCAAAAACTGCCATAGGGAGTCATAATAAATGACCCCATTGTATCAGTTTTAGCAAGGGTGTTCTTTAAAGGGAACCTGTCATCAACTTGATGCTGCCCATACTAACGGCAGTATAAAGTAGAGACAGGTGAGTTGATTTCAGGGGTCTGTCATTTAAAAGTTAATAGTAAGTGGTTGCCGAGAACCAACATCAGAAACATTGCAGACTGGGCCTGAAAAAGAGTCACGGCCACCTGAGAAGAGTCCTGGTTATTCATGGATTCCTGCTCTCCCTGCCCACCTGCTGATGATAGTTTCCTACCTAGTTTTCTCCCTCTCTCTAGGAGAGAACTGTCACTCATCAGCAAATGGGGGAGAGAGCAGGAGATTATGGATAACCATGACTTCTCAGGTAGATTTGACTCTTTTCAAAGCCTGAGCTGCAATGATTATGATGCTGGTTCTCGGCAACCACTTACTTTTAGGCCATGAGTGACACACCGCTGAAATCAGCATTTCTGTCACTATTATATGCTGCCCACAGTGAGGTCAGCATAACGTTGAGGTCAGCCACTTGGCAGATAAGTGGCAGCTTATGGGCACCCACGAGCCATCATTGATACTTGTCAGAGGATAGTTTTAAATGACCACCAGACTATCTCTTTTTTTTTTTTTAAACAGAGGAAGTAATGTTGGGTAACGGGTATACACATGGCTCGTGGGCAGTGGGTGTATTTTGTGTATGATATACAGAGCTATACTCAGTTCTGATTTCAAAAGTGTGGAGACAAACTAGATGGTAAATGGATAAAATATATGTGTAAAAATCCTATAAGTACATTTTGAAAAAAAATTCAAATAAAATATATAAATATATATATAAAGACATATGCCTTTTAATAATAGTGGTGTTTTCTAAAGTGGGAGAGAGGCCTTTGACCTCCCCTCGTTTAGCGAGCATGGGTAAAAAAGTCGAATTGGTTAAAGCCCTTTCCATTTTTTGTTTGCTTTCGCTGCAGTCTATTCTTTCTCCTGTAAACCACCTTTCTTTTGTCCTGACCTAGTGAAAAATGGAGGAAGCTGATGTTTATATCTGTCACCTACCCTTATTAATTTACAGAGAAACACAGAAACTGATCCCCCCCTCCTAACCCCCCGAACCTTACCTGCTCTATTCTTCCTGTGCTCGGAATGAAACCTTACACCTGCAATCTCTTGTTCAATATTTCTGAATGCAGCAGGATTCAATTCTGTGCAGTGCAACCAGTCAGTGTGAATAGCTCCACTGTACTGTATTAACTTTCAACACCTCTGATTGGAGAGTGCTCCGCCAATGCCTTGCCTTTTGTCTCAAGAACCTAATTCCGACTGTACCACAAAGAGTGGAACTGTGGGCATATGCCCTGAAATTTCAACACATAATTGCTTTGGCTAGTAGGCCTGCCATACAACACCACTACTATAACAGAGATTGTTCCCGCACATGGCCGGGGTATCATTGCCGTCTAAATTCGGCGAGCAAAGGAGACGTTGAAGTAAAGCAGAGGCTTCAATGCATTCAATACACTGATTAATTAACTGATTCCAGTCATAATCATTGATTTGCATTCTCAGAATATTCATAGTTCTTTAGTTTCTTGGAATACTTAGTCAATTGACCAGCGACTCTAAAGAGAACATCTCATGTTCTACGTGCAGGCAGCAGGTTATAGAGCAGGATTTGCTGAGCAGATTGATCTATAGTTTTGTGGGAAAAGAGTCAGTAAAACTTCAAGTCCTTGTTCCATTATATTTAGGAGTCCAGTGGGTGGTTCTATTCAGTGATTGATAGCTATGCACAGCCATAGAGGGAAGGCTGTAAGTCACTGAATAGGACAGCCCACTGGACTCCTAAGCTTCAAGAGAACAGGGTCACAGATAAATTAAAATCTAATTATACTGAATCTTTACCACAAAACTATACGCAATTCTCTCCAGCTCCTCCTGCTCTATAAGATGCTGCAGGCAGATCAGACACCATGTTCAGTGTGGTAAGATCCCTTTAAAGTGTTTTTCTAATCATGTACAACCCCTTTAATAGTATTTAACCAGTATGACCTTATTCAGATGTCCAAATAAAGCCTCATTTAGGTATCTGGGTTATGACTACACGACATGGATTCCTATGGTGATCCAAATTTGGTTGATTTAAAGCTGTGATCTGTGACTACAGTACCTGCAGGGACTCTAAAGTAGTCTGAAATCTACCTCTTATCACATCATTGGTTCAGGCTGCTGCTCTGTCCCTCCCCCTGCAGCTCTGCCTCTTCTGATTGGTTGCTGTGTATAAACACACGCCCGTCACATGTTCCCCAGGAAGTCAGTGCCTGTAGAGCATTACACTACATTACAACATGGGCAGAATGATTCTAAATACAGACTACTAAACCACCCGTGAGAAAAGGATGATTATGGGGTAGTTGTCGTGTAGCCGGTGTAGGTACTGAATTAAATGAGCTGTGGTATGTGGAAGCCTGTGGAGTTGCTGCAACCACTACAACTAGGGTAGAGCATGGGGTGTGACACGTAAAAACGTGATAAGGAATCTAGAGTTAATGGACCCTAAAGGTATAGATGGGACCTTTCTATTCACACCCTTGGTTTACAGCAGGGATGCCCAACTTGGAGGCCACATTGTAAGACTGAACCAATGACGAGGTACGAAAATAAAATTTAAAGGGTCATTAACAACTGAAATACTGTATTTATGGCATGTTCAACACACAGTATATACCACTAAACGGGTTCTGCACTTTGTTTAAACTGATGATCTATCCTATGTATAGATCATCAGCATCTGATCGGCGGGGGTCCGACACCCGGGACCCCCGCCTATCAGCTGTTTGAGAAGGCAGCGGAGCTAGTGGAGTGCTGCGGCCTTCTCACTATTTACCGCCGGCCCAGTGACGTCACGACTTGTATCAATTGCCTGGGTGGGGCTAAGCTCCATTGAAGTGAACAGAGCTTAGCCACAGCCAGGTCAGTTGATACTAGTTGTGACGTCACTGGGCCGGCGATAAACAGTGAGAAGGCCGTGGTGCTCCTGGAGCTCCGTTGCCTTCTCAAACAGCTGATCGCGGGGGTCCCGGGTGTCGGACCCCTGCCGATCAGATGCTGATGATCTATCCAGAGGATAGAACATCAGTTTAAACAAAGTGCAGAACCCCTTTAATGTCTAGTTACACCTGCAGGGCTCCCATCTAATGGAAGAAATACATGAAAAATACATGTGAGCAGCCACAAGACATAGACATACAAGTCTGCTGCCAGATGGTTGGGGGCCACACAGAATGTTATCAAGGACCGCTGGTTTACAATCATAGAAATAGTACTCACCTCACCCTGATTAGTATCCTGATTTTCATGATATATTTGTAAATGAAGACTAGATTAATTTTTCTGATATACAGATGTAGTAGAGTTAACACACATGTGTAACTAGAAGTGTTAACTAAACTAGTTGTGTTAAGCCGACACCTTCAAATGCTTTTCAATGGCTATTGTTTTGGGATATCATGAAATTTGAGTTAAGAGTTTTAAGCGTTAACTCTGCTACATCTGTACCGTACAACACTGTAAAATGAAACAAAAAGTTTTTACAGAAATCTACAGTTTACTCTTTTTTCTAGAAACCAAGAATGCACGGTTATCTTCGTAAGCATTGTTTCTTACATTTATTGCTTGTTGAAACGGCACCCTGGGTTATTAGGTAATAAATGTAACACATGCAATAATCCTCAGGTAAATATTGGGCTTATTCAATATGTAACATCACAATAGGCTGCATGAACGTAATATTATGGAAGCTCCATGTGTCAAAGTTCAGCAACAGTTTGCATTCTCCTTGTCTTTCCTAAAGTATTTTTGCTGTATAAAAGCAACATAAAAAGGAATGACATAATGCAATTTATCAGACTTATCCTCTTTCCCCACAGGTGTGACTTTATGGATCCCAACATCTATAACATGGCTCTTCAACTTTCCTAAAATCATCGTTAGTGACAACTGCTGTGGGTGCCAGAAAATCCACATTACTCTTTAGTCTGCTATGAACTGTGGTTGATGACACGCTTTTGCTGTCACGTTGCCTAACCTGCGAACCAACCCACTGGGTTGTGTTACTATTAAATAATGTGCTGTAATTGCTATTTAACTTTTTATGAGAAGTTATTGATCATACAACGGGAGAGATTTACTAAGTTAAATACACTAGAGTTCTGACTCATTTGGTGCCCAAAACTTGCCCACATGCCATGCACTATATGTATTATGTGTTTTTAGACTCTAAAGTGATGCACCAAACTTATCAGACAGCATGAGCCACTGTGATAGATTTGGAGGCTGGTCCAACTCTACACTGTCTCAATATTAGACAGGATTAACAAATCTGCCCAGTGTTTAAAGAAGTTTTCAAGTTTAGTTATTATGTTTTAAATACTCTCTTGGGGCATTATGAGTGAAAGAGGTTCTCTGGGCTACAGATATTAATGGCCTATGCTCAGGAAGGATAGGTCATTAATATCAGATAGTGGGGTCTGACACCCAGCACCCCCATCGATCAGCTGTTTTGGGAAGCTGCAGTGTTACAGTGTATGAAGCGGAAGCAGAAAGTTTCATTCCCTGTGTAGTTTTTGGCTTACTTCATCTCAGCTCCCATTCACCTGAATGGAAGCTGAGCTGCAGTACCCCAGCATGGCCACTAGATCATCTACCTTCAGCTCTGTTCACTGTTAGCTTCCAACTCAGCGGCTGCCTGAAACAACTGTGGTGGGGTGTCTGCTATTAATCACCTATCCTGAAGGTAGGTCATCAATATTTGCGGCTCAGAGAACTCCTTTAAGAGACAAAGTTCTTCATTCAAGATCTATTAGCCAGAGCGAGAAGCAGCAGCAAAGAGAGTCCTTTGCCCTGGAGAGTCGTATTTCTGCATTGTATGGGCACTGTATAGTGCTTTATTTCCCCTATGGTGGTGCATATGGTAGGGGAACTGAACTCTTTATACCTGGCTTTCCTGTAGATTACAGCTGAGGAATTAGAGGAATGATTAGTGTACCACTAGGAAATGAACCCGAGTTTGGGAAAAGTTTTTTTTTACCGTAGAAATTAATTTTTGAAGTTATTACCCGAAGTCTCACGAGACTTCGCAAAGTAATAACTTCGGCTCATCTGAGCCAATACATTCTAATACTGTCCCTGTCAATCAAAGTGTAGTTGCAGAGAGAGCAGAGCCTCTAGGAGTAATGGCAACGCCCCTGTTGCTCCTAGAGGCTCATTTGCATATATTAAAACATCATTTTTCTCAGCAATGTGGACAAATATGAACATGGGACCAACACAGGTGCCTTCAGCTGCCAAGCGCACATGTAACAGGTCAACCAGTGTCATAGGTACAAATCTGCTAACAGATGCCCTTGAAATAATTTAAGTACAACTTATAGGGAACCTTTTTCCATAAAATTATATACCAAACTGCTCAGCTCCTCCTGCTCTACCATGCTGTCTGCAGATTACCCTGCATTTTCATGGTGACAGGTTCCCTTTAAAAAACAATGCCATCCACATCTGAACAAGGCAGGTGGCAGTCATCTTCTTCTGTTTGCATTGATTCCTCTGCTAATTAATGACTCTCGTGAATTCAAAGTAGTTGCTTCAAGTACATGGATGCTGCTGCATGTGGCTAATTTCCCAGTATTGACTACAGTATGGTGGGAACGCTGTTATGACGTACCAGTCTTTACTGATTTGTTCTAAAATTGCTTTTCCTACATATCTTATCCTAGAAACACATTCACACCATGTAGTGTTAGTAGACTCGACCAGCGATGGAGGGCTGCATTGGAGACTGCGCTTGTATATAGAGCGCATCTAAAATGATGCAAATGATATCATTTATCTCACTTACTATGTACAACATGAAATCAATTCTCTTAGTTTGTAGGCTTTAGGTTGAGAGGATAAGGCTGTTCAACCAATTCCCGTCCTCCATTCTCCTGACAAGGTTAATGGGAAACCAATGATAATCTATTGGCCAGCGCTTATTCCATGTATCGAACAAACCACATGGACACGGCCGAAAACATTTGTCAAAATCCAATGCAAACGACAATAACCAAAAATCCTGATTTTAACTGTTAGGATGAACATGTGCCTGCCGTTCCGTGCACTGGGGACCGCAATTTGTAGTCCCCAATGCACAGGCACTATCCGTGCAGTTGCCGCAGACGGATGCAGACCCATTCAACTTGAATGGGTCCGTGATCTGTCCACACCGCAAAAAAATAGAACATGTTCTATTTTTTTTCCCAGTGCGGAGGCAAAGAGAGAAACCCTATGGAAGCACTCCATAGCGCTTCAGTGGGGTTCAGTGCCTTTGTTCCGCACCGCACCTTTCAGATTGTGGACCCATTCAAAGTAAATGGGTCCGCAACCGCAATACAGTGCAAAAGCGGCCGGTGCCCGTATATTGCGGACATGCTGCTTGCCCGGCCGTGTGCATGAGGCCTTATTATGCGACATACAGGTCAGCCTTGTTCTTAGAATGACTTGCAATCCTTGTTCTCATTCAGACAGGTGATGTTCACGTCCAGGTGCTGTCTGAGTGTAGAATGGACAGCACCCGGACTAAACAACATCCAATAGATCGCCTTTACATGCTGCAGATTTGGTTGCAGAATTTTCTGCTACTGAAAGTCTGTTCCATTCACCCGAATGCGGCCTGCAGAAATCCATCTGCTCGCTGCTCCACTCAAATGAATAGAACTGATTTTCAGTTGTGGAAGATTCTGCAACAAAATACCCAGCACGTGAAAGTCCCCGTATAGTCAACGGGCCAATTCACAGGTGTGAAAACTGGTGCTTGCGTTATTTAGATCCGATTTTCCTGCAAGACTCTCCCATTCAAGTGAATAGTTTTGCAAGAAAAACGGACAACACAATGGCAGTATCTGTGTGCGACTGTAATAATATGCATTTATTGCTGTGATATGAAGGGGTTAAACTCTGTTCATAGACAGGTAGGTAGGAGTAGATGACTCCTGGGCTGCTCTGGTAAGCCATGCGTTTGTACTGTGTAATGACTGGTAGTCACTCGATGGTCTGTCTTACGCCAAGAAAAAAACAAAAACTGACAGCACAAGAGCTCAAAAGAGAGAGAAAATATACATTTTTAAGGGCCCGTACATGGATGACTTTTGAATTACTCATCTGAAGGACTCCTAGATCTAATATATGGAGAAAAAGTATAAAATGGAACCAGTGTATTAAATGTATTGATATTATATAATTGATATATAATGTAATCCTTTTTAGAATGCAAAACTACAAGTCCCAGCATGCCCAGACTGCCTACAGCTATCAGCCTATAGCAGGGCATGGTGGGAATTGTAGTTTTACAATGGCTTGAGAACCACGGATTGGCCATCCTATAGATGGTGGACCTCCATACTCTTCTAGAAGCCTGTGTGCTCATCTTCTATAGAACTGACATGCTACTACTGTGCATACAGCCATCTGCATTTTAATGAGAAGATGACCATAGATTTCTGGGCACACTTACCAACCCTGCAGTTGGTAAATCAGGGACAAATAGACCCTGTCCTAGAAACATTGACAAAACATGCAAGACCATCCATTTATGGGTGGGGCTTTCACATGAATTTGCAGGGACTGTCTCTGAAAATTAAGGGCTGTCCCTGCAAATTTGGGACTGTTGGCAACTATGGGTGGGATGAATGGACTGTGCAGGTTGAAGCGTCAAAGTTATGTTCAGAGATGTGCTTATGTTCCTCACACTTGTCTCTCTTGCCTATGATTCCCTTGGCTCACCACTGGTCATCTAATGTAGTTTATGTACTTATGTCTGGGAATCTGTCCAGTCCCACTGCAGCTTAAAGGGGACCTGTCCGTCTCCTGAAGTATGCTGCCCTCACTGAGGACAACATATAGTAGCGACAGACCCACTGAGCGGCCTGTCACTACTGTGATGGCAATCAGCACTTTTGGAGTACTGACCTGCGAGGCTGAAGTGCAGTCCATTGCTGCGGGGAAATGAGTCTGATAACCCCTCCACCCCCACCTTCAGCCAGTGTGCATTGGAAAGAAATCTGTCAATCATCGTCCACTGGCAGGTGGAGGGTGAGGGCAGTGAGCTTTATCAGGTTCAAGGCCATACTCAAAAAGTACTTTGCTGGTCAGATGTGGACCTAGTCAGTTTAATGGGGCATTAAAGTTTTATATGGACATATTATGGACAAAGATTGGACAATTCTATAGAGGGCAAGATGTTCCATTCTGGAACGCACATGGTCGTTATCTGTCTTTTACGGACTGCAAAAAAGGCTATGGCTGTGCGCATGGGCCCTAACTCTGTGTGGTGCTGTTCTTCTGTTATTCCTCCTTGAAATGTATGAATAAATTGGCAACTAGGTGTTACCTGTTGGTGGTGCGTGCCTACGAAGTCTGATACTGTCCCTTCAGTGCTGCCATGTTAAGTCTCCTTTACACAGGCTAATGATCAGGCAGTTATCTGGAAGTTCCTAGGAACACTCGTTCCTGATAATTGCCCTGTGTAAAGGTGCAGCCATTCACCCAATGAACGAGCAAATGTTTGTTCATCGGGTGAAATCATCGTTTATGTGTAGTTTGTACAGTTTACTCTGCCCAGAAACAATGAATGTATATGGGGATGACTGATCAGTCTAGTGACTGCACATCCCTATACAGCGGAGATGATTGCTGCATAAAAATGAAGCCTTCACCTATTGTAAGGAGAAGGCAATTATCGGGAATCAGCGGTTTGTTCCCAATACTTTTTCATAAATTTCTAGGAGGAATAACAGAAAACCACTACAATGCACAACTCTAAGAAAATAATTAAACTTCAGAATTGTTATTACATGGGGACTTACTGAAACAAACATGTCAGGAGAGGTGACAGACCATCTTTAAGACGACCAGGGCATTACAAAAAGACATTGTCATTGTATTATTATACAATATCATAAACTGTTACTATATAGCAGACACAGCAAACACTTTATATCTTGTGTCAGTGAGAGAAGAAGGCGGTTCTGGTTACAACATAGCAGCTCTGCATAAAGAATAGAATTTTTCTATGTTAAGCAGGCAGACGAACAGCCAATAGTCTGTGCTTTGCCTTTTATGCGCAGTCAGAAGCAACTCTTTTTTGTGTGCACAGCAACTCTACGTAAAAGAAAAATAGCAACCAAAACACATTCAAAGGCATGCACGTCTACCCCATAGATACACATGCACCAATCTGCGGTAATAGACAGTGTATGTATCCCCCCCCCCCTCATTCTATCCCCCTCGCTCCCCCTTCTCTGAATCCTGCTGCTTGGCGTAATGAGGTGGAAGTTACTTTTATCATTTCTGACAAACTAGGACACTTCTTCAGCAATGCAGAAAAGAATGTGAAAGGAGGACATACAATGTAGGAGGGAAGTAGGGGCAGGGAATATGAGAAATGATGGGGGTATCTGAGGGGAGGCAAGGTAACAAGAGGTTAGGACAGATTACAACAGGGGCACGTCTGAATAAAGGGCGAAATAATTTGTAAGTAACAAAGACTTTTACACCATTATTTTTAGGTAAATTTATTGGAAATATGGGATAGATGGAAATATAATTGCAGAATAGAAAATAATATATTCTTAAATAATACAATTGTGACAGCAGAAGAGATCAGCGAATCAACTGTACAAGGACCAAATTCACTATGAATGTGCTAAAGTTTGAATTTTGGCGAATCCGAAACTTTTGTACAGGACATAAGACTGAGAAGAAAGCATTTGCCACCAAAAAGGGATAATTCTTGGACTGCTTTTTAATGTAAAAATAAAATCAGACGGTGCAATGTGCTATTAAACAGGCTGCTTGTTACCACCAGCTACCATCCGTTTACCTGTACCCAGTGGCGTTGCTAGGGCTAGTGTCACCCGGTGCGGTAGAAAATGGTGTCACCCCCCCCCCCCCCCCGGCGACGATCTGTCTGCTTAGCCCCGCCCCCCCACGTCAGCTGTCTGTTTACTCTCCAAACCCCCATCCATGTTATCGCTTGGGTTCAAATTATAGCACCCCCAGCAGGCCCCCCCACCCCAACCCCCGGCGGTCTGTCGGCAGCCTATCAGAGGAACAAAGAAGGGAGACGCCTCCCTTGCCCTGCTGCAGTGTTTATCTGTATCGCGATACAGATGAATGTAGGGAGATGAGTGCTTCCATAATGCAAGCGCTCATCTCCTGGTGGTGTCACCCAGGGGCATAGCTAGAAATGACTGGGCCCCACAGCAAAAATTTTATGCATCCCCCGGATCTCCCACCGACACATACCATATTGGACCTCCCACCCATTCCAGAGCTTCCACCCAAACACCCCTCCAGGACCTCCCATCCCAACATCCCCACATCCCTCCCTAGATCCCCTAAGTGTCCTCCACACATCCCCCATCAGTGTCCTCCACACATCCCCCATCAGTGTCCTGCACATCATCCCCAATCAGTGTCTCTCCACACATCCCCTCCATCAGTGTCCTCCACACATCCCCCATCAGTGTCTCCTCCACACATCCCTCTATCAGTGTCCTCCACACATCTCCTCATCAGTGTCTCTGCACATATCTCTCAATCAGTGTCTCTGCTACATCTCTCTATCAGTGTCTCTCTACATATCTCTCTATCAGTGTCTCTCACATATCTCCTATCAGTGTCCTGCACACATCTCTCTATCAGTGTCCTCTACACATCCCTCTATCAGTGTCTCTGCACACATCTCCTCAATCAGTGTCCTGCACATATCTCCCATCAGTGTCCTCCACACATCCCCTCTATCAGTATCCTGCACCCATTCTCCCCATCAGTGTCCTGCACACATCCCCCCATCAGTATCCTGCACACATTCCCCTCCATCAGTGTCCTGCACACATCCCCCATCAGTGTCCTCCACACACACCCCCATCAGAGCTTCATATTAACCTGCTGTACTAATATTATGGCTAAAAACCTCAGTAATAGTTTCCCATATATAATACTTTATTTATATATATATATATATATATATATATATATATATATATCTATATCAGAAGTATAAATATATATTATCATACTCTGATATACATGAATGCATAATTTAGCCTCTATTTCTAAAAAGGTTTTCACTAGGACTAGAACTCCCAACCCTTCACATCAGAGGCAAGAGTTTAACCACTGAGCTATGGAGCTTAATGCTAAATTATGCTGGAAAACCTTATAGTAGTGTATCAGGTATTAGGTATTTCTATACAGCAGAAGTATCATTAAATAAAAATAAATCTGTAATTACTATATAGTAATTACACATTTATTTTGTATCATGTTTTTTTTACAAAAACTGAAAAAAAAAATATTAAATTATACTTCTGCTGTATGGGAATACCTAATACTTGCTAGACTACTATGAGGTTTTTCCAGCCTAGTTTACCATTGAGCTCATAGCTCAGTGGTTACTGTTCTTGCCTCTCATGCAAAGGGTTGTGAGTTCGAATCCTAGTGGCAACCTTTCAGAAATAGAGGCTAAATTAGATTAAAATACATTGGGTGTCCCCCAGGATTGTCAGTACATCTAATTTAGCCTCTATTTCTGAAAGGTTGCCACCCCCTTCATGTTCATAGCACTGACTCCATATATGGACACAACCATATATGGAGTCAGAGCTGGGATTCCCTGTACAGCATCGGCTTCAGGCAAGTGCAGTGAATAAATTATCTTCTGTCACCCCATCAGTGGTGCGGCCCGCACCCACCGCACCCCCCTCGCAACGCCACTGCCTGTACCCATATTTGTCACTGATACTTTGATATTACTAATTCTGTCTTGGCATTAAAGGGCTTGAAAGGGGTTGATATAGTCCTGGGAGACCTTAGAGCAGTGGTGGCGAACCTATAGCACGGGTGCCAGAGGTGGCACTCAGAGGCCTCTCTGTCGGCACCAACACTCTGGAAAAAGTCTATGGTGTACCAATATGCCTTAGACTTTTCCTGCCATTCATCAGCGCAAGGCGAACTGTGAACAGCACAAGCAGCGGACTAAAGGTAAGCAGGCTATTATAGCTAAATGATAAAGTACATGGAAGATATACTGTATTGGTATTCAGGTTAAATTGCCGTATTGGCACTTTGTGATAAATAAGTGGGTTTTGGGTGGCAGTTTGGGCACTCAGTCTCTAAAAGGATCACCACCACTGCTTTAGAGCGTCATACACAACTTTTCAGGGCAATTGGGGCAGTTTAGATTTGGTTTAAAAATTAACTTATTCAGACTGAATCAAATCTGATGGATGATTCAACTACATCAGACTCAAAAACAATTTTGGAAAATTTGCTTATCTCTAAACAGCACTTTTATATTAATTTCCATGATAACTGTAATGAACACTACGGGATTCATGTTCTTACAGGACCTATCTTTGTTATTAAGTATTTTACTCCTACTAGATCTTTTAACACACTAATCAAATGTTAAGAAAATATCTTAAAAGTCCTTTCCCTATGTATGTACACTCAAAATTGTAGGGCATAAGGTGAAAGTTTGGCTATGTCCCAGTATACATCTGACGTCTGTCTTCAGCAGCCCCCATATTCACTGCCACATCATTAGTCGCCAAAGATCATGGAAAATGGAATAGACTTCAGTTGGAGCAGCACTGACGGAGCTACACAGAACATCTGATCATCTGCAGTTGTGCGGGATGCTAGACCCCCACCGATCCGCTAGTAATGCCCTATCCTGAGGACTTAAAAAAGGCTGTACAATCCTTTTAAGAATCTCTGTATGCCCGAGGCCAAATGCTTGTGCAGAACATGCTCCATGCTACTGTAACACTTCTTATGGAGCTTTACGCTGGCCATACACATTACATAAATGCCATCCAAACCCGCCAGTATTGATAGCACCTCCAGACTGGCATATGTTGGGAGAAATAAGGAATGGGTCATTTGATCTGCCCAGTTGTTTTCTCCACTGTCCCCATTCATGACACAAGCATTTCCGGGAAAGCGTACATGTTTATGGGGGGTTAGGAAAGATAGCTGTCAGCTGAACAAACAATCAACCATGTGCATGGCCAGCCTTAGGATTGATGCACATGGGAGGCAATTGTAGTGGCCCAGAGTGCCACCTCTTCTCCTACATTCCTACAGCTAGCCTGTTTGCCGCCATTGTATTGGTTTGCACCACCCACTGTACCACCACCAGCAAAGTGTCATTTTGTTATATACAAAAACTGTTATGTTCATGTAATGTGCCCGATTGTCCAGCAGGTGGCAGTGTACCTGGAGGAGATCTTTAGTCAGAGTAGAACCTACCATTCCAATCCCCCCCACCCCCCCCACCTTGGGCAGAAGTGGGCTACTATCGCTTTCTACTAAGGGAGGGGTTGCAGGAAGAACATGCCCCCCCCAAAGCAGGTGTCTTGAAGTAGCTTGAAAAGCACCCCGACTACTTGCAATTCATAGATTGAGTATTAGAAGAGGGGCAAAAGACAAAGAGACCCCATTCAACAATAGCATAACCTCTAGAAAGTCCAGTAACTAGACTGAAGCCTGAGATTAGCACAGCAGAGAGTGAGAAAGCAAAGTATTTAAGTTCACCTGCCAGTATACCCTTAGCCTGCTAGAGCCAAGAAAAGATCAAATATTGTTTGGATGACACAAGCTTATTCTAAGTTTATTCAAGTAAAACTGTTAAACTTCACCAATGCATATCTGGACTCTACTTATTCCACCAACTACAACTCATTTGTTGCTGCAGAGCCTAATTCCAAGGAGTAACAGTATCCAGGTAGGACCACCATGACATAAACTATTGGGGCCACAATATATCACTCTGCATCTTAAATGCTCAGACCTGATCGTTCTGGAATACTTTCATAATATGGCATGTGGTGGAGCATACCACAGTTTTCCTCATGCAGATTCTAGAGTAATCCATGAGAATAAACATGGGTACTGTCTACAGATGAACAAATGGATTCTAAACTAATCGGATTTAACCAAATTTCTTTAAAAATTTGAGCTGTATCCAAATCTGAATTTTGGATGATTCAAAATGGTAAGATGATGAGAAACAAGAGAGGAAAAAGTATGAGTTCTAGGAGGCCTTAGAGTGTCATACACAAATCTTTAGGCCAGGTCGAATTGATTCGGACAACTAATTTGACTGAATTGTACAAAAATTGAATTTTTAGTAATTCACTCATCTCTAGTCCTGTACTATGAATCCATGGCACAAAAATCCATAAGGTGTCTGATTAAAACTTCTTTCACAGTTTTGCAATTGCTCTCTGGCAGGATGTTCTAGCAGAGAACTGCCGGATGTTGCTATTGGCTATAATGGGATCCAGTGGAGATCCGGCCACCACCGTGCACATATGCAGTGATTTGGCCAGACAAAAAAAATTGCGTGCAGCGGTTTTTGTCCAGTCAAATCCTGGCATATTTCCTGGGTAGTGGCTATATCTATGTGGGATCCGATTATAGTCAAGCAGGCCAGTAAGAATTTGGGCACAGAGCTCGGGCAGGCTGAAAAGCAGGTCAGAGACCGGTAACACTAATGTGAAACTAGCATTAGCCTTGCTGTCACACTTCATTGTGGGAGGGAAACACCACACCAAGAATAGGAGGGAAGGGAGAACAGGGAATCAGGCCTGAGAACTAGGAAAGGAAGATGGACACCTCCTAGTGAAAACCCTAACCATAATCCTGACTGACTACCAGTAAGAAGAGACCACAGAGGTAGGTGAGTTCATACGCAGCAATACCTAGAGTCCTATCTAGCCCTATAGGACCCTGGTACTAATTGCAGGGATGAGACTACCTGTTCCTCCAAAAGGAAGGACAAACAGGAGTCTACTACAGGCCTAATACAAACAATAGGGAAATGCAACACACGGAACCCAAACAAAATACCAAAAGGGAAAGGAAAGACTTAACTTCAAAGAGGCTATGGAAGCATCAGGAACTCAGCCGAAATCTAACCACAAACAATCCACAGGCACAGAAGCTATAAACCGCACAGCATAGTGAGAGAAGCAACTTTAAATAGGGAAGGGTAAATGACCACATAAGCAACACCTGAGGCAAGGGGTGTGGCCATTACCAGAAACAACACATACACCTATTGATCCACAAGGAAAACCTGTCAGACACAGATCTCCTGCCACTCACTGTCACCGGGACGTCCGTATGTCTCGGTACGTCCGTTACACTAGCCCCTTAGTTTAAAGTACTGAATGAATCAACAAAATATGCTAAGGAAAGTTTAGAAAATCGTGCTATACTGGATTTTACAGTACATCAGGTGTGGATGAACACTATGATCTCCGTTTTGCTTGTTACATTCATTGGCTTGGTAGAAAAGAAGTACATTTCATAAAGCTGACATTTTGGGCAAAGATAATGCAACCAATATAACAACATCTTTATATAAATTATTGATTCCTCTAAAGTTAATTTATCCTGACAGTTGCACCTTAATGAGTCTGCACCTGCAAGTTTAACAGACTCCTTTATCTTGCACAACCTGTGCATATGTCATAAATTTCCAGTGTCTCGCTGAGCACCTGGTTTATATTCTAAACATCATTTTAGAACAATACCAGCTTCATTATTCCTTTTAATTCATATTTATAACCAAGTGGCAATCACTAATGAGACACAATGCAAATCCCAAACTGGCATCATGTCGTTCTTCAAACCCATTGTGGGAGGAAGTGATAGCAAAGTCTCTTGATCTCAGCCGCTGTCTCATTGTAGGAGGCAGAGGTAGACCTAGTGGCAGGTGATTTATTCAGTGCATAGGACCTGTGTTCTGCATTAACCCTTAGGCCTCATGCACACGACCATATGTGTTTTTCGGAAGACGTTCCGTATGGCATCCGTTATTTTTGCGGATCCATTGTAATAATGCCTATCCTTGTCCGCAAACTAGAAAAAAATAGGACATGCTCTATTTTTTTGCGGAACGGAAAAATGGACATACGGAAATGGAATGCACACGGAGTACCTTCCGTTTTTTTTGAGGACCCATTGAAATGAATGGTTTCGCACATGGTCCCAAAAAAACCCAGAACGGACACGGAAAGAAAATACGTTCATGTGCATGAGGCCTAAGGCTCCATTTACACGTCTGTAAGTGTTTTGCGGATCCGCAAAACACGGATCCGCAAAACACGGACACCGGCAATGTGCGTTCCGCAATTTGCGGACCTCACATCACTGGCACTATAATAGAAAATGCCCAATCTTGTCCCCAACTGCGGACAAGAATAGGACATGTTCTATTTTTTTGCGGAAACGGAAGTGCGGATGCGGAAGTATGGATCCGGAAATGCGGATGCGGACAGCACATAGTGTGCTGTCCGCATTTTTTCCATCCCCATCGGAAATGAATGGGTCCGCACCTGTTCCGCAAAATTGCGGAACGGATGCGGATCCATTTTGCGGACGTGTGAATGGAGCCTTAGACTGAGTTCTACCATGATCATACTGACTTCATCAAAGTTGAAGCCCCCCAAGTCAAAATAACAACACAACCATAGCTTTTAAGTTACAGGCATGTTCACATCACTGATGGCCAAGGAATAACAGATTTATTTGATTACTGAAGGCTCATTGGATTATCTTTGATCATTTGGTTCTAAAGCAGGCCATACATATTATATGTATATAGACCAAACCAGCTGATTTGAGCAGGATCAGCTGAGCACCTAATTTGTATGGGAGCTTCTCGACTCTGAGAAACCTACAAATTCATCTTAGCGTTGGGCAAGATCGCTGAATGGCTATCAGGGATTCTAGGTGTGGGCGCCGGGCATGTGCCCTCCCTATAATCCACCTTGAGGATTGGTATTGATAAAGAGAAAACTCTTACCCTACACTTACTTTGGTCAATCAATGATCTGTAGTATACAGAATATCAGAGGTTGTGTTGCTATCTTCATATTCGGCCAGGAACACCTGATTCGTGGACCAGATGGCTAATATTGCCATTCAAGCATAACAGTGCCAGCTCTCTGCTGAAAATCTATGCTAGCTGAGCTATAAAATAAAGGAATAAGACGAGTATGTATTCATGAAATGGTCACCGCACCTAGAGACCACATGTGACGAGAACTTGTCTACGCTTGTAAGGAGCTTTCTATGGTGGGCCACAAATCGGATGCAGCCCTTTAAGTCTTGTTTGTACCCCCAATAAGATAACATTATAGGACATAAACTAATTAGGGAATAGAAGAATTTTACATTCACGTATGACTCTCTGCTTTATAGCTTGTATTTGAGTGACCTCTAACCAGGTGTCGGGGATGCATCATGACATAGATATCGTCTTCTATGACACAATGTTGATACTGGAGCCCCCCACCCCCTTCTCTGATAGTGTTAACTGAACCATTCCCCTGAGGCCAGGCTGCTGCCAGGAAGGGAGACATAAAGGAACCTATTCAGCAGGGAATCACAGCCCCTACTCAAAGTGCATTCCAAGCAAGGTTAAACCAAGTGCCTGAAATTTTTTATTAACCCATTCATAGCTGCACTCACTTGACATTGTTTTTAAAGTTTCCTTAACACTGAAGGGAAGATTCCAAATTTAAAATGTACCGGAACTTTGGCACAATTGGCGCCAAAAAAGTGGCGTCCATGCTGTAAACTGCATTTATCAACTGTTTTATACACTTTTCTACACCTTTGAGACTCACCCAACAAAGTGTGCTGGGCATGGCTTCATTGAAAAAGCCTTACATGTAACATCATGCCCAAAAAAATGCACCAAAATTGGCTACAATTTTTGATTTATACTAAGTCAACATAAAGGTGGTGTAAAGTTAGACTAGAGAGTCTAAAAGTATATGGGTAACCATGTGAAAAACATCATACCTAGAGCATGCTGCACTTTTGCCACACCAAAAAATGCAATGCAAATAAAAAAAGAAACACCATACACAAAAACTACACTGCAGTCTATTTCAAATTTTTCAATAGACTTACAGCTAACATCTGGCTTCAGTGTTTTGTGCTGCACAAAAGTGCCCCAAAATAGTGGCATTTTTGCAAAAAATATATTGAGGGAAATAAGGTTATTTTTTTAAGTCAGATTTGCTTATGTATGCATTGGTATATGCAAGGTTATAAAATGTCACAAGTTGGTTGATGTTTGGTGCATCTTTAAATATGCCTAGAAATGTACAAAATGTATGCTCCGTTTTAGTGACTTTATATTTTTGTAAGAATTGTCCTACATGCCATTAATAAAGCTAACCAAACACATTTCAGAACTAGAGGGAGTGGTGTAAAATAACAAAAAGTTACAAATGTTTGCATAAGCAAGCCCAAAAAGTTGCAAAAATCACTCTGTGCTACTTTTAAAAGCCAAAATTCTGGAATATAGGGCTTGATAAACAATATTTAGCTTGTCTCCATGCTCGGCAGTTGGGCGTGCCAGGGGCATACCAGGGGCTGTGCTAAGGCTGAGTCCAATGGCAGTACTAGCACCCATCAATTTATTACATCCAGCAGATGTCCTTATTTAATTATATCAGATGACAGATTCCCTTTAAAGTGTAATCTTTTAGCATGCTTTTTTCCATTGTCCTTGAAATACCCTGGAATGCTACCAAAATCTTCAGTAACCAAACAGCTGCATCTGATGCAGGTAGCACAACATAGCCGTGTTTTGTCCCAATGTACTAAGTTCTGAGCTATAATACGTTGCTTAAAAGGATAGAACTATTCAAGTGGCTTTATACTCTGTGATAATACATATGACTCTATTAGTCACTTATGAGCTTTTCATGGTAAAATACTGTAATTGCTCGAGAGATTTGTCATGGAGTGTTACACATTAAATGACACCTACATTTAAATTTACCCATGCCCTGAAGGGGTTGTCTTATGACAAACACATCCTCTATCTAGAGATAGCCGAACGCTTGTACAAGGATTCCTTCAACTGTACCGTATGTTGAATGGAGCAGCAGTGTGCATCTGTGACCACCACTCCAGGAGGAACATGGTGCCCCGGTTCTCACGATGGGTAAGGGTCCCAGCAGTCAGACCCCCACCAACCAGACACTTATCTCCTATCGTGTGTATAGGGGATATGCTTTTGTCATGGGACATTGTCTTTTAGAATTTCTTACCAAAAGGTAGTTTAGAAGTCAAAATTGACTAATCGCTACATGCATGTACTCATTGTACACCTTCTTCATGTTTGGGCAGTATTTTCACATCTTTTGAAGGCATCTATATTTTACAGAAGTGGTTCCCAGCCTTTTGTAGGAAGCAAGTTACTTTCATATATGACAGATGGTGTTTGGCCAGACTGTGTAATGAAACTTAAAAATCTTCTTAATTTACGCCAGTGTTCACTGCTAGTGGTATGGCTTTGACCCTAAAATCAAAGTGTAGTAATGCTACGACATTCCTGGTGCACAGTAGCTGCCAGAGCTGATAGCAGCTGGAGAGCTACACGCAACACGCAGGAGGCCGAGAGACACAAAGTGCATGATTCCCAGTCACTGCCACTTTCCCACTACATTGAGATGACTTGGCTGCGTGTCATGCAACCAAACCCCATAGGTGCTCATTTATCATGACTTTACTTCAGAATTCTGGCTTAAAAAAGACACAAAATGAGGATTTTGCAACTTTTTGCATTTTTGCACCACTCACTCTAGTTTTGAAATGTAGGTGGAAAAGTGAGTACTTTAATGAGTTTCAGTGCAGATTTATCACTGAGACTCTTTTCTAAAAGTCACAAAAAAAAGTCGCAAACTCACTCCACTTGGAGGGTGGAGTAGGAAAACTGAAATAGCTTTTCTAGACAAAAGTGTTAGATTTAAGGATAAGACAAATTATCAAACAACATGAGACATTTGATAAATGTGGCATAAAGTACGACAACACACACTCAAGCAAAACGGACTTCAGATATTCCCCTCATGATAAATTAAATCCCCCCCCCCCCCCCATAACTTTTTGGGTGATGCATTTTACTAGATGCAGTATGTATTATTTCCCCCATATTGACATTGCATAATCACTTGACAGGTTTAATTGCCTTCCCTTCCTATTAGTTAATGATAAATTACATAAAATATATGCTTGGCCCACACCTGAGTATTAATGTTGAAGGGTTCAGCCCTTTGAATTCATATTTTCTTTTTTTCCATGGTAATGTGGTTCTAAAAAAAACAGCATTTAACACCCCAATGTAACCTCTGTTGAGTTTGAATATTAAAGAAACCTGTCACCATGAAGATGCAATACAATCTGCAGGCAGCATGCTATAGAGCAGGAGGAGCTGAGCAAATCGATATATAGTTTTATGGGAAAAGATTCAGTAAAACTTGTAACTGATCTATTTAAACCTCTACTCTTTTTATGTATTGGAGTTATGTGGGCGGTCCTAATGTCATGCAGAGCTAACTGTCAATCACTGACTGGCACCGCCCACACAACTCCAATACATAAAAAGAACAGAGTTTTAAATGAATAAATGACAAGTTTTACTGAGTCTTTTCCCATTAAACTATATATCAATCTGCTCAGCTCCTCCCACTCTATAACATCCTGCCTGCAGACTGTACTCCGTTTTCATGGTGACAAGTTCCTTAAAGCCGTTCTCCAAAACAGGCCAATTAAATATTTTTAAAAAATACTAGAAGTGTACGGTATTTGTAAAAATAATAACGTAAAGCTTTGGTAATTATGCTACTGGCACTAGATTTTCACTTGCCCCGAGTTCAAGTGTTCCAGATTAGCCCCGCTATCCTGGTTAATCTTATATGTACTGAGCAATAAATACCGCTTGTATAACTGCTGACATATTATTACTTCTCCCACTCTTTAGGTCATGCAGGTGTTTAATCTAGTACTATAGGAGAGCATTAATTCTACTACATTGATTTACCAGATGCAAGCTGGGAGAAGTGGTTGATAAGAAGTCGAGATTAAACTTATTTATATGTCTGTACCATTGCTATTCTCTATTTTCTCCTTTAGATGAATCAACCGCACTTACTCAATACAGCAGTTAGACTTCAGCATGATCATTTCACATATGGCTATAAACTATGTGCACTGAATGGAAAGGAAGATGTGTGGGTGTGTTTACATGTGGGTGTATAAGTATATACTAGATAGATTTCCACATAAGATGGAGGTAAGGCTCTGTATACAAAGCCTTTGACGGATGCCACCATGCCATCTGTCACCCCTAATGTATCATAGATATTTGGTGCAGTATACATTTTATTGGTAGCCCTGAGTATTGGGCTTTCCTGTATGTATGTATTTCCATGGTCGGACTGGGGTTCCTTGGGGCCCACCAGAGAGAATTATTCTTGGGGCAAATAGGTTTTTATTAAAAGAAATCGACCCAAGTGGCAAGTTTTTGACTCCTGGACCTTTGGGGCCCATTATGGTATCAGAGTCTGGGCCCACCAGAGGATCCTCTGGTACTTAGTTGGGCCAGTTTGATGCTGTTTATTCCCATGTATTGTACTTTTTTATATAGCTGAAAAGCTCATCTACAAAAATCTCATCTGTCAATGGGATATTCTTTAGTAAAGCAAATGTGTATTCAGCGACCAATAAGCCCAGCTGTTCACACATTTTCAAAGTGGACACCTTTAGGCTGTGTCATAAATAAGTTGTTTTTGGCCTGCAGTTTTGAGTTTTTTGGTGGCTGACATTTTTTGAAGTGTTTTTAGGCAAAATTGGCAGCTCCAGATGTTGCATGGAAGTCTCGGGTACTTGCAAATCACAAATCAATGAAAATGGTGATCAATTCACTCTTTCGAATGGTGCATTATTACTAGAACAAGACCTTCATGCAACTTATTGATGTCAGGGATGTAGTTATAATGGGTGCTGAGGAAGCAGTTGCACCTTGAGCCTGGTTCCTGAGGTGCCTAAAGTTCCCTCTGCCACAAAGAAGACACCAGTGTCATAAATGGTTTATAGTAGGTGGGGAGCTTGTTATAGATTGTGTATTGAGGCCCAGAGGCCTTAGGATACGCTTCTGTTCAGTCTTCGAGGAACACAGATATTGCTCTCAGAGATTTTAGTCACTTTAAATTAGCAGATGCTAAGCCGAATTTGAGATTGTTTCCATTAAACGCTGTAAAGCAAACCCCCACCCTGAGGGGGTGACAACCGTTCTGTATGATTGCTTAAATATACAAAAAGCCAACTCCGGAACAAAGGAAATATTGCTGGGGGCTGTAGGAGCCCTTCTTGTCTATATGTTTCTCCACCACCTGGCTCAGGGGACGTAACCTGCAAGCCTTAGCTAGAGATCTTAATCCACAAAATGGATGAGGGGGCAGGTAGATGGGACATGGAATCGGCAACAAAACCAGTCTTTGAATTCAGACAATAAAGAGTAAAAAAAACATGTAGAAAGCAGAGACAATACAAAGGGAATAGTTAAAGAGGCAGCCAGGGCAGGCTCTGACAGGCACGCATGCAAACCTTCATGCCTGCAGGTGAACTGTGAATGCACAGGCAGACTGATGGCAAGATAGCTAAGCTGTCAGCCATGACAGCTCATCCGCTCCTGCTTGTGATTTCTGCTTGAACTGGGCAATCCCATTAATGCCTTTAAACAAAGCACCCTAAAAGATGGAAACACAGCTGGGAATATGAATAATCCCTTTACTGCTGAGGAGGAGTAGCTATAGGGAAACTACGCCCAGGAATATGAGATGGAATGAAGCTTAGTTATAAAATGTGTACTCCCGTTTTATATGTATAGTGTGAGAGCATTTACATGACAAATCGTGGCTAGAAGGAATCACCCTACTGAACCCCTTTCCTTTTCTTTGGCCTATAAAGATATCTTTATTGTATGCAAGCATATAAAATTCTAGGTGGAGCTTCCTATCTGCAAATAATAGGATACTTTGAAAATGCACATAAAATAAATAATAGTCATATAAAACAAATATTTCCAAATCCCTTAATTTTTGCCTTGGGCGAATGCCCTATAAAAGGTCCGAGACAGATTATCTTGAATGAATATTCGTACAAAGTCTCATTCTTGACAATCACCCTATGTAAATGTATCGCAAATCGCCCGACAAACGAGTCAAACACTTTTTCGCCAAGTGAACGGATTTATGCCGCACAAAAATATCATCTTGGCATGTCGGCTGCACATCATTCCGGGTAAAGAAACAAGGAGACTCTATGGGGATGAATGATCGTAGGAACAATTGATTATCCCCATACAGTCCTGATGAGAACTGCATGTAAAGGCAGCTAATGAGTGGGTGATGATCGGGAACGAATGTTCGTATGAGCGCTTATCTAGATCATTGCCTAGTGATATCAGGTTATAAGTATTTGTTGCATTACTTCTGTCATGTGTCTCCCGAGTCATGCATGCACTGCAGCAGCTCAAAAACTGTAACCACCACAAAACACCACACAGAAAGCAATGTGATCTACAGAATGAAAGAATCAAAGAGTTCTTTAAAACATATTTGCCCCTAAAAAAATGAAGATGGTGCTTTCCTGTACACATTAGAAAAAAAAAAGTTTGTCGGCACATACTAGCTCAGCATAAACCAAGAGGAAAGTCTTTGGCACATGCTGGGGGCGTATGGGAAAATGGATATGTTCAGTTTGTGCACTGTTAGCTTTCCCAGCGCATTTGTCAAACATGAAGGAACCTTAGTTATATTCGTTTCTGAAGAAGCAGGCTGAGAAACACTACAGTCATCATACCAGGGCCCCTAAGGGTACAGCCACACATTCAGACAGATTTATTGATGCGGTTTTTGGAAGCCAAACTAAGGAGTGGATCATAAAAGGAGAGAAAGTACCGGTATTCAGAACAGATAGACTTCTTCTGTTTTTTTTAAGTCACTCCTGGCTTGGCTTCCAAAACTGCATCAGGAAATCATAGTGTGTGGCCGTGCTTTAGGGGTTACCTGCCTGAGATTCATCTTCTCATACTACTGCACAGACAGATCTAGGAAAGTTGCATAACAACCCTTGACCTTCATCATTCACACTTAATAAATATATATAAAAAATTATATAATTTATGAACATATTTTTATATATTTTATATTCAGAAGATACAATCATCCAGAGGACCACTAAAATTAACTGGTTTTCAAGAGTTAAAT
This sequence comes from Bufotes viridis, assembly GCA_033119425.1. Lineage (NCBI taxonomy): Eukaryota > Metazoa > Chordata > Amphibia > Anura > Bufonidae > Bufotes > Bufotes viridis. Next base: position 430,598,742 of record CM065591.1, read on the forward strand.
GTGACTTAAGGTTAAAAGCACTCATTTCATTATGCACTGTGTATCCCAAATGGTTGTATGGACAACAAGCAGTTAAGACTGGCAGTCTTAGCCTAATTTTCAGGGTGATGGGTTGGTCCTGCCCGCTGGCTTGTATGTGTTTAAGTTGACTAAAGTTAGAGGCAAGACCTGCATGTGTGAGCACCTGACAAGAAGGCCCAAAGAGAAGCATCATCCAGGAGACATGATTCATGAGACTGGAAAATCTCCCAGAGACTAGCCCTAAGGAAAAAAGAACAGACATTGATAGAAGGTTCAGAAGAATCAAGACTGTGCTGGATTCAGACAGTAAAGTGCTGCACGTTTATGGCAATAAGACTTTACTGCAGTGAAAAGGGTATATTGCTGGCCATCTGGATCTAAGATCTGCACCCTGCAAGTGGGAACTGCAGAAAGAGTTAACGAGAACTGAATTGCACGACTGTAGTTATTTGAGAATATTGCAACATGAACTTAGAGCGAGACTCAAGGAGGATTACTACCATCATTGCCACTGGCTATACACAACTATTGGGAGAAGCCTACTCTGTAACATACTCCAGAACTGTGCCTATTGCTGCCATATGAAGTACTACTCCCATTATTTATTCAGTAAAAAGATACTTGATTTATTGCAACCAAACAGACTTGGTCATTGACTCCATTAGCCTTCTACCGGCCCTGCACATGTCCTCTTGCCTTGTTCCCAATCACCACAAACATTTAACATCGAGGGCACCCAAGCCACAATCAGGCAGTAGCACCAATACCAGTGTGTGCGCCAAGGAAAAAAAGGGTGCACGCTCTACTAGAGCATGTGCAACCCAGGGAGCACTAGAGGGAGAGTGGCTTGCCCCCATGAAGGACTACAGCCATCCTCATCCGCCACCATTACTTTCTTCTTCTGGCCTCTGGCAAGCCGCCATGCCTCGCCTGCCGCCGGCAGCGTATCACGGTAAAAGCAGCAGTGGTTAACTTTAACTAGTCTTAGTGTCTGTATAGTGGAGTGTACCATTGTTCTGGTGACCCGTCAATGTCACATTGTTCTAGGATAAACTCTAAAATGTATTGTATATTACAATTATTGTTTGACCTAAGAAATGTTTAATTATGTTGAGAAAAGTGGGGCATAAAATGCAAGGTCATCAGAATAATAATGATTATAAGGGTAATGAGCATTTTCAGATCGATCAGACGCTATTAAAAAAAACATCAGTTTTTCAGATTTATTATAGGAGAGGAGCATTGAATATACAGTGCACAATCACAGGAATTCAAAGTATAAGGAAGGAGGCTCCATTCGGTCTACAGGTTGACATATGAACATCACATGCCGTAAAATATCATTATGGTTTAGCGCCAAGTCACTGCAGCAGGCGCTGCTATAGTTTTCTGCCAAAGAACAGCAAAAAATGTTTAATAAAATATTACAGCAATTCCAAAGCCAATGTTACTGGCTTCTGCTTTATATAATATGGGAATATATCGAACACAGGACCTAAAATTCAGCCACACTGGGCTTTCTGCAAAATGTGTATCCAAAGCTAGTAGCGTGTGAAAATCCAGATTTTAATGAAATACCCTGTCAACCCCAAATGATGTTTGTTCAGCCATGCAGATTTAATAATAGTCTGATTATCCTTTCAGTAAGAAAAGGATTTCTTGTTCAAAGACTGAGCCTCTCATTAACCCACTGACTGCCAACCCCAGATCACAATGATAGAGCCAAATAACAAGGCTACTGGAAATGACTGCTGGCCTTTTATCATAACGATTCACGCTGTGTAACACAGATCCATTATAGTGTTCTTGTATAATTATCACAGCGGATTAACTCATAAAGTGCTGAAGAGAAGATGGCACTGAGACTAGTACAAGTTTTGAAATATCTTATGTATTACATTTGCGGATGAGATTATAAAGATCAAGAGCTAGGTTAGGATGACATCCGTCATTGGTCATTTACTGCACTTTTTTATAGGACTAATCTGAATGGGTCATTGCTGTCTTTGGATATGATCTCATTAAAACGGTTTTCTGAGATTTTTTTTAACTGTGATGACTTATCCCCTGGATAGGTCATCAATATCTGATTGATGGGGGTCTGACACCCAACCTCCGCTGATCAGCTGTTTGAGAAGGGTGCTCACAGTAGAGACACGGTCTTCTTACAGCTTTCCCTAGGCCATGTGATGTCACGCTCATTGATCTTATGGCCTAGGTGCTGCTGGGGTTGAGCTGCAATATCAATAAAACCTGTGCTTGGTGAGCTGAGAGAAAACCGCTGCACTGCTGCTCAAATTGCTGATCAGCGGGGACCGGCTGTCAGACCATTACCAATCAGATGCTGATCATTTATCCAGAGGATAGGTCATCAGTTAAAAAATATCTGAAAACCTTTTAAGACTGACGTCACATGTGACTGATTAGCTGCGGATTTGTGGATGTGGATTTTCATGCAGCAAATCCGCAGCATTATACAGCACCAGCAAAGTGGGTGAGATTTTTAAGAATCCCAGCCTGATACTACATACAAAAACAACAAAGTAAATTGCCCTGGTAGTGCGGATGTGAAATTTGCAGCATGTTAATTTATGCGGTTTTTATTGCATTTATTGGTACATGTGGACTACGCTTAAAAGGTAGGCTTACTCCAAGCAGGATTACATTATTGGAGGACTCAAAAGGTAAAGGCTCTGGTGACTCCACCACATTGAGTATCTAGGGGACCTCCACAAAGCAGCCCACCCTGGACCAGTTTTGAGTATTTGTTCCACACCATTAAGCCTTGTGCATTATCTAATAAGCGATGTGGAGGTTGTGTATTAGGGGGATATCCAGTAATTAATATTGATGGCCTACACCCGAAACCCCTGCCGCTCAGCGGTTAGAAAAGGCCGTACATCAGTCACATGGCCTAGTTGCAGCTCAGCCCCATTGAAGCGAACATGGCTGAGCTGCAATATCAAGCACGGCTGCTATACTATGTATCGCATTGTGCTTGGAGAACTGCCAGGAGCCCAGTAACAGCTGATCGGTGGGGGTGCCGGGAATCGGACCCCCGTCAATCTGATAATGTAGACCTATCCTGAGTATAGGTCATTATCATCCATAACTGGATAAACTCTTTAATATTGAGGTATTTTTTGTTGTTGTGTGACTGCTTTATACATATGGGCACACATTACACAATGAATCTCTGAACTTTTTAGAATAAATTGCTTCTGTTCAACTGGCTGTAAGCTTAGTAATTAAGAATAATTAGCAATAACTGGCTCTGTGACTCTCTGGCAAGGCACACCTAGGCGTCCTATTTCATGACTGAATGAGGTACTCGCCCTTTCTTTTGTGTCTCTCTGTGTGTCAAAGAGTAAATAAATGAGAAGTCTGACTATAGGTAATATTTGACCATTAAAGGGGTTGTCCAGGATCGTAATACTGATGGTCTATCCTCAGGATAGGTCATCATCAATATCAGATTTTATGGGTCCGATACTCTGCATCCCATGAATCGGTTCTTTGGCGTCGGAACGACCCAGCTAATGAATAGAGCTGGTAGCTGCAGAGCTGTTCCTCTTCACTTCATTGGGAGCAGCTTCGCAGTTACCAGCTCTGTCCACTACACAATGGACTGGAGCTGTGTAGCTCCAGCGTCAACGTTTAATTCCGGAGCAACTCTAAAACAGCTGATTGTTGATAGTGCGGGTGTCGGACTTTTGCTGGTCTGATATTGATGACCAACCCTGTAGGTGGACCATGGATATTAAAATCCTGATGCCTTTTAACCATTTATTTACCTTGAATTTAAGTTTAAATTTAACTTTAAGTTCTAATGTAAAGTTCCAGTTCTGTAACCACTGCCGTTACATAACCTGCCCACGTGAATATATCTTTGGAACATACTACACCTTCTTGATATATGTCCACAGGTTAGGCATTAAACTAAGCGAACACAAATAGCAACATTTAGAGGAGAAAATGGGACATTTTTTAATATTATGGAATAGAAAAGTACCTCAACTTGTGGATACAGGATACCGGATACTTTAATAAAATTATATATTTTATATATGATTTTAATGTGTCAATTTTGTGTAAGGGTTATTAGTGAAGCAATATTGGTGAAGCCGCCATGCCTCGCTTGCCGCCGGCTGCGTATCTCAGTAGAAGCAGCAGTAGTTAACTTTAACTAGTCTTAGTGTCTGTATAGTGGAGTGTACCATTGTTCTGGTGACCCCTCAATGTCACATTGTTCTAGGATAAACTCTAAAATGTATTGTATATTACAATTATTGTTTGACCTAAGAAATGTTTAATTATGTTGAGAAAAGTGGGGCATAAAATGCAAGGTCATCAGAATAATAATGATTATAAGGGTACTGAGCATTTTCAGATCCATCAGACGCTATTAAAAAAAAACATCAGTTTTTCAGATTTATTATAGGAGAGGAGCATTGAATATACAGTGCACAATCACAGGAATTCACAGTATAAGGAAGGAGGCTCCATTCGGTCTACAGGTTGACATATGAACATCACATACCGTAAAATATCAGTATGGTTTAGCATTAAGTCACTGCAGCAGGCGCTGCTATAGTTTTCTGCCAAAGAACAGCAAAAAATGTTACAGCAATTCCAAAGCCAATGTTACTGGCTTTTGCTTTATATAATATGGGAATATATCGAACACAGAACCTAAAATTCAGCCACACTGGGCTTACTGCAAAATTAGAATGCTATTATGCATTTTGTTATTTCTATTCATTTTAAGTTCTAAAGTAAAGTTCCAGTTCTGTAACCACTGCCGTTACATAACCTGCCCACGTGAATATATATCTTTGGAACATACTACACCTTCTTGATATATGTCCACATGTTAGGCAATAAACCAAGCGAACACAAATAGCAACATTTAGAGGAGGAAATGGGACATTTTTGAATATTATGGAATAGAAAAGTACCTCAACTTGTGGATATAGGATACTGGATTTTCAGAGGTATATGCAGCCGCCTGTATGGCAGCACATACCCTCCAACACAAAGCCATGTGGACTATAAGTACCACCCATGAGGTGCTGCACATGTAAGATATTCTTGGAGATAGCTCCATAATATGATATGGAGCATGCCCCCCAAAAAAATTTTGTCTCTAAAAACAGATCCATCCAGATCTCATCAGAAGAGAGCAAAAAAAAAAATTCTGCTTTACTTTCATAGGATCCGTGGAAATATGTCTAAAACGGCTTTGAGAACATAGCTATATTGTACACTTTGCAAGGTAAGTTCTATCTACCAGTGTTAGGTTTTCACAGAAACGAGTGGTAATCTTGAATCAATTCTCTATTTAATCTTAGCCCCAACGGTAATGGCATGGCGTCAAGATCAATCGCTCAATGCCAGTCTAATGGTCTATTTTTAAAGTCTGTACTTTGGGCCTCAGACCACATCCACAGATGCCAGCGCTGGCCAACCATTTATGTCATTATGAATCTTAGCTGTATAGATTGCAGAAAATAACATTTAATTGATTCACTGCCCGTTAATTAAAGAAATTTTAAAACTCTGAACAGTCAGCAGTTCTGAAGGACACAGCTGCGCACCCATGACTGCAAATATTAAGTTACGTTGTGCTTGGCAGAAATTCAGATCTGCTATGAAAAATCCCTCCTCTCAGACTCCAGACTGCAGTAACATAGCCCTGAACTAGGATGGTAAGAAAAGGGGCAGGATGAGGAATTTCTAAGATGCATATATAACATAAGCAAATATTGTTCTGCTATCAAAGTCAAAGTTCACCTATAGAGTGGTAGCTAGGTACTTGTGACTCCCTGACTGATGGGACCAAAAGCTCCTCAGCCAAAAAAAACAAAACGCTACTGTTAGAAATTGCACATGGTAGGTAGGAGGCCCTATTACAGATTTTGCATTGGGGCCCAGAAACTATATGAAGTCTATGTGAAGGCAGTATGACCTCCTTTGGAAAACAATGAGAGGCACATTACACGCATCTGCCACCGACTTTTTGAGTTTTTGAATCAGTACCAAACTTACGGCATCGAAAAAATGGTTCCTTCAAATTGTATTGACCCATACTGTAACTTTGTATGATGATCTAAATCCTGTTAAAGGTACACTTCCATCATTTTTTTCCACATATTAACAGCCTGTATGTGTACATTCTATGTGTGTTTGCTCTATATGTATGTTTTTTTCTCTAAAAATGGGTGGATGATTTTCTGGTTATAATTTTTTGAAGTTACTCCATGTATTCTGCATGCTGCCCTGGCTCTTTAGCTTCATCTTGAACTGTTAGCATCGAAAACAGCCTCGCTTGACTTAGTCAGACCATTCACTTGGACCAGAGAGGGAAGAGGACTCAATTTAAACTGAAAAGGGTAATGCATGTCTGTGGGCAACTTTATCTAGACCTAGCAAGAGAACAATGAAGCGGTCATACTTTTATCCCAATTCTACACCCACTATTAATAATGAGTATTAGCCTTCAGATAACGTTTGTCTCTAACAGCAGCAGTAAACTAACAACTACAGCCTTCTAACATAGTTACATATTTAGTACGGTTGAAAAAAGACATAAGTCCATCAAGTTCAACCAAGGAATGGGTGGTGGTGTGAATTAAGGGAATGGGAGTGAGAACCAGACTTTGACACATTTACATAAGTGTTAATGTTATTTCATGGTAAGAATTAATCTAAGCCTTTTGTTTAATACTATCCACTGATGTGACCACCTCCTCGGGTAGACTATTTCACAGATTTACAGCTTTTATGGTGAAGAAGAAGCCTTGTCTCTTCTGGAGACTGAACTTTTCCTTCTCCAGATGCCTCCTGGACAAACTGGAGGCAGCCAGAAGGACCAGAGCAATGTGGAGCAGGTGAGTATGAATGTCTATTTCAGTGGGCAGGCTGCAGACACTTGCTAAAAAAAATCAATATTAACAGAAACCCCCTCTAATCTTTCCTCATAATTAAGACCCTCCGTGCCTCTTATCAGTTTAGTCGCTCCTTCTTTTTACTTTTTCCAGCTTCAGAGATGAAGAAAAGACAGCGGCAGTCAATGTCTTCAATGTAGTTTCAGAGTTTATTCACCAACTGTGCAACGTTTTGACTCCTGCAAGTCTTTTTCTATGCTTGAAAAAGACTTGCAGGAGTCTAAACTTCGCACAGTTGGGTAATAAACTCTGAAACTACATTGAAGACATTGAGTGCCGCGGTCTTTTCTTTATCTCATGGTCACCAGGGGCCCAGAAGGCTTGGACCTAACACTGGTGGCACTGCCACCTTTTGGATTAATCAAACAAGATTTGTGAGTAGTGCTGTCTTTCCTTGGATTTTTTCAGTTCCAGGGCATCCTTTCTTTGGACTGGTCTCCAAAACTAAACTGCATATTCCAGATGAGGCCGCACCAAAGCTTTGTAAAGTGGTAATATTACATCCCTGTCCCACAAGTTTTGATACATGACGGTATTCTGCTGGCCTTAGAAGCAGCTGATTGACATTGCATGCTGTTAATTAGTCTGTGATTTACAAGTACATCCAGATCCTTTTCTACAAGGGACTCTCCCAGTGTTATTCCCCCCAGGAAATATGATGCATGTAAATTATTTGTACCCAGACGCATAACTTTACATTTACTTTAACTTTACATTTACATTTGTAATTATAATTCACGGAAGGGCTGAAATAAATAGGGTAGACGTCCCTAATTAATAGGATTTACCGTAGCTGTGGAACGCTATAAAAAAAAAATAATCTTTATTCAAAAGTACTTAAAATTCATTGTGGGGATAGGTCAAAGAACAGAAGAAAAGGGTTGCAATCCCTATATTGTTGATACTCTTATCCAGTGGATTCTGAACACATAGATCATGGATCTGTATCAAGGGAGCGCACTTTTGTGAGTTGCCAAGTGCATTCCAGCTCCCAAGCAGGGATTTGTAACACCAAGTGGTGTGTCACTGCTATCACTACTGGTACATCAGTTGTAATCTGACAGGTATATACAAATAATCCCCATTTGTCAGAAAAAACAGCCTGGTAGCAGGACATTACCATTTAGGGTGATACAAGTGCTATATTGAATACATCAGGCATGTGAAGCGCCCATTATCCAGATTGATACAGGGTGCATTGGGCAGACGATATCTTGATGCCCGAACCAGCGATAGCAGCACTATATCACCCTAACTGCCTAGCAAGGGATTCTATCTCACACCTCACTACTCAGCGTCATACTCGACGTTTCTCTAATCATCAGGAGCACCAGCGCTTTGGTGGGTGTAGTATCGCTGCCACACTGATGGTGTGTGACAGCAGTCCGGCGCTAGGACGGCCATCCGCGCTGGTGCTCCTGATGATTAGAGAAACGCGTCGAGTATGACGCTGAGTAGTGAGGTGTGAGATAGAATCCCTTGCTAGGCAGTTAGGGTGATATAGTGCTGCTATCGCTGGTTCGGGCATCAAGATATCGTCTGCCCAAGGCACCCTGTATCAATCTGGATAATGGGCGTCTTTACATGCCTGATGTATTCAATATAGCACTTGTATCACCCTAAATGGTAATGTCCTGCTACCAGGCAGTTTTTTCTGACAAATAGGGATTATTTGTATATACCTGTCAGATTACAACTGATGTACCAGTAGTGATAGCAGTGACACACCACTTGGTGTTACAAATTCCTGCTTGGGAGCTGGAATGCACTTGGCAACTCACAAAAGTGCGCTCCCTTAATACAGATCCATGATCTATGTGTTCAGAATCCACTGGATAAGAGTATCAACAATATAGGGATTGCAACCCTTTTCTTCTGTTCTTTGACCTATCCCCACAATGAATTTTAAGTACTTTTGAATAAAGAATATTTTTTTTTTAAAGCGTTCCACAGCTACGGTGAATCCTACATTTACATTTGTCCAAAGACTAGGAGAGTCCAAGTCAGCTTGCAGTTTATGGACCTTTTTCATAGCTTGCTTACAGTGACATTACTGTTTTGGGGGAACCTACAAAAACGTCTCTATTTTTAACTGAGAAAGTGTAACAATTGGCTATTGTTCAAGACTTCTAATGTCATGATGCTTAGTGTTATTTTCTTAATTTTCTTTGTAAAAGCCGTAAAGCTTAATAAAAGTAAAGTTTAAACTAAAGCCGTAAAAATCACTTTTATCTGTGATATAGTTATGTGAGCACAGCAGCTCCGTGAAACAGCTGATCAGTGGGGATGGTGGGACTTAGACCCCCGCTGATGTGATAATGATGACCTATACTGAGGATTGGTCATCATTATCATTTCCCTGAAAAACCCTATAATGCTGGATGTAAAGAAGTGATTCTAATGAAAAGAAAGTGTTTTCTGCATTGTGCCCATAATAAACAATTATCAAAAGTTTTCTCAATGATTTTCCATAAATCTTGGCTGCTTTTTGACTGCAGAGAAGACAAACCGAGCCATTATAAGTCAATGGAATCAGGATCCATTGGGGTCCATTCTACAATGGATAAGTTTAAGATTTGTCCACACTTTTAGGCCTCTTTCACACGGGCGTCCCAGATTTGCTCCAAATGCATCCCGGGTGCTTTTCGGGAAACCCGCTTCAGTGTGCACGCAATTTCAGTCAGTTTTGACTGCGATTGTGTTGCATTGTTCAGGTTTTTCTGCGTAAGTGCAATGCATTTTGCACGCGAGTGATAAAAAACTTAATGTGGTACCAAGACCCGAACTTCTTCACTGAAGTTTGGGTTTGGGTTCAGTGTTGTGTAGATTTTATTATTTTCCCATATAACATGGTTATAAAGGAAAATAGTAGCATTCTTAATACAGAATGCTTACTGAAATGTGACTTGAGGGGTTAAAAAATAAAAAAAATTAACTCACCTCATCCACTTGATCGCGCAGCCAGCATCGTCTTCTTTCTTCTTCTTTCAGGAGCTGCAAAAGGACCTTCGTATAGATAAATTGTGCTCACCACGTAGTGAGCGTGGGAACGTCAGCGCTGGTCCTGCTGAATGAAGATAGAAGGATTCTTCTATCTTCATTCAGCAGGACCTGCACTGACATCACCATGCTCATCACGTGGTGAGCGCAATTGCGTCATCAAAGGTCCTTTTGCAGGTCTTGAAAGAAGAAGAAAGAAGACGATGCAAGCTGCACAATCAAGTGGATGAGGTGAGTTGATCTTTTTATTTTTTAACTCTTCAAGTCACATTTTAGTAAGCATTCTGTATTAAGAATGCTATTATTTTCCTTTATAACCATTTTATAAGGGAAAATAATACAGTAAATTGACTTTATTCAATTTACTAACATTATCTCCTAGCAACCATGCGTGAAAATGGCATTGCATCTGCACTTGCTTGCGGATGCTATGCGATTTTCACGCAGCCCCATTAATTTCTATGGGTGATGCGTGAAAATCACCGCTCATCAGCACAGCCCTATTGAAGTGAATGGATCCGGATTCAGTGCGGGTGCAATGCGTTCACGTCACGCATTGCACCCACGCGGAATACTCGCCCGTGTGAAAGGGGTCTTATTGTTGCATCTGGCAGGCAACATTGACCCAACCAAATTTATTACCTAGGGCACAAGAATTTTTTTTCAGGATATCCAGGAAACCCAACAAAGATTACTTGTTCTGTCTGTATCTAAAGATGAAATTTCCAACTGTGCCATACAGTGGCACAGTGGCTTCTTTATGGCTCTAGCTTACGTGGCTGTATACACTGGGGTCATTTATTAAGACTGACATTTTCTACACCTCCTAATATGGTGTAGGGGATGCACTTAATTTATGACAAGGTGCATGTATCGTCATGAATTTAGAATATCCTTTGGCAATCCGTGCGCCTAGAATGAGATCTACATCAGCACGTCATCATTTATGCTACAAATCTGCCAAGAGTGGCATAAAGATGCCATTTGCACAATACTTTTTGTGCAACTGGCATCTAAAAAGTCTCATACCCAAGGTTTGCAATTTTTAAATGCCTTTTTTTGGCACAGGGGCATGATAAATGGTCCCTGTTATCTACTTAAATCAACCCAAAATTTTACATTGAGTCTGAAATTGATTATACAAGTGAAAAATCATCCACTTACTGAAACTGAAGAATCTTGCATGTATCTCATAGTTTCCAGTTTCCCGGATAATGTCCAATATTATGGTAAAATTTCATACATAACCTAGAATTTATTTGCAGATACTTGACAATAATCTACAATACATTGGCCCAGTATTACTAATGTGTCTGTGCTTAGAATCTCTGTAAAAACTGGAGCAATTTGAAGCAAGTAGGGTTTCTATAATTTTTTATGACTTGCTTGAAAGAGGAGGGGTTTAGTGGTAAGGGGTGTGGACCCAGACAAGAGGGGCATGGCCTAAGATGCACTACTTTAAGCTAAAATTGTGCCCAAATTTTGGCGTAAAATTTTGTCTGATAGTAAGCCAACCAATAGTTGGTATAAAGCTAGACAAGAGTGTGCATCTCTGCACCAGAATTATCATTCAGTCTGAGTCACTGTGATAAATCTGTTTCTTCTGAAGAGCTGAAGGTGTTTGGGTGAATATATAAGATCTTATCGCTTTAGTTACACATATTTATGATAATTCCTGGATATGTCAAAAGGTTCTGTTCAATTGAGGCAATAGGAGCCAATGTAGGTCAGTGGACAAATAGCTATTCACGTAGTTGAACCATAATATAGAATTAATTATTACCACACCCATAGTATATGATAATAGGCAGTTTCTCCATGAGAACAGCTAATTATAAGGTTGTATCACATGCATGACAGATTCCGGAGAGCAGGCAATGGATGTTTTATCATATACATTGCCAGTCTTTATAGCATACACAACTCAAGATATTATATTTAGTCCTTCTTTCTTATGGCTTTATAGATGAGCTCCAGAGTATCTATATTCAAAGGTTTGGCACTTGGATCTCAGAGAGGTTCATGAAGGAAGTGTATTCTTGTTTACTGTAGTATTAAATGCTATCATTGGAAATATCAAGCATTGTGAGTATGACTGAGACATCAGATCAACATGTTTCTATTCTAATTATCATTTCTAAAAGCACTGTTGATGCCAGTAGTTCATAATGAATAAGGGCACATTCACATGCTCAAGATTTATTCCAGAAACTTCTTGAACTGTCCCTTTCCTCTGAATTGGACATGCAGAAATCCATGTGCTTGCCCCAAAACAACCCCATTCAGATGAAAGGTATGATCACATGTGGCAGATGTGTGGGTGAGCATAGATTTCTGCAAGCCCCATTCAAAAGAATGGAATGGGTGCAACAAATGCGCTGTATGTGAATGCAGCAGAACAGAAGGGACTTCCACTGGTGGAAATTTATGCAAAAAAATTTGCAGGGTGAGAACTGTGAAGCAGCACAGGTGCCCAGTAGGTAAGGGAGGCCACTGCAAACTTTAGAGTATGTTGACACATTTTAGATATGCTGTAGATTTTCTTCCTCAGAATTTTGAGTGTATTACAACACTAGCACAGTGGATGAGTGTTTACAAAATTTAATTCGCATGCTACATAAAAATCCCAGCGGAAATTTCCCTGTCGTGCAGATTCTCAATGTGTGACCCTTAGGCTGGTATCGACCTTCTTCCATTTTCCTGGGGCACCTATGGGTAGAGGGAACCCTAGTCCCATGGGCACTGGACCCACATACATGGGCTGATCTTTAGAGCAATGATCAGGAATGAACTGTTCATTCCCGATCATTGCCCACTTATGTGAGCTGCATTTATATGCAGCAATTATTCCCTGTGTATAAGGGTTGAACGATCAATTTTCCAGAGGAACCTGTGGGTAGAGAGAACCCTGGTCCCATGGGCATTGGACCCACATACATGGGCTGATCTTTAGAGCAATGATCAGGAATTAACTGTTCATTCCCGATCATTGCCCACTCATGTGAGCTGCATTTATATGCAGCAATTATTCCCTCTGTGTAAGGGTTGAACGATCACTTTTTCCAGAGGAACCTGTGGGTAGAGAGAACCCTGGTCCCATGGGTACTGGACCCACATACATGGGCTGATCTTTAGAGCAATGATCAGGAATAAACTGTTCATTCCCGATCATTGCCCACTCATGTGAGCTGCATTTATATGCAGCAATTATTCCCTTTCTATAAGGGTTGAATGATCACTTTTTCCAGAGGAACCTGTGGGTAGAGGGAACCCTGGTCCCATGGGCACTGGACCCACATACATGGGCTGATCTTTAGAGAAATGATCAGGAATGAACTGTTCATTCCCGAACATTGCCCACTTATGTGAGCTGCATTTATATGCAGCAATTATTCCCTCTGTATAAGGGTTGAACGATCACTTTTTCCAGAGGAACCTGTGGGTAGAGGGAACCCTGGTCCCATGGGCACTGGACCCACATACATGGGCTGATCTTTAGAGCAATGATCAGGAATGAACTGTTCATTCCCGATCATTGCCCACTTATGTGAGCTGCATTTATATGCAGCAATTATTCCCTCGGTATAAGGGTTGAACGATCACTTTTTCCAGAGGAACCTGTGGGTAGAGAGAACCCTGATCCCATGGGCACTGGAAATTGTACCAGTCTAAGGGTGTACATACATGAGCTACATGATCACCCAACAAATGAGAGTTTTGTTCATTTGTCGGGTAAATTGCGGAACCTTTTTATGAGGAATAAAGGTTTAGGAATGTTCTTTCCAATGTAAATAGACTTTTGGTCCATATTTCCACAGATCCTATGGCAGCTCCTGGGGCTGTCCTTATGACTACATATGCTCTTGTGTATTATATCACATGAATAGGGACACCAAATATGATTGAACCAATTAAATTGGATGAGTACATATAGGTTGTATTAGGTCAGTGAAATATAATAAATTATCATGAATGCTTGTCGTGAGAAGAAGCTTTACCCAACGCTTGCAGCACTTTTTTTAGGACATTTTGATGAGCCTGTCCAAAAATGCTGACACCCAACAGAAAAATACCATGGCATAAACTAAAAATGGGGTCAGATTACTTTTAATGCACGTGTCCAGTAAATGTTACTGAAGAAGGTAAAAGACACAGTCAGTGGCTCCATTTCTCATTCACCCGTAATCCCCCCTCCCCCGCCCATCCTGTCTCTTTCTGTTTAGGTCTGAAGGGATTTAGGTCAATGCTCAGCAAATTTGCAACAGTGGAGGAATACAGCAGGGAAGGCTCAGGGTGGATGAGGAGAAATATCGGAGGAGAGCTTAGTTAAATTACCTTAACCATCATGTGAATACTGTTTACAATGCCATTAATTAATTCTCATTAGGAACCGTGCCCATGTTTCCATATAGGTCACCTGTGCAGAATAATTCTAGCGGTGGGCATAGTACATAGTGAAAAACCAAAAATCACTTCCTAACAAGTGAATTATTAGAACCTCATTACCTTCAAATGCTCATTAAGCAACATAAATATGCATACATGCATTACTGTATGAAGAGGAAACAATGGTCCATTTTCTTGTATGCAAAAATGCTTATGTGGTAAATTTATAATTAAATGTTATTCCCCAGAATATGATTATTTAGCAATGGACTACAGATAATGGCATTGTGTAGGAGCTTATTTCACTACATGAATTGGATTATCTCAGTAGGGATAGAACATGCCACTGATAGGTAGTGGAATGACTGTCGTGAGCTAAGGCGAATTGCTACAATAACGTGGCAGTGGCGCTAAAATTGGCGCTACTCTGTCTGCTATCACTTTTTTCGAAGGCAGCGAGATCGGCCATCGCTGTAGTGGACCAACAGTCGACCAATAGGGGTCAAAATGGCTCTTAGCTTTCTTACTTCATTCTAGTGGTTGCAAGAGGTCACCGCAGTCAGACATTCATTGATCCAACATTTATGCCCAGGGGCGGACTGAGAACTTAAAGTGGGCAGTGGCCCTGTAAAAAATACTAAAAGGGGCCATGTTTTGTAGTTGGGTCCAAATTGATGGAAGGCAGGACCAGCAATACCATATTGTGGCACATTATACCACCCCAACAGAGCCAAATGTCACAATCCATCACAAAATACTGCCCCAGCAGCACAAAATATATCCCCAAAAACTTCCACTGGCCGGCAGTGAGGAAGGCCTAGGCAGCCCCCTTGGCCAAAATTCCGGAACGCTTGCCGGAATGCTGGATCTGTCATTATTTTCCATTGAAATGCATTAGTGCCGGCACCAAGTGTTCCGGATCCGTTTTTCCGGATGACACCGGAGAGACACATCTGGTGTTTCAATGCATTTGTTATACGGATCCGCATCTGGATCCGTCTACAAATGCTTTCTATTTGCACACGGATTTCCGGATCTCACAACGCAAGTGTGAAAGTGCCCTAAGGAACTATGATTGAATATATGAAGTAAAATCATAAACGTTAACTTACTGCTATCCCTTCAAATCTCACAACAAAGGAAAACTTTGAGGATTCAATCTCAAATCCTAAAATGTTTCATCATTCATGTCTTCATGTATCATTTTAGGTTTACTGCTGTACAAATATAGGTCATGAGTGACGTACTAGATGTTCTGCTCTGGATGCATAAAGTGGATTAAAGTCTGCATTGATACCACAGCAATATGTCACAGCAGATGCCTCTAAAGGTCCAAAGTAGTGGAATATCAAAATAATGTTCAGTGATGACACAAAACACTCAGTACTCAGCAAGTTGTGTTAAAAAGTGTAGAAAATTAAATATTATGGAGATCATTTACTAAAGACTGGCGTTTCACATGCGAGCCTTAGTAAAAACCGCAACTAGTTTAAGAGGTGCAGGACTTTTAAAGGGGTTGCTCACACAAATCATATTCTACCTTTTTCTAAAGTTGATCAAAATGGACAATTTCAACCAAAACAAATGTTCGTTGGCTGAAATTTAACAACAAACAATCGTTTTAGCCGACTGGTGAAAGACCATTATAGTCCGAAAAGAAGTCGGCCGTGTTTAATATTGTCGTCCAACAGTTAGATTTTGTTCTTTGAAAGAACATTCCCAGAAAGATATTGTCTGGTTTCATTGAATATGTATGGGCAGTTTGAACAACTCTAACCGCCAACCAACATTTATCTGCTGTGTATGGCCTCCTTTATTAAGTTTGTTGCGTCTTCTGCTGTCTATGCACCAGAACAGATATCTACTCCAGCCAGGAGCTCCAGTAGATTTCTGGTGTAGTATGAGGCTAACATGTAGTTAATTGATTTGGGCGATGAAGGTCCTGTCCATGGCGAAGGTAATAGAAAAAGCTAAAAAGTAGCAAATGTTGCCACAAACCAGCATTTGAAAAATGTGTGACTTTTCAATGCCAGAACACTGGCATAGAGGTATAATAAAAGACCCCTATATGATTATATCAAACGAAGAGAGACAAAGAGCAACATGCAACGGTATTAGAAAATTATCAAAAAGATTTTATTGGTCATGTATTAAAAATTACAAATCATAGGAGGAGGTGACAGGAGAACACAGACGCCACCCTAGACCCTATAGCGAGATATACAAAATATATCTAGCATCGCTGGAATGATATTGTATTGTCCGGACGAAGGTTCGCCGAAACGCGCATCGGGGTTGACGCCATCCTGGTCCCTCACTTCTATTTACTTATTGGTGAGTACCCCTTGGGTTCTGTTTTAGCACTGCTGATGTCATTTTCTTTTGCCTTACACCATCCGCATTGCCTATGTATAAAGACACTTGTATTCACTATGGCTCTTTTTTTGCGGGTTTTTGAAGGCTGCAGCTAGGCCTAGACATACTATACTTATTATACAATAGCGTAGCGATTGGCTTTCTTTTACAATATCATTCCAGCGGTGCTAGATATATTTTGTATATCTCGCTATAGGGTCCAGGGTGGCGTCTGTGTTCTCCTGTCACCTCCTTCTATGATTTGTAATTTTTAATACATGACCAATAAAATCTTTTTGATAATTTTCTAATACTGTTGCATGTTGCTCTTTGTCTCTCTTCGTTTGATGTGGTTGTTGCAGAGTATATGCAGATATATTACAGGCATCTCAACAATAGAGGCCCCACCATTGAGTGTACAATTTGTAGACAGGGCATGAGATACCTCCGGTGTCTTTTCTTGTTCCCTATATGATTATGCAGGGCATGATCAGTAAGGGCATGCACACTAACTTTTTTCCGTTTCTATTCACTTCAATGGATCCGCATAAAAAACGCAATATACTACTTGTGCATTCCGTTTCCATATGTCTGCATGGTCATTATGTAAAAAAAATAGAACATGTCGTATTATAGTCCATATTGCGTACAAGGATAGGACTGAGACAGATGAGACAGCACTCCAATTTTCGTATGCTGGGTGATTTTATTGATTTAGCCAGACATGGTGGTGCAATTCAATAACACAACGTTTTGGGCAGCATTAATGTCCTTCATCAGGCAATAGTGAGTACACACATTAGGGCAGGAAGCCGGCTGAATAGCCACTGAGTTATTCAATAAAATGTATCTGTATAGCGCCACCTGCTGATTGTTCCTTTCCCTAATTCTTTGACCTGCTCACTGAGAAGGCCGCACATGCTCAGTTTCATTCTTCATCTGCCTCCTGAGCTGTGATAGGGAGAGCGTGGACATGCCCCCTGAGCTGTGATAGGGAAAGCATGGACACGCCCCCTTACCTACAGCAGAAAAGACACTTCCCTTGGGCTTTCAGCTTAATATAAATCTAGCAGAGCAATGAATGGGGAGATCTCTGGATCCATATGAGATACAGGGTTGGTTCTAGCTTTATTGGAAAGAGGTTGTCATTTATAGTGATGTCGCGAACATAAAATTTTCCGTTCGCGAACGGCGAACACTAACTTCCGCAAATGTTTGCGAACGGGCGAACCGGGCGAACCGCCATAGACTTCAATAGGCAGGCGAATTTTAAAACCCACAGGGACTCTTTCTGGCCACAATAGTGATGGAAAAGTTGTTTCAAGGGGACTAACACCTGGACTGTGGCATGCCGGAGGGGGATCCATGGCAAAACTTCCATGGAAAATTACGTAGTGGACGCAGAGTTTTTGAACAACGTGGTTTAAAACATCTAGTGTGTGTATACGATTAGGTATGATGTTGTATCGATCAGGGTTACGGGGTTGTATCGATAAGGGTTACGCCCGCTTCACAGACATTGACAGACTAAACTCCCCTTTTAATGCACCGCAAACAACCGCAAACAGTTCATTTGCACAACCGCAAACTCCCCATTTGCACAAGGTTGGATACCAAGCTAGCCATGTCCCGGTCATGTCATTGAAGGTTTCTTCCTCCACCCAGCCACGTACAACACCAAGGGTCCCCGAAAGGTGAATTGAATTGATTTTTTTAAACGGGGAGATAGTTAAAAAAATGCTGGCTCCCTCCCCTTTGTTTTTATCCACGGTGACTGCGTCTGCGCCGTGTAATTTACTGTCACACCCGATATGGGGGCCAATCTGAGGGCCATTTATTGAATTGATTTTTCGAACGTAGAGATGGTTAGGCCCCTTTCACATCAGCGTTTTTGCTTTCCGTCCTAGAGTTCCGTCCTCGGGGCTCTAGGACGGAAAGATACTGATCAGGATTATCCTAATGCATCCTGAATGGAGAGAAATCCGTTCAGGATGCATCAGGATGTCTTCCGTTCAGTATGTGAACGTTTTTTGGACGTTGACATAAGCGCAGCATGCTGCGGATTTGTCTCCATCCAAAAATCCGGAAGACATGCCGTAACGCCGGATCCGGAATTAATGCCCATTGAAGTGCATTAATCCGGATCCGGCCTTAAGCTAAACGTCATTTCGGCGCATCGCCGGATCCAACGTTTAGCTTTTTCTCAATTGTGACCATGGCAGCCAGGACGCTAAAGTCCTGGTTGCCATGGTAAAATGTAGTGGGGAGCGGGGGAGCAGTATGCTTACCATCCGTGCGGCTCCCGGGGCGCTCCAGAGTGACGTCAGGGCGCCCCACACGCATGGTTCACGTGATCGCATGGATCACGTGATCCATGGGCATGGGGCGCTCTGACGCCATTCAGGAGTGCCCCGGGAGCCACACAGATGGTAAGTATACCACTCCCCCGCTCCCCGCTCCTACTATGGCAACCAGGACTTTAATAGCGTCCTGGCTGCCATAGTAACCTGAAAGCATTTCGAAGACTGATCAGGATCCTGATCAGTCTTCTAATGCTTTCAGGCGACTTGCGTTCTGATGGATCCAGCGGGACCGAAGTGTCCGCCTGATCCTCAGAACGCAAGTGTGAAAGAGGCCTTAAAAAAACGCTGGCTCCCTCCTTTTTGTTTTAATCCACGGTCACTGCGTCTGCGCTGAGCAATTTACTGTCACACCCCATATGAGTGGTATTTTCTGTAGTACTATTCTCATCAGTTTAATCCCTGTTACATCCCATATCAGGGATTGCCTTTTGTGAAAAAAAAATTACTACTGTCTAAAAATTAAATGCCTTATTTATCGGCAAGCTACTGTGCCACCCGGTATCAGTGGTTGGCACTGACAGTGGGCACACTACAGTCAGTGGAAGTGGGCCTGACACACACTGGCAGCACTCAAGCAACTGAATTTAGACTACTGTCTAAAAATTAAATGCCTTATTTATCGGCAAGCTACTGTGCCACCTGGTATCAGTGGTTGGCACTGGCAGTGGGCACACTACAGTATGTGGAAGTGGGCCTGAAACACACTGGCAGCAGGCAAGCAACTGAAATTACACTAAAGTGTAAAAATTAAATGCCTTTTTTTGATGCAAAGTCCTGTGCCACACGGTATGACGGGTGGGCACTGGCAGTGGGCACACTACAGTCAGTGGAAGTCGGCCTGACACACACTAGCAGGCAAGCAACTGAAATTACACTAAGGAGTAAAAATTAAATGTCTTTTTTTATGCAAAGTCCTGTGCCACACGGTATGACAGTGGTTGGCACTGGCAGTGGGCACACTACAGTCAGTGGAAGTCGGCCTGACACACACTAGCAGGCAAGCAACTGAAATTACACTAAAGTGTAAAAATGAAATGCCTTTTTTTGATGCAAAGTCCTGTGCCACACGGTATGACAGGGGTGGGCACTGGCAGTGGGCACACTACAGTCTGTGGAAGTCGGCCTGACACACACTAGCAGGCAAGCAACTGAAATTACACTAAAGTGTAAAAATTAAATGCCTTTTTTTGATGCAAAGTCCTGTGCCACACGGGATGACAGGGGTGGGCACTGGCAGTGGGCACACTACAGTCAGTGGAAGTCGGCCTGACACACACTAGCAGCAGGCAAGCAACTGAAATTACACTAAAGTGTAAAAATTAAATGCCTTTTTTTGATGCAAAGTCCTGTGCCACACGGGATGACAGGGGTAGGCACTGGCAGTGGGCACACTACAGTCTGTGGGCCTGCAGCTCCTCACACACAGGCAGGCCAGGCAACTGCAATATATATATGGAGAGAGAAAAAAAAGCAGACTAATGTTGCAGCCCTAAAAAGGGCTTTTTGGGGTGCTGTCAGGACGCTGTCCTTACAGCAGAGATCAGATGAGTCTTTCAGGACTGGAGTGGACACTGAATTCACTAGCCTAGCTATCGATTTCCCTATTAAATCAGCAGCAACTACACTCTCCCTCCTCTCACTAAGACTGCAGCTTCCAAATGAATCTAAAATGGATGCTGTCAGGAGATGGGAGTGTCTGGGAGGAAGGGGGCTGATTGGCTGGAATGTGTCTGCTGACTGTGAGGTACAGGGTCAAAGTTTGCTCAATGATGATGTATAGGGGGCGGACCGAACATTGCATGTGTTCGCCTGCTGCGGCGAACAAGCTATGTTCGCCGGGAACTGTTCGCCGGCGGATAGTTCGGGCCATCTCTAGTCATTTACTATATAATATCTGATCAAAAAAAGAATAGAATGAGAATGATGAAGTGGACTATTACTCAACAGTGTACTCCTAGTTATCCTGAAAACTGATCTGCATACAGCCGTAAACACCAGGAGAAAAACAAGATCTAAGATATCACTACTACTCATCAGGACGAAATTTTGGCATCCAGTTAGGCACCATCAGCATAGTATGACATCTAGTGTTGAGCGCGAATATTCGAAAAGCGAATTTTTTTAGCGAATATCGGCACTTCGCTAATTCGCGAATATTTCGAATATAGCGCTATAAATTCGCTATTTCGAATATTCGTTTTTTTTTTTTTTTTTTTTTAGTTATATTTTTTTCTTTCCCACTTCCCAAAAGTAGTTCTTACCTGTCATGAGGATTCCTGGCTTCCTGGCTGCTCCAGTCAGTGCCCGTTGCCGCTTCTGCCGACTTCCGTGCTCATGGAGCGTCCCCTTCCATGGGAAAATCTCTATATACTAAAATGTACTGTCGGATTTGAGGAATTACGTTGAAATCGCAATGCGATTAATTCAAGTTATATTAATCGCATTGCGATTACAACTTAGCACTGCTATCTTACATAGGCTAGAATTAACGAATATGGAATATATAGCTATGCACTAGCAGTGCTAAGTTGAAATCGCAATGCGAATACTTTAAGTTAAATTAATCGCATTGCGATTTCAACTTAGCACTGCTGCTATATTCCATATTCGTTAACTTCGTTAATTCTAGCAAGCTGACCCATTATAAACCCAGCTCTAAGTTGAAATCGCAATGCGATTAATATAACTTGAATTAATCGCATTGCGATTTCAACGTAATTCCTCAAATCCGACAGTACATTTTAGTATATGGAGACGTTCCCATGGTGATGGGGACGCTCCATGAGCACAGAAGTTATGGTTGGCTTGGTAGAATTAGCGAGGATGACGAATATGACAATGTATTCGTCATATTCCTCAAAGCAAGATAACGAGTATTCTACATCTTCGTTTTAGCAACCTATTCGTCAACCTCGCTAATTCTAGCAATCAAATAGGAAGGTTGACTTACCAGACAGCTGTGTTAAATTCGCTATGCGATTTTTTTTTTTTAATAAATAGAATACTTATAATAATATTATCATATCAAGTAATATAATTATTGTATTAAAAAAAAATCGCATAGCTAATTTAACACAGTTGTCTCTATAGTCAACCTTCCTATTTGATTGCTAGAATTAGCGAGGTTGACGAATAGGTTGCTAAAACGAAGATGTAGAATACTTCGTTATCTTCGTTTTGAGGAATATGACGAATACATTCGTCATATTCGTCATCCTCGCTAATTCTAGATATGAAACCAATAGGAAAGTAGCCTTAAGTACAAATCGCAATATGCGATTATTTAAATCGCATGTTAATCGCGATAACTAGAAAAAATGACGAATATTCGATTTCGACGAATACGAAACGAATATTCATTCGAATATTCGCGAATTTCGTCGAAATCGAATATGGCACCTGCCGCTCATCACTAATGACATCTACTTTTTGTATATATCAGCATATTTTACCCCCAAGTCACATCCCATATCCCTCATTTAATATTGCTCAATTTATTTAGGTCAGTTCTATCGCTTGAAATCATATGTGCATCATCATCTAGAGGTCCTGTATGCGTTTTCTTACCCAAACCCATGACCAATACATTTGTTAAGCGTCCTTTGATATTTTTTACCATTAGAAAAACCTTTCATTTCCAGCTAAGAACAGTTTGCTGTGTCTGATCTTTCTGTTCTGTATCCTGAGTTGCTGTCACCTGTTCTTGCTCGTCACTAAATAATGAAGGGAATAATTTTTGTGGCAATATAATAATAGCCCTCGTTCATGTCATATTGGGACGTCTGCGGTTCATCGCGCCAGTTACTTGTTAGCGGCAGAGCAGCCTTCATTAACATCTTGTTTCAAAGTTAACACCTAGGAAATAAGCAATTGTATTTTCATCCCACTTGGTTAAAAAGATTTACAGTAAGATTTTTTTAATTTTTATTGCATTTTGTATGCATGGGGTGTGCACGTGAGAAGTCAATCTTTAAATAATGTGAAGCCGGCCTCTTATGCTGCAGAAAGTTTTTTTAGCTTTGTCATTGATGTGGACAGAGCAGAATATCTCAAAAGAACAGACCGTCAAAACAAGATGAATAGGAGCCTTATGTAGAATGCTATGTGCCCCATGCCTGTCCATCATCTCTTTGCATTTAGTATGGACTGGAGCCAGTTCTCAACCTCCCTATCATCTTCCCTGCCATGGCTTTGTGCATATTCACTTCCTCACTCACCCCCTCCATCGTCTACTCTTATTCTGTCATCTCCGTTATTGTGTTTTCAGCTATTTTTAGCATTATAACTGCAGAAGAGGTAATCCTATATACAGACTCTATATAATGTATACAATTTCCTATACACATGCAGGAAACCTATACTGTATAGATATTATTTGCTGTTGTTTTTGGAGTAGAACTTGTAACATTTTGCTAGAGATGTGTAAATCAGTTCTAAAATTCAACCCGAATTTTTCAAAAAGTTCCCTGAATTTTGTGTGATTAAAAATCAAGAGAAAGGAAGGAAGGAATGGAGAGGGAGAGAGAGACTTTTCTAGAAAAATTGACCACTTTTGATTTCGGTTGAATTTCTTTGAATCCGATTCAAATCGGAGGACCGATTCGGCCAAAATGAATTTTTAGAAAGGAGGAACAGCCTGCCGGAGTAGACAGATAAAGCCTTTTCCCGCTGGAGACCTTTGACTATAAAGGGACCTGCTGGGGATATGGCCTGTTTCCAACATTAGTGCCAAGATTCGGCTTGAAAAAAAAACTGAAACAGGCTGGATCCCCACTGGGTCTCATTATAGTCAATGGGCTCCGGCGGTGCTCAAGCCCTTTCCGACTATGATCGTTGTAACGCTAGTGTGAAACTAGCCTTACTGCACAGAACTGTAAGAATGCATTCACATGCAATGCAACTTTCTGCCATAGCCTAGGCATGTGGATTTAGATTTAAATTGCGTAGGTGTACCTTAAAGGAATTTTATACGGTACTAATGTACAAATATACTTAAAGGGGTTCAAGGGAATAGGATGTAGCCATCCCATTGAAGTGAATGGGATGGCAGAGTTGTAATTACACCTGCTCTCTGCTGCAATGTTGGTGGCAGGAAGGTAAACAGGAAAGAAATACAAAAATTCCAAAACTGCATCAGGAAACCTGACCATGTGACCAAACCTTCAGGTTCCCTTATCCTTGTAGCACAGAAAATCTCATTTATACCGTTTGCCCATACCATGTTTTATGGTTCTGGTGTCTGTTGAGAGGAGAAGATTTGTGTAGGTCCATACCACTCAGGCCTGGGTAAGGGTCTGTGTTGGGCTCCCCTCATCTCTATAGGTACCATAACAGCTAGTTGACTCTATGATACGTGCACTTTATGTATCAAGTTTGATATTTGTTGTCACAGTTCATCTGCCCAGTCATAATAGCATTCAAGGGCAGGTTCTCTGGATTAATGTCCAGAGAAAATAATGCCACGGATCCAATATACTGTAAAATTCATGTTAGCTATTCAATAACTTCCAAAAAATTCCTTCTTTAAATTTCCAAATATGTGCTTCTAAAAATCTGATAAACTCAAGTTAACTTGAAATAATGACATTCAATTTGTATCAGTCTTTTGCTCCTCTGAAATGTCAACTATGGCATTTTAGTTGCGGTATTTGGAGTTCATTACATTTATTTTTAACTGAACTTTAATATCTTTGCCATCATATTCTCTTTGATTATCCACCATACAAGTTCACGTCTTTTTCTGCACCTGACTATTAAAAGGCACCAATTCCAGACAGCAGCAATTTACTGATTCTGTAACCTTAGCCCCAAATAAAAGTCCGTAATGGAGAACTTCAGAATGCTTAGGAATGCATGATGAAATTTTAATGGAGGGGCCTGCATATCAAAACCAGGAAGAGGTATTGTATAATGTTTTTGTAACTGTGGAAGACGAGGGAAGGGGGAGGGGGGGGGCAGAATTGTTTCTATACTTTACCCTTTTTAACAGTGACATCGGTATAGATGGCAGCGGAACAGATGATGCATATGGCCATTAGGGTTGCCAAACAGAATTTTTCTTTTTTCTGGACAACTTCTCTCAAAATCACAAACAGCCAACTATTTTTATGGACAAATTGGAAAACCATAATAACTGATAACGATTATAGGTAATACATGTCTATAGCTCAATATACTGATAAGACCTCATCATCAACATTTACTGTGAGCTGTAAAGTGATGATCATTACCACCAAAATAATCTAGCCATGTCCAACCAGCCTCAAAAAAAATCACAGACACATCTATTTTGTTTCATAGACATAGGAAAAAAGTTGCCTATTTTTATGGACTGTCCTAAAATTTTTGAACGGTTGGCAACCCTGATGGCCATATTATTGATCTGTCTTGTATAGGTGTATAATATGGCGTCCATAGACTGCCATGTGCCAATTCTGTACATCCAATTTTTCAAAGAGGCACTCAAATGTCTTTTTCTCATAGAATCATTTGGAGACCCTGGCCTAAATTTACTAATTTGTCTGTGTCAATGTGGCACGAATAGGGTTTCTTAAACTTTTTCCAACTCACCCCAAAAGGGGGCCTTGCTTAGTTGGGGTTGGCTGCCTTTATACGAAAGTTACATGGCTAAAGATCCAGCATTGTGTGACGCAATTGCGTAATAGTAAGACAAGCAATAGTCGGTACAAAAATGTCTATCCCGGCAACATATTTCTCATACAGCCCGAGACCCTGTTATAAATCTGGTGTAGGTCTAGAAAGCACGTCTAAGGGTACTTTTACACTAGTGTTTTGGATTCTGTTTGTGAGATCCGTTTCAGGGCTCTCACAAACGGTCCAAAATGGATCAGTTAAGCCCCAATGCATTCTGAATGGATAAGGATCCATTCAGAATGCATCAGTTAGACTTCGTTCCGCTTCTATTCTGTTTTGGAGGCAGACACCAAAACGCAGCATGCAGCATTTTGGTGTCCGTCTGAAGAGGCGGAGCCTAACGGATCCGTTTTGAATTACAATGTAAGTCAATGAAGACGGATCCGTTTTCAATTACACAATATGGTGCATTTGAAAACGGATCCGTTCCCGATTGACTTTCAATGCAATTCAAAACAGATCCGTTTTGGACTTTGTCATTTTTCTTTTAACTAATGCAGACAGATCCGTTCTGAACGGATACAAACGTTTGCATTATAGGTGCGGATCCGTCTGTGCAAATAAACAGACGGATCCGCACCAACGCAAGTGTGAAAGTACCCTAAGATCACACCATCTACAAGTTTAGTAAATCTGCCCCACTGTTCTTGTTTATGGCCCGTAACTTTGCAAATTTTGGATAAGAACACCAAACTAGGTTTGTACATTAGACTTGTGGTTCTACTGTAATATTATAATATTTTCCAATAACAGGGAGTTAATAGTAATGTCTTGATGCTAGGGAGCTTAAGAGGCTATTTGTTACCACCAGCAGCCATGCGTTTACCCATGACCATAATATTGGAGCTTGGTGTGAAGGAGCTTGAAATGAGCTGCACACAGTTCTACGGGACCCCAGAATTTCATCCACAACTTTTCAGGGCAATTGGAGCATTTTGACCTGCACCAGATCGCTCAGGCTAGCTCTACATTAGAACTAACGCCAGATCTCTGCAGCCGGATCTACGCTGGTCCCCATTATCAGGGGCGTAGCTAACGGCTCATGGGCCCTGGTGCAAGAGTTCAGCTTGGGCCCCCTTCCCTCAGTGCTTTGTGTATCTTCTTATGCGGCAGAAGGGTCTTTGGGCCCCCTCAGGCTCCTGGGCCCGGTAGCGACTGCTACCTCTGCACCCCCTATAGCTACGCCCCTGCCCATTATAGTTAATGGGGCCAGACATAGACTTTCATGCATCCGGCAATGTCAGAGAGATCCCTGCCTGAATAGACTGCCGGATCACTAGCGCCAAATCAAATTTAAAAAAACTTGCTCATCGCTAGTTGCTACCTGTGAAACTACCATTTTTGATCGGTACAGTACATTTTTGGCAGAATCTTCCACAAAATTGCATCCCTTTGATTTTGTTCTTTCATAAATACAATAATGCTCAACCATAAGCAATTGTGCTCAACAGAAAAGTTCACCAATGATCCACCCTTTAAATCAATAAGAGCTGAAGAAAAATGCTTTATGTATATCAATCCCATCGTTACAATCTCATTCATCTCACACAACAGAGAAGCTCCACCTCCGAGATGAAGGTACAATGGTAACTCAACAGAATCACTTCTTTCTCAGGAGTGGAAAGACTTGCAATACAAAGAATCTAATAAAAAATGTATATGGGAACTGTGAGACAGAATCGGTAATGTCAGGCTGTAATGATGTCTCAGACTGGTCCAATTTCATTGTAAAGAGCAGAACAGATGTATAACAGAAAGATAAGGATTAGAACAGGACTTGGTTCTGAAAAATAATATATTATATATTATTTTATTGTTTATGTAGAACCAACATATTCCATAGCGCTGTACAGAGATTTTCACCATTCACATCAGACTAGATCTTCAATCTAATTTCCCTACCACAGACACATGAATGTTAGGGAATTTTTACATGGCCAGATATTAAGGTCAGTACCAAGCTCTACGATAACATCATGTTGATTGGCATTCGTTACCTGCAGCAATTATTGTTAGGGTACGTCCATAAGGTCAGGTCTCCTGATGCAGTTTTTTAAGTTGTTTTTGAATAAAAAGTTAGAAAAAAGTCATACACAGCCCAGAATGGTATCAATCAAAAGAAAAGATTGCCCCACAAAAAATGAGTCCTCACAATACTCCGTATACATAAGAAAAAAAAAAATTCCAAAGTTGTAGTTTTTTTTCCCAGTATTAAAACTCAGGGAAAAACTACACACATGTGACATTACAGCTATGTTAATAAAAAAAAAAAAGTTATGGCTTTCGGAGGGCTTGGAATAAAAACAAAAACAATAGAACAGATAATCTGTTATAATAAACCTGGGCATATATTTCATACTGCCATTCACTATTGTCATCTGGATTAGTAAAACAGCGTATGCGCTGGCTGTTGAATCTTGGCGCATACGCTGGCTGCTTGATATTGGCGCATTTGCTGGCTGTTAGATCCTAGTGCATGTGCTGGCTCTTGGATCCTCTGGTGCATGTGCTGGCTCTTGGATCCTCTGGTGCATGTGCAGGCTCTTGAATCTTGGCTTATGCTCAGGCTGTTAGATCTTTACACATGCACTGGCGGTTGGACCTTGGTGCATGTGCAGGCTCTTGGATCCTCTGGTGCATGTGCTGGCTCTTGGATCCTCTGGTGCATGTGCAGGCTCTTGAATCTTGGCTTATGCTCAGGCTGTTAGATCTTTACACATGCACTGGCGGTTGGACCTTGGTGCATGCGCTGGCTGTTGGACCTTGGTGCATGCGCTGGCTGTTGGATCTTGGCACATGCACTATGTTTAAGTTTCAATTACGTCTTTATTTGACAGAAGTGTGCACCTGGGGTTACATGCTATGTATTAATGAGCGTGCAACTCTCCCTTTTTCTTTCCGCTCTATGCAATTACATATGTTGTGTTATTGTAATCAACTGGGCTATTTATTGATTGAATAGCCTATACCCCTGAAGAGGTCACACAGCTAAATCTGCTACATCCGTATGTGTGGGGACTTCTTGGATCATTTTATGTATTTACCCTGCCCACTTTTGAATGATATTTCTATTTTCTTGCTAATTGGCAGATGTATTTGCACCTAGATTTATAGCATTGTTGTTACTTTTGTAGATTGTGCGTGGGTTATTTCTACAAGTTTTAATGTTACTTTGTTAGGGATCAACCAAACTATTATGGTATGTGTTCCCAGTTTTTGTGTAATTATACACACTATGAGGGAGATTTATCAAACTGGTGTAAAAGAGAACTGCCTTAGTCACCCATAGCAACCAATCAGATTCCAAAGGAGCTCTGAAAAATGAAAGGTGGAATCTGATTGGTTGCTATGGGCAAATAAGCCAGTTTTACAGTACACCAGTTGTGATAAATCTCCCCCTGTGTGTTTTTAAGTGGTGCTTGGTTAATAAAATATTTGCTTCATGATATTGAATGTATGCAGATGATATATTTTTACTTTTGCCAGGTAGTTATTGTGTGATGCTAGCTTATCTGCTTTTTTCATAGGTGTCCTAATGTTTACATGGCAGTGATTCAGTGAGTACAAATAATGGTGACATCACTGGTCACGCAGAGAGCA
Source organism: Bufotes viridis (assembly GCA_033119425.1). Taxonomy (NCBI): domain Eukaryota; kingdom Metazoa; phylum Chordata; class Amphibia; order Anura; family Bufonidae; genus Bufotes; species Bufotes viridis. The sequence goes on from CM065591.1 coordinate 430,628,068, forward strand.
GTCGGGCTGAACAAGTAACCAACTTGTCTAGACTTCACTCCTTATTGCTCTATTTCAAGCCTGCAGAGCTGTACTCTTTAATAAAGAGGCTGTACAGGCAACTATGACATACTTTTCTTTTAGCTGTACAATATTCAATCATTTAACCCGTTCTTGAAGCAGCAATTTTTCATTTTTAGTTTTTCATTTTTTACTCCCTGCTTTCCTGGAACCATAACCTTTTTATTTTTCTGTTCACATAGCCATATGAGAGCATTGTTCTTTCTAATGGCAGCATTTTATATTGTATACAATGTAGTAGGAAGCTGGGAAAAAAATTCCAAAAGGGGTTAAATTGGAGAATAAAATACAATGCCGCCATAGTTTTAGGAGTTTTGTTTTTGTGGTGTTCATCATTAACCTCATACAGCTATGTGAACGGAAAAATAAAAACGTTATGGCTCAACGAAGATAGGGAAGAAAAATGAAAATGAAAAAAAAAAACTCTGATATCTTAAGGTTTAAATATCAGAAAAGCCTTTTAAGCTGCAAAATTATACACATTCCCTCCATGCCTCTACTACAGGAAAATACATATATGACTTCAAACTGGCTAAAACCCTGACCTGCTTATTCTGCTGTTTTCTTTTTCATTGTAGATTAAGTAATGTGAATAAATAAAGCAACCTGTCTCAACACGCAACACATCCATTCCATTACATAGCCCTCTGAGATCTAAAACCTGTAAATATTTTATACCGACACTTTCATGAAACAATTACTGGCTACTTTTGTATTTTTAACCAACTTAAATGGATGAAACTTGACTGCATTTAGGCTCTGTCCAAATTATTATCCCCCGATCCCATAGACACGTGACTGCAAACCTACTCCAAGACCAGCGTAGTTTAAGACGAGTTGTCATACAAGGTTACAGATGAAATGAATCACCTTGTGTACATTCTCTACAATGCAACATCTGCTTAATGCTAGTACATGCATTCAATGTAATGCAGACCTGAGAAGACTTTAAAGGCGTTATTCCAAGATTAAAGGGGTTGTGCAGCCAGTACATATTGATGACCTAACCTCAGGATAGGTCATCAATATCTGATCGGTGGGAGTCCAAAACCCAGAACCCTTGCTGATCAGCTGTTTGAAGAGGAGGTGGCGCTCGTACGAGCACTTCTTCCTCTTCAAGATTACACTGCGCGACGTCTCACTTGCAGCGGAGGTGCAGTGTAATTACAAGTCATCGTTCCATTAAAATAAACAGATCAAGCACTTGTTTTTACACTGCACCACCAAGACTTAAGAGACGACGGGCGGTGTAATCTCCTCGTAAGAAGAAGTAGCACCTCCTCTTCAAACAGCTATCAGACCCCCACTGATCAGGTATTGGTGATCTATCCTGAGGATAGATCATCAATATGTACTGGCTGCACAACGTCTTTAATGTAAAGAATGAAAACATCATATAGTACATGACAATTACTTTCTATTAAAGCTAGAACCAGCCCTGTACCTCACATGGATCGATAGATCTCCTCCAATTCTTTAGCTAGATTTATTTCAGGCTGGAAGCTCAGGGGTGTGTGCTTTCTTCTGCAGTTCTTCCTATAAAAGCTTGGGAAGGGTGGAGGGGGGTCCTGTCTCGCTGTAACTGTCTCACAGCTTCTAATTAAATGTTAAAAGAGAGTCGGGTGAAATGTAATCAGGCAAGACTGGTTCCAGTGAGACATCCATATGTCTCTGTCTACAGGGGATGATGGCAGTAGCTATGGCTTATGGCAGGTGAAGGATGGAACTGAGCATGTGTGACCACCTCAGCAAGGTGGTCAGAGAAATAAGGAAAATAATAACAAAAGGTGGCAGTATACAGAAAACGATTGTTGTATAACTTAGTGGCTGTACTATATTATGTATTACAGGCAAATTCAGATCCAACTGCCGGTTTGAAAAATGTAGATCATTTTTCTTGGGACAACCCCTTTAAGTAATGAAGTGAAAGCTTATACGAGAACAACTGTACACAACTGTCCTCCAGGAGTTTCTTTAATATTATTACTATAAATGTAACGTATCTTCATGTCTGTTAATTTTATAACCTTTTTGTGTTTCCAAGTAAGGAGTCATGTTGCCCCTAGACTTGATGGGTTTCTTGGATGGTTTGGAATTCTCATTACACTTTTTATCAAGTGTCTCTGAAAAAAATGGGTTAGCTGTGTGGCTCATTCATTCTTTCTTTAGCTGCTTTATTTTTCATTTTATCAATGCTGGAACTAGTCTGTTCTTTGTGTTCTTTAATTAAATGTTAAATGAGAGTTGGGGGGAAATTTAATCAGGCAAGACTGGTTCCAGTGAGACATCCATATGTCTCTGTCTGCCGGGGATGAGTCTGCAACATCAGGCATTTTATTATGATCAACCCAGATCACTGCTGGAAGTGAACTAGAAAGTAGCATGACTGTGCATGAAAACATAATTTGTGTTAATTACCACAAATACAGTGATGAAGAGATCGTTTCTGAAAACTCGGGGGACCCTACAGTAACCCACAATAGCCAACATTGGTTTTCATTATGTATCTAGCGCAAGATGTTCCGTAGTAGATAAAATCAATCAGCAGTTCCTAATGGTCTTGTTGATATGCCAAGTTACATATTCTCCAGCTGGTACCAACATCTACTGGAAGATTTGTGAAGAAGCTATTGCTACGCGTTTTCTTTTTGCTGTTTGTGTTATTAGTCCAGAAGCAGAGTGATAGAGGTCGCAGAGGTAGCCGTCGTACCCAGACCCTGGTGAGGGGCCCAGCATCATCTCTTCCGCATAGGAAGACACTATCAAAGGGGTATTCTGGTTGGTACAAGTCATTCCCTATCCACAGGATAACTTAGATCTGTAGGGGTCCTACCGATGGGATCCCCACCGATCACAAGAACCTTGTAAGCCCTGCAGACCCTTGCAGCGCCCCTATACTGATAAAGCACCCGGTCACACCTTTCATTCTATGGGGGTTTCGAAGATAGGGGAGCGCAGTACGTGGCTATCTCCTGAACTCCAATAGAAATCAATAGAGCGCAGGGCACATGTGCAGCTGGCTGCTCTGACCATTACAGGGGGTAGGAGACCCCCATTTTTTTGATTGGTGGGGGTGCCAGCAGTAAGACCCCCACGATCTTAAGGTTGTTCCCTATATTGTGGATAGGGGATAACTTAAACCAACAGGAAGAATAGCAATGAAGCGGGGCGCAGACGTAGCGCAATTGCGCCTTGACTTGGGGGGAAGACTGACGGCAATAAAGGGGTTAATGCAGGTCTAAAGGAAAAGGGGGCGGTTATAGGGGTGGAGACAGGAGTTAGTTTGGCGGGCAGTATAAGAGGGAAAGGGGGGGAGGAGCTTCAGGCAGTTTGAAGATAACGTGAAGTTGGAAGCGTGCGGCGGGCAGTTTGTCATGGCGGATTTGGAGACTTTGATGGCGGCGATGAGGGATGCGGCCCAGGTGCGGGGGACGGCGTGGCTGCAGGAGCAGGTGTCGGTCGCCCTTGGCTCGGCGGTGTTACAACCCCCCGCGGACCCCCGGGAGGTGAGAAGCAGGCCGCGGCGTTCCGTTCCACCGGAACGGTTGAGCCCGGAGGCCACTCCACGTCTGAGGCGGCGGCTGCGCAGCCCGTCGCGTGGCGTGGACAGGCGGGGGGGTGAGACGGCGGTTCCCCCTGCGCCTAGGAGCGGCGAGTGCAGGAGGTCGGCGGGGGGGGCGCACGGATTCCCGGCGCCTGCCCCCTGTTCTGGACGGAATGGAGGAGGGACGCGCCCGCGGTCAGCGGGGCCGCGAGGACGGCGCAGGGAAGCTGACCTGTTGCAGGCTGATGCGGTCCGGTCGGGGGCTGCAGAGGAGGCCGGGCAGCAGACGCGGGCCACTCACCGCAGGGATCGGCGGCAGGCTGTGGAGAGCGCTGGCCGGGGAGGTGAAGAAGACCAGGGAGCTGCGGCTGGAAGGAGTCGGCTCGCTGTGTCGGCGGGCCCCCTGGCGGCAGGGAGGCGCACAACTAGGAGTACGCCGGCTGCAAGTGGAGTGCCCTCTGCTGGTGCAGCGCGGCAGTGCAGCCTGAGACCAGTGAGAGGAGATGTCAGAAGGAGGAGGAGGAGCCTCACGGTGCCCCAAGGGGAAGGATGCTTGGGGGCTCTGGAGTCCGGTCCGGACGGGCTGGAGGTCCCTATCACCCGCGCTGCGAGCCCCAGCGGCGGTTCTTCTTCGGGTCGGAGCCTAGAAGAGGGCGAACTGGCGATGGAAGAGTCCACGTTTGCGGCAAGTGTCCGGTGCGTGGAGGAGACCCGGAGGGCTGAGCCAGCTCCTGCGGCGTTGGAGACGTCTGGGGCCATTGGCGGATCGGCGGCCGCTGGGACCACCTCCCAGGGACGGCCAGGTGAGGAGACGTCTGGGGGTTTTGTGGGGGGGGCGTCAGCGGTTCCATTTCAGCAGTGGGTTGGGGGGTCCGCGGGTTTAGCGCAGGAGGTCTTGACGGGTATGGTGTCCTTGCTGTCGCGCTTGGGTCAGGGGTTGGCGCCTTCGCCTGCGTCTGTGTGGGCACCGGTTGCGGGCGGTGGGGGTTCGGCGGGGGGCTCTGCTGCCGCTGGGGCGTCGGTTGTTGGCAGTAGTGTGCAGGTGGCGGGATCGGCGGCGGCTGGGGCGCCGGCGGTTGGTGGTGGCGTTCAGGTGGCAGGATCCGCGGCGGCTGGGGCGCCGGTTGTGGTTGGTGGTGTTCCGGTGGTGGGCCCTGCAGCGGCAGGGGAGTCAGGTGTTGAGGCTTCTGGTTCGGCTGTTGTGGGTTCGTCCCAGAAAGGGGGAGCTTTGGGAGACGGGGTGCGGCTGGCGGACTCCGCAAAAGGTGAGGTCTATGTGTGCTATGAGGGGCCGTTGGGGGCGCACTTGAAAGGGGAGGTTAAGGAGCGGATCTGGCGGGACGAGTACGTGGAGATTTTTTCGTTGTTGCCTTTGGAAAAATTTAATTTAGACAGGGGAAAACCGGATGAGAGTAAGAAGGAGGAGGAGGAGAAGCGCAGGTTTAGGCTGATACCCCGTACGTTTCAGAATTGGCTGCAGGCGTTTGCCATTCTGGCTAGTGTGATAGGGGAGAAAGCGCCGGAACACTGTTCTGCGCTGTTCTGCTATATGGATGCTATTGGGGAGGCGCATCGGACGTATGGGGGAGTAGCGTGGCTCAGATATGACGAGCAGTTCCGACAGCGGAAGGCTGTCCGGCCGTCTATTAGGTGGGACCATAAGGACATTAGTCTTTGGATGCGTTTAATGTCCGCGCCTAGAGGGGGCTCGGCGCCCTTTCGTGGGGGGGCCGGGGGTTCCTCGGCCGGTGAAGGACAGGGGGCAGGGAAAAAGGGTTGCTGCTGGCAATTTAATGAGGGTCACTGTCGGTTCGGGTCGGAGTGTAGGTTCAAGCACGAATGCTCCGGGTGCGGAGGTTCCCATAGCTTGTCCAGATGCTTTAGGAAGGGGAAGGGCAAGGGACCCGAGGCTGCTTCGAAGAGGGGTGACGCCGGTGAGGGTGGAAGAGATGGCGCCGTATTTAGGGAGGTATCCAAATAGGGAAGGGGCGAAGTTGTTGTTGGAGGGGTTTACTTGGGGGTTTCGTATCCCATGTCAGTTGGGGGGTAGCGGTGAGGTGCCTAGGAATCTAGCGTCTGCCTTGCGTTTTCCGGGGGTGGTTTCTGAGAAAATAGCCAAGGAGGTGGCGGCAGGCCGCGTGGTGGGACCCTTTGTTCACCGGCCTTTGCCGGAATTTCGGGTTTCGCCTCTCGGTTTGGTGCCTAAGAAGGAACCTAATAAGTTCCGTTTGATTCACCATCTCTCCTTTCCGCCGGGCGGGGCTGTGAATGATGGGATCGAGGAGGAGTTGTGTTCGGTTTCCTATACATCTTTTGACGCCGCGGTCCGGTGGGTACGTCGTTTTGGGCAGGGGGCCTTGTTGGCCAAGACAGATATTGAGGCGGCGTTCCGGTTGTTGCCGATTCATCCAGACAGTTTCCGATTGTTGGGTTTTCAGTGGGAAGGTAGTTTTTATGTTGATTGTTGTTTGCCTATGGGCTGCTCTATTTCTTGTGCGCTGTTTGAGCAATTCAGTACGTTTTTGGAATGGGTAGTGAAACAGGAGTCGGGCTGGAATTCTGTGTTGCATTATTTGGATGATTTCTTGTTCATTGGCCCGGCAGGTTCGCGGGTGTGTTTGGTTTTGCTACATACGATGGAGAGGGTGGCGGCGCGTTTTGGTGTTCCATTGGCGCCTGACAAGACTGAGGGGCCGTCTACGGTCTTGCGTTTTCTGGGGATTGAAATTGATAGTGGAGTGATGGAATGTCGTCTACCTGAGGATAAGGTCCGGGACCTGCGGGAGGACTTGGTTTGTTTGGTGAGGGGAAAACGGGTGCAGTTGAGGCGGGTTCAATCTGTGCTGGGCAAACTGAATTTCGCGTGCCGTATACTTCCCATGGGGAGGGTGTTCTGTCGGCGGTTGGCCCAGGCGACGACCGGGGTTCGGGTGCCCACGCATTATCTGGCGTTGTCGCGGGAAGTTAAGGATGATTTGAGGATGTGGCAGGCCTTTTTGGCGGATTTCAACGGCAGAGCCGTGTGGATGGAGGCGCCGGTGTCGAATGTTGATTTGGAGTTGTTCTCGGATGCCTCCGGCTCCATGGGATATGGAGTGTATTGTGGGGGACAATGGAGCGCCGGCCCATGGCCAGAGGAGTGGCGTAGGGCAGGTTTGCTAGGCAATCTGGTTCTTTTGGAGGAACAAGAGGGTGCGTTTTTATTGTGATAATATGGGGGTGGTCCAGGCGATTAATAGTCAGAGGGCCTCGTCACCTCCGGTGTTGCGGTTGAATGCTTGTTTTGTTTCTGTGCATTTGCCGGGGGTCGATAACTCCGTAGCTGATTCGCTTTCTCGTTTTCAGTGGGAGCGTTTTCGTGGCTTGGCACCGGAGGCGGATCTGCACGGATTGGAGTGTCCTCAGTGGCTCTGGAGCGTGGCCTTGGGGTCTCAGCTGACTTGATCCGGGGTTCTGTGAGTAGAGGCACTTGGTCATCTTATTCTGGTGTTTGGGCACTTTGGGAAGGCCTGTTGGGGCAAGTTGGGGGTTGTGAATCGGAGGAGGGGTTTAGGACAGTGTTGGTCTATTGGTTGGGTCTGTCTTTTAGTGAGGGCTTGTCCTTTTCAGTGGCGTCCAAGAGGGTGGCGGCGGTGTCTTTCTGGCTGCGGTCGAGGGGTTTGGCGGATGTAACCAAGGGCTTCTTGGTTCGTCAGGCTTTAAAGGGGTACCGCCGGAGGAGGATGCGCCCGGACACCCGGCGGCCGGTGTCCATTGAGGTGTTGTCACAGTTGTGGGATAAGGCGGGGGGTGTTTGTGTCTCGCCTTTTGAGGTGAGTCTTTTTAGAGCGTCTTTTTCTTTGGCTTTTTTTTGGAGCTTTCCGGATCTCGGAGTTGGTCTCGCAATCCCGCGCTGCTGCGGGGGGTTTGTTGCACGAGGATGTGGTTTTGCAGGACGGGGGTTTGAAGTGTCGGTTGCGGAGGTCAAAGACGGATCAAGGGGGGAGGGGGGTTGTTGTGTGGTTGAGACCGTTTGTGGGGTCCCCCCTTTGCCCAGTTCTGAACGTGGAAAGATTTTTGGCGGTTCGGCCGGTTGGCCCGGTGTCTTTGTTGGTTCACCAGGATGGTTCGTGTTTGTCGGTCTTCCAATTTGTGGCGGTTTTCCGGAGATGTTTGGCGGCGGCGGGTCTGCCGACCCGTGCGTTTGGGACCCACTCCTTTCGGATCGGTGCTGCCACGGAGGCTGCAAGGTGGGGCCTGGAGGAGAGTGTTATTAAGAAGATAGGGAGGTGGGAGTCGTCTTGTTATCGTTCTTATGTGCGGCCGCACTTGCTGTAGGTGGGGTGAGTAGCGTTGTTTTGGCTTTGTTTGGTGGCTGCTGATGGTTTGTTTTATTTTATTTTCAGGGTCCAGCCCGTGTTTAGCGTGGATTTTTGGCCATTCCTACGTCTATTGGGGAGCGTTGCGGGCAGATGTGCGGAGGAACGGGCGGCAATTGGGATTCTCTCCGCAGGAGATGCTAGTTCGGTGGATTGGCGTCCGTGGCCTGATTTGGGGTAGGGTGTTGCCGGTTTTTCAGGATTATGTGGCGCTGGACCGTGCCCCCGACATAGTTGTGTTGCATGTCGGGGGTAACGATTTGAGTGTCCGGCGATCCCGGGATGTTATTCGGGATATCAAGCTCGATGTGCTCCGTCTGTTGTCTGATTTTCCGAACCTCATCGTGGTATGGTCTGAGGTGGTGGCTAGGAGGAGATGGCGTTGGGCCAGGTCAGTGGCCCGTGTTAACAAAGCCCGGGCTAAGCTGAATAAGGATGTGGGGAGGTTTGTGCGTCGCCAAGGAGGGGTTGTGGTGCGGCACCAGGAGTTGGAGGCTGCATCGCCTCAATTTCTTAGGCTGGACGGGGTGCATCTTAATGACCTCGGTATTGATATGTGGGCGCTTGGGATCCAGGAAGGGTTGGAAACCGCACTCAAGGTTTGGCAGGACGCCCACAGGTGGGGTTTCACCGGTGGTCGTTGGTGGCGATTTTGAGGTGAGGATCCTGGGGGGCAATTCATGGTTATAGAGGCTTACCTGGCGGAAGGGGAGTCTATTTAAGGAAGACACTGGAGATTGGACCCATTAGGGCCAAGTAGGCCTTATTTGGGATGGACTATATGGATACGGTGCCTTTGGGTCGGTGACTGCGGCCAAGGGCAAATTGGGAGATATGAAAATGGCGGATGGAAAAAGAACTTGAATGGGTTGCCTCCCGGGATCTCTCAAGGGATAACAGCAGTTATTGTGTTAACGGTTTTTGATGGTTATTATTGGAAGAAGATTGTTATTGTGATGTTTTAATAAAGTTGTGGAATTTTAATAAAGGTGGCCTTAACGGCCATATTTTACCAACATGGTGGTATGTGGTTTATTTGGGAAATTAGGTTCTGGGGGGGTAAATTGGCCGGAAGAAAACTCTTCCATCCCTTTAAGTCAGAATAGCAATGAAGCGGGGCGCAGACGTAGCGCAATTGCGCCTTGACTTGGGGGGAAGACTGACGGCAATAAAGGGGTTAATGCAGGTCTAAAGGAAAAGGGGGCGGTTATAGGGGTGGAGACAGGAGTTAGTTTGGCGGGCAGTATAAGAGGGAAAGGGGGGGAGGAGCTTCAGGCAGTTTGAAGATAACGTGAAGTTCCCGCCCACCCGTCCCTTCTTTGTTCGGTTTTGGAGGGGGCATTCGGTTGGACTTCGGGTATGGGCGATTTTGAGGTGAGGATCCTGGGGGGCAATTCATGGTTATAGAGGCTTACCTGGCGGAAGGGGAGTCTATTTAAGGAAGACACTGGAGATTGGACCCATTAGGGCCAAGTAGGCCTTATTTGGGATGGACTATATGGATACGGTGCCTTTGGGTCGGTGACTGCGGCCAAGGGCAAATTGGGAGATATGAAAATGGCGGATGGAAAAAGAACTTGAATGGGTTGCCTCCCGGGATCTCTCAAGGGATAACAGCAGTTATTGTGTTAAAGGTTTTGATGGTTATTATTGGAAGAAGATTGTTATTGTGATGTTTTAATAAAGTTGTGGAATTTTAATAAAGGTGGCCTTAACGGCCATATTTTACCAACATGGTGGTATGTGGTTTATTTGGGAAATTAGGTTCTGGGGGGGTAAATTGGCCGGAAGAAAACTCTTCCATCCCTTTAAGTCATACACCTTTAATATGAATGGTACATGGCAGGTGGGACACTGTTACATGTTTTGCACTGGGTCCCTTTAAATTAGGCCTTTGTTTAAAGGGGTTGTACTATCTCGCCATTTCTAGGTTTATTGAAAAAAAGATACAGAAGCTTGTTCTGATACATTGTTTGTGACGCTCCCATTTTCTACAATGGGAGTCACAAAAACAGCGGAACGCTGGCTCACTCGACTGTTTCCCTAAACCCGGCCACCTGAGGCCAGTGCTTAGTCCAATCTCGCCATGGAAACACGAAACGGAACAACACCTCTAAGCCCATTAGATTCTATCGTTAGTCCATATAATTTTTGGCCAGAAGCCAAAAAAGCATTATATTTTTCTATAGAGGAAACTTATCCATAATATTCTCCATTTGATGAAGCTGGTTAGGGTTGCAACCTTTACATTGTTCCTCCAGGTTATGAGATCCCCATTCTATCCCAATGATAGGCCCCCCAAAGATCTAATAGTTATCTCCTATCCTCTAGAACTTCTTGTAACCACAATACCCCATTAATGATTGTTTTAGGTTGTATTTTCTGTCTGTCTACAGTGCAAAACAGGGATTCAGGGTAAGCATCAAACTCCCAAAGGGGCATACTTAGGCAGATTCTGCTGAAACGAATGATACACTGAGCCGTCTAGTATTATAGAGGTTTCATTAAATAGGAATCAATGTAAAGTCATTTTAGTATTCAGTTAATATTATATAAACTGTAATGAAAAATGATTCCAATATTATGTGACGATTATGTGTTTTCCTATAATTATTCAGGCTTTTTAAAATGTAAGAACTATGGTAAGAGTATATGTACACAAAAACATCTGGCCGCATCCAACAGACCGATTGTATGTTGTAGAACTGTTCCAGATCCATTCCCTTCTGTTTAATTAATCCCCATTGAACTGACTGTCCAAACAAAAGGAAAATTATACAGCGTAGATCCACAGAGAAGAATGCACTAGTAAATGTTGTTGGCACTATCATGTGCATATCATAGTTCTGTTTTCAGCTCTAAAATATGCACTTGGGAGTAAAACATGCTGCTAATACAGTTAGGATAAAAATGATGACTATAAGGTCAGTTTAACATGTGAAAACGGTCTACTGTACCTAATGTATATTAGCAAGAAGTTGGCGTTAGATACGAGTGAGAATGACTGCAGTATCAGACTACACCAGATTTGTTTGTAGTCTGTTACCATGGAAACAGAGATGTTTGTATATGAGCTGTAGAAACAGAAACAATCTTTAATTTCATTTTAGTTAAATGATTTGCTAATTTTATTAATTTTTCATATTTATTAAATCAATACAAATGGTTGAATATTTAACCCCTTAAGGATCGGGCTCATTTTCACCTTTTTTGCAAATCTGACCAGTATTCCTTTATGTGTGAATAACTTTAAAACGCTTACTTATCCAGGCCATTCTGAGATTTTCTTTTCATTACATATTGTACTTCATGACACTGGTAAAATGGAGTAAAAAAAAATCATTTTTATTTATAAAAAAATACCAAATTTACCAAAAATTTTGAAAAATTAGCAAATTTCCAAGTTTCAATTTCTCTACTTCTATAATATATAGTAATACCTCCAAAAATAGTTATTACTTTACATTCCCCATATGTCTACTTCATGTTCGGATCATTTTGGGAATGCCATTTTATTTTTTGGGGAGGTTACAAGGCTTAGAAGTTTAGAAGCAAATCTTGAAATTTTTCAGAAATTTTCCAAAACCCAATTTTTAAGGACCAGTTCAGGTCTGAAGTCACTCGTACCTGTACTCCCTGTGTCCATAAGAGGTTAAGCATGTGAAATGATCTATCTTTACATATGGTCTAGTGACTGTCTGTTGAAATTTGGGCCCCAAGCATTAACTATATATAATCATGTTGACTGCATTATATAACTAGGTTGTCTCTAGTGCTGCAAAAGCATTAGAATTAAAGGGGTTGTACCATGAACTTCTTTTCACTCTAAACAGTTTTTTCATCAATTACTCTACCTGCCATTTCTCCTTAGATTGCTTTTTCTTTTTTCCAAATTTCCAACTTCCTGGCTTGTCATGAGACTGCTGTCCCACCATGCTTTAGGGCAGTGAGATGTGTCCTGACTAGAGATGAGCGAACTTCTATTTTTAGTTCGGCGTCTAAAGTTCGGGTTCAGGTTATTGTAGCATCCCGTTATGGATTCCATAACGGCATTTGGAATACATAAGGGGCTGCTTCATTGAACCCGAACCTTGGACAACCCTAAGGACCTGGGGTGACGTCACCGTCATGTGATCAGTGCAGGGGGCGTGGCTCAGCACTAGATCACCTCTTATCCAATCCAGTGCTGAGCCACGCCCCCTGCACTGATCATATGACGGTGACGTCACCCCAGGTCCTTAGGGTTGTCCAAGGTTCGGGTTTAATAAAACAGCCCCTTATGGATTCCAAATGCCGTTATGGAATTCATAACGGGATGCTACGATAACCCGAACCCGAACTTTGGACGCCCAACTAAAAATAGAAGTTCGCTCATCTCTAGTCCTGAGATCAGCAGATCAAGTGACACTAACCCTAGCACTTGTTCTCACCAATAAGGCTTCCTACGCAATACATTATGAGCTCTAAAGCAGGACGTAATCAACAGCAACGGGAAATCGAAACTGATTTGCCCCAGGGCGTGTTATCTGTTGGGGGTGATACATTTATGTTAGTGGCACAACCCTTTTAAGGTTGAAAAAAAAAAGCTGACCTCTGAAACACGCAAGCCCCTTTAACTGAGAAAGCTTGTAAACTGTTTCAGTGCTTGAAATAGAGAGCTGAGAATGATAAGCACAAAGTAGACACATTGGCATGGTCAGCACACATCCCGAGGGGACACATCTGTCACTCCGCAAACCAAAAGCTAAATGACCTCTGCCTACTGCACAGCTCAAGGCAACCGAGTCCCCATAAATGGTTCACCGGCATTCTGCCTCGATTATTAACTCACTCCCAAAATGTCATCCTATATCATCTTGCTGTATGTAAAGATTGGCGCACTGTCCATGGACATCCCAATAATTAGCTGCAAGGGAGGAGATGAGGACAGGGAAGGTCTGTAGATATACTGCACTGTGACATCCAATACATCATTAGACACAACCCTCTAATTATACAGCATATATCATAACCTATAATAAACATATATATTGATTACACACAGGTGTTTCATTTTAATGTCAACCAAAAAATATCAATTAGAAAGTATTGTGTGTACATGTTGGAAAAAATTCTAAGCAATACTTGACTTTTAAAGTCCAAATACTTAAAGCCACCAGGCTGTGAGGGTGCTTTTATTGTCAGGCCTCACCACGTAGTATGTACTCAAACAACCCTTATGTCTAAGAGGATCCTGATGATAATGGGTCCGTCCCATTGTTATATATGGTGCCTCAATAAATCTTGACTAAAGGCCAACCCGCGTGACAAGCTGAAGCAGACAGGAGCAAGCAGGTTGATCACTCCGAATCATGTATTTGAATATTTGTAAAATTGTATCTATCTTAACTTACGAAATTGTTCATGGATGAAATGACTTATAATCCAACTGTACAGACACAAATAGTAAAAATATCATTGAAGAATTTCTCCACTTTGGACAACCCATGCTTGTTAGAAGCTTGTCACAAAATGACTAGGTCCCCCAGTGATCAGCAGAAATCTTTGGGTAATCCTTGCATTAAGTGTTCAATTTTTCGGCGGCGCCACCACAGGAGAAATGAAGCATTACAAAGGGCTCATTTGAATCAATGGGCTTTCTGTACAATGTAGGACAGGACTGATCAAACACCTTTGTTGCATTCTCCATTCTGAACAGGGGACGCCCTCTGCTAACTCATAATTCTCTAATAGAGTATATGAAAATGTTTTTTCTAAACTGGTCACCCTTTAAAAGTGAGCAGAGAGCAGCAGACCCATCTACAGACAACTACAGAGAAAAACCCTGAACCTGTGACACTACCAAAAAAAAAGCCAACCACCCCCAATAGACTTGAGGCTCTTGCACACAACCATATTTTGCATCCTTGTCCAATCCACATTTTTTGTGGATTACACAAAGACCTATTCATTTCTACAATTCCCCCCACCACAAAAAAACGGATAGCACACGGATATCATCCATGTTCTGTCTGCTTCTGTATGTTTGTTCTGTATTATAGATGTACATGTCCTATTCCAATCTTGATCATATTGAGGACAAAAATAGTAATTCCTTGTGATAGAAGTAAAAAAAAATATGTCTTGCACAAGGAAAGTATCTGTGTTTTGCGGACCTTCTATGTTTGTGTAGAAACCTTCTTTCCTCCAGACGCAGAGGATGTCCCCTCATCACACTCACTGTCCTGGGGATAAATAGATGATGGGAGAGATCTCTGTACTGATCCCTGATATATTTATACATAGATATTAGACCTCCCCTCAGTCGTCTTTTTTCTAAAGTGAATAACCCTAATTTTGATAACCTTTCAGGATACTGTAGTTGCCTCATTCCAAATATTACCTTAGTTGCCCTCCTCTGAACCCTCTCCAGCTCTGCTATGTCCGCCTTGTTCACAGGAGCCCAGAACTGTACACTGTACTCCGTGTGTGGTCTGACTAGTGATTTGTAAAGTGGTAGGACTATGTTCTCATCACGGGCGCCTATGCCCCTTTTAATGCAACCCATTATCTTATTGGCCTTGGCAGCACATGCCTGACACAGATTTTTCCAGCTTAGTTTGCTGTTCATTAAAATTCCTAGATCCTTTTCCATGTCAGTGTTACCCAGTGTTTTACCATTTAGTATGTACGGGTGACTTGCTATATTCCTTCCCATGTGCATAACTTTACATTTGTCAGTGTTAAACTTCATCTGCCACTTCTCTGCCCAAGCCTCCAATCTATCCAGATCCCTCTGTAGCAGAAAACTGTCCTCTTCAGTGCTAATTACTTTACACAGTTTAGTGTCATCTGCAATAATTGATATTTTACTGTGCAAGCCTTCTACAAGATCATTAATAAATATATTGAAGAGGATAGGGCCCAATACTGACCCCTGAGGTACCCCACTAGTGACAGTGACCCAATCTGAGTATCTTCTGTTAATAACCACCCTCTGTTTTCTGTCACTTAGCCAGTTACTTACCCACATACAGACATTTTCTCCCAGTCCGAGCATCCTCATTTTATATACTAACCTTTTATGTGGTACAGTGTCAAATGCTTTGGAGAAGTCAAGGCATAAAACTTTCATCTGCTTTTTGATAGTGTGGAATATGGATCTATAGAAATTATATGGGATCCGTACTCCAAACACTTGAACTTGAGTCAATCAGATGAAATCTGAAGGTCCAGAGCCTTCTAAGCAATGTTTCCGCCCCTTTGTTTTTACAACAAAGGTTTAGTTACCCTTTAAATATAATTTATTTTTATTTCTTCTATAATGGTTTGTGTCCCAAAATTTCCTGGGAGTCCAACACATCAAAAGCATTTGATTAAACTGCTGTTAATCCATAATAACTATAAGCCCAGTGAGTAAATAAAACCGCCTAGAAACATTAAGATGGCTTGGCAGACAAGGACAGCAATGACAGAGTACATTGATTGCATTATTGCAGCAATAAATCAATATAACTACAAGTGTATTGAAATGCCTATTCACATGTGTCACTTCCACTATAGATGGCGACTGTAATACCCATCTACCCATTGTTACAAGCGGAAATGTTATTAATATACTGCCATTTCAGGGTAAAGTATGCAATAGCAAGATTTTAATCTTGGGAAATGTGTATATATTATGACTTCTTTATGTCTTTATTCCCAGTGCTCTTAAATACACTTCTATTGAAGGATGATTCCTTGGCTGAGAAACAAAAAGAAAAGAAAAAAAGAAACTGCATTCACTTTCATATAGGAAAAAGCTTATGAGAACTTTAAAGGATTAAGTCGCAATATCAAAGCCTACGTTCACCCACCCATCCGAGAAGAGCCCTTGGGGGGCAATTCAGTATTTGAACTGCCAGGTGAGCATTGCTACCTTCCATCTATATTAAGCAGATTAACCCCTTACTAACTTTAACCACACCTGCTAATAAATTTTAACTGAAAAATGGACATTTTAATTGGTGGATTTTTCATTAAATGTTTTATTTGCAAGTCTTAAAAGGGTTTTACAGATTTACTATGGTTTTGAACATCTTCCCCATGTTATTTTTTTTACAGTTTAGACTCTCCTGACCAGTTTTCACCATGTAAACCAATCACTCTTGTTTATTACATGCTATATGTACCACTTCCTGTTGCTGTATCCAACCAAACCCATGATGCACCTCTACTTACTCTGCCAAAGCCCCGTCCCTAACAACATCCAGCTAGTTATAGCTCCTCCCACCCAAATAGTTACATAGACACTCCCCTATCACTGACACACCCATGGACATGACAGGAGATTAGAAAGCGCTGCATGGACATGGTCATGTGACCACAGCCCAAAACTGAAGATAAGTGCAATAAAGGTAAAGGAAATACATTACAAAATTACAGCTACTGAAAAAAATCCGTTAAGGGTAGGTTTACACTGATATTTTTTGAGGCAGATTTTCCTGCAGGTTTTTCATACAGAGAGAGTCAGGAAGGAGAAGATTAGAAGTCTTTCCTTTATATTTCCCATAAGTCCTTTAGACAGATGTGACTTCTCTTTTTTTTTTAAACCACTTCAGGTTTTGGCTTCAAAAACTGCATAAAAACCTGAATGTGTGCCAGCACTGTTATTAAGCCTGATAATAAAGAACAAATATTAGTTCATTAGAACATTTCTAGGATATATAACGATGCTCATACATCTAATGCATCTTGTAGAGGAGCGGGGGAGGTGAGTGAGAGAATACACAGTTGACCAAGGTTGCGTATTAAAGTGCAAAACTCGAAATTCTGTATTTAAGAGCAAAATTTACAAATGTGTTAAAGCCATCCAATGTGAACAAGTGCTAGGCTGACGCAATGAGAGATTTATAGAGATTATTGGGATCATTTATTAAACTGGTGTAAATAGTAGTGTAAAAAGGCTTAGTTTCCCATAGTAACCAATCAGATTCCACCTTTCATTTTTCACATTTTTGAAAATAAAAGGTAGAATTTGATTGGTTGCTGTGGGAAACTAAGCCAGTTCTACATTACACCAGTTTAATAAATAAGCCCATATGTAGCCAGGTTCACAACATCCTGTCCTTGCACATACAATTGTGTTAGTGTCAGACATTAATACAACAGAATATTATACCGACATAAAGAAAAATTTCGTAACTCGGAATCAGCCAAGGTTAAAGCCTCAGGAGGTTTATGGTATAAGCGGTTAAGCAATCACTCAAATTGCAAACTAAAGGGAAAGCCCTTATTATCTTCCTCCAGGTGTGGCCGAGGTCGAACCTTTCCCCTCTATACTTGACTGCTGAGGAGTGCACTGCTTTACTTGGCCGGGGAGAAGGGGAGAAGCCTTATGTTTTATTACCAGTCTGAAAACCTGCAATAAGTATTGTTGTTCCCTTGCAAGTGTGGCCTGGCCTATTCTCTCTCACTGGCATTGATAGACTTCCCCTTGCCAGACTTTCTCTATAGAACCATTGTTATGTGTGCAAACAGTCTGCAATCTGTTCTCATCAGTAATAGCCTCATGTCACATCCCCTCTGATTGCAGATAAAGAAAAAAGGAACTTCTAAGCTTGACAGTGGGATAAAAATTCCATAAAACACATAGATATGCTTAGAACTATGATAGATAGATAGATAGATAGATAGATAGATAGATAGGATAGATAGATAGATAATAGATGATAGATAGGTAATAGATGATAGAGATAGATAGATAGATAGATAGATAGATAGATAGATAGATAGATAGATAGATAGATAGATAGATAGATAGCTTTATATAGATAGCTAGCTTCAGATAGATAGATAGATAGATAGATAGATAGATTCATACAGATAGATAGATAAAATTATAGATAGATATCAAAGAGAAATTAGAGCAGCACTCTACCAATAAGCATAAAGGTGCGAGGAGTGCATGTGGCTATGGAACTTGACCCATTTTCCAGATAGATAAAAAAGAAAATTCCACAACACCTCCGTTTGTGATAAGAAAGTGTGTCTTTCATTCACCCCTCTTAGCATGGGTGAATAAAGGACATACTTTCTTATCACATACGGAGGTGTTGTGGAATCCTCTTTTTTAGATAGATAGATATGAGATAGATAATAGATAGATAGATAGATAGATAGATAGATAGATAGATAGATTTGAGATAGATAGATACGAGATAGATAAATACGAGATAGATAGATAGATAGATAGATAGATACCAGATAAATATGAGATAGATTAGATAGATAGATAGATAGATAGATAGATAGATAGATAGATAGATGATAGATAGTTTAGCCATACAAATCCGATATCTGTCAGCCAACCCAACTGTCTTTCTGGCAACTATACCACGTGACACCGCCATACACATGCACACTCGGCTTAGCTAACAGCTATTCCTCCTGCCCCCCTCACATAAATGCTCGCTCAGCCGTGCATGTATTCTCAATGGGAAGAGGGAAATAAAATGCTGCCAAACACCTCGGGTTACAACTTGTTTTTCTTGAGGATAAAAGGAGGGGTCATGTTGAAATCCAGCTGCCCAATCCTTCTTTCCCTAACCATTTGCTGTCGGGGAAAGTGAAGACATGGTCATACACATTTGATGGGTGTCCTGTCCTGCCAAAATGTGTGGGTTTGCCTTACAGTCATATATAGTATTTCTTTGCACACATCTGTATAGTTTGTAACTCATGCTGTACAATGGTCATCCATGGATACTGGGCCAAGGGTGCCTATAAAATACTGTCTGGGACCACTGTCTAGTGTCCATTCCCTTTAAGGGTTTATCCCATGATTGATGTAAAAAAATGAAAATCAGACATCACAACAAAGCTAGAACCAGCCCTGTACCTAACATGGATCCAGAGATCTCCACATTTACAACTCCAGTAGCTCTGCTAGATTATCTTCAGCCTTGCAGCTCAAAGGGCGTGTCCTTTCTGCTGCAGCTCTCTCCCTGTGACTGCCACAGCTTCTAACAGAAAGTATGGCTAGCAGCAGTTGAAGATTTAAACAGAGCATGTGCGACCACCTCAGTGAGATGGACAAAAAAATAAGGAAAGAAACAGCAGGAGGCGCTATACAGATACATTTTATGGAATAACTCTGGCTACACTAACTTTTTAATTATATGAAATTTCCAAAGTATTCAGATCCAGGTGCTGGTTTGAAAACGGTAGAATATGTTTTGTTTCACAAGCCCTTTAATAGAGACTAATTGCCTGATAGGTTTGATCGTTTGTGAAATACCTAATTATTACTCTGGTCATTAAAAAATGACAGGCATAGCATTCATTCCATCAGCTTTGAAAAACACTGTCCTTGGTACCAATCAGACGTGTCCTCAAAGACGTGAGAAGCCAATGCCTGAGTTAATTCAGACAATGCCCATAGATCCCTGTGAGAGCGTGTGTCTAACCATGTCGTCTCTGGGTACATACAAACTCATTATCACCTCATTAAAGGACGGATCTTGAGTAGGAATGAGGAATGACAGCCCATATGCCCAAAGTTCCAGGCAGAGGCCAGCAGATGTTCCTCACCAGCGGAGGCCGTCCAGCATGCTAAGCATGGCATTGACCGTTTAATAGACTGGTATAAGCCTGTGTTATTACTGCCCAGGATTAACACAGAGCACTATACAGATGTAGACGAGAGGACTGTGTCATTTAACGCTCTCCTGTACACGCCGGAATAATGTAGAAGTAATGAAGAGCAAATCGCTAAAAATTCTCCTCAGATTCCCACTCTCTCTGTCTGTCTCTGCTCTCTGAAATCCACCCAAATCGAATCAACAAAATTTCGCATTTGCAAAACTCAGGTAAACTCGCGTAGAATCCGATTTGCTCATCTCTGTTTTACTTCACATAATATCGTGGTGAATGACAAACTCAGCACTGCTACATCAGTAGACAATCTCATTCACAATCTCTAGATGTTTTACTGTGTATCTCAAAAAAAGTTCAGGATTACACATCCATTGCTTTTCATTAAAGGGACACTGACGGGCCGTTTCATCATATAAAGTGTTTTATATGACCCTATTGGTCTTAATCTGCTTAATCCAATTATACTTCCCCCTGTCGCCTTTCCAATGCTTTTAAAAAACGTTTTTCTTGATATGCAAATTACATGAGTTTCTGCCCAAGGGGCGATCCCTCTTCCAGCTTTGTGCCCAGCCGTGCCCCAACTGCCCTCTCCTAGTGCCACCCAGCTCATTAGTATTCACTGCGCTGGGCGGCTTTTCATGCTCCTCCTCAAATGGACATTGTGCGCCTGCGCTGGATACGGTCCCCGGCACCCTCCAGCTCCAGTAACGGAGTGCGCTGCGCCACATAGAGTAGTCAGCCGCGGCTTCAGTTACTCCTCCTGCGCCTGCCGGGGACCGTATCCAGCGCAGGCGCACAACGTCCATTTGAGGCCGATGCCAACAATATAGTACTGGGCATGCGCTGGATTTCGCTGCATCAGGAGCATGAAAAGCCGCCCGCAGTGAATACTAATGAGCTAGGCGGCACTAGGAGAGGGCAGTTGGGGCACGGCTGGGCACAAAGCTGGAAGAGGGATCTCCCCTTGGGCACAAACTCAGGTAATTTGCATATCAAGAAAGACGTTTTTTAAAAGCATTGGAAAGGCAGACAGGGGGGAAAATAGTATAATTGGATTAAGCAGATTAAGACCAATAGGGTCATATAAAACACTTTATATGATGAAACGGCCCGTCAGTGTCCCTTTAAGGCATAATTAATATGGGTAATGAAAAATGTATTTGAAATAACCTCAGATAACGTTACTGCTGTTGTATAGACTGATATTGACTGTCATAAGTTTATTTTTTTAAAGGAATTCTCCAAAAATTCAATTATTGACGGTGACCATGACCACCTGCTTGATTCCAGAGCAGGGATCCTTGTGCCAAGTATTTTTGGGGCAGTATATGTTAGCGAGCCTATACACACAAAGGGGGAGATTTAACAAAACATGCGCCGATGAAAACATCCGGTGTCGGGGGGAGGATCCAATGGCAGGCGGGAACGGGGACGAGCCTCCCTAGTATTGTGTGTGACACAATACTAGGGAGGCTCGTCCCCGCCTGCCATTGGCTGTTCCCCCCGACACCAGATGTTTTCATCGGCGCATGGGGAGAAACTGCAGCAGCGGTGTGGGGACCAGAAGGGGTGCAGGGAGCAGGGACCCAGGTAAGTATATTCCCTGTGAGGGGCCTATTTATGATATTGGATAACCCCTTTAAATTTCTATTAGGAATAACAGAGGAACAACACAGGATAGTGTCCTTAGAAAAGATGATCCAGAATTGTTAGTTTATGGGGGAACACAAGCATTTCCTGAAATAGACAAGTCAGGAGAGACAACATCTCCTATTTTAGTTGGATGATTAGAGGACTATAATGTGACAACGTCCTGGCTAAGGTATATTAGCATTATTCCTATGTATAAAACTCACCATCATAATGATAATTTGACACCGGGTAATACAGAAACTATAGAATAGACACTAAATTGATGTAAAAAAATAAATTCTCTGTTAGTCATGCGTCTTTAATTTCATCTCCGCTGGGGGAGATTTATAGGGAGATGATGGAGATTTGTTCTTTACCAGATCAGATGCAAGATTAGAAAGATGCTCAGAAATCCATCACAAATCAGGTTTCACAAATAATTATATTCTATTAAAAAAAAAAAATTCCAGTCACATAACACTGAAGCCGTACTCGGGTACTGGAGGACATGACCGGGGTATTGGCTATGCGACGGGAGCCCCGCCACCTAAATTTTGCTCTCTTACCTCGGGCATACCTCTTGCTGCCAAATCTTTACCATTACATCCCCACCCCTTTGACAACCCCAACCCAATAAGACTCAGACACCAGACTGGAATGTAATGGCCACAGCAGCCGTTTTATTAATACAATACCAATAAATAACCATAAATAACCATAAATAACCATAAATAACCATCAATAACCATAACCTCCACAGATAGGGGGAGGTCCTTGGAGCCCCATAAAACCACGAGCTGCCGAACCGAGTGTATGCCCACTTGCCTCCAGCCGTTAGCCCCAGCTCGGAGGCACCACCGAATGGGCCCCACTCGGTCCACCACCATAGCTCGCCCACCATGGGAGTCCAGCCCCCACCATGGGGCCCTCCCAATGTCCTCAAGCTCCTCAGTACCCAACTCCAAGGAACTCCCCCTCACCCCGCAGCCGCTGTGACAATCAAAGAAACCAAGGGAGGGAGGGTGGGAGCTTGTACTTTCCTGTACCTAAAATGGCGCCGCTTCCCTTCTGCTCACAATTTAACCCCTTATACTCCACCCCTTCAAACGAACTACCCAATCCCTAGCTCCTGATACCCTAGCACTCCCCATTTCTATCCCGCCCAGCCCCCAGGACCGCCTATTTCAACCACCCTTCCCGGGCTCCCTAACCCAAACCCCTGTCATGTTGGCCTCCCTTCAAAGTCCGGCCATTGCTTTATATACATTTACTGTGATTTTATTACAGGGTCGCCCAGGACTTTATTACTAACTAGAAGAATGACCTTTTTTTAGTCTTTGTACTTTCAGAGTGGCGTCTGCTTCCTCTGTATGGATTCTGATGTCAACACTGCAACCTTTTAATGGCTTTTGAGGTCAAGTTTGCCACTGCTTACATCCCTTAGTATAATCTGGATGTGAACGTTTTATACCCTAGCATTTCTATACATTCTCTTCTGCACGCTAAGTATGTTTGTGCTGTTCTTTATGCCGGTGTGTCCTTGCTGCCATTGTTTATATTGAACAATGGTTTCCAAAGAAGCGCATAGGAGCTGATCGATACAAAGATAATTACAGATATCCATACCAAGCGTTAGATCCTTGAAAACCAAACATGAATGAAATATGGACGCAATATCAACAAGCTAGGCGTCTCGAAATAAGCTTCCATTACTCTATTAATGGGTCCTCCGATTCATGGCTCTCTGAGGGCTTATTTACATGGGCAGATTATATTGGTCCAATTATCAGGAATGAACTTGTTCCCGACAATTGCCCACTGTAAATGGACCAGCGATCACCTGACAAATAAGCATTTATGCTTCACATTAAATCACCGTTTGTTGGCTGCTGTGTAAACTCAGATTTGCTGCCTACAAATAATAAGACTGTATAGGCATGAATGATCGTAATAATGATCATTCATCCCTGTACAGAGGGCATGATTGATGTATGTAATAATCCAAAACAGAAGGAAAAGTCCAGCTTCCCATAAAAAAACATAAGGAAAAACACAGAGTCTACACGTTTCAGATCGAGGAATACAGATCCTTATTTATGAATTCCTCAATTCGAAACGCGTAGATGCTGTGTATTTCCTGGTGTTTGTACAGGTTTTTACACCTCTGAAATAAAGGTTGTTCTTTTGGACCTTTTCCTTCTGTTTTGGACCGTACGGGTGCTGTGTCCTGAGCACTTCCATGCCTCGCTAGGTTATTGAAAGCAGGTGAGCACACTTGTGTTTGCTATGTATGTAATAATGGTTCATTCCCGATCTTTGCCCTGTGTATCGTCCTAAGTAAATGGGCCTTAAAGGTGTTGTCTGGGATTTGTATATTGAGGGCCTATCGACTGGATAGTTTGTTAATATCAGATCGGAGTTGTTTGAAGAGACCATGGTGCTCTCATGAGTGCTGCAGCCTCCTCACACCTTACCAAGCACAGCCCCACACATTGTATAGTGGATGTGTTTGGTATTGCAGCTCAGGCCAATTGACTTGAATGGGCCTTGTGACCCATGTACAGTGACATCACCAGCCTAGTCTCTACAAACAGCTGATCAGCAGGGGTGCCAGGAGTCAGACCCCCACCGATCAGATATTGACGACCTATCCTACCCATCAATATAAAAATCCCAGACAATGCCTATAAGGGCTCATTAAGAAGAGCAATGTTTACATCGGGGTGCTGTCAGAGTGTAGAACAGACAGCACCCGGACTGAACATTGACCCATTGTAGTCAACTAACCAATTCACATGTGCAGTTTTCTGTAAGAACCATCAAGCCATGCAGAGAACATCAAGGCATGCACCATCCAGCTTTGATTTTTCTGAAGGACTTGCTATAAAAAAAAAAATTTTTAAAAAAGGACAGTACAAGGATGCCACCCGTGTGTTGTCCTTTTAAAACCTAGTTTGCATTTACTAGTGGGAACATGAATGAGCTTCAGATTACTTGTCTCAAAGAGCCCTTTAAGAAAACAAAGAAAGCACAGATTTGGGGGGAATTCATTGATACCATTGACAGTGTTTCCTGAATGCTTTGGAATCATGAACTCCAGTGAGACCTCTTTGTGATGACCACACAAGATTGCATTGAAAAATGGTCTTCTAGAGGAGCGTTCCTCTACATGGCCTTCAAACATACTGTAGAAAATGATGAGGCTGAATATCTGACACAGAAGATCTGGTCTAGATAAAGGGTTGGTCTTCTCAATAAGGCGGTCTTTAGTTTTATTCTGTTAGTATTTTTCACAATTAGGGAAACTTTGGGATTCGTGCAGTAAATCTCCTGAGAGTCTTTAGTCTTCATTAATTCATAGGATCTAAAACGTTTGAAGTCTTCACTCTGAAGAAACGATGTCTTGTCATTGCTCAGGTCCTGACTGGAACAGGTACAGTAACTCCTTGTCTCCTTTTAATTACAAGGCGGGAGACTGCAGCTGCTGAAAATGTTGGTGGCGGGCCAAGGTGAGGAGGGACACGTGCAGCTGTGTCCATTAGAATGAATGCTTCTACTCCCCAGCGACCAATATACATTAGATAGACAAATAACTACAGAGCCCACTTGGCCACCATCAAATTGTCTGACCCAGCAGATCTACTGCCTCGATGGGTGGGAGGCTAGAGAGTAAAAGTTTGAAATTCCTCATTTTGAAAAACAAAAAACTCTAACCTTTTAAGGAGTCTTATATAACCTTCAGCCTGCATTATGTGCCTATGCTAAAGTCATCAGTCAGGCTGATCCTGCTGCTAATATCTGATATATCTCCACGTCCACTACCCGCAATATATAGACTGCCTACCCACAGAGCGCATTAACATTTCAGTAGCTCTAACTATACATCAATCCATTCAGCCAATGTGCTAGTAAAACACAACGTACTGTACAGAACTCAGCCAAAACACAGATTATTGGCCAGAAATAAGCAAGGAATATTATCTCATATTAGGAAAAACAGATATTGCTTAAAGGGAACATGTCATCAGAAAATGACCTACCGCTTAATTCACGTTTTTATGTTAAAATATTTTGTTAGAATTTTGGGTGATTAATTTTTTTTTATTTTCCATGTGACTAGCCATATAAAAATAATAATATAACGCTGCAATTTTCACACTGGCCACTAGGTCTAAAATATGTTAAGACTTTGAGAGCATAAACCATAGAGCATAGACACAATGGACAGGAGCTGACCCCATTGAGTTCTATGGGAGAGATTTATAGCCAAAGATTTAGAGGAGGAAGGAGATAAGCTATGATATCACCTATTGTGCATGGTGGATCCTGTGTTATCTATAACGAGGTGTTACTCGTTATTGTAATTCTCACTAGGTAATAATGATAATAGATACTGAAAAGTTACTTGTACAGAATAGTAACTCATGATCTATTATTAGACCTAGTGTCCAGTGTGAAAACTGCAGGATTATGTACATTTAAAATATATATATATATATAGTAACACGGAAAAACAATAGGTTATTTTCTGATGACACATTCCTTTTATACAGACAATTTGGGTTTTACATTACTTTGGGTACCTCAATTACAAGTTCTATACACTGTTACTGCAGTACGCAGTCAATTTTGACCATTGAGTGGATAGAACCTTTAGGCTACTTTCACACTTGTGTTTGGTGGGGATCCGTCATGGATCTGCACAGACGGATCCGTTCAGATAATACAACCATCTGCATCCGTTCAGAACGGATCCGTTTGTATTATCTGTAACATAGCCAAGACGGATCCGTCTTGAACACCATTGAAAGTCAACCGAGGACAGATCCGTTTTCTATTGTGCCAGATTGTGTCATAGAAAACGGATCCGTCCCCAGTGACTTACATTTTGTGTCAGAACGGATCCGTTTGGTTCAGTTACGTCAGACGGACACCAAAGCGGAATGGTGACTGATCGGAGGCAAACTGATGCCTTCTGAGTGGATCATTTTCCATTCAGAATGCATTAGGGCAAAACTGTCCAATCCGTTTTGGACCGCTTGTGAGAGCCCTGAACGGAAAGCCAAAACGCGAGTGTGAAGTAGCCTAAATCATCTGAATATAAGTGAGGGCACAAACTTTATAGGTGGTGCGAAACTCACTGAAGAGTGTCTACTGTACAAAATTCTGACTTGTTGACACTGAACTGCAACCCTAAGGCAAACGTATTCTACTGTCTCCAGGAGATGCACTGATGTAGCAGTGGTCCATCTGCCTCATCCTCATATGTAGACCACAGCTAGAGAAGAAGATGTATAGTTTAAAGGGGACAACTTAGAAGTGGTCCATGAACTTCATCATCAAAATGGAGAAGAGGAAATCAAATTGAAATATAGGGCAAGCTATTTATCTGGAAACCTCTTGATACCAGTTTCCAAGACCAAAATAAGTTCCTTGTACCAGGGCTCGGAAACACAGTGGGAAGTCTAGTCCATCCTCAAACGGGGTAATACAGATGAAGGTAGACAATCAGGAGTTATTGGTGATTACTTGAAGACCAATTCTTACTCATTTCAAAGACCAAAGAAGTTAGTCTATCGGCTCTAGGCTACGCACCAAAGGAAGCAGTGGTCCATCTACCTCCTCTTTAAAAATATACACATGGGCAAATACAGATGAACAGGGGACAAGTAGAAGTCATTGATGGTGCAGGGAAGAATGATCTACACTGAACATCTATGAAAGAAGCCGCATCATACAGTAAATCTGCAAATGGGAAGATAAAATAACATAGCAGGACAGAACGGAAGAGCTTAATAAAGTGATGCAGAGGCAATACAGTCCATAGATTTCATTACTGCTCACTACTGCAACAGCTTGAGAAGAAAATGATGAATAATAAAAATAATAACATTGTTGGAAAATGTTCACTCACCCAAAATCATGATGACTTCACCCTGCAGGGTCTGGGAAACACAGGACGCTTTGCCTCAGATCTTTCGAGGAGGGGCTGCTCGCTTCTCAGCCCCTTTTCTTTCAGACGCTTTTGAAGCACTCTGTCCGCTCTCTTCTTTAGACAGCAATTGGAAAGCCCTTTACCAGCACAGAAAAGGGAGAGGAAATGTTAGGGCTCTGACAGATTGTGCGACAGGAGAGACTGGGATGGAAGGGGGTGGGGGGGATGGAGCAGAATAAGCAAGAATCAGCTTGCAGATTTCTAGTGAGTATCAGAATGGGAAGGTTGATGCTCTAAAAACACTTGTGACAGGCCAGGCTAAGGTCCAGCGGCGTGAATGGAATAATCTTGGAGCGTGTCAGAAATTCCAGAAAATCCTGCGCTTTTCCTATTTGTAAACTGTTTCTGGGCTGCAGGACTAAGAAGGCAGCTGCAGAACTAGAGCAGATTAGAGAGTTATGGACACTTGCAGAAACCAACTCCTCATCTTTTCCTGCACATGGGGGACGTTTCTGGCCAGGTTCCAAGGAGGGTTCACCCCAGCACTTCTTTCTTTATTCAATGCACAAAAGAATACTCCCGAAATAGATGAGGGAAAGTAGAGGAGGAGATGAGCTCCCCGTAGTACCTCTGTTATCCCACAGCTCTGTTCTGCACTGTGCCAGGTGCGGGGCTGGGCTCAGTCTCACCTGGACTTGCTTCTCATTGGCGGAGATGTTTTGCCAAAGGGAGGTAAGGGTGGGGAGAGCAGAAGCTATGGATTTAACCCCTTTGTTTGCCTCTCTCTTTCACTCTGCAACCTTTGAATTTTTATACATTTTAGTAGAAGAATGTTTGAAACTGAGCTGTGATACATTGTAGCCTGCATAGAGTTAGGGTACTTTCACACTTGCGTTTAAGTTTTCCGGTATTGAGTTCCATCACAGGGGTTCAATACCGGAAAAGAACGCTTCAGTTTTATCCTAATGCATTCTGAATGGAAAGCATTCCGTTCAGTATGCATCAGGATGTCTTCAGTTCAGTCCCTTTACGGTATCTGGCCGGAGAAAATTCCGGAACACTTGCTGGAATGCCGGATCCGGCATTCATTTCCATTGAAATGTATTAATGCCGGATCCGGTACCAAGTGTTCTGGAAAACCAGATCTGGTTTCCCGATCTGCTCATTAAAAATGTGCAAAAAAATAAATACCGGATCCATTTTTCCAGATGACGCCGGAGAGACAGATCCGGTGTTTTAATGCATTTGTCAGCCGGATCCGCATCCCGATCCGGATGCTAATGCAATCCGTTTGCATACGGATTTCCGGATCCGGCAGGCAGTTTCAGCGACGCAACTGCCTGCCAGAATCCAAGAACGCAAGTGTGAAAGTAGCCTTAACTGGATTTACTTAAATTTGAGCAACTTTATCAAGTTGACATGCTTTTAATCTGTAAGTCTTGTTTACTACTGCGTAGATCCAGAATAAGTAGGTCACGTTATAGATGCAAAAAGCCTTAAATCTACTTTCTGGTCTTGTGCTACTTATTAGAGATTACATCTATTTTTCTTGTAATTTCTAGTACAGCGGGTCTTGAACTCATTAACTTACTGTATACATATTATATATATTTTTTTTATATCAAACTTTTAACCTTACCAATTCTTAATTTCTTTTTTATATATATAAGTGAGGGCAGTCGGAAAAATGTATGTATTATAAGTTCTTTATATAGGTCATGAAAAGTTTTTAAACCTAAGACAAACAGTCCGTTTTGTGTGCTTGTTACATGCATACTTTATATTGATGCTACGGCTGGCAGAGCATGGCTTAGTCCAGTTAATGTTAACTATTCATCAGATGCAGGGATCCCATACTCATTCATGACTATGTGTACAGTACCATACATATAAATCTACTTTGCTAACATTATCATGAATGGAATCAACAGATATTTGCCATTATAGCAAAAATCCACATTATATTTGCCATTTCCTCATTAAATTTGACATTATAGCAAAAATCCAGCTTTTTTTATTGACTCATACGGGACATTTTTGGACAATTTTGCGTTAAGAATAAGTTGTAGAGAATCGTTTTTAAGCATATTCAATTTTGGGGGCTGTTGGACACATTTCCATTTGTCTGAAAACATCAGTTCATTTCTTATCGATTATAAGCTCTTGTGGGCAGGGTCCTCTACCCCTTTGTACCAGTCTGTTTATTGTATTTTTATATTTGTGTAACCCTGTCTGGATGTGCATCAGCACGGAATAATAATAATGGAAATCCAAGAACAACTGCAGATGGATCAGCCACAGCTATTAACCCCTATATTCCTGCCTTCACGATCATGTCTGTCTATACCTTCCCCAATTACATGTGCTGTAGTAACTGGAGCATGCTTTTGCCTCCTTTTATATCTATAGATCAGCACGTTGTCTTACCCTGTTGTTTTTCCTTGTAAATCCTGCGTGTTTCCCCAGTTATGTTCCTTTTGGATCCATATACACCCACATGGTATTCAATTCCCTGTTTTGGATTCCACCTCAGTTCATCCATTCAGCTTTTCCTCTCCCCAGTCTACTTCTGCCTGACACATCTGTACAATAAAAGTCTATGGAGGTGGACAAATCTTGTGTCCACCTTCTATAAACACCTATGTCTTCTCTACCCCCTCTCATAGTAGATCTCAGAGCTCCCCCCCTCCCCGTGTGTCTTCTCAGCCTTCTCTCTGTGTATACTAGTCTTGCTCCAGCCTCCCATTCAGTCGGTGCACCATTTCCCCCTCCCCCAAGTGAGTCAGTGACAAGTGCCCAGAATACTAAACGTATGAGATGCCGAGCGTCTCTGGGCTATGCACGTAACATCGGCGTCAGACCAGAGAGGGGGCGCTGTTCAGCATTGCTACTCCCTGTTATTACGGGATTACATCAGAAGCCATGATTTTGCCCCCTCTGTGTCGCTCAATAAACTACATCTTGAAATGTATTAAGAAAACGTATTCATAAGAAGCTTATCGTTTGACATTTTATAATATAGGGTTTGTCCGGCCGGCCTCAGAACAGGTCATCAATGTCAGATCGGTGGGGGTCCGACTCTCTGCACCCCCGCCAATCAGCTGTTTGGCGGGTCGGCGGCTCTTGTGTGAGCGCTGCGTCCTCTTCACACATCTACTGGTGGTGAAGGGTAATTACAGCTTCTTTCCCCAATCACTTGAATGGCACGAACAGCTATAATTACACTGTACTGCCACTACAAACCAGTGGACCCCCGCCGATCTGATGCTGATGACCTGTCCTGAGGTCATTAATATCTGTCGCCTGTGGAACTCTTTTAATAAACTGTACGGCTCAAGACCTTCCATACCACTCAATGTAATGCCATCATGCTCCTTAGAAGCGCCATGTAAAGTGGGACACAGCTTTTTCTGTGTGTCGTTTTTGTTGTTTTATTAACAGCGTTTTCTTTTTTTTAAATGCTGCGTCATTTTTTTCAGAACACAGGATAGTATGGCATTCTCTATAAGATTTGAAAAAGCTAGAAAAAAAAACTAATGTTTTGATTGTTGCAAAATAAAAAACAAAACACTTTAAAAAGCATTATGAAACATGCTTCACAGTCGTGCATTTTTTATAAGCATAACAAAAATAGAGTATGTGAATAAAGGCTCATGAACACGACCGTCTGCGGTCTGCAAAACACGAATCCGCAAAAAAAAGGATGACGTCTTTGTTGCATCCAAAACAGACAAGCATAGGACATATTCTATTTTTTTTGCAGAACGGACATGCGGACATTGAATGCTTCCACTAAAGGACCTGTAAAAAAAAAAAGGGAACGGAAACGGAAGAAAAATAAGTTTGTGTGCATGAGCCCTAAGACAATAAAGGGCTTGGCCCACGAATAGCATTCATCACCTGATTCTCCAATGTGTATGGATTAGTAATGTGCATGTGTGACCACCATGCCATTCACGGTCTATGGGACTGACGAGTACAGCTCGTGGTCATCACTTATGTGCATTACTACTCCATTCACACAAGGAAATCAGGGACCCCTATTCTTGTGATCAGTGTGGGTCCCGCTGTTTAGACCCCCAGCAGCCATACATTTATCACCTATCCCAGAAGTAGGGCCTCTTTCTCACGAGCGTGACGGATTGGCTCCGGATGCGTTCAGGGTGCATTCAGGGAAACTCACACCATTTTTCAAGAAAGGTCAGTCAGTTTTGTCTGCGATTGCGTTCAGTTGTTCAGTTTTTTCCGTGCGGGTGCAATGCGTTTTGATGCGTTTTTCACCCAACCATCAGTGAAAATCGCACCTGCACTTGCTTGCGGATGCAATTTGTTTTTCACTGAAGCCGCATTCACTTCTATGGGGCCAGGGCTGCGTGAAAAACGCAGACTATAGAACATGCTGCATTTTTCACGCAACGCAGAACTGATGCATAAAAAAAAAACGCTCATGCACACAAACCCATTGGGTCAGGTTTCAGTGCGGGTGCTATGCGTTCACGTCACGCATTGCACCCGTGTGGAAAACTCGCTCGTGTGAAAGGGGCCTAAGAGCGCAGAGCTGTGTACTGTACAGTATAGATGGAAGAGCAAAGCCAGGGGCCACTTGTCTAGAATAATTTCTTCACTACGCACATAGCTTTATAATTAACAACCTTATGCCTCCTCATTCTGTTTTCTGCCATTTCTAGCTTTCATTTAATTCCATTTATTTTTTCAGAAATAGCACTCCTCTTGTCCATGAGCTGTTGCTGGTATTGCATCTAACCCCCATTTACTTACATCTGGCTTAGTTGTAATACCACAGCAATTTTTGTTGAGTGGAAAAAACTGGACCCTTCTACGGCGCTGTCGGCGTGATCATTAATCCACAAGGAAAAGTGACTGGTATTCACTTTTTATTGGTTAAAAATTAACTGGTCTACGTGTTTCAGGGACGGACTGTCCCCTTCATCAGGACAACATGCAGTTACCTGGCACAGCCCATCGACGAAAGTGGCACTGTTTCTCTTTAAACTTCATCCAATCCTTTCAACTGTAGTGACTTTTAGGAACGGATATTAACTGAACAAATGTATTTAAACCAGAACGTGTTGGGGATGGAACATGGCCTGTCTAAAAGACAATGTCTACCTTCCCGGAGGAAAACACGCTATATTAAAATATAGGCAGTCGTGCATGTTTTGGCTCTTGGTGGTCCTCCAGGGACCCTCACTTAAAGGATTTGATAATTAAAGATAAAAATAGTGGCGATCATTAAGAGGTGCGAGGTGTAAATGGAGTTCTAGTGGTGGAAGGGCAAACGTTTAATGGAAGAATGAAGGAGCCGCTTTATTAGTCAATAAATTAATCATCAACACAAAATAACTTCGACTTCGTTAAAAAAGTTTAAAGGGGTTCTCCTGCACCCGCCACTGATCCTCTGTTTTCTCTGTCCACTGTGTAGCAGCCATGCCAGCATCCTGCATCTCAGCTCTCATTCACGCTGGCACAGCCGCTACACAGTCATCAGTAAATTCACTGTGCACAGCAGCGATCAGCAACCTCCGGCACTCTGTATTCGGCGCAGGCGCGGTGAACAGAGGACAGCAGGCACCAGCGTCCTCTGCTCACCGCGCCTGCGCCGAATACAGAGCGTCCGTGCAGGCGCTGGATTTCACAAGGAGACAGTGCCGGAGGATCGCTGCCCGGCACTGTCACTCAAAGTAAGAAGGGGCGTGCCAGCAGGTTGCCGCACAGAGCTTCTAGGAGCAGGGCAACGGCCCCCCTGCTCCTAGAGGCTAATTTACATATTATAAAATTACGTTTTTTGGCCCGAATATAGCTCGGATTTTTGTAAAAAAGACATTATCAAGCTGCTCTGACATTAGCACATAGCTAATGTCAGACAGCTTATAATGTCAAAAAGTGATGACAGAAACCCTTTAAAGAATTTTGGGTGTTTTTTTTTTTATTCCTAAAAATCCTGCAATTTTCTCATTGGCCACTAGGCCTAAAATATGTTAAGACTTCCTGTCTTTTAAGAGCAGCCACCATGACCTGTGCAGAGGTCAGGAGGGAGTAGATAAGCTGTGGTATCACCTATTGTGAATGGTAGAACCTGTGTTATCAATACAGAGGTGTTACTTGTTATTGTAATTCTGCATGTGGTGATAACGATAATAGCCACTGAAAAGTTACCTGTACAGAATAGTAAATCATGACCAATTATTAGACTTAGTGGCCAGTGTGAATAGATAGTAGTGAATTTATATATATATATATATATATATATATATGTTTCACACAAAAACTTGGATTATATGTTATTACAATTCCCTTTTAATACAATGGTGGCATTGTACAATAGTACATTTATTTCCAATGTAGTAGGTTAGTCCAATATTAAATGTACAGTT
The DNA here is from genome assembly GCA_033119425.1 of Bufotes viridis. Lineage (NCBI taxonomy): Eukaryota > Metazoa > Chordata > Amphibia > Anura > Bufonidae > Bufotes > Bufotes viridis. Next base: position 430,661,611 of record CM065591.1, read on the forward strand.
TTGCCTAAGCTTTGCTATGGCTTTGCAAAAGGGACCTAACAGTTTAGCCTGAGCAGAGCTCCAGCAGCAAGATGAGGAGGGGGATTGAGGGCTGTATCAAGCCTTCATATCTTGGGCTCTGTAGAAGATAGAGATATGGGCTGCTTCACTCTCTATCCAATTTCTTAAGGCTTTATCTCCAGATGTAGAGGAGATAATGTTCTAAAGCTTAGATTGCTATCAAGACAAGGCCCATGTCTCTATCTTCTACAGAGCTTGAGATGTAAAGGGTTAAAGCAGTTCCCGTTCTGCTGGCTGTGATCTCAGCTAGGCTGGAGGAGAAGGGGGCAGTGGGGAATCTAACAGCTTGCAGGAGGAGAGGAAAGAAAACAACATCCTCTCTCATTATAATAGTTATCAGTAGAGAGAAATCTAATATATTAGCCCACATATGGTTATGTCATCAGAAAACTAAAAATGTTCTAAGTAAGAATGAGCGAAATGGTTCTACCAGTTCGTGATTCAGTCCAAATTTTGTGGGGAGAGAGAGAGAGATTGATGCTTTTTGTAATATACTTTTGCTAGAAACCAAAAGTAGTGTCGCAAGGCATACAGTTATGCATATTTTTTGGTCTCCGTACTGATAAAGGGAAGCCCCAAAAGTCACCCAAAGTAAGAAAAGTTTCTTTTGAGGCATTTTGGTTTTCTTGTTTTCTAGAAAGAGAGCTAGCTTGCATGTTTTATTAAGAGATGTAAATGTTTTTTGATTCTCTTATCTCACTTTCAGTTGAAAGTTCCTTTAGAGGTCTCTCTGGTTCATATCATGTTGAATCAAAATGGTGAAATAAAATTGCTAAAGATGTCTGTTTTTGCTGTACAGGTGATGTACGCTCAGGTGAACAGTAGACAGCTATAATTATACCTAGTTGCTGCTGCACAGCAAATAGGTAAACAGTAAGAAGAACAGAGCAGATAATTTGCAGAGATGCCTTTCTGCATTTTAAACATGCTTATGTAGCAAAATAAGAAAAATAGCTAAGTCAGGCTCACATCTGCAAGCAGCTCTTTCAGGATAAAAGCTCTTAATCAGAAAAAGGCAAGTTTACAAGGCCTTAGGGGCAGGCATCGGATTCAGACAGTTCCCTTCGGTTCTCCAGATCTTGTTGTTATAATTACATCCGGATCGGAGAACTGTGTTGTTGGCTAAATCCCGATCCGGAGCTCGGCAGCGGCGGCAGCAGGTCAGGGGGAGATAAGCGATACAGATTAATATTGCAGCAGAGCAAGGGAGCGGCGTCTCCCTTTCCTGCTCCTCTGATAGGCTTCAAGCCTAGTGCCTGCAGCCTATCAGAGGCTTGCACAGGTGGAGCGATTACATCATCGCGTCCGCCCGAGCCGAGATTTGTACTGCACGGGAACAAGGCCGGAAGGGAGCATTACTGGCACAAGATGGGCCACTAAGGGGGTTTTACTGGCACATGATGGGGGATACTATGGGGGCATTACTGGCACATGATGGGGGATACTATGGGGCCATTACTGGCACATGATGAGGGACTCTATGGGGCATTACTGGTACATGATGGGGGACACTATGGGGGCATTACTGGCATATCATGGGGGACACTATAGGGACATCTACTGGCACATCATGGGGAATACTATGGGGGCATCTACTGGCACATCATAGGGGAAACTATGGGAGCATTATTGGCACATCATTGGGACACTATGGGGGCATCTACTGGGGGCATTGCTGCCACATCATGGGGGACACTATAGGGACATTACTGGCACATCATGGGAAACACTATAGGGGAATTATTGGCACATCATGGGGACACTGTGGGGGCATCTACTGGGTGCATTACTGGCACATCATGGGGGACAATATGGGGTATCTACTGGCACATCATGGGGGACACTATGAGGGCATTTAAACTGGCACATCAGTGGGGGCACTATGGGGGCATCTTATACTGGCACATTATAGGGGCACTATGGAGTTGAGGGGAGAACACTATGGGGCATATTAAATAGGCATATTATGGGGACATTATGGCGAAGGGGAAGGAGTGCTATGGGGCATTTTATACTGGCACATTATGGGGACACTATGGGGAAGGGGAGAGAAACATTATGCGGGCATTTACTAGGGGCATTTACTAGGGGTTTTTTATAGTTGCACAAATTATGGGGGCACTATGGGGACATTAGCTCAACTGGGGGCAATAAGAGGGGAAATATTTTTGTACTGGCACAAACGGTAGCATTTTTGAACTTGTGCACATTATTAGGGGGAATTTTGTGTACTGGCACACATTATAAGCGACATTCTTTGTACTGGTGCTCATTTTAAGTGGCCAGTTTGCCCTTCGCAGTATTAGTGCTCCCCAAAGTCCCACCAATAGTAGTACTGTAATTCTCTGCCAGAGTTAACTTAGTAGTAATAGTTCCCCCACAGTGCCCCCAACAGCAATAATGTCCCCACCGTGCCCCAGAAGTAATAATGCTCCCATAGTGCCCATAATAGTAATTATGATCCCCATAGTCCCCCAGTAGTAATTGGGGGACATAATGTTTACACTATTGGTGTCAGGGGCACTATTTGCTGGGTGCAGTTATTCTAGGACAGTGTGTGCCAATAATTATTAAAGGGGCACTATCTTTGTGGTACTAATGTTATCAGGGGGATTATCTGTTTCTGTAGTATAGTATTGGGAGCACAGCGGGCACAGTATTGGGGGCACTATCTGTGTGATACTAGTATTATCAGGGGGATTATCTGTTTCTGTAGTATAGTATTAGGGAGCACAGCGGGTACAGTATTGGAGGTGGCAGAATGAGTTGTTCAAAAGGTAGGAGGATGATGGAAAAGTAGGAACCTAAGATGTCTTTTTGTCAAACTGCAGAGACAAGAGATGGGTGAAAAATCCTCATGGGGGACTGGTCTGAAAGGAGAAGATGAGGAAAGAGAACATCTGCATCAGAGGCGACGTCACTGGATGTAAGAGGTATGGGGAGCTGTAATCCCGATAGCCCTGAATATAATGTGTATGCAAATATGTCTTTAGTGCTAGGTACTGTCACGGACATACCAAGACATACGGACGTCCCGGTGACAATGAGTGGCAGGAGATCTGTGAGACTGGCAACACATGGTTCGATCTGACAGTTTTTCTTTGTGGATCAATATGCGTCTGTGTTGTTTCTTGTAATGGCCACACCCCTTAGGTGTTGCTAATGTGGTCATTTAACCTTCCTTATTTATAGTTGCTTCTACAATGCTGTGCAGTTTATAGCTTCTGTGCCTGTGGATAGTTTGTGGTTGGATTTCGGCTGAGTTCCTGGTGCTTCCATAGCCCCTTTATAGTTAAGTCTTTCCTTTCCCTTTTGTATTTTGTTTGGGTTCTGTGTCTTCTCCGTATGGTTTGTATTAGGCTTGTAGAAGACTCCTGTTTGTCCTTCCTTTTGGAGGAACAGGTAGTCTTGTCCCTGCCATTAGTACCAGGGTCCTATAGAGCTAGATAGGACTAGGTATTCCTGCGTATGAACTCACCTACCTTTGGGATCTGTTCATACTGGTAGTCAGTCAGGATTTTGGTTAGATTTTCACTAGGAGGTGTCCATCTTCCTTCCCTAGTTCTCAGGCCTGATTCCCTGTTCCCCCTTCCCTCCTATGCTCAGTCTGGTGTTTCCTTCCCACATCGAAGTCTGACAGGAAAATATGTGTATAAAATGTATATGGAGTAGGTAAATCTACTGTAAGTGTAGCCTACATGTAATTTTTATACTGTATCTATCAGTTATGCGTGTATATTGTATATGTGATTATGTGAGTGTAATGTCTATACTCTGTTTATGTATGCATACCTCCCAACCATCCCAGATCTGGCATACCTACTGTGTGAGGGACATAATGTAGACTAGGCAGGGTTTGGACATGTACAGATAGACATTGGATGGAGTTAGAGGTGTGGATCAGGGCCTTAAAAAACTTGCTCATAGTTTGGCTCCTTAGGCTTTTTAAAAGTTGGGTGGTATGTGTGTAGTGTATATATGTATGTGTACCATGTATATGGTGTATTTATGTCTACGTGTGTGTGGCATATATATGGTGTATGTATATGTAAACATGTGTCATGACGATGTGTGTCCGCCGTTGAGTAGGGAACCTGTTGTTAAAACTTTGAATCCCTCCCCTGCTTAGGGGGTATCTCTGGATGGGTACTATTTCTATTATGGAGACAAGTTGATACACATGACAACTATTATAGACTAGACAACGCTCCTCTGGATAAAATATATGCAAATTATCATGTCTAACATCTGCCAGCATCAGATCCCCCTAAAAATAATATTTATTTAATACATTATATATACTTCAAAATGGTTAAAAAAAAAATACAAATAATCCTGTAAAGTTCAAGCACTCATATAACCAAATTAAAGAAACAATAGTGGATTTGGACCCAAATTTCAGATAAAATTTGATTTGCCACAAAGCCAAATCTCCTCGTGCTTTGTGGTAGGAAATCGATTTGCCCTGAATGACGGTAAAAAATGTTTTCCCTTTAAGCGCAAAGAGCCAGCTGATACCATCTTGATTGAAGATCTCGTATGAATTCCCACGCACAGTAACGTATGACGCCACCATGCCGGCCTACATGATGCTTTATCAAGATGGCAGCCGCCACCTCTTTGCGATCAAACAGAGAAGGTAAGTTTTTTATTTATTTTTTATTTATAGTACACCGTAATAATACTCCAACAAAAACTTAGAAATCCAGCTCTGATCAAAAGCAGGGGAACTTTATTTCAGCGGTTTAAAAGCATTTTTGACCACTTCTATTCTGGGTCCTTCATCATGTCATAATGAAGGACCCAGAATAGAAGTGGTCTGAAACGCGTAACAATGTTTCCTGTAACTGACGTTTTTAAACCGCTGAAATAAAGGTTGTTGTCTGTGCTCTGCACAGCAGGGAGCAGATATGAGCTGCTTTTTTCCAATTTTTCACTACTGTATTATTACAAATTTTAACAATTTAACAAATTTTTCTGTATTAAAGGGGTTGCTAAAAGATTTTTCATTGCTACTGATATCTCATAGATGGGGGTCTGACACCCTGCATGGAAGTATTCAAACCCTTTGCTATGACACTAAAAATTTAGCTCTGGGGGCCTCCAATTTCTCTCCCATTGATCATCTTTGAGATGTTTCTTGAATGAAGTCCATCTGTGGTAAATTCAATTGTTGGACATTATTTGGAAAGACACAGTCCTGTGTTTATAAGGTCTCACAGCTGACAATACATAGCAGAGCAAAATCCAATGAGGTAGAACTGCCTGTAGAGGTCAGAGATAGGATTGTGTAAAAGCACAGATCTGGAGAAGGGTATAAAAATACTTAAATGAAAAAAGTTTGGAATACCCAGGACTCTTCCTAGAGCTGGTTGCACTACCAAACTAAGTAATCATGTGAGAAGATTCCTTGGTAACTCTGGTCGAGTTCCAAATATCCTGTGTGCAGATTGGGAGAATCTAATTTACATTTTTCTTTTTCCTTCCATGTGGAAATTGACTTACTGAGCAGATTTTGAGATCCTGAGCTTGTCAATTGTTTGTACAATTCCGCACCTTATACCTCATTCACACGTCAGTGTTTGGTCAGTGATTTCCATCAGTGATTTTGAGCCAAAACCAGGTGCGGCTCTAAACACAGAACAGGTGCAGATCTTCCCCTTAGGCCTCTTGCACACGGCTGTTGCCACGCCGTGGTCGTATACGGCTTGTCCGCAATACACGGGGCACTGGCCACGTGCATTCCGCATCATGGATGCGGACCCGTTCACTTGAATGGGTCCGCAAATCCGGAGATTCGGTGCAGAACGGAATGGAAGCACGGAACAGAACCCCTTAGAAGCACTACGAAGCACTACGGAGTCGGTTCTTTGCTTTGGTTCCGCAAAAAAATAGAACTTGTTCTATGACGTCCATGGGTCCCCGATCGCCATGCGGCTGCCCCACGGTCAGTGCCCGTGCATTGCGGAGCGCAATTTGCGGTCCACAGCATGGGCCCCGCAAGCACACAGTTGTGTGTAAGAGCCCTTATACCTTATCTTTGTGGAGGCTGGTTTTGCCTCACAATCACTGATGAAAATCACTGACCAAAACACTGATGTGTGAATCAGTCTTTATGTAGAGTGGTTTTCGCCATAGACTTCAATTGGGTTGTTTGCATAAACAAAAATCTGAACCAAATTCCGCACCAAAAATGCACCAGAAAATGCACAAAAATTGCACCAAAACTGCAGTAAATAGTGCAGATTTATGTCTGTATTTTAATGTGGGTTTTGGTGCAAATTGCAAATTTTCTGCATACAAATCCGCGCCATGTGCAGGTACCTTAAAAACTGTTAAGTATACTAATTAGTTTCTGATCATGCAGTTCTCTATGTTTACCTGAAAGACATATTGCAGAAATTTCTGCAATTGTTTCATACATAAGAATAAGGCTTGCGAAAATCCATCCGCAAAAACATCCATGCATACATTTCAGCTATTTTACATGCATTTAAAAACATATATTTGAGGCATTTTTAGATTGTACAGTATATATGTTATTGTGGTGTTTTTCAAGAATTTGAAAGACGCTTATGGGAAGACAGCAAAAAAAAAAAAAAACTATGTGAAAACCAGCCTTCAAGAAGCACTTCCACAAAAAGTTTTATTCTCTGGCCAGTTAAAGAGGCACATGGCTTAAATTGTAGTGAAGGTAATCTTACTGGTGATTCACTCCCTTCTGTTCCTCACTCAGCTGTCCAACACTATGCGGAACATTTACTAAGCCCTTTACTCCAGTATTGTGGCATAAAAAAGTCACACATCATTACATACGTCATATGTGCACTATCATTTCCAACTTTATAGGCTTCTTGCCACTTTTCTGAAGTGGCGAGGGGAAAGGGACCGGGCTTCGCGGGAGGGGAAAAAGGCTTTAAGCGACCTGCCAGATTTACTGTAACTACTGAAACTGGCTTCTGGCTGGCATAGACTTCAGCTTCTCTATTCATTCAATGTCAGTCTCATTAGAATGAATACAGACTTGACTTGATTTTACACATTTTAAAGTCCCCCTAGGAGAATTGAACATGCAGTCATTACGTCGCCTCTCCCATAGACTGCAATGAATTATCGTTGTAGTCTATGAGAGATTCAATACATTCCGATGAAGCCCTGCCGCAGGTACTATAGCTGTGGTAACCTCAGAGCCTTTAGAAGACTTGAGGCTACCACAGGGAATGAACAGCTCCCCCAATCTCAGCACAGGGGAGCTGTTGGGACCTTATGAGCACAGCTCTCCCGGAAAAAGTCTCCTCAGATGTAGTCTTTACAATTGACCAAACTCATATCTGAAGTCAATGTCTGTGTTCGGCGTTATCAACATTAGCTCCGGATGCTCCTAAGCAGGCGCCATCTTTAAAGACCGGATTTCTGCCGTAAATGTAAAAAAGTTTAAAAAAAATCTATGGGTATTATATCATCATTCTGTTTTCAGTGTAGATTTTTGGTGCTACACTAATATTAAAGTCATTTAGCTGCTGGGCATAGGCACAAACCACATGAATTTACATTCATTAACATTTGTAACACCCTTCAGGTACGAATGAGTTATAGATGACCGTATGTTGTTGCAGAACCAAAAGAGAAAACTAGGAACCATAACATTTTTGTATTTTTTATCTGTTTGATAAGTGTAATATGTTAAAAATGTAAACCTCAAGTTCAACAGGAAGAGGGCTGCGCCAGAAGTCAGCTCAGGCCTGTAACATTTTATAACATGCGCTGCAGGGTGAACTAAGGCATCTTATTAAAAAATTAACTCTTCACATGCTGAAACAAGGTCACATTGTACTGAATTAGTGAAAACCAGAATACTGTATTCACGGTAAACACCTTCGCCTCACACCCCAGCGTCGAAGGGAAGGGCAAGTGACAGATTGCTGCATTCATTTAGATGCAGCATCCTGCAGGGAAAAAAATTATGGTCTCAGATAGTGGATTTTTAATTTTTTTTAATAGTTCTTAACATTACATTTGAACATAGGAATTGGAAACTTAACGTGACCCTGGAAAAAAAAAAAACTAAAAGTGGCCCCGTTTGTTGGCGGATCCAAACTGACAGCAGACGGGGCAACACAAGTAGATGGGACTAATACAAGTAAGCAGGGTCAGCAATACTATAGTGCAGCACAATATATCGTCCCAGTGGAACCACATACCACAATGCAGCACAATCTAACTCCCCAGAGGCTGTCCCTCTGTGGTACCCATTAGAAATGAGCAAAGTTTTAAAAACTTCGATTCGGCAACTTCGCAAAGTTCACCAAGAAATGTGATTGGTTATGAATTAATTTGGCACAAATCACTATAAATCAGATATACCCAGGCCACTCTGCCTTAGGGTATGGCCACACAGAGCAGCCATGCTGCAGTGAAGAACCATGCGGCTAATTAGCCCGCAGCTGTCTTTTATTTAATAATGAAGACCGCACTATATAGTCAGTCTCCATTGTTAGTAGCTGCGCAGAACCTTTAATGCACCGTTAAACAGGGGCTGTTGCAGGTATGGAGTTTTTCCGCACTTGTGAGGCCCATAGCAGAGCTCAGTCAGACATATGGATTAAAGGGGTTGTCCGACGAAAAATCTTCTACAGTTTTCAAACCAGCACCTGCATCAGAATTCTTTTGTAATTGCATGTAATTTAAAATTTAACATAGCCACTGAGTTATTCAATACAATGTATCAGTATAGCGCCTCCTGCTGATTGTTCTTTTCCTTATTTCTTTGACCTACTCACTTAGATGGTCGCACATGCTCAGTTTCATCCTTCAACTGCCTCCTGAGCTGTGATAGGTAGAGCATGGACAGGCTTAGCTGCAGCAGAAAATACACTCCCCTTGAGCTGTCAGCATCATATAAATATAGCAGAGCAATAGATGGGGATCTCTAGATCCATGTGAGGTACAGGGCTGGTTCTAGCTTTGTTGGAAAGAGGTTGTCATTTACTATATGATGTCTGATTTTCATTTTTTACATTAGTCATGGGATAACCTCTTTAAGCTCCGCTGCCAGATTCTTCCGCCTCCTAACATTTATTGCATATCCTAGCAATATGCTACAAATGTTTTGATTGGGTGAGCCCCTTTAAGTGCTCATGCACACACGCTTAGCCGTTTTTGCAGTAACACTGATACTCGCCAAGAGCCTGCAGTCATTTTTTTCACTCCTTTACAAATGTCCTTGTCAGCAAATCAGACGAGAATAGGACATGTTCTGCTTTTTTTTGTGGGGCCACGGAACGGACACAGTGTACTGTCCTCATGTTTTGAGGTCCATATCCGATCAGCAAAAAATGTGAATCTGATGTCGACAAAAACCATGGTAATGTGCATGAGCCCTAAGAGAGACAGTCATTAATACAATGACATAGCATGTTAAACATTCCTCCCAAAAGACATCTCCTGATCTTCCCCTTTGGCTATTTTAACAGGTACAATGGGCCAGAAAAGACTGTTGTATGTTGAAAATATTGTAATCTGGTGTCATTGTAACTTGAAGGACCACTGTACAGCCAACTGTTTTGTCCTTATGGTTGTCACCTCCCATAAGTGAAAAAATATTTGCTGCCTTAGCGTGAGAGTATATTTGTGTGGTTCCCTGCCTGAACATCATCACAGGTAGAAGAATTCTAATTGACAGGGTTGGACGAGGTGGAAGACTGTGGAATAAAAATGTTCCTAACTGTTTACAAGGAGGGGAAAGGAAAGTTCATGACTTACATGGTTCAGAATAACTAGGGGATTGTAATGTACCAGAGAAATTGGCCCCTCATTGAAAATCTTGACTAGCACCTCGCTCAAGCAGCTACCTGTTCCATATTAAGGACAGGGGCCCCATCTCATCTGTCATGTTAGCACTCGGCTGATGATATCAAATATCCTAAAACTCATGAAAATGCTGTTCCAGTACAGCAGCCTGAAGAAGGGTTTCTCTTAAATCAAAACGTTTAACAGATACATTTTCACAATCAACAATTAATAAATATGAATGTGACGTATTAAATCAAATTCACTTGAAGCATAAAACCCATCAGAATGCTGTTCCATTTCATCATTGCATGGTATAGTCACATAGTTGTATAATCTAGGGCCTCCAGCTATGTATCTCTGAGCCTTGGTATTTAGAAATAGCTGACAGAATCAATCAATGAATATGACCTATAGAAATGCTATAGGATTGTTAGTGTGCATTACCCCAGAGTACTACTGCAAAGGGCTAATTATTGCTAAAATAAAAGGGTAATTTTATGTTACCAAGTTGAATGTTGTGATTTGTTGTTAAAGCACTTATCTTTCAATGAACCAGTATCTCAAATAGCAATGCATGGTAATATATGGATAATATTGGCTGGCTGGTTAGGTTAGTAGCAGGGGCATACATAGAAATCACTGGGCCCCATAGAAAGAATCTAAATTGGGCCGCTATGCCCCATTAATAGCCCCTCCCATTACCCATTCTTGGTCCCTCCCCTTGCTTCATGAACTGTGCTTGCTGCTGCATGTTATCTTGTATGCCATCATGGCCAGACTGGGATTCTAAAACAGCCCTGACACACAAACCCCACCAGCCACATATGATATTATATAAAAATAATGGTGCACAATGCACACTGCATAGGTGAATTTTGCTTTACTTGGTCATGCCCCTATGAAAACCATCAATGCAAGAAAGGAAATAAAAGTGGGACATAAAAATGCTTAAATCACATTGTCACTGACATACATTACCCCTCCAACAGCAACACATAGCATGATGAAGCTCAAAATACTGTACCTCCACAGCAGCGTCTGATACCAGCGTGCATTGCCAAATTACCTGCCCAACTACGCCATATAAATACAACACTGCAGCACAAAATATCTCCTTAACAGTGCCAAATAAATACTACCATGAATTACAAAATACCCGTCATTATTGTCTTCTAACAACCCCTCCCTCACTGAGAGCAGCATTGTCCCCATTTAAATGTCTCACCTCTTTTTGGGACGTGCAGGACAAAAGCAGTAAGACTGAAATTGGAGGGAGAATGCTTTCTGGTCAAAAGTAAAGTGGAGTGGGTAAAAAAAGTTATGATGTCACAGGTCATAAGTTGCCAGATGTCAGATATATAATAGATGCAGTGTGTACAGATATATAATATATACAGCCGTGTATTGATGTGAGAGGTACGAGGTATAATAGATGTAGTGTGTAAATATATACGTGGTCAGTTATACATTATGATTAGAGATGAGCCGAATTTTCTGAAATAATCGCATTAAAAAACGGCTATTTCCTGGCTGCAGAGAGCCTGTGTAGTGATGTAGAACACTGTGCCTGGCAGTAACATGCATAGGGAGTCTGCTGTGGTAGTGAAATAATACTGTGAGTCCGTATGACATGTAGATGACAGGCGTCGCTCTTAGAATCACTGCACACTTTACTAATTTGGGCAGTTACGGGGCCAAAACTGACCAAAGTGTGAACGCCTTTTACACCAATTCACTAACTTCACATAGATTTCTACAGAACCTGTTCTAATAAATGCTTATACAAGTAGATACCCTCCCCCCCGACAGAGTAGAGTAGTGTCAGCAGTAAGTTTGTGTTGACGTCACTGATTATTTGCCCTTCCTCTGATCCATCAGAACAATAACCCACAAAAAATAGATCCTGTCTGTGGAGCATCCACCTTCACTCAGTCATCATTTTGTCAGTAATCCATCAGTATTGCTAAAGCCAATAAAAATAGGAGTGGATCCAAAACAGAGATGACACTCCTGCTTTTGGCTACCAAATCATAAGCCAATTCTGATGCAAAATAGGGACCATGTCATGCAGGCCTTACAGCTGTTACATAGACAGGATCTTTTGTGCGTCTCAACTTTCCTTCCTTCTGACAGATCAGAAGAAGGGTCAAATAAATGATGATGTCAGCCAGGCCGAAAGGCAAAATAGTGGCCCAGTCATAAAGTGAATAGGGTGGGAACAGCATGAGAAGTCCACAGAGTGTCCCTATGACATAATGGTGAGGTGGAAGCACCATCAGAAGGAGTCCACAGAGTGGCACAATGACAGTTTGGAGGTGACAGCAGCAGCATCAGGAGGCCACAGAGTGGCACAATGACAGAGTGTGGAGGTAGCAGCAGCATCAGGGGGAGGCCAGAGGGTGGCACAATGACAGTGTGAAGGTGGTAGCAGCATCAGGAGGCCACAGAGTGGCACAATGACAGAGTGTGGAGATGGTGGCAGCAGCAGCATCAGACGGAGGCCACAGTGGCACAATGACAGAGTGCAGAGGTGGCAGCGGCAGCAGTATCAGGAGGAGGTCAGAGGGTGGCACAATGACAGTGTGGAGTTAGCAGCAGCATCAGGAGGCCACAGGGTGGCACAATGACAGTGTGGAGGTGAGAGCAGAATCAGGAGGCCACAGAGTGGCACAATGACAGAGAGTAGAGGTGGCGGCGGCAGCAGCATCAGGAGGAGACCACAGGGTGTCACAATGACAGTGTAGAGGTAGCAGAAGCATCAGGAGCATACAGAGTGGCACAATGACAGAGTGTGAAGGTGGTGGCAGCAACAGCATTAGGAGGAGGCCACAGGGTGGCACAATGACAGTGTGGAGGTGGCAGCAGCAGTATCAGGAGACCTGAGTGGGGAGGTGGCAGCAACATCAGGAGACCACAGAGTGACTCGTTGACAGAGTGGGGAGGTGGGTGGCAATACCAGTACCAGCTGAAGATGGTGGGTAAAAGAAAGAGCACTTGGCATCAGATGTGTGGCATCAGGCGGGTGGCAGCATCAGAATAGTAGCTGAGGTTGGTTTGGCACCATGGATGATCTAGTCTGATACATCGGGCATTGGTGGGTGGAAGTTCCTGGCTGATCCACGCCTGATTCATCTTGACGAAGGTCAGTCTCTACCCATTTTGGGTGGACAGGCGTGTTTTTCTTGGAATAACTATGGCCCTCACCGCACCAAACAACCGCTCTGATGCCACACTACTGGCTGGGCAGGACAGCTTTTCCAGGGCAAACTCTGGCAGTTGCGGCCACAAATCCAGTTTTGCTGCCCAGTAGTCCAGTGGATCTTCAATGTTCAATGTGGGGTGGCAGGGTGCTGTCCAAGTCTGCCACCACTTGCTGGTTCAGGTCCTGCTCCAGGTCTAGATGCTGCTGGTGAGTAGTTTCTTCAGTAGGCTCATCAGCAACTCTAGACTCAAGTTGCTACTGATGGAGCTGAAACTGCTCCTAAGCCTCCGCCCCCCCTTCCCCCTACCACAGCAGTCATGACAAAGGAACCTGAACACAGAGGGCCTTCCACTCAGACCTGCGAAAGGATGGACAATGGCTCAGATAGGCAGCGGCCAACTGATGTCTCTATATTAGTTCAGTTTGTCCTCCCTCTCATCGGGTGTAAAAAAGGCCCCATATTCGGCCGGTATCCAGGGTACAACAAGGTGGAGATCCAGAAGTCATCCCTTTTCTGAATGCTGACAATTTGGCTGTCACTACGCAAGCAAGTGAGCATGCATCGGGCCATTTGTACAAGTGACTCGGAGGGACTCCCTGCCTCCATGTCCACTGCATACTGCCACGGTGTGTCTGGGTCCTCTGCCTCATCTTCCTCATCACCCTGTAGCTCCTCTAGCTGCTCCTGCTCCTCCTCTCCTGTCACCTGTGTATAAAAAACACCCATTTCGCTAACCATTGCTTGTGCTCCAATGTCCTCCTCCTCCAGTTCTTCCCCAACTCGGTCATCCACTTTGTCCCAAGTGAAATCAGGCATCCCCAGCCAAGAGTCGGTGGGTTCATCAGACACAACCCTTAGTTGGCATGGCTCGGGAGCAGGCCTTGTGCCCTCACCTGTCCTCAACCTGCCTCTGTGGCAGGGAGATCTAGGCACCCGTTCTCCAGTCCCCTAACCAGCCAGATTTACCAGCATCTGTTCCAGGACATGAAGCAGTGGAATGACGTTGTTCATCCCGTAGTATTGGCGATTGACAAATAACATGGCCTCCTCAAAGGGCCTGATCAAACGGCAGGTGTCACGCATGAGCTGCCACTGGCTAACATCGAAGTTACACAGGGGAGAACTCCTGTCCGCTTGGATCATCAAGAAATCATTTATGGCCTTTCTCTGTTCATATAGTCAGTTTGACATATGAAGGCTGGAATTCCAAAGGGTGGAAACGTCGCAGATCAGCCTATGTTGGGGGATGCCGTTCTGCTGCTTCAGTGCTACACTGCTTTCCGGTATAGGAGTGGCGATTTTTAGGATGTCTTGCAGATGGGTGGAAGACTTCAGCAACCGCTTGACAACCAGATTAAACACGTGTGCCATGCAGAGCGCATGGCTCAGCCCTTCTTGACGCAGCGCCGACACCATGTTCTTCCCATTGTCGTTCACCATGGTTCTGATTTTGAATTGTCGTGGAGCATGCCAGGATTCAATTTCCTGATGAAGGACACAGAGCAGTTCCTCCCCTGTGTGACTCCGTTCACCCAGGCAAACGAGGTGCAGAACAGCGTGACACCGCTGTGGAGGCTGAGGACACGGTGGAGGATGAGGAGGCAAAGGCGGACATTGTCGCAGGACCAACGGCGTGCGAACGTGGAGGAAGAAGCGGCGTCACCTGGCCAAGTTGCTGTGGTGGATGTCCAGGAACCACATTAACCCAGTGGGCTGTAAAGGACATGTATTGTCCCTGACCGTAGTTACAGCTCCACACGTCGGCGCTGCCATGTACTTTGGCAAATACCGACAGGCTCAAGAACTGGCCCCCCTTCTGTTCTACATACGTGTGCAGGGCTGGTACTGCCTTTTTGGTAAAGAAATGACAGCTTGGGACTCTCCACCTCGGTTCAGAACAAGCTATCAGTTCTCTGAAAGGTACAGAGTCCACAACTTGGAAAGGGAGGGACTGCAGCACCAGCAACTTGGCCAGGAGCACAATGGGCTTTTGCGCCGTTGGATGAGTGCACGCATACTGTTGACTCTTGGCAATCACTTCGTTGGTCGATTGCTCACGGAATGACTGACGAGGAGTAGGAGTAGTAGCAGAAGCATCAGGACCAGCAGATGATGGAAAGGACAGACAGCTCCTTTTGGCTGAGGTGGTGGAGCCTTGACTGCCTGAAATTGGGTGCATGCCACTGGGCGATGCAGTGGTTGCTGCAGCAGGCTGGACTACCACATCGGAGCCATGGTACGCCCCGGCACTTTATGGTGACACTGCATATGTTGACACAGGGCCATGGTACCAACATTGGCACCCTGGCCACGCTTCAATTTCTGCCCACGGATTCTACAAATGGCCATGTTCACCTCCTCCAGCGGCTTAACAAAAAACTGCCACACCGCCGAGTAGGTGATATTACCTCCAACACTCCGCAATGACTGACTGCTAGCGTCGCTGCTTCCGTGAACTCCTGCACCACTACTTTCCGGGCAGGTAGGCTCCAGCGAAGCGGATGGTCTACCCCTGGCACGTTTGGCTCCCGACCTTACCCTGCTGACTCCCGGCCAAGCTAGCGACTCTTGGGCAAGCTGCCACCATCTTCTCCCGATGATGATGAAGCCCCTAATTCCCCCGGCTCCCAAGTGTGATCAGCTACATCATCATCATCGAGTACGGTCTGCACGTCACTGATGTCCTCCTCAACAGTCTCTGGGTCAGGAGCCTGACCGCTCGCAACACCAGCTCCCACGCCACTCTACTCATCACTACTTGCCCGCCTACCAGACGAAGCGGCGGGTATCGCCTCCATATCTTGGCTGGCTAGTAGCTGCTGACTGTCATCTAGTAGCTGGTCCTCGCTGTATAGTGGAGCTGTGCCCACAGCATATAATACTTGTCTGGCTGAGGGAACAGAAAAAGACAGTGGCGGGTTGAGGACAGGTGAGGGCATAGGGCCTGCTCCTGGGCCATGCCAACTAAGGATTGTGTGTCTGACGAACCCACCGACTCTTGGCTGGGGGTGTCTGATGTCCCTTGGGATGAAATGGATGACCGAGTAAACCATTCAAGAACCGCTGGGTTGCTGGTCAAGACACGACCGCTAGATAACACCGGGAGCTCAGGCCTCTCGCTGCGACTCCTGCTGCAAAGCATATATATAAAAAAATTACTGAAATAAAGTGGCCTAAATGGGAGGAACTGCTCCAAAACCCCAAACACTGTAGCGTATTTCTAACCCGGGGTCCGCATGTGGTCCGCTGCTAATGGCAAGGCTATGTTCATTTTGGGTGGTGGTCAGAGCCCAGTGTAGGAGTACAGGGCTCCTCCGTGGTGGTATGAACACAATCAAGATTACAGGGTGAAGAAAAATGGCGGACTTGCCCTCTGGCAGTCCAGCAGCCAGCATACCGCTCCTGTTGTTTGATGGTTTGAGCAGTTCAAGGCTCGGGTTTTCTGTGTTATGAGAAAATAAAATAAATCTGTGGCCGATCACCACCCAACAAGATGGCAGTACTGTGTTGATTTCTTGGGTTGGGATGGCCTGCTGGGGGGGATTGGTTCCTAGCCCTGGTTTCGGGATGGGTTTTCCAGCAATCTGGGGAGCCCCCGACTGGGTAGGGAGGGGGATCTGGGACTGCTGGGATTCCCCCTCCCTATTTTCTTTGGTGGGTCCCTCCCCCCTTTCCTTCCTGTGAGGGGTTAAAGTATGTGGGTGTCTAGGGGCCAGTATTATGCTGTGTTTTCAGCAGCGCAGGGGTTAAAGCAGCACTGGGCTGTTTGCTGCCCCCTCCCCTTCCCTCCATGCTCACAGAAGAGCCAGCCCCCACAGTATTTATATTCCTCCCCCTTCCTCTTACCCCCCTCTTGGCCAGCCAGCGGTTGTTCCCTCCCACCCTTTGTTTGGTTGGCATTGGACTATAAGGTTGTGGTTTCGGGTATTTCTGTTTCTTTGCCAATGTCTTCTGTGTTCCTGATTTCTGCTTACTTTTTAGTGTGGATCACTTATACTTCCTATTAAGTCACAGCCGGCGGTATGAAAACAATCAAGAGTAGGGGATGAAGGAAAATGGCTGACTTGTTGGTTAATGGTTCGAGCAGTTCAAGGCTCGGGTTTTCTGTGTGAAAATAAAATAAAGCTGTGGCCGATCACCACACAACAAGATGGCATTTACTGTGTTGATTTCTTGGGTTTGGGTGGCTTGCGGGGGTGGGCAGGGATTTTTTGCTAGCCCTAGTGTCAGGCTGGGTTTCCCAGCAGTCTCAATAAAGGTAACAATCCCAACAACAGTATTTGTATGGGCAGTTCACCAATATACTCTATAGAAACATCTTTGTATTGCTGTAGGTGACATATAAGCCATACAAGTTGTGAAGGCTTAGTGACAGGATGTTCCTCAGAGTTGAAGTTGCCTGAGGCAAGCTTTAATTTTAGAGATACTGTAAAACAATCAGGACATCCCATTGTTAACACTTGATTACAGCGATGGCTATCAGTGAAAACTAAACAAGTGGTTACACAGATATGCAAACTTGCAAAGTACAGGCTGGTCATGCATGTAGGAGGATACATAGCTGACACTATGCCCTCATACAAGTGCCTGCTCGGCTTCGCTAAGGCTGAGTTCACACTTAAGTTATTTCAATCAGTTATTGTGAGCCAAAACCAGCCGCGGGTCAAAAACACATAATAGGTGCAAATCAAAACATTACACCTGATCTCTGAGTAGGCTTCACTACTGGTTTTGGCTCACAATAACTGATCGAAATAACTGACCAAATAACTGAAGTGTGAACTCAGCCAAGGCATGCATGCCTTCTCCAGCAGAAAGAAGGGAAGAAAAGGATCAGGCAGTTGAAATTCAACTTGTCTGATCTTTATCTCCCTCAACATCTACCACTGGAGGAGAGTCAGGAGGCTTCCATCTACATATAGTCCACTCCTGATGAAATCGCTTGGTTTGGCCATCATCTAACCTAAAGCTGGCCAAATATAGATTAGATAGCAGTGAGGGCAGCTTAGTTAACAGGTTACTTTATTTTATAAGCTCACATAGGCCCCTTTAGCACAACGTATGTTGGCTATGTCAGAATAACTTTGAATAGCAAAAATTCCAAATGTGTAGGTTTCTTTATGCCAAAATGTGCAGTTCACTTTTGACATACAGTGAAACATTTGTATACTGTGTGTCTGCAATACAGAATAACATAGAGTTAGACATAGACACCCCACACCCCCAACGATCAGCTGTTCCACAGTAGCTCCGCACTGGTACTACACAGTTCTGTCCATTGTGTTGTAGACGGAGCTGGTAACCGCAACAGAGCTCCTATTCACTTCAATTGGAACAGCGCCGTCCACTACACAGTTAAAAGAGCGGAACCCCACCGACATGATATTGATGAACTATCCTGAGGATAGTCAATAATATCTGGAGCCTAGAAAAACCAGTCAGTTCTCGGTGGAGGTGCGGGTCCTAGAGGTGGGACCCGCACCTATCAGACAATGGGGACATATCCTAGAGATATGCCCCCATTGTTTCAGAAGAGAATACCCTTTTAAGGACTCTGTTCCTGACATTAATATATGCTGGAGTTAAAGGGAGTGTCTCTCCTTTAAAATCAATTTAAAAATAAGGATACCTCCGTGTCTGCAAAATATAACAACAACTTTGTTGTGAAAATCCAGTCCTTCAATCCTGAGAAATACTGGTTCTTATATTTATGCAAATAAGGTTTTCTGTGCACCACAGATGGAGCTTCTCGATTTGGTGCATCATCTCTCCTTCTTGTTTGATTGACAGTCTTTGAGAATTCAGAGCCAATAGCAATGATGCAGGGGAAACCAAGTGCACTGAGTGGAGAGGCCCGGCCAGCGGCACACCAAAAACCTTCTATGCATAGAAATAAAAAGAAGCATTTCTCAGAAGTAGGCTAGATTTTCACAAGAAAGGTATGATTATGTTTCGGGCACCTACTCTACATGGTTTTATTAGGTATACTTACTTTAAAACCAATTTTAGAGGTGATATACTCCCTATAATACAGTATATATGTATCATTATTCCACAGCTTCACGGCTCCTAAAATAATAAAACCCCCATTTCCTCCAGCTGCAGAGGGTGGGAGATATTTATTTTCTACTGTATAAATTACCTAAAATGCATAAAGATGCAGTGGACCTGAAACATAAAGGCGTTCATGTATAAAAAGTAGTGCACAGAATAATCAGCGGTTTTGCCTGTAGCAACCAGTCAGATGTTAGCTTATAGTTTCTAATCTTCACTTTCAGATAAAAGTTGTAATCCACTAAAAAACACAAAATGCAATATCGCTACTGTAAGATGAAAATAGTGCTGCCGAGAAATTAGGCAGTACCGCAAAGGACTGACATAGGAATAAATATAGGCTAGGTACTACCGCCTATACATTCCTGCCCTAATGGTAGACCTTGCAAGACAACTTAAGTTATTTAGTGAGAAAACCTATCCCGTCTCATGTAAAGTCTGTATGCTTGACCGTTCCGTCGGTGGTAGGGAAAACCTGTGTGCACCCAAGTGCTGTGATCCTGGTGATCAGTTCTGGACGATATTGGGAGCGTGCCCTGGCCGGCAGCACGTCTCCCTGTCTCAAACCTGAGCTCATTCTGGAGCACTCTGTGATGTCACTAGAGCAACTGGTGCTTCCAGGGATCAAAAATCCCTATATGACCTGTGCAGAGGTCAGGAGGGAGCTGATAAGCAGTAATAATCACCTATCCTAAATGGTGGATCATGTGTTATCTATATAGAGGTGTTGCTTGTTATTGTAATCCTGCCTGTGGTGATATAGTGATAACAAAGTGTGGCCCTGGGCAAAATTACAAGTGGGGCCATATGTTGAATTACTATACCAAAAAACAATCATTCAGTCAGTGCTAGTATCTTCAAATATTTACATATAGGTTATTAAAAAATACCACTATACTTAGATCAAATATTAAGACCATACAGTGATTTAATATTACCTCCATACAGTTACACAACAACACACACTGCCTAAAAGACCACTACAAATATTACTGCCAAACCGTGACCACCACCATTAGGGAGGAGAGAGAACAATACAGCTGTCATTGCTGTATGCTATCCCAATTCTACATATACTATTATTAGTGAGCTTTAGCTCGCAGATGACACCTTCCCTCACAGCAGCGGTAAAATTACAATGGTTTACCTATCTCTATAGGAGTTATATTTCTCTGTGCTGAGTGTTACAGAAGGACAATATTTTCTGTTTCATTTTCAGTGGTATAGTACTGCCAAATGAAAAAGAAAAATATCAAAAAAATCTTTAAAAATTTTCTGAGTATGGAGTTAAAAACTAGCCCTTTCTGACAGGTGTCCCATTAAAGGATTTTTACACCCAAACAATTGTTTGCACAATGGTTTATTCCCAATAATTGCCAATCGTAAACATGTCCAGCATTCAAACAACAAATGATAAAATGCCCAGTTGTCATAGATCGCATATTTATGCAGCCAAGAAAACGAACATTTGCTGGCAGCAGATCCCCTCATGTAAACAGGGCGTGTGCTGCCAACTATAATGTTAATGGTATGAGAAATGAACAATTATACAAATAATATTTTGTACAAACCATTAATGGCAACGTGAAAATTAAGGTAAATGAGTTCTGATCGGATTACAACCATTTTGTCTTCCTGTGTAAAAGGACCCTTACTTGGCTTATATAACAATCTGCACAGAATGCATTAAAGACTATAACTACTTCATATTGTGCTTCTTTACTGCTTGACAAATATTAATGCTTTGGGGTTGCTGGTTCAGAGTAATTTCAATTGGACATTGGGCAGAGGCAATCTTTCCATCTAAAGTTATAGGGAATGCTACCAATAAATAGAAAACAACTTTAGGAGCTCTGTGCATCTGTAACAGTTTGTGTTCCAGTTATATAACCGCAAAAATATGCAATAGCAATAATCATGGGAATAAAATGCTAAAAAAATATAAAAATAAATGAGTGTGTTCTGGCTCTGACATTGGTAACGGGCTTTTATTGCACCCTGAATATTACTAGGTTGGATTTACTGTAGCTCTAGGTAAAGAAGTCTAACGATTTTTTGTCTATTATCAATACAAACTGTTGTAGAAATTCATTGTTTTTTTTATATTACCATAATGATTGGCTTGAATTGAAAGAAATCGATTTCTATAACATGGACCTGGCTCTTATTCTCGGGCAGTAGTCAATAATGTTGATATTTTGCCATTTATACAAAGATTTACATTCAAGACAATTCCAATTCTAATTTACGAAAACCATTCATCGCACCAAAAATTATTTTATGTATGCTTGTGACAGTTACCATTTTAATAATGAAAAGGGCCTACAGGCCGGGAATTATGGGCCAACAGGGCGGACAATGATGAGGAAGGAGAATGTTCTTTCTCCATCAATGCCCTCTCGTTAGTTTCATCTACATGCGTAATGATCTCTGCTCCACGGGGATGAACAATCGTTACTACGATCATTCATCCCCATACAGCTTCGTTTTTTTACACAGAGCTTTGTGGTGTGCTGACATATGAAGATTTTTGGAACCACATGAAAGATTTGATCACCTGACAATTAAGCGTCTGTACTCACGACAATTATGGGGAACGAACGTTCTTTTGAAAGTTTGTTCCTGTTAATTGTCCCAATTCTCGACCAATGTAAAAGGGCCCTTGGCCTAAAGGTTGAGGTAGATTTGACAAGAACAACAAACAAACAGCAGATTTAAGAAAGACAATTTATGGCATAAATTGTATTATTTTATTGGCCACAAACCATAGCCTTTAGCCTCATGCACACGGCTGTCACCCGGTTGTGGCCGTATTGCGTCCCCCAAACAGCGGGTCCGCAATATGCAGGTACCGACCGTGTGCTCCCCGCATCACGGATGCGGACCCATTCACTTGAATGGGTCCACAATCCGGAGCTGCGGTGCTGAAGGGAGGCATGGAACCCCACAGAAGCACTATGGAGTGCTTCCGTGGTGTTTCAGTCCGTGCCTCCACATCGCAAAAAAATAGAACTTGTTCTATTTTTTTTGCGGTGCGGATGGATCACGGCCCCATTCGAGTTGAATCGGTCTTGATACATCTCGGCCGCCGCATGGACGTTGCCCATGCACTGGGGACTGCAAACTGCGGACCCCAATGCACGGAACGGCCGCACAATGGCCATGTGCATGAGGCATTTTTGGGACCATAAAGACTACTGTTTATAATTAGTACTTGGTTGTTGTTGGGAGTCGGCTTTAAGACACTTCTTGACAAGTTGGCAAGAAAGTGAATTCCAGGTAAGTTCTGCTCATGTATTCTAGTAATAAAGGCAATGTTAGAGAGCTGAGCCCCAGCACACTGTGAATGGAATCAGGAATATGAATTTCCAAGACTTTTATCAGAACTTAAAACGAGATTGTTCATAAAGCCTGATTGTTCTGTCATGGGAGGGAAGGTTTATTTTTTGCCACTTGTAGATACGACGATTCACATATTTTTTTTTTTTATCAGATATAAAGAATATATAAGATATGGGAGATATAAACATTAAAAAAAGAAATAAAGAACATGGTTGCTGCTCAATATTTCATACACCATGCTGTGCCAATTTATAATGATATCGTTAGAACAAAGCACATACCCGGGTAGTTTTTTTTTTTGGCCTAACTCATGGAATATTAAAAGCAATCTCTGAATAGTCACTGTGCAGAATATCTCATTCTATAGGGCTATAGTCAGATCGCTCAAGAATATGATACCACAAGGAGGGACTTGTAAAAAAAATTTGGCTCAACAAAAGGTATAGTTGTTAAATATAAGCGAATACAAGAACATGATGTATATGGAGAAAGGTTGTCAAACTGACACCAGTCAAAATCCTTGCCTTAAAGGGGTTGTCTCTTTAAAATGTTGCAAAGACAAGATGGAGCTAACTAGGCCCGAACCATAATGTGGCCGGGAAACAGTGGAGCAAGTTAGGGGCACTGCTGTTTCATTAGCTCCCATTGTAATGCAGAAACTGCATATCACAGCAAACTATGCAGTTTCCTGGTCTAAAAGTGAGAGAGCTTAACTGGCTTAAACTCATAGTAATATAGTAACATAGTATATAAGACCAAAAAAAGACATTTGTCCATCCAGTTCGGCCTGTTTCCTGCAAGTTGATCCAGAGGAAGGCAAAAAACCCCTGAGAGGCAGAAAAAATTCCTCCCCGACTCCATTCAGGCAATCAAAATAACTCCCTGGATCAACGACCCCTCTCTAGTAGCTGTAGCCTGTAATATTATTACACTTCATAAATACATCCAGGCCCCTCTTGAACTCTTTTAGTGAACTCACCATCACCACCTCCTTAGGCAGAGAGTTCCATAGTCTCACTGCTCTTACCGTAAAGAATCCTCTACTATGTTTGTGTACAAACCTTCTTTCCTCCAGACGCAGAGGATGTCCCCTCATCACAGTCACAGTCCTGGGGATAAATAGATGATGGGACAGATCTCTGTACTGACCCCTGATATATTTATACATAGTTATTAGATCTCCCCTCAGTCGTCTTTTTTCTAAAGTGAATAACCCTAATTTTGATAATCTTTCTGGGTACTGTAGTTGCCCCATTCCAGTTATTACTTTAGTTTCCCTCCTCTGAACCCTCTCCAGCTCTGCTATGTCTGCCTTGTTCACAGGAGCCCAGAACTGTACACAGTACTCCATGTGTGGTCTGACTAGTGATCTGTAAAGTGTTAGGACTATGTTCTCATCACGGGTGTCTATGCCCCTTTTGATGCAACCCATTATCTTATTGGCCTTGGCAGCAGCTGCCTGACACTGGTTTTTACAGCTTAGTTTGCTGTTTATTAAAATTCCTAGATCCTTTTCCATGTCAGTGTTACCGAGTGTTCTACCATTTAATATGTACGGGTGACTTGCATTATTCCTTTCCATGTGCATAACTTTACATTTGTCAGTGTTAAACCTCATCTGCCATTTCTTTGCCCAAGCCTCCAATCTATCCAGATCCCAGATTACTTTACACAGTTTAGTGTCATCTGCAAAAATAGATATTTTACTGCTCAAGCCTTCTACAAGATCATTAATAAATGTATTGAAGAGAATAGGGCCCAATACTGACCCCTGAGGTACCCCACTAGTGACAGTGACCCAATCTGAGTGTGTACCATTAATACCCATCCTCTGTTTTTTATTACTCAGCCAGTTACTTGCTAGTGATGAGCGGCAGGGGCAATATTCGAATTCACGATATTTTGCGAATATTTGGGCGAATTTTCGCCATATATTCGAGAATTCGCGAATTCGTAATCTCCAGTCATTACTTTCTTGATTGCGAAAATTCGCATATAAAAATTTGCATAAAATTCGCGTAAAAATTTGCATAAACTGGTATTTAAAAGATACGTAATTAATAATGACGTATCGTTTAAATACCAGTTTATGCAAATTTTTCTGCAAAATTTTATATGCAAATTTTCGCATTTAAGAAAATAATGACATTATTTTCTTGATTGTGAATATTTGCAGATAAAAAATGTGCATAAAAATGTGCATAAAAAATTTGCATAAACTGGTATTTTTAAAAAAATGAATATTCGCGATTGTGAATATATTTCGCGATATTTTAAATATTCGCAAATTCTCGAAGTGCCGATATTCGCGATAAAAATTCGCAATTCGAAAATTCGTGATCAACACTAATACTTACCCACTTACAGACATTTTCTCCTAGTCCGAGCATTCTCATTTTATATACTAACCTTTTATGAGGTACAGTGTCAAATGCATTGGAGAAGTCCAGATATACGACATCCATTGATTCACCACTGTCAAGTCTAGAACTTACCTCCTCATAGAAGCTGATTAAATTAGTTTGGCATGACCGATCCCTCATGAAGCCATGCTGATATGGCGTTATTTGCTTATTTTCATTGAGATACTCCAAGATGGCATCTCTTAGAAACCCTTTATACAGTTTACCAACAACAGATATTAAAATTACCGGCCTATAGTTTCCGGGCTCTGTTTTTGGACACTTTTTGAATATTGGCACCACATTTGCTATGCGCCAATCCTGTGGAACATTCCCTGTCAGTATAGAGTCCGTAAATATCAGAAATAAAGGTCTGGCTATGACATCACTTAATTCCCTTAGGATACGGGGGTGTATGCCATCCAGTCCTGGCGATTTGTCTATTTTAATCTTTTTAAGTCGCTGTTGTACTTCTTCCTGGGTCAGACAGGGCACTTTTAATGGGGAATTTACTTTTACATTCTGCATTTCATCTGACAGTTTATTTTCCTCAGTGAATATAGTGGAGAAAAAAATATTTAATAGTTTTGCTTTATCCTCGTCGCCAGATTTATCATGGCGTTTGATGCTGACTGATAGATCTGGCACACCTGTAGCCTGGCCAGTCTAATGGGGTAATGTATCAATAAGTAACTTTTTGACCTACCCTTTTTTTTTTTTTCTTGCATGACGGTCTCCATGCCTGTACAGAACATGCGCCAAAAAGGACATATAGGAGACTTCAGGGCCAGAGGTGAATATCTATGTCTTAGTGGTAGGGGTATAGAAGACAGGGAGCAGAGCCTCGGTGCAATGGCACCATCCTCGTTACACCCAGGGGCTCATTTACATATTATAAAACATTGCTTTTGTACAGATTGAGGCTAAAAGCATTACATTTAGCTGACATGAGCACATCTCACATGTCAGCTGGATTAATACTGATTAAATTGGTGACAGATACCCTTTGAAAAAGGGAATGTGTATATGAGGGTGAGTCCTCAGAATCATTTCCTCTGGTGGGCCCAACCTGACGCTGGCTTGTACTATATGGAAAACATATCTATTTACGAGTAGAGTTGAGCGAACACCTGGATGTTCGGGTTCGACGAGTTCGGCCGAACTTTCGAAAAATGTTCGGGTTCGGGATCCGAACTCGACCCGAACTTCATCCCGAACCCGAACCCCATAGAAGTCAATGGGGACCCGAACTTTTGGGCACTAAAAAGGCTGTAAAACACACCCGGAAAGGGCTGGAGGGCTGCAAAAGGCAGCAAAATGTAGTTAAATCCCCTGCAAACAAATGTAGATAGGGAAATGATGAGTTAACATAAAATAAATAAAAATTAAACAATATTAATTGGAGTGAGGTCCCATAGCACAGAATCAGGCTTCAAGTCACCCACCAATGGAGAAGGTCACTTACTATTATTTTGACCACAGCACCCAGACAAAGGAGAGAGGTCCCACAGCAGAGAACCAGGCATCATATCACCCACCACAGGAGTAGGCCACCATTTAGTTACTTTGACCCCTACACCCAGACGGAGGAGAGAGGTTACACAGCAGAGAATCAGGCATTTAGATCACCCACCACAGGAGTAGGCCACCATTGAATCAGACCCCGGCAACCATGTCAGATGGCACAAGCATAAGCTTTATATCAATCAGCACAGGAGAAGGCGACTTTGACAGACTTTGACCCCTACACCCGGACGGAGGAGAGAGGTTTCAAAGCAGAGAATCAGGCATTTAGATCACCCACCACAGGAGTAGGCCCCAATTTAATGGGACCCCGGCAACCATGTCAGATGGCACAACCATCAGCTTCATATCAATCAGCACAGGAGAAGGCGACTTTGAAAGACTTTGACCCCTACACCCAGACGGAGGAGAGAGGTTTCACAGCAGAGAATCAGGCATTTAGATCACCCACCACAGGAGTAGGCCCCCATTGAATCAGACCCTGGCAACCATGTCAGATGGCACAACCATCAGCTTTATATCAATCAGCACAGGAGAAGGCGACTTTGAAAGACTTTGACCCCTACACCCAGATGGAGGAGAGAGGTTTCACAGCAGAGAATCAGGCATCATATCAACCACCACAGGAGAAGCCACCATTTAGTTACTTTGACCCCTGCACCCAGGAAGAGGAGAGAGGCACCACAGCACATATTCTGGCATCATATCAGCCACCACAGGAGAAGCCACCATTGAGTTACTTTGACCCCTGCACCCAGGAAGAGGAGAGAGGCCCCACAGCACATATTCTGGCATCATACTAACCACCACAGGAGAAGCCACCATTGAGTTACTTTGACCCCTGCACCCAGGAAGAGGAGAGAGGCCCCACAGCACATATTCTGGCATCATATCAGCCACCACAGGAGAAGCCACCATTGAGTTACTTTGACCCCGCACCCAGGAAGAGGAGAGAGGCACCACAGCACATATTCTGGCATCATATCAGCCACCACAGGAGAAGCCACCATTGAGTTACTTTGACCCCTGCACCCAGGAAGAGGAGAGAGGCCCCACAGCACATATTCTGGCATCATATCAGCCACCACAGGAGAAGCCACCATTGAGTTACTTTGACCCCTGCACCCAGGAAGAGGAGAGAGGCCCCACAGCACATATTCTGGCATCATATCAGCCACCACAGGAGAAGCCACCATTGAGTTACTTTGACCCCCGCACCCAGGAAGAGGAGAGAGGCACCACAGCACATATTCTGGCATCATATCAGCCACCACAGGAGAAGCCACCATTGAGTTACTTTGACCCCTGCACCCAGAACAGAGGAGAGAGGCACCACAGCACATATTCTGGCATCATATCAGCCACCACAGGAGTAAGCCACCATTGAGTTTACTTTGACCCCTGCACCCAGGAAGAGGAGAGAGGCCCCACAGCACATATTCTGGCATCATATCAGCCACCACAGGAGAAGCCACCATTTAGTTACTTTGACCCCTTCACCCAAACAGAGGAGAGAGGTTCCACATCAGAGAATCAGGCATCATATCAACCACCACAGGAGTAGGCCACAATTTAGTTTATTTGACCCCTGCACCCAGGAAGAGGAGAGAGGCCCCACAGCACATATTCTGGCATCATATCACACACCACAGGAGAAGGCCTCTTTCAGTGATTTAGGCCTTTGGACCCAGACAGAGGAGAGAGGTCAGAGATTAGCTTCATATCCCCAGCACAGCAGAAGACCGCTTTATTTGACTTAGGCCTCAGCACCCAGACAGAAGACAGAGGTAGCATGGCAGAGGTTATGGCTTCATGTCACCCGTTAGTTTAACCGGCCACTTTCATCTGGTTAGGCCCGGCGCCCAGACAGAGAAGAGTTTCATTCAACTGTGGGTTTCATAAAATTTGTATCAAATAAAGAAGTGGCCCGTAGCACAACAAGACATGTTTTAGGCAGTTAATAAGGACTACTCTGCACAAGGGAGGGACAGGTCCTGTGGGATCCATGCCTGGTTCATCTTTATGAAGGTCAGCTTGTCCACGTTGGCTGTGGACAGGCGGCTGCGCTTGTCAGTAATGACGCCCCCTGCCGTGCTGAATACGCGTTCAGATAAAACGCTGGCCGCCGGGCAGGAAAGCACCTCCAAGGCATAACATGCTAACTCTGGCCACGTGGACAATTTCGAAACCCAGTAGTTGAATGGGGCCGAACCATCCGTCAGGATGTGGAGGGGTGTGCAGACATACTGTTCAACCATGTTAGTGAAATGCTGCCTCCTGCTAACACGTTCCGTATCAGGTGTCGGTGCAGATAGCTGTGGCGTGGAGACAAAACCTTTCCACATTTCTGCCATGCTAACCCTGCCCTCAGATGAGCTGGCCGTGACACAGCTGCGTTGGCGACCTCTTGCCACTCCTCTGCCTTCACCTTCCACCTGTTCCCCTGTGACATGTGGGAATGCTCTCAAGAGCGCCTCTATCAGCGTGCGCTTGTACTCGCGCATCTTACGGTCGCGCTCCAGTTCAGGAATTAAAGTGGGCACATTGTCTTTATACCGGGGATCCAGCAGGGTGGCCACCCAGTAGTCTGCACACGTTAAAACGTGGGCAACTCTGCTGTCGTTGCGCAGGCATTGGAGCATATATTCGCTCATGTGGGCCAGGCTACCCATGGGTAAGGACAAGCTGTCCTCTGTGGGAGGCGTATCGTCATCGTCCACCGTATCCCCCAGCCACGCACCAGTGATGGGCCTGGGCTGCCACCCCGCTGTGAACTTGCGTCATCCTCGTCCCCCTCCACCTCCTCCTCCTCATCCTCCTCGTCCTCCAGTACAGTGCCTTGGCTGGCGACTTGTGAACCTGTCCTCTGCTGCTTAAACAAACCTCCCTCTGAGCCACTTCGAACAGACTGGCCCGAAAGTGTTAGAAACGAGCCCTCATCCTCCTCCTCCTCCTCCACCTGGGCCACCTCCTCTAACATCATTGCCCTAAGTGTTTTCTCAAGGAGACATAGAAGTGGTATTGTAACGCTGATAACAGTGTCATCGCCACTGGCCATGTTGGTGGAGTACTCGAAACAGCGCAGCAGGGCACACAGGTCTCGCATGGAGGCCCAATCATTGGTGGTGAAGTGGTGCTGTTCGGCAGTACGACTGACGCGAGCGTGCTGCAGCTGAAACTCCACTATGGCCTGCTGCTGCTCGCACAGTCTCTCCAGCATGTGCAAGGTGGAGTTCCACCGGGTGGGCACGTCGCATATGAGGCGGTGAGCGGGAAGGCCGAAGTTCCGCTGTAGCGCAGACAGGCGAGCAGCGGCAGGATGTGAGCGGCGGAGCGCGCACAGACGGCCCGCACTTTATGCAGCAGCTCTGACATGTTGGGGTAGTGGTGAATGAACCTCTGCACCACCAAGTTCAGCACATGCGCCAGGCAAGGGATGTGCGTCAAACCGGCTAGTCCCAGAGCTGCCACGAGATTTCGCCCATTATCGCATACCACCAGGCCTGGCTTGAGGCCCACCGGCAGAAACCACTCGTCGGTCTGTTGTTCAATACCCCGCCACAACTCCTTTGCGCTGTGGGGCCTGTCCCCCAAACATATGAGTTTCAGAATGGCCTGCTGACGTTTACCCGGGCTGTGCTGAAGTTGGTGGTGAAGGTGTGTGGCTGACCGGATGAGCTGGTGGAAGCAGTGGAGGAGGAAGCCGAGTAGGAGGAGGAGGCTACAGGAGGCAGAGAATGATGCCCTGCGATCCTAGGGGCGGAAGGACGTGCGCCAAGGAACTGTCCGCCGGGGCCCAGCCGCCACTACATTCATCCAGTGTGCAGTTAGTGAGATATAGCGTCCCTGGCCGTGCTTACTGGTCCACGTATCTGTGGTTAGGTGGACCTTGCCACAAATGGCGTTGCGCAGTGCACACTTGATTTTATCGGACACTTGCATGTGCAGGGAAGGCACGGCTGTCTTGGAGAAGTAGTGGCGGCTGGGAACCACATACTGCGGGACAGCCATGGCCATCAGCTGTTTGAAGCTGTCTGTGTCCACCAGCCGGAATGACAGCATTTCAAAGGCCAGCAGTTTAGAAATGCTGGCGTTCAGGCCAAGGGCTCGAGGGTGACTCGGGGAATTTGCGCTTCCTCTCTAAGGTTTGAGATATTGAGAGCTGAACGCTGCTGTGTGATATAGTGGAGACGCTAGTTGACGGTGGCGGTGGTGGTGGTGTCGGTGGCACATCCTCTGTTTGCTGCTCGGCAGGTGGCAACATTCCTCTCGAGGCGGAAGCCGAGGCAGCAGCGGTAGAGGGAGCAGGGGAGCCTCAGCGAGTGCCTGGTTTTTAAGGTGTGTACCCCACTGCAGTTCATGCTTTGCATGTAGATGCCTGGTCATGCAGGTTGTGCTGAGGTTCAGAACGTTAATGCCTCGCCTCAGGCTCTGATGGCAGAGCGTGCAAGTCACTCGGGTCTTGTCGGTAGGACATTGTTTAAAGAAGTGCCATGCCAGGGAACTCTTTGAAGCTGCCTTTGTGGGGCTGGGTCCCTGTTGGCGATGTCCAGTAGCAGAGCGAACTCTGGGGCGGCGGCTCGTCTGCTTTGGCCCCCTGCTCCCTCTTTGGCTTCGCTGTTGTCTCGGTCTCACCACTACCTCTTCCTCTGAACTGTGAAAGTCATCGCCACGACCTTCAGTCCATGTGGGGTCTAAGACCTCATCGTCCTCTGCATCGTCTTCCACCCAGTCTCCCTCCCTGACCTCCTCCTGTTCAGTCTGCACACTGCAAAAGACGCGGCAGTGGGCACCTGTGTTTCGTCATCATCAGAGAGTCGGTGACTCTGCTGTGGTGGTATTCCCATGTCCTCTTCATCTGGAGACATAAGTGGTTGTGCGTCAGTGCATGGTATGTCTTCCTCCACTGGGGAAGGGCTAGGTGGACGCCCCTGGGAAACCCTGGAAGCAGAGTCTTCAAACAGAAGAAGAGACTGCTGCATAACTTGTGGCTCAGACCGTTTCCCTGATATGCTTGGGGGTGATGTGACAGACTGATGGGCTTGGTTTTCAGGTGCCACCTGTGCGCTTTCCGCAGAAGACTGGGTGGAAGACCATGTGGTGAACGTGCTGGAAGCACTGTCGGCCACCCAATCGATTAATGCCTGTACCTGCTCAGGCCTTACCATCCTAAGAGCGGCATTGGGCCCCACGAGATATTGCGGTACATTCTGCCGGCTAGTTGAGGGAGTTCGTTCCCTACTGTGTGCGCCTGGGGCCGAACGGCCACGTCCTCTACCAGCAACAGAGGCTCCACGGACACCACCACGACCGCGTCCTCGTCCCTTAATAGTATTTTTCTTCATTGTTGCGATTCAACTCGCACCACAATGAAATATATTATTTTTATAAGCAAAATCCCCTCACTGGAATACTTTCAGTCTTTTGACTGTATGGATTACAGATGGAATGACTGTTATATGTGAGTACCGCTTTCTTTGACAGATTCTAGTATGGGTACATATATGTTTTCCCAACCCCAGCACATTAGTTTGCTAATTCCAGATGTATGAAACGTAGGCCTAACTGTATCTAGTATATTGAACGCCAGATAAACTAACTTGGCCTTTTTAAATAAAAAAATTCCCTCACTGGAATACTTTCAGTCTTTTGACTGTATGGATTACAGATGGAATGACTGTTATATGTGAGTACCGCTTTCTTTGACAGATTCTAGTATGGGTACATATATGTTTTCCCAACCCCAGCACATTAGTTTGCTAATTCCAGATGTATGAAACGCAGGCCTAACTGTATCTAGTATATTGAACGCCAGATAAACTAACTTGGCCTTTTTTAAATAAAAAAATTCCCTCACTGGAATACTTTCAGTCTTTTGACTGTATGGATTACAGATGGAATGACTGTTATATGTGAGTACCGCTTTCTTTGACAGATTCTAGTATGGGTACATATATGTTTTCCCAACCCCAGCACATTAGTTTGCTAATTCCAGATGTATGAAAGCATGAGCCTAACTGTATCTAGTATATTGAACGCCAGATAAACTAACTTGGCCTTTTTAAATAAAAAAATTCCCTCACTGGAATACTTTCAGTCTTTTGACTGTATGGATTACAGATGGAATGACTGTTATATGTGAGTACCGCTTTCTTTGACAGATTCTAGTATGGGTACATATATGTTTTCCCAACCCCAGCACATTAGTTTGCTAATTCCAGATGTATGAAAGCATGAGCCTAACTGTATCTAGTATATTGAACGCCAGATAAACTAACTTGGCCTTTTTAAATAAAAAAAATTCCCTCACTGGAATACTTTATGGCTTTTCACTGTATGGATTACAGGTGGACTGGTATTAGTAGGGGTGACACAAGCACACCCAAGTCCCTGATGTAGGATTTCTATGGCACAGACCACTATTACAAGTGATTAATGGACGTTGGGAGAGATTGTGCTGCAGCACTAGTCCCAAGATGGCCGCCGCCTATCAGCCCAGTAACATGTGCCACAAAATGGTCTGCACAACCTTTAAAAAAATAGCCTTGGACTGTGCTGCTAAATCGCTATTGGTCTGAATCCCAGGTGTAGATGTCTGACTTGTTTGGAGCTTTGGAATGCACACTGTGGCAGCTTCTGCTGCAGCACTACAAGTCGCAAAATGGCGGCGGCGGTCAGCCCAGGTACATGTGGATGGAAAAATCACTCTGGCCACTCTAAAAATAGCCAATCCCTATCAAAAAAGCAGCTCAGCTGCAGTTGTTCAGATGAATCACAGGTGGAGGAGAGAAATTTGCTTCCAGTTATTCAATTATCCCTGCCTATTCTCGCCCTAGCATCAGCTGCGTCTATCCCTGTTCTATTCACATCGGGAGTGAGCACGTCCCGACGTGCGCACAAGCTTATAAAGAGGCTGAGTCACATGCTGCACTTGGCCAATCACAGCCTTGCCAATAGTAGGCATGGCTGCGATGGCATCTTAGGGCAAGTAGTATGATGCATGTTGATTGGCTGCTTTGCAGCCTTTCAAAATGCGCCAAAATACATGCCGAACGACGAACCCGAACCCGAACTTTTACGAAAAAGTTCGGGTTCGGGTCCGTGTCACGAACACCCCAAAATTCGGTACGGACCCGAACTATGCTCGAACTGTTCGCTCAACACTATTTACGAGGATAAGACACCACATTCTCATGAGTGGTAGGTAAGAATTGGCTGTTCCTCAGTATTTTGCACCTGTTTAACTTTCTTCTTATTGCTAGGGCTATGCGGTGACACTGCCCCGCTGTCAGCATTTAAAGCTGCACTGAAATACATTGTCGGGACTCTGAATGCACACAGGAGTCGTGCCTGGACAAAAACAAGTCTACTCCCTCAGTGCACAAAACTGATAATTTGGATAAACTTCAAAACTTTAATTTTTGCAGAACAGACACATCGATTTACTAACTAAAGACTGTTTTATACTCAGGTCAGCTAAGGGTACTTTCACACTTGCGGCAGAGTGATCCGGCAATCTGCATGCAAACAGAAAGCATTTGAAGACGGATCCGGCTACGGATCCGTCTTACAAATGCATTGCAAGAACGGATCTGTCACGCGGAGAGATGGATCTGTTATATATTTTTTTCACTAATACATTCCAATGGGAAAAAATGCTGAATCCGCCATTCTGGCAAGTGTTCTGGAATTTTGGACGGAGATAATACCGCAGCATGCGGCTTTGGTTTATTAATTATGCTCCTGATTGCAAACTGCCTTTAAATCTCTGTTCTAAGATCAGCCGTCCGGTAGGCTGTGCTACTCAGTGACTGAGGATCTTTCCTGTATAACTGATACAAAGATAAGTATACAGAGCACAGGGACTTAAATAAGGACTATATAAATGATCATGTAATTACAGTATTTGTACAAAGCTATCAATCTTCTCAGCTCCTGATCTGTACCTCACTGCCCACAAATTGGATGGCAGGCACATAATAACAGGTTCCCTTTGAGCACTCCCTGGATTTTATGTGGCTGTCATGGCCCATAACAGGTAGGATTTAGCGCAAGAACCACTCATAGAGGAGGCCTTGGCGCGGCGAGTGGCTTATTACTTTTTGATCAAATTGTACACTAACGCCTCTGATAACTTCTAGCATAGAGACAGGGCAGAGTGCTGGTTGCAGAATGCTGTTGCATTTCTGTGTTTGTATGTATATTTTGCCATGGCTACGTGCACCTTCATACGGGGACGTGTTGACTGACCCCCTGTTTTCTAGGTTCCCTTTGAGCACTATATCTGGCATCAGTTGTCAGGTAAGAGTTTAAAAAGTACTGACTGTGGTTCGATTGGTTGACCAGTCCGATCCTAGCCAGTCCAACTCTCTAAGTAGAAACCCATGATAATATTGTATGAGCCCTTTCCAGTGGCGTACCGCCAATATAGGCAGACCAGGCCGTTGCTATGGGGCCCGCAGCACTGGGGGGCCCGGAGCGCAGAGAAGGCCTCACCCACACCATTTGGTCCTCCCACTCACTCACTCCATTTACTGTAAAAATGAATTATGTGGCCGCAGACCCCGGCCCGGCGCTTTTCTTTCTGCACTGCACCCCCCCCCCCTTCCTGCGCTGCCAGCCCAGTTTCTATCTCTGTCTGACCCTGACCTGTGGAATCGGGATCCAGCCTGCAACTAATGCTCGCTGGACTGGCCAATCAGAGCAAGTCACATGAGGCAGCTGCTGATTGGCCAGTGTGCAGTGAGTGTACAGACTGAGGCGGGAGAGTAAAGTCGCCAGTCAGACTCACTCACCCAGAACAGCCGCAGGCCTGCAGACCGAAGTGAAGGAGTCAGGAGTCAGCAGGAGGACCGCTGCGCTGGGGCGCTGCTGAAGCCTGAAGGGAAAAGTCAGGAGTGGACTCAGGAGAGACAGAGTCACAGAGAGTGGTATGTCAGTCAGTGCAGTCAGTCACTGTGTCTGTGACAGTCTTAGTTCATGATGGGCACATGCAGCCAGCAAGAGAGGATCCATAGGGAGGGGAGGGGGACAGGGACACGCTTCACTAGTCCTGTCCTCTATGAGCCCCAGCCAAAATGCCCCCTAAAATACCCAAGGGGGAGGGGGTGGGGCAGGTTGATTAGGAGGAAAGTGTGACACTGGCCTGTATGAGACTCCCCTCCCCCCGGGTCCACTATGATGAGCCTCCCCAACCAGGCCCAATACCCCAATGCCTCCCAAAATGGCTGGGGGCAGGGAGTAGGAGGAAAGCACACTGTCCTCTATTAGCCCCTCCCCAACCCCTAATGCCCCCCAAAATGCCTATGGGGGGACAAGTAAGAGGAAAGCACAACCCCTCTAACTCCTTGCTGCTAATGCTGAGTGTGCACATAGCCGCCAAATGATGTTTCACCAACCGCTCAACTTCCCCCCCTCACACATGCGCATATGTGCACACTCAGCATCAGCAGCAAGGAGTTAAAGGGGTTTGGGCAGTGGTGTACTGTCTGTTTGGGGTAAGAGTAGTTATGACAAAATGGCGCAGGTAGCAAAGGGGTTAAGATGTGGGGGATGGCCTATGTCAGGCTTTAGCACAGTGGACAGAGGCAGGAGGACTGATGTGTGTGCGGGCTCCTGCCCTGCACTCGCTCAGTTGTGCTTGCATAAATATTGCGCCCTGTGTCCACCCTCCTGTGCCCCCTCTGCTAAGGTCTGGCAAGTGATATGTGACTTAACCACTTCAGCCCCCCTAGCTTAAACACCCTTAATGACCAGGCCACTTTTTACAATTCTGCACTACACTACTTTACCCGTTTATTGCTCCGTCATGCAACTTACCACCCAAATGAATTTTGCCTCCTTTTCTTCTCACTAATAGAGCTTTCATTTGGTGGTATTTCATTGTTGCTGACGTTTTTACTTTTTTTGCTATTAATCAAAAATTACCGAAATTTTTGCAAAAAAATGACATTTTTCACTTTCTGTTGTAATTTTTTTTTAAAAAACTACATTTCTATATAAATTTTTCGCAAAATTTATTGTTCTACATGTCTTTGATAAAAAAAAATACAATAAGTGTATATTTATTGGTTTGGGTAAAAGTTATAGCGTTTACAAACTATGGTGCAAAAAAGTGAATTTCGGCATTTTGAAGCAGCTCTGACTTTCTGAGCACCTGTCATGTTTCTTCAGGTGCTAGAATGCCAGCATAGTATAATTACCCCCCAAATGACACCATTTTAGAAAGAAGACACCCCAAAGTATTCATGGAGGGGCATGGTGAGTTCATGTATCATTTCATTTTTTTTCACAAGTTAGCGGAAAATGACACTTTCTGAGGAAAAAATAAAAATAATAAAGTTTCCATTTCTGCTAACTTCTGGCAAAAAAATGAAATCTCCCACGGACTCACTATGCCCCTCAGTGAATACCTTGGGGTGTCTACTTTCCGAAATGGGGTCACTTGTGAGGTGTGTTTACTGTTCTGGCATTTTGGGCGGGGCTAAATTGTGAGCAGCCATGTAAAAGCTAAAGGTACTCATTAGAATTTGGGCCCCTTTGCGCACCCAGGCTGCAAAGTGTCACTCATGTAGTATTGCCGTACTCAGGAGAAGTAGGGCAATGTGTTTTGAGGTGTATTTTTACATATACCCATGTTGGGTGAGAGAAATATCTCTGTAAACTGACAACTTTGTTTAAAAAAATTTAAAAAGTTGTCGATTACAGCAATATTTCTCACACAAAGTATGGGTATATATAAAAATACACCCCAAAACACATTGCCCTACTTCTCCTGAGTACGGCGATACCACATGAGTGACACTTTTTTGCAGCTATGATGCGCAAAGGGGTCCCAAAACCAATGAGTACCTTTAGGATTTCACAGGGCATTTTTACGCATTTGGATTCCAGACTTCTTCTCACGCTTTAGGGGCCCCTAAAATGCCAGGACAGTATAAATACCCCACATGTGACCCCATTTTAGAAAGAAGACACCCCAAGGTATTCTGTGAGGGGTATGGTGAGTTTATGTAAAATTTTATTTTTTGTCACAAGTTAGTGAAATATGAGACTTTGTAAAAAAAAAAAAATATATATCAATTTCCGCTAACTTGTGCCAAAAAAAAAATTCTGTGAACTTGCCATGCCCTCACAGAATACCTTGGGGTGTCTTCTTTCCAAAATGGGCTCACATGTGGGGTATTTATACTGCCCTGGCATTTTAGGGGCCCTAAAGCGTGAGAATCCAAAATGAGTAAAAATGGCCTGTGAAATCTTAAAGGTACTCATTGGAATTTGGGCCTCTTTGCATCTTGGCTGCAAAAGTGTCACTCATGTGGTATCGCCAGTACTCAGGAGAAGTAGGGCAATGTGTTGGGGTGTATTTTTACATATACCCATTACTGGTGTGAGAAATATCTCTGTAAATGACAACTTTTTAAAAAATTTATACAAAGTTGTCAATTTACAGAGATATTTCTCTCACCCAGTATGGGTATATGTAAAAATACACCCCAAAACACATTGCCCTACTTCTCCTGAGTACGGCGATACCACATGTGTGGCACTTTTTTGCAGCCAAGATGTGCAAAGGGGCCCTAAAACCAATGAGTACCTTTTAGGAGGGCATTTTTATGCATTTTTCTTCTCACGCTTTAGGTCCCCTAAAATGCCAGGGCAGTATAAATACCCCACATGTGACCCCATTTTGGAAAGAAGACACCCCAAGGTATTCCATGAGGGGCATGGCGAGTTCACAGAAGATTTTTTTGGCACAAGTTAGCGGAAATTGATTTTTATTGTTTTTCTCAAAAGTCTCCCTTTCTGCTAACTTTTGACAAAAGTTAAATTTTTCATGGACTCACTATGCCCTCAGCGAATACCTTGGGTGTCTTCTTTCCAAAATGGGGTCACATGTGGGGTTTTTGTACTGTTCTGGCATTTTGGGCGAGGCTAATTGTGAGCAGCCATGTAAAGCTAAAGGTACTCGTTGGAATTTGGGCCCCTTTGCGCACTCCAGGCTGCAAAAGTGTCACACATGTGGTATCGCCGTACTCAGGAGAAGTAGGTCAATGTGTTTTGGGGTGTATTTTTACATATACCCATACTTTGTGTGAGAAATATCGCTGTAAATTGACAACTTTGTATAAAAAATTTAAAAAGTTGTCATTTACAGAGATATTTCTCTCACCCAACATGGGTATATGTAAAAATACACCCAAAACACATTGCCCTACTTCTCCTGAGTACGGCGATACCACATGTGTGCCACTTTTTGCAGCCAAGATGCGTAAAGGGCCCTAAAACCAATGAGTACCTTTAGGATTTCACAGGGCATTTTTACGCATTTGGATTCTCACGCTTTAGGACCCCTAAAATGCCAGGGCAGTATAAATACCCCACATGTGACCCCATTGTGGAAAGAAGACACCCCAAGGTATTCCGTGAGGGGCATGGCGAGTTCACAGAAAAACTTTTTGGCACAAGTTAGCGGAAATTGATTTTTTTTTTTACAAAGTCTCATATTCCACTAACTTGTGACAAAAATAAAATTGGGGTGTCTTCTTTCCAAAATGGGGTCACATGTGAGGTTTTTGTACTGCCCTGGCATTTGAGGGTCTCCGCAATCATTACACGTATGGCCAGCATTAGGAGTTTCTGCGATTCTCCGTATATTGAGCATACGGATAATGAGATTTTTTTCCGCTCAGCCTCTGGGCTGAAAAAAAAATGAACGGCACAGATTTTTCATTCGCATCGATCAATGTGGATGAAAAATCTCTGCCAAAATCAGTGACTGCGGTGTGGTGGGCTGGGCGCTAGCTACCTAACAAGTAGCTAACTAACTGGCGGTGATAAGGGACCCTTATGCCCCATTCACACGTCCGAAATTCTGTTTGCGGAACGGAATTGCGGACCCATTCATTTCTATGGGGACAGACTTTGTCCCGCTCGGATCCGGAATTGCGGATCCCCACTTACGGGTCTGCACTTCCGTTCACAAAAATATAGAACATGCCCTTTTCTTGTCCGCACTGTGACAAGAAAAGCATTTTCTATATAGTTCTGGCAATGTGCGGATCTGCAAAATGCGGAAAGCACATTGACGGTGTCCGTGTTTTGCGGATCCGCGCCGCGGATCCGTGGCACGGATCTGTGGATCCGCGGAACCGCAAAACACATATGGACATGTGAATAGAGCCTTACAGGGGGTGATCAGTGACAGGGGGTGATCAGGAGTCTATATGGGGTGATCAGGGGTTAACAAGGGGTTAATAGTGGTTATAAAGTGAGGGGGTGGGGGTGGGGTTAGTGTAGTGTTTGGTGCAATTTTACATTAGTTACCTGGTCCTCTGGTGGTCGATCCCAGTAAATGGGACCACCAGAGGACCAGGTATTAGGTATATCAGACGCTGTTAGCAACACAGCGTCTGATATACCACTTTGATCTCATTTATTTTACATTTACAGCCTGCCAGCGATTGATCATCGCTGGCAGGCTGTAGTACAACTGCAGAGCCGCGCTCTGCTGTGAACGCGCGGTCGCGCGTGCGCGCGTTCACAGCAGATCTCGGCTCTCGCGAGATGACGCACGGATGCGTCCAGGAGGAACAAACTTGCCGCCGCCTGGACGCATCCGTGCGTTCGGCGGTCGGCAAGCGGTTAAAGATGGCGCCTGCTCCCGCTCTGTGCGGGCGCCATAGCCGTGGGTGACAGCATGCTTTTTAAATGTAATGGGGGTGTGGCATGGGAGGAGCCAGGACAGGAGGTGGGAGGGGCCGGGTGGGTTTTGGGTGGGGTTAGGGGCCCAATTCAGATTCTTGCTATGGGGACCAGTGATTTCTATGTACACCCCTGGCCCTTTCAGATACATCTAGGGTCCATTCACACGACCATATTTTCGGTCCGCATCCAATCCACATTAATTTCAATGAGGCTGCAGAAGATGTGGACAGAGCACCGTATGTCCGTTCCACGGCCCCACAAAAAGAAAAAAAATTTCCTATTCTTGTCAGTTTTACGAACAAGAATAGGCATTTGTTACATAGTAGAAGGGGAACACGGCTGGTATCTGTGTTTTGCAGATTTGTGGACTGAAAAACGGATATGGTCTTGTGACTGCCCTTTACAGGGAGTATACTGTATGCAGGGCATGGAGAATGGAGCAGTCAGCCTCTTCTTAGCCTTCACGGAAAAAATTGGGCAATGACCAATATGATTAAACTGTTGTACAGAAAATTCCAATGTCTGTGCAAAAATAAACAAAGGCGTACATGTTAGGCTACGCCAAAATGGGTCATCTAGGGAGGAGAGAACGAGATAAAATCCAGTTATCTCTTCTGTAAAGGAGAACTGTGTGACTCAAGTACACACAAAAACATTCTAGGCGTGGTTCGTTGAAAGTAATTTGATAATGACATAAATAGATTACTTTGTAGGTGCTGCCTGGCAAAATGAGTCATTCTTGCAAGCAGAGGCCATACAACTGAAGAAACACACTGTACTGCACACATAAGATAATAATTTGCCTTGTTATGGATGTTACTTCTCTTGGCACATTCAATGCGGTAGTTTAGTTTAATTCGCTTGCTCCTGTTTCCATAATTCAATAGTAACCGATTTAATAATACAATATAAAATGAATAAATCAGTTATATTAACAATACGGCTTGCCTCACAGTATAATCTTATCTGCAGAAGCAGAATATGGGGTGTATGCCAATTCAATACAGTGTTTTTTTTCTGATTAGTACACCTATCGCTATCTAATACTACACACAGGGGTGTAACAAGTGCATATACTGAACAAGACTTTACTGACAACACCCTTGGGGAATGGCAACATACTCTTTATACGGTGTACCACTATTAAGTGCGTAATAACATAAGTGTACATGTAGCTATATACTAATAGAGTAGAACTAGTAGACAGCGCACTTAAAGACTCCCTAGAGTGACAATCAAGGCTGAAATGATCTCCTTTACATATGCTTAAGGTCCTTTTTCCCAGCCAGGTCACTTACTCAGCACTGCAGGGAGTGCTTATATTCTGGAAATACTCATCAACACAGTGGTAAGAAGTTTTCTAATGACCGTCTAAGGGCACAAAGTCGTATGCACCATATGACAGAGGTATTCTACACTAGAAGTGTAGTACAGAATCAGATGGACCATGGTAAGATTTTTTGTGTTATACAGAAAAAAACCCTGTGTATAATCATGGACATACAGAGTTAAAGCCCGACTAAAGTTGGCCAACTGTCTGATGAGTATGGGGGAATTTCGACTCTCTCAGACATCACCAAACAAGCATTCGGTTGAAAAGGCTTGACAAGTCTTTTAGTATTGCTGGCAAGAAGTGTCCCAGGAAGAAGTGCAGCTCCACCCTAAAAAGATTAAAATAAACAAACCACCAGGTCCAGATGGCATACACCCATGTATACTATGGAAATTAGAGCGGCTGTGCCGCTAATATAAATGTATTCCGCCCAACAGATATCGTTGTTATATCACTTTTTCTAAATACCACCATTTATCAAAACTGCCTTATTAGCATACCATTGCACCCTGTGGCACATCATTTTTGATATTCAGTTCCTGTATCTTTTGTCCTCTATTGGAGCTTTGTAATGTAGGTCGAAGAAAACGTCATTGGTAAGAACAAGGGGCGTAGTTAGTATCACATGATTTGTTGATGTCAGGACACATCTCATTGTCCTACAGATGATAGGACAGCAGGTACATGACAAATCAGAAAGTAGGATTCAAACATGGGGGATAAGAGAAAACTGCAAATGAGGTTAATATAAAATAAAAATAAAAAAACAAGGAAGAATAGGAGCTCGAGTAATTGATGAAAATAAACTTTAGGGTGAAAACTAATTCATGGCACAAACCCTTTACAGAATGTGATAGACATAGCCTTATTTATAATATTTAAGGACTCTATAATGACAGAGTTTTGTTTACACAGAACTGGCACATAGCAAATGTGGAGCCAATATCCAAAAAGGAGTCAAAAAGTGAGCCAGGAAACTATGGGTCTGTAAGTTTAACCTCTATTGTTGGTAAACTGCTTGAAGGTTTTGTAAGAGATGCTATCCTGGAGTATCTCAATGAAAATTAGTACATAACTCTGTAGTAGCATAGATCCTGCCAAACCAATCTCATTAGTTTCTATGAAGAGATAAGTTTTAGACTGGACTACAGTGAGTCACTGGAAGTTCCATCTTGATTTCTCAAAAGCATTGGATACTGTGCAACATAAAAGTTGACATAAAATGAGAATGCTTGGACTGGGGTAAAATGTGTGTGTGTGTGTGGGGGGGGGGGGGGTAAGTAACTGGCTCAGTGATGGTACACACTCAGATTGGGTCACTGTCACTAGTGGGGTACCACAGGGGTCAGTATTGGGCCCTATTCTCTTTAATATATTTATTAATGATCTTGTAGGAGGCTTGAACAGTAAAATATCAATTAGGGATCTGGATAGATTGGAAGCTTGGGCAGATAAGTGGCAGATGAGGTTTAACACTGACAAATGTACGGTTATGCACATGGGAAAGGAAAATACATGTCACCAGAACATACTGAATAGGAAAATACTGAAAAAAGGAATTTTAGTTGAAAGTAAACTTAAAAGGGTATTCTAGTTATATCCAGTTATATTATAATTATAAAATAATTATAAATAAAATTATACAATTATAATTATATCCAGTTATATTATAATTTGGGCTCATGCACACAAACTAATTTTCTTTCCATGTCCGTTCTGTTGTTTTTATTTAGCGGACCATATGCGGAACCATTCAGTTTAATGGCCTGCAAAAAAAAACGGAAGTTACTTTGTGTGCATTCCATTTCCGTAAGTCCATTATGCAAAAGTATAGAACCTGTCCAATTATTGTCCGCATTACAGACAAGGATAGGACTGTTCTATTAGGGGCCAGTTGTTCGGTTCTGCAAAATACGGCATGCACATGGACGTCATCCGTATTTTTTGCGGGTTGGTGTTTTGCAGAGTGCAAAATACATACAGTCATGTGCATGAGCCCTTGTTCTGTGGATAGGGGATAACTACTAGATTGGTGAGGTATGACTGCTGGGACTCCCACCAATCACAAGAATTAGGGCCCCTTACACCATAAAAGCCCCTAAAATGAACAGTGCAGCAGGTCCATCTCTAAATTAGCTAAGCAATGTACTCAACTATCTCCAGCAGTCCCCCAGAGAATCAATGGAGTGGGCAGGTGGGGTACAAGACCCCATTTTTAGGATTAGGTGGACAACACACTAACAAATATTATTACACGGGTTTATTTACCCCAATATGAGAATCAAGACAATGGAATTGCTTATCTATTAAATAAGGTTCAATTAGAAAGCTCTGTGCCCTACACAGGGGATTGATGCAAACTGCACTGTGTCTTATGGATCCTTTCAGCTTAAAGAGCATGCACTGTGCTGCAGTCTCCCTATGCTCTCTCTGTGTCTTCCCTACAGTGTCTGAAAACTCTCCCTACAATCTCCCTACACTGTCCCTACATAATCCCAGATTATACTATTAAAAACTTTGTAAAATACTTTCCCTAGCACTTGTCACATCTGTCCTTATGCTCAGTTCACTAGAAAATAGCATAGACTGGGCAGGATGAGGA
This sequence comes from Bufotes viridis, assembly GCA_033119425.1. Lineage (NCBI taxonomy): Eukaryota > Metazoa > Chordata > Amphibia > Anura > Bufonidae > Bufotes > Bufotes viridis. The sequence goes on from CM065591.1 coordinate 430,705,630, forward strand.
TTTGTATAGGACTGACATCCCAGGGGTTGGCTATATGCTGATTGGCTGGCTGCATGGCATTATGGTTGATCCCTCCTTCCCAGGCTTTTTACTTTTACTTTGTAACATGTGCAGCAGCCATTTTAGAAAAAATCTAACTCATTACCACGAAGCTCAAGGAAATTCGGATTAGTGGCGAATTGAATTTTTGCTAAAATTTTGATTGAATTACACTTCATTAACTCCAATTTGCTCAATACTAATAATTATAAACACCATTTGGAAGTGGACATAATGATCTATTAGGCAAAGGGTGATCAAAAGAAAAACTCTATCATCCCTATTAGAGTTGAGCGAACCTGCCTTTTGGTAGGTTCGAGTTCGGGTTCTGGGTTTAAGTGAATTACGAAATGGATTCTGTTCTCACGGAATCCATCATGTAATTCAATGCCGGCATGTCGCATAATACAAGTGTATGGATTGGCCAGCCCCGAGGGTTACGTTCTGCTGCTCATACACTTGTATGATTACGGCATGCAGAACGGAATGCCTCTAAAGGCATTCTGTTTGGCATGCCGGCATTGAGTCACGTAATGGATTCTGTGAGAAACCCCAAACCCGAATCCCTATTCCTAGCAAGATATAATTGCATTTATATGTTGGCTAATTCATTATGTGGTCCTCGGTCTGTTAACGAGATAACGTTGCTCAGCATTATGTAATGATGATTTTTGTAATTTTTGTTTGTTTTCCATTGTCCTAACTTGGTAATTAAAACGTTAAAGGGTCACTGATGATGTTCAGTTCTTAGGGTACTTTCACACTAGCGTTTTGACTTCCGTTTGTGAGATCTGTGTCAGGGCTCTCACAAACGGTCCAAAACGGATCAGTTAAGCCCCAATGCATTCTGAATGGATAAGGATCCGTTCAGAATGCATCAGTTCGGCTCCGTTCCGCTTCTATTCTCATTTGGAGGCGGACATTAAAACGCAGCATGCAGCATTTTGATGTCTGTCTGAAGAGGCGGAGCCTAACGGATGCGTTTTGAATTACAATGTAAGTCAATGGGGACGGATCCGTTTTCAATGACACAATATGGTGGATTTGAAAACTGATCCGTTCCCCATTGACTTTCAATGTAATTCAAAACGGATCCGTTTTGGACTTTGTCATTTTTCTTTTAACTAATGCAAACGGATCCGTTCTGAACGGATACAAACGTTTACATTATAGGTGCCGATCCGTCTGTGCAAATAAACAGACGGATCCGCACCAACGCAAGTGTGAAAGTACCCTTACACAAACATTTTGCAAGCTATTTCCATACAAGTATTAAAAAAAAACGAGTTTTATCAGATTGTACAAAACTGAATACCTCATATGATAACAAATCTTCAGATATAGAATAGGCTAAGATAAATTAAGCGCTTTATCAACTATTCCTGATGGTCTTCATTAGTTACAATATATAAAAATGTCTGCTTTACAGTTAGCCTGGTCACATACAGCACTATGGCTGATATTTGGGAAATGATTATAATGTGCAATGTACAATACATCTTGTACATTGTATGCAGTGACAAGCAGGATAGTATATCATAACTGTAAAGTTGCATAATGTAATTTGTTTAGCACAAGGGTTAAATCTGCAGTATTTCTTAATAGAAGGCTGTGGTTTTGCTGTTCCTGCATGAGTCAAGGTGACCCCACTACTGCAGTATTATTAATCCCTTCATTGCTGAGGGAGCTACAAAGCAAGACGACCCTACAACTAAGCAATGAGGCAAAAAGGGATTTGCAAGAAAGGAGTCAGACAAGGACCATTTGGTTGACATTGCATAAACCTTGATAAGTTTAGATTATTTATTGTCCTGACTAGTCTTTACTTTACTTATTTATACTCTTTTGTTGAAGAAGTCACTTATTTTGCTGTGGAATTTCTGTGTTTTCATCCTTGAGCTCCATCGTGAAATGTGCCTTGAAGCTGTAGGCAGGTAGAGGCATGTAGCCTCCCACAAACTTATTCATCTTTATTCTGCATGTTGCGGTCTTGCCCGACACATTGTTTTATGATGGCATCTAAATATGGAAATTAGTACAAAAATATGCTCAAGGACAGTGAACTGGACTTTTTAGAATTCTTTACTTAAATTGACCATATTCCTGGGGATCTCAACTACACATAGTCCAAATGTTTGTTTGGAATATAATTGATCCACTGACCAATATAGTAGGACCATATAGCAAGATCCACTGACCAATACCCTCTAATCTGCTTTAGTGTCAGCAACTTTTCCTAACTTCTGACTACAATATTTGCCAATATTAGCTGCACCATCTTTTCTCAGAAATAGGGAATAATAAGAATATACAGTAAAGCCAAATATGTATCTTACAGGCAGAGCTCCAAGGCAAAAAAGGTTCTATCGGTTGTTGTAAAATGACATGAGAAATATTGTCGCAATCATGATTTAAACCTCAGACTTAGGGCGCAAAACACGGATACCACAGGACCGCGGAACACAACCACGGATGCAGACAGCACATGGTGTGCTGTCCACATCTTTTGCGGCCCCATTGAAATAAACAGTCTGCACCCATTCAGCAAAATTGCAGAACGGATGCAGACTCATTCATACTGCCATCTGAATGAGCCCTTAGAGTGACTTGAGGGTGACACTGGACTAAAGGGGAACTCTAAGAAAACTCGATTTTCACATTGTTATTCATTGTTGCAAGCTCTGATTGCTTCACCCACAGTCATCATAGTAGGTGCTGGTAGAGCTGAAGCAATCCTAAAGAAAATATAGGGTGCATGCCTGAAAAATTTTGGTCTCCAAGGATTATCTTCGAAATACCTTCTCAAATAGAAGAGCAGCAAAATAACCCAGCATGCCACATGAAAAAGCACAATGATGCAGTCCATCTCAAGCCCAAATAGGGAAAGACTCCCACAAACCATTCCCCATTGATCTGAGCCCTGCAATAGTCACAAAAATGTGGCCACCCTTTGCCAAGGCTAAGGAAGAGCCAGGTCACACTTGTGGTCGAGGTCTGGTTACACTGGTACAGTTGAAGATGATAATATTAACAGTCATCTTCCATAAACTGGAACTACAGGGTGATTTATTATTATTGCCTTGAATTTAGACAGCTTAAAACTTCGATAAAAGAAATAAATCCAGCTCACCCAGTTGAACTTAGAGTCAAGCAAAAGCAAAATATTAGGTTTGTCTTGCTACACAATTGGTGTGTCTTACTACAGACACATATCCTTCTTTATTCCACCACTTGGGTGACTTAATTTCTACCAATATGTTGCACCAAAATTAGGGTGCACAGTGCACATTGACATCTGGAACATTTTAAGATTCCTTTGCTAGACATTTTTTAATACTGTCTAGTGAGGCTAACAAAATTTTATAAAACACATAATGACATATTAAATCTAGTGCAAGACATGTATGCTAGTTTGTTTCGTATGACCTGAGGCTGAATTCTAGTGCATTTTGCTCTAGAATCTCTCCCAGTTAAGAAGAAATTTCTTCTAATCTTAGGAAACAAGTTGCAGCATGCATGGCTATCCTAACTACACAATGGGGGACATTTAAAAATAATAGCGTAATTTGCGCCAAAAAAAACCTAATGTTACAAATCAAAACTGGCGATTTGTTTCACCTCATATATCAAAACGCGCACATCACTTGTAAAATGTGACTTTTTAAAATGTCCGCCTATTTCTCTTGATTTGTGACATTTTAACATCAACAGCACTAAAATGCGACTTTTTTAAACCAAAATGCGCTGTTTCAGCCACACCCCAACAGAATACACTTGAGACTTTTGAAACATATTTGAGACTTTTGAAGCATATTTGCGAGTCTTGCAACATTTCCACTGGTAAATTGCAACTTTTGTTTGACACTTGGGACATTTTTGTTTCTTTTTTGTTTTTGCTGGATGTTGGTTTACTGACAAAACCCTGCTGTTTAGCTCAGTTATATTAGAAAGAATAATTGCATTCTGTTTTAATACTTACCTATCACTTGTTCCCACCACGAGTTGGTTTCACTTTTCATAAATGCGACTTTTTGATAAAAAGTCGCATCTTTATTCCATAAATGCGACGTTTTACACAAAACAGCACCACATAATCTAGCTTAATTGTCTGCAACAGTTTGAGCCATTTCTGCCCATTAGATGATGATAAATGAGGCATAATATGCCCCAGTTTAATAGCCCAGCTCACTTTGACATTTATAACTTATTTCTGGCGTGATGCATTCTTTATGGTGAAAATTGTGGAAAAACAGTTGATATATTTGGTGCAAATCAAAACGCCATTCTTTTTGGTGCATTTTACGCCATAATTCTGGTGCAACATGCTTAGTAAATCTCCCCCAATGAGTCACATTATGACCACTTCCTACTTTCTATGTCAGCAGCACATAGCTCATGAAGGCAGTCACATGTCATGAGCTGGCTTGGTGGGTTGATAAGGTGTGCAATAGGCTGTCTGCACACATATCCCTTGTTGCTTTCATGGGACAATCTATTAGAGTTGTAAGAAGGGATGATTATTGGCTTTCTGGCCAAGGGTGGCAGTATTTCTGAAACTGCACAGTTTGTTAACTGTTTGCGTACTGCGGCGCTGGGAGTGTATCATGAGTAGACAAATGGCACCATTGCGAATAAGCAATGTGGAAACTGTGGAGCATCGTGTACAATTGATGTGAGAGGTGAACAAAGGTTCTACAAAACATGTGTCTAAAACAACAGTCCTGCAAACCCTACTGTATACTGTATGGGGCTCAAAAGCAGAAAGATGGTCACTGCACCTCTGCTATCGAAGTTGTTTTGGCAGAAGAAAAAGCTTTACTTTTCCCGGCAGTATTGGAATTGGACCTCCGCTAATTGGCAAAGGGTTGCCTTCTCCGATGAGTCACATTTCTGCTTCATCGAATGGATGAACATTGGCATGTCAGGCAAGAAACTTCAGAGAACAAACACCCTGCAACCATTACTGGAAGAACACAAGCTGGTGGTAGCAGTGTTATGGTCTGGGGAATATGTTTGTGTTATTCCCTCGGCCCATGTGGAAGGCACTCCCAACTAGTTTGGGTATGAATCCATCTTTACAGATCGCGTACACCCATACATGCTAATTGCCTCCCTGAATCTTCCAGCAAGACAATGCGATAACATATCACACTGCTAGAAATGTCCGTTGGTTGGAAGAGCATAACCAAGACTTCCAAGTACTACTCTGCTCCCCAAATTCCCCAGACTTGAATCCGATTGAGCATCTGTGGGACCACCTTGATTGTCGTGTTCGCTCTATGTAGCCTCCCCAAGCACCCTTCAGCGGCTGGGGGATGCACTGCAGTCAGCATGGCTCCAGATACCTGTGACAACCTACCAGGACCTTCCAGCCCATCTAGCTGCTGTCCATACTGCACATGTCAGTTACTCTGGTTATTAGCTGGTGGTTATAATAATGTGACTCAACTGTGGATAGTCCATGTACTACAGGAGTCAAGGTTTCTTAATGATAATATTCATATTATACATGTGCAGCACATTATTTCTGTTACCATAGAGGTTCAAGTGCTTATGGCGTAAACAGATGAACATGTACTAGAGATTTTTTTCTTTGTCGCTTCTTCAGCATTCGGAGATTGTACAAGTTTTGTGAATCAAGACAGTAACACATTATAATACAAATAGTACAAATTTATCACCTCCAGTCTAGCTTCTATTAATCAGTTGACTTCTGTAAAGAACAAGCAATTTTATTCATGAGATGTCCTGATATAACCCCAATTCTCACAGTTTAGAGCGAGTTCCTCCCTTGCCCCAAAGAAAAGAGTGTTACTTATGTGTTACGTCTGTAACAAATGTAACTTACAAATGTTCCTTTCTATTCTTCCTGCACTACAATACACAAACATGACCTTGCTAAGTCAATGACTGAAAAATATTACAGACTCTTGTACTTCACATGTACAAACTCTAAGCTGATGACATAAAGAGAGCGAAGTGAACTTGTCTACAACAGGTTTGTCATTCTTACTCTAGACCTTTAAAGGGATACTTCAATGAAAAAAATGTTCTCACATATTAACAGTCTATATGTAATTATTCTACATATACTACTCAAACAAATTAGGGATATTTGACTTTCAGGTGAAATTTATGGAAAACATAAAAAGTTCACACTACAGTGGTATTATATCATGAAAGTATGGCATTTAAGTAGAAGCATGCAATGGTAATTTCCTCATCTCAAACAATTTATTGAAAAAAAAAGCCAACAGTGGTGGGTATACCCCCACAAAAATGTCAATGTCTCAGTAACTTGCCATGTGGACTTGTGCATCAATTACAGCTTGATAGCATCTCAACCTGTTCACATGTCGACTTATTGTCTGCTAAGGCATGGCATCCCACTCTTCTTGAAGGGCAGCCCCCCAGGTCATGAGGTTCTGGAGTACAGAATTACGAGCGACTCAACTGATCCCACAGGTTTTCAATGGAAGTCAGATCTGGAGAAAGTGCAGGCCTCTCCATTTGAGGTACCCCAGTCTCCAGCAGCCATTCCCTAATGATGCGACCTCAATGAGCTGGTGCATTGTTGTCCATGAAGATGAAATTAGGCTTGTGTTGTTGATGCAGAGGCACAAAGACTCTATTAATGCTGTTATTAAAGTAGCTTGTCACTGTACCATTTACAAAGTGTAGGGCAGTTCCGTATTGACTAGACACACCAGCTCACACTGTAACACCAGTGTCGTCTCCAACATCATTGGTGGCCATCATTTCTGCTCAGTGTGAATCGACTTTCATCAGTGAACAGCACTCAGGCCCACTGGTCCCTCGTCCAGCATAGATTCTCCCTTGCCCATGCAGGACGATTACGACTGTGGTCAGGTACCCTTGCAGGCATGCAGACCAAGCTGATGTAAAAGGTTTCAAATGGTCAGACGTGACACTTGGGTGCCTCTCACCTCCCTTAAATGTGCCTGGAGTTGTGTGGCATTCATCATCTGGTTCCACAAGGCATTGTTCACAATGATGCAGTCATCAGTGTGGGATGTGGCCAAAGGATATCCACTTCTATGCCTTTCTGTGACTCTTCCAGTCTCTCAGTATCTCTGTGGTAACCTGCTGATGACACTCTGTGACATTCTAAGCTCAGTGGCCTCTTCCGTTTGAGAACATCCTGCTTGAAGCCTTGCAATGGCTAGGTAATGTTGACGACAAATGTTAGGTGTCGTCTTGGTCTCATGATGTCAAAATGTGAACAGCATGATGAAGAGGACTGTTTAAATACTAATTCTAATTGAACCAAGAAATTTATTGGGCGATTCATGGATCAAACACCTGTAAGTGAATTTTGCCATTAAGGTCCTTGTTAGAGAACAGCAAGTTGGGCAAAAAATACTGAAACATTGAACATTTGGACTCGTGCATTCAAAAGTTTAAAGAAGGTCACATTAAGTTCACCAGTAAAGATAAAGTGCATTTTAAGTGCATCCTGATATTTTACCCACAAGCCAAATATCCCTAACTGTTTGTGAATAGTATATATATAATGTATACTTAAATACATACAACAATATAGTTTATTTAAGTCACTCCAAGTATTGTATTTCCTGTCCTGGCTCTTTAACTTTCTCATTTGTTTTGGAGTATTAGCATGGAAAGCATAGAAAACAGCCTTGTTTGTCTTAGTCCGACCTTTAAATGCGACTAGAAAGGGAAGGGGATGAGTGACTCAGTTACACATTACAAAAGTGCAATACTTTTCTGTGTGCATCTTTATCTAGGCCTAGAGGTGGATTTAGACAGGCAGATAATCGGGCAGTTTGTCGAGAACGAACCCTCCTGCGAACACTTGTTCCTGATAACCTGCCCATCTAAATGGGCAGCGAATCACCAGATGAACGAGTGTTTGAAATGTTGGTTAGTGCAGGCACATAAATTATTGTTTCTGCCCAGAAAATCGTGCTGTCCAAACAGCAATCTGCAGCCCAGAAACTATGCAGCTGTATGAGGATAAGCGATCATAATATCAATCCCTCATCCTCATACTATGGAGATGATCACTGATTGTAAATGTAGCGCTTCACCTTCACTTAAAGGAAATGTGTCACAAAAATTTAATCTGCCAGGTAAAATCAGATAGTAGCAAATATGCTTTTTTTCTAATCTGTTTTTATTTTCTGATTGCAGATTGCAATCTTGCCTGAGCTGTTCTTAACAGCATTTAAGGGTGTATTAGCCACCCGATCATGCAGACAATTGTCGGGAGGGCAGCGTTCCCTCAAGGCAATCGCCTGCTCACTTGCTGTGGAGACCACTGCTATTATATGCAGAAATCTCTTCAGCAACATGGGGAGAAAGTATCGCTATGCCATCGCTTGTCCCCATGCTGTACAGTGGTTTGCCAGCGGCAGATCACTATTAGATAGGACGATCCGCCGCTGGCAAATCCTGAAATATGCTAAAATATCTGGATTGCCCAATGAACAAGCAATTGCTCGTATATCACACAGTCGGCGGCAGTGTTACACTGCAAGATAATCACTAACAGGTGTTCATACGAACGCTCGTTAGCGATCATCGGGCAGAAAATCTGCCCGTCTAATACATCCCTTTAGAAAGCATTAACTAAATTGCTTTACGGCAGCCCCATGGGCCAGAGACACAATGGTCAGGAAGGGACCTCACTGACTTCTATAGGAGAGTTTTCTAGGCATGCTCTGTGATCTGTGCAGAGGTCATTGTACAAGGAGAGAACAGATAAGCTTTTACAATCACTCATTGTGAATGGTGGATCCTGTCTTACGCTACTTTCACACTCGCGTTTTGTGCGGATCCATCATGGACGAATCCGTTCAGATAATGCTACCGTCTGCATCTGTTTAGAACGGATCCGTTTGTATTATCTTTAACATAGCCAAGACGGATCCGTCTTAAACACCATTGAAAGTTAAAGGATAACTGTCACATTTAGACCCAAATTTCAGTTTTCATATATGTAGTTACTAATATGATAATATACCTGAATCAATAACTATTAGACTTACTTACCCCTTATTTAATAAGATTCAGCCCTTAGCAACCAGTCTGCATAAAACTGCAATTTCACTATTCTGTTAAAATGGCTGCCCTCAACCCTGAGGCTAATCCATAGGACACCTGCAGTGAAGTTAGTGAAGACCAGCTCTGTATAGGGGGGTCTTGCAGTGAAGTTCCCAGGTCTGGCTGAAGCCTGTAGTCCTTCTACAAGCTCTCCTCTTATCAGATAAGGCTGTCATTTATACACTGGGCTCTACATTGTCCTTCACTGCTAAGGGAGTGTCTGCCAAGCACAGGCATGTGGAGAAGTTCACACACACAGCCCAGCACTGTTATCTCCTGTCAGGAAGAACCTGGCTTTTTATACATTCCCTTACAATGTTGACTCACTATCAGTTCCCAGTGCACGCAGCGTGCTCCGTCCTCATCTGGTAGACGGAAGGAGCATAGCAACCTGATTTTATCTCAGGTAACAATAGCCAATACTGGGGACTTTTAGGTGGCTTTTAGGGGTTATTTATTAAACAATCAGAAATTAAAACAGGGCCAACAAGGTAATATTAATCACCAGAATCCAATAGTAAAAAAAAAATAAAAATTGACAGTTATACTTTAATGGAGGTTGGATCCGTTTTCTATTGTGCCAGATTGTGTCAGTGAAAATGGATCCTTTCCCATTGACTTATATTCACTCCACTGAAACTACCTTAACTAAAGTCACCAATAATCGGCTAGCTGCCAAAGCTAAATTCTGTGTTCCTCCCTCTTGACCTCTCCTGTGTCCAGGGGCAGACTGGGAACTAAAAGTGGCCCTGGAAAAAAATCGTAAAAGTGGCCCCATGTTGTAGGTAAGTCCAAACTGACAGAAAGCTGGGCAACATAATTAGGCAGGGCCAACAGAAGAAGGCAGGGCCAGCAATACCCCAGTGCAGAGCAATATACCGCCCCAGCTGAACCAAATACCACAGTGCAGCACAAATACTGCCACCTGCTGAACAGTATTCAACTGTATCGCTGTCTTGAGGACATAGATACAGTTGAAATCAGAAAAACACCTGCGGAGCCTGGCCAGGTGCCTAGAAGAAAGCCAGATGATTATGGACCTGGCTGGCGGCCATGAGGAGGGCTTAGGTGGCCCTCTAGGGATTGGCCCACCAGGAAATTTCCCTGTAGTGTCTATGGCCAATCCACCCCTGCCTGTGCATTTGACACAGTTGACCACTCTCTACTATTGCGAACCCTCTCATTCCTTGGCATCAGATGCCTGGTCCTCTCCTGGATCTTCTCATACTTTATCAACAAAACTTTCAACATTTCCCATTCGTATACCAGCTGCTCATCATGCGCTCTCTCTTCTGGTGTCCCATGACTTCCAATACCAACTCTATGCTGATAACACTTAAATCTACCTCTCTGGCCCAGATGTCACCTCCATTCTGTCTAGAATCCCGACATGCCTATAAACTATATATTCATGCTTCTCCTTCAGCTTCTTAAAACTCAGCATGAAGAAAGCAGAACTAATTATCTTCCCCTCATGTCACTCAGCCCCCTTACTAGACCTTTCCGTTACAGTTAACACCACCATGCTTTTTCCAGTCTCACTGGTCTGCTGCCCTGGGATATCATTTGATTCTGCTTAGTCCTTCAAACCACACATCCAAGGCCTTCTCTCCATCTGCTGCTTTGAACTCAAGAATATTTAATGTATTCGTTCCTTCCTCACTACTAAGTCAAATAAAATGCCCTTGTTATCTCTCGCATGGACTGCTATAACATCTTCCTTTGCAGCCTCCCATCTACCACTCTTGTACCCCTCAAATCTATCTTCAACTCTGCTGCCTGGTTCATCCACCTCTCCCCTTATTTCTCTTTTGCTTTTCCCCTATGCCAATCACTTTACTGGCTCCTTATTGCCGTGCAAATTCGGTTCAAGATACTAACAACTTCATATAAAGCCTTCCACATTCTGCCGCCTCCTTACATCTCTTACCTATGTAACGTCCCACAGTGGCATTACCACTCCTGCACCCCGCTACTGTTTCCGATGGTTAACCTAATGTAATCCTGTGTATTTATTCCCAGGTCCTGCATAATGTGCATTTCCTATGTTGTTATGTAACTGTTCAAGTGTGTTTTTCCTGGTTCCACAGCAGGTGGCAGCAAACCCGGCAGAGCCACAGTTACATAAAATGGAGCTCTGTGGTACCACCATCTACAGTATCACTAAAAGGGGCCCTGTGCCCTTGCTGCTTCACTGCAACTGGCAACTGGCGTCACAACAAAACATGTACTTTAAGGGACCCCAAGTAGTGCGCCCAACGACTGCACCTGTTCCTTACACAATTGTCTACAAGATTTCTCCCATGCATCCCCCATACTCTGGAACTCACTACCCAAGTACATCCAAACCTTCAAAAGCAACCTGAAAGCCCACCTCTTCAGGAAAGCCTACCATCTGCAATAAGTCACTAAATAGCCAGACGAGCAGCTTTTACCCACACGTACTTTGTCTTCCCCTTTTCCTTGTACTTTGTACTCTCACTGGCAGTGTCCTCCTCCTCCTTTTCTGTACCAGTCTGTTACTTAGTTCATGCTGATTGTACTTGGGTTGTTTTATATTGTGTAATGTTTAGGTGTACCCCCTCTTAGATGTACAGCATTATGAAATTAATGACGCTTTGAAATAGAAACATAGAAACATAGAATGTGTCGGCAGATAAGAACCATTTGGCCCATCTAGTCTGCCCAATATGCTGAATACTATGGATAGCCCCAGGCCCTATCTTATATGAAGATGGCCTTATGCCTATCCCATGCATGCTTAAACTCCTTCACTTTATTTGCAGCTACCACTTCTGCAGGAAGGCTATTCCATGCGTCCACTACTCTCTCAGTAAAGTAATTCTTCCTGATGTTACTTTTAAACCTTTGCCCCTCTAATTTAAAACTATGTCCTCTTGTAGCAGTTTTTCTTCTTTTAAATATTCTCTCCTCTTTTACCGTGATGCTTCCCTTTATGTATTTAAAAGTTTCTATCATATCCCCTCTGTCTCTTCTTACTTCCAAGCTATACATGTTAAGGTCCTTTAACCTTTCCTGGTAAGTTTTGTCCTGCAATCCATGTACTAGTTTAGTAGCTCTTCTCTGAACTGTCTCCAAAGTTTCAATATCCTTCTGCAGATATGGTGTCCAGTACTGCACACAATACTCCAAATGAGGTCTCACTAGTGCTCTGTAGAGCGGCACGAGCACCTCCCTCTTTCTACTGTTAATGCCTCTCCCTATACACCCAAGCATTCTGCTGGCATTACCTGCTGCTCTATGACATAGTCTGCCCACCTTTACGTCGTCTGATATAATGACCCCTAAATCCCTTTCCTCAGATACTGAGGTTAGTACTGTATCACTGATTTTATATTCTGCTCTTGGGTTTTTACGCCCCAGGTGCATTATCTTGCACTTATCAACATAAAATTTTAGTTGCCAGATTTTTGACCATTCCTCTAAATAAATAAATAAATAATAATAACAGTAGCCAGAAAGCCACAACGAGCAACGACTCCTGCACTGGAGTATTCACTGCCCTAGGTATTATATGATCGCCTTTTCATTTGACTGCACACCATGAAATCCGAGATGGTTCCTGATTCAGCTGCCAGTAGATTCCTGCGGCCATGACAGGTAATTTCTGGTATTTTGGCTGTAGGACAACTAATGGGTTCTTAGTTACAGAAGGGGTTGTTCAGATGAACCAACATTTACAGTACATTTTCAAATTCACAGTTCATTACTTGTCACTAGATTTCCTTAAAATTGGTTAAAGGGGTTTTCCAGGACTAGAATATTAATGACCTATCCTGTAGGTGGCTGACTCCCAGCACCACCACCAACCAGCTTCATGAATAGGTTGTGGCACTCAGGCAAGCATTGCAGCCTCCTCGCAGCATGCCATGGACAGCTGTGGACAGATGTGGCAATGATTAAGATGTACAGTCGAAAGCGTAGACCTTGCCTGTCTGGTCAGCCTATGAATTTTATAATGAAGAAGTAAAGAAATTGGATTTTATCCCATGCCTGCTGCTGGATTTTTTTCTACTGTCTTGATTGATTCCTGGTCCGGGATCCGTGCACGGAGATGGAGGGCAGTGGGTGAGCTGAAATCCCTTTTTTTCTTATATTCAGTGGCTGTGCTTGGTACCGCAAAACTGTGGAAGATCTGCCTGTCCATACAAAGTTTTATCAGAAAACTACCTATTGTTTAAATGAAGTTTTGTATTAAGCATAATAATTAAGCATATAACTTTAAAAAAAAGAATCCTAAAATCATGCAGTTTTCCTCATTGACATCTATAGGAGAAGAAGGCATGCTCTGTAACCAGTGAAGAGATCAGGAGGGAGGAGATAAGCTGTGATATCACCTACTGTGGATGATGGACCCTAAACAGAGGTTGTGTCTGTCATCGTAATCCTGCTTGTGATGATAATAGGATGGCTACTAAAAAATTACCAGGTAGTCTCGAAATTGTATTGGGCAATCTGAAAAGTGCATTATTTTAGATATTTATTTTAAAGAGGACCTTTCACTGGTCCACAGTTTATGAGTTAAAGATATCTACATTGAGAGCGGCACCCAGGGATGTCCCTGCACTTACTTGTATCCCTGGGTGCCGCTCCGTTCGTCCTCTGTAGCCCCCGGCACCGGCGCTCCTGCTGCTGTAATTTTGCCTGGGGCGGAGACTTCTTCTTCTGCCCTGGGCGTCTCCTTCTCACAGGGCTGGAGCGCTGGCCAATCGCAGCGCTCAGCTCATATATATGAGCTGAGCGCTGTGATTGGCCAGTGCTTCAGCCCTGTGAGAAGGAGACGCCCAGGGCAGAAGAAGAAGTCTCCGCCCCAGGCAAAATTAGAGCAGCAGGAGCGCCGGTACCGGGGGCTACAGCGGACGAACTGAGCGGCACCCAGGGATACAAGTAAGTGCAGGGACATCCCTGGGTGCCGCTCTACATGTAGATATCTTTAACTCATAAACTGTGGACCAGTGAAAGGTCCTCTTTAAAATATAGTAATATGGAAAATTAAAACAAAAGACCTTATGATTTAAACAATATCTTTTTCTGAGGACACATTCCCTTTAATACCACAGGGAATCTTTACATGCACTGCTGCTTTTTACTTATCCCCGTTCTTAATATACATACATGCCAGGACTATCCAACAATGCATTTTTATGGGATAAATTCAGACTTATCTTATATTAGGATTTTAAACGTTCAGTCTCTCATAGGTTTATTGTGTCACATGGCAACAAAACTCCCCTTTATCTTTATGTTGTGCCAATGCAGAGTGTATTCACATATGACAATAGACATCACAGCAGATTCAAGACAGCTACCTGCACTTACAACAATAGGCCCAGCTATACCGTGCTTCAATGCAGCAAGCTGCAGTGCAATGTAAAGGTAGAACAATGGTGTATATTATGTTATCTGCTGTACAAAACACCCCAGAGGCTTGTGATGACAGAAAAAACTATTGGATAAAGTCCTGATAACAAAACCAAAGCAGAAATGTTCCTTTAGCCCATAGCATAGTGAGAACAATCACCTGAGGGGCTCATTCATGAAGTTGTGATAGATGTCAGCTATTAAGATCCATTTAACAGCTAGCGCAGTTTATTCAAAACTCCCTGAAGAGCTGGAGCTTAAACATTTTAGCACCAAAGATGTAGCATAAGAAGTAAATATATGTAATGCATCATTACAAGAAGAATGCATCTGTTAACTGGGTCTACTTAGCACATGGGAATTAAGTTTTCTATATACAGCTCATGCTGGGTCCATGACGCTTTAATAAAGAGGAGGATTATTCTTTATTATAATCCTTGCAAACAAAATTCGACCTCATTTCAGCCCATTTGAGCCCTCAAGCTGTGCATTTGTAGACCTACTGCTGCAGCAGAGCTGATTCAGCCATGGTACTTATGTTTGGCTGATAATAAATTACCTAGCAGTGGAATGTTTTTACATCAGCTGTCAAATATCCAACCCTATTTTTTTTAAACGTACCTCATGCTTACTGTCAAATAAATTATAGTAAATTGTATCAGCTAAAATATGCACTGTATTATTCCTTTAAATTGGGTTTCTACTATCCCTATATTGATGACCTATCCTTAGGATAGGTCAGTGATGGCTAACCTCCGGCATTCCAGCTGTGGTGAAACTACGACTCCCAGTATGCTCCATTCGTGGAGTTCTGTGAACAGCCAAGCAAGTGTACATCTTGGGATTTGTAGTTTTACCACAGCTGGAGTGCCGGAGGTTAGCCATCACGGGTATACGTCATTAATATCAGATCGGGGTGTATCAGATCGTCAGGCACCCCCGCCAATCTACTGTATGAATAAACCAGTTGTACAAGTGAACATAAGAAACTTTGTTATATATCTGATCAGAGAAAATACCCTTTTCTCCCTGTAGCAACTCACTCATCCTCACCCCTCACTTTATAGGCAGCATTAATGTGTGCATCTCTCTGCAATTCCTCTCTACTCTTTCTCCCTCTCCGTACATGCATGTCTATCAGCAACATGTAATCTTATTCTTCGGAGAACTGACGGTAAAGGTCCCTTTACATGTAGATGGAAGATAATTGTTTATCATAGGACAACCTGTTAAATGGTCACTCTACTTTCAGACCACTTTGCATAAATCAATAGCGCAGGCCAATATATGAAACTTTGTCATGTATCTTATCAGAGAAAAAAATATCTTGTTCTACAGTCATCAGCTGTTTTCGTTCTGCTCCTTTATCTAAACTAAATTTCTCTTTAAATGTATGAGAAATTTGTCACAAAATGGGCTGCCTGCTCACTGAAGGAACAAATTAAATCATCCTATGGAAGTCTAAGAGGAAGTGCACTGCAAGAAGCACAGACAGACACAACACAGGAATGATTCAGCATATTCAGGAACTAGTATTAAGTTTTCTATGTCACCCTAACTGCTTTATGCACATCAGTTCTGCTCAGTATTTCTCTGAATGATTCTGAGTGAGTAAAAGAGAAGAGAGTTAGGGAGCAGAATTTGATGTATCTGTGTGTATTCTATAGGCAGACATGATGAGCAGCTAGTCTCCAGTGATAAGCAGCATAGGCAATATTCGTTCTCGTGATTTTTCGCATAATATTCGCAATAAATTGGCAAATTCCAGAATTCATGATATCCAGTCATTACTTTCGGGATTGCGAAAATCGGCACTAATGATGCGCATTTTTTTAGACAATAGGTGCAACTTCACATTTTATCAGGTCTGAGTAGATATTACTGATTGGTGCACTCCGTATTGTTGTGACATCACAGCACTGTGTCTAACAGAGGCACTAATCCCTATCACAGCACAGTAATTCCTATCACACTACCTAGCACCCTGCACTGGAACCTTTCAGCTACACTATATCACTATCTAACCGACACTGACTATCTCCCACTAACTATCTGTATTATATATATGAGCCAACTAACTATCTAATGTAATTAAATAAGGATCCAGATGAGTCTGCAAAGCACAGAGCACAGCAATGACACTGCTCTCTCTCTCAAAACTGCAGAAAATGGCTCCTGGGGAGGTTCTTATATAGTAAGCGGTAGGCAACTTTCCTATTGGTTGCTAGGCATGTTGCTAAGCTCTGACAAAGATATTGCAGCCTTCTCATTGGCCCACAAGCATGAAGCAGTAGTACCGATGGAAAAAAACTAGAATATTTGCGAATATGAATATATAGCACTATATTCTAGATTTTAACGAATTTTCGAAGTGCTGATGTTCGCAATTAAAATTTGCAATTAAAATATTCGCGATCAACACTAGTCTCCACCACTAGCTCAGAGACAACTGAGAATTAGAGATGTACCCCGCAAAGGACAAAACTGCTAATAATGCCTGCTAGAAGTCAAATGATAAGAAATATTGCTGTCACTCATGTATACACATATTGCAGCTTATTCTGAAAGGTTTTTTTTTTGTGTGTGTGTGATACAGGTTGAGACACTTCTGGTTTTCTATGAACCTCTAATTTGGAGCCAGTTCGGGTTTTGATAGCATCTGAACTAAATTGATCTTGATAAGTACCATTATAAAACTGCAACGAAATATGGGGTCTCCACTCACTGATGAAGGGACCAAAAAGGGTCCTGAAACGCGTTTGAGCAAGTGTGGGACCTCACCACAAGAGATATTTAACCATTAAGCACCGATATAAAAAAAAAAGAGGACGACTTTAAATATTTAAAAGGAGAGCTCCAGAAAGAAATCAAGTGGACTAATTAAACTCTGCAATCCCTGGACGTAATATCCTCAGTCACGTGGGTAAAGTCTGGTCACGTGGTAAAAGTCGTGAGTGCATACACCACGGCATCTTCGTGTTGGCGCTCGATACGCCTCAAGACACCACGCGGGACGCCACATACAACCGAAAAGCAGAGAAATTCGGATTTAATGGTTAGGGGAATCTCACAGGGAAACGTGTAAGGAGGTAAGCTATCCTGTTACCGACTATTACGCGGGATGCCGCGTCCAGGCACAGGACTCCACCGCATCCCCCGCAGTGAGTAAATAACACTATCTGTGACTTTATATTTACCTTGGATCTTAACTTTTACTTAAAACTGTTTGATATTTAAACGTCTGGACTAACAAAGATATCAACTTCAAAGTGCTCTTCCAACTGGCTCCAATATATATTTGTTTTAACTACAATATTGTTATTTTGAATGTATTTTGGGTAACTATCTATCTTTTAATTTTTTATAGTATATATTTACTACTATTATATGTTTTAGCATTTTCAATAAATATTTCACATTGTTTTAGATAAGAGAGTGCCTGCTACTTTATGTTACACTAGTTTATTCAGTTTCCCTTTTTGATTGGGTGAATCAAACAGCAGAATTGCACCTCTGCCATCAATACTAATGTTGTGGATCAATCTGTGGATGGATACCTGGCTTAGGTTTTCCCCGTCACATCCTTAATGCTTGTAAAAAAGCGGGATCTTGACATAGGGGCCACTTAATATGGTGGATTTGGTGATCTCTGTAATGGAGACACCCCTTTGCTCGGTTTTCCTTCCTTTGAGGGATATCTGGCTTTCATTGTGTTGTAGACCCAATACTTGGGCTCCACATTCATTTTGCATATTCCTGTTTCCCAGGGAGCTTTGCACTTCGGATTGCTGTGTTGAGACTCTTAAGTGAGGCTCCGCGGTGTTTTTTGTAGCTGGTCTCCCTGAGATCAGCTATTGTTGAGTTTGAGTAGTCTCCGAGGCATTGCTCCCAGTTAGCCAGAATCCTACTCCACACTGATGAGGGGCAACACCCCGAAACAGCTGTCTGTGGATGGATACCTGGCTTAGGTTTTCCCCGTCACATCCTTAAAGCTTGTAAAAAAGCGGGATCTTGACATAGGGGCCACTTAATATGGTGGATTTGGTGATCTCTGTAATGGAGACACCCCTTTGCTCGGTTTTCCTTCCTTTGAGGGATATCTGGCTTTCATTGTGTTGTAGACCCATAACTGGGGCTCCACATTCATTTTGCATATTCCTGTTTCCCAGGGAGCTTTGCACTTCGGATTGCTGTGTTGAGACTCTAAAGTGAGGCTCCGCGGTGTTTTTTGTAGCTGGTCTCCCTGAGATCAGCTATTGTTGTGTTTGAGTAGTCTCCGAGGCATTGCTCCCAGTTAGCCAGAATCCTACTCCACACTGATGAGGGGCAACACCCCGAAACAGCTGTCTATGGATGGATACCTGGCTTAGGTTTTCCCCGTCACATCCTTAAAGCTTGTAAAAAAGCGGGATCTTGACATAGGGGCCACTTAATACGGTGGATTTGGTGATCTCTGTAATGGAGACACCCCTTTGCTCGGTTTTCCTTCCTTTGAGGGATATCTGGCTTTCATTGTGTTGTAGACCCATAGCTGGGGCTCCACATTCATTTTGCATTTTCCATCAATACTAATAGTGGAGCCACCTTAATCCCCCTTTTTCTATTCTGAAAAGTTGCCTGAAAGTATAGGTACCCTTTAAAATGTTCCATGTATAATGCTGACAAGAAGGTAGTGGTTTCATTTTAAAGCTATGAAAGTGTATGTAAATAAATAAAACAAAAAAAATATAAAAGACCATGAAATAAACTTCAGCTTGATTAGTCCAAAACACATCATTATCCTAAAGGGCACTTTAGCAAGACAATATATTACACAGTATGCTAGTACATAAGTAAGTATACAGTACCTATGAGGAACAACATCTGACAAATAACATACATTGTCATGCAATTCCATTTCTTTTTTTACAGCAAGATTAATTTTAAAAATATAGAGCTCTTCAAGGGGTATCCCAAAGGAAATGTCATAAACGTTCCATATTTGAAGAAAAGTGGTCCCCAAATTTGGCAATTGAAAATGGACACGTTTGGGAGGAGATATGGCCAAACAAGAGTCAATTGGCACCATTCTAAGGACAGTTTGGAGTCTCTTAAAGGGCTTCTGTCACCCCCCTTAACCCATTTTTCACTAGCTGACATTAGCTATTTGCTAATGTCAGCTGAGTTGAAATATATATTTTTTACCTTATCTGAAGCTGGCAATTCTGTTAAAAAGGCACTTTTATAATATTCAAATCATCTTCGCTACCAGCAAGTTGGGCGTATACTTGCTGGTAGCCGCCGCATCTAGATGAGTTATGCACGCCCCCTTCCTCGTTTGATAGACAGGGCCAGCGCTTTCTCCTCCTCGCACTGGCCCTGTCTGAAGATGAAATCCCGCGCCTGCGCCGTACCGCTCAGTAGTCGGCGCAGGCACTCTGAGTGAAGGACGCGAGCTTTGCCGCTCCGTCCTCAGTGCGCCTGCGCCGATTACGTCACCGCTACACCCGGATGAGTGCACCGCTACACCCGGATGAGTGCATAACTCATCTAGATGCGGCGGCTACCAGCAAGTATACGCCCAACTTGCTGGTAGCGAAGATGATTTGAATATTATAAAAGTGCCTTTTTAACAGAATTGCCAGCTTCAGATAAGGTAAAAAATATATATTTCAACTCAGCTGACATTAGCAAATAGCTAATGTCAGCTAGTGAAAAATGGGTTAAGGGGGGTGACAGAAGCCCTTTAAGATACACAGTAAAAGTCTGTAGTTACAATCAGCCTTTACATATTGAGCCAAGCAGCCATATTTTCCCACTAGCCTCTCAGAAAATTCCTGTTGTCATTACTAGGTACTTTGAGGGACCTTGCCGTCGTGTCCGAGCTTAGTACATGTCCTCCTAGTAGGTTATGTCGAACTAACCCCTCAATTTTATCAGTGTGAGGGTTTAGTATTGCCGCAGAGTGCACCTGCCTTTGCTATGGTTATGTTTTTTATTACTATATGAATGAATTAGAGAGGCTGCGCCTGCGCCATAAATCCTCAGGCAGGGAGGTCCTTCATTAGTTTATTGGTGAAAGAGTCTACTCCAACTATGATGTTGACCATTAAATTACGTAAGATGTTGGCATGAAACAACCTTCCCAACCAATTGCATTTTCTAATAAATGATACTTCTTTCATAATAATGAAAGAAACTCAAAACTGGTCTAGAGTCCCAGGTGCATTAACTTCAGACCAAACATTATAGTAGTAGCATCTGACCAAACCGTAAAGCCCAATTCCCCAGGCTGTTACTACTCCTGTTTCACCGATCAGCAGGGCTTGCTTCTCTGGGTTCGCTAGTTCCAGAAGGATCAGAAGACAGGGGTGTGGAAATCCTCTTTGTGAGGGAGGCCCAATACCAGGGCTTTCGTGTCTCCTGTATCCCAATTAGCAGGGCCATCTCCACAGGCTTTCCTAGATCCAGAAGGATCTGTGGAGGGCCTCTAGTGAAGGATTAAACTGAGAGCTCTAGAAGTAAAGCCAACCCTTGCTACTGCAAACTATAGTAATACCTCTTAAGTCATGAAAGATACCAGTATTATAAATATTACATGATAGGTTGGTCTATGTACAATTTGTTTTATGGAGGACCAGGAATTTCGAGTTATGACTTGCTATCCTGAAGCAAAAATCCACAAAGTGTAGAGAACACCTATTGTGTTCCTTTATATTATACTGTATATTATAATATTATAAATAAAATCTAGACTCATGGTTAAAGGGTTAAATTGTGGTTATAATATTGATGCTTGTTAAGTTTTTACAAAAAATATATATATATTAAAACTTCTGGCAAGAGAAGAAATGTCCTGAATATATATTTTCTACCAGGAACAATTACTTACACATTGATCATTATTCCTGCCAGGAAGGGGTTGCTCATATTAACCAATTCAAGACAACCTCTTTTTCTGCACACAAAAAATCACAATGCAGACTACACAGCCTTCCGTACCAACCTCCCTGCCAAGTTGTGCATTTAATATCATAATTAATATGTGAAACATTGCAGTGCTCATTTTCTGCCAAAATCTCAATTTATTCTGAGAACAGATTCAATGAGTAATCAATAATTTGCACCAAACGCTCCACTACACCAACATTTCCCCAGGCAACAATCCAGCTCCTTCTTCTCCTAGTACAAGAGGGTCAGAGGTTAAATCTCATCGTTCCTTTTCTAAAAATGCCTTTGTTCTGATAAGAGAAACATTTTCAGGTCTTTTATCACCAGCAGCTGCCCTGCAGAAAGTTTACCCTACAGTCTTTATCTAAGCGGTCCACTCTGTATGTATCGCAGATGCCTTCACAAAGGGGTGAGGTCTCTGGTAAACATGGTCTATAAAATGCCCCCAAACCCTCAAATGCTGAATATTCAGCCTAATATCAAAAATGCATGGCCGTCTTAAAGGGGTTGTCCCGTTTCCTGTATTGATTACCTATCCCCAGGAAGGGATCATCAATATCAGATTTGTGGGGGTCGTCCCCTAGCACCCTCCGTGCGGATCATCTGTTTAAAGGGAACCCAGCACTGCATTCTCTTCACCGTTGACCTGCCCACTGTAAATATTGCAGCACCTCCATCCCATTTACTACAATGGGAAGGAGCACTTAATATAGGAAACCGGCCAACCCCTTTAAGACTCTTTTATGATTACATAAATTTGATGTCAAGTTCCTTGGCATGTAATACATTTATTTCAGTGGCCCCTTGACCACAAGAGGATTGGCATAAAATAAGTGGCTCCTTGATGATAATTTATAAGTAGGGGTTGTGCAGATTCAGAAGGAAACTGGAGAACCCTTAGGTTCTGATGGCAATAAAGGACTAGCAAGTACTTATCTGACAGATCCTGTGCCACTGCTCTGATTCTCCCCAGAAGGCGCTATTTATCGGACTGTAGCAGTGACATTACGTCGACAACACAACCGCTGCAGCCAATCAGTGGCCTCATTGGGTGCACCACTGAGGGCAGTGATTGGCTACAGTGGACACATGTTGTTCTGACATCACCGCTGCAACCAGGTAAATAGAACCCCTACAGGCAGGTTACAGAAATTATGTAGGGCTGGGATTCTGAAAATATAACTAGAAAGGAGCAGTTCATTATTTGTATGGTAAGTAAAGCCACCAGTTATAGAGGTAGCTAATAGATGCTCTTTTTATATAAATGTGCTGTATAAGATTAAAAAAGATTATTGCTTTCTTCCAAAAACAGTGCCCCGCCAGTCCACAGGTTGTGTGTGGTATTGCAACTCAGTCTTTTCCAAGGCAGCTATGCAGCAATACCAGACATGAACCATGTGGAAAAAAGCAGAAAGTTTTTTCTATTCTGCCTGGCAGATTACCTGTAATCTATACCTATGATATATCAATATTCAGTAGCGTCTTGTCTTATTTTTCTTTTCTTTGTCTCAGAGAATAAATGGCTGGTGCACTGAACAAAATCTGAATCTTTGTGTCACCCCCTTCCACCCCAACCTATCACATTTAGCTTCTAAGCTCTTCTGTGCATTTACTGCCGCACAATATAAATAATGGGTAATTGTGTATTAGTTGGTTTTATTGTGGTGGGCAAAGTTTCCTACTCAGGATGTACTCCCATACAGTGCCCAAGGCAGTACCAGCTGTAAATACCATTGTGCATATTTGGTTGAATATTACACTGTAAAATATGACTTTGTAGGGCAGGTTAAGGCTCGTTTCATACTAGTGCTTTTAGATCCAACAGACTTCCATTGATCAGATATTATATAATATCTGAGATGGGAATAACCCTTTAAATTTTAAATTGTTAATATATGAACAGTACATTAGCATTCAGTTATGCTGGTAACTTTTCAGGATCTTTCATGTAAATTTACTTAGCGCTTATCAATGTTATAATGTCTATGAAATGTAATTGGTGCATTTACTCAGTAGTCCTCGCAAACACGTGGCCAAAGCAGCTACGCGCCTGAACAGGGAGGTAACTAAGACCACAATAGGGGCAGCTGTCTAGAGTAAATAGGTTCTGCTCTATTAAACATTACTATTGTGGCTATTTTGCGGCTCAGGTGCGGACCCATTCACTTAAATGGGGCCACAAAAGATGTAGACAAGCACTCCGTGTGCTGTCCACATCTGTAGCTCCGTTCTCTTGTTCCAAGGCCCCTCAAAAATTATAGATCATGTCCTATTCTTGTCCATTTTGCGGACAAGAATAGGCATTTCTTTAATTAGCCGTACGTTCCGTTCCGCAAATTGCAGAAGGCACACGGGTAGCATCCGGTTTTTTTCAGATCCACAATTTGCGGACAGCAGAACACGGCATGTTCGTGTGAACGAGCCCTTAGTTGCATAGAAAAGGAAGACAATGAACAATATGGTACTTTCATATGTTAAGAAAGTGTCTAATTCATACTGAGTCCATGGTCTGTGTAAAGAGGGTGGACACTATGGGAAAATATATCAAACCCTGAAAAATAGGACTTTGCAGCTTTTTCAGTTTCTTTGAGAAAACATTTTCATTAATGGAAATTTCTGCTTATCTTGGACTTAGGAGTCCCAGTGGGGGTCCTACTCAGTGACTGATGTCCTTCTCTGTATAAGCATGCATACATAGATACAGTGGCGCACACACAATCCATGGGGCCCCAGTGCGACACTGATCCATGGGGCCCCCCCCAACCCACCGCCAGGAAAAGCCCTCAGCAGCACTGTCTGGAGTAATGAGAGGGCCCTGCAATGACTAGGGAGGAAGGGGGGGATGAGCTGGCGGGAAAATCCCTCAGCAGCACTGTCTGGAGTAATGAGAGGGCCCTGCGATGACCAGCCAAGGGGAGGGGGAATGAGCTGGCTCACCCCCTCCTTGGTCATCGCAGGGCCCTCTGATTACTCCAGACAGTGCTGCTGAGGGCTTTTCCCGCCAGCTCATTCCCCCCCTTCCTCCCTGGTCATCGCAGGGCCCTCTCATTACTCCAGACAGTGCTGCTGAGTGCTTTCCCCCCTCCAACTAAACAACCCCCCCGCACCACCCCGGGTCTCTGGGTGTGCTTAGCATTAGGCAGCCGCACGTTTGCCATGCCAGTTGTGAAGTACCTGCTGGCTGCGTCGCTGGCAGTGGCACTACTGGCTCCTGATGGGCTGGGCTGGCTCTGGATGATGCAAAGCTTGCGAGTGTAACGGCGCGCACGCATGTTCACGCGAGACCTGCCGCGGGAGTTCACAGGTCTCGCAGGATTGACGCCGACGCCATGCTCACTCCTGCCCAGCACTGACTGCAAGAGTGCCTGGAATCTAGATTCAGATTCTGGGAGCAGTGAAGGCAGCACTAACTACTTAGCGCCGCAGCAGGGGCCAGGGGTCTGCAGGCGGCCGGGCCCCCTGGGGTGCCGGGCCCGGTCGCAACTGCGACCCCTGCGACCCCTATATGTATGCCACTGCATAGATAGATACTGTAGCTGTCAAAGTTTAAGATTTGTGTTGTAGAATGACTTAGTCACCAAGAGTCTTGACCCTAACCCCGAGATGCTGTGGTATGAGCTAAAGAGGATTCTGTCCCAGAAATATTGATGAACTGAAACACATTATCAGGGAGGACTGGTCCATAAAATAACTCCTCAGCATCGTGTAAATCTTATTTATGACTTACAATAAATACGTTTAGTGGAGTTTATCGATGTTGAAGTAAGATCTGCAGGGTATTAAGTTCAAGGGTTCACTTACTTTTTCTCCCTGCATTGAGAATGTTTACTCAATGTGCTAAAAAAAATTAATAACAGTACAATTTTTTTGTACTTTTCGTTGCGACATTGTGTTTGTTTATAATTTATTTAATGCACTTATATACCATATTTCACCCCATAGGACGCACTACCCCCGCCAAAGTGGGGGGAAAATTTTACTGCGTCTCATGGGGCATGGGGGGCTGATCTGAGGCATGGAAGCTGATCTGAGGCATGGGGGTCTGGTCTTATTTATATTGGGGCTCTTATGTGTGTTCTGATTGGGGTCATTCACATTGGGGTCAGGGCTGAGGTCTGATTGTGGGTCTCATCTAAGGTCCTATTGGGGTCTTATTAACATTGGGGGTGTGCTCTAAGGTCTGATTGAGGGTCTTATCATTGGAGGTCTGATTAGGGCTGTGAGCTGAGGTCTGATTAACATTGGGGTCTGATTGCTGGTCTGATCAGAGGTCTAATGAAAAATATTTTTTTCTTATTGTCCTCCTCAAAAACCTAGGTGCATCTTATGGGCCGGTGCGTCTTATAGGGCGAAAAATCTGGCATATATAATTGTGACTTATATAACAATCAGACCACAATTTTATTAGTAATCACGTTTGAAAACCAGGTAAGTCTAAGGGGTTCACTTACTTTTTCTTGCAACATAACAGGTACCCTTTGATGCTATGGTATGCAACTGTACATGCTGTTATAAAATGTAGTATCTTTTTGAAAACAGAATGGGAGCCTGGGGTTTACGAAGAAGCCTTGCTTAACATCTCAGTATCTGTAGTGTTAGAAATAATGATACATCCTGCCATTTAAACCAGTGCGGATGTGCTGTCATCCTGAGAGCTATTGATGGAGATAGCACTGATATAAATACATATCTGCTAGAGATGAGGCTGGGCAGGACTTCACATTGGGTCCTGTGACCTTGCTGGGCTATCACTTTGCTGCCCGACATATCTCCTTACTCATTAGGCTGCAGAGGCCATTAATAATTCACAGGAGTCAGTGTTGTGTTCAATAGCTTTTCTACTAATTTGCTGTCCTGCCCCATTGTCAGCATCACTAGTACCGACTTTAATGGATGTAAAGAGGAGAAAGAGGGTAACAGTAGAAGAGCTCCGGTTCCCTGTTACTAACCACAGTCGCCAGCTGGTAAGACGGGGTGAGAGGACAAGTAGTGGGCTCGGACTTCTTCTCTGCCACTACATATCCCTTCTTGATAAAAATACCTCTGCATCCCAAAGGAGTTTATGAAATGCAGAATGTCAATAACAGGCGATTATTATAGGAAAGCAGAGATGAACGCTCAAACATATATGTCATGATACCAAGTATTTCAACCTTGACAGATCAGATTCTACGCATGTGATTCATGAACTAGATTGCAGGCAACTATATTCTGTGGTTCAATAGAACCCTCATTATATAGATAGACAGATATTTCATAGCAACAAGGAGGATGTAGAATGCAATGAGTGGTGACAAGTGACTCACTTAATGTCGTCATTTCTCCTGCATTCCACTATATCACATGACAAGTGATCGCTGGCATCAAATTCTAGAAAAACGCAGCCTAAGCAGCAGATCCTCCTGAGGGTATTTATATGGATGTAACAGCAGTCCTGCCTAATTGTATTCAAAGCTTTGAGGGCTGCAACCAGTCTCTATCTATAACTATAAAATTACATTTAGAGATGAGCGAATTTCTTTAAACTCATTTTGGGTCTGATTCTAATGAATCAGTCCAAAAATGTTGATTGAAGTCCACTCTGAATCGATTCTACCCTAATCAAAAGTGCTCCAATTGGCTTGAAATTGGTTTATGAAACCAAAGTCTCCTAGGACTTTTCTCTTTCTCTTTTTCATTTATTTTTCTCGTAGTTTCTCTCACCCCCCCCCTTCAAGATCTTTAATGCAAAGACAGCAATAGTAAATAATGTCAGAGTGATATTGACATATACAGTGGGGCAAAAAATGATTTAGTCAGCCACCAATTGTGCAAGTTCTCCCAGCTTAAAAAGATGAGAGAGGCCTGTAATTTTCATCATAGGTATACCTCAACTATGAGAGACAAAATGAGAAAAAAAATCCAGAAAATCACATTGTCTGATTTTTAAAGAATTTATTTGCAAATTATGGTGGAAAATAAGTATTTGGTCAATAACAAAAGTTCATCTCAATACTTTGTTATATACCCTTTGTTGGCAATGACAGAGGTCAAACGTTTTCTGTAAGTCTTCACAAGGTTTTCACACACTGTTGCTGGTATTTTGGCCCATTCCTCAATGCAGATCTCCTCTAGAGCAGTGATGTTTTGGGGCTGTCGCTAAGCAACACGGACTTTCAACTCCCTCCAAAGGTTTTCTATGGGGTTGAGATCTGGAGACTGGCTAGGCCACTCCAGGACCTTGAAATGCTTCTTACGAAGCCACTCCTTTGTTGCCCGGGCGGTGTGTTTGGGATCATTGTCATGCTGAAAGACCCAACCACGTTTCATCTTCAATGCCCTTGCTGATGGAAGGAGGTTTTCACTCAAAATCTCACGATACATGGCCCCATTCATTCTTTCCTTTACACGGATCAGTCGTCCTGGTCCCTTTGCAGAAAAACAGCCCCAAAGCATGATGTTTCCACCCCCATGCTTCACTGTAGGTATGGTGTTCTTTGGATGCAACTCAGCATTTTTTCTCCAAACACGACGAGTTGAGTTTTTACCAAAAAGTTCTACTTTGGTTTCATCTGACCATATGACATTCTCCCAGTCCTCTTCTGGATCATCCAAATGCTCTTTAGCAAACTTCAGATGGGCCCGGACATGTACTGGCTTAAGGAGGGGGACACGTCTGGCACTGCAGGATTTGAGTCCCTGGCGGCATAGTGTGTTACTGATGGTAGCCTTTGTTACCATGGTCCCAGCTCTCTGCAGGTTATTCACTAGGTCCCCCGTGTGGTTCTGGGATTTTTGCTCACCATTCTTGTGATCATTTTGACCCCACGGGTTGAGATCTTGCATGGAGACCCAGATCGAGGGAGATTATCAGTGGTCTTGTATGTCTTCCATTTTCTAATAATTGCTCCCACAGTTGATTTTTTCACACCAAGCTGCTCTCCTATTGCAGATTCAGTCTTCCCAGCCTGGTGCAGGTCTACAATTTTGTTTCTTTTGTCCTTCGACACTCCATACTCCATAGTGGAGTTTGGAGTGTGACTGTTTGAGGTTGTGGACGAATGTCTTTTATACTGATAACACTTTCAAACAGGTGCCATTGATACAGGTAACGAGTGGAGGACAGAGGAGCCTCTTAAAGAAGAAGTTACAGGTCTGAGAGAGCCAGAAATCATGCTTGTTTGTAGGTGACCAAATACTTATTTTACCGAGGAATTTACCAATTAATTCATTAGAAATCCTACAATATGATTTCCTGGATTCTTTCCCCCCATTCTGTCTCTCATATTTGAAGTGTACCTATGATGAAAATGACAGGCCTCTCTCATCTTTTTAAGTGGGAGAACTTGCACAATTGGTGGCTGACTAAATACTTGTTTGCCCCACTTGTATAGCTATAGTAGCAATGAGCAAATTGAAACATCTGAAGCGGAATTCGATCCGAAGTTTAGGAAAAATTCGATTTGCAATGAATCTGAATTTCCTCGTGCTTCATGGTAACGAATAGTTTTTTTCCTAAAATGGCTGCTGCACGTGTTACAAATTGAAACTAAGAAGCCTGGGAACACAAGATCACCCATAAAGCCAATCAGCAGCTAGCCAGCCCCTGTGATGTCACAGCCCTATAAAAGCCTCATCCAATGAGGTGTCAGCCATTTCACTGTAAGCTGAGCACAGGCAGAGATGTGACAAGTGCTAGGGACATTGTCCAAGAAGCCTTTATTGTGGAATATTGGATAGCGAGAGCTCAGGGACAGCGCAGAGAGATCATAGGGAGAGTTTTACACACTCTGGGGAACATAAAGAGAGCGTAGGGAAACTGCAGGGACAGTGCAGACGCTGTAATATGAAGCTGTAGGGATCTATAGGAGACGGCCCATTTTGCATCAATCCCTGTGAAGGGCACAGAGTTATCTAACTGAACAGTGTCCAGATTCTCAAATTGTAATGAATATGCTTTCTCATTTAACTGTTATTGGGGTGTCCACCTTGTTTAATAGAGGGGTGAGTAACCTTTCTTATTTAACTGTTTTTGTGCTTTCCACCTTGTTTAACCCCATAAGGACCCTGCAATTTTTCACCTTAAGGACCAGGCCATTTTTAGCAAATCTGACCAGTGTCACTTTATGTGGTGATAACTTTAAAACACTTTTACTTATCCTGGCCGTTCTGAGATTGTTTTATCGTCACATATTGTACTTCATGTCAGTGGTAAAATTGAGTCCAAAAATTTCATTTTTATTTATAACAAAAATACCAAATTTTCTAAAAACTTGGAATAATTATTAAATTTAAATTTCTCTACTTTTATAATAGATAGTAATACCTCCAGAAATAGTTATTACTTTACATTCCCCATATGTCTACTTCATGTTTGGATCATTTTGTGAATGCCATTTTATTTTTTGGGGACGTTAGAAGGCTTGGAAGTTTAGAAGCAAATCTTGAAATTTTTCAGAAAATTTCCAAAACCCACTTTTTAAGGACCAGTTCAGGTCTGAAGTCACTTTGTGGAGATTACATAATAGAAACCACCCAAAAATGACCCCTTTTTAGAAACTACACCCCTTAAGGTATTCAAAACTGATTTTACAAACTTTGTTAACCCTTTAGTTGTTCCACAAAATTTAATGGAAACTGAAGATTTTCTTTCAGAATTTCACTTTTTTGGCAGATTTTCCATTTTAATCAATTTTTCTCCGCTAACAAAGCAAGGGTTGACAGCCATAGAAAACTCAATATTTATTGCCCTGATTCTGTAGTTTACAGAAAAACCCCATATGTGGTTGTAAACTGCTGTATGGGCACACGGCAGGGCACAGAAGGAAAGGAACGCCATATGGTTTTTGGAGGGCAGATTTCACTGGGATAATTTTAAGCTGTCATGTCACATTTGAAGACTCCCCTGATGCACCCCTAAAGTAGAAACTCCAAAAAAGTGACCCCATTTTGGAAACTACAAGATAAGGTGGTAGTTTTGTTGGTACTATTTTAGGGTACATATGATTTTTGGTTGCTCTATATTGCACTTTTTGTGAGGCAAGGTAACAAAAAATAGAAATTCTGAAATGTCATCTCCATTTGCCAATAACTCTTGTGGAACACCTAAAGGGTTAGCAAAGTTTGTAAAATCAGTTTTGAATAGCTGTTTTGGCACCGTTTTTATTTTTTGTTATTTACAATATTCATCTGACCGGTTAGATCATGTGGTATTTTTATAGAGCAGGTTCTTACGGATGCGAAAATACCAAAAATGATTGACTGCTTTTTTTGTTGTTTGTTTCAGTTTTACATAATAAAGCATTTTAGAAAAAAATTTTTAGTGTCTCCATATTCTTAAAGCCATAGTTTTTTTTTGTTTTTTGAGCAACTGTCTTATGTAGGGCTCATTCTTTTCAGTATGAGATGACAGTTTGATTGGTACTATTTTAGGGTGCATATGACTTTTTGATCGCTTGGTATTATGCTTTTTGTGATGTAAGGTGACAAAAAATGGCTTTTTTTGACAGACTTTTTATTCATTTTATTTTTTACGGTGTTCACCTGAGGGGTTAGGTAATGTGATATTTTTATACAGTAGGTTATTACGGCAGCGACAATACCTAATATGTATACTGTTTTTTTATTTATTTAAGTTTTACACAATAACAGCATTTTTGAAACAAAAGATATATTCTGAGAGCCATAGTTTTTTGATTTTTTGGGCAATTGTCTTAGGTCTCATTTTTTGTGGGATGAGATGGCAGTTTGATTGGTATGATTTTGGGGTGTGTAAGACTTTTTGATCGCTTGGTATTTCACTTTTTGAGATGTAAGGTGACAAACAAATGTCTTTTTTGACACCTTTTTTTTTTACGGTGTCCATCTGAGGGGTTAGGTCATGTGATATTTTTATAGACCAGGTCTTTAGGGGCGTGGCAATACCTAATATGTATACTTTTTTTATTTATTTAAGTTTTACACAATAACATTATTTTTAAAACAAAAAAAATCATGTTTTAGTGTCTCCATAGTCTTGAGAGCCATAGTTTTTTTTATTTTTTGGGCAATTGTCTTAAGTAGGGGCTAATTTTTTGCGGGATGAGGTGACGGTACTATTTTGGGGGGAATACGCCTTTTTGATCACTTGGTGTTGCACTTTTAGGGATGTAAGGTGACAAAAAAATTGTTTATTTAGCACAATTTTTATTTTATTTTTTTGATGGTGTTCACCTGAGGGGTAAGGTCATGTAATATTTTTATCGAGCCGGTCGATATGGACATGGCGATACCTAATATGGCTACAATTTTCTTTTTTTACTTTATTTTGGGAAAAGGACGCTTTTTTTTTTTTTTACTTGAAACTTTTCATTCTTTTTTTTTTTTTTTTAACTTTGTAACTATGACCTGTAATAATATTACACTCCAGAAAATCATCCAGTCCCCTTTTGAACTCATTTAGTG
Organism: Bufotes viridis; assembly: GCA_033119425.1. NCBI lineage: Eukaryota > Metazoa > Chordata > Amphibia > Anura > Bufonidae > Bufotes > Bufotes viridis. The sequence goes on from CM065591.1 coordinate 430,737,490, forward strand.
AATTCACCACCATCATCTCTTCCAGCAGAGAGTTCTATAGTCTCACTGCTCTTACCGTAAAGAATCCTCTTCTATGTTTGTATAGAAACTTTTTTTCCTCTGGATGTAGAGGATGTCCCCTCCTTACAGTCCTGGGAATAAACAGATGATGGGAGAGATCTCTGTAGTGACCCCTGATATATTTATACATAGTATTAGATCTTCCCTCAGTCATCTATTTTCTAAATTGAATAACCCTAATTTTTCAGGGTACTGTAGAGTCCTCATTCCAGTTAATTCTTTAGTTGCCGTCCTCTGAACCCTCTCCAGCTCTGCTATGTCTGCCTTGTTCAGAGGAGCCCAGAACTGTACACAGTACTCCGTGTGTGGTCTGACTAGAGATTTGTAAAGTGGCAGGACTATGTTCTCATCACATGCATCTATGCCCCTTTTAATGCAACCCATTATCTTATTGGCCTTGGCAGCAGCTGCCTGACACTGGTTTTTACAGCTTGGTTTGCTGTTCACTAAAATTTCTAGATCCTTTTCCATGTCAGTGTTACCCAGTTTTTTACCATTAATATCTTCTCTGCCCAAGCCTCCAATCTATCCAGATCCCTCTGTAGCAGTATACTGTCCTCTTCAGTGTTAATTACTTTACACAGATTAGTGTCATCTGTAAAAATTATATTTTACTGTGCAGGCCTTCTACAAGATCATTAATAAATATATTGAAGAGAATAGGGCCCAATACTGACCCCTGAGGCAGGGATGTGCACACATAGGGCTAAAAGGGGGCTTGAGCCCCTGCCCCCTTCTGCCCCTGTCCCTTTAATGCCCCCTTTTTTTTTATTGTCCCCAAGCCAGGCAAGCAGTGGCAGCTTGTCACAGACCATTTGCACTTTAAAGGCGCTGCCGCCCAGCCTCTGTGCCAGGCCGGGCCCGTGCAGCGCATCCACACAGATAGTCTCAGTCAGAGTCAGCAGCAAGTCACGTGCGTGCGTCGCGCAGGCAGTCTTCTAGAGCAGAGAAGAGCTGCCTGGCGCCTGCAGTGCGAGTGTGACTGCTGCTAATCATCACCAGCGCTGGTGACCGGTCAATCCATCCATCCAGTGAGTCCAGTCTGGTTTGAAGAGCAGAGGTGAGACCTGCACTGCACCGCACCGCCAACTGTCAGTTCCATTCGGGCCACCCAGCACCCTGCCCTACTTGTCGCTTGATGCCTGTTAGAGTACATCTGGAAATGTAAAAATCCCAACTAGAATTGCTTTGAAGCGCACACATAAAGGCATCCTGCAAGTCTCCAATTCCCATATGTGTCATTACTCAGCTTTCCTAGGACCCTACCTGACAAATCAGCAGTGCTAATACACTCCTGCCCTATTCAAGTACATAACAAGAATGGTCTGAAGTGATGGCAGCCATCTTGGTTGTCTACCATCTTTCCCATAGATAAGTTCTGATTACCCAGCTCCATGAGACTCCTGAAGGCCCAATTAATACATAGTAGTTTGGGATATATGGCAGATTTTACCATTCAGTGGTCTGGAAAGAAGTGTGGCAGCTTCAGTAAAGTGAATGAGTGCCTGGGTCAGTGTCTGCCACAGCTATTAATGACTGCCATCATGGAGGGGTAGTGGCGGGAAAACGTACCATGGGGAGATGTTCTGCTGCCAGCCCAGGCCCATGGAGGTGAAAAATGTGCCTCTGCTTGATGCCTATCTAAGATAGGCATCAAGCAGAGGCACATTTTCCACCTCCAGTGGCCTGGGCTGGCAGCAGAACATCTCCCCCATGAGATAGGCATCAGCAGGGCACATTTTCCACCTCCATGGGCCTGGGCTGGCAGCAGAACATCTCCCCCATGGTACGTTTTCCGCCACTACCCTCCATGATGGCAGTCATTATAGCTGTGGCAGACAGATGCAGAAGTGGCACTCACTGACTCAGTAATACATTAAGATAGGCTATCCTAATGTATTACTGAGTCAGTGAGTGCCACTTCTGCATTTGTCTGCCACAGCTATTAATGACTGCCATCATGGAGGGGGTAGTGGCGGGAAAAAAGTACCATGGAGGGGGGAGAGATGTGCTGCTGCAAGCCCAGCCCCATGGAGGGGAAAAATGTGCCATTGTTGGGTCATGGAGGGAAGGGGTTCAAAGATTTGCTGCTGCCCTCAAAGGCCCATGGAGGGGTAGAAATGTGCCATGGAGGAAGGGGGAAAGAAATGTAACATGAAGAGGGTGATGTAAAAAGGAGGGGGTAATGTGACATTAAGGCCTGATGGCATCATTGGCATTGAGAGTGGCACAAGGGGGGTTTGGCACTTGATAGTGGCACATGGGGGGTTGCCACTTGATACTGGCACATGGGGGTTGGCACTTGTTACTGGCACATGGGGGTTTGGCACTTGATACTAGCACATGGTGGGGTTTGGCACTTGATACTGGCACATGGGGGGTTGGCACTTGATACTGGCACATGGGGGGTTTGGCACTTGATACTGGCACATGGTGGGGTTTGGCACTTGATACTGGCACATGGTGGGGTTTGGCACTTGATACTGGCACATGGTGGGGTTTGGCACTTGATACTGGCACATGGTGGGGTTTGGCACTTGATACTGGCACATGGTGGGGTTTGGCACTTGATACTGGCACATGGTGGGGTTTGGCACTTGATACTGGCACATGGTGGGGTTTGGCACTTGATACTGGCACATGGGGGTTGGCACTTGATACTGGCACATGAAGGTTTGGAACGTGATACTGGCACATGGGGGTTTGGCACTTGAAACTGGCACATGGAAGGTGGGGTTTGGCACTTGATACTGGCAAGATGGGGAGGGAGAGGAGAGAGGCACTTTTACTGGCACATGGGAGGGTGAGAGGCACTTGTTACTGGCACATTATTGGGGGCACTACTGAGGCCAGAAAGAAGGGGTATTTTATATGGGGGGCTCTGTGTGGTAGTAGTATTATCAGGGGGTTTATCTGTTTCTGCAGTATAGTATTGGTGACCACAGTGGCACAGTATTGGGGGTAGTTGGATGATTTGTCCAGAAGATGGGAGGATGATGGAAAAGTAGTAAACTAAGATTTTTTTTTTGTCAAACTGCAGAGAGATGGTGGAAAAATGGTGGTCTGGTCTGAAAGGAGAAGATGAGGAAAGAGAACTTCAAAGGAGACGTCACTGGATGTAAGAGGTATGTCGGGCTGCTGCGCTGCCAGGCCCATGGAGGGGGAGAAATGTGCCATTAGGGGGGGGGTGGCCTTTTTTTTTTTTTACTTAAGCCCCTGCCCTTCAAAATGTCTGTGCACGTCCCTGCCCTGAGGTATCCCACTAGTGACAGTGACCCAATCTGAGTGTGTACCGCTAATAACCACCCTCTGTTTTCTATTACTCAGCCAGTTACTTACCCACTTACAGACTTTTTCTCCCAGTCCGAGCATCCTCATTTTATATACTATCCTTTTATGCGGTACAGTGTCAAATGCTTTGGAGAAGTCCAGATATACGACATCCATTGATTCACCGCTGTCAAGTCTAAAACTTACCTCCTCATAGAAACTGATTAAATTTAGTATCACCACTCAGTTATTTACTGAAATCTATCTGTATAGCGCCACCTGCTGTTAGCTCTTTTTCTAATTTATCTGCCCTGCTCACTGAGATGGAAGCACATGCTCAGTTTACATCCTTCAACTGTCACCAGCTGCAGTAGAAAGGACACGCACCCTGAGAAATTGCACACCCCTAAGCAGCCAGCTTGAAATACCTGTAAATCTAGCAGAGCAATTGGAGCAATAAATGGGGAGGACCCTGGACCCATGTGAGGTACAGGGCTGGTTCTAGATTTGTTAGAAAGAGGCTATAATGTACTATATGATGTCTGATTTTTATTTTGTACATTAATCCTGGGATAAACCCTTTAATGCTGTATTAACCACATTCTAGTGCGTAGCCGTCTTCCCAAGTCCAAGAAAGTGGACACCTATCCAACCATTCCTTATTCTACTACATCTTATGATGTTACGGTCTCCCTCTGCACTTAATACCTCATCCTTCCTCTGCTACAAACTTGGACAAACTATTTTTGACTCTGTAAACCGAGATATTTGTGCAAATGCAGTTTGCAAGTTAGTTAATGTAAAGCTATTTTGTGGTCTGGGTTTGCCCTTAAAATGCCCTTTGCAAGCAAGATTGTGTAAACTCAAAAATAAAGGTCTGTTATTTTAACTATGACAGTGCCCCCTAGTGGACAAAGTCTATTACTTAGTTCTTAGATAGTCACACAATATCAGTGGATACTATTGCTTCTATTATACATTGACCTGCTGAACGTCTATATTTGGGTAAAATGTTGTCATTTATTATTACCAACTTGGACTCAGTGAATTCTTTCAGGTTTATAGATTCCCTAGGGGAAAAAACTCCACTCCAAAAGAACTACTCCACTCCCATTCTCACCTCAAATAAACTTGGCATAAGGTGATAGGGAGGTGGTGTTATCATGTCCAACTTCTCCTGGAATTTTATCTTCCTTAAGTTATCACATCTGTTTAATGAATTTCTTAGAGGTTTGTTCAGAGAAATATCTTCCACTGTACAATCTTCTTGATATCATTAACCCCTTATGGACCGGGCTCATTTTCACCTTAAGGACCAGGGCATTTTTTGCAAATCTGACCAGTGTCACTTTATGTGTGAATAACTTTAAAACGCTTTTACTTATCCAGGCCATTCTGAGATAGTTTTATCGTCACATATTGTACTTCATGACACTGGTAAAATAAAGTCAAAAAATTGATTTTTATTTATAAAAAAAATATCAAATTTACAAAAAATTGTGAAAAATTAGCAAATTTCCAAGTATTCAATTTCTCTACTTCTATAATACATAGTAATACCTCCAAAAATAGTTATTACTGTACATTCCCCATATGTCTACTTCATGTTTGGATCATTTTGGGAATGCCATTTTATTTTTGGGGACATTACAAGGCTTAGAAGGTTAGAAGCAAATCTTGAAAATTTCAGAAATTTTCCAAAACCCACTTTTTAAGGACCAGTTCAGGTCTGAAGTCACTTTATGAGGCTTACATAATGGAAACCACCCAAAAATGACCCCATTCTAGAAACTACACCCCTCGAGGTATTCAAAACTGATTTGACAAACTTTGTTAACCCTTTAGATGTTCCACGTTAGTTAATGGCAAATGGAGATAAAATTTCAGTATTTCGATTTTTGGCAAATTTTCCATTTTAATTCATTTTCTCAAGTAAGAAAGCAAGGGTTAACAGCCAAACAAAACTCAATATTTATTGCCCTGATTCTGTAGTTTGCAGAAACACCCCATATGTGGTCGTAAACTGCTGTACTGGCACACTGCAGGGCGTAGAGGGAAAGGAACGCCATATGGTTGTTGGAAGGCACATTTTGCTGAACTGGTTTATTTACACCATGTCCCATTTGAAGCCCCCTGATGCACCCCTACAGTAGAAACTGCAAAAAAGTGACCCCATTTTGGAAACTACGGGATAAGGTGGCAGTTTTGTTGGTACTATTTGAGGGTAAATATAATTTTTAGTTGCTCTATATTACACTTTATTGAGGCAAGGTAACAAAAAATAGAAATTCAGAAATTTAATCTCCATTTGCCAATAACTCTTGTGGAACACCTAAAGGGTTAACAAAGTTTGTAAAATCTGTTTTGAATACCTTGAGGGGGGTAGTTTCTTAGAGGAAGTCACTTTTTTTGAGTTTATACTCTAGGCGTGCATCAGGTGGGCTTCGAATGGGACATGGTGTCTAAAAAACAGTCCAGCAAAATCTGCCTTCCAAAAACCATATGGCGCTCCTTTCCTTCTGCGCCCTGCAGTTTGGCCATACAGTAGTTTACGACCACATATGGGGTGTTTCTGCAAACTGCAGAATCAGGGAAATAAATATTGAGTTTTGGCTGTTAACCCTTGCTTTGTTACTGGAAAAATGTTTTGGGACGGTTTTTATTTTTTGTTATTTACATCGTTGATCTGACAGGTTAAATCGTGTGCTATTTCTATAGAGCAGGTTGGTACAGACGTGACAATACAAAATATGACTACTTTTTGGGGGGTTTTGTTTCGGTTTTACATAATAAAGCATTTTTGAAAAAAAAGATTTTTTAGTGTCTCCACATTCTGAAAGCCATATTTTTATTTTTATTTTTTGGGCGACTGTCTTATTTAGGGGCTCATTTTTGGTGGGATGAGATGATGGTTTGATTGGCACTATCTTGGGGTGCATATGACATTTTGGTCGCTTGCTATTACATTTTTTGGGATGTAAGGTTACAGAAATGGCTTTTGACACCGTATTTATATTATATTTTTGCTGTGTTCACCTGAGGGGTTAGGTCATGTGTTATTTTTATAGAGAAGGTTTTTACGGATGTGGTGATACCTAATATGTATACTTTTTATTTATTTATGTTTTACACAATAATATCATTTTTGAAACAAAAAAAAATCATGTTTTAATGTCTCCATAGTCTGAGAGCCATTTTTTTAATTTTTTGGGGTGATTGTCCTATGTAGGGGCTAATGTTTTGCGAGATGAGATAGAGTTTTGATTGGTACTATTTTGGGAGGCATACGCCTTTTTGATCACTTGGTATTACACTTTTAGTGATGTAAGGTGAATCAAATAACAACAACCGCTGAAGGGCGGTCCACCAATTTAATATTAGACCCAAATGTATATCAACCACAAATCACAATATTAGGGTATCTAAAATATACCTTTTAATAATCAATATATTAAAATAGCCCAAATCAATGATATAAAACTGCTCTGTCGCGCTACATAGACAAAATCCACTTTCTAAATGGAGGACCCCTAAAGGGATAGCGGTATTTTGGTAATAGATGGAAAGGACAGGTAAGATGACACAATGCTGGGTCACTGACCCTAATTGTCCCTCATCCAAATAACACTAAGTGACCCTATTTATCCCTCCCTCCTATCCAACTGCCCAGCTTCGTCAATATTGAAAGAATGAGTGGGGTACCTCCATTCTAATTAAACTGTACAGTGGATTTGGTAATAGCACTATAAGGTGTACTTCCAAAGTTTGGTTGCTTTGGTATCTCATAGGTCAAAAATGTAAACAACAATAGTCAAAATCTGGTTAGGTTCTGAATATACTGAATTTATAGAAGAAAATCAACTAATATTGATCAGATAATACATCTATACTCCAGCAACTGTCCCAAACGTCCCAACGCGTTTCATCGGACCCAACCGACTCCTCAGGGGACAATGAGGGTAAATCCAGGTCTATCAAATAATCACACAACTGTGTTCCTCAATAGACCACAACACTACCCCTAGGTTTTTAGGGTACTTTCAACATTTGGAATTACTTCAAACCAAAATGTATAGTCGAATAGCAATAAATATAGAAAAAGTGCTCAAAGTGCGGACTCCGGACACACAGCAGGGTTCTCCCTGTGGGATAACAATGTACCCAATGTCCGGAACCTACTTCACCATGCTCAGTATTAACATCCCCTAGTACTTATCTTCCCAGTGGGGTTGACATCAGGGTTATCTACTGCGGGGTATCGCGTGGCCTCCTACGTGTGGGTCCGATGAAACGCGTTGGGACGTTTGGGACAGTTGCTGGAGTATAGATGTATTATCTGATCAATATTAGTTGATTTTCTTCTATAAATTCAGTATAGTCAGAACCTAACCAGATTTTGACTATTGTTGGTTACATTTTTGACCTATGAGATACCAAAGCAACCAAACTTTGGAAGTACACCTTATAGTGCTATTACCAAATCCACTGTACAGTTTAATTAGAATGGAGGTACCCCACTCATTCTTTCAATATTGACGAAGCTGGGCAGTTGGATAGGAGGGAGGGATAAATAGGGTCACTTAGTGTTATTTGGATGAGGGAAAACTAGGGTCAGTGACCCAGCATTGTGTCATCTTACCTGTCCTTTCCATCTATTACCAAAATACCTCTATCCCTTTAGGGGTCCTCCATTTAGAAAGTGGATTTTGTCTATGTATCGCGACAGAGCAGTTTTATATCATTGATTTGGGCTATTTTAATATATTGATTATTAAAAGTTATATTTTAGATACCCTAATATTGTGATTTGTAGTGATGTAAGGTGACAAAAAAAAAATCATTTTTTTCACAATTTTTTATTTTTTTTATGGTGTTTAACTGAGGGATTAGGTCATTTGATATTTTTATAGAGCAGAGCTTATGGATGCGGCGATACCTAATATGTATACTTTTTTTAATTTATTTTACTTTAACACAATAACAGCGTTTTAGGGGAAAAATAAGTTTTAGTGTCTCCATAGTCTGAGAGCCATTTTTTTTTACTTTTTGTGGCGATTGTCTCATGTAGGGGCTCATTTTTTGTGGGATGAGGTTCTGATTTGGTACCATTTTGGCGTACATACGACTTTTTTGATCACTTTTATTACCTTTTTTGGGAAGTAAGGTGGGCAAAATTTCCATTTCATCATAGTTTTTTTTTTTTTGTTTTTTAATGGCGTTCACCGTGTGGAAAAACTAACATGACAAAAAAAAGGAAAAATAAAAAAACACATTTGTCACTGATTAAAAATTAAAAATATTAAATGCACTACACATGTTAGATATTACCGTGTTTGTAATGACCTGATCTATGAAACATAAATCTATGAAACATAGATCAGGTCATTACAAACACGGTAATATCAAACATGTGTAGTGCATTTAATATTTTTAATTTTTAATCAGTGACAAATGTGTTTTTTTATTTTTCCTTTTTTTTTTCCACTTTTTGTTTTACAGTGGGTCTGATGTCTGTATAATACAATACAGTACACTATATAGTGTACTGTACTGTATTTTCACCTTACACTAGTTTGATCAGACTTCGCATTACCATGCATTACCTGTAAAGGCATCCGGTTGCCATGGTAACTATCACCCGCTGCAACAACAGAGCAGCGGGTGATGGGGAGGGGGGCTGAAATGGCCCCCGATCGTAGAAAGGGGGAGCTCCTCTCCCTGTCAACCCCTTCCATACAGCGGTCCCTACAGACTGTGGCATGAAAGGGGTTAAACAGCTGACATCTGTGTCAGATGTCAGCCGTTTCAAGCAGAGTGTCAGCAATGTGCTGACCGCTCGGCCATCCTGAAAACGAGAGGGAAGGAGGGCGTGGGATCGCGCCCATCCGCACCGCCTGCATCGACCCCTCCCCCCACGGACCGTGGGGATCAGAAACTACCAAAAGCGCTGCAAACAGTAGGTCTGAATTGACCTCCGTGTTGGTGCGATCACCGATATGGGGGGTCACAGGACCCCCCTCGGCATTGTCACAGAGTGCCTGCTGAACGATCACCGCCCGCCGCTTGGCGGTCCTTAAGAACTGGGACATCAGGGCGTACCTTTATGCCCTGTGTCCCCAAGAGGTTAAAGGGAACCTGTCAGTAGGTTTTATGTCCCTAACCTTCAGCACCTACTTTAACTGTTGGTGTTTAATTTTGGAAAGAAGTCCTTACGTGTAAACATACAGTAGTAGCTACATTATGTGCAGCGAGCCCAGGAGAGGACAGAAAATGAGTGATAGTAGCAAGAATGGTGAGTGTAGTTGTTATTCAGTCTGACGATCCCCTGGACCATGCAGTGATGGGAAGGGGACATCTTTTATTTCGTTTGGAGCATACCCTGGTTCTGGGGTTTCTCCTTTCTGATGGTGGTTTGGGCCCTTGATGGTGATGAATAGTGAGGTGCAAGGCAATAATGAGGCAGCTTTAAATGTTGAACAATTTTTCTTTTTTTACTTGCAGTAAGATTTCAACACTACATTCACAGTTCTCAGCATGCATGGACTGGTACACAGATGCCATTTTCACAGATCTTACAGATTACCCAGCTGCAACAGTTGAGATTTCTCTAGCTGGCTTTTGAATAAGCATCCAGAAACAGCGGTGCAAAGCTTTCTCTTGTACAATGCAACCACAGGGCAGACCATAACATTAGACTATGTTGTACACACACAAAACCTGTCCTAATCACATAGCAGGACAAGTTACTTAACAACACTGAGCTAAAGAGCTGCCTCTTCCTCCTCTCTGCTTGTCAGGGATTATGAATACAGTTTAATATGATCTTCAGCTGAATCTCTGTGGGAATGGAGTTCATGAGGAGACATGAAGTACAGAGAGGAGGGTGGGGGATGTGTATAATGAGCAGCAGCTCTTGTATACAGTCTCCATTACCACAGTCTGTCCTGAGACAAGGGAGAATGAAAAAAAAAAAACAGCAACAACAAAGGGCTGATATAGAAGAAAGAGCATCAGGTCTATGAGGCCAACAAAGATTTGTACCCAGAGAGCCCTGAAATAGAATCCATGTTTTATGAAACTTGGTGTGTATGCCCTTCATAGATGCTGTGAAAACAGGGGAGTAACTATCAGGGAATCAGGGGAAGCAGCTGTGTCGGGGCCCCAAGCTTAGAAGGGGCCTGGGAGCAGTCTCAGGGGTGTCAGCCGGGTAGGGTTGCATGTACTATTATGTAAACTTCTGGCCTCACAGGCAGCAGGCAGCATATAGTGGAGGGCTGCACTGAAGATAACAGAAGGTCTTGTCAGCAGCAGCTTATGCTGCTACCTTAAAAAATCTCCCTGGAGCTTCCTTAAGAACTCCCCCCTCCCCATTTGCTCCTCTTCACTTACTGTCATAGTATGGCGGGACAGTAGTGCTCTTTGCTCTGCTGTCAGTGTCTAGTCGGGACGAGAGCGAGTGGGGAGGAGGAGGCCTGCACTGCTCTCTGAGGAGGAGACACCAGCCATGTGCGCAGGGGTTAGAAACCCTTCTGGATCCTCCACAGCCTGACAAATCCATCTAGCCTGAGTAAGGCAGTGCGTGTGATTATCTATCTATCTCATATCTATCTATCTATCTATCTATCTATATATATATATATATATATATATATATATATATATTTGTTTGAAACTGGTTATGCTATTTTATTCTGTGTATTCAAGTAAGCAAGATTTCACATCTCCATTTCATTTTCGATTCTTCTAATCCGTCAGAAGAACAGAAAAAAAGGATCCTGTAAAAAAAATTGATCCTGTTGCATCCGTTATGCACACTTGGCATCTGTTATGCACATTTGGCATCTGTTTGAGCCATTTCTACCTGAGATCAGTTTTTTAGACAGAAAGAAAAGTCCTGTATGCAGCACTTTTTTCCGTCTGATAAAACAGATCTCAGAAATGGCTCAAACAGATGCCAAATGTTCATAATGGATGCAACAGGATCCATTTGTTTACAGGATCCTTTTTTTTTTTTTACAAGATACATCCTGTTTTTTTTCTGTTCTTCTGACACATGAGAAGAACACAAAATGAAACGGAAATGTAAACTCTCCCTAATTATATTTGTTTTGAGTACTTTTTTTTAACATTTTTCTTGTAATTATGGTAACAGACCTTTTATTGGCATTGTATAGTGTGTATAGCTGTAATATTGTGAAAGACAGGAGTGTACCTATAGTGGAAGCAGGGGACGTAGCTACTGTGGGGCCTGAACTCAAAAGGGGCCCACCTGAGAGGAGGACTAAATTTTAAAAGGGACCCCACAATAGTATTATATACAGTGACATGATATACAGTATATGTGTGGGAAATGGACGGAGTCGCAGCAGGGCCTGGTCTGAGTGAGTGATTTTGACTAGCTGCAGGACTTGGGCTTGCATAGGGGGAGGGGGGGTTGTGAGACTTCGCAAAGTAATAACTTCGGCTCATCGGAGCCAATACATTCTAATACTGTATGGAGCGCTTGTGCCGTACAGTATTGAAACAAAGTTTTATGCGAATCGACTTCGGATGTTTCATCCGAAGTTAATTCGCTCATCCCTAACATTCATTGAAGGAGCTTGTTGTGTCACATAAAGTGATGGTGACCAACAGCAAAGGGTCCTTGGTCTTAGGAAAAAGATGCGTTAGTGTCAACCCTTACCAAAAAGTTGGAAAGTATGATATTAAGGTCCCGGACAACTCCTTTAATCTATTGTGTATGCAGTGACCCAGTGGATCACTGCTAAAGAGTAAATACCATGGTGCTAGTCTCTGCTACAGTGTTTAACATGGTTTAAGTATGTTTTTTTGTATATTGTAAATTGTCTATAGTCAGCAAATAATTAAAACTGGTGGTCTTAGTGCAGATACTGGGGTAATAGGCTGGTCCCGCCCCCATAGTGCAGATACTGGGGTGATAGGCTGCTCCAGCTCCAGAGATTTTTTTGCTGAGCAGGCCAAGGGGAATGTCATTTATGTGTGAACTCCTGAAAGTTAAGCCTAGTCCAGGAAACCCTTATCCCTAAGACTGAAAGCTGCCACAGAAGCAACTTAACTGAGAGACTACCCCTGAGAGAATGAAGACGCACATTTATGAATAGCTGAGAAATACTTTAAGGCCATGCTGAGACAATGAGGTAAACACTCATTTATGGCAAGAGACTTTACTGCATATGGAAAAGATTAATTGCCAGTCTTATGACACAGACTGGCCATCCATATTTAAGATTTGGACCTTGAAAACTGGGAATTGCATATTTATTTATTTTTTACCAGGAACCCCTTTAAGCCGTTATATTATTGCACGATATTCATCCAATTACTGGGACTAGAAATAAAAAGTTTTGAAAAATTTAATTCGGCTGCTTCCCTGAACTTCGACAAGAAATTTGACTTGTTACAAATTAGTTCCCCATGAATTGCTTTCCATTGTATGGAGCGGACACAATGACAGGAAACGGCAATCGCGCCCCCCCTCCCCTTCCCCATAATTTAGTCCCCCAGATGCCGCGTTCAACACTGATCGTGGCATCTTTGACTCTTATTCAGCTGCTCCCCTCACTTGATTGCGGAGAGGCCATCTGCTTCTGTGTTGATTGTAGAAAACCTCTGGAGAATAATTTTTTTACTTTCAGCCATCATTTTAGGAAAAATTGATTTGTTACCACTAAACGCAACAAAAGTCAGCTTTGTGGCAAATCAAATTTTTCCTGAAATTCGTATCGAAGTCCACTTCGGATACGCCGATTTGCTCAACGCTAACTGGATACAAGTGTTCACATGAATGCTCATTCCTGATATCTAGCCTGTATAATCGTGCCGCTGATCAGCCGATAAATAAACAACCCCTCGTTTATCGGCTGATTTGGATATTTTATCAGGATGAAAGATGTACGATAGTCATCAGCACATGTCCCTGTGTAATGAGGGATGTGCATCAAATAATCAATAGGACTGAATGAGGGAGGAACGACTGTGGTAGTGATACCCCCACCCACCCAGTTCACTTTGTATCGTCTTGTGTAATGGGTTGATGCAAACAGGCGCCAATCTTTTTTTTTTGCGGCCACTTGAAATATAGCAATGTGATAACACATCTCTCAGACCAGTTATGGTGACCAGAGATTCTCACGACCATAGAAATACCTGTGTAGAAAATATTTTAAAGAGTCTGTCAAAACTGCCGCCCTACTGTCTCCAGAGGTGTCTCACCAACAACTGAGGCCACGGTACCACACATGGGCATGTGACCAGCTACAGCCAATGATTGACTCCAATGGTCACATGTCCTTGTATCGATGATGTCATTGCTCAATCAGGATGTAGAGAATAACAGGGAAGTGACAGTTTTGGAACGGGAGATATGGGAGATCCAGGAGGTGAATATTGCTTATATTATATCTGAGCAACATTCTCAGCATAATTTTTTTTTTTCGCTGTTAAAACCTCTTTAAAGGGAGTCTTCCTTCACATCAATGCAGGAGAAGAAGCCTTGGGAGGTTAGGGGAGGAGCAGACAGCAGGAAGGGCGGTGGGCTTGGGCACTTTAAAAAGGAAAGTCCGCCCAGCTGGGCCTTTGAGAGCTGTTTTTCATCCTTTTCCTGGATATGGAATAAAGACTCAGATGACAAAAAGGTATGGTTATAATTAGTGTTGAGTGAATCAAAGTCAAACGAACTAACTTCGATCCGAATTTCAGAAAAATTTGATTTGCCTCGAAGCCGAATTTCCTTGCGCTTTGTGGTAACTAATCCTGAAATGGCGGTAAAAAAACCAACATACTCACCACATCCATTTGCATGCGAAGAGCCCGCCATGGCTATCTCGATTGAAGAAAGCATGTGAAATCTCATACGTCACCAAGCTGGCCCAAGCCCACCGCATGCGATTTAGTATAGTGTCTCCAATCAAGATGGCCGTGGCGGGCTCTTCAAGTGCAAATGGATCACGCTTTTTTTTTACTGATTAACCCCTGAAAGCCCTCATTTTTAATCTCAGATGCCGCAATCGACGATGGACCGATCGCCGTTTACAATCATTGCGCTAGCTACATACAAAGAAGTGTGCTTCGTGACAAAGTAATTGGTCACAAAGTGAATTTCTTTGTGACATTTTGGGAAACAGCCCAATCGAATTTTCCATAACTTCACTCATCTCATTGCTGGTAGATATATTTGTGAACAGGCTCTCTTTAAGCAAATAACAAGTCTCCTTTACAGCAGAACATTCAGTTCACACAAATTCTATTTAATAATTATTGTAGACAATACTCAGACATTTGTCGGTAAATGCAATACTGTGCAATAATGAATGAGTTCATAATGCCATGTTGATGTGTCAGTCTTCCATGTCTGTACCGTCGGCAGTTTTTTTTTCTGTTGTGTGTATTTATACCTAGTGCTGACAGGGGACACAGCGTGCACTAATTATATGTGCTGCCAAATTTATAGGTGCGAGGTCCGTGCTCACTCTACAGTATTGTGCACTGGATGCAGGCAGTTCATTTGGTGGTTGGTTTCTTTGGGTACATGCTGCAATTCTATTTTATAATAATTTATTTTTATGCATTGTGTTTTTCTTTTTTTAAATAAAAAAGGAGCATGGAAAAAAGGGAAAATAGTGAAGCTTTTAACTAAAGTGAAAAGACAAAAGTAGAAACCCATGAATTTCATGCAATTCTTTTACAAGCCAAAAACACACCAGGATAAAGATATAAGGGGCAATTTATCATTTCTCGTATGCCAGCTTTCTGGTGTAAAAAAGTTGCAAACACTGTGTGTCATCCTGGGTCCTTTCCAAATAGGGTACAGTGCAAGGGCAGGGAGGGGGCAGGGCCAGGGGGCCCCTGCATATTTATTTTTAATTTCTGGTATAAATGAAGCAGCTCGGAGCTGCTGTAGATTTCAGATAAGGTGCATGGACTACAAGGAGATGCACCTAATATATATGATGAGGCTTTCACCTTGCCATAAGGCTGATCTGCAGTACCCCCTAGCAGGGTTACTGAAATGGGTTAATTTAAATGTTGTGATTTCCAATGTTTGCATACCTAATCTCATATGGATGGATGGACAACAAAGGGTTACATTTTTGGCTCATTGTGTTAGGTTACCTGGGTGATGGATCTGGGTCCATCCCCTGAATAATTAGTCATTTTCTGTTCTGAAGAACAGAGAAGACCTACATATGCAAGCTTTTCAGAGCTAGGCCTGACCTCTGCAGCCAAGAAAGCACCTTTACCACCAAAGTGCTGCTGAGAGAAGGAAGTTAGAAGATCTAGGACTCTCAAGGCCATGCACTGAAGTCAGACAGCAAGGTATTGTGCTCGTTTATGGCTGAGAGACTTTGCTACTGAGAGAGGAAACATTGCTAGTGCACCCTTCCTCACTCTGAAACAGTTTGGCCCACCGTATCTTATATCTGCACCCCTCACCCTGGGAGCTGCAGAAGCTTACCATGAACCTCATAGCATGCTTAAGTTCCTGCAGAAATAGTTTAGAGAGAGAGAGAGTACTATAGCCCTCATTAATGCTGCTGTCCGTAAGCTACCATTGAGGAATAATTTTCTTGTTATATGCTTTGTAATTGTGTTTTGTTATTACTGCATGAACTACTACTCCCATTTTGCACGTTAATAAAAAGAAACTTTATTTATTGCAACCAACTGTTTAAATGTGTTTGGCTGTTGGAGACCATGGCCATTTTTTTTTTAATTGTAGAGAGTGGTATAAAATTGAAGTTTCAAATCTTTGAGCAAAACTGGCCTATGCAAAAAAAACTCTCTCATGATAAATTGCCCCGCCAAACTGAACATATACAGTACACAATTTGTGTAAGTTACCCACTGATAGCCTCCCTCATATGTCTGCTGATTTAGCTTTGAAAGGGGTTCCTGGATTCTAGATATTCATGAGCTATACTCAGGATCAGGTCAGATTTAAGGGGGGGGGGGGGGGAGTCTGACATCCAGCATCCTGACTGATCAGCTGACTACACAGTGAACAGACCTGTCTTCTTCTGACTCCATCTACTTTGTTATTTCTGGTGCCGGCAACTGCTGAGAGCAGCTCACCAAGTCATCATTATCTAGAGCCCGGACAACCCCTTTAAACTGGCCAGGAGGTATCCCAGTACAGGGTTACTGCAACAGGGTAATTTCTGTAATGTTATAATGTTATATTGTGAAGTGATTTATTGTATTTGTATGCCTAATAGCATTGTAAGGAAAGTTAAAGTTTAACTGCCTTGGCTCGTCCTCTAAGGTTGCCAAAAGATGGACTTGGGTCTGCCCCCTGGTTAGGTTAGTACCAGAGTACTGAAATTCTAGCAGTGCTTTAGTGAAGACCGTCACCTACATGTGCAAGAACTCAGAGCTAGGCCCATGCTCAGAGAAGCTTCATCTCTGAGACTTCTACAGCCAAGAAAAGAAGAAGGGCCCTTATTTAGAGACTGTTCCACTGAGGATACTGCAGAGCTACTGTATAGTGGGAAGGTGTACAGTGCAGGGGTGGGATTCAAATTTTTAACAACAGGTTCCTGTCACAACACGTTTACATATACATACACCATATATATGCAACACACATACATAAATACACCATACAGTATATACACTACACACACACACCACCCAACTAAGGAGCTCAACTACCAGCGGCGCACGAAGCAATGGAAGCGAACATCTCCAGCTGCCCTGCTGCCACCAGAGCACCGGATCGGGACTCAGCCAGTAACACGGTAATAATAACAACTGGATCTGGAGAACTGGAGGGAACTGGGTAAATCCCATGCCTGGTACAGTGCCTATGTGAACTATCTATTGAACTACCTCAGTAAAGTACAGTGTAATTGTTGTATAAAACCTGGTGTCCTCATTGCATGCACCAGCACCTGCCCTGCTGTCCCATTATTCAGGGATGCCGCCTTGCACCTTAAAAACTAATCTACACCAAGGGCACCCAGGAAGCCAGGAAGCAACATAGCGAGGACTGCCACGTGAGTACAATTACTCCCATTCTCTCCACCTACTTTGCGGCTCTTCATGTACATCACTCTATATCTGCGAGCATCATATCTGGTATGCTGAAGTAGAGGCCTTCGCTGTAGGCTACAGATCACTACCAGCAATGAGATCACTTCTCACTATAAGACTGTGATTAAAATAATGGATGTTTGGGAAAATGAGGCAGAATTACACAACAGATTTACTGAGCCAGCAAATCTCCGGAAGACACATACTATAATTTATCTCGCATCCAAATAAGCCATTGTTCACACTCCATAGAAATGGAAAGAAAGTTTCTCATGACTCTCGTTCCTCCACTGACCCCTGTAATCTAAACTGGTCTCAAGTTCAACATGGTGCTGAGAGCTAACAGCTTTGGGGACCCTGGAAAGCGACACATTAGACACATTCAATTACAATGAACCCATGACTTTCTCAAGTACATGTCTCTTGTAGAGGCTTATCATATCATCTGGAGTCCGGTAAGTGAATGACTACTATGAAAAATATAGTTATTGCCAGTTAAGCTGTTGTCAGTTTGAAGATTCCTCCATGGTGATTCAAAGGGAGCTCCAGTATCGTTTGCTATTGGGGCACACACTTGATGAGGAAGTATACAGTATATATATATATTTGAAAACAAAAAGGTAGAGTAGGACAGCACTACCTATTGAAGACTCCGTAATCCAGTCCGTTCAGTGGCGGTGCCCATGGTGTTAGATCCTGGCCTCTGGATCCCAAGGCGCAATGCAAAAATAAAAATAAAAACGCAGCACTTCCAACTTCAAAATAGTTCAAGCACCTGCTTGATAAAGACTCAATTGAGTCGAAATGTTGCATGCTAGGTAAATAATAAACACGGAACTATTTTGAAGCTGGAAGTCTTGCAGTTTTTTTTATTTGTATATATATATTTGCAGGTATTTAGTACAAGGGTGTATTCACAAGAATGTGTGACAGACGTGCCCATGTTGTGGACCGTAAACCACAGATCCACAAAACACGGGAGCGAGCCGTGTGCATCCAGCATCTGCGATCTGCAAGATGTGGTGAAAGATAGGACATGTTCTATCTTTTATGGTGTGGAGGCACGGTTCTGGACGCATCAGCAATTTAGAGCCAAACAAAGCGCATTCATATCTTAGAATGACCCAGTCAAAGTCCAGGCCTAAATCCCATTGAGAATCTGTGGCAAGACTTGAAAATTGCTGTTCACAGACACTCTCCATCCAATCTGATTGAGCTTGAGCTTTTATTGCAAAGAAAAAGGGCAAAAAGATCAGTTTCTAGATGTGCAAATCGGGTAGATACATACCCAAAAAGACTTGTAGCTGTAATTACAACGGAAGGTGGTCCTACAAAGTATTGAATACAAATGCATGCCAAACTGTTGAAAAAAAAATTATTAAAAAGCTTGAAAACTATGTATCATTTTCTTTTCAACTCACACGTTCTCACTACTTTGTGTTGGTCTTTCACATAAAATCCTAATAAAATACATTAAGTTTGTGGGTGAAAAAAGGTGGAAAAGTTCAAGGGGTATCAATAGTTTTTGAAGGCACCGTAGTACAGTCTACCAGTTTTTAGTGGAGCCCAAGCCTAATGTCACTAGAGGTTTTCCTATAATATTGTACCTTTTTGATGAAGTTATGAAAGGCGCGATTTGACATGGAACAATCAACATAATGATCTGCCCATGTGGATTTAAATGGGGCTGTAATCATTTCATTTTGAACAGGTTGCACGTATGGAAACTACTATTATAGGGGTTATTGAATCTTTCCGAGACAACCAATTATCTTGTTAATACGTAACATTTTCTCAATCTGCACACCCGGGTGCTGTGCATGTCCAGGAAGATATATATGCCTGATATAGCATAAGTCTGTGTTTAGTCTCACATTACACTTATCTGCTTTTCTCTCATTCCTAGTCAATATCGAGATTGATTTTCCCTGCTTAGATCCGTAACGAAAAACCTTTCACACTGACCTTCAGGCATATTGCTGTCTCCAAAGCTGTCATCTCTCCAGGAAAAAAAAAATCTCTTCTTCTCAGCATTACTCAATATGTTAGCTCCACTTAAAAGCACTAACACAGGAGTTTTACATGCTGTATCAAAGACAGGATGATGGAACATTTCATAAAGATTGATGCTTCATATGTTAGTCCTTTTAAAAGGTTTGACCATTACACAAATCTTAAAAATGTTTAAAAAAAAATATATTTTGGGGGGGCATTGTAGAGACATATTTTGGGAGAATAGTGTGAATCCAGACTGGATTAGAGAAAGGTATAGCCAGCAGGGGCGTAACTACCATAGCGGCAGACCATGCGACGGCTATGCGGCCCAGGGCAAGAGGGGGCCCAGTCTTCGTTGGGATTATCTCCTCTTCTACTGGAGGTGAAAACTTGGTCAGGACTCTACCCTCTAGAGCAGGCATCCTCAAACTGCGGCCCTCCAGCTGTTGCAAAACTACAACTCCCAGCATGCCCGAACAGCCTATAGGTATCAGCCTACAGCAGGGCATTGTGGGAGTTGTAGTTTTACAGCAGCTGGAGGGCCGCAGTTTGAGGATGCCTGCTCTAGAGGAACAACTTTACGAAGCAGTGGAAATGGCCCAAGGGTCATTGAAAAGGGTTTAGACAGAACCCCTTCTGTCCTGTGTGGGGGGCCTGTACGCCCAGATATAGAAAGTGCATCTGTATGAGGTACACAGAGCAAATTCTCTTAATTCAGTCAAGAATCTATTGAGACTGTTAAAAAACTGTGTCTACATTTAAAAGTAAATGTATGTGGAAATCTAGTGGATTATCAGACAAGTTGGTTATGTGTTAAATGACATTGGTCTCTTGACCTGACTACCTTGACACCAAGGGCACCCCACCTTCCATTAGGGTGTTCCCCCAGAAGATCTAGGTGCAGCTCCTCCTCACTACACAGCTAAAGGGGAGTGCTGGAGTGGGACCGCCGCCTCCGTGAGTAGAAACACCACCATCTGTCACTTACTACCACCACCGTACTCCTATTCAACACACGCCATCCCCCGCCAGGCCTGTTGCACTAACATAGTTTGTAAGGCTGCAAACAGACACCTGTCAATCCAGTTCGGCATGTTATCCTGCAAGTTGTTCCAGAGGAAGGCAAAAAAAAAACAACTGTGAGGTAGGGGCCAATTTTTCCCACTTTAGGTAAGACTCCCTGGATCAACGACCCCTCTCTAGTAGCTATAACCTGTAATATTATTACACTCCAGAAATACATCCAAGCCCCTCTTGAACTCTTTAAGTGAACTCACCATCACCACCTCTTCTCACTGCTCTTACCATTTAGGAAAGAGAATGTGTACAAATAATTGCTGGATATACTACAACTCATTTTGTGCACCCAGTAAAGGGAAACTTTGGTTAAGTTCAGCCTGGCCTCATCTCTGACTCTCTTAACACCACACACTGGCCATTGCATTTCCATTGTATGTCCTGCCTTGCACCCACATGGACATTAACATCATTAACCATCAGACACGGCTGCAGAGAGTGCCCGGAGGGAACATAGAGTGCCCCTCCTTCACTGCACCCTACCCAGGGAGCAAGGGTCTGAGGATATACACCATGACACATCATCATCAGGGCCACTACCACTCACATCCTCTGCTCTGGCTCCTCAGGGGCTTGCTCCTGAGCATGTCAGTCCACCTCTGCATGCAGGGGAAAGTGGAACAGAACGATAAACAGCAGGGGATGTTACTAGAGAGGAAAAATGTAATGCACTTTAAACAAATGAACAGTATTGTTACTGCATGTATATTACAATTATACTTAGAACATAAAAGTTGGACTATTGGCTTTCTTTTGGTTACTGTTCCACACCCCTACCAATGGTAGAGCTTAATAATAAGACCACCTCCCAGAAAATGCCTCTACAAGGTTTTGTCCCTTTGATATGTCATAGTATTATTCAGGCTATACGATTGTCGTATTCTCTTTAAACCTGTATACTGTTTTTTTGCCTTGCTATCTTTTATACCAATGAAAAAAACATTTGACTAAAAACTGAAATCTGTGCCTGCTGTGGGCCAGCGTTTTCTGGCGTAAATTTTGCTAAATGTGTCAGGCCCTTCTTCTAAGCCTTGTCCACTTCTATTAAAAGTGGTGTGGGTGGTGGACTCTCTCAAAAACTCAAAGATTATTTATGCAAGATGGTGTCTGTGAAAAAATTTACAACTTTTGTATGCCAACTGGCACTCAGTACATGACCCCCAACCTGTCTTGCAAAGACATATATAGCATATTTAATTGGTTTTCTCAGAATAGATTCAGATTCAGTATCAGATTGGGGTCCCAGGAATCCCACCAATCAGCTAATCAGGCAGCCTGTGGTTCCTGGAAACTATGCAGTGGACAGAGCTGGAAGCAGAAGGCTCCATCCATTGTGTAGTGGCAGCACCGGTATACTGCTGACACTACAGCCGGTGCCTGCCCAAAACAGCTGATCAAGGGATTGCCGGGCGTCGGACCCTCACCAATCTGATATCGATTTGATGACTTACCCGAGGATTGGTCATCACTATCTAAGCTCCAGAGATCCACTTTCTTTTTTATGTAAAATTTCTATAGTCATAGATAGATGGTGCATTTATTGCTGCCATTGGATTTAAGGCCTGTTTCACATTTGTGGTAAACAAATCCGTGCGCTGTCGAAATACTGTCCAGCCCCATTAACTATGGGCCCGAATGAAAACTGTTTGCGTGCAACAGTATATACCTGTTTCTTCAGTGCAGGGATGGTCATGCGCGCGACCATCCTCTGTTAATGGTGGTGGTACTGGGTTACAACTAGAGATGAGCGAACACCTGGATGTTCGGGTTCGAGAGGTTCGGCCGAACTTCCGGAAAATGTCCGGGTTCGTGATCCGAACTCAACCCGAACTTCATCCCGAACCCGAACCCCATAGAAGTCAATGGGGACCCGAACTTTTGGGCACTAAAAAGGCTGTAAAAGACACCCAGAGGGATAATATACCGCAATAAACGCATTGCGATTACAACTTTGAGCTAACGATCACCATGGGAATGCCTCCTCCAGTAGAATGTACTGTCGGATCTGAGAATTAAGTTGAAATCGCAATGCGATTCTATATATTTGCTTAATCGCATTGCGATTTCAACTTAGCATTGCTAAATAATTCCATCCATATCGTTAACTTACTGAGTCAGTAAGTTAACGAATATGGATGGAATTATTTAGCAATGCTAAGTTGAAACGGCAATGCGATTAAGCAAATATATAAGAATCGCATTGCGATTTCAACTTAATTCTCACATCCGACAGTACATTCTACTGGAGGAGGCGTTCCCATGGTGATCGGTAGCTCAAAGTTGTAATCGCAATGCGATTAAGCAAATACATAAGAATCGCATTGCGATTCCAACTTTTTAGTACTCAACTTTTAAAATCGTACACCACTTTAAGTTCCAAAGTTGCAATCGCGTTCGAATAGAACTTAAAGCTGTCTCTTAGTCAGTTTTAGTATTGGTATGCTGTAATAGAAGTTACATTCGTACGCGAATATAACTTAGAGCAATACAGTCAACTTTACACTGTTAGTTTTATTATCGCGATAAAACAACTATTCAAGAATCATGTACGTGCGTCCAGGGCCGGACTGGGGATAAAAACCAGCCCTGGAAAAAGTTGCATACCAGCCCCGGAAAAAGTTGCATACCAGCCCCAAACACACACGCCGCGAGCGTGTGTATGTATGTGTGTATATATATATATATATATATATATATATATATAATTATATACACACACACAGGCCGGGCCTTACCCTAGCGTTGCCGTGACTTGGCCTCTGCGCAGTGGCAACTCTAGGAACAATATATGGGAGGCACATAAGATACCACAGTCAAAATGGGGGCACTAATAATTTTCCCCACTTAAATTCATACAACTGAAAAAAACGAAATAAGTATATATAAATTCAAAATACGAGAGTATTGCGGTATGCAGGGATACATTTATAATAAAATAATTTACTTACAAAAGAACCTATTCCATCTTCTGCTGTGCTGTCCTCTGCTTGCTTCCACGGATCTTCCCTCTTTTCAATCTGTCCTCAGTGCGCAGGGCAGGCACACTGCTATGGGGATCTGTGGATGACACACTGTTATGGGGGATCTGTGGATGACACACTGTTATGGGGGATCTGTGGATGATACACTGCTATGGGGATCTGTGGATGACACACTTTTATGGGGGATCTGTGGATGACACACTGTTGTGGGGATCTGTGGATGACACACTTTTATGGGGGATCTGTGGATGACACACTGTTATGGGGATCTGTGGATGACACTGTTATGGGGGATCTGTGGATGACACACTGTTATGGGGGATCTGTGGATGACACTGTTATGGGGGATCTGTGGATGACAATCTGTTATGGGGATCTGTGGATGACACTGTTATGGGGGATCTGTGGATGACACACTGTTATGGGGGATCTGTGGATGACACACTTATGGGGGATCTGTGGATGACACTGTTATGGCGGAATCTATGGATGACACTGTTATGGGGGAATCTGTGGATGACATACTGTTATGGGGGTACTTTTACACCTGCGGCATGGCTATCCGACCTATCCGGGCTGTTCACCCTCCTGATCCGCCATGCCGCAAGTACCCGTGCACTGCCGTGCTGCTGCTCTGTCCCCATTGACTATAATAGGGGCAGGGGGCGGAGCTATGGTGCAGCATGGCAGAGATCGCCGGACTAAAAAGTCGGACATGCAGTACTTTTAGTCCGGCGATACTCTGCGGCATGGCGGATCAGGAGGGTGAACAGCCCGGATAGGTCGGATAGCCATGCCGCAGGTGTGAAGTACCCCATAACAGTATGTCATCCACAGATCCCCATAACAGTGACATCCACAGCGCCCCATAACAGTGACATCCACAGCGCCCCATAACAGTGACATCCACAGATTCCCCATAACAGTGCGTCATCCACAGATTCCCCATAACAGTGTCATCCATAGATTCTGCCATAACAGTGTCATCCACAGATTCCCCACAGTGTCATCCATAGATTCTGCCATAACAGTGTCATCCACAGATCCCCCATAACAGTGACATCCACAGTGCCCCCATAAGTGTGCCAGTAGCCGTCCCCTTTAGTGCCAGTAGCCCCTTTATGTGCCAGTAGCCCCTTTAGTACCAGTAGCCGTCCCTTTATGTGCCAGTAGCCGCCCCTTTATGTGCCAGTAGCCCCTTTATGTGCCAGTAGCCCCCTTTAGTGCCAGTAGCCCCTTTAGTGCCAGTAGCGCCCTTTATGTGCCAGTAGCCCCGTTTGGTGCCAGTAGCCCCCTTTAAGTGGCAGTAGCCCCTTTAAGTGGCAGTAGCCCCTTTAAGTGGCAGTAGCCCGCTTTAAGTGGCAGTAGCCCCTTTATCTGCCAGTAGCCCTTTTATCTGCCAGTAGCCCCTTTATCTGCCAGTAGCCCCTTTAGTGCTGCCAGTAGCCCCTTTAGTGCTGCCAGTAGCCCCTTTAGTGCTGCCAGTAGCCCCTTTAGTGCTGCCAGTAGCCCCCTTTAGTGCTGCCAGTAGCCCCTTTAGTGCTGCCAGTAGCCCCCTTTAGTGCTACCAGTAGCCCCTTTAGTGCTGCCAGTAGCCCCTTTATCTGCCAGTAGCCCCTTTAGTGCTGCCAGTAGCCCCCTTTAGTGCTGCCAGTAGCCCCCTTTAGTGCTGCCAGTAGCCCCTTTAGTGCTGCCAGTAGCCCCTTTAGTGCTGCCAGTAGCCCCTTTAGTGCTGCCAGTAGCCCCTTTAGAGCTGCCAGTAGCCCCTTTAGTGCTGCCAGTAGCCCCAAGAAAAAAAAAAAAAAGAACACTTATACTTACCTCCAGCGATGCGATGCAGGCCTCTTCCGGCCTGTGTCTCGAAGCTGTGCAGCTCCGGCGGCGCGATGATGTCATCGCGCCGCTGAGCCGGCTCTGATAGGCTGCCAGCCTAGTGCTGGCAGCCTATCAGAGGAACAGGGAGAGGTCACGCCTCTCCCTCCTCTGCTGCTGCTCCGCACGGAGATGAGCGCAATGCAAGCGCTCATCTCCGTCGCCACTGGAGCCCAGTGTGCCTGCGGCCGCCGACCGGCCGTGCGGCAGTCAGGGCTACCGGCCTACCGGGAATTTTCCCGGTATCCCGGTAGGCCAGTCCGGCCCTGCGTGCGTCTGTACGTGTGTGCGTTACCTCGGACACTATTCTATTTTGCCAGCCACAGCTGAAACCACTGATTTATGGTATTGCTATTTTGGCAATTGAATTTAACCCCAGAAAATAATCTATCCTTTGCCAGACAGCAGACAGTATTATACCCTTCTAGCCAAAGCTGGAACACCAGATTTAGGGGATTGGTATTTGGGCAATTGTATTTAACCCCTTAATAAAATATAGAAATTTCTTTCCTGAGTTTCTAGGGGTGACAATTAGCACAGCCAAGCCACTGATGTAGGATATAGGAAAAAAAAAAAAAAACTAGTATTGATGGATTGATGGACTTGGTGGCAGCTTCTTCTGGCGCACCACAAGTCACAAAATGGCCGCCGATCAACCCAGAAAATAAGTGACAGAAAAATGCTCTGTGCAGCCTAAAAACCAGCGAGCAAGTAACTAGCAGAAGTTCAATGATTCTCAGCTGTAAATTGATCCGTTCATTAGGTGCTGTTGCTGACTTTAACCTGCCTAATCTCGCCCTGATAGAAGCTGCGTCCTCTCCCTACACTAATCAGAGCAGTGTGACGTGCGGCGCTATGTGACTTCAGCTTAAATAGAGGCTGAGTCACATGCTGCACTTGGCCAACCACAGCCATGCCATTAGTAGGCATGGCTGTGATGGGCTCTTAGGGCAAGAAGTAAAATGCTAACTGATTGGCTGCTGTGCAGCCCTTCAGAAAGCGGGAAGTAATCGCCGAACAACGGACCCGAACCCGAACTTTTTTGAAAATGTCCGGGTTCGGGTTCGTGTCACGGACACCCCAAAATTCGGTACGAACCCGAACTATTCTCGAACTGTTCGCTCAACACTAGTTACAACGTCTTCAGTACCAGTACAATTGTGCTAGCAGCATGTATGTGAGGGACATGTCAGTAAAGTGGCGTTGACACACACCTTGGTCAATCACTGTCCCCCATATTAATACACTTCAAGAGTTTAGGCTGTAGCAAGCTTTTTTGCGGGGCATAACCCCCTTTGTTTTATATTTTGATATACAATAAACATTTTTTGTGTTTGTTTTAACGTCCCTTTCTATTATAATTCTGATCCAAATATTGAGGACGTGTACTGCTACACCTATCCTATTAGTTTGTTTTTTGGCCATACTTATAGAGCACTCAACTCCCTAAGCTCTGGGTGCCCATTGAATTTCAGCGCCAAATCCTTAATTCCTTCCGGGAGATAAACCGTTTCCAGAAGTGTCCTACTGCAGCTCTCTTCTCTCTTACGATTGAAAAATATTTTATTTCTTCAGTTTCATTTTTTTATATTTTTTTTCATAATTTGAATTGTTTTGTTTGCTAAAGACCCACATGAAAATTGTGCCTACTATTTCTACATTGCTATTTTAGACAATGGAAATCATGTACAACTTCTATACTAAAAAACCGGCACAGACTCCCTCTAGTGGTATATGCAGAAATTGCTAACACTTGGATACCGTGAAACCATACATAATCTATCGACAATAAACCAGAATACTATGCAGGAGGCAATGAATAAGTATCCGTATTATCAGCTCTCTCCAGTTTAGTTTTTTCTGCTCTTGCATTTCAGTGAACTATAATTTCTATCCATAGTTCATTGATTAATAATAATTGTTCGCAAAAACACACATAGATCAGACCCTGTGTGTGCCTGTGATAGGGAAACTAGATTGAGACAGGGACTTTTGAGAACTATACAGTGCTGACATTAGCAGTTTTATACCATAGATATCTGTTTGAAATATGTGCACCTTATTGATTTCTTTTTATTCATTCACTGCAATGTAAAAAGTAAAATAGCAGAAAAATACAAAAATCAAAGAGAAAAGATTGCTGCCACAATTTAATCAGCACATCCCAATGTGCAGGTGCACGCTGCCATGGCTAGAAATATACAGGGAAAAAAGACAATGCAGCAGCATTCTGCAAACACAAATAAAGTACAATAATGCCATAATTCTAGAAAACATTCTGGTGTTAATGCTACGCTTATTTAGCAAATTCAAGATTCTAGGCAAATACATTCTGTACAAAATTATTTGGGCACATCTGCCAAACGTCAAGGCGATCTCTATAAGACAGGAACCTAACACTAAATATTACCTGTTATGTGCGATAACGGCCACCATAAAATTCAGGGATGCAGATACCAACACGCATGCTGGGTCCACTCTATACTTCTCCTGGTGCCAGATGGCTTCCAATAAATACAATAAGAGCAGGCTACAGCTTTATACTTACTCTAATTTAAAATCAGCCTATGGGGCTGACAGGCTAGTCAGGGGTGCAAGACCAACTGGAGTCAGCCAAACCTCCAGCTCCAGTACAACTGCAAAAAAGGGGGTCAGTCAGCACATCCCAATGGAGGATATAAGGACAGATGCTGTTGCTTTGGCTACACAGGAGATGTGATAGAGAGAGGTGGCAGGCTTACTCCAGATTCTGTTTCATGTCAGCATGACACTTTGTCCAGGCCTTACAGGCATTAGTTTTACAAGTTACTGAAAAACATACTTTCTGCCCCTCTTCATTAAAGGGGCTGTCCAGCCCAGGAGCTGACTTAACCCCTGCCCCAACCTCAAAAAAGTTGGGATGCTGTGTAAAGTGTAAATAAAAACAGAATTCAACGACTTGCAAATCTTATAGACCCATATTTTATTCATAGTAGATCATAGAACATATCATATGCTGAAAGTGAGACATTTTACCATTTCATGAAAAAAAATAAACTCATTTAGATCTTGATGGGACCAACGCATCTCAAAAAAGTTGGGACAGGACCTTGTCTACTACTGTGTAGCATCCCTTCTTTTATCAGCAGTCTGTAAACATCTGGGAAGTGAGGAGGCCAATTGCTGGAGTTTTGGGAGAGGAATGTTGTCCCATTTTTGCCTGATTTAGGACACTAGCTGCCCAGTCTCACGCTTGATAAAGACCTTATTGTGCTAGATGAAATGTTGCTACTGGGGAAATACATGGGTCCAACACCCTTTTCCTGAATTTGGAGTGCTGCCTCATCAATTGTCTTTATGTATGTGCAGCGCCCTATTGCCAGCGCCTGGGGATCCCTTGCCCCTTAAGAGGTATTTACGATTATATGTCCCTCTGTTAGAGCAAGCAGTTGTGACGCCACGCAACGAGGACTTGTAGATGGTAGTGTTGGTACCCAGGGATAGGATTGCCAGAGTGGTGTAGAGTGGCCTACAATGTCTCTGTAGATGTTGTATGCACGTGCCACGGTGCTCCTTCTTGGATATCCTTGTATCCCAGACGACGTGTAGTCCGAAGCAAGTGCAAAAAGGGGTTGTTGAACTTGGGTGATGAATAAGTAGAATGAATGGAGTCCAGACCTTGTAGTAACATTGAACACAGCTTTACTTAGCATAAACGGTAATACAGTTTCCAAACTTTATCTTGGTCATCAGCAGGTAGTGGCTTAACTCTAGCAGGCAAACACTTCTGTAACAATCTTATCTCTGATATACGGTAGCTCTCTCAGCACTGCTTTGCTGGCTGGGTAAATAGGAACTTTTCTCTTCTAGCTGTCTGTAGTCTGTCTCTTACTTTATCTTTAATCCTAGTAGCTTCTTCCTGGAATGAAGCTCTCTTAACTTGGGAGGCAATGCAAATCCAGGAGGGGACAAGCAACCATAAAGGACTTTTGCAGGCAGGCCCAGCAGAGCAGACAGTGCTCTGCTGGCCGACACACAACCTCTCCCTGAGGAGGGTAGACTAGACTGATGAGACTAACTAACTTCTGCCTCTCTAGAGAGGACTGGAATGGAACTAGAAGGTTCCTCTCCAGGGAAACTATGTCTGCACAGATTGCCACCATCTACTGGTGAACCAGGCACATTACATGTTAACAGTGATTTGCAAGGGAAGGAACATATACACTTTGTAGAAAATGGCAATAAATATAAGAGATGACACAGAATCACACATTATAGATAGTGGGGGTCCCAATAGAGGTGGTAATGCCACTCTGGAGCATTAAATGTGTGTGTGTGTGTGTGTATTACTATATAGTGTAGTGTACTGCACTAAAAAATTGAAAATGGTGTGGAAATGAAGAGAAAGGAGGAGGACCTCCTCTTACCACTCCATTCTAGTCTCAGTGGAGAGCTCAACCTGCAGTTCTTTTCCATGCTATTGGGGTTTGAAGGACCTGTGATGATGCTCTGTGCAGTTCCTTTATTAGATGTACAGGACCTATGATGATGATGATGTCATTACAGGTTCTGGCAGATTCTCCTATCTAACCTGGGAACTACACTATTTTTTGTGCAGTTCCTTTACTAGATATACAGGACCTGTGCTGCTGAAGATGATGTAATAACAGGTCCTGGCAGATGCTCATAACTAACCTGGGAACTACACCATGCTCTGTGCAGTAACTTTACTAGATGTACAGGACCTGTAATAATATTATCACAGGTCCTTTTAGCTTTCTCCTCTGATGATAGAGATACTATAGTTAAGCTGAACAGTAATGAGTGTATTTAGGGGGCAAGGCCTTTGGTTCAATGCAGGCCTCTTTTCCCCACGAGCCCCATAGCAGCTGAGTGGTTTGCCTTTATTGAAGGTATGCCATTGGTCCTGGATCTTTTCCAGATTCCAGATTTTTCACTTCACGATGCTCCAATTGTTTTCTTTTGGGGAAAGGTCTGGACTGCAAGCAGTGTTCACAGACAATGATTTCAAGAAGCCCATGCAGTGATTTCCAGTACATAAATATACCTGAGGGCCCGTAGGTTATGACTATCCAATATTGCTACTCCAGCTATTTATTTATTAATACCGCTTACATTTCCAGCTTTTTGGTGCTTCTGTACTAACTTTTGTGAGATACATTGCTGCCATCAAGTTCTGAATGTAATTTTTTTTATTTTTTATTTATGAAGTGGTAAAATGTCTCCCTTTCAGCATCTGATATGTGTTCTATGATTTGATTTTGTAAAAAAATGCAATCACTTGTTCTCAGTCCAACCATTCCAGCATAGCAGCTCCCTCTCCGTCTACTTCAGGCGCCATTCTAGCATATATAACTAAGGAGACCAGTGACTGCAGCAGTTACAGGACCAAAGCCGCTTTCGGTCCAGCAGGGACCTGAAACAGTCTAGAAAGTGAGCTGTGGACCACGAATGGTACGACTGTGGACAGGTGAGTTTGTCTTCTTTATTTGATACACGTTATAGACAGGGATTAAATCTCCTCCTAGGCCAGACAACCCCCTATAAAATCCCCATAGGTCTTTGAAAGATATGTTGTAGGTGCATTCAAACTGACAGAAGACAGGCGAAAACAAGAAGGCGGGGACAACTTTAGTAGGTGGGGCCTGTAATACTGTAGTGCAGAACAGAATACCCTTCCAGCAGAACCAAATACCATAGGACAGCGCAAAATACTGCTGCACTCACTACAGTATTTAACTGTATCACCGCCTTGAGGACGGTAATACAGTTGAGTTCAGGAGGTCACCTGTGGCCATTGAGCATCAGATCATTGTGTATCCCTGGGCATCGGCCGCCCGGGAAATTTCCCTGTAGGGTCTATGGGCAATCCGCTCCGTCCTACATCACACATTCCCTGTAACTTCTTCACCACCCAAAATCACCTATAATATTAGCACTAGAATCCTCATTACTTAGACCCCCTGTAGTCTTAGATATTAATCTTCTAAGGAACCCTAGACCACCAACCAGGAGCGTAGCTAATGGCTCATGGGCTCTGGTGCAAGAGTTCCGCCAGGGCCCCCTTCCGTCAGTGCTTTGTGTGTCTTCTTATGCAGCACAAGGGTCTTTGGGCCCCCTCAGGCTCCTGGGCCCGGTAGCGACTGCTTCCTCTGCACCCCCTATAGCTACACCCATGCCACCAAGGATATTAGGAAGTAACACTTTGAAAGCCTTCTACATTTAAATGATATTAGCAATATACCCTAATTCAACCCACAATATTAAAGGGGGTTTCAAATGCATTTTTAAACAATATCTCCCTGTAAACCCTGTTTAAAAATATATTAATATTTCATATTTTTATTTCAAAGCTGATTCCAACTCGACAGGTCTGAATGAGATTGCCCTTCTAAAATGGGAAAACTGCCACTTATTCTATCTAGGATTCCAGCCCAGGAAAGTATGTTTGGCCAAGACTGTATCAACATGACATGAGTAGTTAGGCTTTAGATAGACCAGGCATGCTCAACCTGCGGCCCTCCAGCTGTTGTACAACTACAACTCCCACAATGCCCTGCTGTAGGCTGTTCGGGCATGCCGGGAGTTGTAGTTTTGCAAAAGCTGCAGGTTGAGCATTCCGGAGTTAGAACATTATGACAGATTGGGGCCATGCACAGAGCTTGAATGTCCAGGCCTAAACATCACATGGCTTTCCTTATTTTAAAGGGCATCTGATTTGTACCTATGAAACTGGCTGACCTGTTACATGTGCACTTGGCAGCTAAAGACATGTTCATATGTGCCCACATTGCTGAGAAAAATATTTTAATATATGCAAATGAAACTCAAAAAGAAATAAGGGCGTACCCATTACTCTTAGAGGTTCTGCTCTCTCCATAGCTGCTGGGTCCTCTCCACTTTGATTGTTTGGGCCAGGCATGATCATGTCATCATGTCTTAAAGTCAATCAAGGTGCAGAGGGCGTGGCAGTTGCAGAGAGAGCTGAGCCTCTAGGTGTAATTGTTACGCCAACGTTGCTCCTAGAGGCTCATTTGCATATATTAAAAACTCTTTTTTCTCAGGCACATATGAACATGGGACCAACACAGATGTCTTCAGCTGCCAAGCGCACATGTAACAGGTCAGCCGGTGTCATCGGTACAAATCTGCTGACAGATGCCATTTAAATCTTTTTCTTGTCTTTGGGGTGTTCTTCCTATGTTGTATTATGACACTATATTCATGTGAAAAGAGCATCTATACTGAGTGCGAGAGTCCAAATCCTGCAATTCTTCCCTGGGGACAAGTGTATATTATGGTTCACAGATGGCGCCGGAGTCACGTGACAGATCCCCACCCTCGTGCCACAAATAACTCTTGGCTATTTAAAGTTTCTGAAACCCCCTATTTACAAAGCTGCTAATGAGTTTACAATACTGGAGCTGCCGGAGTAATCGAATCAGGGAGCACTTCAGCGGTTGTAAGATGGTGTTAGAAGGACTAGAGTTCCTGCAACTATTTTTATGTCCGTATATCTGGTGATATGTTTTTCCAGAACTATTGAAGGAGATCTCAGCACTTGTCTGAGAATGCCTCAGAATCATAGCTAACATTTTTAATATAAAAAGGGTTCTTATGGTGTAGGTGCTGTTATTATTAGGGTGTCTTTCTTCCCTCTGGGCACTCCCCAGAGTTAGGGTTCCTGTCTGATGGTAGTTTGGGGTGCCCTTGGTGTTAATGTTTGTACAGGTGCAAGGCAGGGCATGTAGGGTGAGGAATAGCCGACACATGGTGTAGGATTTAGTAACAGAATAAATGTCTCTTTACTGTAGGTCAAAATGAGGGTTTTAGTACTTCCAACAGTCTCAGAACACAGTTCCAACAATGCACATTGCAAATCCTCTCCCAGATGGTATTGCACTCACATCAGTAATGTCTACAGCTTTCGATAGCAGTGTACCTTACTGACTCTGCTTTCTTGGGCGTTATATATTCTGTAATTTCCTTTTTCCCTCTCTCTCCATGTGTATTGGTGGTTCTCTATTGGTAGATCATGCAGGGATGGTTAGTCTCTGTTTGGGATGAGCGAAACCGGATCGCCCTGTTCGGCTTCGTACGGAAGATTATGGTGTCCGGGTACACACGGACATTGATGCGAAAATCCGTGTTCGGAGCTTAATGGGGCGGTCCAGTATTTTACTATATCCTCAGTATAGACAGTCAGTATTTGATCGGCGAGGGTCTGACACCAACCAGCTATTCTGCTTTAGCTCTGCACCGGAACCTCAAAAGTATAGTCGATGGAGCTGGTAAATACACTGCTGCTCCGATTAAAGTGAGGATAGGTCATCAATATCAAAATCCTGGACAACCCCTTTAAAAAAGCTTGTTGAAAGGCTGCAGCGCAGCCAATAAACAAGCGTTTAAGCTGTAGGCACTTGGAAGCCATCACCGTCATGCCTAGTATTGGCATGGCTGTGACTGGGCGGCGCACCATGTGAC
This sequence comes from Bufotes viridis, assembly GCA_033119425.1. NCBI lineage: Eukaryota > Metazoa > Chordata > Amphibia > Anura > Bufonidae > Bufotes > Bufotes viridis. The sequence goes on from CM065591.1 coordinate 430,771,281, forward strand.
CCTAAATGCATAAATGCCAGATCATGTGGTGCGCCGCCATTATGCTCTGACTAGAGACAGGACGCTTCTGCACTGAGGGACTGTGTTAGTCTGCTTTTACACGGGCGAGAATTCCGCACGGGTGCAATGCGTGAGGTAAACGCATTGCACCCGCACTGAATCCGACTCCTTCACTTCAATGGGGCTGTGCAGATGAGCAGGGATTTTCATGCTTCACTTGTGTGTTGCGTGAAAATCGCAGCATGTTTTATATTCTGCTTTTTTCACGCAACGCAGGCCCCATAGATATGAATGGGGCTGCGTGAAAATCGCATAGCATCCGCAAGCCAGTGCGGATGCAATGCGATTTTCACGCATGGTTGCTGGAAGATGTAAGTTATGTTATTTTCTCTTATAACATGATTATAAAGGAAAATAATAGCATACTTAATACAGAATGCTTCCTAAAATTAAAATGAACTCACCTCATCCAATTGATCGCGCAGCCAGCATCATCATCTTTCTTCTTCTTTGAGGACCTGCAAAATGACCTTTGATGACGTAATAGAAGGATTCCTCTATCTTCATTCAGCAGGAACTGCGTTGACGTCACCGCACTCGCCATGTGGTGAGCGCGATTACGTCAAAGGTCTTTTTGCATGTCCTCAAAGATGATGATGCCCGGCTGCACGATCAATTGCATGAGGGGAGTTAAATTTTTTTTTACCCCTTTTAAGTAAGCATTCTGTATTAAGAATGCTATTATTTTCCTTTATAACCATGTTATAGGGGAAAATAATAAAATCTGCATAACACCCAATCCAAACCTCATTGAAGAGGTTTGGGTCTGGGTACCGTATTCAATATTTTGTCAAGCACGTGCAAAACGCATTGCACTCGCGAGGAAAAAAACTGAACAACGGACCGCAATCGCAGTAAAAACTGACAAATTGCGTCCTTACTCGCTCGGGTTTCCCACAATGCGCCCGCATCGCAATCTGCCCTCACTCGCGATGCCCGTCTGAAAGAGGCCTTAGGCTTTAATTGTTTTTAAGAAGTATGTGGCTGACCAAAAGGCATTTATATGGGTGCAATACAGCACCTTTTTAGCAGTGACAAAAAAATGCAATATTTAATGTAGCAGTCTGAGGGTCACCTGTAGGCATTTTTGGTTGGTGCAATACTACTCCTTTGCACCAGTGACACGGAAATACAATAGTTAATCCGTCTGTTAATTGTGTCAGTGACAAATAGCTAATTTATTTTGTGCAAAACCCTACAATTGCCCCTATGACATGAAAATACAAAAGGTAATTGCGTCTGTTCATTGTGTCGGTGACAGCCATTTTTTTTGGATGATGCAAAACACTTCAATTGCCCCTGTGACACGGAAACACAATAGTTAATCAGTCTGTTCATTGTGTTGGTGACACAAAGCAATTTTTTTTATCCGTGCCTTTTCATCCGTCTTAAGTAGAGATGAGCGAACACCTGGATGTTCGGGTTCGAGAGGTTCGGCCGAACTTCCGGAAAATGTCCGGGTTCGTGATCCGAACTCAACCCGAACTTTATCCCGAACCCGAACCCCATAGAAGTCAATGGGGACCCGAACTTTTGGGCACTAAAAAGGCTGTAAAAGACACCCAGAGGGATAATATACCACAATAAATGCATTGCGATTACAACTTTGAGCTAACGATCACCATGGGAACGCCTCCTCCAGTAGAATGTACTGTCGGATCTGAGAATTAAGTTGAAATCGCAATGCGATTCTTATATATTTGCTTAATCACATTGCGATTTCAACTTAGCATTGCTAAATAATTCCATCCATATCGTTAACTTACTGAGTCAGTAAGTTAACGAATATGAATGGAATTATTTAGCAATGCTAAGTTAAACGGCAATGCGATTAAGCAGATATATAATAATCGCATTGCGATTTCAACTTAATTCTCACATCCGACAGTACATTCTACTGGAGGAGCGTTCCCATGGTGATCGGTAGCTCAAAGTTGTAATCGCAATGCGATTAAGCTAAATACATAAGAATCGCATTGCGATTCCAACTTTTAGTACTCAACTTTTAAAATCGTACACCACTTTAAGTTCCAAAGTTGCAATCGCGTTCGAATAGAACTTAAAGCTGTCTCTTAGTCAGTTTTAGTATTGGTGTGCTGTAATAGAAGTTACATTCGATCGCGAATATAACTTAGAGCAATACAGTCAACTTTACACTGTTAGTTTTATTATCGCGATAATACAACTATTCAAGAATCGTGTACGTGCGTCTGTACGTGTGTGCGTTACCTCGGACACTATTCTATTTTGCCAGCCACAGCTGAAACCACTGATTTATGGTATTGCTATTTTGGCAATTGAATTTAACCCCAGAAAATAATCTATCCTTTGCCAGACAGCAGACAGTATTATACTTGTCTAACCAAAGCTGGAACACCAGATTTAGGGGATTGGTATTTGGGCAATTGTATTTAACCCTTAATAAAATATAGAAATTTCTTTCCTGAGTTTCTAGGGGTGACAATTAGCACAGCCAAGCCCCTGATGTAGTATATAGCAAAAAAAAAAACTAGTATTGATGGATTGATGGACTTGGTGGCAGCTTCTTCTGGCGCACCACAAGTCACAAAATGGCCGCCGATCAACCCAGAAAATAAGTGACAGAAAAACGCTCTGTGCAGCCTAAAAACCAGCGAGCAAGTAACTAGCAGAAGTTCAATGATTCTCAGCTGTAAATTGATCCGTTCATTAGGTGCTGTTGCTGACTTTAACCTGCCTAATCTCGCCCTGACAGAAGCTGCGTCCTCTCCCTACACTAATCAGAGCAGTGTGACATTCGGTGCTACGTGACTTCAGCTTAAATAGAGGCTGGGTCACATGCTGCACTTGGCCAATCACAGCCATGCCATTAGTAGGCATGGCTGTGATGGGCTCTTAGGGCAAGAAGTAAAACGCTAGCTGATTGGCTGCTGTGCAGCCCTTCAGAAAGCGGGAAGTAATCGACGAACACCGAACCCGAACCCGAACTTTTTTGAAAATGTCCGGGTTCGGGTCCGGGTCCCGGACACCCCAAAATTCGGTACGAACCCGAACTATTCTCGAACTGTTCGCTCAACACTAGTCTTAAGCTATATTCACACGAACATATTTTGTTTCCGTGTCAATTCCATTTTTTTTGCGGATAGGATACAGACCCATTCATTTCAATGGGTCCGCAAAAAATGCTGTGTGCTATCCGCATCCATATGTCTGTTCCGTAGCTCCACAAAAAAATTGAACATGTCCTATTCTTGTCCGTTTTGTGGAAAAGGATAGGCATTGTTACAATGGATCCGCAAAAAAAATGGATGCCATACGGACCGCAAAACACATACGCCTATTTTTATTGTATCCCGTTGGAAGAATAAAGGAGTTCTTTACTACAGTGGTGATTGCCACCTTTTCTGTTATCTAACTCGAGCTATTGCATACCTTATTTACCCACCAAGCCAGTTCACTACACGCGACTTCCTTCATTATCTACGGCTGCCGATGTCAAAAGTAGGAAGTGGTCATAATAATGTGACTCGACTGAGATCGTAAGCACAATTATTTGTCATGGCACAGCAGTCAACATCACACCATGGACAATATAAAGTCATATATCAGGTTCCATTTTGTGAAAAACAACATGAAACTAAAGCCTGGTTATGCAAACATAGCACATAGTGCCTTTACTACATGTTCCAATGCCAAGGGTTTCTGTTATAGAGATCATTAACACTTTCATAGGGGCTCTCGAAAGGGGAAAGCATTTTTTCTCAAATATATCAGATGCTGCTGCTATACTAAGCCATATTCTGCAGGAGATAGTAAATGAAATTACACTATATCCAAAAGTCAAAGTGTACCTCCGCCTGGAAACCGTGTTTTTGGAAAGGGTTGTCTAATGCAAATACTGGAAATATCCAAGACAGTCCATAATCGAGATTATGTCAGGGCACTGAACTGTTGTAAGAAAATTTCCAATGAGTAGAGTTATGTTACTTTGACTGGAATAGAATTATTCCTGCCAATATTAACCCTTTAATATAATGACTAGACTCTGTTTAGCAATTGCCCAATTGTTTTATTATTTTAGACAAGTAAAAGTGCTTTTTGTGTCTTTTCATGGCCTTATAAAGCTACTTTTTATTGTTGAATTACACACAACAGGAGATTTATCAAAACTGGTGTAAAGGAAAACTGGCTTGGTTACCCATCAGATTCCACCTTCTATTTCTCAGATCTGCTTTGGAAAATGGAAGATAGAATCTTATTGGTTGAGACGGGCGACTAAGCCAGTTTCCCTTTATCAGTTCTGATAAATCTCCCTCATAGCATTTTTTTTATTGTTTTATTGTTGATTGTTCATTTTTTATTGTTTTAACTAGAGAAAAAAAAAATTGGTGTCAAATCTAAATCTTAATGTTTGGAGATTAGATGCAGGTGAATTTCTCAAAATAGCCTCATCTATTTTTCAGATCAAAAGACAAGAGAGATGAAGAAGGAAGGTCACATGACTTTAGGAGGTGTGTGTGTATACACTTCTGCAGGCATTTGCTGGCAAAAAGCGAATTTTCTTTTTTGTATCTTTAAAAAATAATAATAATAATAATAAATAATCTTATAACAAAATCTGTTTTTAAGGTGCAGTGTGTTACCACCAGTAGCCATGTGCAGAGAGCCCGGGAAGAGGAGTGGAGGAGAGGATGGAGTTGGTATTGTTGGCTACGCTGGTGGCAGTGAGTAGTAGTGCATCAGTAAAAAGGCACAGTATCTCACAGTGCAGTCTTTTCCCAACAGCTGTTTATAGGCAGCAATGTTGGCAGTAGCGGTCCTTGAATTTCCTTCTAGACACTCTGTGATCTTTCCAAATTGACTAAGGGTGTGCATGTCTCTCGTCAATGTTGTAGGTGCTAAGGGCTACAAACCATCCACACACAGCAAACTCCAAGGTTAGCTTCCCTGTCTCTGCATATGCACGCACATGGGTCCTAGACCTTCTGTGGATATCTATTCTTTTTCGCTGAGGGCTAGTTTCCTGGCAAGGTTGCTGTTCTCTGGCAACTTCTTACTCCAAAGGAATAGTGTCTTTTCCTAGAGAAAACGGCTACTTTTCTGCACAGGCAGAGCATAACTAAACTGAATCATGCAATCCTGCTCAGCTGCCCCTCAGAGAAGGCAGGGCTAGCCTCCCTCTGCTGACTTGGAGGACGGATCAGTTTTCTATTGTGGCAGAATGTGCCAGAGAAAATGGATCCATCCCCATTGACTTGCATTGGGGGTCATGACGTTTTGCTCCGCATCCCAGGACAGAAAGAATACTGCAGCATGCTGCGGATTTTGCTACGGCCAAAAAACGTTCGGTGACTGAACTGAAGACATCCTGATGCATCCCAAACGGATTTCTCTCCATTCAGAATGCATGAGGATAATCCTGATCAGTATTCTTCCGGCATAGATCCCCGACGACAGAACTCTATGCCGGATCTTCTAAACTCAAGTGTGAAAGCACCCTTAACTCACAATACATAACTCTCTTAGCAATAACTAACACTTTGCAGTCGTCCTCTGGGGTAATGTAGAAGTGTTTACTCATAGCCATGTATGTTGCTGTCAGATTACTAAAGTAGACTTGACTTAAAGGAGGTTAAAATGAATAGTATATAGTGCTAGGAGACCCAAGAATACATCCTTTTCAGGGAATTTAGAGCACTTTCTCCCATCATTAGTTTTAACTATGCTGAGCTGGTTTTATTTCTGTAATATACTGAACACCACACTTGTAGTTTGGCAAATTAGTCACATTGCTCCACTCATGGTAAATAAAACCCTACTCAAGAAAAAAGAAGCACTGTGCTCTGATCTCCATGTGGTACACTTTGTCATGCTGTCAAATTCTGGTGTTCTGTAACCCATGGAATATAGCGACCTCCAGTGGTAGAGGTTAAGAACTGCATCTAGTTTGTTAGCAAGTTTAAATAGAGCACAGATTTTTTAAAGGCTCTCACTAGGCTACCTTCACACTTGCGTTGTTAATTCCGGTATTGGGATCCGGCAGATGATTGCAATTATCGGAATTAAACAGATCTATTTTGATTTTGCACATCAGGAAGCATCCATTCCGTTAGGATGCGGTTGTGTGAAATCAAAATGAGTTAAGGCTCCTAAAAAAGGAGCCTAAAAAAAAAAAAAAAACATGGGTCACCCGTTGACTTTCAATGTGATGCATCCGTTTTTTCCGTTTTTATGACTGCAAGCTGCGGTTTTGTGTCCAGTCACAAAACGGAATGCTGCCGAAATGGAAGACGTCCTAATGCATCCTGAACGGATCTCTTTCCATTCAGAATGCATGAGGACCAAATGGAACCGTTTTCTTTTTCCGGTATGAAGATCCTCTGCCGGATCTCAACAATACCGGCAAACAATGCAAGTGTGAAAGCAGCCTTATCCATAAAACTGTTAAGGGTTTCTGGGTATTGCTGGATAAAGAAAACATAATACACAGATATTCAGATAATTTTATGTTCTAATCAATTCAAAACTGAACAGACTCTAGATCATGTTAGGTTGAAACATCTTTCATAGTAACATAGTTTGTAAGGCTGAAAAAAGACTTCGTCCATCCAGTTCAGTATGTTAGCACGTTGATCCAGAGGAAGGCAAAAAATTACTTTTATGAAAATGGATCACAATTACCCACTATGAGACATGTATTACCATGTAGCACATGGAGTGAGGGTCCCCACAGACAGTACCACGCAGGATGTCAGCCAACATACTTGTACCCTGCATTATGACAGTCTCTTCCTGCATTATTATAAGAAAATAAATCACTCGCCATCTCTGGCAGGAAGAGATATGCAATAAGTCTACTTTCACACTTGCGTTTTGGCTTTCCGTTCGTGAGATCTGTTCAGGGCTCTCACAAGCGGTCCAAAACGGATCAGTTTGCATTCTAATGCATTCTGAATGGAAAAGGGTCCGCTCAGAATTCATCAGTTTGCATCAGCTCAGTCTCCATTTCACTTTGGAGACGGACACCAAAACGCTGCTTGCGTTTTGGTGTCCGTCTGATGAAACTGAGCCAAACGACTTACATTGTGTACCAGGATGGATCTGTTTGGCTCAGTTTCATCAGACGGACACCATTGAAAGTCAATGGAGGACGGATCCGTTTTCTATTGTGCCAGTTTGTGTCAGTGAAAACGGATCCGTCCCCATTAACTTACATTGTGTGCCAGGACGGATCCGTTTTCACTGACACAAACTGGTACACAATGTAAGTCAATGGGGACAGATCCGTCTTGGCTATGTTAAAGATAATACAAACAGATCCGTTCTGAACAGATGCAGACGGTTGTATTATCTGAACGGATCCGTCCATGACGGATCCGCACAAAACGCGATTGTGAAAGTAGCCTAACCAACAAGCAGCCACCCACCTGTCACTTCCACGTCGGTCATTGATAAGCACCAGACTGTGCTTGCTATTCACCTGACAGACTCCCAGCATTCATACAATCTGAGACCATTGAGAAGTATGATTTAAAGGAGTTTCCTGGAACTTAAATATTGATCCCCAATCCTCAGATTGTTGGGGGGTCTGACGCTGGCGCTTAAGTGAGCGTTGTGACCTCTTCATAGTATGCCCAAGCACAGTGCTGTACATTGTATAAGTGGCTGTACTTGCCACCAAAAATGTTAACTCACCCATTAATTCAAATACAGGAGGCGGGTGTCGGTGGCAGAATCACATAGCCGGTACCCAACCGCTATGACAGGTAGCTGAAGGGTTAACTGCCGCGGATCGCAGCGCCTTGTCATAGAGGTCGGGTGCCGGTGTACCATGAAAAAGCCTTAAATCATGAACAAACCTTAAGTCAGCTGATTTCAGGGGGTGTGTTCTATGCAGCCCGCTCTCGGCTCACATTACATATTCAGGGGGTGTGTTCTATGCAGCCCGCTCTCGGCTCACATTACATATTCAGGGGGTGTGTTCTATGCAGCCCGCTCTCGGCTCACATTACATATTCAGGGGGTGTGTTCTATGCAGCCTGCGCTCGGCTCAGCGCAGTACGCAGAAGCAGGTCTCAGAAGCAGGTCTCCCCGATGGGAGAGGGAGGGAGCTCCCTCCATGTTAACCCCTTCCATACCGCGGTCAGCAGTTAGCAGTTTATAGCAGGGTGTCAGCAATGTGCTGACCCCCTGCTATACCCACTAGACCACCAGGGAAAAAATTTCAAAGGAGGCGGGCGGGGAATCGCAATTCCCGCGCCTGCAGCCTGCAATTCCCCCCCCCCCTGCACCGTTCGGGGGGTCAGTAACATGGCGGGGTGCAGGGGGGTTAATTGGTTAATTTTTACATATAGGTCTCTGATCTCCGCGGTCACAGACTGCGGGGATCAGAGACTGTCACGCAGAAAACCGCAGGTCTGAATTGACCTGCGGTTTTCTGCGCAACATGGGGGGGCTCACAGGTTTATTCATACAACCGTGCCAATCCCGCACCTCTCATAACCCCGTGGCAGTGGCACTGAATGAGCCCAGAAGCGCAGAAAACCGCAGGTCTGAATTGACCTGCGGTTTTCTGCGGGGGCACAGGACCCCCCTGGGCATGCTTCAGACCTGTTTCATAACCCTATTTAGACCTGTTTCGGCGTAGTGCGCATAATGCGCATGCGCCGAAGGACACACACTCTGAAATCAGCTGACAAGGTTTGTTCATGATTTAAGGTTTTTTCATGGTACACCGGCTATGTGATTCTGCCACCAACACCCACTACATGTATTTGGTGGCCCAGTTCCCCGTTCATGAAAACATAAGTTAATTATTACAAAACATGAATTATGGCAAAGCTACTTTTGAAGGGTATCTTCTGGCCTACGGATACATACAGCCCTAGTCCTAGTATTGAATGTGCATAGGCAGTCACGTTTTCCTATAGTGTGCAAGCATGGCCACTGCTGCTGGATTGCAGGTTGGTCGGAACCCCTGAAAATGAGCAGTGTTTGATGTGATGAAAAAATTAATCAAGTCAGCAACAGAGGCAATATGGACAATCACAACACATTAATAAGTGGCTTGTATTAACATTACTTCTTGATCAGGGGCGGACTGGGAACTTAAAGTGGCCCTCGAAAAAATATTGAAACTGACCCCGTTTTGTAGTCCGGTCCAAATTGATGGAAGGCAGGGCTAACACAAGTAGGAGGGGCCAGCAATACCATATTGTGGCACATTATACCACCCCAAGAGAGCTAAATACCAGTCCATCACAAAATCCATCCGCCAGCAGCACAAAATACATCCCCAAAAACTACCAGTGAGGAGGACTCAGGCGGCCCCCTGGGCATCTGCCCACCAGGAAATTTCCCTGCAAGGTCTATGGCCAATCCGCCTCCCGTTCACGATCAATGTAATTGGTTAAAGCGAGACAGCCCCTTTAAAGGGGTTATCCCATTAATTATGTAAAAAAATGAAAATCAGACATCATATAGTACATGAAATACTTTTCTCATAAAGCTAGAGTCCTGTACCTCACATGGATCCAGAGATCTGCTCGATTAATATCCAGCTGGCTGCTGAAGAGGAGTGTCTTTTCCGCTGCAGCTAAGGGGGCGTGTCCATGCTCTCCCTATCACAGCTCAGGAGGCAGCTGAAGGATGAAACTGAGCGTGTGCAGCCATCTCAGTGAGCAGGTCAAAGACATAAGAAATAAGTAGCACTATAAAGATACATTTTACTGAATAACTCAGTACCTATACAAAAATGTTTATGCCATTCAATTACAAAAGTACTCAGATCCAGGTGCTGCTTTGAAAACTGTAGAATATTTTTCGTGGGACAACCCCTTTAAGTAAAAACAAATTATACAGTGCTGAAAAAGGTGTTTGCGCTAAATAATAAGCAATACATACATTGAAAAAAATGTAGGACACAAAATTGATGACTCATGACTACTGTTTGTTAGCACAACTAGCAAAGGCAGACATGTTACCTGTAGGTGGCTCAGTTGTGTGACGATTTCAAGGAAACCAATTCTAGGCTTGATTTGTCAGCTTTTTAAGACATATCCTCTTATCATGAATCACTGGGGGTTGAACACCCTGCTGTAGGATGAGATTGAAGTCTTGGTTCCTTCTGTGTGGTTTCTGACTTAGACTGTCCTTCCAGGTTCTGTGTTACAAGCTCCGAGAAAGTTCCCAGGATCTCCTGCCTGCTGTCATTCCTCCTTAGCATTCGATATCCAGGGGGTCAGAGGCTACTTGGAGAATTTTTGGTCCCAGCTGACATGGCAGTTGTGAGAGCAAAGTCGTGTGAGAGAAGCTACCCTGGGTTATGTATGAAGATAGAGACTCCCTTTGGCTGTTTAAGCATATTCCACAACAACTTTCGCTGACACTTGTAAAAGTATCCGTGTCCAAGACGCAGGTTCCAGAAGAGGCCTCCCGAGTGTGAGACAGATGGAGCCTGCACCTAGTAGGCGGCAGTTTCAATTAAATGAATGAACGTAGAGGCTTTAATGTTGCTGGGATACTATTATAAACTATTGGCTAACATTTCACACTCACCATAATATAAAATATACATGTACATGACCCATACTGGACTGGACACTGTAAAACAAAATATAAAGAAGTAGGAAAGCAGCACAACAAATGGAATGCAAATCCTCCCAGAGCACTTACATAGTGTCGTTAAAAAGCTTGTGTCAGCATGATCAACCCTATTAAACGCGACATACTACTTGGTATGGCTGATCATGCTGATTAAAATGACATCTTTCCTTTGATTTTAGCTTGTACCACTGCGAAGATATCATTACTTTTATATTAAAGGGGTATTCCCATCACTCTCTTTCATACTTACCTGCTCGCAGCGCGCCGTCCACTTCCTGGTTTCAGCAGGGGATGGGCTCCATCTTGAATGACGTCTTTTCCCGGCCGGGCCGCGCGCTGGACTAAACGCGCACGCGCCCTGGTGACTTCTTCCTGGCAAGTATACTATACTGGCCAGGAAGAAGTCAACATAGCGCATGCACGGCGTCGGCATGCGCTTTCGGGACTGCCCACGGCCCAGCCGGGAGAAAAGAATAAGTCATCTGCTCAAGCACGGCCACCGCGATTAGGGAGAAGAGCGGTGGCCGTAACCAGAGGAGACGGAAGACAACAGTCAGGTAAGTATATCTTTATTTTCTTCTAGGGGGTGGAAATTAGTTAACTAAATATATTTAGAAAAATGATCACTGTTAAATCATTAACAGATTTAACAGTGATCATTAAGATGGGAATACCCCTTTAATGCAGATAAATTAGTTGGAGCACCGAGAAGCTGGCTATAGCACTAGGAGCACTGCTACAGCTCTACCTTGGTGCTTAGTACACTCCCTCGTCCTGTTTGATTGACAGGGAAAGATATCTTGTTTTAGTGGCACAAGATTTTGGACCAGATTTATAATAGACAGTTGGCGTACACTGGCCTATGATAACCTGGTGCTCTGCCAGATGATGCGCCTGATTTATGATGAGCAACACACCTAGTCATAAATTAGGTGCAGCATCTGTCAGTCTGCCTATACTGATATCTACGCCAGCCCCTAGCAGGCATAGATTTAAGTGTTCTGAAAACTGGTAAATTGATAAATGTGGTGGGGCCATTAGCCTCACCCCCTCCTTGCCCTCACCATGCCATCTTTTTTGGAAAGTGGCAAGGCTGGCAGATTAATGACATTTGTGTGAAAAGTTTTGCATAAGCGGTGTCCCGAACTATTATATCGCATGTTCGCGTTCGCCGCGGCGGGCGAATATATGCGATGTTCGGTCTGCCCCCTATACGTCATCATTGAGCAAACTTTGACCCTGTACCTCACAGTCAGCAGACACATTCCAGCCAATCAGCAGCATACCCTCCCTCCCAGACCCTCCCACCTCCTATCAAAAAGCAAGGACAGCATCCATCTTAGATTCATTCTAAAGCTGCAGTGTAAGGCCCCATTCACACGTCCGCAATTTTGTCCGCATCAATTCTGCAATTCTGAACTTCCGAGTTTCGGCCCCGGAACATCCGACCGCAGCTAAGCCAGTGTTCTGTGTCCACTTCAGTCCTCAAAGACTCATGTGCTGTAAGGACAGCGTCCTGACAGCACCCCAAAAAGCCTTTTTGGGGCTGGTACATCAGTCTGCTTTTATTTATTTTTATATATATATATATATATTGCAGTTGCCTGCTCGTGTGTGAGAGGCCGCAGGCCCACAGACTGTACTGTGTGCACACCACTCATATAGGGTGGCACAGTACCTTGCAGATAAAGTAATTTAATTTTTACCCTTTAATATAATTGCAGTTGCCTGCCAGTGTGTGTCAGACCCACAGAATGTACTGTGCCCACTGCCCACCACTCATATAGGGTGGCACAGTACATTGCACGGCGCACGCGCAGTGACCTAAAATTCAAACGAAGCATGGGTCTTTTTCCATCTCCCGGTTCCAAAAATCTATTCACTTCACCAGCCTTGGCCCTGATAAGGGACAAAACAGAGATTAAACTGATAGGAATAATACTTAGTTAACACTAGTTGCATTGGTGGCAAATTCCATTGCAAGTGCCCAAAATTAGAAGGAAGCGGACAGAGCAAGCTTTTTTCTCTATCTCCCCATGCAAGGATTCAATTCAATACACGTCCCCTGATAGGGGACTTAAAGATTGAAATGGTAAGAATAGTAGTTCACACTATTTGTATTGGTGGCACAGTACATTGCGCGACACACGCAGTGCCCCAAATTGGAAGTAAGAGGACCGACCAATCATCTTTTTCCATCTCCCGGTTCCTAAAATCTATTCGATACACGTCCCCTGATAGGGGATGTAACAGGGATAAAACTGATAGGAATAGTACTACTTAACACACCACTCATATAGGGTGGCACAGTACACTGCACGGCGCACGCGCAGTGCCCCAAATTGGAAGGAAGAGGACGGACCAATCATCTTTTTCCATCTCCCGGTTCCTAAAATCTATTCCATACACCGGCCCCGATAGGGGACAAAACAGAGATTAAACTGGTAAGAACAGATTTTTTTAGGCCGCGTTACTAAACGCTTATGCACAATGGCTGTATGCTCATGTGTACTTTTGTGGAGTTGACAAACCTGGTCAGTCAAACCCAAGGCAACATCATTGACCTCATCCCATATGCGTTTTTTCTGGAGCGTGCCCTGCGAAGAGTGCTGGATCAGGCCGTAGATGAGCATGAGGAGGAAGAGTTGTGGTCCCCATCACCACCAGAAGCAGTCTTGTCTTTGTTGATTGCTAGATCTGCGGCAACGCAGAGAGAGTAGTCTGAAGAAGAGGAGTCAGAGGAGGAAGGTGGCTTTGAGGAGGTGGAAGACCAACGACAGCAGGCGTCCCAGGGGGCTTGTTGTCACCTTTCGGGGTCCCTTGGTGTTGTACGTGGCTGGGTGGAGGAAGAGACCTTCAATGACGTCCATGAGGACAAGGAATGTGAAATGGCTAGCTTGGTATCCAACCTTGTGCCAATGGGGAGTTTGCGGTTGTGCAAATGGACTGTTTGCGGTGCGTTAAACGGGGAGTTTGGTCTGTCAGAGTTTGGTCTGTCACTGTCAAGCGGCGTAACCCTTACACTACCTGATCGATACAACATCATACCTGATCGCATACAAACTGGATGTTTTAAAGCCCATTATTCCAAACAATTTAGGAATGTTAGGTAATTTATGCCCTTTATGGATTAAAACCCGATTCTGCGTCAACTACGTAATTTTCCATGGGAGTTTTGCCATGGAACTCCCTCCGGCATGCCACAGTCCAGGTGCTAGTCCCCTTGAAACAACTTTTCCATCACTATTGTGGCCAGAAAAAGTCCCTGTGGGTTTTAAAATTCGCCTGCCTATTGAAGTCTATGGCGGTTCGCCAGTTCGCGAACATTTGCGGAAGTTCGTGTTCGCCATCCGCGAACGGAAAGATTTTATGTTCGCGACATCTCTATTTAAAAAGTGCAAACATGCATGTGAAGAGCTGGCTGCGGACTAAAGATTACTGGACCAATGAAGTTATAATGGAATCCACAGCTCTCAGCAATGTGAACTTTTTCCGGCACAAAGTGCCGGTTCTGTTGAGTTTTATTGTGTGGTTTATATAGGTGTATTCCTTTTCTGGTATTTTAAGGTCTAAACTTAGTTAATGGATCAAGGTAGTACCAGGGCTGTGGAGTCGGAGTCGGAGTCGAGGAGTCGGAGGCAATTTTGGGTACCTGGAGTCGGAGTCGGCAAAAAATGGACCGACTCCGACTCCGACTCCTACTAGATTTAAATTGGAATAAAAAAAAAAATTGGAATAAAAAAAAAGCAAGTTTAAATGTCCCAATTCAGATAAAGTTATAATTAATTACTTCTCTACTGTAAGAATAAAGGCCAATGCATGCAGTGCGTCACGTTACCGCTAAACAAAGACGTTAAGTGACCGTGAAGAAGCTTTTCATATGCTTTACTATGCAGTTAAAGGGACACTGACAGGCTGATTTACCGGCTAAAGATATATCTGCTGGTATTCATCAGAGGATTAGGAATACAACTAGATGACTGTTACCCCCAGTTGAGGTTTACTTGTGTTTAAAAACGTTTTAATCAATATGCAAATTCTCTACCTTTGTGCCCAAGGGGCAGGCACACATGTAGAGTACTGGCAGCACTAAACAGGACTAGGTAGCGAGGAGGAAGAGAGAAAGCTGGCACAGCCTCAGCATAGCCAGACGAGGCTGCTGCCAGCACTCTACACGTGCGCCTGCGCAGGAATTCAGCGCTCGGCTAGCCTGAAAAAAAGGCCAGTGCAGTGAATAATAACGAGGGAAACAGCGCTGGGAAGCTGTACTGGCGCGGCTGGGCACAAAGCCGCAGGAGACGCTGCCCCATTGGGCACAAAGATAGTGAATTTGCATACAGATTAAAATGTTTTTAAACACAAGTACAGCTTAACTGGGGGTAACATTAGTATAGTTTTATTCCTAATTCTCTGATGAATACCAGTATATATATATCTTTAGCTGGAAAATCAGCCTGTCAGTGTCCCTTTAAGGAGCGGCAATACTTCCACTTTCCATTGTCTTGTGGTCTGCTGTTACAGGGAACCCATGGTTATCCTCGCCTCTCACTGATAACTGATTAAGGACTGGAGACACTTGTATAAGTGAAGGGAATGGATAGTCAATAGTTCAAGACTGAAGCTGTAAACCATTTGAAAAACTGCTATCATTCAGCTAAGGCTATAAAACATGTAAACTCAGATTGTTAGCTTAAATTTTAAACATGACTATGGGATTCTACTAAGAAAATCATGTTTTAAAATAAATGCCCCTTCCCCTGCCCCTTCCTGGATCCTCCCACTGCTCTTCAGCAGAAGATCAGCACACAAAGGAGAAGGCAGCAGCTTCTGCTCAACTACCTCTCTGTGCTAGAGAAGATTAGAAGAACTTGGTGGAACAGCTTCGTATTTGCATATTAAATACAGAGGAGTCGGAGTCGAGGAGTCGGAGTCGGAAGTTTCAAAATCTGAGGAGTCGGAGTCGGACAATTTATCTACCGACTCCACAGCCCTGGGTAGTACACCAGGAGTGAAGGACAATAGAGTTTCCTGCCTGGACTGCCCCAACCTCTGGACCCTGTGGCTTCGCTGGGAAATTCGAGAGGGGTGCAGTGGAAAACAGTCCACATATACATATGCCATGCTTATCCAGACCCTGGAGCCTTGAGGCGAGACCTGATGCCCAAACGTTATGTCCACATATGGGCAGGTGTAAAATCATTCCATTAGCCTAGTTTGTATATCAGGGGCCTCAATTAAGCCACTATTCTCCTAGCCACTACTCCCATTATGTGGATGTGACAGGTAGACGTAGTGGCACCATCCCCACAGGGGGTACAAGCTCAAACCTGGGGAAAGCATTGAGGTATTTAGGACAGTGACTGGGGGATGATGGGGTTGTTGCTGGTTGGAGTTGGATCCATGCACTTAGGCCGTTGTGTCCAAGGTCTAGATAAGCATTGGCTGTGACTGCAAAATATAACGGCGTGTTATTCTAAAGCTGGGGGCCGACCTAAAACATTGGGAGACAGTAGATAGAGCTTGGTACAGGGCTGTGGAACTGCAGAACCCAGCTCATCCGGGATATCTGCATTTTCTGTAAAATTGTAGAAAAAAAGAACAGTTGCATTGTTATCCTGCCTAGGTTAATACAACTCCAGAGCCTCACAGAGCGGCTTGTGACTTTTTCACTCTAGAAAAGTGAAGTATTTAAATGTTAAATCTGTTCCATTGTTTTAATCAGCATGATCAACCCTACCAGGAAGTATACCTGGGTTTACAGTGGTGATCATACTGACAGGTGCTTTACAGAAAAAAGGGGAAAAGCCCTTTATTCATCCATGTGACTTGGTTGACTAATTTAACATGCTTGCGTTTTTGTTTTCTGGCATAGATTTCCGTCGTCGGAGCTCTATACCGGAAAAGAACTGATCACTTTTCTCCTAATGCATTCTGAATGGAGAGAAATCCGGTCAGGAGGCATCAGTTCAGTCTTTTTGACATTTCAGGACGGATATAATACCGCAGCATGCTGCGGTATTATCTCTGTCCAGAATTCCGGAACACTTGCTGGAATGCCGGATCCTGCATTTTTTCCCCATTGGAATGTATTAGTGCCGGATGGATCCGGCGTTCAAAATACGCCAATGCCGGATCCATCCATGAAACGCGGAGAGACGGATCTGTTCTTGCAATGCATTTGCTTTCTGCTTGCAAGCAGATTGACGCCGACGGAACTGCTTGCCGGATCACTCTGCCGCAAGTGTGAAAGTACCCTTAGGGATCCTCAGTTTTTCATAGCATTCTCTGGATTGTTGACTTGATACTTGGTTTTAAAATTTCAACATATTGTATAGCAATAACATATTCAGCAGCGGTGTACAACCTCTTTTACCCAAGTAGGACTCATTCATTTATTTTTTTTTTCATATCCAGTGTCAGGGGCATAGCTAAAGGGTTATGAGGGTCTGGTGTTAAAGTACAGCTTGGTCCTCCTCCCCCACCTCACTTCTTCACAGCCGCAGCTGATATGTAACTGGAAGCTGCATCGCTTCTCTAGGGCATTGAAGGCAATATATCAGTATTCCTGGTGATCTACAGCAGAAAAGATCTCAGTGTCAGCATCCCTAGTGATCTAGGGCAGTGGGAAGATTAATGACCATATTCCTGATTGTCTAGGTTAAAATCGAGGGGTTAATATCAGAATCTTTGGTGCTCTAAACCAGTGAAGGAGTTAATAGCAGTATGCTTAGTGGTTTAGGATAGTAAAAAGGTTAACATTAATATCTCTGGTTGACAAACAGAGAAAGGGTTCATGCAGCATAACTGGGACCCATTGGATATTTGCGGAGGATTGAATTTGTTTTAAAGCATTGTAAAAAAAAATGTATTATTGGCTAGACAACTCTTTTTAACCCTTCCAGTGCCCTGCACCAGGTATATTAAAAATAACCAACTGACTGTCCTAGAACACCAGGGATCTTTACATTAAACCCTTCATGGTCCTAGATCGCCAGGGATACTGGAATTAATCTCCTAATTGTCCTAGACTACCAGGTATCCCAATATTATCCCTTCACCGCTATAGCACACCAAGAATATTTACATTAACCCTTTACTACCCCAGACAACAGGCATGGTATTGGAAACTGTTAACTGTTGTCCTGGATGCTATGTGCCAATTTATACAGTATCTTGCTATTACAAGTAATCATTATGGTGGTGTAGCTAACATTTAAAGGGGTCGACTCACTTCAGCAAATAGCATTTATCATGTAGATAAAGTAAATACAAGCCACTTACTAAAGTATTGTGATTGTCCATATTGCTTCCTTTGCTGGCTGGATTCATTTTACCATCACATTATGCACTGCTCGTTTCCATGGTTACGACCACCCTGCAATCCATCAGCAGTGGTCGTGCTTGCATACTAAGTAGGGGGGGAGCACTTTTTCCTATTGTGTACAAGCACGGCCACCGCTACTGGTTTAGAGGTGTGGTCGTAAATCCTTTACATGACCGGTGTATAATGTGATGGAAAATGAATCCAGCCAGCAAAGGAGGCAATATGGACAATCACAATACATTAGTAAGTGGCTTGTATTCACTATATATATGCATGTCTATATAATAAAAGCCATTTGGTGAAGCAACACAACCCCTTTTAACTCAGCAACATTAACCATTTTAGCACACAGCATGTCAATTTATGCTGTCCATTTCCAAAATCCGTATAGAACTCCATTTTCCTCCCCAAAATACGTCCAGTGTGGACATAATGTAAAATGGAATAGTCTTCAGCATTCAGTACAACACTCAAACCACAAAAGTATTTGTGCGGGTTCCAAATTATTTCTGCCTTAATCCCCGTTAATGAGGTTTGTCAGCAAGATGTAAGAACTTCTCAGATGTATATTTTGTGTTCAAATACATAAAAAAAAAAAAATTGACCTGCAGTCTGATTTATTATGTTTTCATTTTACTATTGAATGCTCCCAGCAGTTATGCATGTACTCTATACCTACTCGTATGGATAAAGTATTTTAATCCCAGCACCACACTCCTCTTGGCAGGATTCACAACCCAGTAGAGAGTCTGGCCTGACGTCAAGGGTATTAATCTCACAGCCTGACGTGTAAGTAACCCAAGCTATTGAAGGGCTAATGCCTTAGCCAAGGCAAGCTTACTTGCCACATCAATTGTGGAGTAAAATGACCCTGAAGCAAGCATGGCACCAGGAGGAAATTGTTCCCTCGCAGCAAATTGTGTGAAAGATTAAAAAGAATAACCTTGTTTTATGGAAGATTAATAAAATCTATTTCCTGAACCTCTGCCATATCCACTAATCAGCTTTCTATAATATTCCAGCAGATTTACTTATTTCGACAAGTAGCCTGCAGGCTCAGAATGTTCCTGACAGCTCCCCAATAAAATAAAAAAAATGAATACCAAAAATCATATCCTTAAAGGAAACGTGTCAACCCAAAATTTTATTTGCCAGTTAAAACCATATAACACACATCCTTTTTTGTAATCTGATTTTATTTTCCGATTACAGATTTTTTTTTAATTCCATTTCCGAGACATGATTATAGAGGCATTTACAAAGCATTAAAAAGAATTGCTTTATGGCAGACTCATGGACACAATGGTCAGCAGGGGACCTTATGGACTTCTGTGTGAGAGCTTTCTCAGCATGCTGTGACCTGTGCAGAGGACATTGTACAAGGAAAGAATAGATAAGCTCTGACAATCACATATTGTGAATGGAGGTTCTTGTCTTATCTATACACAGAGGTGACATCATTACAGGCAGGACACAACATGTAAACCCTCGAGGGCAGTGTCCTCTCGCCTTCTGTACCAGCTTGTAACTTGTCTAGTTCATGCTTATCTGACATGATAGCCGGACCCCTGCTGTATGCACCGGCATCAGTGAAAACACCGATGCCAGCGCTTTAACCCTTGATGTGCCGCGGTCAGTGCTGACCTCGCCACGTGAGATGTCCTTGTGGGGGATCGGAGCTGCCATCGGGTCCCCGCACTGATGTGATGGGGACCTGATGGCAGGGAAGGCAGGCCGATGCCTTCCTTAGGCATCGTGGCTGCCTTCCGTGACACCCTGTGAGATCCAGCCCCCTGGATCTCACAGGCAGGAAGCAGTAAATGTATTACATTCAGTAATACACTACTTACAGCCAATGCTTTACAATACAGAAGTATTGTAGCATTGTAAAGGGGATCAGACCCCCAAAAGTTGAAGTCCCAGAGTGGGACAAAAAATAAAGTGAATAAAAAAGTAGTAAAAAAAAAAAAACACCTCCTTTTCCCAATATAAAGTAAAAAAAAATTGTAAAAAGATAAAAAAGTAGACATTAGGTATTACCGCGTCCGTATCAACCGGGTCTATAAAAATATCACATGGCTTAACCCCTCAGGAGAACACGGTCAAAAAAATAAAATAGGTGCCCAAAAAAACTATGGCTCTCAGAATATGGAGACACAAACATAATTTGTTTGGTTTCAAAAATTCTGTTATTGTATAAAGCTTAAATAAAAATATTACATGACCTAACGCCTAATGTGAACACAGTAAGAAAAAGTGTCAAAAGGCATTTTTTGTCATCTTACTTCACAAAAAGTATAATACAAAGTGATCAAAAAGTCATATGTGCCCTAAAATAGTACCAAACAGTCATCTGATGCCGCAAAAAGGAAACCCTACCCAAGACAATCGCCCAAAAAAATAAGAAAAAAAAACTATGGCGCTCAGAATATGCAGTCACTAAAACATGATTCTTTTCAAAAATGCTTTATTATGTAAAACTGACATATTTGGTATTGTTGCTTCCGCAACAACCTGCTCTATAAAAATACCACATGAGCTAACCTGTCAGATGAACATTGTAAATAACAAAAAATAAAAACTGTGCCTAAACTATTTTTTGTTACCTTGCCTCACAAAAAGTATAAAATAGAGCAACCAAAAATCATATCTACCCTAAAATAGTGCCAACAAAACTGCCACCTTATGCCCTAGTTTCCAAAATGGGGTAATTTTTTGGGCGTTTCTACTCTAGGGGTGCATCGGGGGGGGGGGGCTTCAAATGTGACATGGCAACTTAAAATGATCCCAGTGAAATCTGCCTTCCAAAAACCATATGGCATTCCTTACCCTCTACGCCCTGCCGTGTACCCGTACAGCAGTTTACGATCACATATGGGGTGTTTCTGCAAACTACAGAATCAGGGCAATATTAACTTTTGTTTGGCTGTTAACCCTTGCTTTGTTTGCAGAAAAAATTGATTAAAATGGAAAACCTGCCAAAAAAGTGAAATTCTGAAATTCCATCTCCATTTTCCATTAATTCTTGTGGAACACCTAAAAGGTTAACAAAGTGGGGTCATTTTTGGGTGGTTTCTATTATGTAAGCCCCACAAAGTGACTTCAGACCTGAACTGGTCCTTAAACAGTGGGTTTTGGAAATTTTCTGAAAAAATTCAAGATTTGCTTCTAAAATTTGCTTATTTTTGGTAAATTTTGTATTTTCTTTAAATAAAAATTACATTTTTTTTACCCAATTTTACTGCTGTCATGAAGTACAATATTTGATGGAAAAACAATGTCAGAATGGCCTGGATAAGTAAAAGCGTTTTAAAGTTATTACCACAAAGTGACATGTCAGATTTGCTAAAAATGGCCTGGTCCTTAAGGTGAAAAATGGTTTGGTCCTGAAAGGGTTAATAATAACAACAACAACAGCCGTAAAGCGATCTGTACAGACAAATAAGTGGCACCCATTAGGCTTAGTGGTCAGTGCATATAGATATTTAAATGGGAAAATAAAATCATAAAAATTCTTTAGAAATACATTAAACATAAAAATGTGATTTAAACAATTTGTAATTTTCTGATGACACATTCCCTTTAAAAGGAGTTGTCCCACTTCAGCATGTATCATGCAGAGAAAGTTAATACAAGGCACTTACTAATGTATTGCGATTGTCCATATTGCTTCCTTCGCTGGCCGGATTCATTTTTCCATCACATTACACACTGCTTGTTTCCATGTTTAAAACCACCCTGCAATCCAGCAATAGTGGCCATGCTCGCACAATATAGGAAAAAGCACTGGCCTCTCTGGTAGATGAGGCCACGAGAGTGAGCATAGTGCAGCACTTTTTCCTATAGTGGAAAAGCATGACTCTGTTGGATTGCAGGGTGGCCATAACAATGGAAACGAGCAGTGTATAATGTGATGGAAAAAGGAATCAAGTAAGCAAAGGTGGTAATATGGCTCTGTAATACAGCAGGCACAGACTGTTTAGGCCCATACTGTACATCAATGAGCCTACCTGCACCACTCTGCTGTCTTTAATAAGAGTGAATGGTACAAATCATGTAATTTACAGAACTGTCAAAAGTTAAGGGCAGGTAAGGAAAAATGTGGCAAAGCAAGAATGCTTACGAACAAAAACGTCAATAGTTTGCATTTTGTTGATTAATAAAAATAAAGTGAACAAAAGAGAAATTTAAATCTAAAATCAATATTTAGTGTGACCACCCTTTTCCTTCAAAACAGCATCAATTCCTAAAGGTATACTTGCAAAGTTTTCGAAGGGACTCAGCAGGGAGGTTGTTCCAAACCCAACCACAGATATTATGTGGATGTAGGGTTGCTCAAGTTCTTCTGTTGCTTTGTCTAATCCCAGACAGATTCACTGGTTAAGATCAGGGCTTTATGGGGTCCATGTCATCCCTTCCAGGACTTCTTTACAATGGAGATAGTTCTTATGTCATTGGCTGTATCTTTGGAGCTGTTGTCCTGCTGCAGAATAAAATTTGGAGCCAAATCAGTAGCCTTCCTGATTGCAATACATGATGGATCGGTATCTACCCGTATTTCTCAGCACTGAGGACACCAATAATCTTGACCAAATCCCCAACTCCATTTGCTGAAATGCAAACTTGCAAGGAACCTCCACTATGCTTCACTGTTGCCTGCAGACACTCGTTATTGTACTGCTCTCTAGCCCTTTGGTGACCAAATTGACTTCTATTACAGCTATAACAGCGTTAGTCCAGAGAGCCTGCTATCATTTTTCTGCACCATAGTTCCTATGTTTTCCTGCATAGTTGACTCACTTTGCCTTTTTCCATGTCAAAAGGCATGTTTTTTTTTGGCTGCAGTTCTTCCAAGACGACCACTTCTGGCCAGACATTTCCAAAAAATAGATGGTTACACCTGGGCCCCACTGGTTTCTGCCAATTCTGAGTTGGTGGCACTGCTGGATGTCTTATGATTTTAAAGGGAAGTAAGCATATTTAGGGACGAGCAAAGCAAGCTTTGGATCCTAGATCCTAAGTCTATTCGCCCAAAAATTGGGTTTAAAGCTTGCTTCGTTCATCCCTATCTACGGTCCTCAACATGGTAAGAATTTATGGCGTTTTCAATGCCGAGAAACACAGCTAGATACTTATCCATCACACAATACCATCAGGAGATGTGTTTGATTGGTTCCAAATTTATTCTGCAGCAGAACAATGACTGCCAACATACAAGGCCCTTAAGAACTATCTTCAGCGTAAAGAAGAACAAAGTCCTGGAAGTAATGATATGGCCCCCAAGCCCTGATGTCAGCATCATTGAGTTTGTCTGGGATTACGTGAACAGGATTGGAAAACGCCTACATCCACAGAAGACCTAGTCAGCTCTTAAAGATGTTTGGAACAACCTTCCTACCGAGCTCCTTCAAAAACTGTGTACCTAGAAGAACAGACGCTGTTTTGAAGGCAAAGGGGGGGGGGGGGTCGCACTAAATATTGATTTGATTTAGATTTCTCTTTTGTTCATTCACTTTTTTTAAATTGATAAAAATTAACAATTAGAACTTTTACTCTTAAAGCATTCTTGCTTTGCATTTTTTCCACACCTACCTTTTGCACAGTATTGTAGGTTTTCTTCATTTGCTTTACAATAGGTTCCCATGCACACCTCTTAAAGCACCAGATATCATCGTTTGTGCTAAGTTAGCATGCAGACTGCCAACAATGGACAATTTACATCCGCCTTGATTGGCAAGTGCCTGCTAGTAAAGGAGGCTTTTGGAAAGAATTTGCTGATTGTACAATTCCCTAAAATAACCATGTAGGTTTATCAATGACGATCAGTAAGATTTGACAACAGCAATCAGAAGTTGCAAAATGATCGCCATCTCAAAGAGGTGATATAGAAAGTGGAGTAACATCTGAAGACAGAAGCGTTAAACTTAAAGATGCATTAAAATTATCAAACCTGGCAAAACAGCCTTTAAAAATTCCCCTCATGACAATGTTCTATTGCTAATGGAAAGTGAAGGATAGAAGACACGAGGAATAACAGTTTTTAAAATAGAAAGGCTTGCCACCAAGACCACTGGGAGGCAGAGACAGCTGAAATAGCACGCCGCTTTCGGAATACAGATACATTGGATGACACACTAAAAATGTTTTACAGTATATGCAAAAGTAACAAAGGAAATCATGACCACAGAGACTGTTCCATTTTATAACTTTTATTACAGTAGGATACCCCTGAGAAAGGCAGCCAACCCCCCTCATAACACACAAAGACAATTCTTATTTAATCCTTTTGGGTGTCTAGTCCCCTCCGTTTCAAATAGCTCAGCTCATACCAGTATGATCCAGCAGAAAAGGAGCCAACAAGAATCATCCCTAGGATAAAATGATGAAAGAGACTAGAAATATAAAAATCACCCAATATGGGAGAAAAGAGAAGAAAACAGACACAGGAATATTAGTTGTAATGGCACAAACAGAAATGTTTTTGGTTTTTTCTTTAGAGCTGACAATTGTACAACCAGATAGGATACTCTTCAAATATGAGCCCCACACAGGGTTGGCTATATATATGGAGAAAAGCAGAATTGCATAGTGTCAGATTAACAACTTTGATTCAAGGCAGCTACAGTGCAGGTTACAGCAGGGTCAGCCTGACCACTACACCCAGAACTGCGCTATTTGTAAGTGGCATGGGTGCCATCAGTGGAGGCTTTCAGCTCACCATCATAGTCCTTTATAAGGTCCTTTTTAAACAATGGCAGCACAAGTGTTCTTTGCACACCACTCTACATGTTGTGGAGACTTGGCATGAGTTTTTGGACAAGCCCTTTTTAATTCAGTTGCCCCTGCACTCCTGATATTAGGGTAATCTCCGGATATTAGTGGTAAATCTGCAGGTACCATTGTAGGACACATTCTAAATAGACTTGGGCTGTGCTGAACTACTGAAGATGAATACAGAGATGAAAGCTGAAAAACAGGCACCAATGTCAAAGACACGTCCATTTAAAATATTTTAAATGTACTTAAGATGTGTAATTTCAGTACGGGGGGGGGGGCATCATGTATTAGTCAAATTACAAAGATAAGGATTAAACTATCAATCTGGTGTTGCCCAAAATTAGATAAAAGGATCTGCTGGTTCTTTGCTGGAAATAGGGCCGCTCTTGTCAATAGGTTGGGTCTCATATTGCAGGCAAGACTAGTTGACTTGAAGGCGACTGAGCTGCAATACCAGGCACAGTCCATGGACAGGGGTAGCACAGTTTTTAGAAAAAAGGAGAACTTTTTTTCCAGTCCTGGAAGCTGCTTAGGGGGATCTTCCAGATCTGTAGATTGTTCATGACCGTCAATTTGGCTAATAAAGTGTTCTCTAAATCCTGTCTGTAGGCAACAGTTCGGCAAGAGCAAGAAAATAAATGGGCAAGTCCAAAATACTCTCCAAAGTAAAAGGGACATTCATGGTTGCCTATCAGGGTTACAGATTTCAATGAGCTCTAGAACAAGTTTATCTTCACATACCCCATTTAAAATGAATGAACTGGTAACCCAAGTCATCGGCAAGCATAAAAAAGTTGACCATGCCTCACACTACATATGATTTTGCCAGCTGCCAGTGGCAAACCCAGCTCCTCCAGTGCCTCAAAAATCGCTAATAAAAAAACAAAAGAAAAAAACCCAGATTTGTCATCACAGGTAATGTGCAAATTCTGCCACAAAAGTGGTTCAGAGGTTAAAAAAACCCTAAATAAATCATTACATACTCAGAATAGCCAACCCCATATTCCACTTCATACACATTACATAGTAAAAAAATATTTAATAAAATAGCTAACACACATTTATTGCACTTGCAACATCTTTTAAATAGCGGCAAAGCCCTTGTGTCCATGTGTTTAACACTACATGGTATAGAAACCAAGCAACACAGAAAAAGCACCAGGATGCACAACTGACTGTTCTTGAGCAATGCAGTGGTCATGAGTCTTTTACAAAAGATAGCAGGATCAGTGCTCAGTCAGGCATATGGAGAACCTGCTGCAATATACTTAGAAGGCACTTGTATTTTTGGTAGGAAATCTTCTGATATTCATCTCAATTCTTTGGGAGTCTTAACACAAATATATTTTTAGTATTAAATACTGACTGCATGGTCCTCTAACCAAGTCTTTACCTCACTTACATCTGCCCAAAGTTGTAGGCCTCCAGATTGATGGACCATCACTGATTCTTCAAACTCCTTCAGTCTTGTAGCTATACAGCTTACATGTATTTACTGAGCATTCTACTCCAAATCCTCCCAGACTTATTTGCATTCCCAACCAACAAACAAGATTCTTCAACACCATCAGAGAAGCGTCACCTTGTAAATACAGACAGAATGCAATGTCCCAGTCTTATGGGCATGTCATTCATTTAACAAGATATTTCTGATTGAACACTAACTGTATATGCCTTAAAAAAGCAAGTGAGTGTTACAGCACCGCCCCCCCCCCCCCCAACGGCCACCAGTAATTGTGTAGAGATGTTGCTTATGAACCTTGAGATTGTGGCCTAATCCAATATCATTTGGTAGAAAACTATTTCGCAATTGTGTGCTATATACCTATAGTCACACTTGCATTCACCACTCCCATAGACTGTCAGATTTTGGGGTACACATAATGTAATCCTTAATGTGCCTGTGTGACAGGAAGAATCTCCCTGTTTTTTTCCTATATATTCCACATAAAAGCACACACATACGATGTGCTAAAAGCTCAATAAGTTAACTTTCCTTAGAAACAATTTTCAGCTCAACAATCAATTAAAACTATTTTCCATCCAATTAAGAAATGGTTCCTTGGTTTCCATCATTGCTTATACAATCAGTTTTCTCTGGGAATCAGAGTCTTATGAGCAGAGAAGAGAAGTAATACTCAATGCTGAGGGAGGCAGCTTGTGACAATGTCCAAAGGCAACTTCATAAGTGAACCAAAAAATGGTCAGGTGACAACCAGCACCAAAACAGTGGTTAAGGTCAATATGGACCAGCATGTTTTCCACCTACATTCTTGTTTTTGACGGGCTGAAGGGGGGAAGCCATTATTTTGGTTTCATCTTAAATAGAAAAAAAAAAAAAACACGTCCTCACCATTGACCTTAAATAGTTCACCTTCAGTAGAAGCCTTAATGGTTCGGTCATATTGTCCTTGTAGTAACAGGTCCTTTCAGAACAACCAGAAGTTTTGAAATCAATAGGACGTGTTTGTCTCCCTCCCTCCCAGACAATGTAGTGTCAACTTCAAAGTAAAGCTATGACTGTTCTTCCACCTTCCCTTTCGAAGATTCTTTGGCAGTGCAAGGGATGAGGCTATAGGCTTAGTCTAGGCCTCTGAGGCAGCCTGAGGTTTAAGTTCAGCTTTTTCCATAGCAGTTCCATAGGGCAATGAGCGTTTGAAGAATCCAAGCTGTGGAGAGAACACAAAAATGAGTGGTTACAAAAAAGTGTTCTGACCATAAACTGCTCTATTCAAGAAACTTTCAAAAACTTTATGTCAAAGGCTTTAATGGGTACCATCCCAGGTGCAGAGATCGGCACCTATCGCTGAAATGAAGTGGCTGAAATGTTCAGTTTAGTACGGTTTGATCAGTTGTGCTCAGCTTTCTGAAGAGAGCTGAGAAAGGTCAATCAAAGCTGAAGGGGAACAAGTGCTGAAAGCTTCTGCCCATCTTTTCAGTGATCGTGGAGGTCTGATCATCTGGACTGCCAACAATCTAAACTTGTTGCATGTCAAACGTTCGATGCAATGATAGATACACTTTAACGACATAAGAATCAGAAAAATGTTGTTTCTTTCTCCCAAAAACAGTGCCAGACCTGTGTATGGTACTTCAACTCAGCATAATAAAACGAATGGAGCTTGAGCTGCTATACCATACAATCTGTGGGCAGATCTTGTGTTGGTTTTGGAAGAAAACAGCCATCTTTTTTCTACTCCAGGTCAATCCCTTTAAATGTCAAAAAGGGTATATGTTCTTACTATGTGTACTTCCAAGATCACCCAAAAACAGGAAAAAGTTGTACGAGATAGTTTTTACTCTTCTATATTAAAATTTGACATATATTTTCTACTTTGAGCATTTAGGCAATGTGTAAAGGGATTGTCCAACCTTGGAGTGGAGCTGAGAACCCCTCTGGTCCCTTTACACCGGAAAAAAAGAAACAACTCACACCTTGAACATCCTCTACTACTCCGGCTCCCCAAAGGACCAGGAAGTAGCTTGGTCCTGTGACTGCTGCGGCCAATTATAGGCCTCAGCGGCTTAAATGATACATCACTACTGTGACAGTGTTCAAGCCACTGTGACCACTGGGGTCTGTGATTGGCCGCAGTGGTCATTAGACAGAGCTACTTCCTGGTCCTACAGGGAGTAGAAGACGCTGGGAATGGAGCAGTGGTGGGGCAGGAAACATGTTAGTGGGGGTTTTTTATGTTCAGGGGGGCAGAGGAGGACATTAGTTTTTACATTACATTTTTCAAGCACAGTGTTTAGACATTTTGAAGAACTCACCTTATACAAAACATATATAAGTAAGGCAAGAAGCAGCAGACCAATTAAGATGGCCAATATTATGATCCACAGAGGAACTCCATAACTACTTTCTGGTTTCAGCCAGTGAATGGTTGTATTAACCTTGTAAAAAAAAAAAAAAAAAAGATGGAAAAAATGTATTATATGCACGTTATTATGTTAAAACCCAAGTTATTGTAGGACTTGAGATTTCTGCTTCATGTAAACACGGCCTTAAAAGCAAACACTAAGTCAGTGGCAAAAAAAAACACCATACAAACAATGACAATGGCACAAGTGATGCTATGCAAATAAGGCCATTTATTTCATGAGAGGCTATTAAATTTTAATGACCACCGTGTAATGCTACATGTCACCAGTAGAAGCCACTGCAGTGAAAAGATCTCACAGACAGTGACTTACCTCTGGAGATCACAGCTGATCACCAGTGGTTAGAGAAGCTGAAGGATGACCAGCTTGCATTTAGAAATGGGTTGGCCTTCAGGGAATTAACAGGTTTAAACTTACATTTGATTTTTTTCCCACAATTTCACCAACTATTCTCAACTTACCTGGTGTGTTCCCTGAGGATATGATTCAGGTAGAATTTTGTAAGGCAGCCGATGAATTTGATATGCTGCATCGCACTGTAGCGCAAAGCCTTGGTTCTCATTCTGGAAACATGAGCAACAAAATCATAAATTAGATGCTTGCAAGATGAGAAATACACATTCACCATTATAAGTACAGCGCTAACCGCACTTACTAGCAATTATAGCAATTATATGCAATAAACCAAAGCTATTGGATAGCTCATGTCTTCACTCAAAAAACAAAAAGAAGGCTATGCACATATTTTCCACTAGGTGGCAGTATCAACTAAATTAAAATTTCATGAAGGCTCCACAGGCTTCTGAATAGCCAATAGTTCCCATTGAAAGGAAAACAAAAATACTAAGTCAGCCTTAAGGCTGGTAACACACCTAAGCGTTTCTGAATCGCGCATATGACACGCGTTTTACGAGCGTTTTTGTAACTAAGAAACGCGCATCATACACGCGATTCAGTGATTCTCCCCTATTTCAGCATGGACCATAGGCGTGTTAAAACGCCCAAAAGAAGCTCATGCTGAAGCGACAGCGTTGGGCTTTTTCAGCGTGTTCAAACGCGCTGTAAAACGCCCAAATGTGAACCATGCCCATAGGGAAGCATGGCTTTCCACATGTTGTGCGTTTTACAGCGCGTTTGAACGCGCTGAAAAACGCTTAGGTGTGTACCTAGGGTAAATAGAAGGGCACAATAGAGAAACCTGTGACACTAAACAGACTACTAGAAGCAAGACTGGAATGGATTACCTGTATGAAGGTCTTGGCCCAGACTCGGAAGTGAACCTTAAGTATGGCTCGTCGCTGCTTCTCTAGTGGACCAACATCACAGCGAAGGTGTAAACAGTCTGAATGGTGCGGGGTACATTTCTGTAAAGAGAGATCTAGATCATATACAAGCAGATAAACCAGTATAACATAGTATAAATGGATAGACACACACACGTATGGGTTTATGGATAACTTTCATTGACCAATATGAATTGTTTGTAAATTGTAGTTTTAAGGCTTTTAAAAGACATGTATACAGTATCTGCATGATCTACAGTCCGTGAGCTGGAGTAATCCTTAATCTACTGCATAATTGGCTGCCGTTCACAAGTACTACTACTGACAACCACGCCATAACCCCACAGGTTTCTGTAATTCTCTGCATATACAAGTCCCCCTTTACATCCACCATACTCACAGGACTGACATTTTGTCGTTTAAAAAGGTATCTGCCAATGTTATGGCATGGTGCCGGGATATGTCCTATCATTATAGTCCAACCCCCAGGACTCCCTACCAAATTTTGGAAATGGACTGAGGATTGTGTGGTCCTGGCAGTCATTTCCCCACCAATTAGGCATATCCTAGTGACGCACTATCACTTCCTATAGTAGATAGCCTCCTTTACCAATATTCTGGTATAAAAAGATCTTTAAGAACCTATGAAACTGGCTGACCTGTTGCATGCGCACTTAGCTGCTGAAGGCATCTATGTTGGTCCCATGTCCATATGTGCCCATATTGCTGAGAAAAATGATGTTTTATTAATGGGGCCCTAGGCTCTAGGAGCAACAGGGGTGTTGCCGCTACACCTAGAGGCTCTGCTCTCTCTGCATCTGCTGTGCTCTCTGCACTTTGACAGGGCCAGGTGTGATAATGTTTACACTGCCTCGACCTGACAAAGGGGAGAGGGTGCAGCAGTTTCTGAGAGAGAGGCTCACTTGCATATATTAAAAATTTTGGTTTGTTTTTCTCCACAATGCCGTCACATATGAACATGGGACCAGCACAGATGCCTTCAGCTGCCAAGTGCACATGCAACAGGTCAGACAGTTTCATAGATACAAATCTGCTGATAGATGACCTTTTAGGTAAAGTATGACATTCAAAAACAAAATAAGTCCTTACTAAAAGATGTGATCCTCCAGCAGAAACCCGCGATGTGTCCCGCCGTTCTACATGATGACCAGTTGGATTTGATGAATACTAAAAAGAAACAAGAAAGTCGGAGTTAAGAAAAAAATTATGTACATCATGGAGTTTGACGTCACTATGACGCAAGGGGTTATAACAGTGGCCATACACCTTAGGCAGTCTCCCAATGTTAGTTCGGCCAACCACCATTCCTCCCCATCTTCAGTGTGCAGAGGACATTATGCTGCTGCCAGACGCCTCTGGCAGTAGCTTATCTACCATGGGAACAAAAGATTGGGCATGTTGAAATCCAAAGTGCCGAATCATTCTTTCCAGCTCAATATCTGCTGTCAAGGGAGGGTGTGAGGCTGCCCCATATATTGGATAATTGGGTTAATGTAGAGATTGTATTTTAAAAAAAGGACTACTGGTGCCTATACACTTGTTACAGCTGTTGGCCAAACGTTTGATTATCAACAGCCATTCATCCAGACTTCACCATGAATGATCGGCTTGGCTGATCATGGCAAGACAGGAGAAAGCTGCTGGCAGACACCTCTTGTGGTGGCTTAACCATTTAGAACAAAAGAATCTGGTGTGGAAATTCAACTTGCCCAATCATGTGAAAATAGGTAGGCACCCATACATGAAATTGGAAAGTTCTGCCAATGATATTCTAATGTGTATGGGGGCCTGTAACCACCCCATATTATATGAAGAACGGAAGAGATTAAAATTGTCCAGTTAGTGGTTCCTCTATTTTCCTTGGATATTTAGATGGACGTCTATTGTTTCTCCAGAGCTCAAAAGAACATGAGGAGCATAATGCAGCTCCACCAGATGTGATCTAGTTTTCCTTACCTGCAATTTAAGTGGGTTGATGGGCTGACTCGTGGTACAGTTCACCAAGCCATGCACAGAATAGTTCATGACATACATCGCTTGTTCTCGGTTGTGGACTATCGGGCAGCTGAGTGTTAAGACGCCATGACTGATGGAGCTTGGCCCTAGATTTGCCAGCTGGAAAATAATTAAAGTAGGTTTAGGACGGCAGGTGAATGTTAGCTGTGTGTTAACACGTCACAAGTCATTTCTCATTCTTGTCTTGTAGACATACAAACAGTGCTCTCCTACCTCATACACGTGATTAACCTCTGGACCTGCGTCTTCCACTTGAGTGACCTGTTTGTTTGGCTTCCAGTTTGAAAGTGGAAAGATTACAATGTCCGGTTTTGAAACCCTGCAGAGAACGTAGGGAGAAAAAACAAAAAATAAAAAATCAGCCATTGCTGGGCTGGGGCAACGAAACACAACTGTAATATCTGTGAGGTTACAGACAAGGAAGACTGCTGGTGGCTGTGCCGTTTTTACACCTGTGGTTTTTGCTGCAATTTTTGCTGTAAAAATACCAGCTCCAGATGTTAGCTGAAAAAGTCTATGGAAAACATGAAATGCAGGAGAGACAAGTATTCTTTACATAGTTCATTTTTTTTGAATAATTTGTAGCGCTTTCTGTCTTTTGTTTGTTTTTTTTCCCCCCAAAACCTAGCATGTAGAAATTTTTGGCATTTTTACATCTTCGCTAGAAGGGATATGGGGGTGACATTTAAACATTGGCTTTGCAAAAAAAAAATAAAAAAAATTAAAAAATTTATTTTTTTTTAAAGCAGGAAACAAAAAACGCCAAACTAAAATGTGTGTATGTAGGGGACCTTAAATGCCGATCAACTTACTATGTTGTTGAGTGGTGCTTGTTTCTGGCAATTGTAAATACCTGCCTGTGTAAAAGGACCCTTAGGCCTCCTTCACACGAGCGTGGCGGATTGGCTCTGGATGCGTTCAGTGAAACGCGCACTATTTTGCAGGCAAGTTCAGTCAGTTTTGTCTGCGATTGCGTTCAGTCTTTTGTGCGCCTGCAATGCGTTTTGAATTTATGCATTTTTCACACGTGTGATAAAAAAACTGAAGGTTTACAAACAGTATCTCTTAGTAACAGTCAGTGAAAAACGCATTGCATCCGCACTTGCTTGCGAGTGCCATGCGTTTTTCACTGAAGCCCCATTCATTTCTATGGGGCCGGGGCTGCGTGAAAAAAAAAAAAACTGTATAGAACATTCTGCATTTTTTTAGGCAACGCAGAACTGATGTGTGAAAAATGAATGGGTCAGGATTTAGTGAGGGTGCTATGCGTTCACTTCACGCATTGCACCCGCACGGAAAACTCGCGCATGTGAGTTTTTTGTCCAGATGTATTGTGAATCCTGACCCATTCATTTCAATGAGCGCACATGAGCGTCGTTTCTCACCCATTATCTCTGCGTTCAGGAAAACTCGCAGCATGTTCTATATTGTGCATTTTTAATGCAGCCCTAGTCCCATAGAAGTGAATGGGGCTTGTTTGAAAAACAAAAGACATCCAGATACAATGCATTTTTCACTGATGGTTAATAGAAGATGTAGATTGCATGAGGAATAGCAATCTGGATGGAAAAAACACAAACTCTGAACACAATCACAGAAAGAAAAACTGATTGAACTTGCATGCAAAACCAGCATTTTTTTCCTGAACAGATCCTGACCATCTGTATTTCTTGTGTGAAAGAGGCTTTAGGCTAGGTGAACATCTTTGCTATAATTCTGGTATTCTTTTCCAGCATAGAAACAGAACATCAGAATCGCCCGATCCAGCATATGCCAGACACCCAAATCGCCCAACAGAACCCATCCACTATAATAGGGTCAGTCGGGTTCCGGTGTCAATCCATTTTATCCTTTATATTTTTATTTTTTTCCCCTGTATGCTCCATATACATTAGATTATCAGCCGATCTCAACAAGAACTGTGTCCGGTGTATGGTCAGATTTTATGCTTAAAGCTAGCTTCAACGTAATTAAAGGTAATGCTTGGACATAAAGTATCCCATGCGCCTGGACCTTTGTTAAAACACACAATGCACTGGGAGTTGGATCCCCGCTGATCAACTTTATGAAGAGGTCGTGGACCGATAGGTCATTAATATGAAAATCAGGAAGAACCCCTTTAACATAATTAGCTAAGATCAAGCTCCTCTGGCTTCCTTAGTCCTGTACTTTACATGGGATGCTGTAGTGAGGGTTTGAAGATGTCATGTTCAACCTTTAGATTAACCTTTCACAGTTAATGGTGTCTTTACAGTTGGGTGGTTAGTAGCTTCTCATCAGCGGCAGGAAGTTTGCCTTCATCAGTTGAATAGAAGGTGACTGACCTGCCCTGGGGAAGAGCTAAAACCTAATGTGTGCCCTCAACTAAACAAACATAATTAGATCTTTAGCCATCAGGAGATCAAAGCTAATCTACTATGATAAGCGGGAAGGTAAAATAGCAACCCCCAAACACAAATTTCTTCCAAATTCACTTGTACGCTACTTCTTTCTTTCTTTGGAATTTTCTATCAATTTGTAGCTTTTTTTTTTGTAGGAGATTCTAAATACCTCCAACATCCAGACTTAAAATAGTTACTAATTTGCCATGAAGAGGAGCGGTCACCTCTTCTTACACCTTTTAGTAATTATCACAATTACCATGTAATAGAAATCCTGGAGCATCTGGACTTATCACTAGTGTTCAGCAAACTTGTGTTTTAAGCTCTGCGTCCAAAGTTCGGGTTATCGAAGACTCCCATTATGGATTCCAAATTGCATTATGGTCCGTGGTAGTGGAATCCATAACGGGATTCTTTGATAACCCGAACGCAGAACTTAAAACCCAAGTTCTCTCAACACTACTTATAAGTACGTTGAGCCATTCCTCTACTTTTCCTACTAGAGGTTTATGAATTCATTCCTAGGTGGTCACCATGAACATCCTTCTGGGCATTACCTGCTGGGCCACAGTCTGACACTGGCAGCACTGATTAGACAGTATCGGACTGTGCAGGGACACACACTGCTGGCAATTCATTCATAAACGTCTCGTAGGAATAACAGGAATGGTACAACAGAGTCATAAGAACAGATGTCAGAACTGTCATTATATGGGGAACGCATGTAGTTACTAAGACTTACATGTCAGTAGGTGAGGGGTTAGAAATCCACAGACAAAAAATATAATTAAACAATTGGCTAGTAACACACGCAGCAGTGGATATTGTCCGAGAAATACACCAAGCATGATCCTACTCAGAATCCAGGGTATATAACAGTGGCCTTCAGTAACGCTGCATTTACACAGTAGGAGGATGAAACATGGCTACTGCTATCGCTCATCCTCATACAGCTGCATTGCTGCTGGGCAGCAGATCGCTGTTTAGACAGCACAATCTGCTGCCCAGAAATGATAATTTAGGTATCCAGAAATGATAAATGATAATTTAGGTATCCGGATAAATGATTGTTTCCCTGACAAACAAGCATTTCACTTGTTCATTGGTTGATCTGGAGCCCCTTTAGATGGGCAGATTATTGGGAAGGAGAAATACTGATAATGTGCCCAACAATTGGGCAGTGTAAGCCCACCTTTAGGGCCTCATGTCACACTAAAGGTCACCTCCACCTGTCAGGTCCCTGCAGACTCAAGTTATACTGAAGTGATTATGATCATTATCTGGTGTAAATGTTGACAAAAACAATGACATGTCTTTTGCTGGAGGCACAGGATGCTATCTGGAGCCGTTATAGGCTTTCAGAAGTGAACACTTCACATTGAGTACACACATCAGGTAAAATTAAGCACGCCATGGATCCTTCTGCAGAGCGAGACAAAGGTCTATGCTCCAGATGTTCCTGTTGTAACAGAAAAAGGTTGAATCCCCACTTTTTTCTTTTCAAGATTCATATTCTCATCCTCTTGATTCATATTCCACCTCTTAAAGGAACACTGAAGTGCTGGGTAACCCAGTACTACAAAGCTTCATGCTTTTAATTCCGCCCACTGCAGTTTTACCTGCGCCGGCAGCTGCTGGTTGGTGGGTGTCAGATCCTCGCTGGTGTTGAGCGAATCGAGGCCAAAACAAAATTGACTTCAATCCAAATTTCAGGAAAAATTTTATTCACCGTCAAACGAACTGGTAACGAATTTATTTTTCCTGAAATGACGTTGAAAACAAATACATACCTCATCCATTTTGTGCAGAGTCCGACGCGGCCATCCCGATTGAAGATACAATGTAAAATATCTTGCGGGGTATCGCCACAGCACTCGCCCAACGTGATGACGTCATCATGTCAATCTTCAATTATGATGGCCGCGACTGCCTCTCCACGAGTAAATGGATAAGGCGATTCATTTTTTTTTTTACCCGATTAACCCCTGAAAGGTCTCAATTGTAGCATCAAATGCGACGTTCATTGCTGATCGTGGCATCTGGTGCTACAATTGGTTAAATCAAAGGGGTTCAATGACTGGGGGGGGACGTAAGCAGTCAAATAGAATTTTTCAAACTCTGTTCACTAATCCTCACCAGTTTGATACTGATGACTGAGGATAAGTCATCCATATACAGACATTGGAAAATCGTTTAATTTTTTTTTTCCCTACTGGAAACCGGCAGAGAGGGGAAGCTCCTGCTGCAGCCAGTTGTTTTACAGCCACATCGCAGCGAGGAGGACAAGTGGGGGTTTAGCTGAGGCTCCAAGAACACACAGAAGATTTCTACAGTATTTAGTTTTGATTTAATATGAGGTATAATATGATCAAAGGAGAACATGTGAAGGAAAGTACACAACACAGGTAATTTTTTATTCTTTTATGCATTTTCTATGTTTAGGGTCCCTTTACCTAGTATGAGAGCTGACTTATTCTGGGAACCTCCACTGCCGGTAGATGGCACCTAAATTTACATTTTACTGAATCATTTTCATCTCATTAAATCCAGATAATTTGTATGTAGATGTCAATAAGTAACAAAAAATAATATAATAGGAGAAATCAATCTCAGCTTGGTGTAACTTACCCGAAGAACGATACAGATGTTTTCGCCTCTACATTGATGGTTAGTTGCACAAGTTCACTTTGAGAGTTATTAGCATTTTTACTGTAAAAGAGAAAGTGATCCAAAAGTTTTATATAGTAGAATGACCAGACAATGTTCAATGAGTGCTGCAAAACCTATAGGACACCAGCTCTATGTAGTGGCACATAACGGTTCACCCTACTCCTGCTTCTTGGGATTGCCACATGGCCCTTTTCATACTTAATGAATGGGATGGAGCAGAAGCTCCACATTTGTGAAGTGCTTCCGAGTCCAACACTTTTTTCGCTTTGCTTGATAATAGGATGTGGCTTAGCAGGAAACTGAAAGGTTCCAAAATGTTGGTGCAAGTAAGTTTATCATCTAGCGTAAGCCAATGTGATAAATTGTCCACAAGTTTATGAGGTCTAAGTGTAGGATTAGTAAATCTGCCCCACTAGGTCTAAGAAGCATGGTTTCAGAGCCTGTGGGATGTCCTACCCCTAGCACTTTGTTTGTACTCACTCCACTGATTGGAGCGAGACTTCACACAGACAGGGGACAATTACTATGGAAAATTTGCAGTTACAATTTTTGGTGGTCACTGCTGAAGTGGGGCTTTTTCTCAAGCATTCCCTACCCTTCAGCGTTAGTTTTGTCTCCCAATATGCTATTGAGGCCATACACTGGCACAGATGTTCAACTCATAACGAACCAGAAAGCTCTGACACATTTGCACTGATTGGCAAATCAAGAGACGAAAGAACGCCAGTTGGTAAGGAACAGAGAGCCCAAGAATCTGTGGGTTGGCAGCGACAGCCAGATAAAGTCAGCTGCTGTTGATGGAGGACGCGACTGGTCCTCTTTAAGACAGTTTTGGTTGCTAGTGTATATTTAGACATTTCAAGCTTGTTGCAATGGCACACTGTAGGCGTTAGAGCACTAATGGTATAGCTGGTCTGTGAAAAGATGGAGCACAAAACGTACCTGCGGATCTGACAGTCAAACTGTACTTTCTGACTGGTGTCTCGAAGATGTGGCACAGTGAACCTCAAGCCTCCCCACAGCTGGAAGAACAACATAAAAAAAGAAACATTGTAAATACAAACAAATATTCTAAAAACTTGTGCTAATTCTAGTAAAAAAAAAAATCTATGGAGAAATATAAAAGATTTCCAAATGAAAGTAGGAAGTATAACTGCAGCCTGAACACCTTACACCTCTATGCATGGTATGAGCAGACCACCGGGATGGTATGAGCAAACTTGAAAGGCGTTGCCTCATAATTACAACTCCCTCGATTTTGGTCTATAAGGGCACATGAAAGCATCAGCGGCAGAGTCTCCAGCTGGTCATCCCTTCTCTGTGGGCGAGAACCGCTCACAAACTGCAGCGCTCACTCTGGCAGAACCAATCACCAACCATATTGTCATTCCCCACAAAAAGGTACAATGGTCTTGCCCTCCCAACCTCTTTGCCCCATAGTAATTGCTATGGCTATAGTTACACCCCTCCCAATAACCCATAAAGGCATCCAAGACACTTTGCTCGGAGTCTTATACTACAGGGAACACCTGACTGTACAAAAGATGGCTCAGCAGAGCCAGATCACTAAAATTAATAGCTTATTGTTAGGGGATGTTGACAAAAAAAAAAAAGTTTTGTGCAAAGTGGGCAACCCCTTTATGATGCACACAGGCCTCTAGGGAAGTAGACATGTGGTCAGCAGATCCAGGTTTATAAACGTCTGGTACTCCTATAAAGTATAGCCTAGTATTTGTAAAATAATAGTGATCAATTTACACTAGTCATAGGTTTCATAGGGTTCCCAAGGTCACATATGGCAAAACGGGTTTCATCCTGCAGCTCATAGCGACAATTCACAACAGAGGGGTTCTGTGGAGAGAAATATGGAAAAAATGCCAGTTAGAGTTTTCTGTAGTATTGTCACCCATTTTGCAAAGTACAAGCTATTTTCTGGAATACACGGAGTTGGTGAAAAATCAGATGAATTAGAAAAGCAGAACAGGCAAAAATAAAGCTATGGTATCTTATGGTTCAATCATATTTTATTGAAGCAAGGTTTTAGATAGACAAATACAGCCAGATGCAACCAGGCAAAGTCAAAAGCAGGACATGGTGATACTCAAGATGAGGCTGCAATGGCATGCCATAATCAAGCTATGGTATCTTAAACACACAGTATCACACCCCAGCATTTTTTGAGACCCAGGACTAATATGACTGTGAAATTAGATGTGAAAATTTATGTAGCGTATTAAAAGATTCATAAAATCTGTTTGGGAGATTATATTTTTCTATGGGTAAGGGTACTTTTACGCAAGTACACGTGCACTGCCGTGCTGCCGCTCCGTCCCCATTGACTATAATGGGGCGGGGGGGGCAGAGCTACGGTACGGCAAAGATCGCCGGACTGAAAAGTCGGACATGCAAGACTTTTAGTCCGGCGATCTCCGGTCGTGCACTGCCGTGCAATGTCAATGGGGACAGAGCGGCAGCACGGCAGTGCATGGACACTTGCGGCAGGACGGATCGGAGGATCGGATCCTTCCTGCCGCAAGTATAAAAGTACCCCAAGACGGTTAGTGGATATCTAGATATCAGCAATAATTCCGAATCTGTGGCATCTCTGTCAGCAGCTACTGTATGACCACGAGAATATTTTGACAATACTAGGTAAGTGCTGGATAGAGCAGTACAAACATAACTTTTGTGGAACTTTTTTTTATTAGGAGTATTGTGAATATGAACTTTTATTCTGCTCCTGCATGTGACCAAGGCAAAGAGTCACTGTGAAATGCTCTCTGCTTTGAGCTGCTTCGTAGTCTCTCCCCCTCTGCTTTAAGCTGTACTGGCTGGATTCTACAGTTGGCAGCTGAATGCAGAGTGTGTTCCACAGTGTAGCCCCACCCAGGACATGGCAGAACAAACATTCATATTCACACTACTCCTAATAAAAGCTCCACAAAAAGGTATGTTTTGTCTTGCACTCTCCATCCCCTACCTAGTGTTCTCAACAGTTTGACAGCATGGTCAAAAGTACAGACAGATACCCTTTAATTAATGACATCTGAAAAGGAGCAAATACTTTATGCATAGTACACAGGTATCAAAAGGTAATGTTCAAAAATCCTTACTTCATTTCTCAGAATGCCACTGTATTCTGCCTCTGGGGGTAAGAGGACATAGAGTTCAGCCTCGTAAGCACCACCTTCTCCATCATTTACGGCATTAAATAGCAGCACTAATGAGTTGTCGTCACCGAGATACACAGATTTTCGATCACTGCAACAATGAAGCTAAAATTTAATACAATTGTAAAGTCCATTCATTTCTAGTAATGCAATAAGAAAAAGTGACTCATAGGAACACAAAATTAAAACCAGGCTGAAAGGCTGGAGGAAAAACACCCAGTATGAGTTATACTTCCTCTTATACTTCTCATAGAGCTTGAATCACTAAGCCGGTCTACCACGAATCAGGGTTTCAACAGGCATAACCATAGCAAAACTTTAAAAAATTTACGGTCTACCTAAATTTCTACAGCCTCTTCCACAGTGATCAGTTACTGCACCTAATCTGCTGAATGGCAGGGGGTCCGCTTTGCTGCTAGACCCCATGTTAAGTGTCATCCACTTTCCTGATTTTCAGTAATTTTACCAACATCTGTGCCCACTGTGAATTAGTCATTGTGGATTTTTATTAGAGATGAGCAAAGTTTTAAAAAATTCGATTTGGCAGATTCGCCGACGTTCACCAATCTCAGTGTGAAGGCTTGGAAGTTAACCCTTTCCCGACCACAGACAGTAGATTTACATAGACGGCTTGGCATTTAAAAATGGCGCCTGGTGGCTCATGCAGCAAGCGCCGTGGCCACCTGGTGTCTGCGGTTTTTACTGCTGGTCGTGGACTTTTAACCCTTCAGATGCTGCAGTCATCCAGGTGTGAGAGGATCGGGCTAGCCGGAGCGTGCATGTAGCAACCCCTGTCCTCCTGTGTGACGGTACCAGAGATGGTACACAGCATTTAGGCAGGAAAACCTTCCTTAAAGCAATAAAATTGAGGGATTCACAACATGGATGACCATAATCACATGTGAATCCCTCCATAAGGTCTGGCATGCCTTCCTACTATGAACCTTGTGGTATTTTGCTTTTAAAATTATTAGGGTTAGACCTGATGCCGAAAATGGTGGATGGATCAAACATGGCCACCAAATTATTGCAGCAAAACTGTCCCTAGCGCATGAGCGCTTGCCACGTCTCTCCCCATGCTCAGCTCACAGGACAATGGTGGAGACTGTGCGAGATGAGGGTTTAATGGGGCTGAGGATGGCTACCTGCTGGCTGCATGGCATTATGGGCGAGCTCACAATTTCCACTAAGTGCGAGAAAATTCGGCTTCGTTGCAAACCGAAGTTTTCCTAAATCTCGAAACGAATTCTGCCTTCAATGTTTTGCTCAACACAAATTTGTATGTACAAAATATTGTAATTCTGCCAATATAGTCATTATAAGCTCAAATTTACATACATGAGTATGGACCAATACTGAGTTGCCTAAAAATAAAATTCTTAAATACAGAACCAGCTTTGATAAACTGACCAGAATGTATAAGGTTATACACAGCAATTTCCTACGAGAGTTCCATTAGTGGCATGTACAGTCCACATAAAGGTGCAATATCTAAAATTCTACTAATAGGTCTATGTACAGTTAATAACTATACAGTCTACACCCACATCAAAGGTCTGATCTCCACATTTTTGTTCTGCTGACCCTGAACAGCGAATAACAGAAATTCTTTCATGCATATCTGAAAACATATGCAACTGTTGGGTTAGAAAGGGTAACATATGTCCGCCATTAATTCCATATGTATAGAACACCGTTCTACTTTTTTTTGCTGGAAAACCATATTTAAAAGCATAAGAATGAGGCAATAGACAGCCTAATGTATGCAAAAAGCACACTTTCTATACGTTTGGCCAGCGATAGCCTACGGGCACTTTGGCATATACATCGGGAAGTACATGCCAAAACACAGATGTGATGTGAGCATAACCTGTTAAAACATGGTAAATGTAGGACCTTCCTTTTAAAGTTTTACGTGAATTTCTATCTAAAGGTCCAACAAAGCCATATGGACCAGAACCAGATCCAACATGTCACTGGGGTGGAAGAGATTTTTTTTACCTAGAGGACTAGGAGGTTCACCACATTTTCAGTACTGGTGCCAGTGATGTGGACAGCATCAGAAGCATGCAGAGAGAGATGCTTAACCGCCCCCAAGGTAAGGTGTATTGTTGGATGTAGTATCAAGTCATCTTTGGGTTAAGCAATGTTTATAGAGATAGAAGATTAGGCCTACCTGGTCACATTCAGTTTCAAGTCGGGGACGCAGATATTATTATCACAGTCCAGCTGAATTTGCGCCTGCCGAAAACATAGGAGGTAAAAAAAAAAAAAAAAAAGAATGTTAAAAAAAAAATATATATATATATATATACATATACATACATATATATATATACATATACATACATACACAAAGTTTTACTAAATGTATTTAAAAAAAATAAAAAAAAATAAAAAAAAAATAAAAAATATCGTACCTAGAACTAAAGGGCATCTGTCAGCAGATTTGTACCCATGAAACTGGCTAACCTGTTGCATGTACACTTGGCATATTCATGTGTCCACATTGCTGGGAAAAATGATTTTTAAGATATGCAAATGAGCCTTTACATTTGCCGTTACACTTAGAAGCTCTGCTCTCTGCAAATTTTGCACGCTTTGCACTTTGACAGGGCCAGGCTTAATCCCATTTTCACTACCTGGCCCTGTCAAAGTGCAAAGCGTGCAGCATTTGCAGAGAGCAGAGCCTCTAGGTGTCATAACCCCCCTTGTTGCTCCTAGAAGATCACTTGCATATATTAAAGCCTCATTTTTCTCAGCAATGTGGACACATATGAACATGGGACCAACACAGATGCCTTCAGCCATCAAGAGCACATGTAACAGGTCAGACAGTTTTATAGGTATTTTATTTAGTAAAATACTGGGGGGTATGTACAACAACATTTCACTACCGGCCAAGTCCTGAGTAATTAGAGATAGACTGGTTACTGAGGATGATCTGCCTGACATGGCAACCAGGCTTAGACAATTTAGACCTTTAATTTAAGGACAAACCAACAATATGCTAACAGTATAGAAGCCCCACCAAGTCATCCCTAATGTAAAAGGGATTGCCCTAACAATTCCA
Source organism: Bufotes viridis (assembly GCA_033119425.1). Taxonomy (NCBI): domain Eukaryota; kingdom Metazoa; phylum Chordata; class Amphibia; order Anura; family Bufonidae; genus Bufotes; species Bufotes viridis. Next base: position 430,814,525 of record CM065591.1, read on the forward strand.
CTTCCGAATGACACACAGGTCGAGGAGAGGCCTCATGCAGGCCATATTTAGTATTACATCCCATCCACTGAGTCCACCCGAGCGGGTGTCACTTTTTCCAACAGCTCTGTGTTCTGACTCATAGGGAAGGTGACCTTCCTTCTCTGACGTCTGATAAAAGAGAAATTGTAAATGGGTAAAACGCCTTTAAGGCCAGGTTCACATTATTGCTTTTTATTTCTCTTCTATTGTAGGACAACAATGAAAATAACACAAGTGTTTCTGTCAAATGATGGAAACGAATGGAGCCCGATGGATCCCCATTGACTGTAATCGAGTCTGTCGGGGTTCTGTCAAAGATTCACTGCATGCTGCGCTATATTTTCTGGTATTTTTAATAGAGCCTGCAATGGACGTGCCCCCCTCCCCCCACACACTCTCAACGGAGCCTCTGACGCAGATGTGGACATAGGTTTAATTGATCAGATTTTTCTAGCTCAGCTATTCAATTCCAGACTCAGATTATAGCTACATATCATACATGATGCATCTGATAAGTAATCACTGCAAAGCAAAACAGACCTTCCCGCTATAGGCATCAGATAAAACGAGCTGCCGTTTAAGGACACATGATCCAGTGGTGCTACTCGTGATATGCGGACAGTTTGATAATATCATATGTCAGCACACAAGCTGCCAATTATGACATTACCTTCTACAATACTCATTGCTGCCCAGTGATTGGAATAGTTGTTAATACGCCTATGGGGAGATTCATCAGACACCTTTTTGGGAAAGTGGCAAGAGTAGCACAGAAATACACTTGCGGAAAAAATTTGCGCAAATGGTGTAAAAAAAGGGGCAAACACTCTGTTTCAGACTTTTTTTCTACCAGAAAACTGACGTGGGGTAGAATGAAACATAGGTCCCCATTCACTCCTTTTTCGCCTTTGTTGGGCTGATATATGTTGGCATACCTCTAGTTTTTTAACAATATGGGAAAGCACTTTTCTATACAGTGGACAACTGCAAAAATGTATATGCTATATATGAGCTAAAATGAAGAGCAGGCAAGTGCTTACCTGTCAGATCCTGAGCTGCCACTCCGGTACTCCTGGCCTGGCGCTATTTACTGGGTGCAGCGGTGATGTCCCGTTGACAACACTTGACTGCTACACCTGATAAGTGGTCTCAATGGTGCACCCAAAGAGGCTACCGATTGGCTGTTGTGCTCATGTGTCGTCACGTGAGGTCACCACAGCAGTTGGGAAAATAGAGCCTGGCGTGGAAAACCAGAGGGGCAGGCTGTGATCTGGCAGGAAAGTACTTTTCAGTTTTTCATGGTAACTTGATCTGACATGGTGGAGGGCTGTTACGTATGCCACTGTATAGTCATGCAGTGGCATCCATCACATGACTATACAGTGGCATACGTAACTGCCCTCCACTATAGATATAAATTGGGGAATGCTCCTGATGGATACATTTGACATAAAGAATAGACATTATGTGAACAGTGTCTAATATGATTGTTATACAACAAGGGAGTATCCAGCAGTAAAAAGACGAGAATCTGCTCTGCCAACTGACCTTCTGCTCTATGTGGTTCTTAGTCCGGTAATTAAAAATTGGCAACAGCCCATGGGCATCAGTCGGAGCCTGTGCATCCAAGGAGAAGTTCAGAGAGATGAAAATTGGAGAAAGCTTGTCCCGAAACTCAGACTCGTTCTAAAAAGAAACAAATTATGAATGCATTTTAATAAGACCCACAATCCCAAATATGAAGCTGCATAGTCTAGATTCCAACTTGGTCCTGATTTTGGCTCCTTCCATCTACCTTGTGTTTTTACCATAACAAACAAGTAGTGCTGAGCAGCTGTACGCATGCTGACAGACCAGAATCTTAGCAGCTTCAAAGCAGTTACCGCTTAGTCTCCAGCCATATTTATGGTCCCTGGATTTGCTTTTCTTTTGCATTCCTCAAATATATGATTTAAGACCCATGCAAAATATTATATGTTAAAGGATCAGCAAATTTCTATGCAAGTAAAGCACTATGGTTTCCCTAAGGAAAAATAATCCACACGGCTCTTAAAAAAAAAAAAAATATTAAGAACACAGTTCAGACAGCATAATTCATGTTGGGGCTTTTGGAGATCAAGGCCCAAAAGGGAGATTCATAGAAAGGTGGAACTATACTCCTACACCACCCTTGTCAATTCTTACAAGATTATTTTCTCATGAACATTAAGATGGGCAGCATGGCGGCTCAGTAGTTAGCACTGGCATCTTGTAGCACTGGGTCCTAGGTCTGAACAACATCTGCATGGATTTCCTATGGGTACTCTGGGTTTCCTTCCCACACTCCAAAAATGTACAGATAGGGAATTTATGTAGATTGTGAGCTCCACTGTCTATAAAGCACTGCAGAATATGTTGCCGCTCTTCTATAGATAACCAAGATAACTACCTAACAAGATGTGTTAACGAAACTAGTTGTGCAAGGCTCCATTCACTTGTCCACAAGTGTTTTGCGGATCCATGGGTCCGCAAAACACGGACATCGGCGATGTGCGTTCCTCAATTTGCAGACCGCACATCGCCAGCACTATATAGAAAATTCATTTTCTTGTTTGCAATTGTGGACAAGAATAGGATATGTTCTATTTTTTTCGGGAACGCGATTGAAATTAATGGGTCCGCAATTCCATTCTGCAAAATGCGTAACAGAATTGCGGATGTGTGAATGGAGCCTTGAGTCGACAACTTCAATGGCTTTTGTTTCTGGATATCATGAGGAGTTAAGAGTTTGGAGTGTTAACTCTGCTACATCTGCACTTGCTTATAAGCCACTTTCCAGAAATGTCCATGATTCCCAAAGCACACATAGCAGAGCACCTGGCTATGGGAGCAAGGAGAACGATCACTTCTTTAAGAAGGAAGAATTAAAGAAAGGGATGAAAGATGAATTTTATACAGCTAAAATACACGAAAGCTTGTTTCACATTTGCAGGTAAGCAGCCTGCCATAAGCTACCGGACACCCGCAGTCCTATTCACTATAATGGGGACTAGCGGAGATCTGGCCACAACCCAGCAAATAGTGTTGCGCGAAGTAAGTTGCGGCCGCATTGCAGCCAGTCTTCATTATGGTGAATGGGGATGGGCGGTAATGCGTTTGCTTCCAGCAGTGGCAGAATGCAGAGAGATCTGGTAGGTTCTTCCCTATCGGAACAGCCTGCCAGATCTCTTAATCGTAAATGTGAAACAGGCCCAAGATCAAACAGTACCATTAGTAGTCCAAATAATGCCACCAAAATGCATAAGTAACAATTCAAATAATAATGCCATACAGGGCCCTGAAAATACCGCTATATACCACCCGATTTAAAATCTTAGATCATTCTCATGTCCCAGTTACTAAGCCAAGCAAGAAAAACCATGCGGCTTACCTTAAGGTAGATTTTCATTTCACTGCATTGTTCCTGGCCTCCATTATGCAAAAGTACACTTTGGGTTAGGTGGGGAAGGCCGGATTTCAGGAACAGCATTCTTTTCACGGCCCCTTTCTGCTTCATAGAGTCCAGCTGCAGCTCGACATTAATCCCTGGAAGACATCCACAGCCCATGAACTCAAGCATGGATCCTAAACACATGGAACCAGAGAGCCTAGAGCACAATAATGCTGGCCTGAGCCTAACCAAATGTGCATACTCACCGATAATATTAGGTACATGCTTTCCTGAAGCGTTCAGACAGAAACTAAGGTTTACACTGCAAAGAAGAGAAACATAAAGCAATCCAGATGTTAGAAGTGAACATGAAAGCATCAAGTAAAAGGCACTGGATGCATTTCTGTGCAGGCCGTGAATAACAACTGAAAGCCTTTCCATTACTCTCTGTAAAGGTTATAGCCTAAACCCAAATAAGTAAAGTGGATTCGGAAATCAATTCCCAATATTTGAGTATGCACAGTGTATAGTACAGGTTTTGCAGTAGCACATTTGTATATGGCTGAAGATGAACACCTGATGTTGGTATGTTCAGCATGGTCCCATATGGAGTGATGCCCCAAGTTACAATATTAAATTGGTTCCAGGACGATCATAAAGTTGAAAACATTGTAAGTGGAGATCATAAGTATGGAAAACTAGTAACTGGTTTTAAGTACACAAAATATTATCCCAAAAAGGAAAATGAGGATTAGGAAAATATAAGCATATAACCAATTATACATGTAACAAGTCAAAGTGCTGCTGGAAGCTGGAAATCCCTTTCTATGGGGAGGATAGACGTTTATTTAGGGTCTGGTGCGGCTCATCATAGGTAAAAAAAAATTCCTTACCGAGTAATAATGTACTGCATAGACGCACTACTAGAGAGTCAGTCAGTGCATGCACTCCAGTAATACAGGTGTTTTACCAATTCTGATTGGCTGGAAGAGCCAAATCACACCTGTACAGATTCAGACTATTTGTTGGAGTGTAGGTTGAATGTGGTTTCAAGTTACAATGGCCCCTGGAAAGACCATGGCTGAAAATACTGTAAATTGAGGTCATTGTAAGATGGGGCACCACCACTGCACCAAAAGTGGCCTGACATAGCTACAGTAAGTGGATATAGTAGAGGGCCCCTTCCAAGAACAGTATATTGGCCCCTTGTTCTCCAGTAGATCATCAGATTGAATTCACCAATTCACCAATAATTGTAGGCTATGATATTTGTTCTCTCTTACATCCAAATCCAGCAGAAGGATTTAGGTGCTTTTAGGACAACAATAGTCATTTTTAACCAATGAGTTACTGTGCAATTTTTCAAGTGATATGTCCAGCCAGGAAATTTAGAACTAAACCCCAGCAAGGGCTGCTAATTTTTGAAAACCCATAAAATTGGGGGCACCAAAGGTTAACCTCAAGGGGCAGCATGGTGACTCAGTGGTAAGCACTTACGCCTTGCAGCACTGGGGTCCTGGGTTTAAATCCCAAGAAGGACAACATCTGCATGGAGTTTGTATGTTCTCCCCGTGTTTGCATGCATTTCCTGAAGGTACTCTGGTATCGTTCCACACTCCAAATCCATATTGATAGGGAACTTAGATTGTGAGCTCTACTGGGGACAGTGAGTAATTATGTCTGTAAAGCGCTGTGGAAATTTTTTTTGTGTTATGTAAGAAAGTATGGTTGTATGAAGTAGAACTTGTATGCAGCTTTTTAAGCTTTGTTATGGTGCAATATCACCTAGAACCCTGGATAAAAAGCAAAGTAGGACCACACAATAATAAAATTCTTATATATTACCTCCACATATTGCTAAATACTGGCTAACTAAAGGAGTTATCCAGTCTTTTATAAATTATGAACTATCCTTCGGATATGTTTTCCACATTAGATTGGGTGGAGGCCGACCCTCAGCTCTTCCCCAGAATCAGCTGCAACACGAACAGTGTCCAAGCAAATGTAAACAGTTGAGGGGTTGCATTATGTAACCCTTCAAACAGAAAATCTGTAGGGTACCAAGGGTTGGACCCCACACCCAACTTCAAAATTCCCTCTTGATAATAAACACCATGGCCCTTATTTACCGCAAATAAAAATAAAAACCACAAAAAAGCTACATGTAAATGATGCCTAAAGCGGAGTCTGACTTTGCTGTCCAAGTTTCAGGTATAGGACTAGAACTACTGGGAAAATGTGGCAGATTTAGTAGGTAGTACATATGCCCAGAGAATAATAATTTAAAGACTCTCCAAGTATTGTGGTGATAAAGTGGTAACTACAGTACGTCCCACACAATGTAAAGCTTGTGTAGAGGAAGTTGCACTTAACTCCAGGGGCTAGGAGTTAAGTCTACAAAATAAAATCTATCAAAGATTTTAATAGATATCCCAAACGTCATCAGCTGCGGGAAGGTTAAGCAGCTGTTTTCTAGACCCCTCCACAATTGTGCATTCATTGAGCACTACGGCACGCTGCCAAGCTTTACATCATAGCCTAGCAACAACCAAAACCTCTGGGTTCTAAAAATATAAATACTAAGAGTATAATCAAGAGCTACTTGCATCTTAAATAGATAAGTGACCCTGTGACCTATCTGATGCTAGGCAGAACTACAGTAATGCTGTGAAGACAAACACCAATTCAGAGCTAACTATCAACGCCTACACATGGTCAGTGGTCAAAGAAAGGTTACAGCCTGATCAAAACACAGATTACACTGTGGAAAAAAAAAAAAAAAAAAAAAAAAAAACACGTATGGAGGCCTACACTTTAGATCTGCACAAACCTTTTAAAAAATGAAGATGAAGTGCAACCTTCTAAAGCCCTCTTTAAACTGGCTGACTCAGCAGGCAATTATTGGACACAAACTATTCTTCCCGATAGATTTTTGCTCACTAGAGAAGGTTAGCACTGCGCCTCTGTATGGGGATGATAGATCATTCCTGCGATTACTCATCACATAGAGAATCCTCATTTATGAACAACAGTTTCCGGTTTACACACCATGATCTGTGTAATGAGGATGATTATTTTGGTGTTCACTAGGGGTGGGCAAACCCAACGTTTTCAGGTTTGGGTTCTGGCGGAATTCCGTTATCGATTTTGTTCTCACGGAATTCTAAAACGGAATGCAAAACGGAAGCCATAATAGAAGTGTATGGGCAGCATAATAAATCCGTCTGGTTTTAGTTATGCAGGACAGGACTTTGTTTTCCCGTCCTGTACAACGGAAACCAGACGGATCCGTTATGCTGCCCATACACTTCTATTCTGACTGAATGCAAAACGGAATGCCTCTTAAAGGTTTCCATTTTGCATTCCATCATAGAATACAGACATATTCTGTGATAACAGAATTCCACCAGAACCAGAAAATGTCGGGTTTGCTCATCCCTAGTGCTCACAACAGTGCTTTCACCCGATGAATGAGCTTTGCTTGGGCGATTGTCAGTAAATCTGGTAACACCTTGGTATTTTGGGATGAGATTATGGTGTGGTGAAGACACTCCATGCAGACTAGGAATAAGCGAATCGATTTTGGATTAAACATCCAAAGTCGATTCGCATAAAACTGTGTTCCAATACTGTAAGGAGCAAGAGCTCAATACAGTATTAGAATGTATTGGCTCCGATGAGCCGATGTTATTGCTTCGTAAAGTTTCGTGAGACGTCAAATAATAACTTTATAAAATAATTTGTACTGTAAAAAAAAACATTTCCCAAACTCGTGTTCGGTTCCAAGGTACCACTTGGAACTGAACCAGAGTTCGTAAAAATGGTTTTTTTACAGTACAAACTTATGAATTTATTACCCAAAGTCTCGCGAGATTTCACGAAGTAATAACTTCGGCTCATCGGAGCCAATACATTCTAATACTGTACAGAGCTCCTGCTCCATACAGTATTGGAACTACATTTTATGCAAATCGACTTCGGATGTTTAATCCGAAGTCAATTCGCTCATCCTTAATGAAGACCCCTTAGCGTTTTTTCACGCGGATGCAATGCATGCAGCAAATGCATAGCATCTGGATTGAATCCTAACCCATTCTTTTCAATGGGTCTGTGTACGTAAGCATTGTTTTTACACATCATCCTTGTGTTCAGGAAAAACCTCAGCATGTTCTGCAACCCAGAAAAAAATAAAAAAAAATGATTGAACTTGTGTGTAAAACCATCAGTTTTTCGCTGAACAAATCCTGACAAACCTAATCGTTCATATAAAAACAGGCCTTCGTGTATTATTACCCCCTTTTCTATTACTTAGATTACGGTATCAAAAAGTTAAAATGATTAGGATTATCAAACCAGCACCTGGATCCGAATTCTTTAATTTAGTATAGCCACTGAGCTATTCAATAAAATGTGTCTGTATAGTGACACCTGGTGTTTGTTCTTTTCATTACTTCTGTCCATCTAACTGAGGTGGTCACACGTGTTCAATTTGAATCTTCAACTGCCACCAACTATATCTTGTTGTTAGAAACTGTAGCAGTTACAGGGAAAGAGCTATAGCAGAAAAGGACACACCCCTGAGCTGCCAGCCTGAAATAAATCTATCAGAAGAATTGGAATAATGCAGGCATGCTCAACCTGCGGCCCTCCAGTTGTTGCAAAACTAAATCTCCCAGCATGCCCAAACAGCCTACACCTATCAGCCTACAGCAGGGCATTGTGGGAGTTGTAGTTTTACAACAGCTGGAGGGCCGCAGGTTGAGCATGCCTGGAATAATGAATAGGGAGATCTTTAGATCCATGTAAGGTACAGGCCTGTTTTTAGCTTCGTCAGAAAGAGATCGTCATGTACTGTATGACGTCTGATCTTCATTTTTTTACATCAATCATGGCATAACCCCTTTAGTTTTAAGGTATATATTCTGTGAAACTTTTTAAAACATGCCAGTCATGGCCACCATCACCAACTGGGTGGCATTGCGTTTACTCAAAGCTTTCTATAAACTCACATTCACCAGAAACAGCTTTTCATGCAAGATGACCTCTCAGCTAAAAATGGGGATTAAGGTTTAATTGTTCAAAATAATTGAGGAGATCATAAGGCCTGTAAACATGGACCCATTACCTTTATAATTCAGTTGTCACAATGTTGCCCTTTTAAGAACTCCTATTACAATGTTTTAGCAATTTTTATTTTGCATAGGACTGCACAAACTACTGCTTCACCTTAACTCAGTTTCCAGGATGCATTTCAGCCCATTTTTTCAAATGCTGGACATGCTCTTTAAAAATAGAGCCAATGATATCCAGTCATGATAACTTGACTGAAAACTTTGGTACACAATTCCTTCCCTGCCATCCTGGCCCTGGCACCAGCTGGGTGAATGCTACATATGCAAACAGAGTATAAAAAGGATTTTGCACATAAACAAGTCTTCTCCGTTTATATAACCAGGATTCTTGGAAATTCAAAATGTAATATCAACAAAGTCACAAGGAAATCCCTGAAACTGGGCAGAGATGACCGAAAAAGCAGCAACTGCTTACTCAATGTTCTCAGAATGGAAAATCAGCCAATGGACTGTCATACACATCTGGTCTCTTACAATAGTCTCCTGAATTTGTTTTTGAAGTTACATAAACCATGACCAAAAAAAAATAAAAAAATTATAAATCAACTCCAAGATATTAGGCTCACCAAGATACAGGGATATCCGTGCCCTCCATTACACAGGTCTTCTCTTCTGGGTTAATCATTGCTGAGGAGATGGACAAAGATGCACTAGCATGAACGATAGGTCGTCCCCTAAAAAACAGCAAGTATGATTACTATAGGATTATTTGCATTATTGTCCTCTGTGGCTCAAAACTATCTTTTTTAGAAGCTCTCAGAAAGGAGCATGGACATATCCATAGCTGTAGTAGACACTCTAGGGCTCAACGTGCAAGGAGTCCCACTTAGGTGCACAATCAGTTTTGTGGAGAAAGATCTGCTATACAGCATTAATATGCCTTGACTTCTGCTTACAGTCTATTTCACACAAGCATATTACAGCTCTATGCGAGTCTCATATATTCAGTGCCAAAGGCATTATTAGATCTCATACTGTGAGACCAGGAAAGGAAACTATGTGAAGCTTAAAAAGTAAGTTGCCGGGCCACATTGATTAAAATGGGTCCCTAATGATTTGAACCAATGCCATAGCTCCCTTCCAGCTTACATGTTATGGTTACAGAGAGTCAGACGTCGTACTTACCGATAAACCAAGGCTTTATCAGCGCCAAAGGCACCCACTATAAGGTCTACGGAGAAGAAATGGGATTATTATATGCTAGACCTATGAATTCATGAACACTAATGCTAAAAAGACCCAATAAAATAAAAATAGGGACAATGATATATTAATAATAATTACAATATAATGGCTCTGTTTACTGTAAGCAATGAGATATTTCCTGGGGATATGCCAGACAAAGACATTAAAGGCCCATATAATGGAGGCCAGAAGAGTGTTCTCTAGACCTTCTTTGGAGGTGGTATACACTGGCATAGCTTTATCTGCATAAGAAAGTGCAATAAAAAGACAGTGGGCCACAAAAATAAAAAAAATTGTATACCGTGCAGTATATATTTTTGTAGCCAATGTCTGACACATGCCACTGTATGGTAGTATACATCAGACGGGCCTCATTCACACATCAGTGTTTTGGTCAGTGATTTCCAACAGTGATTTGAGCCAAAACCAGGTGAGACCCTAAACACAGAACAGGTGCAGATCTTTCCCTTATATATCTCATCTTTGTGGAGGCTCCAGTCCTGGTTTTGTCTCACAATCACTGATGGAAATCACTGACCAAACCACTGATGTGTGAATGAGGCTTTATACATTGGGGAATACTCCTGACACACCCCCCGGCGTATATATAGATATAAAGTTAGAGATAAAGTTAACAGAACCAGACACCATTCTACTACTATCTAAAAGGACCTTTCAAAAACACAACATAGCTCCTTATACTAAAGATAATCCATGACAGGAAGGATGAACAATGGTAAAGAAGAAAAAACGCATTACACAATGTACCTGGGTAGCCATTGCCATCAAGATCTTTTCCTCCTCTGATGGAGAATCCAAAGAAAGAAGGGGTCAGAGAAGAGCCCCACAATCCTTCCAGTACTTGAGATGGTTTAGGACTCAGTCCCTTTGAATTACCATTAAAGATGAACACCATTCCTTTTTTATCTTTACCGTCAAAGGGAGCACCAATTGCAATATCTGTAAAAGAGAAAGAAAATGTGTTATTAGACTCCCCATACAGAGAGTTGTAGTTTTGCATGTTAGAGATTTTTTTTCTCTATAACAAAATAATGAGAAACACAATATTGCAATAACTCAGCGGTACACTGCAGAAGGGGGTTAAAACTATAGGATTATGTATTTTTATATATTATCCATCCTGATGGCTCGGTATATGAAATTAACATATTCTTTAGATGCATTTGCTAGGCAGGGGGCTGCTGCTCTGTTTGGTCAGAAGTTTGAGTTTAAAGTGAGAGAGAAGGAAGCAGGAAACAGTGCAGTTGAAATAGCAAGGAACAGTCATCCCACAGGGAACCAAAAGGAGACCATGCCAGATGCAATCCCTAAGGGAGTGAAAATTAGCTTAATTCTGGATGGTGAAGCAGGCACACACATATTCTGGCTATGAACTTCACAGCATTGCTTGGGCTAAAGGCTTCTGGCTTCAAGCCATAACCAAGAGACAGATGCCAAGTCTGTTAAAGGTCTGCACCCCTCAGCTGGGCATTGTGGATGTATAGAGAGGCCATTTAGCTGTATTGGGGACAGAGACCTGTTAATTCAGAGTGACTTAGGGAGCACCTGAACTGCATATACACAACCTCAGGAATTATTCGGTAACTATTAAGTTGCCTATTTCTGCAAGTATGTGTACCATGGGAACTGTGCCTACTTCTGCAAGTACCTGTTTGTGCAAACTGCAAAGTTTTCAGTAAAGAACTGCTCTCCAAGCCAGCGTAATTATTGTTGTGTTTGCCTTACCTGTCTACCTGCCTCGTACCCGACAATCCACAAGGCAAGAGACCGTTACCAGGGTGTTCCCCAAGGGGAAGAAAGGGTACACCCCTCTTGCCACTGCTAAGCTCAAAGAGCACCAGGGAAACCATAGCCAGCATGAGTACTACTACGCCACCACTCGTCCTCTTGCCTTCCCTCTTCCTTATCTTAGGGCTGCTGAATAAATTCTCAATTTAAGTAGCCTGATTTTTATGGCATTGGGTCACACACAAAAATTTACAAAAGAGTTCAGGCAGATTACTAAACACCATAAACTCATCAAGTATGTGGAGACTAGCCCCTAGACTGTAATGACTTAAGATTACTTAAAAGCTATGGACTTCTTTGCACTGGAAAGGCAGCAGCATCCTGGACACACAGATCCCATATCCACATGAAATTCTAAAAACAGCAAATACACCCAAGAAATTCAAGAAGAGGTTTGTAAACTGAATATCAGGAGGTCATAAACAAATGAAGGAATAAAGATTCCAAACTGAAACTTTTTGCAACTCCATCTCTACTTAAATTGACCACTAACATATGTAAAAAAAAAGCGTCTACAGCCTTTAACTGTTCATTGGTATATTCGGGTAATGTCTTAGTGTGATCTCTACTGCACACTTACCATTGAAGCCGTCTTGGTCCAAATCTCCTAAAACAGCAATGGAACTACCAAACCGACCATACTCCTGCTGCCCAGTCAGGACCAGGGACGGGATGCGGGACATATTGTAACCCTGTAGATAGACATAGACACGACCCACTTCCTGAGTTCTTCCATCATGTGTTTTCTCCATGAATAATGGCGCGCCAATAAGAAGGTCATCCAGGCTGTAAAACAAATAAATGCTTCATATAATGCACTGAACATTTTAATAGTGAAAACCTATAGTCATAACTTCCCAGATACATATAATGAATTCCTGAAAACATTGCAAAATAAGATTACAAAAAGGACTTCTGCTCATCTTACCCATCACCGTTGACATCAGCAGCAGCCAGTGAATAACCAAAGTATGTGGCCATCTACAGACAAAGAAAAAAACACAACATGAAAATATACACTGATATAGAACAATGCACCATAATAAGACGATGCAATATATGGGATACCTGCGATTATAGAGGGCCCTACCCTAGCATGGCTCACTGTTTTTAAAGGGAGAATTCTATGGAGTCTGAGACATTCCATAGTTTTAATGAATAAGTCCCCCTAAATCACGATACATATCCATGTTTAAAATATTTTTTGACCTACAAGTAAAACCATGACTTACCTGTTCTCCTGAGAAGTTATAAAGTGATTTTAGATCAGTTCCATTCAGGATGGTAACCTTAAAAGATAAAAAATAAAAAACAGTCATAAGATGCAGGACAAAAATAGTCATTTGTACAGTGTACAGATGCAATGTCATTCCATATTGAGCAATCTTTCCGATTAACTGAAAAAATAGTAAGCCAATATTTTGCAATCTCCGATGCACTGTACTATGGAGCCATGTGCACTCTGTACGGTGCTGTGTAGGGTCTTCATACAGCATTGTATGATAGCTGGCAGCCATCTTTCCCGAGAGATGGCTTAGTAAAGCATGAGTGTGATGTGAATCAAAGAGGGGAGGAAGGAGCTGCCAGATATCTATTCTGTATGAGAAGAAAAGGATCAGGCAGTTGAAATCTCTCTGCCAACTCTATCGTTCCCTGCCATCAAGGGAGAGTCGAGAGGGCCCTAAAAACATCAGATGGTTGTGCAATCTTACCAAAACTTGGCAGCTTTGGTCAGTAAACCTCTAAGATGCAAGGCCTAAAGGAGTTATTCCCTATTAGGTCTCAATGGGACAAGTGTCTTATCAGTGGAGGTTTGACTGCTGGGGGAGTTCCATTGCATGCCCATTAATGTTTTCCATTCCATTGGACTGCTGAAGATAGCCAAGTACAAGAGCGTGTCTTTTTCTGGCAGCACCACAGAGTTGAATGGAGCATCGGATATGCAAATTGGGAGGCCAGGACCCCCTTCCCATGATTAGTAGCGGTCCCAAGCTGTCAGACATCCACCGTACAGACAATTATTCCCTATCCTGTGGAGGGGGGATCAGTTGTCTTAAATGGGACAACCCCCTGGGTTATCCCATACCTAAAGTACAAAATGAAAATCAGACATCATATATTACATGACAGTCTCTTTCTAACAAAGCTAGGACCAGCCCTGTACCTCACATGGATCCAGAGATCTCCCCACTCATTGCTCTGCTAGATTTAGATCAAGCTGTCAGCTCAAGGGGAGTGTCTTTTCTGCTGGAGCTAAGGGGGCGTGTCCATTCTCTCCCTGTCACATCTCAGGAGGCAGTTAAAGTATAAAACTGAGGATGTGCGGCCTTCTCAGTGAGCAGGACAAAGAAATAGGAAAAAACAAAACAGCAGGTGGCGCTATATATAATTGAATAGCTCAGTGGCTATGCAAAATTTTTAATTACATACTATTACTAAAGTATTCAGATCCAGGTGCTGGTTTGAAAACTGTAGAATATATTTCGTGGAGAATTTAAAGGGGAATTTCTCCATTATAGGGCATATAGTGTTGCATGCCACAATTTTTATGGCTCCATATGACTCTTAGAACCATAACTTATATGGCGAAAATAAAAATGCTAGGAGGTTTCTGAACTATGAAATTAAATTTATATTTCTTACATATCCATATGTATCGTTTCCTTTGGGAACTGCAGCCACATAATCTGTTGGGGGAAAAAATAAATGTATGTCAGACAATGATCAGACTAGACAATGGTTAAACAGGGTGACAGACAGTATACCACACTTACCTTCAGTATTATCTCCACTGAACTCTCCGACTGCCACAGAATAACCTAAGAAAATAAGTGTATAACATTGTTAATCAATCATACATTTCTATGGGAATGGCGATCCCTGTAGTACAAGTAAGGCATCATGCACACAGTTGTATAACAAGACAGTGTTTCAAATAATCCTTTCTTTTCGACACAACAAAATAAATAAAAATGCCCAGTTGTATTAGATGCCATCTCCTAGTTTTACCCTACTATCACTGCTATGTGCATATGGCAAAAATCAGGCCATCTGAAATCTCTTTAACTGGTTGGAAAATGTATTCACAAATTGAACAAGTATTGCCATACTATCACTATGCCGTGTAAATTTTGCTGCTCGCAATTATCCATCCAATGCAGTACCTTTTCTTAGTAAATTATTCTAAGTAGTTTTCACTAGAAACATATTAATAAAGTTAGTTTTAGTAGCACAGGTCTAGCTTTCTCTAGAACAAGAAGACAATTGGGCGTTCTCGATCTATAGCAGCTAAGTGGACTTTTCTGCCATCAACAAAGCCTGCAGGCACGCGTCTCCATTATCTACAGATTTCTATCCAACACTTGCCATGGAACTCCGACCTGAAATCCTGCTGAGTGCCACTATTGTGCAAGCACCAGCAGAACAGAAGATTTGCTTTCAGCCTTTCAGTCTTAATAGTCGGCTTGTTCCATAGTCTTTCAGGCAGTGAACACATCAAGTGCCAATTGTGAACTGTGACAGCACCCTGGGAGGGAGTTACAAGATCACAAGGGCCCGAGCCATTCTACAAATGTAATTGATCAAGTACTTCACATTAGGTTGAAAAGACTGAAGACTTTATAAAGAACAAATAGGGTGTTCCTGTATATTCAAGGAATGCTGGCCATTGGCATTTCAGAGTTGGAAAGGAAATTGGACTAACTGGAAAAATCCCAAACCACCCAATCTGTATAATCTTGATATGCTATATTAAATAAGACTACTTTGGGATCGGACTAGGTTTGTGAGCAGCTTTATGGCCTCAATACACTTTAGTGTATTGTAGGCCGAACCTGTCGAGAACAGTGGGTTCGGCCGTCGGTCTAATTTCTGTTGGGAGCTCCCAACTCCCCCCATCAACTAGAGACAGAAGGAGCAAGCAAAGTGAATATTCTGACACAATCCTTTTGTTCTCCACTCTCCCCATTGAATACACATACACGTTTGGCCAAGTCGCATGCGTATGGGTGTGTCGGGAGGGAGTCTGCAGAAATAGCGAATGGTACATATGGTGGAGACTGGTATCATTGAAATAGCACTGTTAGTTGGCATGTATGTTAGGTGTAGAATTAGAAGATCAATCTGTAATGTAATTATTATTAATAATAACAAAATGCATTTTAATTTTTTATTTTACAAATCCCTATAAAATGGTAATGCCTCCTACCCATGTAACTGTCGTCGTAGGTTTGATAAACTTGACGGGTCTGCATTTGTCCTTTGATTTCTAGGACAAAATATTCAGCGTAGAAGTCTTTTTGAATGTCATCTGGAGTAGCAGTGAAGACCTGACCTAAAATCAAGCCAGCATTATACATATTAGTACAAATACAGAAATGATGTAGCTGTAGAAGCATCAAAGGGGGTTAAGTTTTACTTCCCGTTCCAATATTTTGCATGGTTTTAATGAAGATAAATGTTCTACTAAAAATAAACCATAAACATTAATAATATATGGCCAAGACACAAAAAATTCACTGTGCGTAATGATATTCGAAATGTTATAAACTAACAGCAAACATCTGGCTGCAGTGTTGCCCCATCTGTTGTGGAAGTGACATGGATTTTCACCACAGACTTCATTCATTGTAATATGAAGGGTGAAATTCTCGGCTATATCCATGCCAACATCTTTGGTGCAGATTTGTAGGGTAGTTTAACAGTGTAGTTTCTACAGACAAGAGATACCAATGCTGGGGACTGCCAAAAGATAATCTGTGTCCAAGAAGTTCTCATCGCCTAATGGGGACGATTTTATTCATTTGTTGTCTCCCATTTCTAATGATGAGCTGTGATTGATTGATGTGGGCATTTAAAGGGGTTATCAATGTGTTTAATACTGATGACTAACTCCTGGCATCCTGCTGATCAGCTGTTTGAAAAGACAGCGGCACTCTGTGAGCACTTAGGGTCCATTCAAACATCCGTGTGTGTTTTGCGGATCCACGAATCCCCAAAACACGGACACCGGCAATGTGCATTCCACTCTCATAGAAAATGCCATTTTTTGTCCGCAATTGGGGACAAGAATAGGACATGTTCTATTTTTTTGCAGAACGGAAGCGCAGACCCAGAAGTGCGGATCTGCAATTCCGGATCTGGGCGGAATTGCAGACCCCATAGAAATGAATGGGTCCGCAATTCCGTTCCACAAAATGCGGAACAGAATTGCGTACGTGTGAATGGAGCCTTAGGCCTCTTCCTAGGCCGGTAACATAATTTTCATTGGTCACATGGCCTAGGCACAGTTCAGTCCCATTCAAGTGAATGGCACTGAGCTGCAATATCAAGCACTGCCGCTATACAATGGGCAGCACTGTGCTTGGTAAACAACAAGGAGGGCAGGGCACTCAAAGTGCTGAAGCCTCTTCAAATGGCTGATCGCCAGTGGCGCTAGGAGTCAGACCCCCATGGATCACATACTAAAAACCTATCCTTGGGATAGGACATCAGTATTAAACACTTAAACAAAACCGCTTTAAAGGCTCTAATTGTCTGAAACAGTTCTGACACATCATGAAGCCTAATAGAACTTTACCTTGCCAGTAATAGCTTCCAGGTCCACCCAGTAGTATTTTTCCATTCTAGTTTTTAATTAAAAGGAAAAAGAAAAACAATTTAATGTATTGCCCTAAAAATATTCTGACGTGTCTCCACAATTTTACATGATAAATCACTGCATGGGGGACATATGCTAGAAATAGGGGAAAAATGTTAAACTCACTCCATTTTAAAGAGGTTACCTTTGTAAACTCAGCAGCAAAGCCACCTTGGCAGTATCCCTGGCCTTCTTCAGACACATGATCTGAGAATTAAAATAAATAAAAAGATCATAAATATCAACAGAAATCCAGTTCACAATATCCACAGTTTTTGGACAAAGCGATCTGCTAGATCTTAAAACCTACCTGTACGACAAGGCGAATACTCCACAAAGTTGGTAAAATTGTCAAAAGACAAATAGCATGTTCCCACCATGTCACTATAGACTTCGTCTTTTAGTGTTCTCCAGCTGTATCTAGGAGCACAAGCCTGCAAAAAAGAATAAACAGTTGAAGGCAAATATACTTAATTTCACAGTACTGAAGCAAGGTTTTAATTGGTCTTTTTTCTTTAATTCCTTTTAAATTTAAATGGTTAGAGATATCCAATATCTGGCCACATTCCTGAAGATTGAAATAACTGTACATGCGTACAGACCTTTAGGTGGGGCTAGGAGGAACCAAGAAGGTATCATCAGAATAAGACGTCTTGCTACCATGACCTCTCTTTGTATCATATAGGCATCGGCCGAGTGCCATGTTGGGTGCTGGTCGATGGGAAGCTTACTCATTTGTTTGACTACTTTTGGTGACTGTTACTTTCCTCTGTCTTTGTATATATATTTTATAATACTTTAGTAAACTGTTTATGCACCCAAGATGTGTAATGTCTTTTTTCTGAACTTCAGATTCTGTGATAATACAAGTACAAAATGTCTTCCCTCTAAAACTAACATGTCACATGACGTACTACTCTGCTGCATCTAAAAGTCAAATGGGACACAAAATACAGAGGAAAAGTGTACACGGATATTGCGGCTGATCCGTGGCAAAAAACCACAGCAACAATCTCATGAATTAATTTTTTTTTTTTTTGCTGTCGATTTCACCCTCTGCTTTGGAAAGCGACAAATCTGTAGTGGCGATCCAGAGCATAAAATTGACATGCCGCAGATTTCAAATCCACACTGCAGTTCAATCTACACTGCAGATTTTTTCTACACAGGGTGTGGGTGACATTTGCCTATGAAAATAAGCAATGGCAAATCCATAGAGTGTATCAAACACCTGTGAACTCACTCTTAAGTGCCGATTTGTAGGGTCCTGTGCGGGATCTACAGTTTTGACATTTATTCATGACATATGTGGCCATCAAAATCTTGGATTACTAGCCCTCTTGAAGACACAGATAAGTGATAAAGAGCAGTAAGTGATATGTACCAGAATAAATTTGTCATGCGAGCGGACAGTTGCTCCGAACCATTGTCCAGATTTATATTCCACCTGTTCTTGACGAGTTGAATTCCCATCGGCAGTGTAGAAGGTATGCCTGCGGTTGCCTATAAACACACACACACAGAAATAGTTTTATGTATAGGAGAGAGGCAAATTGCATTAGACAGCATTCAGCACTATTTAAAGACACATTCATCATCTTACAATTGTGAAACTAATCAGTCCGAGTGACTAATTAGCTTTTCAGAGCAAATACACAAAACAGAAGAAGTATATAAATATCCACCATCTTTATTACAAGGATTGTAAGGGAAAGACCACATGGCGCGGTCGTGTGTCGCTCGAGATTCTGCTGTGCTCGAGAGAGAGGGCACTAATTAAAACTAAAGGCACTGCACTGTTCATTGGGTTTGTATTATTAAAAGCCCCTTCATTACCACACAGACATTAAAAATGAAAACCAGTTGAAAAGTGCAGTCTCCGCTTAATTACAGCCAGTTGCAGCCTGTACGGTACTCGAAGGCAGCAAGACCGTGCCACATGTCCCCCATTTGTATACGCGCTGTGTCAGTAATTACAGATAAGCCACATTGCCTTGAATACAGGTTAACTGCAATACTAGAAATGACAACAAAAAAAAAAAGGAAAAATGCAAAGGTTTTTTTTGTACGAGTTTAACAAAGTTCAAGACAATTCCTTAAAGAGTATCTTTCACCACTCCTGACACGCCTGTTTTAATAGCTTCATGCATTCAACAGAACTACTGCAGAACAACGGGAGTTTATGATGTTGGACCTCTGCCAATCAGATATCGATGGCCTCTCCTTAGAGGAGGGCATCAATCTAACAAGTTTAGGACACTTAGAGGACACCACCACCTTCTATAGGTCTGTTTTAGTAAATACAACATCTAACGTGAATAATTGAGGAATGGCATAACAGAGTAGTATAAAAAGATTCTCTAGAATTATGACATGGGGAATGGAAATAATTACTTAGACACGTCAATAGAAGTAACCGGTTCTCTTTAGGCCCCATTAACATGTCCGTGGTGTGTTGCGGATCCACAAATTACGGATCCACAACACACCATGCCTGCACTCCCCATAGAGATGCCAATTCTTGTCCGCAGGCTGCGGACAAGAATAGGACATGCTCTATCTTTTGCTGAGCCGCGGACGGATGTTTCGGGGCCGAAACTGGGAAGTTTGGGCCGTGGCTCCGCAAATGCTGATGCGGAGAGCACATAGCACATTTACAATGAATGGGTCCGCATCTATTCCGCAGAATTGCGGAATAGATGCGGACGTGTGAATGGGGCCTTAATAGGGTTTTCCGGGAGTTTTAGACTGACATTCTCTGGCTAGGGCACCAGTATCTGATCAATGGGAGTCCGACACCTGGGACCCCCGTCGATCAGCTGTCTGAGAAGGCAAAGAGGCAACAGCCTTCTCTCAGATCACCAACTACAGAAAGACACTAACACCAAAGGCTAAGTCTGCACCATGTTATTCTCAAGGTGTGCAGATCAATCATGTAGCTTTCTGTTCCACAAGTTAAAGGAAATGTGTCACCAAAAATGTTATCTGCCAGTTGCAATAGTAACACATATCCTTTTTTCTAATCTGTTTTTTTACATGGAATACATGGAAAATTTAAAACAAAAAAATTCTTTAAAAATGTTAAAGATAATGTGATTTAAACAGCAGGTCATTTTCTGATGACACATTCACTTTAAGAGTACACTCACATGTGGCAGATTTGTTGCACACATTTTTGAATGCCACCAAAACAACCGTATTCAGGTGAACGGAACAGCTTGTCAGTCTCAGAAATCTCTGCAATAATCGTGATGTGTGTGAATATAGGATGAGAGCATTACTTTATGCCTGTACCTACAACAGAGATGTTCACAACTGATTGCTAATTTTCACCAGGTAGTTGACCCTCTAGAAGGTTTATGGACTGTGGTCCTTTTCGGATTCATTTCCTGGTAACAACTAGAGCAGTAGAAAGAACACTAGGTTTTGGGAGAGTCTAGACTGGAGTTTCAGAGGAGAAGGAAACAAAGTCTAAGTGCCCATTCCTCTTGGGCCTCAAGTTTCCTTCAAGATCTACAGAAAGAGAAAGACAAAGAGAAAGAAAAAAGGAGAACTTGGAATCTACATGGCAGGTAATCTGCAACCACAACCATTCAGACCTTACTGCAGTAGAGGGATACTGTTAAGACACCCTTAACACTTGGACATGTCCTGGCCAGATGTGCCATCAAAAGACCTGTATCCCACAGTGGACACTACAGCCAGGGTACTATTGTCCACTATAGATTCTACTGAGAGAGACTTTAGCACGATAGAGAGGAAAGAAGGCCATAACTCCTATATTTGCCTAAATCTATGTTGACCATTGCCCTTTGCACTCTACAAGCCCTGTTTTGCACCCATCCAAACACCTTACATCACAGGCACCCCAGCTGCCATCAGGCAGGAGGCCCAGAACCAGGGTGTGCCCCAGGGAAGAAAGGGCGACTCCTCTTTACACTGCACTGACTATAGGAGAGTGAGAGGACAGCCACTGTGATGGATTGTTATAAAACTATTATCCACTCAGGTTCCTCACAGGCTGCTCAGATCGGCGGGAGTCTGACTCCCAGACCCTCCGCCAATCACCTGTTTTAGGCCCAATTCACACGTCCGCAATGTCGTCCGCATGTATTCCGCAATTCTGCGGAATACATGCGGACCCATTGACTGTAAATGGGGCACGGAACGATGCGGAGAGCACACACTGTGCTCTCCGCATCAGTTTTTGCGGAGCGCGCCGCCGATCTTATGGCCGCAGCTCCGCAAAAAAGTAGAGCATGTCCTATTTTTGCCAGCAATTGCGGACAAGTATAGGCATCTCTATAGGGCTGGTGGCAAGGTATTTTGCGGATCCGCAAAACACTACGGACGTGTGAATAAGGCCTTAAGGTGCACTTCCTGGAGTTTCAGCGAGTGCTGTCGTCTCTTCACCATACCAAGCACAGCACCGTACATTGTATTGTGGCTGTGCTTGGTATTGCAGCCCAGGCCCACTCAGTTGAATGAGACCGAGCTGTACCTAAGCCCTGTGACTGATGTATGGCAACGTCTCTGGCCGAGGAGGAAGCCTAAAGACTCACGGTGCTCTGCAGCCTTTTAAAATAGGAGTCGGACCCCTGCCAATCTGATTTTGATGACCTATCTTGACAATAGGTATCAATATCAAATTCCCTGATAACCCCTTTAACTAAACACTATATCACATTGATAATATAACTTTCCTTGCCTGGCTCAAAGTTTTCAGACCTTCAAATGCGAAACAATGGTACATAAAATGTAAAGCAACAAAGCAATGGAGTTCCTTCCAAAAATGTGTACGGTAACTTCTAGCCATTAGGAATAAACATTTACTTAAAAGAGGCAACTCAAAGGCCATGTAATCATCGGAAATATATTTCTTAGGATGACACAAGTCTGGGATTACATTCAGCCTAAAACTTTTCTACAGCTGTACAAATAAGTTCCACAGGGTGGTGTCACACACAGTTTTTTGTGGCAGTTTTTAATGCATTTTTTATTTTGTCAAATCCAGAAGTGGGTTGAAAGGGAATGAGAAATACAAAGCAAGAACTTCTACTTCTTCCTTCTACTTCTTCCACTTCCGGCTATAGCTCAAAAACACTGCCACAAAAACCCATGTCTGACACCACCCAGATGTAGTTATTTCATCACTTTTCAGACATAATATCAATAGCATTTGGTGAACATTCAGAGGTGTTGACTTCTTAGAACTCCGTTAAAAATGACAAGTTCAAGATAAAACAAAATGAAGATGTGGCAACTGGCGTGATAAGAATTCTTGAAGACAGATTTTTTGCACTGATAGCTATTAAAAGGGGTCCAGAATGATCCATGTGTTCCCATTATGGTATATATGTACATCATAGATGAACATTTCTATTATGTGCATATGCACACTATTTGCAGGGACTCTCCATTCTGGCTAAGAGTGGCTTAGGCTGCTTTCAGAGTCAGTATCTGATCATTAATCTCAGTCAGTGATTGTGAGCTAAACCCAGGAACTGTGTTTTTGACCCAGACCAGCTTTCTATCTGATGGAAAGCACTGATCAAACGTGGCCTGTGTGAAAGCAGCGTAAATTGCCCTTTATACAGACCAAGTATCCCAACGATAATCGCCAACGAGCATTCATAGTAATGTTCCTTAGCGATTATCTGGCGGCGTAAGTGTACCACTGATTACCCGCAGTTTAATTTGATAGTTTTGTGGGCACACAAATATTAACATTTACCAGCAGCAGATTGTGCTACGAAACACGATCTACTGCTGGCAAACAACGAGTCAGTATGAGGAAGAGCGGTGGCATTAGCACATGCATCAGTCTCCTCCATCAGCGAGCAGGCGATTGTCGGGAAGGAACGCTTCCTTCCCAACAATCTGCTTCTCTGTCGTCCCATATAAAGGGATCTTAAAATGTCCCTTTCCAATGGTCAATTTGGCAGGCGATTGTCAGGAAGGAAGCTTTCCTTCCCGGCAATCGCCTGCATCAGTGGAGGAGTATCGGGAGGAGATATCACTAATGCCATTGCTCATCTCCATACAGACTCGTCGTTTGCTAGCACAAGCTGATGATTTAGGTGCCTACACAAAACATTCCAATTACCCGTTGAATGAGAATGTACACCGCAGATATTCACTAGGTAGAGGTCCTATTAGCTGGCGGATTCTCGGATCCTGCCTCTTGCCCCTCAATTGATGTTTCAGGGCTATGGTTGGGACATTCCCTTGCCTACGTAGATGAAGGGTGTAAATAGCGAGCATATTGTCACAGACACTAGATCACAAAGTTTGGCAAAATGAACTAGTGTTGGAATAGAAAATTGGTGGAGATGGGAAAGGGAAGAATGAGAAAGGAGGACAAGTAATTCATGGGTATCTTTTCATTGTTGACAAAAGCATGACTAAAATCTTATAAATAGGGACTAGACTCATGAAATACACCACAGGGTCCAAAGCGTTACCAATAGTATTTGTTGAGCAAAAATAGATCTAAAGTTATTGCTCAATTCTCCAGCTGTCGTGCAATTATCTGGAAATAGAGATGTAGCTGGGGAGATACTGTCTCCGTATGGCTTTCTGGCTGAATCATCACATGAGAAGCACCAATAAAACACCTTTATAAAGGACTCCTATTTCAAAGCTTTATTACATTTTACATTTCTAATTTAAGCAGTAACATATACAGAACAGACAAGACTTAAGAGCAAGGTGCTTCATGCTGATCCCAATGATCTCATCTGTAGTTCAAGGTGCTTATGCCAAAGTTCTGACAGCTTGTCCTACATCTGCACCTTCAAAAAGAACAAGCTAAGAGGTGAGATCAACTACCTTGATGTGGTGACAAGGAGCAAGACCGCCTAAAGGCAATTCTTGAAATTATGTTAACTCAAGACAGAATTGTTGAAAATGAATTACGATGATTTTTACTCTTTAAAATATCTACGAACCTTGCAATGTGCTATTGCAGGGTGCTCAAGGAATGGACTCTGTACCAGATTTGGGATAGAGTTATAGAATTTTCTTTAACGGACTCTGCACAAATATTATGATGCACCATTTTTGACAAAAGGTGGATTGGCCGAACCAATCAATTTTCACATTGGACTAGAGCTACTGGATTTCAACAATGGATATATGGAAGAACAGAGGTTAGCTACTCTCAGAACACCACCTTTTTTCAAAGTATGGCCATATATCAGTATCCATACCTGTTTCAATCATGGGAAATGCATTCAAGTTTAAGCGTTTATAGTTATCAAAGAGGAAACATACTTTATCATTTAGTTTTCAGTAAATTAAAAAAAAATGTGTTACAAACTTTATACACACACACACACACACACTAAAAATGTATACTCTCCCACATTCCAGTTTGCATGTTGGAAACAAGTTACCTTCTTTGTCAAATTCGATAGGCGTACAGTCATTGACATTCCTTTTCCAGGGGCAATAATACACAGCACCTCCTTCAGCCACCTGTGGTTGCATTGTATTTGCTTTGGGAGCTCCAATCAGGATACTAACACTGTAAAAAGGGAAGACACAAACAATAAAGGGCATTTTAAACCACAAGTTAATATATATTTTAGGTCATAAAAAAAAAAATAGTCCATCTTTAAATTAGAGTCTCTTCACTCAGAGATGCTACATTCTGTGTTTTGTTTTTTAGTCAGAAATGGGTGAATTGTTTTCTGGATATAGTTTTTCACATCACTCCATGTATTCCACTTCCTGTCCTTACTCTGACTCTCTCTTTTGTTTGGACTTCTAGCACACCAAACAGCTTGGCTTGACTATCAATCAGACCATTCACTTGGACCAGAGAAGGAAGGGGATGAGTGACTCAAAGCCTAATACATTACACTAAGTGAAATTCTCTCCTGAGGACATCTTTATCTACACCCATGAACAAATCAATAGAGCTGTCATACTGCTATACTAATTCTACAACATGATTAGGAGTGAGGATCACATTTCAGGCAGCATCTTCTGCTCACAGTAGCATTAGTGCTCATGCACACAAGCGTGTGTGCCCCATGCTGCTGACCGCAAATGGTAGTCCCCAATGCAAGGCTACCGGCCTAGTGCGTGCCTATTGCAAATGCGGACCCATTCACCTAAATGAGTCTGCGATCCGCAAGATATGTTCTGCACCACAAAAATAAAAATAAAAATAGAACGTTTAATTTTTGCGGTCCGGAGGCATGGACAGAAATCCAACAAAAGGAATTCATAGTGCTTCCGATCAGTGCCTCCGCACTACTCCCTTTTTTGAAGATTGCAGACCCATTCAAGCAATACGGTCAGCATTACAGGCATGGGGCACACATGGTCATGTGAATGAGCCCTTAGACAGTGGATTGCCCATCTACCCATTTATCTATCGGAGGTCTTATTTTGTGTGCTGCTACAGAACAATAATTTGTATTTAAAATTTTAATAGTACTGCCAAAAGGGAAAAAAAAAAGAAAACTCCAAAACATGCTTTCTACAAATAGAGTTTTTTTTTTTTCTTAAATCCTTTTCTGATGGAAGCTTCCATTTAAACATCATCTAACTGTTTAAAGGATGAGAGAGAGAGAGAGAGAGACTGACTTGATCTTCAACAGGATGACAGACAGGAAATTTAAACTGTTGCTCCACCCTATGATCACTCTTCTACCTCACCAGTTCAGAGAACCACACAAACATATGGTAATTACATTAGCAGCTCTTTTAGAATCCTTTGTACATGGGGTTTTGTGCTCTTTTATGACAAAAGCAAACACACGTTATAATGCAGGGGCTGGAACTTTATAATGTTAGCAAGGAATTCCACTAGTTGCAAGTCAGTTCAACAGAAATAAAATAATCGGTAATCACTGCCAAAAGGAACATGAAATTGGGATTTACAATTCATAGACTCTCCATTCGGTTTTAATATATTGTGGTGGAAAAAAAAAATCATGGAATTGGCATCCATATAATAATTTCTACAGAATAGATGGGGTTTTGTAGTCTCATGTAATGACTAAACTAAGGATATGCAAGACTGGATAGCCAAAAAATGCCATTTTGTAAACTAAAGCAAAAATATTAAGAACAGATGGACATAGACGTAAGAAGCCATAGACATCTAATTAAATCTTTATACTCTTCAAACATCCATCCATAATGCCATATATAGAAACTCATTCAGTTCACAAGGAGAAGTTGTAGTTAGGACTGAGTAATTAAGGACTCCTGTAAACTTCCAAGCTTTTATAAGACACCAAAGTAGCTTTAGGTATGGGGAAATATCTCATCTGGATGTCAATAAAAAGCCCTTATCCTCATCCAATTACCTCTTTAGCATGCATGGCTTATTACTTAGGAAGCCTCCTTTGATGCGTAAACAGGTGTTCAAGCCCCCAACTCAAACCAATATAGTGCTGCAACCAAACAGAAGATCCCATTAACGTCTGGGGAAGAAGGACGCAGGAGGAGTCACAGGTGCACGCCATTATGAACATTATCTCATGACAGCTGCAAAATACTAACCACTTACAGGTAATGAAAATTATGGCCCCAAAGTAATTTGACCTTGTTTGGGTAACTGCAGTAAAATGTATTTTTGAGAAGCATTATTAGCTTAAGTCTAGTGAGAATAATGTAATAAAAATCGGTAGAAATAGACAGGCTCCAGTCAACCACAAAATTAAAACCAAATAAATTGCTAATTTTGTGACAATGGCAGCTGTCAAGGAGTGGAAAATACTGTATTTGGCAACAAGTGAACAGTTTTTTTCAGAAGTTGATGTCTTGGGAACATGAAAAACCAGAAACGTTACAGATCTTCTAAACCACTTTGACCAAGGCCAAATTGGGATGGCTAGACAACTTGGTCAGAGCATCTCCAAAATGACAGTTCTAGTGGATTTCTCCCCCAATATGCAGTGGTAAGTACCAGTGAAGTGAACCATCAACAGCAGGGGTGCACAACCTTTTCTGGCCAGGGGCCACATTGTCAGCCTGAACCAATTCCAAGGGCCGAAAATAAAACTTAAAAGGGGTATTACCAACTGAAATACTGTATTTTTGGCATATTGAACATACAGTATATATTGCAGTTCTAGGACTCCCATCTAATAGGAGAATACATGAAAGATACATGTAAGAAGCCATAAGACATAGATCTACATATCTTTTACCAGATGTTTGGGGGCCGCACAGAATGGTATGGAGGGCCGCATGTGGCCCCCGGGCCGCAGGTTGTGCACCCCTGATCAACAGGATCATGGGAGACCTGACCTAATATGCGGGCAACAAAGGCTAGCCCATCTGTCAGATGAAACAGAAGAAGTATTGTAGAAAAACTTGCTGTTTTTTTGTTTAAAATAATTTTATATCAATTACATAAACAAGATAAGCATCAGTCATTTGTCAGTTGCAATATATCAAGGTAATATATCATAACAGAACATTCAGAGGTCAAAAATCGAGAATGTCAAAACATCTCTTCTCCTTATTCAGGGTATCTTTCAGACCTTAGCCCCTCATCTCCATAATCAGGTTGTCACAACAAACCTTCGCATTATATCACTTCACCACCATCCCCATTTTAGAATTTGCAAGGATTCAAGATTTTACACAAATCTAAGTATCTATGTAGTGTTCTGTCCATCCCGTGCATCCCTCTCCCACACCTCCCTGAATTTCTGGTGGGCCTAGGGTCCCCTTCAGTTTCTCTGTTGCATACCACTGCGTGAACTAGAACAATCTCATTAGGCCAGGCATGTCCAAACTCTGGCCCTCCAGGTGTTGCAGAACTACAACTCCCATCATGCTTTTCTGTAGGTTAATAGCTGTAGGTTGTCCAGGAAGGATGGGAGTTGTAGTTTTGCAACATCTGGAGGGCCGGAGTTTGGACATGCCTGCATTAGGCGATGGTTTTCAGTTTTTGTCCAATGTGTAGCTATGAAAGGCTTCCACCCATCAATAAACTGTTTGGAATATAGTTACTTGTGCCTCTTAATCTGAATCCTCTACAAATTCAGTACTTTAGGCTTCATGCACATGACTGTTTTTTTAAGCTGTCCGCAAAAAGGGGTTCCGTTGTTCAGTGATCCGTGTCCGTTTTTGCCTTCCGTTGTGTTTCCGTGTCTTCCGTTTTTTTTTAGCGTACATGACCCAAAAGATTTTACCAAAGGACAGGCTGACAATGTTTCCCCAAGTGCCTGCCAAGGGATCCGCAAAAAAAACGGACATGGAACGCGGATGACACACGGATGGCCATCTGCATTTTTTCACTGACCCATTTTTCACGGACAAGAATAGGACAGGTTATATTTTTTTGATGGACTGGAATCACGGACCACGGACGCGGAGGACAAACGGTGCATTTGCCGAGGTTTCCACGGACCCATTGAAAACCAATGGGTCCGCAAAAATCACGAAAAACGGAGCAACGGACACGGAATCAAACAACGGTCGTGTGCATGAGGCCTTACAGAGATGATCAACCAGGTCTCCCAAGAAAACCTTAATAGTCCAAGTAATGCAGAAAAAGAAGCCAAAGGAGCAAGGCGTGCAACAGAGGGGGAACTCTTCTAATCCCCGAAATCTGCAAATTATCCACCGTGATGGAATAGCAATAGAAGAGGATACTTTGATAAAGTAATGGACCAGATGGAGGAGATATACTGCAACAATGTATCCCAATACATATCCACTTGTGGGTATTGCCAAATCCCACGCCATAAGTTGGTAAATGGAGCATTACATTTCGGACATGAAATAGTCTGTCCAGAGTCACTAGCGATGGAGGGAAATTAAAGCCATATTGCCCTATGGATCAGCTTAAATTGAGTTTCCCTACATCGGTCACCAACCACACTTTACCTTTTTCAGCCTTGTAATATCCTCCCGTGGACATCCTGATCTTGTAGGGTCTTTTCTAATCCCCTGAAGATCCGTTTAGGGTAAATGGTCAAGAAAAGGTCTTGCAAAGTCATATATAAAAGGAGGAGATGGTGTGGCTAGAATTCCTGGGATTCACCAAGTTTGTGCCTCTTGGTCAGAATTTTACATTTTTTTTTTCCAGGTTCAAAGTTGTAGAAATGGTTTACTTGAGATCTGAAACCTGTGCAATATCCTCCTGAAAAGTACAGTCATGTCCGGGCATAAAAGCTGAAGAGGGGAGAGTATCCATCTACCCTCCCACTACCTTAAGGACTTCTATCACCACTCAGGGAAAAAGGAGTTTACGAATCTCCTGTCAAGAGATTAGAGTATTTCTTAATATCATGGAACGTTTAACACTAAGACAGAGTATCTAGTGTGTAGCAGGGTTCCCATGGCTCTGCCAATGCCTGTTCTAAGGAAAGAGCTGATAGCTGAATAATAAGTGGATGAGTTTAGCCGATCAATTACATGCCAATATTTGGCTTATTTAACCCTTCTTCAGGTCTATAAAGCATACATTTTTCAAGAGCAATTCTAGGTTTTCTAGATGCCCAAAGGAATTTCAGCACTGAGGCGTTAAGGTTTTTTACATCATTTTGTTTGAGTAACAGAAGTAAGGTTTGCAAGGGGTATAAGAGCTTCAGAAATGCAACCATTTGACCAAATGGCATCTACCCAAAAATGACAAGTGGAGATGTTGCCATCTAGCCAAGTCTCCTGGTATTTGCGTGAAGATAGGGGAGTAATTTAATGGAGTTCTCACTTCAGCAAATTACATTTATCATGTAAACAAGGTTAATACAAGGCACTTACTAATGTATTGTGATTGTCCATATTGCCTCCTTTGCTGGCTAGATTAATTTTTCCATCACATTATATACTGCTTGTTTTCATTATTACAACTGCAATCCAGCAGTGGTGGTCGTGCTTGCACATTATAGGAAAAAGTGCCGGCTTTTTTGGTGGCTGGGACCGTTGGAGAGCAGATAGGCTAGTACTCTTTTCTATAGTGTATAAGCATGACCACCACTGATGGATCGCAGGGTGGTTGTAACCATGGAAACCAGCACGGTATAATGTGATGGAAAAATGAATCCAGCCAGCAAAGGAAGCAATATGCATAACAATACATTAGTAAATGCCTTGTATTTACTCTCTCTATGTAATAATTGCCATTTGCTGAAGTGAGACAACCCTATTAAGGAATATAAACTGTCTGAAGAGGGACCTATTTTGATATTCATGTAGGTGAAGGATGGTTTTGGGAAAGAAAAAAATAAAATAAAATTCAGGCCAAGCTCCTCTAAAAGAACAGGGCATTTGATCGCCATACCTCCAATACTTCACACTTTGCTACGTAGCCCCCAAAAAATCCAAACTGTTCTATAACTGACAATACCGGAGCTAAATATGTTTGGGGCTCACCCATAAATATCACACTGTCAACAAACAATGTTATCTTTAATTCTTTGGGTCCAATTTGAATTCCCTTGTATAGCAAGAAATCCCCAATATGGCGGGCTAATGGTATATTGAATAATAGGGACGATAACAGGAAGCCCTGTCTGATGTCCTTGGTCATTATAAAAGGTTTCAGCAGAAACCCTAATGTGTGCATTTGATCTGAGGGTTCATTGTATACTCCTGCCAGTACAGTTCTAAAGTTTCCGGTAATCCCAGTCTTGTCCAGACTGTTCCACTTGACATTATCAAAGACTTTCTCTGTATCCAAAGCTAATAATATGGGATGTTCTCCTGGCTTGGGCTGGTGCCAGATCCTATCCAGAGCCACTAAAACCTTGCCAATATTCATTATCACTGCTCTTCCCTTTATAAATCCTACTTGCATGGGCCCACAAGTCCCAGCAGTAGTGAGGTCAACACTGATCAACGAAATTGGCCAATATGCCCATGGATCCTACAAGTCCTTGCCGGTGAATAATGGTTATGATAGAAAGATGTTAGAAGAAACAGTGCAACACTGCTTGCAGTAAAATGCCTATGTTGACACCTAGCCACTGGAAAAAGCACCTACAATGGGTAAAAGACCTTTAAAAGTAGACTATAGAATAATACAAAAGGTGACCTGCTTTGATTAAATGTTTCTTTTGCAACATGTGGATGGCCTGGTGTTTGGATTACCTAGGTCAGTGATGGGCAAAGTGCGGCTCTCCAGCTGTTGCAGAACTACAACTCCCAGCATGCAAAGACTGCCTACAGCTATCAGCCTACTGCAGGGCATGGTGAGAGTTGTAGTTTTGCAACAGCTGGAGAGCCGCACTTTGCCCATCACTGACCTAGGTAATTGAAAGCACAAGGATGCACTATGAAAAGAAGGCAAATCAAAGGCGGCAGCGCGATTCTTTAGGAAACGTCTCAATGGCAGTGGTCCATTTTAGCAAGATATGCCCCAACAGGGCAAAAATGATTAGTAATGGTTTGAAGAATAAAAAGGTTGTTGGGTTTCAAATAGGTGATTCGGCCGCCAAATCCAGAATTTGTGGGAAGAGCCGGAAAAATAAGTCCAATCATGGAGATCCCACCTCCCCTTTACATGGGATAACAGAGCAGCAGATATTGGGATAGAAGCGTTTCTTCCTGACAATCTGCTGCTTGCTAGCAGAGGAGACCGCAGCATTTACATGCAGCGATCTCCTCACGAGTATGGGGAGGAGTAAATCACTAATGCCATCATTCTTCCTCATACTGACTCCCTGTTTGCAGACAGAAGTCTACACAAATGCTCAGATTACCTGATAAATGAGCGTTCTGCACATTCATCGGGTAAATCGGTGGTACATTTACATCGCCAGATAATCGCAATCATTTTTAAAGTCCTCGGCCCATGTAAAGGGTCCTTTACAGGACTTTCAGGGCATCTGTCAGCGCGATCAACCCTAGTAAACTAGGCCAGTCCGTCTTGTAACATTCCAATCTGTTATTTTGAAGAGAAGACTACTTTTAATTTTATGCTAATGGAGCTGCTCAGAGACAAGATCACTTCTTCACCTCCACCTTTCAGCCTTAGTCATTCCTCTCTCTTGCTGTTCTGATGTCGGGCCCTGAAATCTCCCACATGCCCTGGTTAGAGTTCAATTAGCGTAGTTTGGATTATCGAAGATTTCAGGGCCAGGCATCAGAATAGTGATTATGTCTGACCACGTCAATTAGTGGAAGAGAGGGAGTAACTGAGGCAGAAAGGTGAAGCAGCGCTCCAAGGGGGAAGTCCCACCGCTTGGTGCTCTGAGCTCCTCATTAGCATAACAATAAAAGTAGCATTTTCCATGAAATTAACAGATCAGATTGCTGCATTCGGCATGATCAACCTGGTTTACAAGGGTTGATAGTACTGACAAATATCATTTAAAGGATCTACCATTAACATCTTAGTGCCAGATACCACTTGAAACCTTCAGAGGTCTTGTGGGGTCTTAGCAAATCACGTTTTTGTGCCATGAAGGGCACCTACACAACATAACGCAGTTGGATTTATTGTTATGGCTGATCCACGAATATAGATATATACATAAATGTCAAGAAAACCAAATCAGTTGCCAATTCAGAGGGGGACCACTCATCATAACATGGCAAATGTCTGCGACCTCCAAGAAAGAGGAAGTTAGTTCAGTTTCTAAAATGACTAATAACTACACGAAAAATGAAAAACTGTTACGGCAAAAGACAGAAAATCTCAAAGAAAAAGAACCTTCAGTCCGTATGTAGATAGTTCTGATTGCTCAAGGCAATGTCGCTGTCCAAATGAACAGAGCCTTGTGTCAGCCTCATGAAAGCACAATGGTAGAGCGCTCTCTGATGTGCAAGTCAGTGATCATTTGCGCAGAACAGAAGAGAATTCCAAGTAACAGCAGCTTCAACGAATAATGATCTATTCTATTCAAATACATGGACTTTTGTTCAATCACAACTTATACAGCAGTTAACCTTTAAGGGCCACATATACAATGCCATTCTGCAGGCTAACTAGCAAAGTCTTACCTCACATGAACACAAATCAGAGCATTGGAGGCCGGAGTACAATCAAGGCAGCCATTGTATCATGACCACTCATGGGTAAACTAGAAGACCTAGCATGTCTTACAGCTCACTGGTTTATTAATTTATGAATGATTTGCCCATGAAAGTTCTCATTCTTACTTAAGGGCTGAAGCAAAGTATTTTTTCAAGTTCCCTTAGGGCAGTGGTGCCACTCAGAGCCCTCTCTGTGGGCACCCACGCCCTGGAAAAAATCTAAGGTGTGCCAATATGCCTTAGACTTCTCCTGCCACTCAGTCGCTAAAAAAAGTTCGCCATCACTGCCTTAGGGATATTCAAACTTCCGTTTCTCAGATCTGTATTAGGGCTCATTCACATAAATGTGTGTGGCCTGCAAACACTTGAACGTGTCCGCAATCCACAAGATGCTGAGCTTTCGGTCCATGCATCCAAATGGCAAAAAAAATAAAAATAGAACATGTTTTTTTCGGTTCAGCCACATGGCTGGTACCAATGCATTGCGGAATCCCGGCATTACATCAGAAAATATAGCTGTTAGAAATCGGAATTTCACAGAATTCAGTTGAAAGTAAAAACAGGTTTCACCGATTTCACTCCTGACTTGATTTCTAACAGATTTAGGTCTCATGCATGCGAACATAAAACACAGATGCCACCCGCGTGTGATCCACCTATTGTGGAATGGAACAGGCAGCCCATTATAGAAATGCCTATTCTTCTCTGCAAAATGGACAAGAATAGGATATGAACTATAATTTTTGCGGGGCCATGGAATGGAGCAACAGATGCTGACAGCACACGGAGTGCTGTCCACATCTTTTGCAGCCCCATTGAAGTGAACGTGTCCACATCCAAGTTGCAGAAAATGTGGCTTGGAGGCAGAACCAAACCACGTTCGTAAGAATATGCCCTTATCTTCAGATACAATGCTGTGATTGCATACCACCCTACTATTTGGACAGTCAAAGAGTCAAACTTTTAGCTTACTGGCTAAGGTGGGTCATGGTTGGAGCCAATGACTGGCTGACCAGAATTCACAATCTTTTCCTGCCATTTTGAGACAATAGCAGGAAGTGGGCTGCAGCAGGGACGCGCCACGGTCAGAACTGTAGCAATGGGGGATTGGCAAGGTGGGTATAAGTTGCAATGTGTGGCCTCTGGGAAAGATTTTTTTCTTGCCCAGAAATAACTGTTTAAGTATAAAAAAAAAAAAAAAAAAAAAAAAAAAAATCAATCATCCGATTGGTGCATTTGGACAAATTTGCATGTTAAAATGTGTACAAATAAAAAAAAAAAACGTCGGAGGTCTAATATACAGATAAAACTAATTGTTTCTGCAGCAGTTTACTAAATTTATAAATGCACATTTATTTCCCAGGTCAAAAAGAGGGGCATTTACGTAGTAAAAAGGGACTTTGGTAGAAAAAGAGGAACTTTCCCTCCAAAAGAGGGACACTTAGGAAGTAGGGCGAAACTGGTTTTGTCTGAAAGTCTGGGATGCCGGCTTTCAAACAAGAGAAGAGGCCACACAGTTACTCCGTGTGCACTCTGTTTCCGTATGTCTGCATTTCCGTTCCACAAAAGAAAAAAAAAAAAAAAAAAGAGAACATGTCCTATTACATGGATAGTACTGTTCTATTAGGGGCCAGCTGTTCCGTTCCGCAAAATACGGAATGCACACGGACGTCAGGTATATTTTGTTGCGGATACGTTTTTTGCGGACTGCAAAATACATACGGTCGTGTGCATGAGCCCTTAGAAAGGACAAGTCATGTCTCAGCCTACCACACCTATGATCAGAAATCACAATCATTACTACAAGAATTCAATCATAGACCATACAAAGCAATCTGATTAGAGACCATGTAAAAGTAGCCCAACATTGCAGATAGTACACCCAACACTATGATACAAACAGGGACCATATCAGAACACCATTGCTTTAAACTGGTTTTACACAGACAAATGGAGTAATGGAAACTCATGAATATGTTTCACTTTTACACCAAGATCTTTTGTTTTCATAAAACTAAAGAAATAATCAGTATGAAATCTTTAATCAGAGCATACAGTATATCCATCAGCCACTTCATCCAGATAGCCTAGACCATCCCCTCCCTGCGGGAAACAGCCAAGCTTCCCATTTCCCCTGGAGTTGAGAGACATGTTTGAGCCATTGCATCAGCAAAGCAACAATGAGCCACCAACGTGAACATCCTTCCCTTAATCTAGATGCATTGTGTGGCTGAAGAACCTGCAGATGTAGAAAAACCTGCCCAGGGAGGGTTAATGTCCAGAAATTCATTGTTCTTTTTCTTTACTAAACAGCATTCTCAACTGAAAGGACGGAAATGGCAGCATTATCCTATGGAGAGCGTCTGGATTGTAACCCTGGGCTCCGGAAAAGAGGGGGAGACATGGAACCCCAATCAACGCAACTATGTCAAGAATTCTAGCCGAGATGAAATCTGTGTACAGAAAAACCTTCCAAGTCTTACCAAGGAAGTCAACACAATGGGAAATGCCATTGAAATACATCACCGCTAACAAATACCGACACTCAAAGGAAGCGGCACACGGTAACAATGTTCATTTAGATAGCTGTAGATCTGTCAGCTTAAGATACGGATCAAGGGAAAGTTTCAAATGCATTCTGTATTACAGGATAACTTTATCAGTTACAATACCGATGACTCCTAAGGATTACTACTGTTGTCCATTCTACTTTAACGGCTGCACATTCAATAGCTGTCGGCTGAACGATCGTTTGGCTGACAACTCTCTCCCAACTCCCCCATAGACATATTGTTGACTTAGCCAAACCAGTATGTGTAGTGAGTGGGTAGAAAGCCACTGCCAGACACTTCTCCCCCAGGACAGCAAAAGGGGAGGGAGAAAGTATTCACTTTGCCTATCCATCATCTGTTGGGAGAAGAGTCAGAAGCTCCCCACACACATTGGCCAAACCTGAAGGTTTAGTCTAATGATACACTAATGTGTACGGGGACCTTTAGACATCTAAAGGTCCCCATGTATTCATTTTTAACACCCGTTTTTTTTTCACCGTCATGTGAATGTTGCCTCAGGAGAGATTTGGGATACAATCACACTCATAAGACCTTTTTCACACCAACGTTCCTTATTTCCGTTACTCCCCAACACACGTGAACATTCCCTTAGATGGACAGGCTGAAATTAGTGGGAAATTGGCGAAATTGGTGGGAATATTCAGAATCAAAATTAAATTCGACCATAGAACCCAAGATCTGCTCATAGATCTGTGTGACCCCAGCCTTGTCCTCCAAGGCTGGGGTCACACAGATTATTTTCGGAATCTAAAGGGATTGTGCTGTTTTTGGTGCTTTAACAGTTTTTTGCTGCAATTTAGGAGAAAAAAAAAATGCTCTAGATGTTGCATGGGAAATATTAAACTCAGGACTAAAAAAGTTTTTATTTATTTCTTTCTTTATGGGGGAGATCTGGCATTTTTGTCCCATAGATTTCCCTCTTTTTTCAGCTGCTTGAAAAATAAAAATAAATTAAAAAAAAAAAAAAAAGCGCTATAGTGCGTTTTTGTACTAATGTATATTTCCTATACTGCTTGATGGAGCAAGTGAAAGTAAAAAAGGGTAGATACATTTTTTTTTTTTTTTTTGGGGGGGGGGGGGGAATAAAAAACACTACTAGGCAAAACAAAATGCTCCAGGTGGTAGAACACACTGGTGTAAAGGGAAACTGACTGTGTTGCCCATAGCAACCAGATCACCCCTTTCATTTTTCAGAGTATATTTGAAAAATGAAAGGTAAAATCTGATTGGTTGCTATGGGCAACTAAACCAGTTCTAGTTTACACCAGTTTGATAAATCTTCCTTTCTATTTGCAAAAATAGCTAAAAATAAAAAATTATGAAAACCACAAGATTTTTAAGCTTTCCTACTTCCTCAAAAAAACAAAAAAAAAAAAAAAAACTGTGAGCACCCTAAAATATTCTTATTGGCACACGTTGGATCAAATGTTGATAATCTACAAGAACCACCAATCATCAATTATTGTATTAAAAAAAAAACTTCTGATTGCTATTAATTTGTTAGAATTGGGAAAGGTGATCTACATTGTGGAATCTCTTTAGGCAAGTAATAGTGGATAGCTTGACCAGCACAGGATAGAAGCAATGCAAAGAATTTCCATGAATATGTTTTATACAAAGCCTGCATTGCTTGGAAATAAAACCCATTCATAACCCCCTCCCAGCCTGAGGCACGGCTCTAGAACAGGGTGCAGGCAGCTCTAGTGGAGCTGGAGGTAAAGACTTAGCAACAAAAACATATTTAGATAGGACAGGCTCCAAACGACAGCCCTCTGCCAACATACACAATGCAGTAACAGAGGTCTCAGGTCAGCAGCTAGGCCCAGGGATTATGTCGGCCCTACCTCGTAAACCTCATTTTTCTAGCAATGACAAACCAGCTAAAGGAACACTCCAGGAAAATATGATGTGGTGCTGTGAAGAGAGCAGGATCTGCCATCTTTGGTGTCAAACTGTCCTCGCAAGCTCGGGGAAAGGCAGGACCCAGGGCAAAAAACTATTCTTCGGAGTATATTAGTAGATAAATTTTTCAGCCCCACAAAATTTGAGCTGTAGCGGAGATCTAGAGTTTCTGAAATCTGTTAGCACTAAGGCTTCACACCAACTCCAGTAAAAAAAAAAAAAAAAAATAGCTGGCTCTTCCCATGAAGTGCAATTGTAATGGAGAAACAGTCACTGGCAGGGGTAGGGTCTATGGCCAGTCTAAAGAGAAATTTCCCTGTGTGCCGATGCCCAAGTAGCTGCCCGAGACCTCTTCATAGCTACTGGCCAGGTACATAATGATCTGATGCCCTCAGCATCAATTAATGCTAGAAGCATCAGGTACTTCTACACCTGGCCAGCAGTCACAGGTGCTCTCCTGAACTCAACTGCATCACCGTTCTCAGCATTATATGCTGCACAGTGGTATTTGGTTTTGCTGGGGCGGTATGTTGTGCTGTATAACGTATTGCCGTCTCTGCCTACTTCTGTAGATTTGGATTTTCCTTCAACATGGGGCCACTTTTAGGGTCGTTTCCAGGACCACTTTAAAAGTTCCCAGTCCGTCCCCGGTCACTGGATATTCCAGGCCATCAAACTATTAATACAAACACTGAACCAAAGTTCTGTACCAGAATATAAAAAGTGACTGATTGTGTGGATCACTATAACTACCAGAACCACAAATACTAATTTACCTCAAACAAATTCATTTAAAGGGGTTGTCTCACTATAGTGAATGGCTTTTATAATGTAGACACAGTTTAAAGGGTTTACTAGTATTTTTTTTTTTTTTTTTTTTTTTTTTATGACCACCTATCCTCTGGACAGGAAAAAAAAGACAATCCAGCAGCACTCTGCAAACACAAAATGCTGCTTCGTTGTCTTTGTTTCCTGTATGTTTCTAGCCATGGCAGCGTGCACCTGCACATTGGGATGTGCTGACTGACCTTTTTTGGCTATCCTCTGGATAGGTCATCAGTATCCAATTGGTGGGGGTCCAACACCCAAGACTCCCACTGATCAGCTGTTTTGAAAAGGCAGCGGCGATCCTGTGAGCTTACCAAGCACAGCGCCATACATTATAAAGTGGCTGTGCTTGGTATTGCAGCTCAACCCCATTCACTTGAAATAATTGATATTATCTTCAAAGTCACTCCATGTATTCTACTTCCTGTCTTAGCTCTAACTTTGTTTGAAATTTTCCTGTGGGCTCAGGATGCCCAAATCTCCCCTTTTGTCTGCCCGCTAGGTAAAATAAAAATCTGATGCTTTCAGCATTATTTAATGTATAAGCATCAGGCACTTATTATACGGTTTTTCCATCCAGATGATGCATAGGCAGCAGTCTTTTGTGCTGCACTGTGATATTTGGTTCTGCTGGGGTGGTATTTTGTTCAGCACTACGGCATTTCTGGCCCCGCCTACTACTGTTGTTCTGCCTTCTGTGATTTTTGACCCACCTACAACATAGGGCCATTTTTAGTTTTTTGTTTTCAGGGGCACTTTAAGTTCTCAGTCCGCCCATGACTTTTAGCGCAGCAGACAGTCTCACTCAACATTCTCAGTCAGCCTATCACTGTGAACCACTTCCCCATAGTGATTCAATAAGAGCATTACACTAATCAATGAAATGCTTTTCTGTGGCCATCTTTAGGCCAATCATGAGAACATTAGACCGGTCATACCATCATCCAAATTCTTCACCAACTATTAATACTGAGGATTACCTTACAGATAACATGTTCCCCTCGAAGGAGACAAACTGACTATGAGGTCCCCATCCATATAGTTCTCCCTCTCTGTGCTACAGAAGGGTAATGTGTGCAGTTCCTTTAACTAGAT
The DNA here is from genome assembly GCA_033119425.1 of Bufotes viridis. Classification (NCBI taxonomy): domain Eukaryota; kingdom Metazoa; phylum Chordata; class Amphibia; order Anura; family Bufonidae; genus Bufotes; species Bufotes viridis. Next base: position 430,854,071 of record CM065591.1, read on the forward strand.
GTACATGACCTGTGATGACATTATCACAGGTCTTTTAGCTTTCTCCACTGATAGGCATACTATAATGGAGATTTACAGTAATGAGTAACTTAGGTGCGGCTTCTTTGGTTCACTGCGGACCCCTTTTCCTCATTCTCCCCATAGCAGAAACAAAAAACGAAACGAGCTGTAGTTTTTACCATTTTTGTATGCATACACCTTTTCGATCGCTTTTTATTCAATAACAAAGTTCGCCACAATGCCCCCCCCCCCCCCGTAGTAATAATTCTCCGTATAATGTGACAGTAGGTAAATGCCCCCTAATGTGTGTCAGTACCAAAAAAATGCCCCTAATAGTGCCCCTATAATGTGTGCCAGTATAAAATACCGCTACATAGTGCCCCAGTAGACTCCCTCAGTGAACCCCACAGTGTGCCTGTACAAAATACCCATTCTTCGTACCCCCATAGTGCTCTCCCCACCACCACCACCACAGAATCCTACTGTATGGCTGACCAGAGGACGACGATACAGTTAAATACAGATGATACATCACGGCTGCCTCCGCCCCCCACTTATCTTAAGTGTTGCACTGCCTGAGGCAATCGCCTCACCTAATTGGCAGTGTGGACCTGGCACTTGACCGGGTATGCCAGGTGCTGATGCCGGCCCTGGGTTTGGGTCCCAGAGGTGAGACCTGCATCGGACATTAGCAATATGCCACCAATGTCTCAGATTAGACAACCCGTTTAACTGACGCAAACTTACAGCATCATAGCTTAACCCACGATTTGGCCGTGGCAGACAGAAGTAATACTGAGGTCTAACCCTGGGTTCACACCTGAGCGTTTTACAGCGCGTTCAAACGCGCTGTAAAACGCTCAACAGATTAAAACCAATGCATCCCTATGGGAGTGGTTCACACTTGAGCGTTTACAGCGCGTTTGAGCGCGCGCTGTAAGCATGCCCTATCAAACAAGTACTTGAGGCTTCTTTTGGGGCGTTTGGCGCGTTTTGTGATTGACACCACGTAGTCAATCACAGAAGCAGCGTTTCTGTAGCGTTCCTATTTGCAAAAACGCGCTGAAATACGCGCGACTAAAACGCGCGTTTTTAGAACGCTCAGGTCTGAACCCAGGGTAATACATCCAGAATACGTCTGTGAATAGCTTCTAATGTGTTTTCTGACTATGAAAATGAGAGCATTAAAAAAGCAGCATTTGACTTTCACGTATGTGCTAGGAACTCGGCCATCAAAGCCTCTACGACTGGGACCAAGATTGCAAGTTCACAAAAGTTATACAAATATTCATCTACTCTAACTCAGAGAAGTTACTCCCAGGTCAGAAAGTAAAATCAGAAGGAACCGTTTAACAGTCTATACATTCTCCAGCAGTGAACATGCCACGTTCCTATCCAGGGGTCACCTGGGGACGCACAAATATGAGAGCAGAGGATCGGAATCTGAATACTGTGTCATTGGAGGGGGTGTTAGGATGAAGTAGGGGGGAATCTCTTCCGCCTTTCTCCATTGCAATGGCTCGGCATCTGTCCCAGTAGCTACATTTCTGCCAATATGAACACGTATCATCCCCTCGTGTGACTCGCCATAAAAAACAAGCCGGGAGCCAAACCATTGACATACGGCCAAAGCTTCCTCCAGCTGTTACATGACCATGGAAAGGCAGATAGGGGAGATCTGGAATGCTAAGGAAAATGGGAACTTCAAAAGGTGCTCAGCCGCGGTTCCGAAAATACATTTCTACATGGGGATTCCTTTCTAGAAGTAATATATCCCTAGATAGTATGGAATGAAGCCTGGTATACATTAAAAACCAATGACTGTACAAGCAAAAGCCATAGAAATGTTCTAGCATAACTCCTATGTCCTCCACACTAATTTAACCTTTTGGGTCATAAGATCCTGAACGCCTGATTTCACACTGTTCCGCGCCCATACAATATGCCCCATTCATCCAGATGTTTCTTTGTTGTCATGGCAACAAAACAGAACTCTAATTGATTCCAAGCACAACAGGCAGCGGAGGTCACATGGACACAGCTGCTCTACTGGGTGTGAGGGGTGGGTGTGGGTGATGCAGTCATATGTCGTTCTAGGCAACATGGAAATGGAGATCCAACAAGGTGTGCCTGGCCATTACCATGGTTAATGCCGTTCCCTTCACTAGTTGGAATGTGCAGAATTTACTTTTATTTTTGTCTATAAATCAGTCACAATTTAGATTTTTTTTTATTGTGATTTCCATAAGATTAAAGCAAAAATCCAATTTAAAGTTTAAAAATATTTTTTGGGCCACTGGCCCATAGGTTAAGGAGAGCCTGCTGCCACCTCCTCTATTTGTATTCTCCACGTAATAATTCTGGAGCATCTATTCCTGTGACCGCATGGTGTGCCATTCCTCCATTATTGCTGCTAGAAGTTTAGAAATGAATTGCTAGCAGTTTTCAATGAAGGTCCAGCTGGGTGTTACCAGTTTGGGGAGGCGAAGGGGAGGGGGAGTTGCTTCACAGCAACACTGGAATCACTGACTGGATACTGTCTGCAGGGAGACACTCCCAACTGGTAACACTCATCTGGATCTTCCTTGCAAATTGCTAAAAATTCCTTCATAACTTTTAGCAGGAATAATAGACAAAGGACATAACATAAGAATAGATGTTCAGAAATAGGTATTATTACATGGGAAATGCAAGTGGCCATGAAAACAGACATGCCAGGATCGGTGACAGGTCCTCTAAAGTTTACAGGATTAGACAAAATGTGGCTGCTTTGGTTCAGAAACAATGCCACGCTTGTCCACAAGATATGTCTCATTTATGTGACTGGGACTAAGCTGCAATACTACATGCAGCCCATGGGCTAAAAGTGGGGCCATGTTTTTTTTTTTTGTTTTTAATCTTATACAACCCATTTAAAGAGCATGTACAGGATTAGAAAAAAACATGCCGTTTTCTTCCAGAAACACACATCCTGTCCATGTGTCTGGGACTACAGCACAGCCCTGAGCATTGTGTCCTTCAGAAGGCAGATTGGCAGGGTCCTGGAGAGTCAGACCACCATCAAACTAACAATCCCACAGAAAGTATTCACCACCTATTCACTGGGTCTTATTGCTGGGCTTGCCCTGTGACGAGGTGAGTCTGGTCTCTGAATGAACAGCAGTGCACATGCTGGTGCCGATCCATTCATTTCTACGGGTCTGACATAGACCTCGCACTACCACTCCATTCAAAAAGGGGAATCGGGAACCTCCATTCTCAAGATAACGGATGCCCATGGGCGTAGCTCTAGGGGGTGCAGAGGTAGCAGTCGCTACCGGGCCCAGGAGCCTAAGGGGGCCCAAAGACCTTTGTGCGGCATAGGAAGACACACAAACCACTGAGGGAAGGGGGCCCAAGCTGAACTCTTGCACCAGGGCCCATGAGCCGTTAGCTACGCCACTGCTGATGCCCCCAGTGGTCAGACAACCCAGCAATCTGACATCTATATTCTGTGGATAGTTCATCAATAGCTTTTGTGGAATACTCTTTAAAAGGGGCATCTGTCAGTAGATTTCTACCTATGACACTGGCTGACCTGTTCCATGTGCGCTGGGCAGCTAAAGGCATCTGTGTTGGTCCCATGTTCATATGTGCCTACATTGCTGAGAAAAATGATGTTTTAGTATATGCAAATGAGTCTCTAGGAGCAACAGGGGCGTTACCATTAAGACTAGAGGCTCTGCTTTGTCTCAACTGCCACACCCTCTCCACTTTGATTGACAGGGTCAGGTGGTGAAAACAACGTAATGCATAGCCATGTCAAAGTGCAGAAGTTGCAGAGAGAGCAGAGCCTCTAGGTGTAAGGGCAACGCCCCCGTTGCTCCTAGAGGCTCATTTGCATATATTAAAACATTTTTCTCAGCATTGCAGGCACATATGAACATGGGACCAACACAGATGCCTTCAGCTGCCAAGTATAGATGCAACACGTCAGCCAGTGTCATAGGTACAAATCTGCTGACAGTTGCCCTTTAAGGATGGGCCATTGATTTTAAAGCTCTGGATTACCCCTACAACGTATTTCATTAGGGTATAGTTGACTGTAGCTCAGAAACCATTATCTCCACTTTACCTCTGTTCCATTAGGTCAGACTATGATCAGAGACTTCAGTTTGACAGATGATGTGACAAAGAAGGTCTGAGGTTCAGGCTTCTGCAGCTCTATGTGAATAACCATGACTTCTCAGGGAGCAGTGATTCTTCTCCAGGTCCCGGCTGCAATGATTAGGATGATGGTTCTCGGCAACCACTTACTTTTAGCTCATGAACAAGACACCGCTGAAATCAGCTCATCTGTCACTACATTACGCTGCCCTCAGTAGGGGCAGCATGGACTTGATGACATTTTCCCTTTAAGGAAAGATAAGGGAATACATACAATACTAACTGAACACATTGCGGCCTAAATTTGTATCTACTGATGTATTACATATCTGTACAATTCAGAACTGTAATGCTAAAACAGAAATTATTCTGCAGATCTAGGAGTATGGGAAGGCATAGGCATTGTTGTCTGGTTATCATGTGCGGACAGACAAACAAGCTACGGTACTTTAAGAGTAGGAGGAAATGCAATAGAAGATATAAAGGTCACCACGTAGACCAAACAAATTAAGTCTACCCCCTACTACTGGGTTACCGGGCATTACAAATGGTCTTCAGCCATCAAGAATTCAATATGCCACAGAGATTGAAAAAAATAAAAAAATCAAATCACTGCAATTTAAAAGGGATTTTCCTTTTCTAGGTTTTCTTTTGCTAAACTGCCTTCACGCCTAAAGAAACTGAGAAGCGTAATTGTTCTCTCACATGAAGATACATTTATAGAAACAAGAATTGATCAATGATCTGAAAAGCATCAATTCATCAGGAATAGGCCAGTGACTAGCAGATGTCCATTTACACAAAGGATATCAAGCCTACTATCGATTTTTAGATCATTCGATCAATAGTAAATGAGCTCAGAAAATTAGGAACATTTGCTTGACAAATATTTTTTTACAATATTATCTCATCTCCCAGAGTAAAAATCCCTTACGGCCACATTCACATTTCTGATGTCCATGAAAAATCCATGTTTGGTCCTAGTCTCCGTTTTTTGCCCTTCACGTGTTTTTCATATTCCAAGGACATTGCTCAGCAAAAATTCATTTGCTAACCATCTACCACCAATGGTCTAAGAAAACCCTCTAAAACAATGATGCCATCCATGTTATATGAGTAGTTTTTCAAAGACCTCACGACTTTAATTGCCCAAAGTAGTGCATGATCCTGTGTGAGATCAAACATTAAAATCAATGGGTACGTGTGCTGTCCATGAAAAATGCGGTTAGTACGCATCTGTGAAAAGCAGTAATGAGAAGGAGGCCTAAGGCAGCATTTGCAAAGTGACAGAGATGCAAGAAGATACACGTACCAGGAAAACACCCAAAACAAGAGCAGGTCTTCATGGAGGTTGGTGAAATTCTACACTCCAAGTTATAGATTTTCATTTGGAACTAATCATCTTCAAAAGACTCCCTATACCATATCACTTATAGTCCATGACAGAGGTGCAACAGCTTAACGTGACCAACTGCAGAGCAATCAAATAATATTGTCTTAGGGTAGGAAGATAAGTTACAGCATCTGTAGACTGCTGAAAGCCTGGCCACACGTGGTCACCAAGAGCTGCATGATTTTGAATGCCATGCCTTATTTTTACCTGCAACATTCTGAGGTCTTTGACCAGTGCACATGGGGGGTGTTCCTATCCCAACAGTGAAATATTAAATATTGGGTCTCTCTCAATATTAGTTCCCAAAGTTAAAAGGATGCTCTCGTCAAGGACACTTCTAGCATATCCATATAACAGGCCATAAATGTCCTATAGGTGTGGGTCCCACCTCTTGAGACCCACTCCTATCTTCAAACCTGGACCCTGATGCCAATGGTTGGGAATGGAGAGGTGACCACGCATATGTGGCTGTTTCCATTCACATCAAGTAGCACTTCTAAAAATAGCCAAGTCAGTATGCTCAGCTATTTTTGAAAGTCCTGATAAAGCAAATAGAGAGTCATGCTTGCACAGCCATCTCTCCATTCCCAGCCTTGAGCAACCAAGTCCCTTTCTGGAGGCAGAAGCCTCACCTATAGGACATATATGGCATATTTTGTGGATATGCCATAGAGGTGCCAGGTGGGAATCCTCCTTTAACACCTGGTGGCAAGTAAAATGTCATCTGTATGGTGGTAATCTGTGATATACACCCTTTGGATGTTTGAGCATTTGTTCACACTGGCAACATAGGCCATTCACAGCCAATGACCAGCTGTCTCTTGACCTCTAACCCATCAATGAAAACCATAGGAAAGTAGACTAATCTTAGACTATGGGCTTGTCAAAACAAGGAGTAACAGATGTGTTAAATGTAGCACATCAAGATGGGGATTAACTCCTCATTTATTAGCATGAATTGTATGAAAATTAAAATTACTGAGAAAAACCACTTAAAGGAGGAAACAAAATCCTTTTCAGTTTAACTTCCCCTATAATAAAAGGAAAGACAACAGCATTACATTTCTTATTGTGATGTACAACAGGAGGTGTTACTTATCACAACAGGCGAGAAAACAGTCCTTGTCCTTGGATGCTACAAATATTATCACAAGCAACAGGTGCGGGAAACCACAGACCTACAGCAGTCAGCCAAAACATCTCACCACTTTCTCAGGGCTGTGTGCGCACCTTTCCCGAAGACGCTCTCTTTATTGAAGAGTACAGATTGCTTGCAAAGCTCAGAAGATTCACTTTCACTACAATGTGATGTACACTAAGGGGTTTGCAATGCTGCAAACTTTGGCGTGCAAAGTCTAAAGTCAGTATATGGGCCCAGCATTGCTTCCTTTACACAAGAGGGAATGGGTTGTCCACCCTTTAATAAGTGATGGCCTATCCGAAGGCCAAGCCATCACTAGCTGAACACTGGTGGTTCCACACCCTGTACTCCCACCAATCAGCTGTTCATTAATATCTCCAGGGCACCAGTAGAAGACACCTCTGTCTACTTTGTAGTGGCCTGAGCTCAGCACTGCATCCCTGCTACCATTGAGATCGGGAGGTCAGCTATGATTGCCTATCCTAAAGGACAAGCCATTACTTAATGAAAGGTGGACAACCCCGTTAATGGTGTCTGTATGATGCATGTAATGTACCAGGAATTGGGTAGGTTACAGGGTACTGGGCATGTACCCTGGAAGAGGAATGACACAGCATACATGGACACACAATATGGAAGTAACAAGAAGTTTCACTCAACAGTAAGGCACAAGCTTAATGGTTACAGTTTGCAATAACCACAACTTAATGTTTTCTCCTATGAGGCACAGATCTTTGGGAGTTGCAAGCTACAGTATAGGTCTGGCAGATTCTCTTACATGGCTGCAAGCACGACTGTTCTCACAAAGAGGTACAAACTGCTAATACTGGGATGGTAGCTGTCTTGTGATCCTTTGTTGCCATGAGTGGGATGGTTCATAAACCACCAATATGTAATTGCCACCAAGATAACTTGCTACTCATAATTTAGCCAGTCTCTTGTGGTAATCAGTCTTTCAGTTCTGCTCTCATCCAGTCCACATCTCCTTTGATCCCCTGCAGCAGTACAGCAGTTGCTTTTCAGGCCCTTTAAACCACAGCAGCTTGTGCCCTGCTTGGTTTTGGGCTGTTCTACCTCCACTGACCACACTCCTAACTCAGGGTCTGCAAGCGCTCTATGTCAGCTGTGCACCTGGCACCTCTAGGGCGTGTGTACCACTCATATGTGCCCTGCCAACTGATGTTACTACCACCATTGAACAGCCTGATATACATTCAAGTTCCTCCTAAGGAATGGTGGAGCATCAGGACATACAGTCTACAGGCTCCATGACTCCTTACACGATGCAACATCCAACACAGTGCCCTAAACTACCATATTTTTCGCCCTATAAGACGCACCTAGGTTTTTGAGGAGGATAATAAGAAATTTTTTATTTTTTTTTAACCAAAAGGTGTGCCTTTGGTGGGTTTTGAACTAATGGTGGCATCTGTGGATAACGCACTGTTATGGGGGATTTTGGGGATGGCACTGTTATGTGGGCATCTAGGGATGGCATGACACTGCTATTGGTGGTGGGGGGGGGGGATCTGTGGATGACACATAGCATCTTATGCTATGTGCCATCCACAGATCCTTCCTATAACAGTGTCCCTGTGTAGTGAATGACCCCCAATACAGGCGGTGGGGGTCAGCATCTTGTTTTGTAAAGGCAGTGGGGCCCGTTGCAGTCACTGTATTCTACTACACCGGGCCAGCTCACTGCAGTAATCATATAGGCAATGTTAAACTGTAGAATTCCTCTCCAATGCAGGCTGTAGTAGTTACTACTAACTTCCATAGCAGGCATGAGGCCAGGCGATTGGGCGGGAGGCGGCAGCGTAACTCACCAAGTCAGTCACCTGCTTCATTTATAAAGTGGGAGGAGCAGGCGCGCAACATAGTGAGTTATGCTGCTGCCTCCCAACCGGCCTCCTGCCTGCTATGGAAGTTTTTAGCAAGTGGATTGGAGAGGAACTCTACAGTTTAACATTGCCTATATGATTACTACAGTGAGCGGGGCCCTGAGGTAGTAGAATACAGTGACTGCACCAGGCCCCGCTGCCATCACAAAACGAGATGCCAGCCCCCAACCCCTCCTCCCTCCCCGCTGATACACACCCGGCCGCGCTGTGAAGCAGCACGGCGTATCAGTGTAAATTTTAGCATTCGCCCCATAAGACTTTTTTTTGGGGTTGGGGGGTTTGAGTGCGTCTTATAGGGCGAAAAATACGGTATATAAAACTTTTCTACAGTCCTCCCCATCTATTGTAAATGCACAGTCCAGTACAAAAATTATATTGTTTAAATTATACTGCAAGTTTAAGCATAGAAACTTAAAGGGCTTTTCCACTTTTTTCTATTGATGACCTCTCCTCCGACTCCCAACACCACGGCAATCAGTTGTCCAAGTGCTTTTCTTCTCCGTTTACTTGCTCGCCATTGCAACGGCAGCAGTGAGCAGGTAAGCTGTCCAATTCACTTCAATGGGACGGCTCCCACCTGTTCAAGTGAATAGGAAGGAGCCATCCCATAGAAGTGACTAGGGACGCCATAGTTGTAATTACACTACTCGCCACTGCAGTCAAAACTGTGAGCAAGGAAACAAAGAGAAGACCGTGCCGGTACAGTCTCAAACAGCTGATCGCCGGGGGTTCCAGGAGTCGGATCCTCAACAATCTGATATTGATTACCTATCGCGAGGATATATAATCAAAAAAGGCGGACAACCCCTTTTAAGGGGTTTTCTGGGATTACTGTGGTTTTTAACATATATGCTCATGTACATCTTCAAGCTTTTTTTCCCCCCTTCAGTTTTGACTCTACTGACCAGTTTTAACCATGTAAAAACAAATCCCTCCGATTGGTTCACATCCTGTATGTGGGACTTCCTGTTATTATATCCAGTCAATCCCATAATGCACTTCACCTTTCTCTGCCACACCTTAGCACCGCCCAGCTAGTTATAGCTACTCCCACCAGTTACATAGGTTAAAATGAAAAGGAAAAAAAAAAAAAAAAAAGCATACTGAGGGGTGCTCTTAACTGGTTTTCTAGGGCAAAAAAAAATATGGACAATGAAAGATATTGAGTTGGCCCTTTTAATGTCCATATTTAGTAATCCAGTTAAACAAATGCTTCTCTATCTGCATAGCGCCCCACCTCCGCAGGAGGGCGCAGCTGTGTCTGGATCATATCTTATATGTCTGCGGCACAGCACACTTGCTATTTAAATGAGGGTCTGTAATACACAGTGCATAAACTCAAATATGCCGCGGACACCCCTTACATCTGCATATACTATTATGAACCCATCCAGAAGATTCAAAAGATACTTCTACGGCAAATTTACAACATGTTCATTTAGCCTTTAAATGGGATTCATCTGGTTCTGCTCGATATGGGAAATGACAACGTGGTCACGCAAGCCACGTCAGAAGCAGAAGAGGAGAGTCGAAGCGCAGGAGTGATCGATGCCAATTGCTTGACATGTGGACGGCCCAATCATGAGACTACAGCCTGCAGAGCTCCATGTGCTTTCCTCCAACCCCATTCAAATGCAAAAATAAACGCAACAAATCTGCGTCGTGTGAATATTCTGTATCCGTATAGTTCAGTGGTAACGATTGTACAGGATTACTACAGAGGGTTTTGGGCAATGAACATTGAGGTTTGTCCCCGACAAAGAGTTCTACACACATCATACACAGGCTGGATTTATTTAGGATAGTTTACTCCACCCCCCCCCCCCCCCATCTTAAATTAGTATTTTATTACACTGTAAACTTTTTCCCATAGAAAGTCAACCATGTGTAGATATTTAAACTGCACCAACAATCTGCACTCAGTTATGTGAAGCCTTGGGTAGTCTTATGGACAGCTTTCTTCTCATTTCACCCTTTCCTGGACTCCTTAGTGTACAGTGTAAAGAAATCGGACGAGGGGATGCGAGAGCAAAATATTTTCTGGAAGAGAAACTGACCAGGAGGAGAAGTTGAGGTTCTCCACCGGTCTGTTAAGTGAAAGTTCGAAGTCTCAGGCCTCATAATAAATGCAGGTACAGGGCTGGCGGTGTCTGTGCCTCCAGTTTACATCCTGTCATTATTGTCGCAGGAAATGTTCAGTGTCGTGACGGCTGAGAAAAACACACACAGGAAAAGCTCGCGTTTAACCCTCTCACTGCTGGTGGGCAGGAGGAGGGGGGGGGGTGTTCTTTCTAGGACAACTTATTCTTGCATTACTTTTTTTTTCTAAATATAAAGGAATGTAGTCAAACAAGATTCACATTATTTCTATTCCACATGGATTGAGCATTATTGTGTCGCCAACTTTAGTACTGAACCCAAATTTAGAAGATGCCACATCTAAAATAAAATTATGGCCTAACGTGACGATAAAGTACGAAATGACATAGGCGTTTAGATAATTATAAGAGGCCATAGAAAGAAGATATTCTTCTGAGGACTGCTTGCAAGTTAGCTAAAGTTTGGCCATACATATAAAGAAAGCTGTAGGTCAAACGTTTGTTCAGCCAACATCTGTCACGCCCAGTCCCCTCATACACGTCTGCGCAGCATGGCCAAGCAAACGTGATCTCAGTAGGAAGTGGAAGCTGCTGACAGACCCATCCCCCCCCAACAACAGAAGCATTGGACAGTTAAAATCCAACATGCCCAATCCTTATCTTCCCTGACGGCAGATGTCAGGAAGCCCTAACCCCCATACATACTAAACTAGCAACCTACATCTAATGTTCTAACTAGAGATGAGTGAATTTCCGCTTATGAAATTAGTTCACACTTCGTTTGGTGGTAAAAAATGAATTGCGTCATGGATTCCGTTACCACGGATCATAACGCAATTCTATGATGGAATGCAGGCCATATACTTCTATTATGGCAGAATGAATAACAGAATGCCTCTAAAGGCATTCTGTCATAGAATTGCGTTAGGGTCCATGGTAACGGAATCCATAACGTAATTCACCTTTTACCACCAAACGAAGTGTGAACGAATTTCAAAATATGAAATTCGCTCATCTCTAGTTATAACCAGCTTCACTGACCAGCTTATGTCTCTAGTGGTCATATACAAAAATGCTGGATCCGGCAATCTGCAGATAGATATATCAAGTCCATGGCCTATTACAAAGGCCTAACCCTGGGGAGCTGGATATATACATAGAGGCTCCTATACACAATGTATTATCAGCCGAACCCACCGAGGATGGTGGTCCAACTGTTTATTGTGTGTGACGAGCTCCCAACTCTCCCTCAACAGATGATGTTAGGGGAGAGAAGAATTAAGCAAAATTGATATATTTTAGCCCAATCCTTTAGTTCTTCCGGGAAGAAGGTATGCAAATGAGCTCTTGGCAAGCTCTGCCTCTGATGCCATCAGATGTAAGATATATCTGGTGGCATCAGAAGAAGAGCTTGCTAAGTGCTCATTTTCATACCTTATTCCCAGAATTCCAGAGGAGCATGTATGGCCTATAAGCCTTCTCACACCGATTAAGGCGTTTACCATAAAAAGAAATAGTAACCCTCAAGTTCTCCCAGGAAATAAGCCACCGCCAAAGTGTCTGTAACGTCTTCCTCCCCTGGCCCCAATAATTACACATACGACCATGCATACATATGAGGGAATTGTGGTGGAGTCAGGAGAGTCTTGGATGACTGATCGTTCGGCCAACAGCTATTGAATGTGTATGAGCGCCCAAGTGCTGTCAGTGGGGAGAGGGGACTAAGTTGCCGCCAGACAGGAATTTTAAAATCCTGCTGCCCCATGCACATGATTTTCCCCAAATTCAACAGGTAAAGAAGGCCATGCACTTTAGATAAAGTGCTGGAAGATTTCGGTAGGACTGGCCGAGCATCTTAGTATATGGGAACTTCTCCTCCATGGACTGATTTCGAGGTGGATAAGGATCAGGCAGAAAGATTTAAAGTGCCCCAAATATCTGTGGGACCAAAGTGAAGATGGTCTAATAGAGACCTCTATTTTAATTGGAAGCAAATTTAAAAAAAAAAAAAAAAAAAAAAATATGTATCTTTCTTGATCACCTTACCAGATGATCTCCACATCTTCTTTAAAAAATTCCTCGATTCTACTCCTGAGAGGATTCCAGATCATTTTGGGAATATAATACTTCGCCAAATTCAAGTCACCCAACAGAAGCTTTAAAGGGAACCTGTCACCTCAAAAATGCATCTACACCCGCCAGCAGTATCTCATAGTAGCCCCCAGTCTGATAATCATATGTTTCATCCTGTAGTCCGATGCTGCATAAGCTCAAAAAACACTTATTCTCCATCAGCGCTATATTGCCAGTCAGCTTGAAGTCAAGGTAACCACGTCCCCTCTTGCCTGAGAGTGACAGCCTGCAGTTCAGGAGCAATTGCCAAAGCCTCGCGCATGCGCGGTGCGCTCTGAACTCATGCACAATCCCATCTCCTGCTGCTGCTGAAACCCAGCTAACAGCGGCAGCAGGAGATGGGATTGCGCATGAGTACAGAGCGCAACATGCATGCACGAGGCTTTGGCAATAGCGCCTAAACTGCAGGCTGTCACTCTACAGTGAGCTGTGGTTACCTTGACTTCAAGCTGACTGGCAATATAGCGCTGATGGAGAATAAGTGTTTTTTGAGCTTATGCAGCATCGGACTACAGGATAAAGCATGAATATCAGACTGCGGGCTACTATGAGGTACTGTTGGCGGGTTTAGATGCATTTGAGGTGACAAGTTCCCTTTAAAATATCAGACCATATTATGACTACTACTGAGCCTAACATTTTTTGCAGGCTCAATTAAAGGAGAAGCTATATGGTTAAAGTAGTGCGTACCTGGTACTTTGCCACACTGGCCTAAAGGCATGTTTATTTGGAATGTTACAATGGGAGATATTAGGCCAACACAGTCTTCAGTAAATGAACAGGACTATATATGCACAGCTTCTGAACAGCAGTCTTATGACATACACATGGAATGTGCAGGCACAATACATTCTCCTCTTCCATGTGTGGCTGGGTGTACTCCTTTCATACTTTCCTTCTAGTCTCACCCATACTTTGGCATTTCTGAACAACTTGTGCCATCAACATGTTCATTTCTTGCCAAGAACATCTTAACTATTTGTACGAGACGACTGCTGTTACCAGTAGGAACATAACCGGTAAATACTGAATAGTCTTCTGCTTAGAGCAGGGGTGCACAACCTTTTCTGGTTGGGGGCCACATTGTCAGACAACAAACAAACAATCTCAAGGGCCGGACATACAGTATACATTATAAATGTGTAGTTAAACTTCCAGGACTCCCATTTAATAGGAGAATACATGAAGGGTACACGCCAGAAGCCACAAGACAGACATACATGTATGTTACCAGATGGTTGGGGGGGACGCACAGAATGGTAGCGAGGGCCGCAGGTTGTGCTTTCCTGGCTTAGAAGGACAAACCGTGAAACCTCACTTATCACACTGTCAGAAAGAGGAGCTCCCAACAGTAATATGCAATCTACCCATATGTTGGTGAAGGCAAAAGCCTATGTGTGCTACAGCCTTCTAGGAATAGAGAAGAAATGTGAATGTAGTAGAAGGGTGGAGAGAGGTTCATCAGGAAATTCTAGTAAAATGAACTAGGGCAGGGGTACACAACCTGTTTTGGTTTGGTGATAAATGTATTTCAGACGGTACTACTTGAGGGTCACCATAAAAACTATTTATAAATGTAGAAATTAAAGTTTACTATAAGAACATCACACTCCATCAAAGCCTTAAGCTTTACACCACACAGAACAGCAAACTAAAAGGCAACGGTATAGGTGTAATACAACTGGAAATTGACATACTGAGGATTTAAAGGGGTTGTCCAACTTTTATTAAATGATGGCCCGTGGTTTAAGCCATGACTAGCTGGGGTCTGCGGCAGAGTATTGCCAAACCGCTGATCGGCAGGGGTTATGCCAATCATTTAATAAAAGATGACAAATCCATTTAGAATCTACAACATATGACACACGATGTGCGGATTTGCGGTGTACATTTTGCCGTTACTGCATTGTGCACACTGATTTTGTGCACAGAAAAATCTTGAGAAACGTTGCAGCATTTCCATCACATATGGCCATACCCTATAGCAGTACAATGTACTATTGTAGATGCAGATTTTTGTATTTAAATGCCCCCTTGTTTACTATAGATAGCTATAGCAATGAAAACCGCCAAGCAGACAACTTATAATACACATTGTACCATTGTATGTATTAACTTTTAAGAATGTTATACATATGCTTTGCATGCCTTGCTTCTACATTAAGCAGATGCCAACATCGGAGAGATGCCGTTTGGAAGGCTTCCATACAAAAATGTAGGAGTTCTTCACTGGGATCTATTAAAGCAGTAACCCAACAAATTAAGAAATAAAATAAATAAATAGACAACATTTTGGAATAATGCACGCCATTACTTTAACCATACCCAATGCTGCCCTCCAGTGTAATTTTCACCCCATTTAGCGTCTTCACTCACCCCTCTGTAACATTGGTCTCTTCACTTTTTTGGGGGCGGAAAGCAGCTCATCCCATGTGACCATCAAGCACCTGCATGTCCCAGGAGTGCATTCAGCTCTACTAATCCCTCCCCCTTTTCCCTTGTATTCTATACTATTATTTTGAGAAGATTAGATATACATTTCTAAGCATTTAGCAGAATGAATGAGAGATGTCTGGGCTGCTTCACACTTCTCACTATGAGATCACTACACCAGCAGTGAAAGAAGGAAAGCATTAGAGCATGTAGAGCAACCAGAATTTCTGCCACAGTAAAAAAAATAGCACGGGGCGTTACCAGAGAGGAAAACGTATATAGAATATATTTATTGCCGTAATATTTTAGCTTGTAATGCATTGTTAGCTTATCAAGAAATCAGATCCTCCAAACTAGAATAAAAATAAATGGTGATCCTCCATTGGCAGGTAGCTATGCAGTTAATTTAACGTCTGTTTTACTCCAGCCAAAGACCTTTCCGGCACCCCACTTGATTAGAACCAACCGCAACAAAAACACATTTTCATATGATACGCTGTAAAGTGAGAAGAAAGCATGGAAAATGCTGGCAGAGCAGGCCATGAAATTCATCAAGAAGAGAATCAGATTTCTGGGTTACCTAGACTAAAAAGGGAAAGGATCTGCACAGTTAATTATTTACATAGACCTAATTAATCTGTTCACTCAATTACATTCAGATTCCTTTCAAAAGGGCCCTTTTAGGCGGGCGAAGGCTTCATCTGGGTGGTGTCAGTTTAGAATGGACAGCACCCAGACCGAACGCTGGCCTATTAGGCTGCCTGCACATGGGTGCGGGCTGCCTTTCAGAAATTCTGCATCAAAGTCCGTGCGGATTTCTGTGCATTTCGGATTTGGTGCCATTTAGTCACAGATCTCCCCCTTACATTGAGAATGGGTGGAATCCACACAAATATTTAATTGAATTGTTGCAGACCTCAAATTCTGCCTGGAACAATAAAGCACATGTGTACATGAGATTTGTCTAGTTTCGTACACTTTGCTGGTACCATATTACGCTATGGAGAATGTGCACTGACAAACTGCGCATAAGCCTTAAATTCATTTGGGGGAGCGGGAGAAGGTTAAAAAAAAAAAAAAAAATAAGGAAATCGCACACAGCAGTGTGTGGTCTAGTTAAACTTGTCCACGTTCACCACCTGAAATAGACAATATTTAGATTGTCTATCCAAAAGGGGCCTCATAGAAACCCTTTTCAGATATAAAAACACACTACAGGCAGACAGCACCTGAAGCCTACATCTAAGGACACGTGAAGTTATGGTCTCTAGATTATGTACAGGATAAGATCATTTATATGGTTATTTTATATTACTGTTGATGTCAATGTCCAACCGTGGGGCCCACATACCCCTTAATTTACCTGTACAATCTATAGCTCCATACATACGGCACCTGAAGCACAGTAGGGCAACTCATGGAATCCTTGGTATGGGCCGCATTGGACACTATGTGTTGTCATACAGCTACCACGTGTTCTTCAGACCCTCCCAAAAATCGAAAGTACAGTTAATAACCCGATAGAAAAAAAAAAAAAAAAAAAGAATCTTTACTGATGGCTTCAGCGGTTTTTAGTTTATATTCATGGAAATTTGGCACCGACTGGCGAGCTTATACTTTAACATAGGAGAAAAATCAGAGCACGAGGCAGAGAGTCGGCTTAAAAATACATTTTAGACCCGAACTGGAATTCCATTTTCATCTAATATCAAGTGAAATCCTTCCTGAAATCTACTGAGGCTTTGGGGAATCCCACCGGTTGCCCTTTTTACCTCCAGAAAGTGACAGAAGACAAGGATATCAAACCTCAACACCTCACTGGTCAGTGATGGACAGGAGGCTAGAGTATACATAGATCAATGGAGAGAAGAAGACCTAACAATCTGTGGTCCCAAAACATTAGGAGACTTGACCCTTTAAATAACCATTTAGATGTACAATTGCTACAGGATGTACAAGCAGAGGTGGATTTGTACACAAGAAAACTTGCCGCAACTGTCAAGGGTCACCAATGGCATAGGCTAATTTCACACTGGTGGTAGCTGTTCACCCGCCGGATCCGTGCTGCCGCTAGTGCAAACATGCCGAGAGGCAGCCGGAATAAAACACGACAGGTTGTAGTTTTATTCCGCCCGCCTCTCGGCATGTTTGCCGTGCTGCCACCAGAACGCCTGCCCGCCTCTATTATAGGCAATGGGGCCGGAGCAGACCTCCGGTGGCACGCGTGCACTAGCAGCAGCACGGATCCAGCAGGCTGCCTTATAAATATGGATAAAATAGAACATGTTCCAGTTTTACCACACAAGGCCCTCAAGAAAGAATATTTAATGGGAACTTATAACTTTCATGTTCTTTTTATGCAACTAAAGCACAATAAAATCAAAATGGTTTCATACAAGATATATGAATCGGAGCCAACGTTCTGAATATAGCCCCATCCATAACCAGAATTTCATGTCAGCCATATTATTCCTATATTAATGCAAATACTGTTTTTACTGCATAAAACCCATTCACCATATGAACATATAAATATATCTTTAGCCATGCCCACCTCTATTATGGATTTCCTGCCCACTGATTAAGGACATGGTTAAACACCAGCTATATGACAGATTTCAGAATGCCACCAACAGAGTGCACGCACCATTATAGCTAATTACTTACAGTTGTGGCTTTGACGAGTCCTCTGAACGATGACATAAAAGGATGAGTAATAATCCACAGCTCAGAGTACCCACAACTTCAAAGACCTCCCCATATATGTACTGTGTGTTTAAATGGTCACATAGAAATACTGGAGAAGGTAGAACTGCGATTAAATATAGCTCCGAGTCTTGGAAGCACACCTGGGTGCTTAAATGGGCACCGCCATCAGAAAAATTATTTTTTGCTTCAATATTTATTTAAATGTTTCAGATTTTTGGCAGTTTTTTCCCCACTTGAGCAGTACTGTGCCATTAAAGGGGTTATCCCCAGATTAATGTAAAAAATTAGAAGAAATCATATAGTACATGACAGTTAAAACCAGCCCTGCACCTCACATGGATATAGAGATCTCCCCATTCATTGCTCTGCTAGATTTATTTCAAGCTGGCAGCTTAGGGGGTCTGTCCTTTCTTAGGTGGTGTGTCCCTGCAGCTAAAGGATGAAACTGAGCATGTGCTTCCATCTCAGTGAGCAGGACAGAGAAATTAGAAAAAGAGCAAACAGCAGGTGGCGCTACATAGATTTCAGTAAATAACTCAGTGGCTATACAACATTTTTAATTATATGCAATAACAAAAGTATTCAGATCTAGGTGCTTGTTTTAAAAATGTAGAATATTTTGTTGGGACAACCCCTTTAAACATTAAATACAAATAAGACCTTCTATATACTGTGAGGGGGAAGCCGTATGAAAGCCAATCTTCATTATAATAGTAGATGTAGAATTGGGATAACAGTATACTCTCGATAGGCCCAAGTTTCACAGTATCAGAGTCTCCACTCTCACAGACAGACAGCAGAGACACAGGAGAAGCTGGTGATCGCTCTGATTTGGTTAGTCTATGCAGACTAAACAATCGGAGTGATCGCTGGCAAGGGACCATCTGATCAGTCCCTTGTCGGCCTCTTTAGTGTCTCTGTTCTCAGTGAGAGCGGATACTCTGGGACTGTGACACTTTATAGTCTCACAGCCCCAGTTAATAGTTTGCTCGTAACTGTATGCCCAATAGTGTTAAATTACATGCAATCTGTCGTAAGAGCCAGAAGTCCCCCATACACATTCTTGGTGGGTTTGGCCAACAAAAGTATAATGTGTATGGCCAGCTTAAGGCATGATGCTCTGAGTCACTAAAGGGGAAGGTCTCCATGGTTGCAGATGGTCTGCAAATGTCAACAGGTTTGTTTCCCAATCTTTGCCAAAGACAGACCCAGAACAGGAAGTAGAATACATGGAGTGACTGTCAAAAAATTATATTAGGAAAGCATTCATCTGTATGGTCACATATAGCTTGTGAATATAAATTAAAAAGGTTTTGAGAGAATCGCCCCTTTAAGTGGGTTTTAATATTAAGCACATATATTTATTAGGTTTCATGGATGCAGGAATATAATGGATCAGAGTTATTTGGAGCCATAATGTTGCCAAAGTCTACTATGGGTCCTTCGGACTTTTCGTGAGCCTCTGATTTGATATGGAGATTCACAAGTATATTTCATAATGGAATCCACATAGAAACGCATAACCTGCTCCTTTGGATTCATAGGGAACCACTGAGTGTATAGATGACACCACCACATGGAACCATACAGGGTCAGCACATGGCTTTTCCGTGTAGAGGAATCAGTGACTTCTGACAGACCAAAATCCCACATGTCCAACCATCAACCACAACTGTTAGGAGTCCTTAGGGTGCCATACATGTTGAACCATGTGCTAACAATACAACTTTTATCTCAATTGTATTGCCAGCTTTATGGTTAGGCTTTCCGGGAAATAAACCCAACTGAGAACATTGTCAGATGTCCGTGCGTTCTCTGAACAACCCTGCCTGATATGGTGGTCCTAAATAAATTACAGGTTCTAATGGGTAGCAAATGAATGCCAAAAATGTTTGACTGGTGGACATGTTAGATTTCAATATTTTACACAACCAGCATTGATCCAACATTTCCACCTACAAACCTTGCCTCTGTGACAGTCACCCCATTGTGATGGATCACGCGAGTCTTCAACATGTTACAAGGGAAGGGATTTCTAGGAATCTATGGACTCCATTTCTGGAGTAAGGACACTAACGGCAATGCGCGTCTGTACTGAGCGCCATCTCTGCTTCTGCCTTTTGTTTCTCAGGGAGATGACTGCTGTGTAAGTCACGTAAAGGAGAAGGTCATTTCTTAGGTGCAGAATTTCTCTCTTAATGCCAACATTTGCTGCGTTTGATTAGTTACAGCAGCATCAGCTTATAAAATATCCAGAGACTAAGCCAAGGGCCTGTACAAACATTCTGCCATGGAAGCAGGACCCTGGAAGAGTTAACCCGTTCTGGCCGGGAAGGAAACAAAAATAGGAATATATAATGATAAAGTGTAGCATATAATGGAAGAAAAAAAATCTGCTTATCTAATTAGCAGGAAGGCTCCTGTTTCCCGGTACAAGTTCATATGAACACAAAACGCAGTCACCAGCCTCCCCTGGTGTAGCCACAGGTGCCATAGTGCAGACCAGGCTTGGACTGGCCCACAGGTGAATCCCCCAGTGGGCCCCTCAGCAAGGTGGGTTCCTAGTCTCCCACCCCCTGCACAAGTGCACATAACAGTAGACTTACTGCACTACATACATATATTCAATGTACAGCTCCTCAACCAGCCTATGCTCATATAAAAAGCTTGATAGATTATTAAAGAAACTCCCTAGTTTATTAATATGGACACGATCAGAGCTGAGATGACTTCTAGGTATAGAGGAAAGCTACCAGTATCCTCTTCTCCCCAGGACCTACCTCCACACAGTTGCTGCAGGGACCCCCATATTCTGTCATCTGGTAGCATCTTGTTGCTGTGTGAGTAGGTAATATTTGACTGTATCCGTACGGTGGGCCCCTGGGCAGACTACAGATGTCTGTATTCTGCTAATGCGTTAAGCTTTCCTAGATTACACTGGATCAACCCAACAGATAACCATTCTTCACGGCTGTTATCTAATGCTCCATTTCATGTTTGGGGCAATTATTTTAGCCCCTTGAGAAAGTACTCACACAATCCGCCAAAAAGATGGACAGCCTGCATTCTGCATGGCACCATGCTTCATATATGCCAGCCAATGATAACTCCGCTCTTTAATCTTTCCAAGGACAGAAGAACTCATAAGCACCTGATAGTGGTCTGATGTTTGGTGACCCCTTCCGCTTGGATGTGTGCCCCTAGTTCAACAATCTAAAAGGGACCTGTAAGATCTTTGCTGCATGGGGAATTTCTTAAAGTGGACCTGTGACCTCTCCCCATATGCTTGTTTTAGTAACTCCCCAGGTAAGAATTTTAGAACATAATTTCTTATGACGTCGGTGTGCCATTCCTTTATTATTCCTGCTAGAATGAAGGGCTAGCGTGGTGCAGTAAAGGTCCACCTGGGTGTTACCAGTTGGTTGTGTCCCTGTACAGTCTGACACTATCCAATCAGTATTGCCAGTGTCAGACTGTGCAGGGACACCTTGTAAAACACTGCACGTTGCTGGGATTGCCCCTCTCAAACCAGAGTACAATGGGGCCAATATTTTCTATTAAAATAAATTGTAATTTTGCCTTCCGAAATTATAATAAAGTGAACATTCTTCCAAAGTGTGGAGCAATTTTGCAAATCAATTTTTTGTGGTTTGATACATTGTCACATGTAAAGGCAGCTTTAAAGACAGGAACCCCAAAGTAAAGCTACCCTCCAGCAACTGTCTATTAATATGCAAGTAACATCTGAAGTGTGAAGTGCACCAAATGTTGGCCACCCACAGTCACAGGAAGAAGTTACATGAATGACATTTTTGAATGGAGCAGGCTGGAGTATCAGACCATTGCCACCACCCAGCACAGTACACGCATGTTCTGATGTCAGATTTAGCTTTAGGGCCCCCGCCAACTGATAACTAATCAGACACAGTTCCCACGGCTGCGTCCCAGGCGAGGTTTGTAACCTGGCCTCAGCTAAACATGATCCACATTACACAAAGAGAAATGTGTAACTAATTGCCTGGTTAATCAGAGGGTTTCCAGCCCTGTGGAAAGACAGAATTCCCACGTGCATAAGAAAAAAGGAATCTGAAAAACAGCAAACATTAGTACAGCGCTTACTTGAGAAAGCCTGGTCAAAGACAACCACAACATGGGCTATTCTGCAGCCTACGGCACACCAAGTGCATCACATTAAAAGGGTTTTCCGAGACTTTTATACTGATAACCTACCCTCTGGATAGGTCACCAGTATCTGATCGGTGGTAGTCTCTGGACCCCCCCCCCCCCCCGATCAGCTGTTTGAGAAGACTGATCAGCTGAGCTGCACCCAGGCCATTCGCCCGATGAACGTGCCACTACATGGCAGAGGCTAAGCTGCAAGAAAGTGCTACTGGGAGCACTGGTGCTGTTTGAGAAGGCACCGGCGCTCAAAGTAATGCCATTGCCTTCTCTCAGCTTTGCCTAGGCCAGTGACAACACTTTCACTGGTTACGTGGCCCAGGTGTAGCTCAACCGCATAGAAGGGAATGGGGCCGAGCCATGATACCAAGCACAGCCGCTATACTATATACGGCAATGTGCTTGGTGAGCACAGAGAAGGCTGCTGCACTCACAGGAGCGCCGATGCTTTTTCAAAACAGCCGATTGAGGGGGTCCTGGGTGTCAGAACCCCACCGATAGGATACTGATGACCTATCCAGAGGATAAGTCATCAGTAGAAAAGTCTCAGAAAACCATTTTTTTAGGCCAAGGTCATGTGACTGATTTAGCTGTGGATTTGCCATTGCAGATTTTCGTGCAGCAAATCTACAGCATTGTACAGTAACCGCAAAGTGGATGAGAATTGCAGAAAAAAAAAAAAAAATATAGCAGAAAAGCTGTGGTATTGCGGATTTTAAATGTGCAGCATGCCAATTTATACAGTGGATTTCACCTTTTCCAGTGGAGATGGTGAAATCTGCTGGCTTTTGCCACAACAAAACCGCACGTAAGGGCTTATGCACAAGAACGTGTGCTGCCTGTTGCCGTATTGCGGATCCGCAATACACGGGCACCGTTCTGTGAGCATTCCGCATCACAGATGTGGACCCATTCACCTCAATGTGTCCGCAAATCAGGAGATGCGAAACAATCACAGAACGGAAGCACTACGGGGTGCTTCTTTGGGGTTCCGTTCCATACTGCAAAAAGATAGGTAATTTGTGAACACAGCCTTAGGCAGCGGTCACCTGGGGTAATTTTATTGTATTCTTTATTATTTGCATTTTTAATAACCGTCAGTAGGGTAAGGCTGTATTACATTAAAAGATCAGGCAGACGATTGTTGGGAGGGAAGCAAAGATCTGACAGTCTGTCAATGTAATACTGCCCTTAGTTTCCTTACACACCACCTTCAGAAGGTCTGCATTCCCCACCATCTGTTTTGAACAATGGTGAGAACCCAACACAAGGGAATTTCGCCAAATCAAAACCAAAATTCCACAACAATGTATGGCACAATGTAAGTGTGAGGTTTTAGCAATCCCTATTCACTTACATTATAAAAAATCTTTGACATGGACACATAATCAGGGATCAACACTGAGGGTATGGTGGCCCGTTCAAGTACCACGTCACCTAGAAGGCCGCAGCCGGAACGAAAACTGCACCATTTAGCTGGTCTGCATTGTTAATGACCAGGCGGCCCCTGCAATACCGCACTGCCATTAACAATGCAGACCAGCTTAAACAGCCAGGTCTCGTTAGTTTAATTTGGGACCAGTATGGACAGGCGGTTTTTGATCACAGCACAACCGTTTTCTGAATGCCACACGACTGCACCAAGTGATACTACCCATACAGAAATGCTTGTTCCCGATAATTTGTCTGTGTGTTTCACCCGGAACGAACAAGACCAGGAAGTCTATGGGCTATTCAAATGGCTGGGGAGGTGGAGGGGGGGATGCATTATGTATACTGAGGGCACTGCAGGGGTTGGGTTTTAAAAAATATAAAGCCAATAAATTATGATACATTTCTTATTAATAGGCATTAAAACACACACCAAATGGATGCAAAATGGCTAGAAAATCTATGCACACATGCATATACCTCTGGCAATAGCCAAAAAAAAAAAAAATGACACTGTCATGTGAATGTGGCTTAAGGGGTCCATTAGACTGGAAGATTTTCAGCCACACACATTCATAAGAACACTTATTCCCCATAATAGGCCCATATAACCTTACCACCGATCAATAAGCAAATGTTCATTTGTTGGCTGATTTGCATCTATGATCAGCATGAAAGATCCATGAACATCGGCAGCATATCTCCTAGAGCAGTGATGGCCAACCTTTTACAGACCGAGTGCCCAAACTATATATATATATATATATATATATATATATATATATATATATATATATATATATACACACACACACACATACATACACACAAAGTGCCAACACGGCAATTTAACCTGAACATTACAGTCTAATATATAGTATATATTCCAGGTACTTTATCATTTAGCCATGATAGCCTCCCTACATTCAGTGCGCTGCCTGTGCTGTTCATAGTGCTCCCTGCGCTGATGGCAGGAAAAGTCTAAGGCATAATGGTACACTATAGACTTTTTCCAGAGCATGGGTGCCATAGGTTTACCACCACTGTCCTAGAGTAATCAGTGATGACAGTCAATAGAACTTAATGGGGGAAGAACAACTTCAGTAGCGATCGTTCCTCCCTCATTCAGTCTGCATCAACATGTCATTACACCCATGACTAGGTCATTAGACCCATAGTCCGGCTGGGATTTGTGCCCTTATTACGCTTTTATAAATATAAATTAGATCATTAACATTAGTGTTGGGCGCGAATATTCGCATTGCGAATATCTCCACTTCGAGAATTTGCAAAGATTTTTAATATAGTGATATATATTCGTATTCGCAAAGATTTTTTTTCCCTCTGAACACATGATCCCTTCCTGCTTCTTCCTTGTGGGCCAATGAGAAGGCTGCAATGTCTTTGTCTGAGCTTAGCAACCAATAGGAAAGTTGCCCACCCCTTACTATATAAGAACCTCCCAGCAGCCATTGTGTGCAGTATTTTGCAGATCTGAGAGAGACAGCAGTGTCATTGCTGTGCTCTCTGCTTTCTTGTGTTACATTAGATAGTTC
This sequence comes from Bufotes viridis, assembly GCA_033119425.1. Classification (NCBI taxonomy): domain Eukaryota; kingdom Metazoa; phylum Chordata; class Amphibia; order Anura; family Bufonidae; genus Bufotes; species Bufotes viridis. Next base: position 430,879,195 of record CM065591.1, read on the forward strand.
GTTAGCTTATATATAGAATACAGATAGTTAGTGGGAGATAGTCAGTATAGGTTAGGTGATCTAGTGTAGCTGGTTCTGCTGTCCATACATACTACATACATAGTGCTGTGATGTCACAAGTTATATACTGAGTGCACCGATCACTAATATGTAGTCAGACCTGCTAAAATATAAAGTTGCGCGTATTGCCCAAAAATACGCGCATCATTAATGCCGATTTGCAATAGTGACCCACGCCTGTATTGCGCGTGCAATACATGCATATTACAATGCTGATTTTTGCAATCAAGAAAATAATCGCAAATTGTCGAATTTATGACAAATATTTGCCTAATCGCGAATTTGAATATTGCCCCTGCCGCTCATCACTAATGAACATATGTGTTGTGGTTTAATTGAAGACAACAGGCAGAAAGCCCAATGTGACACAAATGGAAAGTAATACAAAACTGTACTCCCACATATTGAAATAAAAAAGGGATGGCAGCCAAAAGAGCCCTGGAACACATGGACACTTGCTTAGAAAGGAACAGCTGACTTTTTAGTGTTTCATGTGTTGACATGCTGTTACCCTACAGACAATATCTGGTAGAAGTGATAGTTGTTATCTTGACTATTCATCAAACGAAATACAGGAGGCACCGCACGTCCCTGTGTTGTACCATGGAAATCATTTCCCCTTAAAAACCATCTCATTTCTTCACAGAAGACAAGGAAAAGCCTGTAACTAAGTTTTAAAGGACATCTGTCAGCAGATTTGTACCTATGACACTGGCTGACCTGTTACATGTGAGCTTGGCGGCTGAAGACATCTGTGTTGATCCCATGTTCATATGTCGGCGCATTGCTGAGAAAAATGATATTTTACTATATGCAAATATGCCTCTAGGAGCAATGGGGGCGTTACCATTACACCTAGAGGTTCTGCCTACAAATGCCACGCCCTTACTATTTTGATTGACAGGGTCAGGCAGTGCTCATCATTATAGCTGCCTTGTCAAAGTGAAGAGGGCGCAGCAGTTGCAGAGAGAGCAGAGCCTCTAGGTGTAAGGGCAACGCCCCCATTGCTCCTAGAGGCTCACTTGCATATATTAAAATATCATTTTTCTCAGGGGTGCGGGCACATATGAACATGGGACCAACACAGATGCTTTCAGCTGCCAAGTGCACATGTAACAGCTCAGCCAATGTCATAGATACAAATCTGCTCACAGATGCCCTTTGAGTCATCATGAAGCAGTTTTTTTTTTTATAACTATCCCTTTAAGTGGAAAACAAAATCTTTTATTTTCCAGTATATATCTCCCCTTTGTGGCAGAATCTACCAAGGCAGATAAGCCATAGTTAGATCACGTTAAGCAAGGTCCTTCTCCAGCTGTTTAAGTACTAGTCCTAGCCACGCAAAAATGGCGACCATATGGCATTTTTTTTGCGGATCCATTGTAATAATGCCTATCCTTGTCCGCAAAACGGAAAGGAATAGGACATGCTCTAATTTTTTTGCGGGGCTATCAAACGGACATACAGATAGCACACGGTGTGCTGTCCGCATTTTTTGCGGACCCATTGAAATGAACGGGTCCGCATCCTATCCGCAAAAAAAAAACGGAATGGGCATGGAAACCAAATATGTGCATGTAGCCTAAAACAGGGAAATAAAACCACCACAGGAATACTGTTGGTAAGGGCCATCAACCAAGACGCTTTTTTGTCTGTCTTTCTTCTACGTAAAGAACCTAAAGTGAACAAAAAAAAAGAAGTTCTGAATACTGTAAAAAGATGCGATTCATCATACAGGCGCGAGGTCACCTTTAGACTACTAGTCAGATCAGTTTCCAATTTGCTTTCTACTTTATAATCCTATAAAAAGTAGTCCTGATAGTTGTAGACTCATTTTATGGGAAACGTGCAGCAAAAGTATCAGTTTACTCCACTAAAGAAAACCTTCATGCTATCTTCCAGACAATTAGGCCTTATTCACACGTCCGTAGTGTTTATGGATCCGCAAATTGTGGATCCATAAACACACCCAGCCGGCAGCCCCATAGAAATGTCTATTCTTGTCCGCAATTGCGGGCAAGAATAGGACATGCTCTACTTTTTAATAAGATCCATAAGATCGGCGGCGCACTCCGCAAAAACTGATGCGGAGAGCACAGTGTGTGCTCTCCCCATCGTTCCGTGCCCCATTCACAGTCTATGGGCCCGCATGTGTTCCGCAGAATTGCGGAATACATGCGGACATGTGAATAAGGCCTTAGTCCTTCATGAAACCTGTTGAGATCACTTAAAATCTCACCTACTTCCCATCAACCCCCACCCCTCAAAGAGATATGCACCCATTGAAAAGAATTGGTATTACAGGCCTGCAACATAGGAATCCCATGCTACACTTGAAAGCAGAATGTGGGATTCCCAGCCCCAAATGCAAAATCTGTAACAAGGATCCCCACCTACCACGTGCCATTAACATTTCTGGTGGAGATCCTTAGGCACCAGGTGCAACTGCTGCTTTCGCGCCCCCATTAGGTTCATCTCTGCTTAAAAGGCAGTAACCATAGAGGTCTAAAGTCCATCCCAGTCAAGTTACCGTTGAAGAGAAGAGCAGGACAACCGAAACCACAGTCGTGGTGTGTAGAAGCGTGCCACTGCCAACCATTCTACCTAACATTTTACAGATATCTGCCACAGCCAGTTTAACATCATGTGCAAGAAGCAATTTAGGCAACTCACTCAAAGTACACAAGTCCCCTGTTATTAGGTCAGGGCGACAGAACACTAGCAGTAAGATTATGCCGCTCGGTCATCGGGTGAAACTGTTGGTACTTCTTGCAAGTAAATTATCATTTCTGGACAGCAGATCGTGCTGTCTACACAGTGATCTGCTGCCCAGAGGACGAGGGTTCGCAATAGCAATCCCTCATACTGTGGAGGTGATAGCTGCATTTAAATGCAGACGGCTGTCAGGAAGAAACGCTTCCTTTCCCAGAATTGGATTCTCCTTGCCCCGTCTAAATCCACCTTTAGACTTTATTCACACATCAGTGTTTGGTCAGTGATTGTCAGCCAAAAGAACGAGAGTAGGCTACATGGCGATAAGGCATAATGGAAAGATTTCCACCTGTTCTGCATTTTTAATCTGCACCTGGTTTTGGCCCACAGTCACTAGTGGAAATCACTGACTCTGTTGCAAAGCAAACTAACTTGTAGCCAATTGAAAAAAAAAAAATAATTATATTATATATTTTAAAATAATAATAATAATAATAATAATAATAATAATAATAATAATAATAATAATAATAAATAATAAAAACACACACACACACACAACTCACCTACCTGTCCGTCCCCTTTAGGTTCTCACCTGACAAGAAGTGGCTTGGTGCCATGACCGGTGTGGCCAAAGGACTCGGTAAGTTAGCTCCCAGGCCAGACAACCCTTTTTTGTGGTATATCGACAGGCGTTGTCTAAATGAGACAACTTGTTAAAGGCCTCTTCCAAACAGCTCTCTGTTGGGGTCATATGTTCTTCAAGAGTTGGTTAGGATAATGTCAAGGACATTTTCCGCATGAACGGAGTAGTGTAAGGAGCCATGTAGAGAATGAAGGGCCACAGTTCTCTAAAGAGCACCAAGGACCCTTAAAATAGCTGATCACAAGAAGTGCTGAAAGTTGGACCTCCACTACCTATCCGCAGCATATGGGGGAATAAACTAATTAGATTGGCAAGGGTCCTGCACAATAACTGGGACATCATAACCCTTGGAGCCCTCCAAAGTAGACGGTGGCAGGTCAGGCATCTCTATGGGAGCACTCCCAAAGAGATGAATGGCGCTGAAGGGTCAATAGTTGACCTACCACTGCCTTCATTTTGGGGGCTCCAAGGCGTATTGGGTACCAGCAATAGGACCTTCACAGATCTACTATTTATCCTTTATCCTGTTGAAAAGAGGATAACTTGTCAGAACTGGAACACTCCTTTATTAAAATCGAAGCAAAAATCCTTTAAATAAAAAATTACTTAGAGACTAGAGATGAGCGAATGTCATATTATGAAATTCGTTCACACTCCGTTTGTTGGCAAAAGTTGAATTGCGCTGTGGAATCCTTTACTACGGACCTTAATGCAATTCTATGACGGAATGCATAATGGAACTCCTTTAGAGGCATTCCGTCATAATAGAAGTCTATGGGTCTGTCCCGTTTCCATTATGCAGGGAAGTCCTCTAAAAGGCATTCGTTATGCATTCCGTCATAGAATTGCGTTAAGGACCAGGGTAACGGAATCCATAACGCAATTCACCTTTTACCAACAAAGTGTGAACGAATTTCAAAATATAACATTGGCTCATCTCTATTAGAGACCATTGGAATAAATCCAAAATAACAGCAGACTCGAAAATATTTAAAGAACTCAATTAAAGCAAGGAGAATTCCTCCAGCATTTTTTCATTAGGTCTTCAGAACATTCTAATCTGATCCTACCAGATGCCTATGGGAAGCTGGAGATAAGGCACATTACCCAGTATCTGAACTGTACGACTGCATTGTGCTTTCTTGGGAATGGTGCCGTACTTGTCTGGTTTTCTTTTAGTCACACAAAAATGTATAGAATTATTTTTATAAATCCTGAAGAAATAAATGGAAGTGGCCAATGGCCGAAAAATAATAACCCAAGTGTACTTTGTAGAAAAATCAATCATTTTGTACTGATAAGAAAGTACATTCCCAAAGACCTAGTAAAGCAACCAGGGTCATGTGTTTTATAGCCGCCTGTCAAAATCGCTGCCAGCCAGACAAAGCACGCACCAGTACCCTCTGAGAAGAAGAGGAGTTGTAGTCTTGATCTCTGCAAGAGAAAAGTACAGGCCAGAAGATAAATGACCTGGCGGGTCTAGGAAGGCCCTGTGTGCGTCATTACTCATCCACTCTACAGAAGAGATATTCAGAGGAAACTTAAAAAGCAGTAAAGGAATCCCAGCATTTTACAAGGAATGGCATGGAGAACTGATCACATTACAAGTCTATTCATGGACATTCCTTCAAAACGTAGAAACCCTACCGGCAAACCATGCACTGCCAGATATATAGTCTCAGAATCTCCACCCTCATTACCTCACATTTAAGATGGTAATTTTGCGGAATAGAGTTACAGATTGGGGTTCAATTATTTCTACCACTTCAGAGGCAGTACCCACAGGAACAAACCAGCCCTATGTGGAAAAGAATTTCAAAGAAGATAAAAAGCTTCAACAGAAATTGTGGGATATTAAAAATAGCAAGAAATAAAATACCTAATATAGTTCGTTTCGCTCCATGAGTTTAGAATGATGACGTGCCAAAGGTCTGTCTCTAGGTTGGGTTCACATAACGTTTCAGAATAAAGTAAAAAAGCGGTAAAATGCATAGTCTTCTACCCTTTCCAATATAATTGGGGCCAATAGTGCGCCAATAGGTATAGGCCAAGCGTATGCCAAAAGGAGGCTCTTACAGCAAACATGGGATTTAGGACTCATGCACACGAGCGTGTGTATTTTGCAGTCCGCAAAATACACGGATGACGTCTGTGTGCATTCCGTAATTTGCGGAATGGAACAGCTAGCACCCAATAGAACAGTATTATTCTTTTCCTTAACGGAAATACAGAAACAGAACGCACAGGGAGTAACCTCTGTTTTTTGTTTTCTTTGCGGAGCCATTGAAATGAATGAATAGGCCCCTTGAAGACGAGCGAGTATTCTGCACCGGTGCAATGCATGATGCCAATGCATTGCGCCCGCACGGAATCCGCACCTATTCATTTCACCGTGTACATGAGCGATGATTTTCAGGCAATGCTGGCCTCATAGAAGTGAATGGGGCTGTGTAAAAAAAAAAAAAAAACACATCCGCAAGCAAGTGTGGATGCGATTTTAACGGATGGTTGCTAGGAGATGTGTTTGTAAACATTCAGTTTTTTATCAGACGCTTGCAAAATGCAATAGACCGCATTGCACCCGAGCGATATAAAACTGAACAACTCAATGTACTTGCTTTTGAAATCGCGAATGTGTCACTGAACGCATCCGCAACGCATCTGGACCTAATCCGCTCACGCTTGTCTGCAAGGGGCCTTAGTGGAATTGTCACCTCCAGCACGGCCTATTGAAGTATAATGATACATGTATAGACCGCCTGCCAGATCAAGCTGGCAGCTCAAGGGAGTGTCTTTACTGCTGTAGGTGAGGGGGCGTGTCCATGCTCTGCCCATCACAGCTCAGGAGGCAGTTGAAGGATGAAACTGAGCATGTGCGGCCATCTCAGTGATATCATTAAACAACTTAGTGGCTATGCTAAATTTTTTATTACAAAAGAATTCAGATGCAGGTGCTGGTTTGAAAACTGTAGAATATCTTTTGTAGGACACACCCTTTAAGGTGTCTTAGACATTTATGGTAAACCCAGGGCTGGGCCCCACATCGAACACCACCCGGCTTGCTGTTTTTGGAACTCGCAGAAATCAATGAATGAACAAACAAAGTAAGCTGCACATGTCCATTCAGTTCAGTTCTGGAGATGGAGTGGGGCACGTATCCATCAGGCAATGAATCATGCACATAACCGTTCCGTGTTTTGTGGTCAGCAAATTGCAGATCCGCAAAACAGGGATGCCGCCCGTGTGCATCCCGCAATTTGCGGAACGCAACGAGCCGCCCATAATAGAAATGCCTATTCTTGTCCACAAAACAGACAAGAATAGGACATGTTCTATTTATTTATTTTTTTGCGGGACCACGGAACGGAGCAATGTGTGCTGTCCGCATCTTTTGCGGCCCCATTGAAGTGAATGGGTCCACATCCGAGCCGCAAAAAATGCGGCTTGGATGCGGACCCAAACAACGGCCGTGTCAGTGAGGCCTTAAGGATAGCCTATGGGCATATTAGATGTAGAAGGTTTCCAGGCATGTACGCCAAACAGTAGATATTCTTTAAAGGAACCAGTGGACACCATATACATAACAAAACTGGCCTTTATCCCACCAGGTCCATTTTCTTTTGGCAATGATATCAGTATGATTTCTACGAGTTTATATATATTTTTTCCAAATCTTCATCACACGAAGCAATTAATAAATAAGAAGTTAATACGGGTCAGGAGCTAAATAGCCAAATATTTGTGCTGAAAAGCCCCCCACATTGATTAAGCTCATTACACCACTATTGTGTTGTAAAAAAGTCACACATTATGGCGCAGAACCATATGTGCATTGTAGTTTGTGACTTTAGGCTTCTCTGCACTTTTCTGAAGTGGCAAGAGAAGGAGGCGCGGCATCATGCTGCATCGACTATAACTTTCGCCAGAAAGTGGAAGAAGGTATAGCTGAATAGAGTCTAGCGCACGGCAGAGATGCTCCCAATTTTTTTAAGAGGCTTATACCTCTTAGGCCCCATGCACACGACTGTTTGTTTCCGCGGCAGTTCCGTTTTTTTTCATGGATAGGATGCTTCCCCATTCATTTCAATGGGTCCGTCAAAAAATGTGGATGGTCAACCGTTTTTGTTCCGCATCCATCCGTGTTTTCATTCCGTCAAAAAAATAGTGCATGTCCTATTTTTTTTCACGTTTGCGGACAAGGATAGGCATTTTTACAATGGATCTGCCATAAAAATTGGATCAGTTTAAAAAAACGGTCCGTCATCCGTTTTTTTTGACGGACGCAAAATTTCAAGGAGGAGCGGACGCCGAGACAGGCAACGGTCGTGTGCATGTAGCCTTAGATGCAGGGAGATGAAGACTGGTGGATGGGTGCACGACTCTTGATATATCTTCCACATGGGCTTTTTCTTAAGGTTAGAACTAGGGATGAGCGAATCGACGTCGGATGAAACAATCGGAAGTCGATTCGCATAAAACTTCATTCCAATACAGTATGGAGCAGGATTAGAATGTATTGGCTCCGATGAGCCGAAGTTATTGCTTTGCGAAATCTCACAAGACTTTGTGTAATGACGTCATAAATGAATATGTACTGTAAAAAACTATTTCCTGAACTCGGGTTCGGTTCCAAGGTACCACTTGTTCCAAGGTACCACTTGGAACCGAACCCGAGTTCAGGAAATGTTTTTTTACAGTACAAATTCATTCAGTACGTCATTACCCAAAGTCTCGCAAGACTTTGCGAAGCAATAACTTTGGCTCATCTGAGCCAATACATTCTAATATTCCTGCTCCATACTGTATTGGAATGAAGTTTTACGCAAATCGACTTTGGATGTTTCATCTGAAGTTGAGTCACTTATCCCTAGTCGGAACATGACAAAGCTGTCTCAGATGCAAGTCAGTCAAACATACATTGCAAGCTGCGACCTTCAGTTCATCCATCTTATCTCACCTTGAGATAAGATGACTATACACAGACTAATGAACATGTCATCTGTATGGGAGAACTCTCAACTTTTCCCTACGTCACATGTTTGTGAAAAGAAGAATTGTGCAGGTGGGTTTCAGCATGCCCAGTCCTTTTGGTCAGGGGAAGTTAGCCACCCCACTGGCAACTTTGGCCAAATGAGCATTTGTATGGTGGTGAAGGGAGGAATGACCGTGACCAAACAAGCATTCAGCAGACAGTAATATAAACTGAATTGACAGATTTATTCTAAATAGAAAAGAATGGAAAAAGTCAAGATGCTGCTATGGTCTTCATGCGTTTTTAGTGAAGTACCACAAATCATGGCAAAAATGTACACAAATGCAATGAATGAAGAGATCAAGGATGTGTGTCTGATAGGTGGGGTTCTGACCGCTGGGGCCCCAGCAATCACGAGAACTATGCTCCATGCTCCCTCATTTGAATGAAGCGGCAGACATGCCTGCACAGTTCCACTCTATATGGCTGCCAGAGATAGCCGAGCGCTTCTACTCCGGTATCTCCCGCAGCTCGCTAGAGCTGACTGGAGCAGAGGACATGCATGCATCTCTGCTGATCCATTCAAATGGGGGAACACAGGTCCCATTCTCATAATCGGCAGGGAGCCAGTGGTCAGATCCCCACAGATCACAAAAAGTTGTCTAAGACTTCGAGTGTGTTTTGCGGATCTGCAGACCGCGGAAGCCGCTCTGTGTGCCTTCCGCAATTAGCGGAACGGGCGGTTCGTTATAGAAATGACTATTCTTGTCCGCAAAACAGACAAGAATAGGGCATGCTTATTTATTTTGCGGGGCCACGGAACGGAGCAACGGATGCGGACAGCACACGGAGTGCTGTCCACATCTTTTGCGGCCCCATTAAAGTGAATGCGGCTCAGACGTGGACCAAACATACGGTCGTGTGCATGTAGCCTTAATGGTACAACATTCCTTTTTAAGCTAGTTACACACGAGATAGCTGTTGGCCTAAAGGATCTTCCAATACACATGCATGCCCGGCCAAGCACGCACATGTAGTGAATGGCAGAAAGGAGAAAAACCATTGCCTGACTTCTCTGCCACCAGCTTATCTCCCCACTAATAAGAGGATTGAGGAACCATACAAGTTAGATGGTCTGCTAAACCCACCAATCAACAGGTTCGGTTGATTTAAAGGGCATCTGTCAGCAGATCTGTACCTATAACACTGGCTGACCTGTTACATGTGCACTTGGCACCTGAAGACATCTGTGTTTGTCCCATGTTCATATGTGCCCGTTATGCTGAGAAACAATGATGTTTTAATATATGCAAAATGAGGGGCGTTGCCATTACACCTAGGGGTTCTGCTCTCTCTGCAACTGTCACACCCTCTGCACTTTGACAGGTCTAGGCATTATGCCGTTTTCACTGCGTGGTCCTGTCAAATTGCAAAGGATGCGGCAGTTGCAGAGAGAGCAGAGCCTTTAGGTGGAACAGCAATGCCCCTGTTGCTCCTAGAGCCCCATTTGCATATGGTAAAACATCATTTCTCAGCATTGTGGGCACATATGAACATGGGACCGACCAGTGATGCTTTCAGATGCCAAGCGCACATGTAACAGGTCAGCCATTTTTCATAGATACCAATCTGCTGACAGATGGACTTTAAAGTCACGGATTGTGGTCCTCCGAATTCCTATGGGTGCAATAGTTGACCACTTTAAAAGTAACAAACCCTTTCATGTTGTTATCTAGGGTGGCTTGTGCCAGTGGTGCGACTTGCTCTAGAGCGAGTCACATCTGAGTTAATTACAAAGATGCCATTACTGCCAATGATGCAATTTTTCTAGTGTTGGCGACATTTCAATAACTATTGATTAAAAACAGTCAGTGGATAAAATACAATTTAGTGCAAACATGGCTCCTCTCCGCCATCGCAGTACATAACAGGGGTGAGCCCGTACTATCCCATTGAACAGCCTGGGCTGTGGATTCCTGCGGGTGCTGTACAGGGGCTGGACACCGTCCTCACTGTTGCTGCGTGTCCGGTTTCAGGAAGCTCTGTCCTGTTAAACATTATTACTCACTTTCCTCATGTGGGCTCTGAGCTGTACTGAAATGCATTCATTTCCTTCAGAGGTCCTGCTCCCACAGAGCGCTGACTGGGCACCGGTCACACCAGACCATTGGGATAGATGACAACACTGCTGATTTTTTTGTCATATGGTATGGGTCATCATCACTAGTGTTGAGCGAACTTGTGTTTTAAGTTCTGCATCCAAAGTTCGGGTTATCGAATAATCCCGTTATGGACTCCAAATTTCGATATGGGCCGTGGTAGCGGAATCCATAACGGGATTCTTCGATAACCCGAACTTTGGACACAGAACTTAAAACACAAGTTTGCTCAACACTAGTCATCACATTTCAAAGCCCATAGATGTGGCAGCTGACCGCACCTTTGGGCACCGTTGGAATGCAAAGAAGTCCATCATATAGCGTTATTTTATGGCGTCATGAATGAAAAATGCATCCAAATTTTTATTTATTTTTTAAATTTAGTGTTCTTTTGTGCTTGCATTTTTCCTATAGAAAAGCCTATGGGAAAAACCATTTGTAGAACATGCCAATGCCAAAAACATAAAATAGAAAAAAATAATAATAGCGCATTACAATAGCCATGTAGCTCTAGCCGTCACTACATAAATTAACTGCCAACAGGATAATGAAAGAAGGGTTTTGGCCAAAAGTGAGCAACCCCCTGGACAAGTTCTGTGAATCTGAAGTTACCACAGAATCGCAGATATTGTGTCTCATTCAGAGACTGAAGTTGCACCTAAAACTACAGGAAACCGGGAGTTGGGTCATCAGCAGGTAATATCAAACAGATGGGGAGAGCAGGATCCCTTCCCAGACCCAGACACAAAAGATATGAGCGCATAGGAGCTTACAGGAGGTGGGCTGAGACATGGAGAGTGTGAAGCTACAAAGAATGGAGAGGGGAGAAAGGTAAAGGGAACATCTGCACTTGGAATATATGAGAGGAAGCTTGGAGAGAAAAACCCCACTGTATTGGTGGGGAGAGAAGGGAAATGAGAATATGGAAGGGAGTGTGTAAGTAACGGAACAGAATCAGGGGCGGGATGAGTTACAGAGTAGCAAGAACAAAAAGAAAGCCTCAACTCTGAAAAAGTCCTGGCAAGACCTTCAAGATATCTACCACATGATCAATCAAATACCAGGGCAACCACCAACCCTAAAACATCACATAGAACAATACTACCGGCAAGATGAGCAACGAGGTAATACACTGATATTGTCTCACTTCACGTCCCCTGAGGCTAATTCACACTTATTTGCCAAAAAAGATTCACGAAGGATGTGAGCAGTCTAACAACACAGTGACAAGAGCCAGCAAGGGTTAACCAAGGTCTTCTGTCTGGGGGAAATTAGAGTGTGAGCTCCACAGGGACAAGGGCTGATGAGAGGGATAGATTCCCTGTACAGCGATGTGGAATATGTTGGTGCTATAGAACAGGTAAAACAAAAATGGAAAAAAATAAAAATAAAACTCACACACTGCTAGTAAACCTGACGACGCTCACCACTGAGGAGGACTATAACCTACCTCTGTTTATCCGGAAGGTAGAAATCCACCGAGTAACCGAACAAGCTGCCCTCTGGTCCAGTGTACACCGCTGGCTGCTCCACATCCAAATTAAATCCATGACTAGAGATGAAGGCGAGGAGGAGGCAGCCTGACAGCAAGGCACAAGTCTCCTGGAAGCACCGCATGACTGTCTTCTGGAGGCTTTACTTGGTTACAGGAGAAGGGACCATGTGAAGTAAGACCTGCTAGGATGCAAGCTGACTTTGAAAAACCCAAAAAAAAAAAAAAAACTACTCCAATGAAGAGAAAAGCCCCTCCTAAATTAGCTGCAGGGTGTTCCCTACAGATAGAGGAGGGGCGGTGGAGGACAACTACTCCCCACCTCCTTTTTGTTCAATGAACAGATTCTGTCTCTTTTCCCTGGCTGTATGTGGATTGAATTACACCGCTTCTATGTGTGTTTTCTCTTCTCTCTCATTTTGCATCTTAATAACCCTAAAGTTCCACAGGCTGATGCTTAATGCAATTACCCTAAACCACTTTGTGTCTGGTAAGCTGTTAATTGAATCATACGTGTGACTGGAGAGAAAGGTAAACTGATTTCACATCAAAGTCACATGGAGGCGCGAGGAAAAAGGACCTGTATTATACTATATACTGCTGTATTTTCTGCGATTCTGGGGGTCGCGGTACACGTGCAAGTCAATCCATTTCTAGGCTAGCACTGCTACACTGCGATTCCACTGTGATCCTTGTAGCTGAACCCCAAGGCTGGGCTGAAACATGGAAAAATCTGCTGCAGTTTTAGGACTCGTGCACACGACCGTATGTATTTTGCGCTCCGCAAAACACGGATCCTCAAAAAATGCGGATGGCGGATGTGTGCATTCCATATTTTGTGGAACAAAACAGCCGACCATTTATTGAACGGGGATATCCTTGTCCATGATGCATACAATAATAGGACGTACGGAAACGGAATGCACACAGAGTAACTTCTGTTTTTATTTGTGGACCCATTGAAATGAATGGTTCCGCATACAGTTCACAAAAAACAGAACGGACACGGAAAGAAAATACGTTTGTGTGAATGAGCCCTTATGGTGTGTTTCCGCAGCAAAAAAACATTTATAGGCTACATGCACACGAACATATTTTGTTTCCGTGTCCGTTCCAATGAGAATTTTTGCAATTTCAATGGGTCCGCAAAAATTGCTGACAGCACACCGTGTACTATCCACAACGTATGTCTGTTCCTTAGCCCCACAAAAAATAGAGCATGTCCTATTCTTGTCCGTTTTGCAGACAAGGACAGGCTTTATTACAATGGATCCGCAAAAAAAACAGATGCCATACAGAACATCATCCGTTTTTTGTTGTTGCATATCCGAAATTTGCGGACTGCAAAACACATACGGTCGTGTCAATGAAGCCTAACGTGCAGTTTTGGCCGCAGAAAAGCCAGCAAATTGCAGATCTGCAAAACACGGAAGGCGTCCGTGTGCGTTCCGCAGTTTGTGTAACAGCACAGCCATTGATATAACTGCCTATTCTTGTCCGCAAAACGGACAAGAATAGGACATGTTATATATTTTTTGCGGACCACGCAACACATGTGGACAGCACACGGAGCTGTCCGCATCTTTTGCGGCCCCATTGAAGTGAATGGGTCCGCATCCGAGCCACAGTTTTTACGGTCGTGTGCATGAGGCCTAATTTGTATAACTTGACATGCTGCGGATTTCAAATCCGAAATGCTGCACCTTTTCCGTTATGCAGGACAGAAAAAAAGTCCTGTCCACTACATGGTTATAACGGAAAGCAATAACAGCGTTCCTACCGCTGATAAGAACCCACCCTTGGGCCTCCTGCACACAAACGTGTGCTCCCCTTTGCTGTATTGCGGACCACATATGCGGATCCGTAATACACAGGCACCGTTCGTGTACATTCTGCCTCACGGATGCGGACCCATTCACTCCAATGGGTCTGCAAATCCGGAGATGCGGCATGGGTCACGAACGGAACACTACGGAAGCAGTACGGAGTGCTTTCATGGGGTTTCGTCACGTACTTCCGTTGCGCAAAATGATAGAACATGTCCTATCCTTTTGCAGAATGAGAGGATCGCGGACCCATTCAAGTGAATGGGTCCGCGATCCCCTGTGGCTGCCCTGCCGTCGATGTTCGTGCATTGCGGCCCGCAGCCTTAGGCTACTTTCACATCTGCGTTTTCCTTTCCGGTATTGAGATCCCTCAGATGATCTCAAAACCGGAGGAAAACGCTTCAGTTTTGTCCCTATTCATTGTTAATAGAGACAAAAGTGAATAGAACGGAGTGCACCAGAATGATTTCCGTTCCGTTTGGTTGCGTTCCCATGCCAGACACAAAACCGCTGCAAGCAGTGTTTTTGTGTGCATCATGGGACACTGATTAAGATAGATCTGGCATGAAACACAATGTAAGTCAATGGTGCCTTATCCGTTTTTTTTCGGACATGCAAAAAACGTATCTGGCGCCCATTGACTTACAGTGGACTTAGTGCTGGATTCGCCTTATTCATTTGATCCAGCAAAAACGCAGATGTGAAAGTAGCCTTATTTGGTCGGTTATTTCCATCAGTTATTGGGAGCCAAAACCAGGTGCGGGTCAAAAACACAGAACAGGCGCAAATCCAATCATTACACCTGTCCTGTGAGCAGGCTTCACTACTGGTTTGGACTCACAATATGGCCTAATTCACAAGTCCGTATTTTGTTTCCGCATTATTTCCGCAAAAATGCGGACCCATTCGTTTCAATGGGTCCGCAAAAGATGCGGAGAGCATTCCGTATGCTCTCCGCATCCGCAAATCCTTTCATTTCCGCAATGCGGAACCGTAAATAAAGTAGAGCATGTCCTACTTTTGTCCGCAAATTGCGGACCGTAGCCCCATTGAAGTGAATGGATCCGCATAAATCCGGATGACATGCGGAAAGGTTACAAAAGTCATCCGCATGTCATCCGTATTTGCGAATCCGTAATTACAGATCCACAGGAAATGAAAAGTTACCCTGGAAACATCTTTTTTTTTCTTGTTCTGACAGATTTTTGCGGAAATACAGAAACACGGAAGGTATACGGAGACACTAAAAAACAAAAATGGAAGAATTTTGCGGAAACACGGATCCTCAAAAAAACAGACCGTGATTCTGGAAAGAAAAATTACTGACGTGTGAATAAGGCCTTACTGACCAAAATAACTGGAAGAGGAAAGGAGCGAATGGAAAAAGGGACAATGCAGTTGTTTCCTGATGACAAGCATGATGGATTGATGGATTCTGACTTTGTGTGGCACAGAGCATTGTTCTAGTCGGCTGAGTATGATACAGTTCCTGGTATTAGCATTGATATTATACCGCACAAGAACAGCATAGGAAGTAGTGAATGTCTAAAAATGACTATGCTACATATACCGCCAAAAGCTGGACATTGGTGCAGCTATTCCTGTTAAAATCCAAAAGTGCTGAGATTTGGAAAGGCTTCAGCTGCGGTCTTTTCACAGCTTACCAAACACAGCGCCGTACATTGTGGTTGGTATTGCAGTTCAGCCCCATTCACGTCAGTGGGACTGACCTGCGTCTAGGCCACGTGACCGATGTACGGTGACATCAATGGCCTAGGAAGAGGCATAAGAGCTCATGGATTGCCGAGGCCTCTTCTAACAGCTCATCGGCGGGGTTCCGTGAGTCAGATCCCTGTCTGAGTATAGGTCATCATTATCAAATTTCTGGATAACCCCTTTAAAGTCAATATAATCCACAAATGCCATTCTGTGTCCAACTGAAGATCTGATCACACACGGTCGGGCAGAGATTTGCATCCATATTACGCTCATGCAGGGGTCTCTAGCAAACTTATGTCTAGTTGCCTCCATCGCACCACAAAGCTCTGCCCTGTTGCACCTATGAACTCAACCCATGTTGCACCATTCACTCCCGTCCCCGTCTGTCTACTGACCCCCTCTACTTGCAGCTTACTAGTGTAACTGATATATATGCGTGGGGCCCCGTATATCAACTATTTTGTAAACCAACTGCTTGTAGCCTGCAGGGAACCCCCTAAACGTTGGAGACCCACAAATTTGCATCATTTATGCTCCTGTGAAATCTTTTAGGACAATCTTTTATCCCCTGCATAACGGAAACGGGGCGGATCCGTTTTGCAGCTCATAGACTTCTATTATGACTGACCGTCATAGAATTGCATTATGGTCCGCGGAAACGGAATCCATAACGCAATTCACCTTTTATCAGTAAACGAAGCGTGAACGAACTTCATAAGCTGAAATTCGCTCATCTCTACCTATAATA
Organism: Bufotes viridis; assembly: GCA_033119425.1. Classification (NCBI taxonomy): domain Eukaryota; kingdom Metazoa; phylum Chordata; class Amphibia; order Anura; family Bufonidae; genus Bufotes; species Bufotes viridis. The sequence goes on from CM065591.1 coordinate 430,895,529, forward strand.
CATCCACTGTAATGAAATGAAGAAAGGACCCCACGTGTTAGATTTTACTACCATGCTTTCACTTGCAGACAGTATGAAAAGCCAGCATGCCTGCAGACAAATTTACTGTATCCAGAAAAAGGCCGGGTGACATTCAGCCTCATGCACATAGTGCTCCATTGTTCGGAGGAGGAGGGAATGAATGGAGTAATAGCTTTCAGACCCTTTCTGCATGTGGAGAGAGGGACAGCCAGACCCCCTCGCTTATCACGCTGACGTCAGATTGATGCATGGCCAAGATTGCTCGGATTTTGGCTTTTAGCACAAGATAAAGAGGACCACAGATGTCAAAGATTGTGAAGCTTTGTGGAAGTGCATAGTAAGATAACACTTGGTTAATCCTCTCTGTAAATAAACCAGACAAGCACATTGCTACCACCCCCTGTATACTCATACCTGGGAATGGTAACATCTGAATGTTTATAATGGGCATACTGGTAATAACTGTTGAGCTGGTGACCATGCCATTGCATTGCTATGGTTCCTGTCTTAACGGAATTTTTCCAATGAACATGACCCCCTTCTTCCCAGTCATTGCTGGAGAAAACATTGAGGCTATAATAGCACCACGTCGGGTCTTTATGATCGCCAGCAATATTTGAAATGGTCCTCTTGAATACAGAAACAGTAGAACTAAACAATCGCATGCTCGTCAGTGAAGGGGACTGCTACATGCAGCGATCTCTTCCACAGTAGAGGAGTGATCACTAAGGCCGTCACTCATCCTCATACTGAATCACTATTTGCTGGCAGCAGATTATGACTAGACAGCACGATCTGCTGCCGGCAAACAATGATTTTTAAGCACCTTAAAAATCTGGATTGCTCGATGAATGAGCGTACTCTTTTCTGTGCCCTATGAATATGCCAAATGTTTATGTGTGGGCAACAAATAGTTAACATTGGCAATACTAGTTAGGGTGCTGGGAGACAGACTGGACATGCGTCTCCCCCTCATGTGCATGTGTGAGCTTCCGAGAAGTAGGCTTGGAGAGAAGCCTAGTCCAGGGAATCGTCATCCCTAAGCTGCCAATGATTAAATAAACTACCCCTGAGACAAAGAGAATAGACATTCATAGATGATTGAGATGGTTGAGAACCATCAAGGCCGTGCTTGGACACACAGACAGTAAGGTACTGCAAGTTTAAGGTAATAAGACTTTACTGCTGTGGAAAGATGGGTTTTTCTGCGACTGTCATGTCGCAGCCGCAGTATGTCGCAGTGCAACACTATAGACTATTATTATAAAAAAATTTGTGCGACACATGTTGCAGTTTAGTTGTACCCTATGTGTCATACGACTTATTGTCGTTGTGTATCCCTAGCCTTACCGTGGGGGCACACTGGCACAGTATCAGCTTAACACAATTATTTTGGGGGGGGGGGGGGGCATTATGTTTACACTATTAGTGTCAGGGGTACTATTTGCTGGGCGCAGTTTTTTTTTTAGGGCACTGTGTGCCAATAATTATTGTTGGGGCACTATCTATGTGGAACTAGTATTTTCAGGGGTTTATCTGTTTCTGCAGTATAGTATTGGGGATCACAGTGGACACAGTATTGGGGGTGGCAGGATGGGGTGTTCAAAAAGTGGGAGGATAATGGAATAGTAGGAAACTAAGATGTCTGTTTGTCAAACTCTGCAGAGACGAGAGATGGTTGAAAGAAATCATCATGATGGTCTGGTCTGAATGGAGAATATGAGGAAAGAGAACAACTACATCAAAGGAGATGTCACTAGATGTACGAGGTATGTAGCGCTGTAATAGGCTACTTTCACATCTGCGTTAGTGATTTCTGCAGGCTGTTCCAACAGAGAACAGCCTGCGGAATTCACCGGGTATGGCACTTCTGGATGCAGACAGAATGGCTATTGGACCCCATTAACTATAATAGGGTCCAGCAGAGATCCGGCCACAATCTGGTGAAAATGCAGAGAATCAGCAGGACACACACCGCTGCATGCTGTGGTTTGTTTCCAGCTGATGCCTTGTATTCTCTGCCAGATCAGGTGGCCAGATCGTAGTGCCACAGTTGTGAAAGTAGCCTTACCCTGTATGTTCCATATCGCTGTATGTCATGTTAGGAGGGAATAGGTTAGGTTGAGAATTTGGCATGGTGGGGTGGGGGGGCCCAGGCACATTCTTTGCACAGAGGCCCTCTGCTGCCTGTGTCCGCCTCTGATCTAACCAATATATACCTGTATATATATTTTTTTATATTATAAAAGTAGTCAAGAGTGGCATCTGTTGCAATCTCCTATTGGAAGTATATGTCATGAAATAGTCTCAATGTATACCTTTGACTGAAAGCAAAAACAAAGTGTGAACAGAGCCTTAGGCCTCTTTCACACTTGCGTTGTTCCTTTGCGTCCTAGAGTTCCGTCCTCGGGGCTTTAGGACGGAAAGATACTGATCAGGATTTCAATAATGCATTCTGAATGGAGAGAAATCCGTTCAGGATGCATCAGGATGTCTTCCGTTCAGTATGTGAACGGTTTTTGGACGTTGACAAAACCGCAGCATGCTGCGGATTTGTCTCCGTCCGAAAATCCGGAAGACATGCCGCAAGGACGGATCCGGAATTCATGCCATTGAAAAGCATTAATCCGGATCCGACTTTTAGCTAAACTTCGTTTCGGCGCATCGCCGGATCCGACGTTTAGCTTTCTGAATGGTAACCATGGCAGCCAGGACGCTACTAAAGTCCCGGCTGCCATAGAAAAGTAGTGGGGAGCAGTGGAGAAGCTACTTACCGTCCGTGCGGCTCCCGGGGTGCTCCACAATGACGTCACGTGATCCATGCGACATAGGGGCGCTGTGACATCATTGTGGAGCGCCCCGGGAGCCGCACGGACGGTAAGTAGCTTCTCCACTGCTCCCCACTACTTTTCCATGGCAGCCGGGACTTTAGTAGCGTCCTGGCTGCCATGGTAACACTAAAAGCATTTTGAAGACTGATCAGTCTTTAAATGCTTTCGGGTGTGTTGCGTTGTGATGGATCCGGCGGGCATTTCTGGTGACGGAAGTGCACGCCGGATCCTTACAACGCTAGTGTGAAAGAGGCCTTAGAGAATTTGTAGTGACCACAGCTAAGGACTGACTACAGGTGAGCAAACATTTAGCTCAATTCGTGTTTCACTGTCCCCAGAATACACTGTGCCAAAAGCTAAACTCAAAATTAGCATTGATAGTCCACCATTTGGCACATTGGTGACACTCCCATCTCACATAAAGCCCCAGAGTTACTAAATAGTGTTGAGCGAACTTGTGTTTTCAAGTTCAGCATACAAAGTTCGAGATATCTAGCGTTTTTCTTTTCCGGCATTGAGCTGTCCTAGGGGCTCAATACCGGAAAAAAACTGATCAGTTTTATCTCAATGCATTCTGAATGGAGAGAAATCTGTTCAGGATGCATCAGGATGTCTTCAGTTCAGTCACTGTCAGGCGTATTGGATAGAGGAAATACCGCCGCATGCTGCGGTATTATCTCCGTCCAACATGCCTGATCAGTTGAAATGTATTAGTGCCGGATCCGGCATTAAAAATACCGCAATAACGGATCCAGCATTCTGGTCTGCGCATGTGCTGACCTTAAAAAATGTGAAAAAAATAAATACCGGATCCGTTTTGCCTGATGACACTGGAAAAACAGATCCGGTATTGCAATGCATTTTTCTGACTGAGCAGTCTGAAAGTACCCTTAGAATTCTGTTATGGATTCCGCTATCATGAACCATACCTTATGGTCTGTGGTAGCGGTATCCATAACGAAATTCTTTGATAACCTGAACCCGAACTTTGTGTGCCGAACTTGAAAACACAAGTTTGCTCATCCCTATTACTAAGAGCTCTTTCACATTTGCGTTGTGAGGATCCGGCGTGCACTTCAGTTGCCGGAAATTCCTGGTAAGTACTCCGCAGCAGTGTACTTACCTGCGCTGCAGCTGCCGGGCGCTCCTTCATGACATCACAGGTCCCTGCGGCGCGTAGATCAATGCACCGCCCGGACCTGTGACATCATGAAGGAGCGCCCGGAGGCTGCAGCGCAGGTAAGTACACTGCTGCAGAGTACTTACCATGGCAGCCAGGACTTCAGTAGTGTCCTGGCTGCCATGGTAACCAATCGGAGCCCCAGCTTACACTGGGGCCCCGATCGGAACTGCTGCTGCGCATGCGCAGAGCTAAACGTCGGATCCGGCGATGCGCCGAAATGACGTTTAGCTTAATTCCGGATCCGGATTAATGCACTTCAATGGGCGTTACGGCATGTCTTCCGGATTTTTGGACGGAGACAAATCCGCAGCATGCTGCGCTTTTGTCAACGTCTAAAAAACGTTCACATACTGAACGGAAGACATCCTGATGCATCCTGAACGGATTTTTCTCCATTCAGAATGCATTAGGATAATCCTGATCAGTATCGTTCCGTTCCCCGAGGACGGAACTCTAGGACAGAAACCAAAAACGCTGATGTGAAAGGGGCCTAATGTGTGTGCTCCTAGATTCTGGCTAAATAGTGGTGCAAATTTGAGCAATTTGACAAAACCATTTTTTGGCTTGTTTGGAAAAGAGGACGGGCATAGAAGGAAGGAGCATGATCTAAGCTTGTTGTGCCAAAATTACGTCTCAATTCTGGTCTACAATTCTGTTTCAAAGTTAGAGAAAAGTGTTTATCCCTGCACCAGATTTATCATCCAGCTTGAGCTACTATGATAAATCTGGTGCAGGACTAGACAAAGACTGTCTAAATTTTATGCCATTTATGGGATTAGTAAATCGCCCCCAATGTTTTTTCTATCTCAAAGGCAGATTTTTTTGCCTCACATTTTACTTTGCTTTTACTTTTTTTCCCCTGTTGTATAGTTGTATTGTTTAGCTGGTGATCATAAGTGATCTATAAGTTTAGCTGGTGATCCTAAGTGATCTATAAGTTTAGCTGGTGATCATAAGTGAATGGTGTCTGTCACAGATGAGATCCTACTGGTTTGTGTTGCTCAGGACTGAATGTATTTGGGTGCAGATCTTGTAAACCCCCTCATTTAACCAAGGAACTACTATGTTATGTCCTTCCTCCAAGTACTAAATCCGCCTACAGGGCATCCAATTACACTGTCCCGTGTAGTCCCATTAGTGGCTTGTACTTTAATTAAAATCACCTGGAATGTCCCAGTAAGGCGGAGGACGTAAGGAGGCCTTTCTGTCAAGTGAGAATGTCATGTTAGACGTCTAGTTAGTACCTTGTAGTGTGCAGTATGTCTGGAGAAGAGGATGACCACATATGAGACATAACTGCATGCTCTGATTATGTGGGGATGATTCACCAGCCAGCGAGTATTCACAGACACAGATGAATCAATTGTCCAGGATAAGACTGGGAAGCTGTATTTCATGTCAAATGAGACCGTTTAACAAGTATTCCCCCTAAAAGTTACCAGTAAATCACTCAGTCTTTTAAGTTGTTAGATCTATTCCGTTTCTAAAGGTCCCTTTACTCGGGACAGTTCAGCAGGCCATTGCTGGGAAGAAAAAGTTCCTTCCTGACAATCGCCTGCTCGTCAGTGGTGGAGAAAGCAGCATTTACAGGCAGTGATCTCCACAGTACGAGGAGGAGTGATCACTAATGCCATCGCTCGTCCCCAAATATAACCATTGTTTGCCAGCAGCAGAGGCTGTTTAGCCGGCACGATCTGCTGCCGGCAAATGACGATTTAGGAGACTGCACAAACGAGCATACTACCCGACGAACAAGTGTTTCGCCTGTTTATCGGGTAATCGGCGACACCTTTACACCGCCTATGAATGCTTGTTAGCGATTATCTGGCGGATTCTCGATTCTTTAGTTAAATCTGTTTCTTGGAAAGTTGGGTAACAATCGCAATGGCTTTTCTTAACAGGAATGTCTCCCAGTTATTCCAGGTTCCTAAATAAGCCCACTTTCACACGGTCAGTATCTGGTCAGTATTTTGCACAGGGGCCTCCTCATGTCTGCCAGCCAGGTTCTTAGGGTACTTTCACACTAATGTTTTTATTTTCCGGTATTGAGTTCTGTCCTAGGGGCTGAATACCGGGAAAAAACGCTTCAGTTTTCTCCTAATGCATTCTGAATGGAGAAAAATCTGTTCAGGATGCATCAGGATGTCTTCAGTTCAGTCACTGTACGTCGTTTTGGACTGAGATAATAGCGCAGCATGCTGCGGTTTTATCTCCGTCAAAAATGCCTGAACACTTGCTGTAATGCCGGATCCGGCATTAATTCCCATAGGAATGTATTAGTGCCGGATCCGGCATTAAAAATACCGCATTGCCGAACCCATTCTTCCGGTTTGCGCATGCGCAGACCTTTAATAATGTGAAAAAAATACAAACGGATCTGTTTCTCCAGATGACAAACGGAGAGACGGATCCATTCTTACAATGCATTTGTGAGACTGATCCGCATCCTGATCAGTCTACAAATGCTTTCCGTTTGCATGCAGATTGACGGATCCGGCAGGCAGTTCCGGCGACTGAACTGCTTGCCGGATCCCTCTGCCGCAAGTGTGAAAGTAGCCTTAAAGATCTGATGCTCTCAGTATTAGGCTACATGCACACGACCGTTGCCTGCCTCTGCGTCCGCTCTTCCTTGAAATTTTGCGTCCGTCAAAAAAAACGGATGACGGACCGTTTTTTTTGACGGATCCGATTTTTATGGCAGATCCATTGTAAAAATACCTATCCTTGTCCGCAAACGTGAAAAAAATAGGACATGCACTATTTTTTTGACGGAATGAAAACACGGATCACGGATGCGGAACAAAAACGGTTGACCATCCGCATTTTTTGACGGACCCATTGAAATGAATGGGGAAGCATCCTATCCGTGAAAAAAAACGGAACGGACGCGGAAACAAACAACGGTCGTGTGCATGTAGCCTTAATTAATGTAGGAGCACCAGACACCTATGTACCTGGCCAGTGTAGGCAGGCGATCTCCTTAATGCAACTGTATTGCCATCCTCAGGATGATGATACCATTTCATACTGTGGCGTGGGCGGCAGTATTTTGTGTCTCCATAATACGGTACCATAAGGAGGTATCATAGAATGGTGTACAGAGTCCCTGCTGTTCCATTGTGTGGAGCTGCAGGGACACCAGGACACTAGTTCAACCTGGTACATGGCCTTTAAGTAGATTTGCTATAAGGACTATGAAGTCCTAGTCTAGTGATGGCTCCTGCAGGAGTTTTACTTGTAAATTTTCTGGTTATTTTTGAAAAATATTCTCAGATACTGTGAAAATTTTTTGTACAATTTTCTATGTTTATAGACTCATTACCGGTAAAAGAAAAGGTTGATTATCAAAGGCAGAACTGTTTATCCATGCTCCACAGTTTATGCACTTAAAACCGAAAACATAAACCTCATGGCTGAAGCTGCTGCAATTTAGTGGCATTGAACTGTAGTGCACAGTATCACTAACACACGCCTACCTAACCCGCTGAACTGTGTTTACCCAAGCAGCGCATGCAGCCCCATTACAGGCATTGATAGCATTGGGTTAACCCTTGCTGGCCCTGCAGGCCACATAGGAGCTTTCCATGAAAATGAGTCACTGCGCTAGGAAAAAGGTCCATATGTACAAATAAAGGGTAGTCTAAACGGTGCGAAATGTGTATTTTCAGTTGCATGCTTTATCTTCATATACAGAGCCAAATACAAAACAGAGGCCGAATTTACAAGCGCTCCATTGTATGTAGAAACGTGGCGCATAAATTTCCATTATTCAAATGCTAATGTGTTCCAGTAATAATATTCCTTCCATAAGGCTTTCCTTATAAGTATATTCAGTAGACCGTGATTTCAGCCTTTTCTTGGCTCAGTCTGCTAAATTAACTTGCACACATTGTTCAGGGGTGTTCTTCGGATATTGCTCGCATCTGATTATCTGGGATCTGGGCAATAACGGGGGAACCTATACGCATTCTTCTGTGAATTAAAGCATTGTTTAAAGGGGTTCTGCAGTTTGTTACAACTGATGATCTATCCTCAGGATAGATCATCAGCATCTGATCGGCCGGGGTCTGACACCCGGGACCCCCGCCGATCAGCTGTTTGAGAAGGCAGCAGCGCTGCAGGAGCGCCGCGGCCTTCTTACTGTTTACCTCTGCTAGCGCTCCGCCCAGTGACGTCACGACTTGTATCCAAGTGGCGTGGGCGAGGCTAAGCTCTGTTCACTGAATGGAGCATAGCCCCGCCCACGCCACTTGATACAAGTATTGACGTCACTGGACGGGGCACTAGCAGCGGTAAACAGTGAGAAGGCCGCGGCGCTCCTGGAGCGCCGCTGCCTTCTCAAACAGCTGATCGGCGGGGGTCCCGGGTGTCAGACCCCGGCCGATCAGATGCTGATGATCTATCCTGAGGATAGATCATCAGTTGTAACAAACTGCAGAACCCCTTTAACGTTGATAGCTTTCGAAGGAGAGATGTTGGCCAGTTTCACACAAGCATGTTCGGTCTGGGAAACACGCTTCATGTGCTGACCGCGTTTCCCGGACTGAAAACTACTCCTTTAACCCCCAACTCACATCAGGAACTCACAGCATCATAGACCATTAGGAGGAGCAGTGTTCTGTCACGAAAATGCAGCAATCACCCGGAGCATGTTTCCCAGACAAGCATTTCATTTCTAATAGAGCGTCATAGACAGCCGAACACAGCGCTCAGCTATCCCCAGCGCTCTCATAGAAATGAATGGAGCGGCGGCGTGCATTTCCAACCAGCCACTCCGTCCATTTTAGGGGGCTCCACACTAACAAGGTACACGGCCCTCATTCTTGTGATCGGTGGGAGTCGGTGACTCGGTGGGTACCCTCATCGATCTGATAGTTATCCCTTAACTTGTGCATAGGGTATAACTTCTTATAATCGGAACACACCTTTGATGTTCGCTCACACACACCCTCCAATCATTGCAAGTAACAATGAGCGACAGTCGACTTGCATATCGTGACCAGCACTCATTATGAGTAGAATATATGACCATGTTAAAGGACCCTAGGCCCCATCCACAAATACTGGCATGTTCTGCCAGAGAGTAGTCCCTTAGCATGAGGACCTCCATAAACAGTGCTAAAGAATCGCCACAAATCGTTCCAGACAGTGACCCCCTTAATGCAAACATGGACCCTCCTATACAGCACAAGGCATTGTGTGACTGATTGCTTCAGACTTTACAGTAGACTTACCTGTCCTATCAGAGTCCAAGAGGTTACCCAGGAGCGTAGCTATAACGGATGCTGAGGTAGCAGTTGCATCTTGATCCTGGTGTATAAGGAGGACCGGAAGACCCTCTGCCACATAAAAAGACCCCAGTATTATAAATGATACATCATGGATGCAGGGCCCTGTTGACAGGTGTTAAGCTATGCGTCTAGGTCCCCCATTTATTCTTGAAGCACTTAGCCAGTCCTGGCAGGTTGTCATATATGGTTTAAATCTGTTGCTTTTATTGCTGATCTGTGCATCATATTTCCCAGAATATCTAAAAACTGACAGAGTAAGGTCACATGTACAGAGGCTATATGGAGGCACATGGGATCACTACAGAGCCAAAATAATCATCTTAATTTATATTGTGCCAATATATTCCGCATTAGACTTTACAGTGTAACTAATGAACAATTCAAACAATAGAATTGATGGCACTGCCCACAAGATATGAGCAAATGGGGCTGACACCAGGGACCAAAGTGTTTATTATGTGTAAGGGTGCAGCCATCTATTACAGTAAGGTAGGTAGTACACATCAAGCTGCACGAGCCTGTCAGTAGCCAATATCTGTGCATGTACAGATATGAAGTGCATGAGGGTGCCAGAGCGTGGGGGATACTGCCGAAAGGGAGTGAAAGGAAAGCAGTCAGATTAGGCAATGTGCAGTAAGTACCCCAGAGCATTACTGCAAAGGGTTAATTATTGCCAAAAGGATTCATTTAATGTAGCCAAGGTAAATGTGATTTATTGTTGATTCGCTCCCTTCTTTATGCACTGTGCATTCCTAACAGCAATGTATAGGCAACAGTCAGTTAACATTGGCAGGCTGTTTAGGACACCATGGTATTGAAATTAGCCTAACCCCTGGTTAGTGAGCCTAGCAGGGGAAGCGGCTGCTTTTGGGCCCACCCAGGCGGAGAAATAAAAGATTTTATTGTCAGGGCCCCCTCAACAGTTTTGTACAATGACATTATAATACAGTCACAGTATATACAGTGACATGGCATCTAGAATATACGTGTAGGTAATGGACAGGGCGGCTGCCAGGCTTCATCTAGGGTGGCCAGACGTCCAGTTTTTAGCCTCCTGGTCCTCTGTCCAGCACAAGGCCAGGACAGACGGCCAGAAGTCCTCCTTTTTTGTGGTTATCGGCGAGGGGCACTTTAAATCACTCACAAGTCTGCCAGATGATCCGGATCACTAGTCGTCAAAAGCGTAGAACGCTCAGCGCACTGACGTCACACGCAGGCTGCCTACAGATTCGCGCCAGTCAATTCAGGTGCGGTAAGAAACTGGAAGACAGACTCTGTACTATGAGGAGCTGAGCTCCTGAGGTAGTGGTAGCGTACACTTACTGGTGTCTGAAAAAGACTGTGCTGTTACTGGCCCCTCCACAAGCTCTCCCCGCCCCCCCCCTCCATCGGCGATGGAGGCGTGGCTTCACGGAGGTGGGTGTGATTTGCCGGGTTGGGGGCATGGTCGGTGAGAGCGCGATCTTGACTAGCTGTAGGAGTGGGAGTTGCAGGGGAGGAGGGTGTTGTGAGGAAAATGCTGTGGCGGGAGGGGGGGGGGTGTTCAAAAATTTGCTGTGGGCCCCAGCAGTGTCGGACAGGAGTGCCTAGGGCCCACCACTAAAATTTATTTTGGGGGCCCACTGTACGGATAAAGTCAAATATTACCTGCTCACACAGCAGAAGATGCTACCAGATGATTGAATATGGAGGTCCCTGCAGCTATTTTGAGGAGGTAGGTCCTGGGGAGAAGAGGACACTGGTAGCTTCCCTCTATACCTAGAAGTCATCTTAGCTCTGATCATGTCCATAAAAATAAACTGGGGAGATTCCTTAATAATCTATACATTTTTTTATATGAACATAGGCTGGCTGAGGTGCTGTACATTGAATATATGTATGTAGTGCAGTAAGTCTACTGTGTTATGTGCCACTTGTGCAGGGGATGGGAGACTAGGGACCAACCTTGCTCAGGGGCTCAACGGGGATTCACCTGTACCCTGTGGGCCAGTCCAAGCCTGGGGACCAGTCATTTCTAGTTATGCCACTGAAGTCTAGTATGAGTCTAGTATGAGCAGAACTATAGGAAGGATGTGTATGATAGGGATCCTGCAGACAAGGCCCAAGCAACTACTACCAGAGTACCCTGAAGGAAAGAGACCGTAGGTGCAGACCCATTCAGGCCATGTAAAATAATGTCCCTTATGACACAAGATACTTTACAGACAATGCAACAATCAGGGCACATCTTGCCTTTAGCAGTGGCGGTCGATGGTGGGTCATAGGAGCCTATTGCTCCCATCCCAGCCGTTCATTCTCATTATCCTCAGGCCAATAGGCTTCTACCTTCCTTATTGCATTTCCCCTGTGGCTTACTGCAAATGTAGTAGGTCTGCCAAAAAAGATGTGTTTTACGGAATTCTGAATTGATTTGATTATTTAAGGTACTGTTTTCCAGAGAACAAGGTGCAGTGCAAGCGAAGTCTTGGAGACAGGAGTCATATATTCAGATTTAGGAGACTTTTAGTCTTAGATCATTGGCAGAATCAAGAGCACAGGCATGGTGGTAGAAAGTGATGAAGAAGAAGGAGCGGAGATATGCAGCACTGTGTAGACTGGAGAACTTTGTAGGGAAGAGTAATAGGTTGTATTCTATAGTGGATGGGCAATCAGTGTGACTGTATCTGAAGGGGCCCTGGCCTGAAATGTACTAAAAAAAAGTGTACATACTAGTATGAAGGACCTTTGGAATGCAGTAGTGGTAGGCTAAAGGACCTTTGATGATGTCATCATGTCACATGATCAAAGGTCCTGTAGCCTACATTACTGCATTCCAAAGGTTCTTTCGCCTCCAAGAGACATCAGAGGAGAACAGACAACCTGCAACCTTTTGTGTGTGTGTGTGTGTGTATATATATATATATATATATATATATATATGTCTATATGTATGTGTGTTTATCTGTGTGCATGTGTTAATGTGTGTGTTTGTGTGTGTGTATATATATGGTTGTGTGTGTATATGTATTTATCTGTGTGTATATGTGTGTATGTGTGTATCTGTGTGTATGTGCGTATATGTGTGTGTATGTGTATACAGTATATCTAATATATAAAGCTGAGTGTATGTATGTATGGGTGTATGTCCGCTAAAGGAATCCCCACCATCGCATTTACAATCACGAAATTTGGCAGGTGTCGGGGAAGATTTTAGACCGGGTCTCGGCTGTCTAGCTTGTACCGTTCCTGAGATATTCCCCAAAAATGCTAATATGGTACCATCACATGACCTACATTAGCTAATAGAAGCCTGTAAGTCTTTCTCTTCATATCCCAACTGCCATACACATGGTCACATGACATTTATCAGCCAATAGAAGCTCGCAGGTCTATAGTCTCCACATACACACAGTTTAACGATAGGTTTCCATAACAACCCAGCCGTTTTTCTTCACTGCTGTAGGTCAGCTTTCAAGTAGCAGGGCGCTGTGGATGACACTGTTAAGGGAGCGGAGAGCTGTGGCTGTCACAGTTAAGGGGGCAGGTAGGGTGGCCATTCAGGCCACACTCAAAAGACGGACTTTAAAACCACACCCCCAGGTCCCGCCAAGCTATGTCCCCGGTTTTATTAGGCCACACCCCCTCCCACTCCACAGCCAACGGGGATTGTAAAAATTAACTTCTCAGTTGCAGGGGTGGGAGGGAGGGTGACTTTCTTCCTGCAGTTACGCTCAGACAGCACAGTGCTTCTGTCTGAGAGTGAGCTGTTTAAGAGGACATCCCTGTGGCAGGGAGTTTGAAAGCTGGACTGTCCATCCTAAAACTGGACCTCTGGCCACCCTAGGGGCAGGCTGCCGTAGAGGTCACAGTTAAGGGGACGATCCGCTATGGAGGTCAGTGTTAATGGGCAGATTGCTGTAGAGGCCACTGTTAAGGGGGGACATTGTTGTGGAAATCACTGTTAAGGAGGGTACGTGGAGGTCACTGTTAAAGGGGTGGGCGCTGTGGAGGTCTCTGTTAAGGGGGCAGGGAACGGTGGAGGTCACAGTTAAGGGGATGCTCCGCTATGGAGGTCAGTGTTAAGGGGCGGGGTGCTGTAGAGGTCACTGTTAAGGGGGCGGGGTGTTGTGGAAATCACTGTTAATGAGACAGGGTACTGTGGAGGTCACTGATAAAGGGACGGCCGCTGTGGCGGTCACTGTTAAAGGGTCACAGTACTAGGCTGCGCTACTGCATTGGATTAAAGATCCGGGTTCTAGCCCCTAAGGGGGGGAATAGTTATTAAATAAAAAGTTAAGAAAAAAGAGTTTGAAAAAAATGCACACCAAAATATTAAGTATAAATCACCCCCTTTCCCAATTTTACATAAAAAATATATAAACAATAAATAAATAAACATATTACATATCCCCATGTCCTAAAAATCCAAACTATTAAAATATTGAAAAAATCTCTTATGCGGTAAACGCCGTAACAGAAAAACAAAAATAGGAACTGCGCGATTCACCATTTTTTTTTTGTCACCTTGCCCCCCCCCCCCCCCCCAAAAAAAAAAAATAGGATAGGACTGTTCGATTATGGGCCAGACGTTCCATAAAATGCGGAACTCACATGGCTTTTTTGGTGGGGTTTTTTTCCGCATGGTATCGAATAGTTTCGAGTATTGCAATACTTTTTTATGGTATCGGAACCGAATCAAAATTTTGGTATCGTGACAACCCTACTGTGGAGGTCACTGTTAAGGGAGGAGGGGACTTTGGAGGCCACTATTAAAGGGGCAGCGGGGTACTGTGAGGTCACTGTTAAGGGAGCGGGGTACTGTGGCAGTCACTGTTAAAGGGGCAGTCGATGTGGAGGTCTTTTTTAAGGGGGTCGGGAATGGTTGAGGTCAGTTAAGCGAACTGTAACCTATGGTCAGTGCTAAGGGGCGGGTGCTGTAGAGGTCACTGTTAAGGAGGACAGCCCCTGCGGAGGTCACTGTCAAAGGGGTGGGCTGCTGTGGAGGTCCCATTTTAAGGAGACAGGGCACTGTGGGGAGGGGGGGGGGGGTCAGTGTTAAGGGGTAGATGTCACTGTTATAGTGGATACTGTCGATATCTTTTAACGACACACACAAACATTAAATGAAATATACCTGTGCGAAGCCGGGTCCTTCTGCTAGTATGTGTATATAAAGTCAAAAATAGGCAGCACTCCAGGATAAATCAAATAAAAAATTAGGTTTATTCACCCATGTGGTCAGGCAACATTTCGGCTCTAAGAGCCTTTCTCAAGAAGAGCCGAAACGTTGCCTGACCACATGGGTGAATAAACCAAATTTTTTATTTGATTTATCCTGGAGTGCTGCCTATTTTTGACTTCTATTATCACGGACTGGCTGTTTCTGTGGGCGTGCACCCATCTTCATTACTGAGCAGTGCTGCCTATTTTTGACAATTATATATATACAGTATACACAGTATATCTGTGTGTATGTGTGTGTGTGTATATATATACATATACTGTATGTGTGTATATATCTGTGTGTATGTATATATGTGTTTATGTGTATATGTATATATGTTTATCTATGTGTATGTGTGCATATGTATATATGTGTTTATCTCTGTGCGTTAGTATGTGAGTGTTTGTGTATCTATGTAAACATCTACTTATTGTGTATATAGGAGATATCTCGATATGGGTAGTAGTGTGTGTATATGTGTGTGTATATATATATATATATATATATATATACATATATACATATACAATTAGAGCACTACTACTTCTATGCAGATATTTAGGACACTAAAAACATCAATATCAGATGGGGAGCGGTGGACGAGGGGGGTGGGTTTGTAGAAAACTTGCGGTGAGGCCCAGTCAGTTATAGCTGTGCCCCTGGAGGTGATGTCAATGGAAGAGGTAAATAATTAGGTGTCATCAGCAGTCACCTAATCTGACTAAGCTCTGTTAATAATTACCCCATTATAGAGTGTCACGAAGTCAGTGTGCCACTGTATAATGCTCTCTTGAGTGCTTTATGTTGGGGCTAACCCTCTACTAAAAGCAATGCTTTTCAGGAGTCAGTGTACCTATTTTTAAAATAAGAAGAATACAAACAAGTCTATGGGTGCCATATGAGGGCATTATCTAGCTATGCCCTTCTAGGGATGTTCTAATGGATTATATTATTTGTTCCTCACACATTTCTTGATGTTTTTGTAGCACCATATGGGTACCACTGTTTCAAATGCTGAATAATGAAGCTAGGTTAACAGCAGAACAATTTTTTACTAAAAGATTAGGTTCAGGTACATGAGTTACAGTTCTCATCATGCAATTGTAGTTACTGGGTCCGCAGGGACAGTACGTGAGGTACGGTGGGCAGATGGGGGTAGTAGTTGATTTACTCATGGTTAGCAGAGCCTCCCTGGGCACAGTCTGTTTGTCCAAAGAATCCCGCCAGATGGTGTTCGAGGTGCCCTGAGTGGAATGGGTTTTTGTTAAGGTGCCTTGGCGGCAGGGTCCCTGGTGTTTGTGACACCAGCACCGTTAGGTGCAAAAGAAAAGTAATAAACTGAATCCAGACCTTGTGTGAAGTTGAATAGCAGCTATACTTTGGATAAACATTTCTCCAAACGTTTTACAGACTTTATGTTGGTTCCAGCAGGCGTTAGCATTAACTCTGGCAGGCAAACAAACTCAAACCTGCTACATCTGTTGCTCTCTGGCACTGCTGTGCTCACAGGCTCACATAGAATCTTTGCTTTCTGCTTTAGGCTGCGACTTCTCTCTCTGTAGTCTGACTCTAGAATAATCTAGGGAACTTTTCCTCCTGGCTAATGAGGCTCCAGGCTGAGGTCTCCATATCCAGCAGAGCTGAAGGTGCTCTAGCTGGGTTAAGCAGGACACGTCCAGCAGTGATGTGGACCTGCTTCCTTCCTTGGCAGGAGGAACTCTCAACTAACTCTAACTAACTAGTCTCTTAGAGAGGGAGTTTAGAATGGAAAGAAGGGTTCCATCGTCTGCAAAAAAGAACACTGCCATGTTTCCTGCCACCTCTGGTGAACCAGGTACATTACATCTGATAATAACAGTTACAAGAAATAGATATGCACATTGTGACGGCCTAAAATAAATGCATAAGATGACATGGAATTGGGTGCGGAGTAGTAATGGCACTCTGGGTCATTACACAATATACTGGCAGTTTTTTTACCAAATGGAATTTCATAGATCTCACTAATTACACATCGGCACATGTAGCTAATAGGCCAAGGTGTATGTTTAGTGCAATCTTCATAACGCTGCAGTTCTCTAGCTGACTTGTACTTAAAGGGGTATTCTGGTTGTTTGAAGTTATACCTATTCACAGGATAGGGGATAACTTTTTGGGGGTCCTACTGCTGGGACCCCCCACAATCTTGAGAACAGGGGCCTCATACCCCCTGCAGCCCCCCTGAAATGAACAGAGCAGTCAGTTGCACATGTGCATGGCCGCTCCATTCATTTCTATGAGTGTTCTGGAGATAGCAGAATACAGCGCTCAGCTAGCTCCATAATTCCCATATAAATGAATGAAGCTGCCACACGCATGCCTGATTGTTTCCTCCGTTTATTTCAGGGGGGCTGTAGAGGTCACGGGGCCCCTGTTCATGATTGGTGAGGGTCCTAGCAGTAGGACCCCCACTGATCTAATAGGTATCTCCACAGGATAGGGGATAACTTCAAACAACCAGAATATCCCTTTGAGTATTCAGGAATGAGGGTGCACACTTTGTCTAGTACAATGCAATCACAGAGTAGACCTTCACGTCACACAAAGCTCTGCCCCTTTTTTGGATAGGTTGTTGTTCTCGCAGTTTAGATTTTCACTGTGTTTTTGAAGGGATGTTACTTCTCCAAGACCAGAAGCCTCTACACTACTGGACGGTATGGCTGTAGAATCAATAAGCTTCTTGTAAAGAGATTCACCTCTACAGAACTTCTGCTAGCACCTGCTTTTCCAGTAAAAGTTATTTTCTGGTCTGGCCCTGGCTGGCAATTATCATAGCGCTGGCTCTCGTGCCACCTCCTACATTTTTGCTTCTGTTCTCTTTGCTGTCACAGAATAGACTCACTAGAGGAGATTTATCAAGACACGTGTAATAGAAAACTGGCTTAGTTGCCATGGCAGCCAATCGGATTCCATCTGTCATTTTTCAGAGCTTTTGAAAATGAAAGTTGAAATTTGATTGGTTACAACGGAAAACAAAGTCAGTTTTCCTTTAAACTAGTTTTGAAATTACTATTGTTGGGCATAATATGGAGAGCACTACTACTAATGGCTTCACTTTTGGGGAACATTCTTGCTATTGGGGGTACTGTAGGGGGCAATGTTACTATTGAGAGCAGTCTAGGAGCACTATTACTATGGGGGGCTATTATTTTTGCAGTATAGTCTTTGGGGTTTATTGGGGAGAACAGCAGGCAGAGTATTAGGGGTAGCAGCAGGATGGCAATGTTGTTGCACCAGGAGAGGGAGGATCGGGGACGTGCACAGACATTTTGAAGGGCAGGGGCTTAAATAAAAAAAAAAGGGCACTTGTCACGTGATGTGGCAGCCCCTGCGCTAGCCTTAAAGGACCCTGTCACCCTAACTCTGCACTGGTGAGAGGGCAGACTGTTGAATCAATTGTATCTGTGAATAAATTGCGCTGCCGCCGGCAGGATGGACCACATACCTCTTACATCCAGTGACATCTCCTGTCATGTAGACCTTCTCTTTCCTCTTCTCCTCCATTAGACCACCATGGCAAATTATTTCAGCCGCATCTCGTCTCTACAGAGTTTATAATACAGACACGTTAGATTTCTCAATGTTTCCATCCCCCTCTCCATCCTGCTGCCACTCCTAATACTGTGCCCCTGGAGCTCCCCAATGTCCCAGGTACTATACTGCTGAAAAATACTGACCCCAATAGACATAATTGGGGTCATTTATCAAAGTGGTGTAAAAGAGAAGTGGATTTCCAAAAAAGCTGTTAAAAATAAAAGGTGGAATCTGATTGGCTGCTATGGGCGACTAAGCCAGTTCTACTTTACACCAGTTTGATAAATTACCCCAAATGTCCCTATAGTGTCCACAGCAGGTATAATGTCCCCTAGAGTGCCCCCAGTAATAATAACACCCTATATTGTGCTCCAGGCAGTAATCCCTGTATAGTGTCCCCAAAAATAAAAGAATTGCCCCTACAGTGCCTCCCCAATTGCAACGCCCCAATATAGTAGTTTCTCCCACACTGCCCCCCATAGTAATCCCCCCATAGTAATTTGCCCCCACACAGTAATTTAACCCACACTGCCCCCACACAGTGATTGCCCCCAAACAGTAATTTGTCCCCACACTGCCCCCACACAGTGATTGCCCCCACACTGCCCCCACAAAGTAATTTGCCCCATATAGTACTTTGTCCCCACACTGACCCCACATAGTAATTTGTCCCCACACTACCCCCACAAAGTAATTTGCCCCACATAGTAATTTGTCCCCACACTGCCCCCACATAGTAATTTGTCCCCACACTGCCCCCACATAGTAATTTATCCCCACACTGCCCCCACATAGTAATTTATCCCCACACTGCTCCCACATAGTAATTTGTCCCCACATTGCCCCCACATAGTAATTTGTCCCCACACTGCCCCCACAAAGTAATTTTCCCCCACATAGTAATTTGTCCCCACACTGCCCCCACATAATAATTTGTCCCCACACTGCCCCCACATAGTAATTTGTCCCCACACTGCCCCCACAAAGTAATTTGCCCCACACTGCCCCCACATAATAATTTGTCCCCACACTGCCCCCACAAAGTAATTTATCCCCACACTGCCCCCACATAGTAATTTGTCCCCACACTGCCCCCACATAGTAAGTTGCCCCACACACAGTAGTTTCTCCCACACATTTCTGGGCCTGGCACTGGCAGCCCTGCAGCACATCATGAATCCCCCCCCCATGGTACATTTCTCCCCCGACAGGACAACCCCTTCCATGATGGCACAGTGACAGACTGACAGCAGTGGCACTCACTCGAGCACCACACAAGCTCACTCACCGATGATGAGCACCACTAGTAGTTGCACGCAGTCACAGTGTCTGAACTTGAATTCAGCTCAGCTCTAGACTCCCGCGCGCCGCCCGGCCGACACACGCTCGCCACCTGACAATTGCGAGAGTGGGGAAAAAAGGCAGCCGCTTGATCCACCTAGCGCCACCAACCCCGGAAAAAAAAAAAGAAGGGCATTAAAGGGGCAAAGACAGAAATGGGCAGGGGCTCAAGCCCCCTTTGAGCCCTATGTGTGCACGTCCATGGGGAGGATGATGGAAAAGTGAAGAACCTAAGATGTGTTTGTGGCAAACTTTGCAAATACAAGATGTGGCTGAATGACATCGCCAAGCAGTCTGATCTTGGAATGGAGACAATGAGGAACGTGAACATCTACATGGGAGGAGACATCTCTGGATGTAAGAGGTATTTATTACTCTATTACCCTGTATGTTTCGTAGCGCTCTATGTAATGTCCATCCACATATGCCTTTAAACTGTAGGCCTGTGGGTCTGTTGGATTAAGAATTTGGCCTCAATTTCACCTCAGGCAGCAGAAAGACTAGGTGTACCCCTGGCACTATGTTGTGGTGACACAGACAATGTTACACTGCAGTTCCATGTGTATCCATTTAACATTATTTTGGATAGGAATATGCTGAACAGACACAACACAACTGTTCGATGGGAAAGAAATATCCAGCAACTTTGGCCAACAGCTGGCGGTTGCAGCAACAAGTCATCCTCATAGGAAATAATGACATCAGACAATTGCATATTATTGGTTGCACATGATTTTAATATATTTTAGGGAAATACTTTAGAAAAAAATCAAACTATTGCAAAATAACCTAGGGTCACATATTATTACATGTAATTTTCTCAATATGGCCTTATAGTATGAATGGAGACTCTATAGGACCTACATTGAAGCTCCTCATAAAGACTATGACATTGCAGTTTATTCAAATAAACAGTATTCATTTTGTGTTCTATGAAAATCATTGAATTATTTAGAAATGTCACAACCTGACTCTACATGTGGCTACTATGTGGCTCTACACTGAAGGATGGTGGAAGGAAACGTAACAAGAACGTGATTTTTAGTGTTCATGTAGCAAGTTCCTGAGGAGCCAGTGCAGAGTATGGGAGTGGTAGTGGCCCTGATGATGAACTGTAGTGTCATGGTATACTCCCTCAGGCTGTTGCTCCCTGGGGATCAGTGCAGTGAAAATGCAATATTGAAAAATAAGACCAGAATTAAACATATGCTTTGGGATGCTTTGAAAATCCGAATCCGAACTTTGGACGCCAAACTAAAAATACAAGTTTGCTCAACTCTACTTAAGTGCTACTGGCCTAACAGTAGTCTGGGGATGAGTGTCTTGGCTGTAATCTCTCAGCAGTGTCTTCAATGCTAGGAGTAGCAGTTCACTCGTATATCCAGCGCCTCAAGAAATTTGTGGTAATTCTCTCTGGAGAATCCATAACAGCAGCGGGGGCATTGTAGTCTGCTTCATCTTCTCTCTGTCTCTGGACAGGAACGTCCTATCTTGGCAGAAACGAGGACCAGCTCACTCATACCAAAAGAGGAGGAACAAGGTGGTTAAGCCTGTTCCTTGCCACCCTTTACCATCTGGTAACTACAACCAGAAGTAAACAATAAAATGCATAACAATGCACACTATATCCCAGTTGTAGTCCCCCCAGGTCTGGGGTACTACATTCACATTTGAGTAAACAAGCTTGGTTATCACAAACATCTTACAAGAGGCAGGTTCGTTAATTGTTACAGTCTCACATAAGAAACAAGTATATAATTATAATGTCTCTCAGGTTAAGGCTTCGTTCACATCACCGTTCAGCCTTTCCGTTCTCCTACTCTGTTTAGGAGCAGGAGAACGGAAAGGACGGATTTGTCACATAACGGTGATTTGAACAAAGCCGAGGACCCCATAAACTATAATGGGGTTTGTTAGGGTGTCCGCTCAGAAGATGATTTTGGAGCGGAGACAAAAGTTGTGCATGCATGACTTTTGTCTCCGCTTCAAAAATCCTTTTGAGCGGAAACCTAACGGACTCCATTATAGCCTATGGGGTCCTTAGGCTTCGTTCACATCACCGTTATGTCCTGAATCTGTCTGAACGTTCACAACTTCACACAGCAGAATCCGAGGTAGAAAAATCAGTAGCAGATTACTAGCTGAAAACAGGTCGTTTTGATAGCAGATGTCATCACACTCTGCAGATTTTGTTGCAGAATTTTCCGAGACTGAAAATCCATTTATTTGAATGGAGCAGCAAGCACATGGATTTCCACAAGCCCTATTCAGATTAATGGAATGGATTTTTAATTGCGGAAAATTCTGCAACAAAATCTACAGCGTGTGAAGGTACCCTATTACAAGCATATCAAGAGAGTATTTTGTTGTGGATTTAGAGAAGGATTTATAAGAGGTTTTCCCAACATTTTTCTTCTCAGCCCTCAGTTGGGATATAGTTCAGAAGCATTGTTAGTGGCAGAAACACCACTAAAAATGCTTCTAAAAACGCTATCAATCTACTAAGAAGTAACATGCCACTTCAGAAGCGGATCTAATTTTAGCAGTGGAAAGAAAGGGCACCATGTGCACATGGTAAAGTATTTTCCATTGAAGTCAATGAAAAGGTATTGACGGCAGATTTCATGGTGGAAAACTACCGCTTTCCGCAATGAAATCCACAGCGGATTTAGTTTGTATGAGCATACCATCAAAGGGCACAGGTTTAGCCACTGGCAACAAGTTTTGTAAAGTTACTGGTGCAGATTTGCTAAACCTATTGTTGGTGTACACTTAGACAGACAAGGATAGACACTTTTGTCAAACTCTGTACTAATTATGGGTTGGCTTAGTTTGAGGCAGAATTTTCTACCAGAATTGTGGTACTGAGCCTTAATACAGATTTATGTAAATAAAGCTTAAATAATTTGTTAAGAATCATTTAAACTCTCAGACAACATCTAGAATAGTGCATGGACAGAAAGAAGAGGTCTGGACTAGCTCTTCAGAGAAAGACGGTGAACATCCCTTGATTTAGTTTTTTTTTTTTACGCTGTTCTAGGGGTTCTCTAAGACTTTGAGTTATCTTGGACAACCACTTTCATTAAAGCATAAATAAAGCATTCTGCAACTTTCTTTTCAATTATTTCAAAAAATGTTTGCTGTTAGGGTACTTTCACACTAGCGGCATAGCTATACGTTATACTCTTGCCTGGTTGTTGCTGGGGTGCCCTTCATATTAGGTAGATGGCCAGGAGAGCAAGGTCAGATGGAGGACTGGCAAATGATGGTGGAGTCAATGACCAGGCCCGTTTGATTAGAATAACTAAATTCTCTCTTTACCAAGTAGATAATTAAGGTTGTAGTACAGATGCAAGCAATAGGCACAGTTCTGAGGTATATGACACAGCAAGATGCTCCAAAATTTGGTATATAGGAGGTGACAATAATGGTAGTATGGTATCTTCCCAATAACCACACGTGTGCAATTCCGTTCTCATTTACAATTGGAGGGCACCGGAGGCAACTAACCCTTTCCATAACCAGTATAGTTTATTACTATAAACAATAGTTTATCTCACTGTCTCCTTCTAAGCATGGCCTTTAAATGGTTGTCAACTATCTGCATATATTTAATACTTCCTTCTTTCTGGGAGTAATCATTAGCATGGTTGCTTTCTAGCAGTTTTCACTCTCAGGAATGGTGTTTCTCTGGATGAGGCTTCTCATTAGGGCTTAGTTGACAGAGCTCCCCAAAGCAGGTCTTATCTCTAGATCTGCTGGCTAGACACTCTTTACTCTACAAGCGAGGGGGTCAGGATCACCCTGTCTCCCGGCCACCTAATCAAGACTGCCAGTTTTAACTATCTCCTTCCTATATATCACCTTCTGGGATTCACAGTGCACAAATATCATCCCAGTAAAAATATTAAACTGCTGAACCTTAGTATTAACCCCTTAAAGTTAAAATACAATATTAACCCTTTAGCAGTGATCCAATGCATCACGGCATGTGCATGATCTCTTACAGATAGTAAACTTCCAACATAGCCAGTCCAGCCCCCCGTTGGACTGAAGATACTGTTGTTTTCAGTCTAGGAAGTACTTTCTGAGCTGGATACATAAGCAGTAACTGAACAAAACTCTATGGTAGTTATCTACAATGTATTGTATCAGTCTGAAGTTCAGGCTTTTTAGTTGAGAGAGTACCATATTGGAAAACTCATAGCGACCAATAGCAAACCATATAGCAAACTTAAAATGTGAAAGTTTTCTTTCACTGACAGCAATATCTTGAAAGTAGTCAGAAATCATAATACAGAGACCCACATTTACCAAATTAAGTACAGTCACATCATAAATTCCACCAACACTGTAGTAAATTGGCATTTTTAGTCAAATGTAGTACAAAATTGTTTTAGAAAAAAGCCTAAGGTAACATTTTGCACCAAAATTGCACCACAATCTGTGTAAACTTCTGCCCCACATTAATAATCCTACCCAAGCCACTGTAATAAACCTAGTGTGGGTCTAGACAGCCAGTCTAAGCTTACGCCATCTTTGTGATTACTAAATCTGGTGCAGGTCTAGACAGCCAGTCAAAAGCTACATTTATACAGCAGTGAAAAAAAGGCAAAATGGTAAAAAAATTGGGCCTTTCAATTGTATGGGGACTGTCAATGCATGAGAACGGACATTATAGAATGTCTTTTTTTTTTGATGGTCGTTATTCATGGGCCATCAAAAAACGGCCGTATGCATAACCCCATTGACTACCATTGTTCTGATAATGGTTGTGTGAAAGCCATTTTTTTTACTGTTGTGTGAACGTTGCCTAAGTTCACTTTATCTACAGGATTAGTAAATCTGCTCCAGAGTATATTAGAAACTTCTCATTTATTGATTATGCTTTAGTGGGCATATACTTCTTTCAGTTGGATCCATTTTTTGGCTAATTCGCCTAATTGGCCTGGTGAGCAAGTTTTCAGTCATCGGTGGTCCTGTAGTCTCTTTATAGCACAGTATGTACTCAATATGTCATGGGAATCCAGCATTGCATTGTGGGTGGACCTAGGGATGATTTTCTGTACTTAAAGCCACACACATGAAATATCTGTCTAGGAAGAGTTAGGAGGCCACTATACACATTAGCTGGTCACATGTGTATGGCCAGTGCATGAAATAAACACTGCAGTGTTACCAAATTAAGTTACTAGGGTGGCCAGTCGTCCCACTTTAGGCCAGACTCTCTAGGTTTCCTGGTTCCCTATCTTCTGTCCGGTGCAAGGCCTGGACAGACGCTAGGGTGTCCTCCTTTTCTGTGGCTCCATACTGAGATAGTGGCGTTGTTAGAGCATGCGCTACAGCTACAAGCTGTCTGACTGAGGCTTTCTCTCACCCCCAGTCAGTCACTAGAGCCTATAGACATGTCATTCTGTCACAGGTAAGTATTACTGCATGGCGCAAGACACCACCACGGCCAGAACGTATAGAATATTTTCCTTTATTACTCCAATTTTTTAGCAATATATATAACATGTTTCGGGAATATTAGCTTCCCCTTTATCAGGTAAAAATTGTTTACCGAAGGCTTCCCCTGCACTACAAGATTCTATGGTAAAACTCCATGCACCAGTGATGTCACCAGTGTTTCAGTCACCAGTGACGTCACATCACTGGATTATTCGAATCTGGCTCTGACGGCAGGACACTACCTGGTTATTCAGGAATGAGCAACCTTCAGCTGTTGTGTAACTTCCAAGATGTACACTTGCTCAGCAGTTCTTGGAAAATTCAGAGCAGTGACTGGAGGATGCTGGGAGTTGTAGTTTCACAACAGCTGGAGTGACGGAGGTTGCTGACCCCTGGTTTAAAATGGTGAATCTGTAAATTTTGACATGCTGACTTCCCTTTCATATGTCATGACAGTCATGGTTAAAAGTGAGACATTGCTACTCCTAACAATTCTGTGATGTCTATGCTCCTTGCAGATTACTTACTTATCGCAAGGGATGAGCGAACCTGCCGAACTTCAGGTCAAAGTTCGGGTTCGGTACCCAAACCCAGACCCCATTAAAGTCAATGGGGACCCGAACTTCACTTTATTATTTTCCGTTACAACATGGTTATAATGGAAAATAATAGCATTCTTAAAATGGAATGCTAAATAAAATGACCGTTGAGGGGTTAAAAATAATAAAAAATATTATATGAGTTTTTTAAATTATTTTAAACCCCTCAATGGCCATTTTATTTAGGATTCTATCTTAAGAATGCTATTATTTTCCGTTATAACCATGTTATAATGGAAAATAATAAAATCACCCGAAACCCGAACCCGAACTTCAGTGACCCGAACTTTCAGGTACCCGAACTCGCAAAGTTCGGTACGTACCTGAACTTTGCAGTTCGGGTTCGCTCAACCCTACTTATAGCTGTACACAACCTTCTCAAACTTGGCATGTGACGGCTTTAAAGTAAGGTCCATGAAATTCCTGTCATCTCTCCAACTGCACTTCCACTTCGTGCTTCTCCTGTTCTCTGCTCATCCCAAAGTGAGTGTGCCTGAAATATCCAGTTAATACCTTCCTCTTCACATTACCCTACGTCTTTACAAGCCATAGGCTGAATGTCAGTGGATGCACATGTATTTGGCAGTCGCCCTCCTTCCAGCTCTGGGTAAAACATTGGCACAGGCTCATGTAGCTGTGCGCCTTCCAATCCTAGGTAAACTTTAATCTGAGTAGTATTGCTCTCCAAGCGAAAAGCAGCAATTATACACCATCTGTTTTTGTGTGTACTTTCTTCAAGAGTTAGCATTGGAACCATGCAATATTTTACTTACAATCCTTTATTGTATCTAAAACTTTGTTAACTCCACTTTAGAGCCTTGCCTCTGACTTAAATATGGGCTTGCAGCAGCATGCCTGATCTCACAGGATCCAGTGTTCCCCCCAGATCACCATGGGCTTGCAACAGCCTGCCTGATCTCACAGGATCCACTGTTACCACCGGATCCACATGGGCTTGCAGCAGTCTGCCATATCTCACAGGATCCAGTGTTACCGCCGGATCCACATGGGCTTGCAGCAGTCTGCCATATCTCACAGGATCCAGTGTTACCGCCGGATCCCCATGGGCTTGCAGCAGCCTCCTGGATCTCACAGGATACAGTGTTACTGCCGGATCCCCATGGCTTGCAGCAGCCTGCCTGATCTCACAGGATCCAGTGTTCCCCCCAGATCACCATGGGCTTGCAACAGCCTGCCTGATCTCACAGGATCCACTGTTACCACCGGATCCACATGGGCTTGCAGCAGTCTGCCATATCTCACAGGATCCAGTGTTACCGCCGG
This sequence comes from Bufotes viridis, assembly GCA_033119425.1. Taxonomy (NCBI): domain Eukaryota; kingdom Metazoa; phylum Chordata; class Amphibia; order Anura; family Bufonidae; genus Bufotes; species Bufotes viridis. The sequence goes on from CM065591.1 coordinate 430,922,306, forward strand.
ATCCCCATGGGCTTGCAGCAGCCTGCTGGATCTCACAGGATACAGTGTTACTGCCGGATCCCCATGGCTTGCAGCAGCCTGCCCGATCTCACAGGATCCAGTGTTACCGCCAGATCCCCATGGGCTTGCAGCAGCCTGAAGGATCTCACAGGATCCAGTGTTACCGCCGGATCCTCATGGGCTTGCAGCAGTCTGCCAGATCTCACATGATCCAGTGTTACCGTCGGATCCCCATGGGCTGGCAGCAGTCTGCCAGATCTCACAGGATCCAGTGTTACTGCCGGATCCCCCTGGCTTGCAGCAGCCTGCCTGATCTCACAGGATCCAGTGTTACCGCCGGATTCTCATGGGCTTGCAGCAGCCTGCCGGATCTCACAGGATCCAGTGTTACCACCGGATCCTCATAGGCTTACAGCAGCCTGCCCGATCTTACAGGATCCAGTGTTACCGCCATTGACTGCAATGAGGTTCAGTAGTCATCCGGCTAATTTCTGGCATAAATGCCGGATTTTGGCCAGACAGAAATTGCATTCAGCGGATATTTGTCTGGCTGTAAGCCGGCATTTGCTCCGGATTAGGCAGCTGGATCTCCTAAATGGATATGTGAACTCAGCATATCAGGAGTATTTCCAGATGCCACTTTCGAGACATACACACAGATCTCTGTCACCTAGGGTCCTGCTGTGTGATATACATGTTTTTTACTGCTTGGCTATGGTTTGAATAGTGTAGTCTAAAGCCCACCATACATGTTCAATAGCTGTTGGCTGACTATTCGTTCGGCCTACAGCCACCTCTCCCGACTACCTACTGGTTCCCCCATGTGAAATGCCAGGAGGACACTCCTTTGGCATAAGTTGGGTATATGGAGCACTACGGATACATTTAGTTGCTTTTACAACTTTTTGCTGTCTCTTGGGTTATTTTGGGACTTGCATTTGCACAGCACTCAATCACATGAAAAGTGAGTGGTAAAGTGGGTGTGGTAAGTTATGCTAATTATGACCTTTTTTTTTAAGACTCCAAAAAAAGTCTCAAACTTACTCCAGTGGGCGTGAGTGGAGCAAAATTGGAGTAGTGTTCTAGACTAAAGTGTTAGCTGTAGAGCTGCACCAAATTTAACAAACAATTTTCAACAATTGATAAATTTGGTGCAAAGTATGTTAACACAGACTCAAGCAAAACAGACTCCAAATATTAACCTCATGATAAATTGCCACCATAGTGTTCAAATAGTATGTAAACACAGCCTACCCCTTTTATCCTTCAGGGCTCATGCACATAGCCGTACCCGTATTACGGCCCGCAAACAGCTTCTCTGGGGTTTCTCACTGTGCCTCCGCACCTCAAAAAAATAGAACATGTTCAATTTTTATGTGGAGCGGACGGACTCATTCAAGTTTAATAGGTCTGGATCCATCTGCGGAATCCGCACTGATGTTGCCCGTGTGCATGAGCCCTTATACTATTTGAACATTTTTCCCAAAAACCCAAAGCTATGCAAATAAGCTTTCCTAACAAAAAAGATAAAGTACCTTATTTTTCGCTTTATAGGATGCACCTGATGATAAGACGCACCTAGGTTTTTGAGGAGGAAAATAAGAAAAAAAACTATTTTGAACCAAAAGGTGTGCTTTTGGTGGGTTTTGAACTAATAGTGGACTGTGGATGACACTATTATGGGGGATCTGTTGAGGACACTGTTATAAAGCGGATCTGTGGATGATGCACTATGGGGGATCTGTGGATGACACTGTTACAGAAGGGATCAGTGGATGATGAACTGTTATGGGGAATCTGTGGATGACACTGTTATGGGGGATCTGTGGATGACACTGTTATGGGGGATCTGTGGATGACACTGTTATGGGGATCTGTGGATGACACTGTTATGGGGATCTGTGGATGACACTGCTATGAGGATCTGTACATGATGCACTCTTATGGGGGCATCTGTGGATGACGCACTGTTATGGGGGAATCTGTGGATAACGCACTGTTATGGGGGATCTGTGGATGACGCACTGTTATGGGGGCATCTGTGGATGACACTGTTATGGGGGCATCTGTGAATGACACTGTTATGGGGATATCTGTGGATGACACTGTTATGGGGATATCTGTGGATGACACTGTTATGGGGGATCTGTTGATGACACTGTTATGGGGGAATCTGTGGATAACACCTATATAGCATCTTATGCTATATAATGCTATATATGTGTCATCCACGGATCCCCCTGATAACAGTTTCCCTGTGTAAATAGTGACCCCCAATACAGGCGTTGAAGGCCGCAACTGGTGTTAGAATGGCAGTGGGGTCCGGTGTACTCTATTACACCGGGCTCCGCTCACAGCAGTCTTTATATGTAAAGTGTAGTCATGGGAGCTTTGTTAAAGTATCGCAATCCTCTGTAGTAGTCAAGCTAACGTAGCAGACAGGCCGGCCGGCAGCATAACATCACTCATTCCGTCATGTGCCTGCTCCACCTGCTTCATTAATAAAGTGGGAGGAGCAGGCACGTGACGGAGTGAGTGACGTTATGCTGCCGGCCGCCTGCCTGTTAGGGTAGTTTGAAAGTGAGTACTACTACAGAGGATTGCGATACTTGAACAAAGCTCCCATGACTACATATAAAGACTGCTATGAGTGGGGCCCAGTGTAATAGAGTACACCGGACCCCACTGCAAATCCAACCGGCCTCCAGCCCCTCCTGGCTGATACATCGCAGGCCGCGCTGTGCAGCATAGTGGCCAGCGCTGCATCAGTGTCACCAGAACAAAAATGGCAGCATTCGCTTTATAAGACGCACTGCCACCCCCCCCCCCCAACACACACACACACTTTTGGAGGGGGAATAGTGCGTCTTATAAAGCGAAAATTACGGCAATTCTTTCTCATGCTAGCTGTTATACATAATAATTTGCATATATTTTTCCCAGAAACCAAGAGGAGCATTGTCTAGCTTACAATAGTCTTCACATATAATAAGTGGTCTCCATATTAGTCCCCCCCCCCAAGGCCTCACAACTAAAACTAGCTGATTCTATCCGCTCTGCTTTGCTAAAGGGGTTTCGTCCTGAAAGAGATAGTTGCAGATGTGATACTGGCTTAGCTATTTTTCTAGTTATACTATGTAAGTCTGTTTAAAAGGCTGAGCAGTGATTGGAAGCCTATTCTGTAGTTGTAAATCTCTCATCTTTTATTAATCCCTTTTGGAAAGAAATCTGAATTGCACATATTTTCTACATATGGGTTTCTCTTGAATTGCAAAATATTTGGTTTGTTGTTAGAATCCAAGTTTTTTTTTTTATATTCAGGATTAGGGATGAGCGAAGCCGAACTGTATTGTTCGGGTTCGTACCGAATTTTGGGGTGTTCGGGACCCGGACCCAAACATTTTCAAAAAAGTTCAGGTTCATTGTTCGGCGATTTGTTCCCGCTTTCTGAAGGGCTGCACAGCAGCCAATCAGCTAGCATTTTACTTCTTGCCCTAAGAAGCCATCACAGCCATGCCTACTAATGGCATGGCTGTGATTGGCCAAGTGCATGTGATCCAACCTCTATTTAAGCTGCACGTCACTCTGCTCTTATTAGTGTAGGGATAGGACGCAGCTGCTATGAGGGCGAGATTAGGCAGAGAAAACTCGGCAAAAACACCTAATAATGTGATCGATCTACAGCTGTGAATCATCCAACTTCTGCTAGTTAATTGTGCACTGGTTTTTAGGCTGCACAGAGCGTTTTTCTGTCACTTTTTTCTGGGGTGATCGGTGGCCATTTTGTGTCTCGTGGTGCACAAGCTGCCACCAAGTCCATCAATCCATCAATACTAGTTTTTTGTTTATGCTATATCTTACATCAGGGTCTTGGCTGTGCTTATTGTCACCCCTAGAAACTCAGGATGGAAATTTCTATATTTTATTGAAGGGTTTAAATTCAATAGCCAAAATAGCAATACCATAAATCAGTGGTTCCAGCTGTGGCTGGCCAAGTTCAATAGTGTCCGGCAAAGGATATATGTTTTTTTTGGGGTGAAATTCAGTTGCAAAAATAGAAATACTGTAAATCTGGTGTTCCAGCAGTGGCTGGCCAAGTTTAATAGTGTCCGGCAAAGGATATATTTTTTTCTGGGGTGGAATTCAATTGCCAAAATAGCAATACCATAAACCAGTGGTTTCAGCTGTGGCTGGCCAAGTTTCATAATGTCCGTCAAAGGATATATTATTTTCTGGGGTAAAATTCAGTTGCAAAAATAGATATACCGTAAATCTGGTGTTCCAGCTGTGACTGGACAAGTTTCATAGTGTCCGTCAAAGGATATATTATTTTCTGGGGTGAAATTCAGTTGCAAAAATAGAAATACCGTAAATCTGGTGTTCCAGCTGTGACTGGACAAGTTTCATAGTGTCCGTCAAAGGATATATTATTTTCTGGGGTGAAATTCAGTTGCAAAAATAGAAATACTGTAAATCTGGTGTTCCAGCTGTGACTGAACAAGTTTCATAGTGTACGTCAAAGGATATATTATTTTCTGGGGTGAAATTCAAATGCCAAAATAGCAATCCCCTAAATCTGGTGTCCCAGCAGTGGCTGGCCAAGTTTAATAGTGCCCGGCAAAGGATATATTTTGTTCTGGGGTGAAATTCAATTGCCAAAATAGCAATACCGTTAATCAGTGGTTCCAGCTGTGGCTGGCCAAGTTTAATACTGTCCGGCAAAGGATAGATTTTAAATTGTTGGGTGAAATATTACCATTTTTGCCAGGTACAAACCCCTGCACTGCATAACTGGCAGGGAACTTACAATTGGCGGTTACATTCTTGCATGAAATAAAGCCTTTTTGGGCTGTGAAGCCAAAGGTAGTCGCCAATAACAGTTTTTTTATTTTTTATTTTTTTAAATAAATTAGTGTAGACCCCAAAACATTGGGAAAATATAAAAAATAAAACAAAGTGTAAGTGCACGGTAGTATAACAGTGGTTGGGTGAGGCCGGTCTACATGTCTATTCTGCATAAGGTACAAACAAGTCCTGTGGGATCCATGCCTGGTTCATTTTAATAAACGAAAGCTTGCCCACATTGTCTGCGGACAGGCGGCTGCGCTTGTCTGTGATAATGCCACCAGCCATGCTAAACACACGTTAAGACAATTCAGTGGCTGCAGGGTAGGCCAGCACCTCCAAGGCGTAAAGGGCAACCTCAGGACATGTGCCCAATTTGATGACCCAGAAGTTGAATGGGGCAGACCTAGTGGCGTAGCTAGAAATGATTGGGCACCACAGCAAATTTTTGAATGGGACCCCCCTCCCCCAGTAATTTTTGCGCAAACCCCTTCCTTTCATGCCGCTATGCCTGTGGCTACTAAAGATCGCTCTCTCAGACCAGGCCCAGCAGCTGTTCCATTTGCTTTCTACACTGTCTATACTGCCACTGCATATAATTTCATTGTATAATACTGTTAGTCCTCTTCCTCCTCCTGGATGGGCCCTTTCTAGGTCACGGCCCCAAAGCAGTTGCTTCCCCTGCTTCCCCTGTAGCTATTCTCCTAGGCAGACCCATCAGTCAGTACGTGTACTGTTCCACCATGTTGCTGAAATGCTGCCTACTGCTAAGATGTTCCAGATCTGCTGGTGGTGCAGGTTGTTGTGGCGTGATGACAAAGCTTTTTCACATTTTGCCCATGATAACCCTGCCTTCTGAGGTGTTGCTGGTGACCCAGCTGCATTGGCAAATTCTTCCTCCTCCTCTGCCTTCACCTTGTGCTTCCACTGAGCCCCCGGTGTCAGCTGTGAATGCCATCATCAGCGTGTCTACTAGTGGGCTCATCTTCCTATTACACTCCAGTGAGGGAATTAACGACGGCACGTTGTCCTTGTAACGGGGATGCAGCAGGGTGGCCACCCAGTAATAATCACAAGTTAGAATGTGGCAGTAACTGGGTGGTCGTTGCGCAGGCACTGCAGCATGTAGTCGCTCATGTCTGCCAGGCTGCCCAGAGGCAAGGACAAGCTATCCTCTTTAAGGGAGGTATATCGTCTGTGTCCTCTGTATCCCCCAGCGTTCCTCCTACTCCTCTTCCTCATCCTCCAGAACTGTGCCCTGGCTGGACAGTTGTGTTCCAGGCCAGGGCCTATGTTGGTGCAGATACCCACCCTCCGAGCCACTTGTATTTGGTTGGCCTTAAGTTAAGGATAAGGCGTGTATATAGTTTTGTTTCTTTATATGGTTAGTTTAGCTGCCTTATAGTTATTTTAATATGTTTTTAGGTAAATTTGTAAATAGTTTGTTAATGGTTTGAGTGAAGGGGGGGGGGGGTGTTGAGTGTGTAGGGTGTGAGGCTGTTTGGGTTTATTTTCCATCCGCTTTCTACACTGTCTATACTGCCACTGTATCTAATTTCATTGTATAATACTGTTGAGAGGGCCCTGACAAAGTCTTTTAGTCCTCCTCCTCCTCCTAGATGGGCCCCTTATAGGTCAGGGACCCAAAACAGTGTGCTTCCCACGCTTCCCTGTAGCTACACCCCTGGGAAAACCCATCAGTAAGTACGTGTACTCTTCCACCATGTTGCTGAAATGCTGCCTCCTGCTAAGACGTTCCAGATCTGCTGGTGGTGCAGGTTGTAGTGGCGTGGAGACAAAGCTTTCCCACATTTTGCCAATGCTAACCCAGCCTTCTGAGGTGCTGATGGTGACCCAGCTGCTCGTGAGCTGGCTTGGGTGCCACCCTGCTGAGAACACGGTTCCTCCTCATCCTACTTATCCTCCTCATCCTCCAGGACTGTGCCCTGGCTGGACAATTGTGTTCCAGGCCAGGGACTATGTTGGTGCAGGAACCCACCCTTCAAGCCACTTGGATGTCACTGGCCTTAAGTTAAGGATAAGGCGTGTATATAGTTTTGTTTTTTTATATAGTAAGTTTAGCTGCATTATAGTTATTTTAATATGTTTTAAAGAAAATTTGTAAATAGTTTGTTAATGGTTTGAGTGAAAGGGGGGGTGGGGGTGTTGTGTGTGTTCGATTAACTGAATTGATTTTCACTGTCTGGTGTTTAGGAATTTCTGCACCCCAAATTCAGCAAATGTGCCAGGCAGGGGATGTGGAATCGGCTAGGCCCAGACCTGCTAGTATATTTTGCCCATTAGCGCACAACACCAGGCCGGGCTGGAGGCTCAGTGGCACCAACCAATGGCCGGTCTGTTGTTCCATGCCTGTCCACAGCTCCAGCGCGGTGCGAGGTTTGTGCCACAAACACACAAGTTTTAAAACAACCTGCTGTCTATTCCCCTGGCTGTGCTGCTCTGGGTGGTGAAGGTGTTACGCTGAGTGGATGAGGAGGAGATAGAGGAGGAGGAAGCCGAGTAGGAGGAGGAGGAGGAGGTAACAGGATTCAAAGAGAAATGCCCAGCAATCCTTGGGGGCGGAAGGACATTCGCAATAATGCTATCCGCCTTTGGGCTAGCTGCTACATTTACCCACTGTGTTGGTGGTTATGTGGACGTTGCCACAGATAGCGTTGTGCAGTGCACACTTGATTTTGCCCGCCACTTGGTTATGCAGGGAAGGGATGGCTCGCCTGCAAAAGTAGCGGCGGCTGGGATACACGTACTGTGGGATAGCCACCGCCATAAGGCATTCAGAGCCATGGGTAGGGGGAGTACTTCCTCTTTATATTTCTTTTTCTCTCCAGTGTTTGGGAGATGGACAGCTGAACACTTCCATGGGATTTGGTGGAGATGCTTGGTGACAATGACAGATGTGGTGGCGTTGCTGCCACATCCTCTGTTTGCTGGGTGACAGGTGCCACTGTCACTCACTTGGGCTCAAGTTTAGAATGTTTATTTATTATTTTTCTGTATTTTATTTTATTTTAAGTAATTTCCCTATTCACATATATTTGCAGGGCATTTACCTACATTTTGCTGCCTTTTGCAGCCCTCTAGCCTTTTCCAGGGCTATTTTACAGCCATTTAAGTGCCCAAAAGTTCGGGTCCCCATTGACTTCAATGGGGTTCTGGTTCGGGGTGAAGTTCGGGTCGAGTTCGGATCCCGAACCCGAACATTTTCGTGAAGTTCGGCCGAAGTTATCGAACCCAAACATCCAGGTGTTCACTCAACTCTATTCAGGATCAATTCCATATTGATAGAATTTATTTGCTCATCTCTAGTATGCACTTTGTGTCCACTAAGTTTTTGGTGGTAGCCTCAAACTGTTCAATCAGTGCTTTTTCATAACAAGATTTGTTATCTGTTACTATGCTTGTATTGACACAAAATGCTTCTCTGAAAAAGAAACATGCAGGCTACTCTCTTTTTCAAAATAAAAGGAAAACAGAGTGTCTCACACCAGGAACCCAGCTGTTTCTGGGTAACTACCCTTTAACAGAGCTAAGCAAAGAAAATTTGCTTGGCTGCCTAAGAGACCTTGGTTGGGGTACTATTTTTTTCTTATGGAGGGTGTTGGGTATGCTTTAGGAAGCCAGTAAATGTTCATCTGGGTTTCTTGGAAATGTATATAAAGATTGGCACATCTTACATTTGCTAATATCAGGCTTAGGAAAGCTTATTTGAATATCTTTCCCAAAAACCTAGAGGGGCATTGCATTGCCTACAATACTCTGCACACATATTATTCTTGCTCTTTCTCTCTCTCTGCAATTTTGGTTTGGTAGAATCGATTTTATGTCCGAACTAAACTTTTTTTTAAAAACCTGGTATACTTGAAACAAACCGAATCTTAAAAGGTTTGCTCATCTTTAATTTTAATACAGCTTGAGGGGCATGTAATAAGGGTAATCATAAAAGATTTTCCTTGTATTGTAATTGATATTGACTATAAGCATAAAAATGCTCACAGAATACATAGAAAAATATGCTGACACCTCAATTACACTGGGACTTTATTGGTACCCCTTTAGCCTTCCATCAGCTATATATGGGGTAAACAAATAGGTTAGGTTTTAGCGGATGGCAAAATAGGTAAAAAAATTTAAAAAAAAGAGTTTTTTCAGCACTGAAAATGCCTTATGTGAACTTACCCTAAGGGTTTCATAGACCCCTACAAATAATGTTACGCCCCAGAGTGGCATTACCACCTCTTTTGGGCCCCCACTATCTGTAATGGTTGATCCTGTGTCATCTTGTGCATTCCTTACTATGTCTTGCAAAGTGTGTTCATATTTCCTTGTAAATGACTGTTAAAGTGTAATGTGCCTGGTCTACCAGCAGATGGCGGCAATCTTGGCAGAACTAGTTTCTCTGGAGTGGAACCTTCTGTCCATTCCAGCCCTCTCTAGAGAGGGAGGTGTTCGTGAGTTGCAATTCAGTTTAGCTTACCCTCTGTAAGGAGAAGGGTGTGTGCCAGCCAGCAGAGCCTGTCTGCTCGGCTAGGCCAAAGAATAAGAAGTAAAGAGCTTCAGAGCCAGGAGGAAAGATTCCCTGTACAAAAAGAAAGATAAAGACAGAGTCAGACTACAGAAAGCTAAGTTGCAGCAGCAGAGGAAAAAGTTCCTATTTAACCCAGTAGAGCTGAGAGAGTACAGATGTAGCAGTGCGGAGTGTGTTCGCCTGCCAGAACTTATGCCAAAGTCTGCTGATGAGAAAAAGCTGGAAGATTGTTTGCTGATGAAAAGTTTATTCAAGTAAAGCGGTGTTCAACAATAATACAAGTCTGGACCTCAGTTATTTCATCTTCAACCATATACCCATCCATTGTAGTTGCACCACTGTAGGACGACAACCCCTGGCGTTCCAGGATATCCAGGTAGGAGCACCGTGACAAGTGCAAAAGCCACACCTAAGGGACACTATAGGCAACCCCTACACCACTCTGGCATTCCTACAGTGGGTTCCACCACTACCATCTACTTAGGGGGACCTAGTCCCTCGTTGCTGAAATGCAACTGGTGTCACAACAAACTTTAAACACACATCTATACCATCCCAAAGGGACCCCTCAATTGATGTCGCACCCGTCGTGCGCTGCAATAACCTCCTCATTTTTCAGTGACGTGCCAGAAGATGGTCTGAGCCAGAGGTATACATACCCTTTATCATTAAACTAGCAGAAGGACCTGGCTTCGCACAGGTATATTTCATCTATTTCATTTAATGTCTGTGTGTATCAATAAAAGATATTGACAGTGTCCTCCATTATCCTCTACAGCACCCTGTCCCTTTAAACAGTGAACTCCACAGTCCCCTACCCCTTAACACTACCCCCCCCCCACAGTGCCCCACCACTTTAAAATGGGACCTCCACAGCAGCCCATCCCCTTAACTTTGACCTTCACAGCAGCTCGCCCCTTTAACAGTGAGTTTCACAGCACCCTACTTCCGTGACAGTGACCTGCTCAGAGGCCCGCCCCCTTAACAGTGACCTCCACAGTACCATGCTGCCTTAAAAGTGACCTCACCATACCCTGCTGCCTTAACAGTGACCTCCACAGCAGTTGCCCGTTTAATAGTGGCCCCTGCCCCCTTAACAGTGACCTCCACAGTGTCCTACCCTTTAACAGTGACCTCCACAACGGCCTTACCCCTTAACAGTAACATCCACAGTGAATCGCTCTTTAACAGTGACCTCCACAGTGCCCGTCCCTTTAACAGTGACCTCCACAGCGCCCTGCCTCTTTAATGCTAGGGCTACATGATGACATGTGTCACGCGACATTTTGTCTCAACAATTTTTATAATAATAGGCTATGGTGCCACACTGCGACATGTGACATGCTACGACTGCGTCATGAAAGTTGCAAAAAATCCATCCAAGATGTATTTTTCTGCGACTGTCGCGTCGCAGTCGCAGCATGTCACGTGTCACAGTGCAACACCATAGACTATCATTATGAAAATTGTCACGCGACACTTGTAGCAGTGTAGTTGTTGCCTATCTGTCGTACGACTTATTTTCGCGTGACACATGTCGTCGTGTAGCCCCAACCTAAAGCTGACCTACAGCAGTGAAGAAAAATGGCTGGGTTGTTATGGAAACATGGAGTAAAACTGTGTGTATGTGGAGATTAAGGGCATGCGAGCTTCTATTGGCTGATGAGGGACATGTGACCGTGTGTATGGCAGTTGGGATATGAAGATGAAGACCTGCAGGCTTGTATTGGCTAATGCAGGTCATTTTTGTGGGAATATTTCAGGAACGGTACGTCTTAGAGAGCTAAGACCTGCACAAGATTTCTTTCCAGGTAGCAAGGGATGTGTATACCCAGTTTCGTTGAAATTGATGGTTGCGTTTTTGAGTGATCGCAGAACATACATACATACACACACACATATATATATATATATATATATATATATATATATATATACGTCCTTCTTTATATATATAGATTAAGAGATACTTGACATTTAAACAATCTATTTGGGGTAATAGCATAATTCATATAAGTTACATGCATTACATGGATCATGTGCGCACAACATAGTAAACACGTGACAATATTGAATGCAGGTGGCCAAAGATGTCATTAATTTCCAGGAGCGTGGCAGCAAATGCATTATCATGGTTCATCAATTAACCGGGAGAGAAGTAGGTCAAAGGCTAATGCAGCTAAAATAGGCATACTCCATTCTGTATCATATCCATCACCAAAAGGTTCATCAGTATGTATGGAAAAGAGCTTTATGTCTGATACAAAGATCACATCAAAGATACCTCTTAAAAGCATTATCTGCCTGAAATTAAAGAGAAAAAAAGATCTAGTTAAAACAGTTACAGGATGGCAACTCGTATGATTACAGTGACAACTTTTACAGAAATTCTTCTAAATTTTTCCCAAATTTCATCTGTAATTAATAGATTTCTGACCCTTTGCTTTTGTGGTGGCCACATCATCTTCTGCCACTGGCAGAGATTTTGTTGTGTGCCATAGGTTTTCTAAAATGTCCCCTAGAAGTATTGTCTCTTTTCATACAGCATACTATGTAGCATGCTCTTTTTTCTGCCAGATCCAACAGAAAAACACCTTTTGTATGATATCCAGAGTTATGCAAGTGGGTGTGGACCCACTGCGCCACTGACTGGCTATACCCTGGAGGGGCGTGACAAAGTAACTACCTGGTCTTCACTAGAGCCTCTAATGTTGAGGATAGGCTTAGGCCGTTAGGGTAGTTACCAGATACCACTCCAGGGCAGTCTCTGAGTCAGTGGCAGCTGACCTGGGGGTTAGAGATACTGGTGCAAAGCATAGAGGGGAAAGACGTAGTCAGGACAGGCAGCGAGCAAGCAAAGTCTGTAATCAAAGTCCAAGGTCAGAGGCAGGTGGCAATCAAGCAAAGTCTGTTGAATCGAGAAGCAGGGTCCAGTACGCAGTAGAGCAGAAATTTCCAAACACCTTCACACAAGGAACTAGACTCGCTTGTGATCACGATTGCTCAGGCGTCTCCTGGGGCAGGAAGCGCCTTTAAATACATCCTGCAACCCAGCCAAAGGCTGGGGAGATAGAAGCCATGCATGTGCTGCCTCACAAAAGGAGGAGAGACACGCCTGTACATGCCCAAACAACAGTTCAGGATTCAAGCAGAAAGTAAACTCTGGCACGGAGCAGAGATACAACAGTTAAGCTTGTCAGCACGGCAGCAGAAGGGAGTGAGGGAGCCGGGCACCCGTGCCAGCTTGTAGGGGCAGCAGCACAGGCACTGAGCGCTGGGCTAACATCCAGTACATAAAATGGCATACGCAGGTACAGCACAGGCCTTTTGGACTACTGTTACTCAACCATTTCCTAGTTTTATATGTTTCTGTATAAGCAGACAACTTTTAGAGAAATTCTTACTCTTCTTTCCCAAATTTCAAGTACAACAAATTTCAAGGTTCCCTACTATGGGAACCTTATTATGACTCCATACAAATCAAAGCTGTAATATGGTCTTGTGTGTGAGACCTACGTCTGCACCAATTCTGAGACATCTGAGCTCACAGCTAATGTTCATGTTTCATTTGTCCAAGGACAAATGTGGGTTTCAATGATTTGTGGCTGGAAGTTTTCATCCATGACAATGTCCCTGGCTTCTGACATTACCACTGACGGTGGGTTTTAACTTTCCATAGTTATTTTCCATCAGATTAATATTGCTCTTTGACAGTCCGAATAGTATAGTATGATGCACGGCTCTGTCCACTAAAATAAATAGAATCCGAACCACCCAGTAGGTGAATGAGATCCATTAAAAAACATCCTAATTAATGTAATGCATTAACGAGGACCTGTCACCTCTGATGACATGTCTGTTTTAGGGTACTTTCACACTAGCGTTCGTGTGATCCGGCAGGCAGTTCCGTCGTCGGCGCTGCCTGCCGGATCCGCCATTCAGGGTGCGGATCCGTCTACAAATGCATTGCAAGAACGGCTTGTCATGCGGATGGACGGATCCGTCTTGCAGTCTTTTTCACAGTTTTCCCGGTCTGCGCATGCTTCACAATGTTGTTTCACAATGCCGGGTCCGGCACTAATACAAGTCAATGGGAATTAATGCTGGATCCGGCATTCCGGCGACTGATCAGGCATTTTGGACGGACATAATACCGCAGCATGCTGCGGTATTATGTCCGGCCAAAACGCCTGACAGTGACTGAAGGGAAGGCATACCGATGCAAACTGAACGGATTTCTATCCATTCAGATTGCATGAGAATATGCCTGATCAGTTCTTTTCCGGCATAGAGCCCTTTTGACAGAATTCTATGCCGGAAAAGAATAACGCAAGTGTGAAACTACCCTTAGTAACTACATTCTGCATTCCCAATGTAATACTTCCTGAGCATTTATTCTTATGACTCTGACCTGCTAGAAGTTATGAATGAATTGCCAGCACTGTGCAATAAAAGTCTATCTGGGTGTGTCCCTGCACACTCTGACACTTGATTGAATAAAATCACACCGTGCAGGAACACACTCTCACTGGTAACACCCAGATGGACCTTTGCAGGCTACTGGCAATTCATTCCTAAATGTCTACCAGGAATGATAGAGGAATGGCCTAACATTGAGTCATAATGATAGATGCTACAGAAGTGTTATTGGAGATTATAGGTAGTTACTAAAACAGGCATGTCAGGAGGGGTTCACAAACTAGAAATAAAAAAAAGGCAAACTAATGACGTCCAGACTGTATGGTCAGCTAACCCCAGCCCCTCTATGAAAGGTGCTTACCTGAGAAGGTTGAATGTAACACAACTGTCACGTATTGAGGAAGCAGCATGCAGCTACCAGCAACCCACCGTCTGAGGAGGATCCTCAGGGACGGATATTCAAAAACAGAAGAAAAAAATAATTCCAAGGGTGGTGCACTTCCCTAACCATACTCCACATGTTCAAATGAAGATAAAAGAACATCTGGCTTTATTCGATACAGCTTCTCACCATTTAAGTCCAACAGACAACGCATGTCGGGGTTAAAACCCTATCATCAGGTCAAATGGACATAAAATATACCATATGGAGATTATGTGAAGAGACAGAATGATTTGAAAAAGCCTATATCCACAGAAGATCTGTGGTTAGTTCTCCAAGATGTTTGGAACAACCTCCCTACCAAGCCCCTTCAAAAACTGTATGCAAGTATAACTAGAGCAGGGATCAGCAGCGTCCGGCACTCCAGGTGTTCTGAAACTACAACACCCAGAATGCTCCATTCGCTTTTATAGGAGTTAGAAGAACAGCCGAGCATGTTTGCATGGTGGGTAGTTACGCAGCAGCTGGAGTGCGGAAGGTTGCTGATCCCTGACCTAGAGGAATTGATGCTGTTTTGGATTCACATCATTCTGACCACTTCCTGCTTTAGACGTTGGTGCGCAAGATTGAACCGATCCACTACAGTGGAGCAGCTCACTGCCAAATTTAACCAGGGGCTACCAGATGTGTGTCTAAATAACAGTTCAGTAAACCCTACTGCGTATGGGGCTCCAAAGCAGATGGACGGTCAGTGCACCTCTGCTAATGAAGTTACATTGGCAGAAAAGGCTTACATTTTCCCAGCAGCAATTGGACCTCCGCTTATTGGCAAAATGTCTCTTCTCCAACGAGTCCCATTTTCTGCTTCATAGAATGGATGGACGTTGGCATGTCAGGCAAGAAACATTAGAGAACAAACGCCCTGCAACCATTGCTGGAAGAGTTGAAGCTTATGGTGGCAGTGGTATGGTCTGGAGAATGTTTTCGTGGCAAAACCTTTGTAATGTGTATTATGTCTAATATTTGAATTACAGTGTTCGCCAATCTTACCCAACTACTAAAGATAGACCGTGTTAGACACATAAGAAAGATTGCCGCATTAATAACAACATCTTGACAGTTTCCAGGTAGCAATGTGAGATTTTTTCCCACAGTACTGGGAGAAAAAACATACAAACAGCAAAAAGGTAATAAAGGTACGCTGAAAGCAGTGCTATTTGACATTCTTTAACTATACTGCCAATGTCGGACTTCACTTTAATTCAATTATTTTTCTTGACAGTATTATTGCTATTTACAAGTCATCTTACCAGTTAGACAAAAAAAACACATATGGCATTTCAATATTTGAACTCTGAACCCCCATTATAAAGAAAAAAACAAGCCTAGGCTGTAAGGGCAGAGGACAACTAATCATGAATTCTCAGCAGGATATATAGCGCAGTCTTTCATTTTAATAGTCCCACCATGTTAACAGGATATGCATCAGATCTGTCACATTCAACCTACATGAGTGACATTTTGTTTTTGTTGGAACTAGAGTATACTACATGTATGAAGATCATTAAGCACTCCTCGCCCATCTGCCCAGGGCTTCTGAGCAGAGTATAAATGCATGCTCGGACTGGCCCACAGGGGTACAGGTGAATCCCCTGGTGGGCCACTGAGCAAGGTGGGCCCCTAGTCTCCCACCCCCTGCACAAGTGGCACATAACACATTAGACTGCACTACATACATATATTCAATGTACAGCACCTCCACCAGCCAATGTTCATATAATAAACTTGATATATTATTAAAGAAGCTATCCAGTTTATTATTATAGACACGATCAGAGCTGAGATGACTTCTAGGTATAGAGGAAAGCTAGCCAGTGTCCTCTTTTCCCCAGGACCTACCTCCTTAAAGTTGCTGCAGGCACCCCCATATTCAATATTCTGGTAGCATGTTGTTGCTGTGTAAGCAGGTAATATTTGAATGTATCCCTACGGTGGGAGCCCAAAATAAATTTTACTGGTGGGCCCTAGAAACCCCAGTCCAACACTGTATAAATGTAGCTGGTTTCTACACCGCCATGAACATTGTAGACTTAAGTTAGGCCCAGGAGAGGCAGTTCTTCCAGTGTTAGTTACCCATCTGTGGAAGCCACCTTGATGCCGATAGATGGGCCCGACTCACGTTTTATCAAAAATATGTGAAAAGAGCTTCAATTTTTTATGTATAGTAGGTATTGTACCACTTTAATCCAGAATAATTCCTAATCCTTAGTTCTGTTGTTTACTCGTGTAATGGTGTGCTGCCATAAGAGGGAAAGGGGAAAGGAAATAAGGCCTGAAAACTAGGGATGGAAGATGGACACCTCCTAGTGAAAACCCTAACCAACGCCCTGACTGACTACCAGTATGAACAGACCCCAGAGGTAAGTGAGTTCATACACAGGAATACCTAAAGTCCTATCTAACCGTAAAGGATCCTGGTATTAATGACAGGAATGAGACAACCTGTTCCTGCAAAAGGAAGGATGAACAGGAGTCTCCCTAAGGCCTAATACAAAACGACAAGGAAATGCAACACACAGAAAAGCCAACGCCCCCTTTTTTAGACCTGGCGTGAGTGGCAGAAAAGGGGAACCTTTGCACCACAATCTGCGACAAATATACGCCAAAAAGTAGCATATATCTGTTCATAAATGATCCCCCCTGTGTTTTTACTGACTTAGTTGTTCTCCAAATGCCCTTCCATACTTAACAACAAGGGATGAGCGAATCGACTTCGGATTAAGCTCACCTTCTCCCTGGCTGTTAAGCTCTCCACTGCGATTGGACTGCGCTACAGCCAGGGAGAAGGAGACGCCCATTGAGAAACAGGGCAGTCTCCTCCTCCCTGTACCTAAGCTATTCATTAGCATATCAGGTGGGCAAAGTGAACGGGGGCCACATCGGGGGAACGGAGCGCCGGACAGACACCTTAGTAAGCGATATTACATCCATGAATTATGCCCTACACAACCCCCTACTTATTTCATAATGTCTGGACTCATGAAAGGTCCTCTTTAACTACCAGGATAGATGACACAGCAACTACTATGGGGCCTGGCAATTAAGGGGACCCATTTCCACGTAGTAGTAAGATAAAGGATAAGAATATGAATGTGGCCTAGCCCTATACTAAGTTTTACTATGGAGCACTATATGCAAAGTCCCAGAGGAGCCGGTGCAGAGGATGGGAGTATCAGTGGCCCTGATGAACTGTAGTGTCACAGTGTACTCCATCAGGCTATTGCTTCCTGGGGATCGGTGGAGTGGAAATGTATTTGTGAAGAATGAGGCCTGAATTAGGAGCATAAAATTCTATTTTACTAAGTACAACATAGAACTTCAAATACATTAATTAGCAGCAATTTCCAAGCGCAATTCTCTGGCACCAGTAAGAATATGGCGGCAGGTTCGATGATTGCAGTTTAGCACTTTGTAGTACTCGCCTAGTGATGGTCGTCTGGATGATGAGTGTCTTCAGGTTTGAGCAAATTATTCTTCAATGGAGAACCTCTTTAGGAGCAGGAGATCAGGCTTGTGCTTCCTCTTCACGCTTTAGCTAGACAGGAACAACTCCTCCTGACAGGAAGCAAGATCAGCTCACCACTACCAAGAGGAGAGGAACAGGGTGGTTAGTCCTGTTCCTAGTTAACCCTTGCCATCTATTCCTCACTGGCAGTAACGGCTATAACATACAAAATAAAACACATAATACATAATATAAGAACTGTATACAAAGTTATAGTACCTCCCGGGGTACTACATATGGTCACCCATTCTACATAGGTTTTCTATGACATCACTATATATCCCTGTTCTGTGACATTTATGGATGCACTATCCCTGTTCTAGGATATTACTGTGTGTATTATCCCTGTACAGTGACATTACTGTGTTCATTATCCCTGTACTGTGATGTCATAGTGTGTATTTACCCTTTACTGTGACATCACTGTGTGCACTATCCTGTTACGATGACATCACTGTGTACTATCCATGTTCAGTGACATTACTTTGTATATTATCCCTGTACAGTCACATCACTGTGTTCATTATCTTTGCATTATGCCACTGACACCTGTGTGTATGTTCCCTGTGCATTTGGAAGATCAAATAAACAAAATGTTTCATGCTCTGCACATGTTTATGACCCCCTTACAAGTTTTGCTATGGAACCCCATTGTTAGTTGTTATTCCATGCTTCACAAGGTTATATTTAGATGCCTAAAGACAAGAATAGTCATCAAAGAAAAATGCTGAAATCAAAGTATGTATCTAAGCACGTTTATAAACAGAGCTGTACAAAGAGGGAGGGGGCTTCTATTGGGGTACCACAAGGGTAACTGTTGAGCCCTGTTCTTTTCATCGTGAATGACCCTAAAGGTGGTTCACAGAGTAACATGCAAATATTTGTTAACAATACAAAGATTTATTGAGCTGTTCACATATATGATTATATTATTGTATAGAGTTCAATTATAAAATTCAGGCTGGCATCATCCACAGTTATAGGAAACAATATAGTAATTCATTAATTAATTAAAGAGCATAGACCTAAAAGGTGACCCAGGGGTGGACTGGGAATTCAAAGTGGCCCTGGAAAAAATACTAAAAGTGGTCCTGTTTTGTACTTGAGTCCAAATTGATGGAAGACAGGGCCAGAAATACCATATTGTGGAACATTATACCACCCCAAGAGAGAGAAATACCACAGTCCATCACAAAATACCGCCAGCAGCACAAAATTCATCCACAAAAACTTCTACTGGCCGGTAGCTAGGAGGGCCCAGGCAGCCCCCGGGCATCGGCCCACCGGAAAATTTCCCTGTAAGGTCTATGGCCAATCCACCCCTGAGTTGACCAAACCTAAACACATTAAAGCCCCTTTACAAGGGCTGACAGTCAGGTCAATTATTGGGAAGGAGCAATCCTGGGATCACTCGTTCCCACTAATTACCCCATGTAAAGGCGCATGAGGTCATCCAATGCATGAGTAAATGCTTTTTTCATCGGGTAAAAGCATCTTAAATGTGGCCACCAACGCCATTGTTTTTTGAGCAGCAGATCACCTTATTTAAATAGGGATCAGCTGCCCAAAAACATAGAATTTTTATAGGGACAAGTGAACGCTGTAGAAATCCCCCGTCCCCATACAGTGGGTGTGATTGCTACATGTAAATGAAGCTCTCACCTAATCTGACAGGCAGGCATTTATCGGAAATGAACGATTTGTTCCCGATGATTGTCTGCTCAGTTGGCCCATGTAATGGGGCCTTTAGGTAGAACTCACTGATTTCAGCAAGACTGATGATCTAATGTATATGGGAGTCCCCTGACTCTTTATGATAACCTTGGTTCTCATTCCTCTCGCTGTAGAATAAATATGCTTGCTGGGATGAAGACAGTGTGCATGTGTATGATGGAGATCGGAGAAATAGCTGTTTATGTGACAGCTATTTGGTGTGTATGACCACCTTAGGCTAGGTTCCTATCTGTGACATATATTTAGTTTTTTGTCCAGGAACAGAAAAATTAAATAAAAATATGCATTGGATCCATTATATGACAGATACCAACAGTGGCAACAGTTATGGAGTCTGTCACCCTGGTGGGCAAAATAGTGCTGCATAATGCGGTATTTTATCCTATATTTTTTGCCAGAATCTATAATTACAAAAGCTCCACCACAGATGTGAACCTAGCCTTAGGGATTAAAAAAGTAACAATCGTTATCAGCAGAGGGTAATGATTAACCTCACTACATGGACTGAAAAGTGAAAGGTCCTCTTTATGCACTGTCAGTGACCGTAGAAATCACTGATATAATATAAAACAGTAAGCTCTGCAGCCATCGAATCTCAATCTGCTTGGTTTGTGCATTATATGGAATGGGCAACTGAGCATCTGTAACCTGGTATGGAAAGTAAATAAGCACAATGGTATGTTTCTCCGAATCAGTTCTGCAGGATACAGCACAATGGTCATCACTGTTCTGCATGAACCCACATTACCTTGAGCTCGTACATTATCAACATATGTACACACATTCATCTTGTTATTTTAACCTCTTAATGTCTACATCTGGCTATGTGTAGTCTGATGTTGAGCTGGAGGACATGAAAGAGGCCTTTATTGTTGCAGATATCACTTTTGGGGTGCCCATAAACCTAAGTGGATACTGACAGATTGAGAGTACAGGAGTCAGGACTTATAAGATTTTGCAATAGACATTAATACAAAATGTATTTCATTTATTTATTGCTCTTTGTCAAAATTAGCAATTACTCTTAACTCAGAGTCAGCACCTGTGCTGCGGGCTCGCACTGATAGGCGTTGTAGTGGTTCATGTCGGCTGTCGTCACTCCAAAGCTCCCTGGGATCATGCATTGATTGGAGGGCACACCTTTTCTTCCCTCAGGGCACACTCTGGACTTTCTGGGGCTTCTTCCTGGTTTTAGATGAGGATTGAGGAGCTCTTGGTGTTAGGGTGCACAGCAGGCCTCCTGGATGGTGCAGGAAATGCAGTACAGGTGTTGGGTGCAAGGCAATAAGGAGAACAATGTAAGGTAAGAAGTCCAACAAGTGGCAAATAACACTTGTAAGGGTAAGGCCAGTCTCTCGAGGGTACATACACAATCTTCCCAAGGCTTTTTTATGGGAAAGAAGGCTGTATAGCTGTGAGTCTAACTCGGTTGAATCCAGACAACTTCCTAAATTGACCAAAGCTATGCAATTCCATTCTCATTAACTCTTTCTGCAATTCCCAGGCTCAGGGGTGCAGATCCTAGATCAGATGGCTAATCCTTCTCTAAAGTGTGCTGGGCCCAAAGAAATATACACTTTCCACAAGCAGCAAAGTCCAAAACCATAGGCATGTGTTACCTTTGCTATCACACAATGCCCCTTATGGTCCTCAACAATCTGTAAATATTTGTTCTCTTTCTTTCATAAATCTGAAACTTGTCCTCAGCATGTACAGTTGTGGCCAAAAGTTTTGAGAATGACATAAATATTGGAGATTGGAAAAGTTGCTGCTTAAGTTTTTATAATAACAATTTGCATATGCTCCAGAATGTTATGAAGAGTGATCAGATGAATTGCATAGTCCTTTTTGCCATGAAAATTAACTTAATCCCCAAAAAAACTTTCCACTGCATTTAATTACTGTCATTAAAGGACCTGCTGAGATCATTTCAGTAATCATCTTGTTAACTCAGGTGAAAATGTTGATGAGCACAAGGCTGGAGATCATTATGTCAGGCTGATTGGGTTAAAATGGCAGACTTGACATGTTAAAAGGAGGGTGATGCTTGAAATCATTGTTCTTCCATTGTTAACCATGGTGACCTGCAAAGAAACACGTGCAGCCATCATTGCGTTGCATAAAAATAGCTTCACAAGCAAGGATATTGTGGCTACTAAGATTGCACCTCAATCAGCAACAATCGGATCATAGGATCATCAAGAACTTCAAGGAAAGAGGTTCAATTCTTGTTAAGAAGGCTTCAGGGTGTCCAAGAAAGTCAAGCAAGCACCAGGATCGTCTCCTAAAGTGGATTCAGCTGCGGGTCGGAGTGCCACCAGTGCAGAGCTTGCCCAGGAATGGCAGCAGACAGGTGTGAGTGCATCTGCACACACAGTGAGGCGAAGACTTTTGGAAGATGGCCTGGTGTCAAGAAGGGCAGCAAAGAAGCCACTTCTCTCCAAAAAAAATCAGATTGGGTCAGGTTGACCTTCTGCAGAAAGTATGGTGAATGGACTGCTGAGGACTGGGGCAAAGTCATATTCTCCGATGAAGCCTCTTTCCGATTGTTTGGGGCATCAGGAAAAATCAGTCCTGTGTCATGCCAACAGTAAAGCATCCTGAGACCATTCATGTGTGGGGTTACTTTTCATCCAAGGGAGTGGGCTCACTCACAATTTTTTCCAAAAACACAGCCATGAATAAAGAATGGTACCAAAACACCCTCCAACAGCAACCTCTTCCAACAATCCAACAACAGTTTGGTGAAGAACAATGCATTTTCCAGCACGATGGAGTACCGTACCATAAGGCAAAAGTGATAACTAAGTGGCTCGGGGACCAAAACGTTGACATTTTGGGTCCATGGCCTGGAAACTCCCCAGATCGTAATCCCATTGAGAACTTGTGGTCAATCCTCAAGAGGCAGGTGGACAAATAAAAACCCACTAATTCTGAAAAATTCCAAGAAGTTATTATGAAAGAATGGGTTGCTATCAGTCAGGAATTGGCCCAGAAGTTGATTGAGAGCATGCCCAGTCGAATTGCAGAGGTCCTGAAAAAGAAGGGCCAACACTGCAAATACTGACTCTTTGCATAAATGTCATGTAATTGTCGATAAAAGCCTTTGAAACGTATGAAGTGCGTGTAATTATATTTCACTACATCACAGAAACAACTTAAACAAAGATCTAAAAGCAGTTTAGCAGCAAACTTTGTGAAAACTAATATTTGTGTCATTCTCAAAACTTTTGGCCACGACTGTAGGGATGGAGAGCCCCTGTAGTAGGCCTCATACTGCACAGACTCATACAGCTGCCTAGGCTAGACTCACTGGCTGATGCAATCAGACTACACAGTACACCTCCCTGAGAGGGGGCAGGGAAAGTCTTCTTCTTGCTGAGTAGGACACAATAACTAAAGTAGCTTTCCCATGTTCGGCTCTTGGAATCACATAAATGAAAGGTACATTAAAGGGGTTTTCCGAGACTTTAACACTGATGAACTATACAGAGGATAGGTCATAATTTTCTGATCGGTGGGGTTCAGACACCCAGGATTCCCGCTGATCAGCTGGCTGAGAAGGAAGTGGCACTCGCAATAGCGCTGCGCCCTTCTCACAGTTTTCCCTAAGCCAGTGACAACACGTTCATTGGTCACATGGCCTAGGCGCGATAACAAGCATAGTTGCTGTACAATGTACAGTGCTGTGCTTGGATAGCACGGAGAAGGCCACGATACTCACAGGTGTGCTGGTGCCTTCTCAAACAGCTCATCAGCAGAAGTCCTGGCCCCCAATTTACCAGATACTGATGACCTATCCAAAGGTCTTAAAGTCTTGGAAAACCCTTTTTACCCTAATTAATGGTAGATATTAACGTTTTTAACAGTGAATTACCTCTTTAGCAGTGATCATCTGGGCCACTGAACCTATTAAGCTGGCCATGCACATGAGAGAAAAGTCAGTAAATCCAAGTGATATCATTGGGACTGGCCCAAAAACTCATGTGTATAAGGCCTGCTGACTTTCCCCCAACAACAGTTGTTGAGGATAACAGATCCTCTGGATAGGTAATCTCAGTACCTAAACGGTGGTGGTTCAACACCCAGGACCCCGCTGATCAAGCACAGTAATTATCAAATGTACGGCACAGTGCTTGGAGAGCAGAGAGAAGGCCGTGGCACTACCAGGAGCGCTGGTGCCTACCGGTGTCAGACCCCTACTGATCTGATACTGATGATAATCAGTTTAAAAATCTTGGAAAACCCCTTTAATGCCGTTAGTCATTTTATCTTATTTATGTTATGCATGTATTTACTATTCTGACTATTCTAGCCTTTCTTGCCAAAACACAGCTGCTGGTTTTATGCCTGGTATTAATTACACATAGCAACATCCTTATTTAGGAAATAGAGCTAAACATTAGTTGTACTTTGCCGTCATCAAAATGAATGGGAGTGTAGAGAGATTAGCACTTGGAATTATTACTATAAATACAGCTTTCATCCTTTCATAAAACACTCTACAGTATAGCTTACAGGGCAGCAGGTTTAGGCCCATTGCAGACGAACGTGAGCGGATTAGGTCCGGATGAGTTCAGTGGCATACAACCTGTGGTACCGGACATGTTTCGGCAGGGTGCCAGTTCAACACTATAATTCGTAGTATCACTAATTTATCAATTCCGTTCATCCTGTCCCTGTGAACTATCCCCATCAGCGTCTAAACTACTTGCTATCTTACTATTTTCTTTGAAGTCCATTCACTTTAAGTTGTCCTTGTGCCTGCAGAACTGACAAAAAGCGTAAAAGTTGCCCACCAAGTGCAGCAACATGGAGGGGAGGCGGAAATGGGAGGAGTGGTAGTGGCTATGATGGTGGTGGTAATATTCATAGTTCACAGTGGCAGTTTTTACCCTGGCTCATGCATTGAATGGAGGGTGCACCCTTTCTTCCCTTGGGGCTCATCCTGTACTTGGGGCTCCTGCCTGGTGTTTGGTGGGGTTCCCTTGATGGTGAACAGTTAGCAGGGTGCAAGGCAAGAGGGTAAATATAGGAGCTGGTGGATGGTGGAGACACAAGGAAAGAGGGTAGATGATGGAGACAATAACCAGACCCATTTGGTTGCAATATATAAAGTCTATATTAACTGAATTGATGATGGGCGTAGTGTCTAATGTAGTTCTTTTCCTAATGATGTTGGTAGTAGTCCCTGAATCATTCTCTATACAATTTGCAATCTTTCCAAGATAACCACAGGCATGCTATTCTATACTTGTTAACTCTGTCTGCAATTCCTGGGGTGGAGGGTGCAGATCTTAGATCCGGATGGCCAGTCTATCTCAAAGTGTGGCAGGTGGTGGACACAATTAGCACTTTCCAAGAAGTAAAGTCTTTAATGCTATAAAAAAGCATTACCTTACTGTCTGAATCCAGGGCACAGCCTTGGTGGTTCTAAAGTTTCTATGGTTGTCTGTTCTCTTTCGCTCAGAAGTATCCTGTCGGTTAAGTCACTCTCTGGTAGATATTCAGTCCGAGAAGTGATGTCTCCTGGATGAGGTTTCATCTTGGACCTTCTTTGCAGGAGCTCACACACACAAACGTCTTGCCTATAGCTCCTCTCAGCTAACAATCTCTAACTAATCAGGTCTACCACTGTTTATATTGTTTATATTGCCCATTAGGTATTGTGGTCATGCAGGTGGAATACTGGTGGAAGGAAGGTATATTTCACCCAGATTTCTCACCTGGGTGAAGTAAGTATAATCCAGGAAGTGCTGTGGCCTGAACAAATTTATTTGTTTAGGCAGGATTCTTTCTGGAAATACGTGGGGCCTGGATTATGCAGAACGGTTGTTAAGGTTGGTAGAGGGAGCAACCGTTCCCTTCCTTCCAGGCCAGTTTGTTGGTATGCTCTGAAACACCTGAATACAGTTAACCTCGTTAGCTTGCTATATACAGGGTTCTGTGACTCACTTGAAAAGAGGCCTGCAAGGACAGCACATGGTGCTATCAACACTGAGGACCCGTGAGCAAACTACATGCTGTGTAAACGTCAGCCTACAGCCTACAACCCTCTTAGCAATAATTAACCCTTTGCAATGTCCTATGGTGCACTGCATTAGCTGAATAAATAAGATATAAAAAATGAGTGTTATTCAGAGGATCCTCAATGTAAAAGCCGTCCATACACCAGCCTCCCTGATATTAAAGAGGTTGTGCAGTGAGTACATATTGTTCACTTATCCTTAGGATAGGTCAGGTCATCAGTATGTGATCGTGGGGGTCCGACTTCAGTTACTTAAAGAGGAGGCAGTGCTTGTGCAAGTGCTACTTCCTCTTCAAGATTATACTGAAGTCTTCTTGCAGCATGTTGCCCCCCAAGGCCGACCAAGCCCCAGTGTTTAGGAATGCCAAGTGGTATGTTATGGCCCTAATAGTTTGTGTCACGGTGCTCCTACCTAGATACTGTCGCTCCCTGGGGTTAGGCTCTGCAGCAACAAAGGAGTTGTAGTTGGTGGAATGTGTAGAGTCCAGACTTGGTGAAGTTTGACGGTTTTTAGTTGAATAAACTGGCAATAAACTTGTGTCATCTGTTGTAGAAATTTACTTGTGTCCGAAGCACATATTCAAGCTTCGTACTTAACGCCACAGCATGTTGCGTAGGCGTTTTGGACTGCAGACGCTGACTCTGGGAGGTTAGGAGTTAAATCCCTGTTGCCTGCAGTTATTTGATTGGTAGTGTGAGTATTGGTGTTTGGTAGCCTGTGGGAGCCTGTTCACTGAGCTGTCTCCCTCTCCCCTCTGTGCCCCAGAGGGTAAATTTGGCCCCTCCCCTCAGAGTTAATAAAAAGGAGCCCCCCCCCCCCCTTTGCAAGGTCTCTTTGATCCGGCACCCACTCAACAGGGAGCTTTTCCCTCTAGAAGTATGGCAGAGGATAGAGCCCCTTTGGCAGCAATTGCTGCCAAAATTCAATCTGAAGGATCCGGACTCTTATTCCAGTTTTTCTTCCATGCAAGAGCCCACTCCTGCTTCGCCAGTAGCTGCTAAATCTGGGGCCAGTCGCCCTAAGCGGCGTATGGAAACAATGGTTGGTTGTTATAAATTGAGAGAAAAATAGATATGGAAATAAAGCTGTGACTGACCCTTCACCCACAAAACTGGTTTATGGTGTGATTATTTATAAGACAGGAGACAGATGTTGAATGCGGTGTGCCAGTTGTCTGCAGTCCTAAAAGTGCACCAAAGTACGCCAGCCACAAACAATTTCTCCCGTGCTTACAAGCACGTGTATCAAGCTCCTTTTGTGTAAGGAAAGGCCACACTCCTCCAGAGTCAGACAAGATACTCCACGCTTAGAGATCTGGTGCGTACAGTCCCCACCCAGACCCTTTTCTTTATTTAAATAGACAAAAGGGATAAAAACTGAAAAACAGACTTTTCTAAAATGAGATCAGTGGTATACGAGTCCCTATCAGACTGGAACAATTTCAATGGAGTCCAAGAGAAATGGGGCTACTTAAAAGTGGCACTATTGAAGGCAACAGAAAAGTGCATTAGGCTTGTCAGTAAAAGCAAAAAAAGGAAGAGACCACTGTGGTACTCAGCAGAAGTGGCCAAAATCATTAAAGACAAAAAGATGGCATTTAGTAAGTATAAAAACACCCAAAACGAGGATGACAGGGAAATCTATAAGATGAGGCAGAGAGAGGCCAAGCAAGTTATAAGAGCTTCTAAAGCTCAGGCAGAAGAGAAATTAGCTCAGTGAAAAAAGGTGATAAGACATTCTTCAGATACATAAATGAAAAAAGGAAATTAAAACAAGGAATTACAAAATTAAAAACAAAAGAAGGAAGGTATATGGAAGATGATAAAGAACTAGCTGACTGCCTCAATGAATACTTGTGTTCAGTTTTTACAAAGGAAAATGAAGGAGAAGGACCTCAGTTAGGGAGGAAGACTAATTAATCCTTTGATGCATGTGCCTTCACAGAGGAAGAGGTTCTAAGTAAGCTGTCCAAAATTAATACAAATAAATCACAGGGGCCTGATGGGATACACCCAAAGCTATTGAAAGAGCTTAGAGGTGTACTAGCAAAACCATTAACAGATTTATTTAACCAATTACTGGTAACAGGAGTCGTCCCAGAAGATTGGAAATTAGCAAACGTTGTGCCAATTCACATGAGAGGTAGTAGAGAGGAATCGGGCAACTATAGGCCAGTAAGCCTGACATCAATAGTGGGGAAATTAATGGAAACCATACTCAAGGAGAGGATAGTGGAACATCTAAAAACCCATGAGTTGATTGATAAAAAACAGCATGGGTTTACTTCAGGGAGATCATGTCAAACTAATCTTATTGACTTTTTTAAATGGGTGACTAAAATAATAAATGGAGGAGGTGCAGTAAACATCGCTTAGGCCTCTTTCACACTTGCGTTTTAAGGATCCGGCGTGCACTTCCGTTGCCGGAAATGCCCGCCGGATCCGTCACAGCGCAAGACAACTGAAAGCATTTGAAGACTGATCAGTCTTCAAAATGCTTTCAGTGTTACTATGGCAGCCAGGATGCTACTAAAGTCCTGGTTGCCATAGTAAGTAGTGGGGAGCCAGGGGAGCAGATACTTACAGTCCGTGCGGCTCCCGGGGCGCACCACAATGACGTCAGAGCGCCACACGCTCATGGATCACGTGATCCATGCGATCATGTGATCCTTGCTCATGGGGCGCTCTGACGTCATTGTGGAGCGCCCCGGGACTCGGGAGCCGCATGGACGGTAAGTATGCTTCTCCCCTGCCTCCCCACTACACTTTACCATGGCAGCTGGGACTTAAGTGTCCTGGCTGCCATGGTAACAATTCACAAAAGCTAAACGTCGGGTCTGGCGATACGCCGAAACGACGTTTAGCTCAATGACGGATCCGGATTAATACACTTCAATGGGTATTAATTCCGGATCCGGCGTTACGGCATATCTTCCGGATTTTTGGATGGAGACAAATCCGCAGCATGCTACGGTTTTGTCAACGTCCAAAAAACGTTCCCATACTGAACGGAAGACATCCTGATGCATCCTGAACGGATTTCTTTCCATTCAGAATGCATTTGGATAATCCTGATCAGTATCTTTCCGTCCTAGAACCCCGAGGACGGAACTCTAGGACGGAACTCTAGGACGGAAAGGAAAAATGCCAGAGTGAAAGAGCCCTTATCTGGACTTTAGTAAGGCTTTTGATACTGTCCCACATAGAAGGCTTATCAAAAAACTGCAGTCTTTGAGCTTTAACTCCCATATTGTTGAATGGATTAGGCAGTGGCTGAGGGACAGACAACAGAGGGCTGTAGTCAATGGAGTATATTCAGACCATGGTCTTGTTACCAGTGGGTTAACTCAGGGATCTGTTCTGGGACCCATATTGTTTAATATCTTTATCAGCGAAATTGCAGAAGGCCTCAATGGTAAGGTGTCTTTTTGCTGATGACACAAAGATTTGTAACAGGGTTGATGTTCCTGGAGGGATACACAAAATAGAAAAGGATTTAGGAAAACTAGAGGAATGGTCAAAAATCTGGCAACTAAAATTTTATGTTGAAAAGTGCGAGATAATGCACCTGGGGCGTAAAAACCCAAGAGCAGAATATAAAATCAGTGATACAGTACTAACCTCAGTATCTGAAGAAAGGGATTTAGGGGTCATTATTTCAGACGACCTAATGGTAGGCAGACAATGTCATCAAGCAGCAGGTAATGCCAGCAGAATGCTTGGGTGTATAGAGAGAGGCATTAACAGTAGAAAGAGGGAGGTGCTCATGCCGCTCTACAGAGCACTAGGGAGACCTCATCTGGAGTATTGTGTGCAGTACTGGAGACCATATCTGCAGAAGGATATTGAAACTTTGGATAGAGTTCAGAGAAGAGCTACTAAACTAGTACATGGATTGCAGGACAAAACTTTCCAGGAAAGGTTAAAGAACCTTAACATGTATAGCTTGGAAGTAAGAAGAGACAGAGGGGATATGATAGAAACTTTTAAATACATAAAGGGAATCAACACAGTAAAAGAGGAGAGAATATTTAATAGAAGAAAAACTGCTACAAGAGGACATAGTTTTAAATTAGAGGGGAAAAGGTTTAAAAGTAATATCAGGAGGAATTACTTTACTGAGAGAGTAGTGGCCGCATGGAATAGCCTTTCTGCAGAAGTGGTAACTGCAAATACAGTGAAGGAGTTTAAGCATGCATGGGATAGGCATAAGGCCATCCTTCATATAAGATAGGGCCTGGGGCTATTCATAGTATTCAGTATATTGGGCAGACTAGATGGGCCAAATGGTTCTTATCTGCCGACACATTCTATGTTTCTATATAACAATAGGAAGGGGCAGGCCCAACACCTGACCACTTCCTTCATGTACAGTACAATCATACAGGAAGTGATGACACACAGGAAGTAACCACCCCATGTCTCCAATTACCACTGGTGTGAACCTTAGTTCACTAGGATTCTCATGTGTGCTTATGTACAGGAATTGCGCCATTATCTCTAGCGGTTGATTAGGCACACTGGAAACAATAAACGCAGGTTCCTTTTTTGTATATTGTTCTCTTAATAAATGCATCCACGCCAATAAATCTGCTCTTTGGGTGGGGGCCCTAGCTGGTGCACATACAATTCCCAAGAAAACACTGCTCTGCAGCGCATCAGTCTCCCCCGGCCTACAGCCCATTGCATAGCACATAGACTGTTTGCCAGCGGAGACCTCTGCGCCTGGGAGCTGATTGTTCTCTACATCCACAGTAAGATATCCACTCCAATGGTTTACACACTGAGAGACATGATGACAATATATGACATATTAAAAACACATCCTAATAAAATTTCCACAATACATCCAAACAATACTTGATCTTTCTCTTGGCTCCAGCAGGCTAAGTGTAAAATGACAGGTACATTTGAATGCTTTGCCTTATGCCTTTTCTGTTTTGCTATTCTCTGGCTTCAGTCTGGTTCCTATCAGCTTCAGTTACTGTTTCTTGTGAGAGTCAGGCATCCTGTGACCCGTTTTGCTGAGTAGGGGTAATTGGCTCAGTTTTGCCTCTCAGAGGTACTGTCTTTTTATGTATATTGGAATGGGCTGCTCCCTGAGCTACTTTCCCAAAATTCATGCAGAAGTGAGGGTAAAACGGTTCCTCACCACACTGCTTCACTCTCTTGCTCCAACTTTCTACTCCACTTCTCCACTCTTGACTCCCGTATAGCTGCCTCCAAACGCTACCTTGGTAGGAAGCAAGGCTCTGCCACTTCTGCCCCAAAACGGGAGGATGGAATGGTAAGTTGTATTCTATCTAAAGGTACTCTCTACCAGATATACTGCCACCTGCTGGACAACCAGACACAGTGCATAAAATACAATACATAACGGTTACATAGCAATATTATTAAGGCACAGTATCAGAGGAACGGGAAATAAATACACAGATGACATTCTTCGCTAGCCATTAGAGACAGTAGATAGGTGTAAAAATGGTAGTGCCCCCTCTGGGGTACTACAGTCTCAGAAGTCTTGGAGGTGCAGTGTAATTCCAAGTGTTTGCTTTCATTTACTTGAATTGAATGAACACTTGTAATTACACTGCGCTGCCACTGCAAGTGAGATGACGCGCAGTGTAATCATGAAGAGGAAACAGCCCTCGCAGGAGTGCCGCCACCTCTTCAAACAGCTGATTGGCAAGAGTGCCCGGAGTCAGACACCCACCAATCACATATTGATGACCTATCCTGAGGATGGGTCATCAATATGTACTGGCTGCACAACCTCTTTAATTTGTAAGACTTGGGACAAAATGGGGATATTGAGCATTGTCAAACCCTAAATTGAAGGTGTGCTTCAAATTTATATGGTCCAGATGTCGCTACTGTGGGGTCTATTCAGGACAGCAGACAAAAATTACCTTTACTATCTCATGGAAACTTATCCTAATAACTGATGCCGGCTAAATGACATCACTTAAACGGACTTGCACAATATTGATGTACAGTATTTTTAGATCTGCTTCTTACTGCTACTATTGTTTTTACTGTCATTAACAAGATCATTCTGATAGGGGGGAATTCACACAAGTCCAGTGCTATGTTGGCAGTCATAACAGTGCTATGTATCAAGCAGACGGTCAAACAAGGACAATCCTCAGTCATGCACGCTCCAGCTGGTAATATGGCTGAGAACCAGCACATTTATATATATAGTCAATACAACAGTGATAGATAGTCATTTGCTCAGTGGAGCCAGTAAATGACAGGAGGGGGGCTGGTATCTCTTCTGTTACAAGTTTAGCCAGGACTGCAGCACGTGCTAATGTCTGGGGTCTGTCACCGACATCTATAACTCTTCCAATATACCTATAGACACAACAGATGGACAAGGAACTGCTTAGATGTTTCTAAAAAAAAATTAGGAGTCTTAGAACAAAGCTGAAGCCTGAATTGAATGCACAGTAGTAATATACCATATAAACACTTCATTCTTCATCAGTTCCATGTTCTTTGCTTCTAGTTCAATGCAGGACACTTTCTTAAAGGGAAAATATTCTTTTTGTTTCCTAAATTTGGTTTATGCCTTTTATATATATAATAAAACCCTTCACTGTGTTGCTTTTAAATTGAAATTGAGGAAGTGTCACTTTTAGGCAGGATGGGTGTAGTATTTTTATAGCCTTTATCACATGTTGGTGGTTAGGTGGATATATTACTATTTGTGAACAGCTTTCATCAGCAATTTTTCCATCCGAACATTTTTATTAATGTTCAGAAAATGAAATACTACAGCAGGACAGGGAGACAAGTTTTGTGCCTCCGCATATGAGAAGTGTTTTTAGGCACAATTATGGATAGTGCATATGCATATAAGCAAGAGATTGTAAACCTAAATAGAATACTGTTTTACCAAGCACATATAGGGCACATTTCTTTTACCAACAGCCAAGATGGCAACTTCATGAGCACAATACACTGTGTCCAAATGTAAAAGTCAGTGCTTTTTGGCTCTAGACAAAATGCAAAGAAGACACAGTCAGTGTCTTCTCTGCATGCCCCTGTAAACATATAAATGGTATCTATGCCATAATTAGTGTTGAGCGAATCGAAGTATCCGAAATGGTGGTAAAAAATCGATTTTCCCTGAAATGGCGGTAAAAAAAATTACATACTCAGTTCATCTATACCGCGCAAAATCTCTCACACGGCGACGTATAATGTCACCACACCAGCCGGCATAGTGACATGATTTTGCGCTGTTTCTTCAATCAAAATGGCCACGGTGGGCTCTTCACGATCAAATCAATAAGGTGGGTTTTTTTTACCCGAAAGCCCTCATTTTTAATCTCAGATGCCGTGATCAGCGTTGAACGCGGCATCTGAGGGTTTCAATAACGGGGGGGTGGCACAATCGCTGTTCCCCATCATTGCATCTAACATACAAAGAAATGCACTTTGTGATGAAGTAATTCATCACAAAGCAAATTTCTTTGTGAAATTTAGCGATGCACCCGAATGAAATTTTCCATAACTTCGCTCATCTCTAGTCCCAGAGATTGGACACCCAGCAATCATACATTTGTGACCCATCCTGTGGATAAGGTATAAAAGTTGTTCATAGGCCAACCCCTTTAAAACATAGATATTTATTATACATAATTTAGGTTACTCCACAAAATACAATAATTATCCCTAACCAACAACTTACAGCTGTTATACCCTGGCCTTAACTAGTGGCTCACCTTTACGTGTCATGGAGATATCTCCATTGTTGGACTGTGGTACTTTGTACCCATCATATCGGGCCAAACCTGCAGCTATATAGAATATATGCAGGCTTACTTAAAGGGAACTTGAGTCACCATAAAAATGCAGTGCAATCTGTAGGCTGCATGTTATACAGGAGGAGGAGCTGAGCAGATTGATATATAGCTTTGTGGGAAATGATTTAGTATGACTTGTATTTTATTATTCTAAATCTCTCCTAATTTTTAAGTAGTCATGTGGGTGGTCCTACTCAGTGACTGACAGTCTTCACAGGGTGAGTGTACAATACATACAAAGAGAGCGATCAGTTACTGGTTGGGACCACCCACACAACGCCTTAGATAGTAATAAGCAAAGATTTAGATGAATTGACAGCAGTCTAACCAGCGCTACCAGTGTCAGAATGTGCAGAGACATGACACCAACTGTTAACACCCAGTTGGACCTTTATTGCAGACTACTGGCAAGGTCTGGCAATCAGCTGTTTCCATGCTTTCTATTCAAATTTATGATTACATATGGAGAGATAGAGCTCTTTGGAATATGCCATGCATGGTGATCTACAACTTTTGCCTGGCTTCATGGCAACATTGGAAGATACTGGATATTATATGGTAACATCTTGTTACTGGAAAATTCAAAACCAAAAAAGGCTGGTGGCAAGTAATCTTGTCAGATATTGTTGTGCGTGTCTTCTGTTGAAGCAGCCGTGAGCCCTGTTTTTATACGAGAACCAAGACTCACAAAAGGAACTTATGATTCTCTATTAGACCAATCTGACTCTTGATGCACCTAAACATAGGATCGGATCTGAAATGGCAGGTCAGGTAGACCTTCAATGTAGCTTGGAAGTTTGAGTTATCCCATTGATGGCTTCATAAGCAGAAAGAGCATGTATAATACTGGGTGGTTGTCTTAATATATTCAAAATGGGAGTTATTACTATTCTTTATTCTTTAGTAGAAAAGGGAATTATTGTGAATACATTTTTAGCATCTTAGCACATCTTGTAAAGAAGGCACACTCTCCAGCAAGATCGGAGTGTACCCACCACTTCATTTTAATCATTAAAAGAAAACAAGTGCATTCCTACATTATGATCACAAGTGGCCAGCAGGTAATATGGTTCCAGAATTTCCCTGAAATGCCATGCCATGTTTTATAATGTTCTAGTAAATGATTTAACGCAGCAAAACACATAAATTACCAACAAGATTTGGTTCTTTTTATGAAGCATAGTGTTTATATATTCACTTCTTTCCAGATGATAACATTTGTTGCATTCCTTTTTAGGACTACTTTGGATAAAAACATTGACCTTTACTAAGTCAGTCATGCGTGGCAGTGTGAAGCGTTCTCACATCGACTTAGAACATGAAGGTCATGAAGCCACAATCAAACATACCAGGTGCTAGAGAGCCACATTACACAGCTATCACAAAGATATAAATAAAACATAAAACTAATGAAATACATGTTAAGGTGCCCATACACATTAGTGTAAAGTTGATCAAAACGAACGATCCTCTTAGCCGACCGATGAAAGACCACCATGATCTGAGAAAACTTGGCTTTGTCTGAAATTTTTGTCCGACGGTTGGACTAAGATCTTTCATTTAAAGAAAGATCTTCCTTTGAAAGAATATTCTCAGAAAGATCTTTCATCCATCACCACGTTCAACATTTATGATCAGTTTGAACAATTGTAACAGCCAATATGGACTAAAAAGTGTATGGCCATGTGCAGTATGCTAAATGATCGTTTACCAGATGATTGTTTAGTTCAACTGCTGTTCAATAGAGTTGAGCGAAGACCTGGATGTTCGGGTTCGAGAAGTTTGGACGAACTTCCCGAAAATATTCGGGTTCGGGATCCGAACTCGACCCGAACTTCACCCCGAACACGAACCCCATTGAAGTCAATGGTGACCCGAACTTTTGGGCACTAAAAAGGCTGTAAAATAGCCCAGGAAAGGGCTAGAGGGCTGCAAAAGGCTGCAAAATATAGGTAAACCCCTGCAAACAAATGTGGATAGGGAAATGACTTAAAAATAAAATAAAATAAATAGAAATTAACCAATATCAATAGGCAACTTGGAGGAGAAGGTGGAATAGGAGGTTGGGGTGGCATCAGGTGGGAATGCTATGGGAGTTGAAGTTCTCATCACAGCCAAAAAGGATTCATGTCTGCCTGCAGTGCCACAGGCCTCATTCAAAGACTCAGGGCCATGGCACCCGCAAAGAGGAGAGCGGTCCCGTAACAGCAACACAGGCCTCAGGTCAACCTGCAATGGAACAGGCCATTATTATTTATGTAGGCCCCTGACACCCAGACAGAGGAGAGGTCATTTTACAGTAAAAAGAGTTTAATGTCTCTCACCCAGACAGCACGCAATTAAACGAAATATAGGCCACTGACACCCAGACAATGGGGCAGTCATAAGACAGTAAAAAGAGTTTAATATCTCCTACCAAGACAACAAATGATTAAACGACATATAGGCCCCTGACATCCAGACAATGGGGCGGTCATTAGACAGTAAAAAGTGTTAAATGTCTGCCACCAAGACAGCAAGCAAGTACGTGAAATTTAGGCCCCTGACACTCAGACAATGGGGCCGTCATTAGACAGTAAAAAGAGTTTAATATCTCCCACAAAGACAAAAAATGATTAAACAACATATAGGCCCCTGACACCCAAACAATGGGGCGGTCATTAGACAGTAAAAAGTGTTAAATGTCTGCCACCAAGACAGCAAGCAAGTACGTGAAATTTAGGCCCCTGACACCCAGACAGAGGAGAGAGGTCCTAAAGCAGAGAATCAGGCTTTATGTCACCCACCAATGGAGAAGGCCACTTTCAGATTTTTAGGCCCCTGGCACCCAGACGGAGGAGAGGTTCATTCAACTTTGGGTTGCCCCGCAAAATAATGGTAAAAATAAAAAGAGAGGATTTAATAAAGGAGTGCCCTAGAGTACAAGATTATATGGTTAAGGGGAGGTAGTTATAAATGTCTATTCTGCACAAGGGAGGCACAGGTCCTGTGGGATCCATGCCTGGTTCATTTTTATGAACGTCAGCTTGTCCAAGTTGGCTGTGGACAGACGGCTGCGTTTGTCAGTAATGACGCCATCTGCCGTGCTGAATACACGTTCAGACAAAATGCTGGCCGCCGGGCAGGCCAGCACCTCCAAGGCAAAAAAGGCGAGCTCTGGCCACGTGGACAATTTGGAGACCCAGAAGTTGAATGGGGCTGAACCATCAGTCAGTACGTGGAGGAGTGTGCACACGTACTGTTCCACCATGTTAGTGAAATTCTGCCTCTTGCTAACACGTTCCGTATCAGGTGGTGGTGCAGTTAGCTGTGGCGTGGTGACACATCTTTTCCACAGCTCTGCCATGCTAACCCTGCCCTCAGAGGAGCTGGCCGTGACACAGCTGCGTTGGCGACCTCTTGCTCCTCCTCTGCCTTCGCCTTGGGCTTCCACTTGTTCCCCTGTGACATTTGGGAATGCTCTCAGTAGCGCGTCTACCAACGTGCGCTGGTACTCGCGCATCTTCCTATCATGCTCCAGTGCAGGAAGTAAGGTGGGCACATTGTCTTTGTACCGGGGATCCAGGCAGGGTGGCAACCCAGTAGTCCGCACACGTTAAAATGTGGGCAACTCTGCTGTCGTTGCGCAGGCACTACAGCATGTAGTCGCTCATGTGTGCCAGGCTCCCCAGAGGTAAGGACAAGCTGTCCTCTGTGGGAGGCGTATCGTCATCGTCCTCTGTTTCCCCCCAGCCACACACCAGTGATGGGCCCTTACTAGATGTTTTCCTCATTGTTACCGTTCACCACAATAAGAAAAAAATTATTTGGCGCAATGTATTGAATTCAAATTCAGGCCTTTTTTTACAGGCACCTAACACTATCTGGCTATCTATTTATGTACCGTATTACACTAATCCAGGCACAGCAGTAACCACAGATTTAGGGGAATATCAATTGTAGGCCTAGTATTTAGGCCCTGGATAAAATGTATCCTTTTACGGACAGATTTACACTTGGAGTTGCACAGGAGCATGTGAAAAAATATATAGGATTATGCTTTCAGCACTTGTATTTTAACACTTTGTGTAATATACCCTTTAACGGAAAGAAATACACTTGGAGGTGCACGCTGAGTGTAATATACCCTTTTACGGACAGATTTACACTTGGCCTGCAACAACCGGAACACCAGATTTTATGTATTGCTATTTCGGCAATTGAATTTCACCCCAGAACAAAATATATCCTTTGACGGATACTATTAAACTACTTGTCCAGCCACAGCTAGAACACCAGATTTACTATGTTTCAATTTTTGCAACTGAATTTCACCCCAGAAAATAATATATCCTTTGACGGACACTATGAAAGTTGTCCAGTCACAGCTGGAACACCAGATTTACGGTATTTCTATTTTTGCAACTGAATTTCACCCCAGAAAATAATATATCCTTTACCGGACACTATTAAACTTGGCCAGCCACAGCTGAAACCACTGATTTACGGTATTGCTATTTTGGCAATTGAATTTCACCCCAGAACAAAATCTATCCTTTCCCGGACACTATTAAACTTGGCCAGCCACTGCTGGGACACCAGATTTAGGGGATTGCTATTTTTGCAACTGTATTTCACCCCTGTGACGGACACTATTAAACTTGGCCGGCCACAGCGGAAACCACTGATTTATGGTATTGCTATTCTGGCAATTGAATTTCACCCCAGAAAAAATATACCCTTAGCCGGACACTATTAAACTTGTCCAGCCACAGCTCGAACACCAGACTTACTGTATTTCTATTTTTGCAACTGTATTTCACCCCAGAAAATAATATATCCTTTGATGGACACTAGGGAAATTGTCCAGTCACAGCTGGAACACCAGATTCAGGGTATTGCTTTTTTGGCAATTAAATTTCACCCCAGAAAAAAATATACCCTTTTACGGACAGATTTAAACTAGGCCTGCAACAGCTGGAACACCAGATTCAGGGTATTGCTATTTTGGCAATTGAAATTTCACCACAGAAAAAAATATACCCTTTTACAGACAGATTTAAACTAGGCATGCAACAGCTGGAACACCAGATTTACTGTATTTC
The DNA here is from genome assembly GCA_033119425.1 of Bufotes viridis. Classification (NCBI taxonomy): domain Eukaryota; kingdom Metazoa; phylum Chordata; class Amphibia; order Anura; family Bufonidae; genus Bufotes; species Bufotes viridis. The sequence goes on from CM065591.1 coordinate 430,960,723, forward strand.
TATTTTTGCTACTGACTTTCACCCCAGAAAACAATATATCCTTTGACGGACACTAGGGAAATTGTCCAGTCACAGCTGGAACACCAGATTCAGGGGATTGCTATTTTGGCAATTAAATTTCACCCCTGAACAAAATCTATCCTGTGACAGACACTATTAAACTTGGCCAGCCACAGCTTAAACATTGATTTATGGTATTGCTATTTTGGCAATTGAATTTCACCCCAGAAAAAGATATACCCTTTTACGGACAGATTTAAACTAGGCCTGCAACAGCTGGAACACCAGATTCAGGGTATTGCTATTTTGGCAATTAAATTTCACCCCAGAAAAAATATACCCTTTTACGGACAAATTTAAACTAGGCCTGCAACAGCTGGAACACCAGATTTACTGTATTTTTATTTTTGCTACTGACTTTCACCCCCGAAAATAATATATCCTTTGATGGACACTAGGGAAATTGTCCAGTCACAGCTGGAACACCAGATTCAGGGTATTGCTATTTTGGCAATTAAATTTCACCCCAGAACAAAATCTATCCTGTAACGGACACTATTAAACTTGGCCAGCCACAGCTAAAACCACTGATTTATGGTATTGCTATTTTTGCAATTGAATTTCACCCCAGAAAAAATATATCCTTTGCCGGACACTATTAAACTTTGCCAGCCACTGCTGGGACACCAGATTTAGGGGATTGCTATTTTGGCAATTGAATTTCACCACAGAAAAAATATATCCTTTGCCGGACACTATTAAACTTTGCCAGCCACTGCTGGGACACCAGATTTAGGGGATTGCTATTTTGGCAATTGAATTTCACCACAGAAAAAAATCTATCCTTTGCCAGACACCAGACAGTATTACAGTTGGCTAGCTACAGCTGGAACACCAGATTTAGGGGATTGCTATTTTGGCAATTGAATTTAACCCCTTAATAAAATATAGAAATTGCTATCCTGAGTTTCTAGGGGTGACAATAAGGACAGCCAAGCCCCTGATGTAGGATATAGCAAAAAAAAAAAAACTAGTATTGATGGATTGATAAACTTGGTGGCAGCTTGTGCTGGTGCACCACAAGACACAAAATGGCCGCCGATCAAAGTGAAAGAAAAACGCTCTGTGCAGCCTAAAAACCAGTGAGCAATTAACTAGCAGAAGTTGAATGATTCACAACTGTCGATTGATCACTTCATTAGGTGTTTTTGCTGACTTTTCCCTGCCTAATCTCGCCCTCACAGAAGCTGCGTCCTCTCCCTACACTAATCAGAGCAGTGTGATGTGCGGCGCTACGTGACTCCAGCTTAAATAGAGGCTGGGTCACATGCTGCACTTGGCCAATCACAGCCATGCCATTAGTAGGCATGGCTGTGATGGCTTCTTAGGGCAAGAAGTAAAACGCTAGCTGATTGTGCAGCCCTTCAGAAAGCGGAAGAAGTCGCCGAACAACGGACCCGAACCCAAACTTTTTTGAAAATGTCTGGGTCCGGGTCCCGAACACCCAAAAATTCGGTACGAACCCGAACTATACAGTTCGGGTTCCCTCATCCCTACTGTTCAACCATCAACCAACTTCTTTCTAAGGCTACTTTCACATTAGCGCTTTTTGCGGATCCATCATGGATCTGCAAAAAAGCTTCCGTTACGATAATACAACCGCATGCATCCGTCATGAATGGATCCGGTTGTATTATGTCTTCTATAGCCATGCCAGATCCGTCATGGACACCATTGAAAGTCAATGGGGGACGGATCAGTTTTCTATTGTGTTAGTGAAAAGGGATCTGTCTTGCTCCGCACCAGATGGCGGACAGAAAAACGCTGCAGGCAGCGTTTTGGTGTCTGCCTTCAGAGCAGAATGGTGACTGGACGGAGGCAAACTGATGCATTCTGAGCGGATCCTTTTCCATTCAGAATGTATTAGGGCAAAACTGATCCGTTTTGGACTGCTTCTGATAGCCCATGACGGATCTTAGAAACGGAAAGCAAAACTCTAGTGTGAAAGTAGCCTAATGTGTATGGCCAACTGTCGTTTATTATCAACCCCGTAACGCTAATGTCATCAAATTATGTACCCAGAACTAGTAACAACTGTCTCATCTTATTAACTATTTAGCTAAACAGTTGAATTTGGGTGTGCGTTATCTCTGACCCAATTTTGCCCTTGAAGCCTTTGTTTGAAGATGTACTAGTCCTGGTGAAAGGTCAGTAAAACCATACAGTGTCTATCTCTGGTTGAACATTGCTGACCCTGAGGTCAAGTGTCATTGATGCTATTTTAACTTTAGTGAAAACTAGCAATGACACTATGAGATGCCTGGTGAATGTTGACAGAGAATCCATAAAAAACCCCAAGTGCCCAACCCCCTTTCCAATTTGGTCTTTCCTATTGCTGTTCTTGACACAGTTCCTTAACAAGGGATTGACTTCTTCAGTCGGATATTTAACCTTTAATTGATTTCCTGACAGACTGAATATTCAATGTGGCTTATCAATTTTTGTATGTAGACTCCATTGACTTAATATGACCCCTTACGTCATACTGAAAATTGAAAAGATCATGAATAAAAGAGGATAATATAAATGAGAGGAGATCACCAAAATGAGAATGTAGCGACCAAATCAATAACCTAAAGATCAGTATGATTGAGTTGTATCTGATGAGTAGTTCACTTCATCACTTGTCCCCTAGATTGACTCTCGTAATGGAGCAGTTGTGTATGGCAGCAATACCATTAATTCTTGGAAAATAAATAGTCCAAATATTCAATTAGCCAACAAAATCAATCTGCTTGCCTCAGACCCTTTTAATGTCCATTAGTTCTTTTTCTTCTAACTCAGTCAATTCATTTTCAAATGATTACGTGACTTGCATTTGAATTTTAAAAAGGTATAACACACTAAGGTCTCGTGCACATGACTGTATTTTCTTTCCATGTCCGTTCCGCGTTTTTTTTGCACCCTGTATGCAATGAATCCGCCAAAAAAAAAAAAACGAATGCCACACAGATGTCATCCCTTTTTTTTTTTGCAATCCATGTTTTGCAGACCGCAAAATACATACGGTCAAGTGCATGAGCCCTAAATGTAAATTTCACCTGTATGTTACACCAATGAGTTGACATGTACCAAAATTCCCTAATGGACCCTATCAAGGTATGGGCAAATATATACTAATAGCACTAAAAGCCAAAAACGGCTAATTATCCAAACTTGACCCTGATATAAAGTGTATATAAAATGTAACTTTTATTAGTGCTGATTTAAAAGAACTTTTGTGAGCCAAAAAAACCAATGAGTTGACATTCGCTAGCAATGTCCCCTGTTCCTGTTCATTAAAAATCAGGTTACACTTTATAAGGGGTATTCCGAATATATCGAGTTATGGGTCTGCCCAAGCACAGAGTTTGGCTATTTCCAGCAGTCCCAGGGAGACGAATGGAATGAGTGCACACGCTCAACCTGCCACTTCATTTTGAAAGGCCTCGGGGGTACAGGGCCCCCTGTTCTCATTATCGCTGGGGTCCCTGTCCTCGGACCCCCCATGATCTAATAGTTGTTGTCTCTTCTTTGGATAGGGGACAATGTTATAACTAGAATAACCCTTTAATGAACAGTTTAAAGTCTGATGCTGTCTGATGCTAGAAATCGGGTCTTTTTTTTTTTTACCACTCTTGTTGATAGGATGTCTCCGGTATTGTAGCCCAGGCCTGTTCCTGGTGCACTCACATAACCATGTGTATTTTGAGGTCCGCAAAACGTTGATCCGCAAAACAATACAGATGACGTTTTATTTGCGGACCCATTGTAACAAAACAGGCAAGACTAGGACACGTGCTATCTTTTTTGCAAGGCTGCGCAACTGACATTTGGATGCGGACAGCACACAGTGTGCTGCCCGCATTTTATGTGGACCTATTGAAATGAATGGGTCGCATCCATTCTGCAAAAAATGCGGATCTGATATGAAGCAAAAATATGATCCTGGGAATGGGCCTAAGAGTGAGCTGCAAAATCGGACTCAACCCATAGACAAGAGTGACGCTGTTTCTGGGGAAAAAATGTCTCCTTTATTCTAAACCTGAACAATTTCTTCTCTAAAGCTCGCCTATGGCTGCTGGTGATCTTTGAGCTGTTGACATATGAAAGGCAGCTATAGTAGGCTGTGTGTCCTAGTCCTCGCCCAGACAGACATATAAACCTTTCTCAGAAAAACAGCTGTTAAAACACATTTGGGTAATAAAGCAAATCCTGATGGATTGGGGCCCGTTAACGTTTCTATGTCCGTGCTGACCTAATTAAAAGAAAAGTGCTTGTTGTAGGGTCATAAACATAATGAGCATCTCTGTGCTTTTGCCGGTGCATATACCCATATATAGTCCGAGCAGATGACTTACTAACGGCACTGAGAACACTTTAGAGAGGATAACATTTAGCGATAGTTGGGAGAGGGATCAACAGAAAGAACCTGCTCTCGAAACGGTTTCATATGATCCTTATCTGTAATGAAAAAAGTGTTTACATGTTTCCTGTTACTTCAGAAAAATGTTGAGTTAACATCTTATTTAGTACATTCTGTGAAACGCTACTTTCTGCTTGGAAATACAATATTGCCCCAATGTGCTGCACTATTTTTTTATAAAGCGTGGGCAGAAAAATAAAATTCTGCACTACACTACTTTCACCGTTTATTGCTCCGTCATGCAACTTACCACCCAAATGAATTTTACCTCCTTTTCTTCTCACTAATAGAGCTTTCATTTGATGGTATTTTATTGTTGCTGACATTTTTACTTTTTTTGCTATTAGTAAAATTTTATTTTTTGTCACAAGTTAGTGGAATATGAGACTTTGTAAAAAACAAAAATAAAAAATAAAAATATCAATTTCCGCTAACTTGTGCCAAAAAATAAAAATTCTGTGAACTCGCCATGCCCCTCACGGAATACCTTGGGGTGTCTTCTTTCCAAAATGGGATCACATGTGAGGTATTTATACTGCCCTGGCATTTTAGGGGCCCTAAAGCGTGAGAATCCAAATGCCCTGTGAAATCCTAAAGGTACTCATTGGTTTTAGGGCCCCTTTGCGCATCTTGGGTCCAAAAAAGTGTCACACATGTGGTATCGCCGTACTCAGGAGAAGTAGGGCAATGTGTTTTGGGGTGCATTTTTACATATACCCATACTGTGTGTGAGAAATATCGCTGTAAACGACAACTTTTTAAAAATTTTTATACAAAGTTGTCAATTTACAGAGATATTTCTCTCACCCAGCATGGGTATATGTGAAAATACACCTCAAAACACATTGCCCTACTTCTCCTGAGTACGGAGATACCACATGAGTGACACTTTTTTGCAGCCAAGATGCGCAAAGGGGCCCAAATTCCAATGAGTACCTTTTAGGAGGGCATTTTTACGCATTTTCTTCTCATGCTTTAGGGCCCCTAAAATGCCAGGGCAGTATAAATACCCCACATGTGACCCCATTTTGGAAAGAAGACACCCCAAGGTATTCTGTGAGGGGCATGGCGAGTTCATAGAAGTTTATTTTTTTTTTGGCACAAGTTAGCGGAAATTGATTTTTTATTGTTTCCCTTTCCGCTAACTTTTGACAAAAAGTTCAATTTTTCATGGACTCACTATGCCCCTCAGCAAATACCTTGGGGCGTCTTCTTTCCAAAATGGGGTCATTTGTGGGGTGTTTGTACTGTTCTAGCATTTTGGGTAGGGCTAAATTGTGAGCAGCCATGTAAAACCTAAAGGTATTCATTGGAATTAGGGCCCCTTTGCGCACCCAGGCTGCAAAAAAGTGTCACTCATGTGGTATCGCCGTACTTAGGAGAAGTAGGGCAATGTGTTTTGGGGTGTATTTTTACATATACCCATGTTGGGTGAGAGAAATATCTCTGTAAATTCACAACTTTGTATAGAAAAATTTAAAAAGTTGTCGTTTACAGCGATATTTCTCACACAAAGTATGGGTATATATAAAAATACACCCCAAAACACATTGCCCTACTTCTCCTGAGTATGGCGATACCACATGTGTGCCACTTTCTTGCAGCCAAGATGCGCAAAGGAGCCCAAATTCCAATGAGTACCTTTAGGATTTCACAGGGCATTTTTACGCATTTGGATTCTCACGCTTTAGGACCCCTTAAATGCCAGGGCAGTATAAATACCCCACAAGCGACCCCATTTTGGAAAGAAGACACCCCAAGATATTCCGTGAGGGGCATGGCGAGTTCACAGAAAAAAAAATGTTGGCACAAGTTAGCAGAAATTGATATATATATATTTTTTTTTACAAAGTCTCATATTCCACTAACTTGTGACAAAAAATAAAATTTTACATGAACTCGCCATACCCCTCACGAAATACCTTGGGATGTCTTCTTTCTAAAATGGGGTCACATGTGAGGTGTTTGTACTGCCCTGGCATTTGAGGGTCTCCGCAATCATTACACGTATGGCCAGCACTAGGAGTTTCTGCGATTCTCCTTATATTGAGCATACGGGTAATGAGATTTTTTTTTTACGTTCAGCCTCTGGGCTGAAAAAAAAAAAAAAATTAATGGCACAGATTTTTTCACATCGATCAATGTGGATGAAAAAATCTCTGCCAAAATCAGTGACTGCGGTGCGGTGGGCTGGGCGCTAGCTACCTAACAAGTAGCTAACTAACTGGCGGTGATAAGGGACCCTTATGCCCCATTCACACGTCCGCAATTCTGTTTGCGGAACGGAATTGCGGACCCATTCATTTCTATGGTGACCGACCGCTCGGATCCGCAATTGCGGACAAGAAAAAGCATTTTCTATATAGTTCTGGCAATGTGCGGATCTGCAAAATGCGGAAATCACATTGCCGGTGTCCGTGTTTTGAGGATCTGCAGATCCGCGGAGCCGTGGATCAGATCCGCGGATCCGTGGATCCACACATCTGCGGATCCGTGGATCCACGGATCCGCAAAACACATATGGACGTCTGAATGGAGCCTTACAAGGGGTGTGATCAATGACAGGGGGGTGATCAGGGAATCTAGATGGGGTGATCAAGGAGTTAACAAGAGGTTAATAAGTGACGGGGAGTGGGGGGGTAGTGTAGTGTGGTGCTTGATGCAACTTTACATAGCTACCTGGTCCTCTGGTGGTCGATCCCAGCAAATGGGACCACCAGAGGACCAGGTAGCAGGTATATCAGACGCTGTTAACAAAACAGCGTCTAATATACTTGTTTGATGCGATTTATTTCGCATCTACAGCCTGCCAGCGATTGATTATTGCTGGCATGCTGTAGTACAAGTTGTGAGACGCACGGCACTGTGAACGCGCGAGATGACGCGCCAACTCAGAACTACAGGACCGCCCGACGGACGCATCCGTTAGGCGGTCCTGTAGTGGTTAAGATATGAGCATTTTAAATTGCCGTATTATAATCTGAGATTTTATTAATAAAAGAATGAGTGTTGTTAATTTCCGATCACTTGCCGATGTAAAAGCGCAGTCATATTTGCCGCTGCACTAATGATCATGATGGGTATTGTGATAGCAAACTCTCCCTTTCACCAGTTAAGCTAGTTTCACACAAGCATTAAAGCTACTTTGTATGGCAAGCTGTTTCGGCAGAACAATGATTTATGTCTGGCCAAATCCTGACATATTTTCTGGGTAGCGCCCGGATACCCATCGAATCCCATTCAAGTCAGCGGTATTATGCAAAAATGCCTGTTCTGGACAATGTCAGCAGGCTATACCTGCTGCGGTTTTGTGTCCAGTCATAAAAACGTATCTGCCACTGAAAACAATGTAAGTCAGTGGTGACAGATGCGATTTTTTAGGAGCCTAAAAAAAACTGAGCCGTCACCCATTGACTTTCAATGTATTTAGTGCCAGTTCCTTTTTTTTCTGTTTTGATTAAACACAACCGCATCCTAATGGAACAGATGCATCCTGAAGTGTAAAATCAAAATGGATCTCAATACCGGAATTACAAACGCAAGTGTGAAAGTAGTCTTAGGCTACTTTCAAACTAGCATTTGGTTTCTGTTTGTGAGATCCGTTCAAGGATCTCACAAGCGGTCCAAAACGGATCAGTTTTGCCCTTAATGCATTCTAAATGGCTAAGGATCCGCTCAGAATGCATCAGTTTGGCTCCGTTCCGCCTCCATTCCGCTCTAGGGGCGGACATCAAAACGCTGCATGCGTCTAACAAAACTGAGCCAAACAGATCCATCCTGACACAAAATGTAAGTCAACGGGGACAGATCCGTTTTCACTGACACAATATGGCACAACAGAAATTGGATCCGTCCCCAATTGACTTTCAATGGTGTTCAAGATCTGTATTGGTTATGTTAAAGATAATACAAACTGATCTGTTCTAAACGGATGCAAAGGGCTGAATTATCTGAATGGATGCGTTTGTGCAGATCCATGACGCATCCGCACCAAACGTCAGTGTGAAAGTAGCCTTATCTGTACTTTCCTAAAAGCTTATAAACATTATAGCTAAATTCTTTCCAGTTTGATAAAAATGTAGCTTAAATGAGTGTTTATGAGCTGTCAGGAGTTCAGAGATAGAGGCTACAAATCCAGCCTACAGAGCAGTCCTCTGATAAATTTATTGTGAAGCACAGAGCCTGCTAATCTACAAGTGCACAGAAACTGAAAGTTGTAGAAGAAAAAACCTACTGAAAAAATCATTTTTAGCTAAAAATAAGTAAAATGCAGTCATTAACCAAATGCACACAGAGGTGTCCATAGCCTTTAAAGTAACTTTGTCATCAGAAAATGATTGCTTAAATCTAGTTTTATGTTAAACACATTTTTTTTTCTAGTTTTCCATGTCACTATATTAAAAAATACTGAAAACATACAGTTTTTATACTCCCCATTGACTCATCCCCTCCCTGGACAATAACTCATTTCTAGAACACTATCCTATATAATTCAGTGAACATCTCCAGACTACAGGTTCTTATAGTCCATCTGGCTGCTGTAAATAATATCTCTGACTGCTGTTAAGAGCATCTCAGGGAATATGGCATCAGGGAATACGGAATGATATACAGAAAATAGAATTTAGAAATCTGTCATAAAAAATAAATAAAAGCAGATTATAAAAAAAGAATGCGTCAGTGTCTGGTTCTAATTCATAGAAAAAATAGTTCACTTTAAAGATTTTATTAAGACCACAAAGGGAACTGGTAGGAAACCTGTTCATATGTATGCTGAGATAGCTTGGCCTTTATCATAATACACTAAGAAATCTTGCCCAATATTTCCTTACCTCACACCTGTTTTTTTCTCCCCATCACATCCACCAATATAACATTGTTAGATGGGTTTTCTGAGATTTTTATACTGGTAACCATTCCTCTGGATAGATTATTAGTATCTGATCCGTGGGGGTCCAATACCTGGGACCACTACTGATAAGCTGTTTGAGAAGGCAAGGTAGCGCCACAGCCTTCTGACAGTTTCATCTAGGCCATGTGACCTCATGTTCATTGCGTACATGGCCTAGGCGCAGCTCAGTCCCATACCAAGCACAACCACTATCAAATGGACGGATAGGTCATCAGTATAACAATCTTCGAAAACACCTTTAAGATGACCATACACCTCAGTTCAGTTAACCCACCAATATTGCTTGTATGGGGTCACCTCATAGTTCTCCAACAGCAGGCATTAGGGGGATGAAAGGTTCAACAAGTTTGGTTGTAACATGTAGCACTGTTGCCTTGCACCTCTGGGGTCCTGGGATCAAATCTGGAAAATAGGAAAATTGACCCTAGTGAATGTAAGGGATTGACTGCCTAAATTACACATCTTTTCATAAAACAGTAATTTCCAAGTTTAAACCCCTTGGGCGAGAAATCCCCTGTCCTTATAGAAGTAAAAATGCATTCCAGGCCAAGTTTAGTGTTTACAGGGGAATTTGGGAAAGAAACATGGTGGCCGAATGAATTGGCTTACAGCTATCCAATGTCTGACTGCCTGCCATTACTTTACTTTCAAGGAAAATAAATTCCAGCCATGGGACAGGCTCATGGGCATACTGAGACGTCATCCACAGAATATTGGGTGTTTCTAAGAAAAGTAGAAGAAATAATAGCAATGGCTGGTCGGTATCCATAACAGCTAGTATTTTCATTAGCAACCTAAGGATCTTAGCTGGAGTTTTAATAAGAGAGATAAATTAAGAAAGCAAAAATCCGTAGATCTATAGTAATGATTGATATCTGCATTGCTGTGATATACAAATTGCATCATAAGTCAAACAGGACCAACACAATGAATCACTTCCCTAGTGACCATAGCTGGGTCACAGAAGTATAGAATAACTTGCCAAGTAACACAGAGTCTGTCGTGATTATCAAAATCTTTCCAAATTAGGAACGTTAAGCTGACTTCAGAACAATGGCCTGCTGTAGGCAAAGATATACAGAACGTAAGAGACTAGTTGTCGCCTAAAGACACACTGATTAATGAGGCCTCCTCTACTAGATGTGGAGCAACATTTCTGGGGCATGTCTATCGAGAAATCAGATATTAGGCTTCTAGAACTGATGAAGCTCTCAATATTTCTATCACGTTCAGGTGTGGGAGGGAAACACCACACCGGACATAGGAGGGAAAAGGGTGAGGGAATAAGGTCTGGAAACTAGGGAAAGAAGATGGACACCTCCTAGTAATACCCTAATCAAAGTCCTGACAAACTACCAGTATCAACAGACCCCAGAGGTAGGTGAGTTCATACACAGGAATACCTAGTGTCCTAACTCAACCTATAGGTACTCTGGTACTAATGTCAGGACTGAGACAACCTGTTCCTGCAATAGGAAGGACAAACAAGAGTCTCCCTCAGGCCTTAATACAAATGAAAGGGAAATGCAACACACAAAATAACCCAAACAAAATACAAAAAGGAAAAAAAAGACTTAACTTCAAGTGGCTATGGCAGCACCAGGAACTCAGCCGAGATCCACACACCAGCTATCCACAACTCAAAAGAATCTATAAAGCGCATAGCATAGTGGGAGAAACAACCATAAATAGAGAAGGTTAAATTACCATAATAGCCACACCTGGGGAAAGCACCAGAAACAACACAGACGTCATTTGATCCAAACGGAAAACATATCAGATCAAATCACGTGTTGCCAGTCTCACCAATCACCTGTCGAGCGAACGTCCCAACGGAAAAGTTTGACGAAGTGAAGAACACAAGAATTCTGACGATGTGAAGACGTTCTGGTTGTGGTAATGCCGCAATTACAGGAGGTCAGTTTTCAATTTTTTGTTTTCTCTGTTTTTTATATTTCATACAATCTATTGGGAAGCTGGAAAAAAAATGAGATGGGGGAAATTGAAAAGACGCAGTTCCATCATTGTTTTACGGGTTTCGCATTTATGGCATTCAGTGCTCAGTAAAAATTAAAATTTACCTTTATTATGCAGGTCAGTGCAATTACAGTGATACCAAATTTACATAGTTACATTTCAAAGCTTTTTTAAAAAAAAAGAGAGAACTCTGAGAACAAATTTCTTTGTATCACCATGTTGTGGGAGCCATCACTTTTTAATATTTCCACGTAAAGGTTCAAGGGGTGATCTATAATTTCTATTGATACCACTTTGGTGCATGGATGACTGTTTGATCACTTTTTTAAAAAAATTTGGCCAATGAAGTAACCAAAAAATGCCAATTCAACCAGTTTGATTTTTCTTTTTCTTTTTTTTTTACGGTGTTCACTGTTTGGGACTAAGCTACTGGTAATCTGATGCCCTGGGTGTGCTCACTGTATGTGAAATATATTTAGATATTTATGCATTTTAATATATAAAATGTGGAAATGGGATGATTTGAATTTTTTATTATTTTTGTTTTCTTAAAACTTTTTTTTTTTACTTTATTTTTTGTCCCCCAAGGGTACTCGTTAAATAGCTTTTACCATAGACTGTGATGGTTTATCACTGCAGTCTATAATAAAACTGTTATATTCTTATCAAGCCCTGACACAGGCAGGGTTTTAAAAAGAACTTAATTAACTATGGCAGGGATTGAAGCTGCCATAACAACTGAACAGCTTCTGTGACCTTGGAAGCAATATCAATGACCCCTCAAATACTATGATCGCAATTGATCACATATGATCAAAGTTATCCCAAGGAGTTAAAACATTGCTGTGATTGGCTATCATGGGCAACAGAGGCACAGGGCTGTGTAAAATTGATAAAGGAAACATACTTTTCAAATATCCAACCAGTCCTTTGCCATCACTCAGATCCCCGCTGGGCCTGCAGAGGTCAAATGCCATTCATTATTCATGTCACACTGCAGCCAATTACTGATCCCAGCGGTAACGCACATGATCAGCACATAACTGCTGAGGCCAATGATTGACTGCAGCAGTCATGCGCTTGATAAACAGCACACGACTGCTGAGGGCCAAGAAGAGATTGGTGTGGCAGTGCTCAATCTGCAGGTCAAAAAATAATGCACCAAGAATGTGTGAATGTAATGATGATATTTGTACGTGGTCACAATATTAGAGTAAAAGAATAAGTTTATTGGGTAAAACTGTACAATTGAAAGCAGGCTCTAGTATCCTGTTTGGCCGCCTCTAGTCTGGATACAAGATAAGATACGGTTTGGTATGGAGACACACAGTTTCAGTATGGTATCCTGCAGCACATTTACTAAATCTGGCGACTGGGCAGGCCAAGGAAGTTTTGCAATTTAGTGGAAAGATTTATGGGAAACCCGTACTGTTTGTGTGCGAGCACTATCCTGCTGAAAAATTTCAGCTAAAAGCCCTGCCATGAGAGACAACACATGTGGTGGCAGGATGTCCTGCACATATCACTGAACTTTTAGTGTCCCTCGTATCACTACTAGGCTTGACTAACTGTTGTATGTGATGGCTCTCCAGACCAAATTTCCTTATGTTAAGTGCCTGAAAATGGTCTGTGCAGAGACAAGTGTGTGTAATGAAGGTGCCATCTGTATGGATGATGGACAGTGAAACTTTGGGAGCTACTCATACTTGTAAGTGGACCAAACAATCTTCCGTACTAGTGGTCTGTCTAGACTCACGTAACCACTGCTCCCAACACCTCTTAACTGCTAGCTTAGAATGGCCTAGATGGAGGGCAAATTGTCAAAACAATCATCCTGCTTCTCTCTAATGATGTGCCTCCTCTCCAAGTCTGTCAACTGGGCAAAATGCCTTCAAGTGCTTCGTAGAGGAATGTCTAGCAGCTAATGATCTCTCACCAAGAGGTACACTACCCAAAAGTAGCCTCTGAGAGTCTTTTTTATGGGGCAACACTTTTAAGCACTCTTGTTGTAAGACCAAGTGTTTAATCAGGCCATACTTGTAGTGATTTACATATCTGCCTTAGACAACAACTGTATGCCGTTTTGCAGCAATCTGACATTTTTGTTTAGCTTCATTATTTTTTTGTCAATGAGTATAAAAGATGGGTGCAATTTTTCATTTTATACGATACCTTTCATTATGCCAAATTTTAAACAGGTTTTGGAAAACCCTTTTAAGCTATGTTCACTCTCTCTTCTATAGATACCAGGGTTAGATAAGCTGAACATATCCATAGATGCCTATAGACCCGACAGATGCCATCAGAATGCAGTGGTTTCATGTGCAGTCATCGCAAAACTGAGTGGCATATGTTTTTTTTAACCCGGCAGCCTATACATGAGATATGCAGCATGACATGTATCTGCATAGTGTGTCAGGGGTTTATTAATATGATAATTATGTAAAAGAATAACTATTTCAACAGAAAATCCTATCTGAAAGGAAAGGAGATGAGGAAATGGCTTTATAACTAACTGGAGCTTTAGCTGTAGCCATGCGACAAGAATTTCCTGCCAGACTCGGTTATGAAGGTTATACTTAATGAGAAATATTTTACAGTCTGCAGACTTATGTTTGCTTTAGAAATATAAAAGCGATCTCACCAAATTACAGTTCCATTTTCAGACTTAAATGATGTTTGATATGCTGCGCACTGTTTTCAAGGGTATTTAGCCAGGCATAGGACAAATTTAATTAGAAAAGAAATATTTCAGTATTTCGGGTTAACATACTGCGACCTATCAGCAAATTTGAATAGTATGTGTGAGATCCGTCCAAAATGAGTTTATCGCCTCCTACACATGACCATATTCAATTTGTGTTCTTCAAATCGCGGATCCGCAAAATACAGTGCATCCATGTGCATACTGCTCTTTGTGCGGCCCCATTATAGAAATGCTTATTCGGACAAGAATAGGACATGTTCTATAATTTGGTGCACGACCTTACGGATACAGACAGCACACCTATGACATCCTTGAGCTCTCCGCATTTTATGAGACCTCATCTAAATGAATGGGCCCTCATTTGATCCACAAAATATGCGGATAAAAGGCAGACTTAAAATACGATTGTGTGCATGAAATTTACACTCTCATTTGGTTCAGTAGACAATGGGGGGGAGATTTATCAAACTGGTGTAAAGTAAAACTAGTGGGGTTGCCCATAGCAACCAATCAGATTCAACCTTTCATTTTCCAAAGGAGCTGTGAAAAATAAAACAGTCATATTGGTTGCTATGGGCAACTAACCAGTTCTACTTTACACCAGTTTGATAAATCTCCCCCAATATGTCTGTCTTTCCTCAAGTACTTACCAAATACAGTGTATGCAATGTGACGCCAGACAGAGGTTGATGAACCCATATGTATCTGATGGTGGCCCGTGTACTATTTGTGTAATACAATATTTTTAGTAGGTTCTTACTTTTTAAACTGCCACAGCAAAATGGAAAATGAGAGCGCTATAATATTCCATAATAATTATTATAGCAAGAAACAATAATCTTAGGGTGTAAACAATCACAAATCATTCTAAAACCCAAGAAGATGGTGAGCCTATGTTTTACCATATTTTAAAGAAAATGAGGCTCGTCAGTCTTAATTACTTTCAGATCTGACAATATCCGGTCTTCCCATTAGAGAAATAACTAGACCCGTTCTTTGCTTTGCCTGCTAATTACCTATGATGATGGAGGCACTGGCAACTGAACAGGTTGTCCTGCTGCACTGCAGCTGTTACAGGGTCAAAAGCTTCTCCACCTCTTTCTCCAGAAGCTTCATATTGCCAATCCAGTTTTGACCCGGAGTCATGTCTAGTAGTTTGATTGCTAAATATACTCTGTGTAATCACCTCACTCAGCATTACATTACTCCGGCCTCCACCTCAAGATTTTTTAACTAAGGGCAGAGAATGGGCAATGAAACTTGGTAAATTGGTATGACTTAAAGAGTTACTGAGTTTCATAAAACCTTTGATATGTCATAGAGACATACGAAAAATTCTGATCGGTGGGGGTCTGAGTGCTGAGACCCCCGCCAATTCTTAGAATGAAGAGAGTGCACTGCAGGAAACGGAGCCAAAAGAAAGTCTATGGGCCCTCGCCATTCCATCCACTGCGGTGAAGAGAGATTGTGATTTGCAAGCACTTCTCTCTCCTCATTCTAGCCATAAAGTGGGGGTGTCAGCCTTCAGACCCCAGTATTTAAAACCTTTCATATGTCTCTATGATATATCAAAAGGTTTATGAAAATTCAATGACCTGGCTGCTGGTCTGGTACTGCTTTTTTTTCTATGAGATAGATAGATAGATAGATTTTCTGTTTTCAGATTGAGAAGGAAGTTACATATAGCATGTGTTCATAGAGAAGCTATCACACTTATCTTGGTATCACTCTTTGGTCTGATGAAGGGGTCGGTCCGACCCTGAAATGCATTACCCAGAAAAAGAACATTACAATAAGGTAAATCAATTAATACTTCTTCATCTTGGACTTACCTGGTTGCACCGCTGGCGATCCCTGCCCTTCTCCTCTTCAATCACACTTACTTTGAAACTCGAATGCATGTTTTTATAATCAAGGTCACTGAGAAAGTAATTTGTAAAGTATGGGAAGTAGTTTAATGAATCAGCAGATATTTCATGACTAGAAAATGATAGAGTAGTAGAAGTTATTTGTATGGCCCACAATGTGTCTACTTCTGAAGTATTTCAACATGTGGCTTGACATATCCAGTAGAAATATATAAAGGACTGCTAAAACATATATATTCTAAACTGACACAGAGTCTATACTTATGCTAAAAAGACTGCATATCTGTGCCCCTGCCACTGTACCAATAATATACACAAGTGTCAGCCTCAATATCCACATATCAACAGCCACTTTACCACCGGCCATCTAGAAGATCTTGATTAGGAAGTTAGGAACTGGATATATCCCAGCTCAGGACATTAGTGAATTGGATGCCTTGCAGCTGTCTTCTTTATGAAACGTCACATGCAAAAGAGTCCTCAAAATATCTGTTAGTGCTTCAGCTGGCCCATGAGGGAGGGGGGACTACCCTGTCTGTCAGCACAAAGCATAGCCAGTGTATCATCCTCATTCTCCTGCTACAATATCCACCCTGGCATAAACAGCAATGGGAATTTCATCTTAATCTGTATGCAACTGAGACCATTGATACACAATTAAAAATTACCGGTAAGCATAGTCGATTACATAACTTGTAACTGAATTGAAGAACCCCTCTTACTAGAAATCTAACCTACGAAAAAATAGTGCACAAATATATAAAAGTATACTTTATTGATACATCACTAAAAGCACATGATTAAAAGATCAGACACATTACAAAGGGAACACATACCCTAAAAGAATAATTTTAGAAGTAAGACATAATTATACGGTATCTTGGGACGAAGGCAGCAGCCGAAACACAAGTCGGGGTGGATGTATTCCCCTTTGGATTCAGGGTTTTGTATGGGTGGGTTATTTCACTTACATTTTTGATAGCATATAATTCTGACATTTTTGTTTGTGATCATGTTATACTAGTCAGTCACCCATGTGACCCGGGCCTGTCTGTACATCTAGTATTATAAGTACATCTCTATCATTCCAGGACATTCAGTTATTTCATATGATAACCTTATCAGGGATATATACGTGGTTGATGTTGTTTACATGCACTGTGCACTTTGACATATTTCATATTCAACCATCACAAGGGTTATTATATATATATATATATATATTTATATATATATAATTAATTTCCACGGCACATCCAAAAATTAGTGTAAATTTATTTACCAGAAAATCGCGACGTTTCGGTATGCCCAATGGTACCTTTCTCAAGCAGTGGTAACATATATATATATATATATATATATATATATTTACTGTATGTTTATTTTTTATTTTTTGTATCATTATTGTTTTGTTATATTTGTTGCTGGATTTCATGGTGAGGATAGGCACTGTGTATTCTAGTTTTTGCTGCCCCACCCACACATAATCTTTATGTAAATTATGCTTGTGGTGATATACTGTGTAATTATGTGTTCCCTTTGTAATGTGTCTGATCTTTTAATCATGTGGTTTTAATGATGTATCAATAAAGTATATACATTTATATATTTGGGCCTGTGCACTATTTTTTGGTAGGTTGTATAATTGATTTAGTACAGCCCCCATTTATTGTTTTTCAGACGGCACCTTTTATGTATCTACTTGGAGTCTAGGGTGCCTTTTTATCTGCTTCTTGTTGGCCCTCACACATTAATAAAGACTTAATGTAAGCCATAATTTCATAGTTTTAGGAATTCTTTGAGCTTTGACTAAATTCTAGCTTTTATGCAACCTGTAAAAGCAATATAATTTCAAAAATACTTACCATTCCATCGCACCGCTGATTCAGCATTCTGGTCTGTGCTCACGTGACCACCATACTGGCTGGGGGCTCTTTCATATCTGGACCGGATATGCTCCTATGTCTTCCTGTAGCTACAGATTTGGCATTTTCAAATCAAATCTCCACCCGTCGCACCTTCTATACTGCCCCATCAGCTCACTAAGATCCAACCTCATCTCCTTCTGAGCCCCACTCTTAGCTTAGCAGTGCAGCCCGGTTACTTATGCTACTGCTTTACAGCTGATCTCCCATGTAGCTTCTCCAGCTGCACAGGTGGTAAGGCCACCCCTGTATATACTATAGAGATAGACCATGTAGCTGTTATAGGTGTTATATCATCTTTGGGTGAAAATATGCTGGACCCCTCTGATATGCATTGTTAGCTAGCAAGAATGAGAAATTGGCCCAAACATCCTATGGATGGGGAAAGAAAGACCATACCTTTCTGTCCTGGGTGGGAAAAACCAACCACAACCCAAATAATGGAGTGCCCATTTTAATTGGTACTACTGGCCCCTCTTTCTTTTATATAAGTTACTGGGGTCAACTAGGTAAACTCATCCTTTACTGAGGTTTATTAAAAGTTCAAAGAATGGAGGCATCAGCCCTTTACAGCTATGACGGAGGGCAGAGGGGCTAGTATAAATTTAGAATTGGGGCAGAGGAGCTCCAAACTACACCTCTGTATAGTGCTGACCCAGGACCTAATCACGACCCATCTGAGGCTAACTAGTGAAGCTTGTTTAAAGGGTTGGAAATGTCCTTGCCCCTTTTACTAGAAAAACATGTGTAATTTCACAAATTATTCCCAGTGATGCCACATTGCTTTTGTTGATGTGGGTCTTCCTGTTATGGTGTCGAACTGTTATGTGACTGTTGCTAGGAACACGCCAGCTCTCTGCACTTATGTTATATTTATGGATACTATATCATTATATCACCCCACACTTTAAGAGTGTTATGTAATGTGTCATATGCTTTATTCTGGGGACACCAGCAATATATCAATTATGTGTTGTGTGCGCTGTTGTGGGATAAACACCCTGAGCACAGAGGATATATATATATATATATATATATATATATATATATATATATATATATATTAGTAATGTCACAGGTATCCATGACATAAGAGCGATGCTCTGGTAATTTTTATACCTCTGGGCTGCATGTAGATTGGTGCTGCAACTCCACTAGTGTTTGTGAGCGGCAGCCAACTTCTACATTATAGCTAACTAGCAAGTAGAGGTGAGTAACGCTCGCACCACCTCAAAGCTTAGTGAGGGTGAAGTAGCTGAGCTCCACAGTGGAGAGGCTACCCTGAAACCAAGGGGTAGGCACTACACTTTTTAGCTTTTGTATCCTTGAGGGTGAGTGAGCCTATGCAGGAGCCAGGTCTGAGATAGAGAGGCCAGCTAGTGGGCTGCAAGTAATGTGGCATTGAAAAATGTGCGGAGAGTGTGTCATGAAGAGATAGGTACCATTGTAGATGCCAGTGCAGTCCATGTCAGGAGGACATGAGGAGAGTGTTGTCATAGCCTGTTATACAAACTGTGCATTGCTGCACCAGGAGGAGAACGTGCGTGGCCTACCAAGCAGCAACATTTTCACTGTTTTAAATCAAAGTAAACTTCAAGCCAAAGTGTTGTCACCCAGGAAAGTTGGGTTGCAACACCTTCTGAAAGAGTAAGCCTATTGCCTACAACAGACTGTGGGGGTCATTTATTTTTACCATAAGTTTGTTTTTTAGTGTGGATAAGTTGCAAATTCTGCCTGTGCTTGCCTGATTCATTTTGCCATCCTTGAGTAGAGTCTCATATACCACCACAAAATGATCCTACTGGTCTGATCCCTTTATAATCTAATGTCTACTGAACACACTATGACGAATTTCATAGCAATTTTGTTATCTTAGGCTACGTTCACATCTGCGCTTTCCCTTTCTGCTGTTGAAATCCATCATAGGATCTCAATAGCGGGGGAAATCACTTTCGTTTTGTCCCCATTCATTGTCAATGGGGACAAAACTGAACATATCGGAGTGTACCAGAGTGCATTCCGTTCAGTTTGGTTGCGTCCCCATTGCGGACAGAATAACGCTTTTGCAAGCAGCATTTTTCTGTCTGCGATGTGGTGCGCAGCAAGACGGATCCGTCATGACTCCCAATGTAAGTCAATAGGGACAGATCTGTTTTCTCAGACAAAATATAAAATGGATCCATCCCCTATTGACTTTCAATGGTGTTCATGACGGATCCGTCATGGCTATTTTAAAGATAATACAACTTGATCCATTCATAAGGGATGCAGACGGTTTCATTATCATGACAGAAGCAGTTTTGCCGTGATGGATCCAGCAAAAACACTGGTGTGAAAGTAGCCTTACCAGTATGATTTTGGAATGTAAAAGGAAACTGGAGTGCCCAAAGGAAAACCACAACTCAGAAAAGATACTGATGTGCTTGAAAAATGAATTGCTGTAAATTGCAACTTTTTGCTTGTACTAGTCTTTACATAAACATCACTTAGTTAAATGATATGCACATGGTCTACCATCCTGTTGTAATCCTGTAACGAAATGTATTTTTTACATTTATGTCTACAGAATGCACATAGTTAAATAGGTCAATCACTGGATTTACTCCAATAAATACAGCAAAGGGGAAATTCACAGGAGTAGAACCATTAATGACATAATTTTTTTCCACCTGTCATTAAGCCAAATTTTGCCCTCATTTGTGGACTCTGCAACAGCAGAAAATGGAGAAGGTCCAGTGAAAATATTGACATAATTAATTTTGAGCTTAACTTAAGAGAAAATGTGCTCTGGTATTATATTAAAAATATTATGGAATTGTGTGTAGAGCCCATGTTTATTACATTACAAGCCGAAGGACCCGGCTTTGCACAGTTATATTTTATCTATTTCATTTAATATTTGTGTGTGTTGTTAAAAGATATCGACAGTATCCACTATAACAGTGACATCTACAGTACCACTCCCCTTTAACAGTGACCTCTACAGTGGTCTGCCCCCTTAACAGTAACATCCACAGCGCCCTCCCCTTTAACAGTCACCTCTACAGAACTCCATTCCCTTAAAATGTGACCTCCACAACACCCCGCCCCCTTAACAGTGACCTCTACAGCACCCCGCCCATAAACACTGACCTCTATACCGGACCGTCCCCTTAACTGTGACCTCCACCATTCCCTGCCCCCTTAACAGAGACCTCTACAGCGCCCGCCCCTTTAACAGTGACCTCCACAGCATCTCGCCCCCTTAACAGTAACCTCCACAGCATCCAGCCCCTTTAACAGTGACCTCCACAGCATCCTGCCCCCTTAACAGTGACCTCCACAGCAGACCGCCCCTTTAACAGTTACCTCCACAGCAGCCACCCCTTTATTAGTGGCCTCCACAGTACCCCATCCCCTTCACAGTGATTTCCACAACATCCGTCCCCTTAACAGTGGCCTCTAGAGCAACCTACCCTTAACACTGACCTCCATAGTGGACCATCCCCTTAACTGTGACCTCCACAGTAGCCTGCCCATAGGGTGGCCAGAGGTCCGGTTTTAGGCTTGACAGTCTGGCTTTCAGACTCCCTGTCCTCCGTCCAGTGCAGGTCCTGGACAGACACAGGGATGTCCTTTTGAACTACTCACTCTCAGACAGCATCACTGTGCTGTCTGAGCATGAGCTGCAGGGAAAAAGTCATCCTCCCTTCCACCCCTGCAGCTGCATTCTGCTCCCTTAACAGTGTCATCCACAGCCCCCTGCCCCTTTAAAGCTGACCTACAGCAATGAAGAAGAATGGCTGGGTTGTTATTGAAACCTGGTGTAAAACTGTGTGTATGTGGAGACTAAGGGCCTGGCTGATTAGGGTCATGTGACCAGGCTTCTATTGGCTAATGCATTTTTTGGGAATATCTCAGAAACGGCACGTGCTAGAGAGCTGAGACCTGGTCTAAAACCTTCCCGGACACCTAATGTACCTGTGTGCCAAATTACGTGATTGTAAATGCGACAGTGCAGATTCCTTTAGTGGACATACATACATACACTCAGCTTTATATATTAGATCTTTAGAGATGAGTGAATCAATTCTAAACTAATCTGATTTGTTAGGAATTTCATTTGTCCGTCAAACAAATGAGAAGTTTTGCCGATTCCCTTTGGACGAACTGTGCAAAATAGTGAAAATAGATGGGGAAAATGACAGGAAGGAAGAAGATAGAGGATCACATGACCTTGGGGGAGGGGGGGGGGGCTTGTCCTGATTGGCTTAGAGGCTGACAAACAGCCTGATCAGCCAATCAGTGGCAGTATTCTGACAGGACCTTTCACTGAGAATGCCATTACACACCTTTCTGTTCTCAGCTTGTGTTCTGATAGCATGTGTTGTGGTTGTATCTGTCAAAAAGCAGTTACAGACACAAGCCAGTAATCTAGCTATACTCGTGAAACTATAAAAAGTGAACAATTGCCCCTTTTTTTCTCTAAAAATCTCAATTTACCCTTTGTACTTTTTTTGGGGACATTTCAGGCGATCAATATACCCGTTTTATTGAATGCATTGTATTGCTACAAGAGAGTGTTCAGTTACAGCAAAGTTGCAAAGGCATTGTACTGTAATAACATCATAAGTATACACGTTAGTGAATGTATTGCATAAGATTCCATTCAGTTACAGCAAACTAATTTTACCACAATAACACCCTTAGTATTCCAGTGTTAGTAAAACAGGAGGCCTCTCTCCGTCCCTCATAAAGTCACCCACCTCTCGCTTTCTCACTACCACAAGCAGCAGAAGCACATCAGCAAATGGTAATGTACTGCCTGAACACGCAGGTTCAATCCTACCTGGACTCTGGCCTTTCTCCAGCGCATACCGTGTTCCCTGAACCCATGAACTTCTGAGAAGGCAAACTGAAATAGTAGCTGGAACTAACCCAGTTTGCTCTCTCTGTACTGTCTTGTTCAGCCTCCAGGGGGTTTTCAGGATGGTAGGTGGCGTCACCACAGCCAAATGGAAAAAATTGTCCTGCGCCAGTATACAAAACATTACATTTGCCAAAATGAAAGAGGCATGGATCCGTGAGGATCTTTACACATCCAGCTGAGGACGATGAATAGATCTGTTATTGCTGATGGTGGCTATTTATCGCTGGCCCCATCATGCCACTGTCTGCTGGTCTACCATCATGTTCCATACCGTATGGCTGCTGCTGCCACCCCCATAGATGCTACTCTCCACTGATAATCCCCCTACTGGTACTTCCATTACCTCTACTACCATTACCATTACCCCTACACAGCCACCACTACTACCCCAACACAGCGGAACACACATCTACTTGCTGCCTTGTCTGTTTTATGCTGTGCTGCAAGCACTACTATTGTGTCACTGTTACACCGACACAGCTTACCCTTTCCACATCCACACTGTCCTGCTGATGCTCCCAAATAAAAAGGACATCGTAATGGCTCAGTGGTTAGCACTGGTGTCTTGCAGTGCTTGGGTCATAAGTTCAAATCTGAACAAGGAAAACATCTGCATGGAGTATGAATGTTCTCCTCGCGTTTGTGTGGGTTTTCTCCGGGTACTCTGGTTTCCTCCCACACTCCAAAGACATACCGATAGGGAACTTAGATCGTGAGCCCTATTGGAGACAGCAAGCAATGATGATGTCTGTAAAGTGCTGCAGAATATGTCATTGCTATATAACTAAGTAAAATAAATAAAAGGGAGAAGTTTTTACAATTAGTATGTGTGTGCATAAATAACAGAAGGCATCCTGCCCCCGGTAAGGCATAATTTTGGATGTTTGTGCTGAACAAGCCACTTCTTCTTAAAACAATGTGTGTGCGTGTATGTGTGTATAAATAGGGGGCAGGGATCTGCCCTTGTTAAGACATAATATTTGGACGCTTGTTCCTAACAAGCCACTTTTTTAGTTGCACTGTGTTTGCTTAAATACCATCTGCCCGCAATAAGAAACAATTTTTGGAAGATTTCTAATATGAAAAAGCATAACATATGCAACTGTGTAGTGTGTTTTTATACATGCTGATATGCAACTGTGGAGTTTTTTTTTTTATACATTCTAATATGCAACTGTGTTTGTAATGTGTTTTTATACATGCTGTTTGTTAACCCTGTCAACCATACATTTACTCATAGCTATATATGTCAGTGTCACTCTGATATTATTTGCTATTGCTGTCATTGCATTAAATGAAGAGGGGGGGGGGATGGGGAGAGAGAGAGCAAGAATTTTTAATTCTTTTTTTTTACAAAAGATATATACAACAAGATATTTAAAAAATCAGGGCCCTAGGAGACCTCAGAGTGGGATATACCAATTTTCAGGGCAATTAGAGCACATTAGATTCAGGCACAATCGATTTATCTACAAATCAAATGAAAAAAAATATATATGACTAAGAAACAAATTTCAAGAAATTATCTCTAGTTATCTCACATGTGCAATGCTTATATTAAGGAGATGTAAACCTACAATACTAGTTGTCTCGGCCAGGGAGTTCATAAACAAAGGCAATTTGGCCCCTGTTGGGCTGGCATAAGTTGGTATACCTTTTATGTGTAAAAAAAACAAAAAACATGACCTTATAATAAATATTTAGCAAATAGATGGTCACTGAGTCTAATGGCGAAGGGCCATGTTGCACGGGCTGAGGATTAGGTTACTTATCGGGAAAGAGTCTTTTAATAATAGTTGTTCTCGATAATTGACCTGTGTAAGACTAGGTTTACATCACCTTTGTAAATTCTGGCATTCTGTTCTGTCATAGGAACAGAATACCAGAATTGCTGGATCTAACATATGCCGGACACTGGCCAAGCACGACGGATCCCATTTACTTTAATTCCTGGCATGAGTACTGGCATTCTGCCTGGCAAAATATCACTGGATGCAGGTATTTTAAAACAGTACCGTGAGCCTAGTCTAAAGGTTCCCAACAAACAAGCTAATTTGTCAGGTGGTCACAGTTTTTATGTGCTAATGTGCCATTAAAGTCATTATTAGTAGCACATTGTCCATGGAACTATATGAGGACAATTTTTTTGATCACTCTGATACACAAGCGACCATTGCTGCATGTAACTGCAGCTGAAAAGGGGGCAATGATTGGGAATTAATTTCCTCATTCCTGATCATCACCCATTCTATAGGTTCAGGCAAGGATTCGGTAAATTATTGTACACAAACATTCATAAGAATGGTCATTCCAGATAATTGGCCCATTTAAACGTGGAATTAGTCTTCTGACAAACATGCTCATTTGTTGGATGATCTCACCTTTCATGCAACACCTAAATTCTGAGTGTAAACAGGGGATGTGCTGCAGACAATATGCAAAGTGAATGGGGATGAATGATCACAATAGTGATTGTTTGTCACTCTTCAACTTATCATCAGGTTATGTGAAAGGCAGTTTAAACAAATGACAATTGACTTGTATATTTTCTATTGTCATTTGTTATTAGCTCAGAATCCTCCTGTCTTAGGGATCTATTAGACCAAATGATTTTGGGCCAAATAACAAATGTTCAAAGCAGCTGTGCTTGGTAATGCAGCTCAGTCTTATTCACTTGAATGGGGCTGAGCTGCGCCTAGGCATGTGACTGATGAACATGAAGTCACATGGCCTAGGAAAAGGCTAAAGCATTCACTGAGCTCCGATACAGCTAATCGGCGGGGGACCCAAGAGTCTGACCTCCGTCGCTCTCCTATTGATGACCTAGCCCGAGGAGCTCCAGATCTTTATGCTGGGAGCTCCAGATCTTTTTGTAACCAGCCTTCGGCCGGACTTAATAGAGTGCAGCCTTCAAAGTTCTTGGCACCTTGGCACATGCCCTCAAGTGCCTTATTATAAATACGAGACTGGACACAAGTGCACGAGCTGTGTACGGTTTTAAAAAGGAGGGAATGCTGGGAGATTGTAGCTCTGAAGCCCGCAGAATTTTGACTACAGTCCTGAATTATACCATAGATTGTAACTCCGGATCAATCAAGTTTAGCAGTGTGTTTGCATATGTAGCCATCTTTTTATGTTAATTACCCCAATATGTTAATTTTAAAATTGTATTTTACATCTGAATAGTAACAAGAGGAAGGGAAGTAAGTAAATGATCACCTATATAGCGAATCTTTTTTTCTTGCAAGATTCAGCATGCACTAAGAAAATGATCTGGATTAGGCTACATTCACATGAATGTATTTTGTTTCCGTGTCCATTCCGTTTTTTTTGCAGATAGGATGCGGACCCACTCATTTCAATGGGTCCGCAAAAAATGCGGACAGCACACTGTGTGCTATCTGCATCCATATGTCCGTTCCGTAGCCCTGCAAAAAAAATAGAACATACATATCCTATTCTTGTCCGTTTTGCGGACAAGGAAAGTTATTGTTACAATGGATCCGCAAAAAAAACGGATGCCATATGGAACGTCAAAACACATACGGTCGTATAAATGTAGCCTTAGTGTGATCAATTATCTGATGCTGAAGCCCCGACAGAAATATTGGTACATTAACTGTGTCTGTTTCAAGCTTTTTGGGCACCTTTCCAACTACTGTACCTGAATGGCTTATTGCATGATATCAGATATTGGAGGGGGTGGATTGTACTTTCGGTTGCCTATAAGCCTTGAAGATCAAAATCTGGAATGAATTAAATTATGACGAAAGTGCAATAATTACTCACATCATCGTTTTATATTCTTTAGTGCAGCTTGTCCCTAACAAGCTATTTTTGAACTTCGCATGGTTTTGGCAATGGAGGAGTCGACAGAGTCCAGACGTTCCTTAAGAGTTGGCAATGTTCCCAAGCAAGGAGAGCCCTCCCCTCCCCTGATTTCACGGGAGACCCCTCTCCCCTTTTGCCTGTGGTGTCTCAGATCAAGAATGCTATGATGTCATTGCATTACTTTACATCCTAATAATGTGAGGGGCTGTGTTTAGCTTCTGTGCTTAGTAAGGATTCCATTAATCCACCCGTGCGTGGAGTTTTCAGGAAAACAGAAACCTACATTTTTAAGAAGCAAAAATGAATATATTTTTAGTTCCTATTTAAGATGAAAAAAGTTTGAGCTTTCTCTGTAGTTGATACCTGTTAATTGCTAGCTGAAAAGATGATAACAAAATTTTTTGCAAGCTTTCGAGACTACTTGGGACTCTTCATCAGGCCTCTCTTAAGACTGTATCTGAAGATTCACATAATATATACTTCCTATGCAAGCATTTTGTGTTTTCAGCTCATTCTATGTATGAGAAATTTTGTTTAATCCAACATAAAGTACAGATTTATGAAATATTCTGCATTATATGTCAGTTATTGAAATATTTTATTAGTTCAATAGTATTATAATAGTATGGGTAGAGACTGAGAGCCTTTTTATTGTATACAGTGATCCTTCAAGATACAACGGCCTCAGGATACAATGTTTTCAACAAACAATAGTCTTTCCTAGGCCATCGTAAGTTGAAACCAGACTCAACATACAATGCCTCAGACTCCGTTCCAACCAATCAACATGGTCATTTCTCTGGTAAACCACCTGTATGGATTGTCTAGTAGCTCCTCTTTACCGTACAGTGAGCTGTGAGGTACTACAACTACAAGTTCTGTACTGCCCTCTGTGCCAGGATGAGCTGCTCTTTTGGATGTCAGGTGAGGGTGGCTCCATTTTATTTTTCTGCCACATTTTGTGTACTTTACAGCACTCTGAAGAAGCTCCTGTCCACCTCATAGAACATGATTTACAGCTTCCAGCATTAATTACTGACTGCTATGTGTAAGTACTTGCTTTATCTGCATATTTCTCTTTAATCTTCATTTTCTGTTATCATTGAATGACATTTTAGGGCTTTGGAACCAATTACTAGTTTTCCATACAGTTCTGGTCTCAAGTTTCAATGGTTTTAACTTACAGTGGTCACTCTGGAACCAATTAACCTGAGGGATCACTCCACTATAAGTCAGTAACAGTCATAAAGGAGTTCTCAAATATGCAGCAAAAATCTAAAATAGTTATCACTTATATATTGTCACCTTCTTATAGCACCAATTAGACCAGGGGTGCACAAGGTGCATCCTGAGGGCCACATGCGGCCTTCAGTGCCATTCTCTCCCATACTTGTCTGTGTCTGGTGGCTGCTTACATGTATTTTCTATGTCAAAGAGAAGTAGCGTATTATGTAGGAACAGGGACTGGCAAGTACTAAGACTAGTTTCACACCAACGTTAGAGTTCTCTGGGTTCAGCATAGTCAGAAAGTACCACCTGCCCGCCCGACCCTATTGACTATGATGGGAACCGACAGAGATCCAGCCACTCCTTGGCGTATATGCTGGGATTCACCCGGTCAAAATTTGTTGCACAAATCCCAGTATCTATGTCAGGGAGAGCCTGGATCGGCACTATCCGACCATGCCTGATCTGGAGAACTCCGGCAGGCTGTTCTCTGCTGGGACATACTGTCAAATGTCTCCTAATGTTGGTGTTAAAGTAGCCTAATACAGCAGCCCTGTGTAGCCATCTCTGGATCTGTTCCTTAGTATAGCCAACTTGTAGTTTATGGGAGTAGTGAAACACTTAATTGTTTCAGCAACTAACATACACTAAAGTACAGAGCTGCATGTATGCAGGGTCTCTTCCTTTCTGGAGTGTGAAGAGGGAAGAAGGGGACCTCCATTCTCGCAATTTTTCTATCACAATATACACTCCTCGTTTCCATGGTGGGTGTGCTTGCACCCTATAGAAAAAATCACCAGCCTATGTGTGCTCCCACAGCCCCGGCCACCAGAGAGGCCAGCACTTTTTTCCTGTAGTGATAAAGCACAGCCACCGCTGCTGGATTGCAGGGTGGTCGTAAACCATGGAAATCAGAAGTGTATAATGCAATGGAAAAATGAATCCAGCCAGCAAAAGAAGGAAAATGGATAATAGCAATACATTAGTAAGTGCCTTGTATTAACTTTGTCCACATGATAAATGCCACTTTCTGAAGGGACACAACCCCTTTAAGTTTTATTGTGGCGCATTGGACTAGTTTATTCTGACAATATGGCCGTCAGACAAAAAGATGGTGAAGAAAAGCCTAGCTGCACCACTGTACAGGGGTGAACTGGGAACTTAAAGTGGCCCTGGAAAAAAAGCCTAAAAGTGGCCCCATTTTGTAGGCGGGTCCAAATTCACAGAAGGCGGGGCAACACAAGTAGGCAGGGTCAACAATACCATAATGCAAAATACTATCCCAGCAGAACCAAATAACACAGTGTAGCACAATATACTTCCCCAAAAGCTGTCCCTCTGTGGTGGCCATCATTAGCTATCATCTTCTGTCCTCCTCCTCCAGTTGTCCATGGCGCAGGGGGTTTAGGTGGTGAGCTGGCTGGGTACATGAGTACCTGATTCCCACAGCGTTAATTACTGTTGAGAGCTGAATATGTACACGGTCAGTGGCAGAGAGAACTTGGCTGGCCCACTGGGCATCAGCCCACCAGGATATTTTCCTGTAGGGTCTATGGCCAATCCGCCCCTGCCACTGTATAATGTATATAATAATATCCTACCACAGGGTTAATAAATGCTGAGAAGTCACAGTACAAACATAATAAAGACAGTTATGTCACAGCACAGAGACAATAACAAGCATTTTTAAGACCTTATAAACAAACTGATCACCCAACAAATGAATGCTGGCTGGTTTGTTGGGTGATCGGCAATACATTTCCACGGGGTAATGATTGAAGTGATTGTGTTCTTCTCAGATCATCGGTCTGTGTACAAGGGTTCTTACTTGGTGCCACTATTCATGCTTTGGATTGAACAAAAAGTGAAAAGAGAGGTTTATTTTTCAAGGAGATATAAAAGAATAATTGTTGACTGATCCGGAAGATTACAATGTCCCTGCTCGGGTAATCTGTGTTTCAAGGCAGGAAATATGAAACAAACCAAAGAGCTATTAAAGCATTGCTAACACAGTTACAAGTTTGTTTATTTTTGTGTTGAAGGCCTATTAACCTTTTAGTCATGTCTCCTCTCTATAATTTCACATTCTAGCATTTTGTTCTAATGTTTATCACCTATCATACATTCTACTACAACCTTCTGTGCTTCTGCTCAGAGTCATAGCTACAGTAGGCTTTCCTCTACTTGGGAGAAACAATGAGTTTGCTTAGTGGCCTCTTTGTGCTGCCTTTGGCACCCAGCAGTCAGGCATGACACCCCCCTCCACCCACCAGCTATATCCCTGTCCCCAGGAAAATTCCATCTAAAGGAGTTTTTTCAGGCTTTATCCCTTGTCTGTTCAGCTGCACAAGTTGGTGTGACATCACATAATCGATGTAGTGCCTTATGTGACACCAGCATGGAGGGAATGTCATAGTGATGGCTTTGACTATCTGCTACGATCAGGTGACGAGATGTCCCATGGATATAATTTCACAGAATATCACTTATAAACAACAAGTACGGGGGGCCAACAAGGA
Source organism: Bufotes viridis (assembly GCA_033119425.1). Lineage (NCBI taxonomy): Eukaryota > Metazoa > Chordata > Amphibia > Anura > Bufonidae > Bufotes > Bufotes viridis. The sequence continues at coordinate 430,991,063 of CM065591.1, forward strand.
ACATAGGCATAATTTGCCATACCTGCATTGCCATTCCCTGGCAGCCTCTGCCCCTTCTAATTTACCAACTATATACAATCACACGATACCACTTTACAAATCACTAGTCAGACCACACATGGAGTACTGTGTACAGTTCTGGGCTCCTGTGAACAAGACAGACATAGCAGAGCTGGAGAGGGTTCAGAGGATGGCAACTAAAGTAATAACTGGAATGGGGCAACTACAGTACCCTGAAAGATTATCAAAATTAGGGTTATTCATTTGAGGGCAACTAAAGTAATAACTGGAATGGAGCAACTACGGTACCCTGAAAGCTTATCAAAATTAGGGTTATTCACTTTAGAAAAAAGACGACTGAGGGGAGATCTAATAACTATGTATAAATATATCAGGGATCAGTACAGAGATCTCTCCCATCATCTATTTATCCCCAGGACTGTGACGAGGGGACATCCTCTGCGTCTGGAGGAAAGAAGGTTTGTGCACAAACATAGAAAAGGATTCTTCACAGTAAGAGCAGTGAGACTATGGAACTCTCTGCCTGAGGAGGTGGTGATAGTGAGTACAATAAAGGAATTCAAGAGGGGCCTGGATGTATTTCTGGAGTGTAATAATATTACAGGTTACAGCTACTAGAGAGGGGTTGTTGATCCAGGGAGTTATTCTGATTGCCTGATTGGAGTCGGGAAGGAATTTTTTCCCCTTAAGTGAGGAAAATTGGCTTCTGCCTCACAGGGTTTTTTTGGCTTCCTCTGGATCAACTTGTAGGAAACAGGCCGAACTGGATTGACAAATGTCTTTTTTCGGTCTTATATACTATGTTACTATGTCAAGTGACCACAGCAGCCTGAAATGATTGCATGAATGGAAAAGGCCTGGAATAGCTGCTGCAATTCTGTAATTTGTTATCTTATGGACATCACAGAGAATAGGAAACAGACAGTAATGACAATGGATAAGTTAAGTATACCACAATATGTTTTTCAGTGTTAAAATATCTATACCTCTAATAAAACACCTTTAAGTGGAACACTTTGAAAACAAGTTAAAAAACAAGTTTAAAAATGACTTCTGGAGGGCTGATTCATGGTCCACTGAACTGCTCCTAATAAGTCACATTTTAAACGCTGTTATTTCCAGATTGTTGAATAGAGCAGCACTCCCAAGATAGAAGTCACACGAGCTCTAAATTCCAGAGTTTTGCAGCTAGATGAAGTGTAACTCCTCATCTTCCCATCCCCAACTTACTGCTTGTGGATCACGTAGTTCCTGTGTCACATCCTTTATGCCTTTAGCAGGAAAGAGCACTCTTCCAAATTAACAATACAAAATAGAACTAAAGATAAATTGAATACATTGCACAGAACGTGATAAAAATTATTTACATGTTAATTTATTTATTTATTTACTATATATATATATATATTGTGGGGATTCACTCTGGTAGATAGGACCAGCGGGTGCAGTACAGAGGCAACGTTCAAGCTTGTAAATTAAATGTCCGTGTTTTATTCACACAACAAAAAGAGCATCACAAAAACAGGTGGCTTGGTGTTTGTTCACACACACAAAAGTCCATAAACGGAAGAGTCACCTTAGCTCCTTGGTGTTAGCAAGTCCATAGACAGGCTTTTTCAGGCAGCCTGTTCGGTTTCACAGGGGTCTGAGCCCTCCAGCTTGGCTCCAGCCGCAGGTCCCAAAAAGCAGCCCTCAGCTCCCAGCACTATTAGCAGCTCCAGGACAATCACACACTCAGACACAGCTGATGGCTGTGTTTTATACCCAGCCGAAAACATGGACTGGACCGTGGGGAGCAGCCACCCACCCTACTCTTTAGCTGCTCCCAGTAAGAGCCGGCCCGGATCGGCTTTGCAGCCATGCTATTTAAACAGAGTCAAGCAGCACTAGCTGCTGCAGACCAAAACCCCGGCTCTTACCTCACCGAGGCCAGCAACCTCGGTGACACGTACCTGCCATCGCATATGACACCTTGCACCTTACCACATACCCCCGCTTTGTTCAACCCTGAGGGGTGAACACACGTGAGGCAGTGGACGCGGGACAGGGCATCTGCGTTGCCCTGCAAGCGGCCTGCCCTGTGTTCCACGGAGAACTTGAAATTTTGAAGAGATAGGAACCACCTGGTGACCCGAGCATTCCTCTCCTTGGCCTGACTCATCCATTTGAGGGGGAATGGTCGGTCACCAGACGGAACCTCCTCCCTAACAGGTAGTAGCGGAGAGATTCGAGTGCCCACTTGATAGCCAGGCACTCCCTCTCCACTATACTATATCTGGACTCGGCGGGACTGAGCTTACGGCTCAGGAAGACAACGGGATGTTCTTCCCCGTTGACCTCCTGCGACAGTACCGCACCGAGGCCTACCTCCGAGGCGTCGGTCTGTACGACAAACTCCTTGTTGAAGTCGGGTGTCACCAAAACCGGGGACCCACACAGGGCCGACTTCAACGCGGAGAAAGCCTCCTCCGCCTTCTCACTCCAGCTAACCCTCCCAGACTTTCGCCCCTTCAACAGGTCTGTCAATGGCGCTGCTATTGTGGCAAAGTGGGGCACAAACCTCATGTAGTAACCTACAATCCCCAGGAACGACTTTACCTGCCTGGTGGTGACCGGTCGGGGCCAGTTACGAATGGCCTCTACCTTGGTTACCTGAGGTTTGATGACTCCCGCCCAATTACATATCCCAGATATTTTGTCTCCTCTAACCCTATGGAGCACTTCTTTGGGTTAGCGGTCAGTCCGGCTTTCCTCAGGGCATCCACTACCGCCTGCACCTTGGGTAAATGGCTTTCCCAGTCGGTGCTGTGGATGACTACATCATCTAAGTAGGCCGAGGCGTACCGACGATGTGGTCGCAGCACTATGTCCATTAACCTTTGGAAAGTGGCGGGGCGCCATGCAGGCCAAAGGGTAACACCTTGTAGTGATACAGGCCCTGCGGGGTAACAAATGCGGTTTTTCCTTAGCCGACTCCGTTAAGGGTACCTGCCAGTACCCTTTAGTGAGGTCCAGCACAGAAAAATAACGGGCTTGTCCTAAACTTTCAACCAGCTCGTCTACTCGGGGCATGGGATACGCGTCAAACTTGGACACTTCATTTAATTTGCGAAAATCGTTGCAGAACCGCAACGTCCCATCCGGCTTGGGTATCAGGACTATGGGACTGGCCCACTCACTTTTCGACTCCTCAATGACATCGAGCTTCAACATTACTTGCACTTCCTCCGCGATGGCCCGTCGCCGAGCCTCGGGTACCCGGTATGGTTTTAACCGGATCTTGGCCTGAGGCTCAGTGACGATGTCATGTTGGATGAGAGACGTGCGGCCAGGGAGGTCCGAGAACACATCCGTGTTCCGACTGATGAACTCCCTGACTTCCTGAACTTGTTTGGAAGACAGGCTGTCTGCAATTTTTACCGTGGTTACTGCTTCACAGGCCTCGAACTGTGGGGCTGGACCCTTTTCACCTAGAAGCCCTGGCCGGGGGCTGTGGTCGTCGGCCGCGTCCCTATCTTTCCACGGCTTAAGTAAATTCACGTGGTACACCTGCTCCGGCTTGCGCCGCCTGGCTGGTGTACTTTGTAATTTACTTCCCTACCTTCTCGATCACCTCATAGGGGCCCTGCCACCTAGCTAGGAATTTGCTGTCAAGGGTGGGTACCAGAACCAAAACCCGATCTCCCGGATTGAAGTCCCGTACCCGAGCCTGACGATTGTACACCCTACTCTGGGCTTGTTGCGCTGCCTCCATATGCTCCCGGACCAAGGGCAACACCCTTTCCATTCGTTCCTGCATCTGGGCGACATACTCAATGACACTTTTGTGGGGGACAGGCTGTTGTTCCCATGCCTCCTTGGCGATATCCAACAGGCCCCGAGGGTGTCTGCCATAAAGCAGTTCGAAGGGCGAGAACCCAGTAGAGGCCTGGGGTACCTCTCGCACTGCGAACATGAGATAGGGCAGAAGCAGGTCCCAGTCCTTCCCATCTCTAGACACCACCCTCTTTAACATATTTTTTAGAGTTTGGTTAAACCTCTCAACAAGACCGTCTGTTTGCGGATGGTAAACGGACGTCCGTAACTGCTTTATACGCAACAATTTACACAGTTCCCTCATTACTTTGGACATAAAGGGGTCCCCTGGTCTGTCAGAACCTCTTTTGGCAGGCCCACACGGGAAAACATCTCCATTAACTCTTTGGCAATGAGCCTAGCTGAGGTATGTCGCAGAGGCACCGCCTCCGGATACCGAGTGGCATAGTCGAGAACTACCAGAATGTGTTGGTGGCCCCTGGCAGACTTTGGTACAGGCCCAATTAAATCCATAGCGATTCGCTCAAACGGTACTTCAATAATTGGCAGAGGTACCAGAGGACTACGGAAATGAGGCTGGGGGCTAGTTATCTGACAGGTTGGACAGGACTTACAATAATTTTCTACCTCCTTGAACACACTGGGCCAATAAAACCGCTGCAGTATGCGGTCCTGGGTTTTCTGCCACCCCAGGTGTCCCCCAAGAACATGTTGGTGGGCAAGCTCCATGACAAGCTTGCGATATGCTGTGGGCACCACCAACTGTTCAACCGGTTCACCTCGGATTTGGTTCACCCGATACAACATATCCCGCAGAACAATAAATCGTGGGAACATTAACTCAGCCCCTGGTTTCTGGGGTTTACCATCAATTTCCAGCACATTCTCCCAGGCCCTGGTTAGGGTTTGGTCCCGGTGTTGTGCGGTCCCAAAATTTTCCCGGAGACATTGAGGTCTGCCAACTCAGGTCCCGGTGGCAAGTCCTCCGTGTCTCCCACCATTACACTCAGTGGGGTTGTCTCCCCTCTACCGCTGGAGCAGTGGTCACCCCTACCGCCGGCCCTTCAGACTCGGGCTCCCAGGGTTCTGGCCTTCCAGGGGTATCAGGCCACTCTACTAGGGTCACCCCTGTCTCGGGTCCCTCAGATACCTTTATTACCGGCCACAGCGCCGGAAAACCGGGAAGTCCCTCCCAAGTATCAGTTCGTGTGGGAGTTTAGTAGCGACAGCCACCTCGTGGGTCCACCTACCAGCCGCGGTGGACAAAGTCACTAGTGCAGTGGGGTAGTCTTTCAGGTCTCCGTGGATGCACAGGACCCCGACTTTACGGCCAGTATACTCCGCAGGCCGTACAAGGGCAGCCCTTACCAGGAGACTAGACTCCCGGAGTCCAGCAGAGCCACCGCCAGAGAGTCTCCCACCTCTACCTGACACAGGTGGTTATGGTCCTGCACCTCACGGGTGCCAGTTGCGCACAGCTTCCGTGCATACAGGGAGTGACGACCCCCGTAGTTCATATCCATCGGCTCATCCCGATGCGGACAGTCGGCCCGGATGTGGCCTGGCTCCTGACACCTCCAGCATACCACGGGAGGCGGATCCGCAGGGGTACATGCCGTGCAGGTCTCTCTGTCGCCGGTCGTCGGAGCTGGGGTGGAGGCCTCCGGGGTTTGACTTGCCCCTTCCCAGCAAGACTCCCCTGCAGGTTTCTGGTGGCCTCGTAACGCTCCACCAGGTCGACCATCTCCAGGGCACTTACCGGAGACGCCTGGCCGACCCAGTGCTGGAGGGGATAAGGCAGGGCCCTCCAAAAGATGTCCGCCAACAGGCGATCCAACATGACAGTGGGACTCAGTAGATCGGGCTGCAGCCACTTTTGCAGCCTGTGCAGCAGATCGTAGTACTGCGGCCTAGCGGGCTCAGTCGCTTTAAAGTCCCACTGGTGGACTCTTTGAGCGCGGACCAGCACGTTCACCCCCAGTCTGGCCAGGATCTCTCCTTTCATGGTGTCATAATCGGCCGCTTGGTCGTCCGCCAAGTCGAAAAACACCTGCTGGGGTCCGGAAGCCAGGAACGGAGCGACCACCTCAGCCCACTGGTCGCGGGGCAGCTTCTCCCTCACGGCCACTTTTTCGAAGACTGCCAGGTAGGTCTCAGCATCGTCCTCGGGGTCATCTTGGGAATCGCCGCACGGACCGCTTTCCGGGCATCATGGGCACGGTGAGAGGCTCCAGTCGCTTGCAACGCCATTACATGTTGCAACAGCAGCTGGTTTGTCTCCTGCTGCTGCTTGTTGGCCTCCCGCTGCTGTAAATTGGCCTCCACGAGAGCTTTTACAACTGCCTCCATTTTGTCAGGGTTCACGGGTTGAAACTTTGCCGGCTTGACATATGACATTAACTTTTGCTCAGCAAAACAAACAAAGTTCGGCGTTCACGCCAGCCTCACTGCGCATGCCCGCATCCGACACCAAATGTGGGGATTCGCTCTGGTAGATAGGACCAGCGGGTGCAGTACAGAGGCAACGTTCAAGCTTGTAAATTAAATGTCCGTGTTTTATTCACACAACAAAAGAGCATCACAAAAACAGGTGGCTTGGTGTTTGTTCACACACACAAAAGTCCATAAACGGAAGAGTCACCTTAGCTCCTTGGTGTTAGCAAGTCCATAGACAGGCTTTTTCAGGCAGCCTGTTCGGTTTCACAGGGGTCTGAGCCCTCCAGCTTGGCTCCAGCCGCAGGTCCCAAAAAGCAGCCCTCAGCTCCCAGCACTATTAGCAGCTCCAGGACAATCACACACTCAGACACAGCTGATGGCTGTGTTTTATACCCAGCCGAAAACATGGACTGGACCGTGGGGAGCAGCCACCCACCCTACTCTTTAGCTGCTCCCAGTAAGAGCCGGCCCGGATCGGCTTTGCAGCCATGCTATTTAAACAGAGTCAAGCAGCACTAGCTGCTGCAGACCAAAAACCCCGGCTCTTACCTCACCGAGGCCAGCAACCTCGGTGACACGTACCTGCCATCGCATATGACACCTTGCACCTTACCACAATATATATATATATATATATAGAGTTATTCTTGTATATTTATATTGTGATTATTTAATAGTATATTACTTACATGGTACACTATACCTGATACCACCTTTTACTCACTCCTTCTTGGCCAGGCCTATGCTCACTTCCCCATGGGTCATTACAGGAGGCTATCCCCAGACTACCCCAGGTTATACAAAGCCTGATACAGTACTCTATTCTATAGGACCTCACTATTACCTGCTGGGACTCCTACCTATGCTAGGAATATTCCCACCCACTGCGCAGAAACTGCAGAAGGTACCACTCTCAGGTATTCTGCAGCCAAGACAATACACTGCTTTACAAACAATAGACTGCAATACAAAATATTAGCAGGGTCCTCCAACGGGACAATACACCAGCTATTAAACTATTAAACTTAAAGGGAGGTAAAACAAAAGCGATTACATAAAAACTAAACTCATTTCCCTAAAAGATGTAATTTGGTTATTCTTGCCAGTAGAGCTTGGCATTCAGTTCTTGTAGTCCTTTATTCAGGGAGCTGAGGATCTGATGTTATAGCATAGTTCCGCACTTAACCTCCCTGGCGGTATGATTATGTCAAGAATTTTGTACCAAAAAAGGTACAGTTTTTTGCACTCTGGTCCAAATGCACTTTCGTAGAACAGTGGCGCTTTTTTAAAGCCATGCTATAAATGAGCACAAATGGCAGTAAAATGGCAGGCAAGGAGCACTTTACAGTGATCAACTGTGAGATCTGAGGTGATACAGTGCAATTAGCTCTTTTATGTGTATGTGTGTCTTTATGTATGTATGTCACTTTATAAATTTGAATTTCCCGCCCAGTTCCGCTCCCATGCGCCACAGGTGCTCGCAGGGAACGGAACCAGGAAGTCAGATGCCAGCCGACGCTCTCGCCTGCGATCACAGCGGAGAAGGTAAGGGGACTCCGCTGACAAGTTTTCAATGTTACCCCGAGCGTGACTCGGGGTTACCGATCCTGGCAGCGAAAATTAACCCCGAGTCACACTCGGTAATACCGCTAGGAAGGTTAAAGAATCTCCCCCACAAATTTCCAGGTGTTTGTAATTTTCCCTATATTTCCTTTGCCTGATAAGATAGTCAACAGATAATGTTATCAGATGTGTCCTGGCTAGAGATGAGCGAACTTAATAAATTAGTTTGGCGTTCGGGTTGGGGTAATCGCCGCATCCCGTTATGGATTCCACTACCGCGGACTATCCCGGCATATAAAATCCATAAGGGGCGGATTCCACGAACCCGAACTTTGGAAAAGCCGAAGGACCTGGGGTGACGTCACCGTCATGTGATCAGTGCAGGGGGCGTGGCTCAGCACTGGATTTGATCCAGTGCTGAGCCACGCCCCCAACCCGAACACCGACCATAACGCCGAATGTCGAACTAATTTTTGAAGTTCGCTCATCTCTAGTCCTGGCCTCCAGCTGATCCATTTGGTGACTAGAGCTAGATGGGTCCAGACTCAATTTCATTGCCTTCAAACAAAGGCAAGATGGAGCCTAACAATTCCATAATCCTCCACACTCTGTTCCCAGTTACAGAGAAAAAGTGTGAGGCCATAACCCAGCAGGAGGTCATCAGCTGAACAGTAGGCTACAATTTGGCCATTAATTGTTTGAAACGTTAAGCATGAATACATCAAAAACAAAGAGTCAATTACAAATGTCGTATGTTCGTCCCAATCACATATTATAAAATGGTTATCTCCAGGGCCTGCTTAAGGTGTATATGCTTCTTTTATATGCTTCTCCACTACCTGACTGGTGCAGCTCTGTCCCTGGCAAATTGGGCATGGCAGGCAGTGTTTGAGGGTAGCCTACCAGAGATCCATAGTGGCACAGTAGGACAGCCTATATGCCAAAAGTCATTTGGACCCAGCCTAACTTGTTGGGGCCTCAGATAGGGTCCAAGATTGATGACAATGGTAGAAGGACTACTCTGAAAAGTTATGCCACTTGTTAAAAACATTTGTTCAACTGCAATGCCTGTGTAATTTTCCTTTTAGATATAACTGTAGTTGAATCTCAATGACAAAGTTCAGGACAGTCTGTAAAAATACGCAACTTTTTTCCTGTGTCCATGAAAAAAAATAGATGTGTCCATGGGCGTAGCTATAGGGGGTGCAGAGGTAGCAGTCGCTACCGGGCCCAGGAGCCTGAGGGGGCCCAAAGACCCTTGTGCCACATAAGAAGACACACAAAGCACTGAGGGAAGGGGGGCCCAAGCTGAACTTTTGCACCAGGGCCCATGAGCCGTTAGCTACGCCCCTGGATGTGTCTGTGATTTTTTTGGAGGCTGGTGGTACTTGACTAGATTATTTTAATGGGAGGTGCTGTTTTTAATTACAACATCCTATATGGATTCTGATTTAAACGAGTCTGCTCTGGTGGCAGATGAAAATGTTCTCTAACATCATGACATTTTTTGGAGAGTTGATAATGATATAGAATAACAAAAGCAGAAAACTTACATTACCAATCCCCTGCCGCTCCCATGCTGACACTTCCCTGTTCCCTTGGTTTCCACTTCCCATACTTCAGCAATGACCTGATGTGTCAACACCACTGTGACGTGTCAATACCACTGAGGTCAACATGATACGATGTCGGTGAAGAGACACGGGCAGGACCAAGGAAGCATCATATTACTTTTTTTATTAGTTTATACCATTTTCATCTGTCTGTAAACTAAACTACAATCTGACTTGAACGCTCTGAGTGATTTGGCATCAACTTGGCAAATGAGGTTCACTGTGGATAAATGTAAAGTTAGGCCCCTTGCAGACCAGCGTAAGCGGATTAGGTCCGGATGCGTTGCAGATGCGTTCAGTGAAAACTGCACGCTTTCGTAAACAAGTACATTCAGTTTTGTTTGTGATTGCATTCCGTTGTTCAGTTTTTATTGCGCGGGTGCAATGCAATTTAATGCGTTTTGCACGAGTGTGATAAAAAACTGAATGTTTACAAACAACATCTCTTAGCAACCATCCGTGATTTTCACGCAGCCCCATTCACTTCTATGGGGCCAGCGTTGTGGGAAAATCACAGAATATAGAACATGCTGTGATTTTCATGCAATGCACAAGTGATGTATGAAAACCAACACTCATGTACACAGCCCCATTGAAATGAATGGGTCCGGATTCCGTGCGGGCGCAATGCGTTCGCATCACGCATTGCACCCGCGCGGAATACTCTCTTGTATGAGAGGGGCCTTATGCATCTTGGTAATAATAATCTCTGTGCTTCATATGTGCTAGGTGATGTAACACTGGGGGAGTCACTTGGAGAAAAGGATTTGGGTGTCCTTGTAGATCATAGATTGAATAACAGCATACAATGTCAATCAGCTGCTTCTAAGGCTACCAGGATACTGTCATGTACTAAATGCAGGGATGTAATATTACCACTTTACAAAGCGTTGGTGCGGCCTCATCTGGAATATGCAGTTCAGTTCTGGGCACCATTCCATAAAAAGGACGCTCTGCAGCTGGAAAAAGCACAAAGGAGAGCGACTAAACTGATAAGGGGCATGGAGGGTCTTAGGTTTGAAAAAAGATTAAAATAATTGAATTAATTTACTCTTGAGAGGAGATGTCTAAGGGGGGACATGATTAACCTATACAAATATAGAAATGGGCCATACAAAAAATATGGTGAAAAACTGTTCCACGTAAAATGCCCTCAAAAGACAAGGGGGCGCTGCCTCCGACTAGAGAAGAAAAAGTTCAGTCTCCAGAAGCGTCAAAGCTTCTTTACTGTAAGAACTGTGAATCTTTGGAATAGACTTTCTCAGGACGTGGTCACAGCAGGAACAGTGGACAGTTTTAAAAAAGGTTTAGATGAATTCTTAAAAGTAAACAACATTAATGCTTATGAAAATGTGTAGAAATCTTAGTTTCATTTCCTTCTGGGATTCGCGTCCCCACCTATCACTTGGTTGAACATGATGGACTTATGTGTATTAATTATGCAACTATGTAACTATGTTAAAACATTCATGGAGTTGGAAAATCCCTCTAAGAATATAGTTCTTACAAATCCATTTCTGAGAAGCTTAATATTTTTTTTGTAATAAGCTCTGGAAATGAGCACATCCTGAGGTGAAGGCAGCTGAAAACACTAAGCAAGCCTTACTCAACCTCCTTATCAGACTGATTTGCTGTACATTATTTATCTGTGTGGTCTAGGACAAAAGAAAATGGTAGCAATGCTAGTTCCCTCTCTCCTCTCACAACTGCTACCACCTCCTCTCTGACCAATCTGGGCAATGTAGGCTCTGTGTCAGTGGGAAAACAGGCAAAGGTTGCAGAATTAGTCAGCATCTGCCCAGACACATGTGGAAATATGCATTCTGAGATCCAGGGCTCACAAGGGGAATAGTTGATCTTGATCTTTGAGCTAATTTCGGACCTGAAGTGCAAAAGAACAGATATGGGAAGAAGTAGAAGGGAGGGATAATAAAACCTTATCAAACAATTCTTGAATGAGATTATAGATAGATTTTACTGTACATTTTGGACAGAATTGTTTAAATCTCAGATAGAAATATTAGCCATGGGCCTCATGCACATAGTCATATGGCAGCTCTATAAATCTCCTAGTTGTAAGGAGCCATAATACAGTGCCAAGTCTATTGGGTCACACTATAGCTGCATGTCTTCCGTGTGCTTTCTGCATCTGTATGCCCGTTCCGCAAAAGACAGAACATATCCAATATTTGGCTGCAAAATACGGTTCACGGACCTATTGAAGTCAACTGGTCCGCAAAAAAATGGATGCAACATGGACATCACACGGACGTCATCCATATTTTGCGGACTGGAAAATACATATGTTCATGCGAATGCACCCTTACAGAGTCTATATATTAGCTGCTCTTCCAACAGTAAGCTAATAGATGCTATGTCACCCCTGACCCGTCTCCTGAACTTCCAATCTGGAGACATGAAAGAAAGAATTCATAGAGCTATGACGTGATCACTGTTGGGATTGTTGCAGGTGTGAAGCCAAAATGTTCATGCACACATCTGCACATTAGTCCGGTGTACCAGCCACACGTGTTACACATTAGCTGGGGGAAGGGATTATCTGGATATTTCATTGACATTTACAAAGTACTTTACAATATTGTTGCAGTGTCTATATTAAGGCTTTTGTTGCTATGAATGAGAGAGTCAAATTTATTGGTATCATGATTATACCATCACTTTGTGATCAATATGTCCAACTACTTTAACCCAACCAATCCCGAGAATGAAGGGGCCACAGTGCTGGTTCTCCTGAGTTGCAACTCCCTGCCAAGCTGATGGGCAGGAGTGCCGCTGTGCAAGGAATTACAGCACAGCACTACTGGTTAGGTACTTTTACCTGTGAAATGATCACTGGCTTAAGATACAGTTTTTTTTTTTAACAAGGAGTTATTAACATCCACCTTAACATTCCCATTCCAACGCTTACCAGGGTCTAATTGGCTCCCATTTCCTGTTCCTGCGTCAACCAACAGGAAATGCCAGGAAATCCCTGCTCAGCCAGTTACAGAGTGATTCCCTGCATGTTGAGACCATTAAGAAGAAAACAGTGGGGGATCGGTTAAGGGAAACAAGGAGCAGTAAGGGAATGGTAAAGGCCCTATTAGGCTGCCCAATTTTTGGGCTAATGATCATACAGCCAATCACCTGATGAACGAGCAAACCCTCATTTATCATGTGATGGGTGCCGCGACTGGGCCGCAGGGGCAATATGTGTGAGTTACGGTGGATCGATGGGGGTAGTAGTTGGTTTTATTCATGGTTAGCAGAGCCTCCCTGGGCCGGCCTGCAGTAATGGGAGAGACAGCACCAGTTCCTTCGGGGCACACTCTGTTATACAGGGATTCCCACCAGATGGTGGTTGAGGTGCCCTTGGTGGTGTGAGTTTAAGGTGGCGTGGAGGCAGGGTCCCTGGTGTTCGTGACACCAGCACCATAAGGTGGAAATAGGTGATAAGTTTGCACAATAAGGAGACCAGTTCTCTTAACAAATTCCCAATACTTTACTGAAGCTGATCAAGGTCATCAATGTGCGCAAAAGTCATTTACAGCAAGGCAGCTTCTAAAATGGCTCAGGTTAGTTCCCAAAAGTTGCATAAGGGGTAGTTTTCATCTATAACAATCAATCCCTTGTTTCTCCAGGCTGGAGGGATGTACTATCTCTGCTCTACTGTATAGTCATATACTTCTGTACCCTCTCTAGGAGTACTATCTCCTGACAGGTTGCCTTTCTGTCTCTGGTTATGGTGGGCAGCTGGTAGCTTAGAATCTCTCTACCTAATGCAAAGGAGACTAGAGCCTGATAAACGACAATTACCTTCCTTTGCCAATATTCTCACTCCCTCTCTGGGTTGCCTGGATCTTCTGTAATCTTTCCCTTCTTTGGGCTGGTACATGAAACTAACTCTGAAGTTTTTATAACTCTGCTAAATGGCTGCTGAGGTGCAGCTTTTCCTTCGACATCACACTCCCCTCCTTCTTCTCCTCCTTCTTCTCTCGGAGATCAGGGTGGAGTCAGCCCTGGGAGGTTTGTTAGAACCCGCACCTCCCTGTGCAACTTTATGGGAACTCAGGCACAAGCACATTTTCATGAAACTTATTAAGCAGTGTGTTTTAGGACACTGCATGGGCATCTATCAGCAGGATGAAATATGCCAGATTATTTGGCAGCGCATCCCTAAATGTGCTGCCGATATTGTATAGAGATGAATGAGGGAGGAATGAATCGTTCCCCCCCACACTCACTTTGCATCATATAAACAAACGCCGATGAATGTGTGGTCATCCAGCATGCTCGCAGTGCTGTACAGTGTCAGTGTAATATTTTTTTTATTACTTATATATGTTATATATATTTAGAATTATAATTATTTTTAATTGTTTTGCACTACAGTTTTCAAATATTTTCAGCAGCTGGACAACTCAGATTTATAGATAACAAAATCTCAATTTTAAAACTTGCTTTGCTCCTAGCATATGCTTTACCTACTATGTGGATTTGCGTGTTAATATTTAAAAAGAATATATATATACATTTTAAATGATAGTTTCTAAGGTGGTAGAGAAGTTAAATTGGGGTGCTACACGTACTTGAGCTTCATGAACGTAGACTTTTTAACCTACATAAGCTTTATGATTTTGTGGTATTTCAGAATGACTGAGCCAGCCATAGCTCAATAAAGCAGTGCTCACCCCCTGAGCCTTAAACGTTCTTGATGCAGTTCATCTAAGGTAACAAATTGGCCTGAAATGCCTTCAGTATATTTAATTACTTCCAATTACAAAAGAATTGCTGTCTGACATAGCCATGATCAAATTTCTTATTTTACCTAGGAAGTACATGAGGCCATTGCTCTATTCTGTTATGTTATAGACTTACAGTATCACTTTGGCTGCCAGGTTTTTCAGCAAATACTGTACTATATGTTCTAGGAATATATATGCTGAAATACAGCTGATTGTGCATGCCTACCCATATACAGGGTCTCTGCACAGCGATTGCTGCAGGATCTGTGGGTTTCCAATGGACTGCAGGTAAATCCACTTGTTCTAAAAAGTATTTACCCTCTTGAAGTTTTTCCAGACAGATATTACAAGACATATGACTGAGAAGAAGTTACAAGCTTCAGTGCTTGGGATTGGGGACAAGAGAGTAGCTATAGTGGGTGCAAAAGTTGCCCTGGTGTCTTACGTGGTCTAAAGGCTCCTCTACCACATAAGACACTAGTATTATAAATGGCACATGCTCAGTTGGTGACTCTGTTGCAGATTTTCCAGTGGATGCCAGGAGCTTCAAGTTATGCCTCTGGTCAGAAATGTAACGAATACAACAGCTAAGAATCAATCACATAGACATATTTATGACTCCATACATCCTGGGAAAATACAGACTCATAATACCCATACCACACTATAGTAACATAGTAACATAGTAACATAGTATATAAGGCCGAAAAAAGACTTTTGTCCATCCAGTTCGACCTGTTTCCTGCAAGTTGATCCAGAGGAAGGCAAAAAACCCCTGTGAGGTAGAGCCAATTTTCGCCACCTAAGGGGAAAAAATTCCTTCCTGACTCCAATCAGGCAGTCAGAATAACTCCCTGGATCAACGACCCATCTTTAGTAGCTATAGCCTGAAATATTATTACGCTCCAGAAATACATCCAGGCCCCTCTTGAATTCCTTTATTGTACTCACCATCACCACCTCCTCAGGCAGAGAGTTCCATAGTCACACTGCTCTTACAGTGAAGAATCCTTTTCTATGTTTTTGTACAAACCTTCTTTCCTCCAGACGCAGAGGATGTCCCCTCGTCACAGTCACAGTCCTGGGGATAAATAGATGATGGGAGAGATCTTTGTACTGACCCCTGATATATTTATACATAGTTATTAGATCTCCCCTCAGTCGTCTTTTTTCTAGAGTGAATAACCCTAATTTTGATACCCTTTCAGGGTACTGTAGTCCCCCCATTCCAGTTATTACTTTAGTTGCCCTCCTCTGAACCCTCTCTAGCTCTGCTATGTCTGCCTTGTTCACGGGAGCCCAGAACTGTACACTATGGGACCCTATTTCTACTCTTCTCTCATTGATTTTATATAGATACATACAGGGTTGTTGGATTCTGTATGGATGATGCTATGCTATGGCTAGCCATTGCAGCTAGCAGAATACATCCATGAAATGTGGTGTAGTATAGAGGTATATAACTGCACACCCAGGCCTCGAACAAAGACCTAGTTAGGGCATTTGTCTCTGCTCTGCACTAATGAGGGGCAATCGCTGGAAAAAAATTGGTGCAAAAGAGTACTGGCTTAGCTAGTATCCTAAGTTATGTCTCAAGGCCTGTTTAAAGGGTTGGACACTAATTTATAGGATAGCTACCTTATCTTGTGGAACCAGAAGCACACTTTTTTAAAAAAAAAAGACAGTTTTCATACCTTTTTCCCAAAGGAGCATTGCATTGCTTATAAGGCTCCTCATGCTTGCTGGACGCTTTCCTCAAGCAAAAATAGTTCTGACCAGATGCTACTGCTTGCTATGTTCAGCCTATCATACTATGTGCATTGTGATATCCCCCAAATAGGTCACACGTCTTGTTGGACGAGTTAAACAAAATGGCTAAAACACTTAAAGGGTTTGGCAAATTACCCTACTGTAAATGAAAGATTATTTACCTGCCTCCTGGTGCCGGGTCCCTGCTCCTCCTTCTCCAGACCTGCTGTGCTCCGCTGGACTCCCTCATTGTCAACATCCGGTTTGACATCACTGCAGCCAATCACTGACCATGGCAGAGACATCAAGGGAGCCCAGTGGAGAATTGTAGGTCTGGAGGAGAAGGAACAGGAAGCAAAGCCAGGAAGCGGGTCCAGTCAAATGCCAAAACCACCCTATTCCATTACAACCTCTTTAGTAAATGCAGTCCAAAGCAAATACGCCAGTGAAAATGGTGTTTATTAAGCCAGAATGATGGCACATTTTTAAATTAGTAAATCTCCCCCAAATGTGACAGGCGACCAAAACCCTTGACAAGCTGAAATTCACAGTACAACCACTGGCCGCATATAGACACGTATAGGATAGACATCTTGTGACCCAATATAACGAAATCATGTTGTTTTCAAAAGCTAATTACCTTGTGACTCACATATCAGGACATGTCCAGCAAAGAAGATAGGTAAGAAAGGGCATCATTTGTACCATGCTATGTTATGTTCTGCCATGTTATAGTACATACACTGTGGTATGCCTAGTCATGTTATGTTCTTCTACATATACTGGACAGAAGAATGTATGTGATGATTAACACGCACATGATTGTGGAAAATGGGTCAGATTTACCATTGCGAATGTGACTGAAGGCGTCAGCCTCGCACTAAATTTATTAAGCGTTTTAGCCACTTTTCCCACTGTGTCGACAAGGAGTTGTCCCCCAGCCAAAAGTGTGTGTGGGTTGAGGTGAAAGGGAATGTAGTGAAAGATGTGTACCAATGTTGCACTGTTTTGTGTTAAAATTCTGGTGCACAGTAAGACAACTAACAAGGGGTATGGACTGGTACAGTAGGGTCCATAGAAATAGATTGGTGCTCTATTATGGCTTTCTACAGCTTTATATAAAATTGTAATATGACCATGTGCATTAGGTCTTATTCCCATTTCATCACACTATCGCACACTATCACACTAAGGCTACTTTCACACTAGCGTTTTTACTGGATCCGGCAGGGTTAAGCAAAAACACTTCTGTTACTGATAATACAGCCATCTGCATCTGTTATGAACGGATCCGGTTGTATTATCTTTAACATACCCAAGACGGATCCGTCATGAACTCCATTGAAAGTCAATGAGGGACGGATACGTTTCCTATTGTGTCAGATAGTGTCAGAGTTAAAGGGAACCTGTCACCTCTATTATGCTACCCTCACTGAGCATTTCCAAATGTTCATTGTGTTGCCCTAAACATATAAATTACACTTTTTAATTTCATTTGCAGACAAATTAAATACTTTTTTTGCATTTTTGTACTTCCCGCCTTTTATGCAAATTAACATAAAAGAGTCATATTTCACTTGTGTGACCAGAGAAGAGTCATATTTTCCGGAGTCAATCTCCTCAGCTCCACCTAAGAAACGCCCCTATAGATAAAATCTCGCGTGAGCTTCCTTGCTTCGAGTCAAGGTAAATACGCCCCCTAACCGTCCTCTCTTTTGTTACCTTGACAGCCTGCAGTGTGGCCGGGATCGCATAAGTCTTGCGCATGCGTGGTGCGCTCCTGGGTAAGACGTAACCCTGTCTCCGGCTGCCGCTGTTAGCCGGGTTTCAGCGGCACACTGCTCATGCGCGAGACTTTTGCGATCCCGGCCACACTGCAGGCTCTCAATCTAACAAAAGAGGGGACGGTTAGGGGGCATGCTTACCTAGACTCGAAGTAAGGAAGCCGCTGCCCCCTTGACTTAAAACATCATTTTTTGAATCTATGGAGCATCAGACTACCGGATCAAACATATGATTATTAACAGACTGGGAGCTACTATGAGGTAATGCTGGCAGTTTTATATGTGTTTTTGAGGTGACAGGTTCCCTTTAAACTGATCCATCCCCATTGACTTGCTTTGTGGGTTATGACGGATCCGTCTTGCCCCGCACTAAATGACAGAAAGAAATCCGCAGCTTTCTGTGGTTTGCTGTCCGGTATGGGAACGCAACCAAACGGAACAGAATGCATTTTGGAGCATTCTGTTCTGTTCAGTTATGTTTTGTCTCGTTGACAATGAATGGGGACAAAACTGAAGCTTTTTTCCCTTTATTAAGACCCTATGACGGAACTCAATACTGGTACATAGAACGCTAGTGTGAAAGTAGCCTAATGCAGATTGATCTAATAAGTTATTTTACTTAAATTCATTTTTACAGAGCCTAAATTACAAATTTGGCTCTGCCAGATACAGATGTGTCCTTACTTACTTACTTTTCCTCTTGACTCGAGATATCCCAAGATAAATGGCATGAGATGACTAGCGTAAAAAAAAAACTTGCTTTACAAAATGGTCATGTCACACCACCCATTTATCTTGAGCCAAGAAGAAAGGTAATGAAGACACATAGTTAACTTGCTGGATACATTTAGGCTTGTTGCTCCGATGTGGTGAATATTTTGCACCACTATTTAAAACAAAGTTACCCATATACATTATATGTCCCATAATAATTATTATAATATTAGCACTACCCCCTCAGGCATAAAATATAACTGTCTGCAGGCAGCTATCTACCTGTGTATAACGGGATCTGTGTGTCCACTACAAAGTCTAAACAGACATGGGACTTCAGGTTTTTCTTTCTTTTCCATTGGAGACGACAAATACTGTATATAAATGTAGATAAGAAAGTTTGGGTCAAACTAATTAAACTATGTATGAATGAATCAAGCCTTCTGTACACCATGTTCACAGAGTACAACTGTGTTGTTTTTGTAGTTTACAACGAGTGAAAGCTCCATTTAGTTAACACACTGGCCATTGTCTTAGTGGGAGCGTTCACCATTGATATAAATGCTCTATCTAGCACCACTAATGACTCTCTTACCCCAGAGATGTCTTTCAACTGAGGATGATTAAAGGATGAGTTTGAAAACAAGAAAGACAATAGCACCAGAGGTGCCCTATTTTAATTATACTTGGGACAAGGCTTCAAAGTCTGGATGAAAATTCCTATGGCCTAAATCTCTTTTAATCATCAACCAATCACCATCCTATAGAAGGACCTCCTTATATACAATTACATTCCTTGTTCCAGCATCCCTACTGAGACCTTATAAACCACAGAGTAGCCCCAGGGTACCAAGCTAATAACTACATGGACAATTCCAAGTGTGTAATGTTATGGTGGGAATGACAACACAGTACATGCACACGCACACAAATATTTATATATATATATATATCTTCTGTGTTGCTTGAAAATCAAGACAGCAATAATTCAAAAAGGAAAATGCAAAGTTTAAAAAAGTCACTATTTTTTAATGATTTGTGTAATAATGTAATACAATCTAAGGAAGAACTTAGAATGTTATCTCTTTTACCCTTGAATAGTCGAAGTCTTGCCGTAGTTGCGATGCTCTTGTGCTGTGGTCGAGTGCCACATGGCCATATGGACTGTAGCAGGCTCTGTTTAGTCAGTCGGCATTGTTAATGACGGTGTGGAATTGAAGGTCCCACGTGGCCTTTCCTGATCGCTGCCGTACATGTAAAGCAGAAGTTGGGTCTTTAAAGATGCTGCCTGCTCACGAGCACAGAGGGAGTCAAAGTCCGGGATTTCTGCTGTTTTAACCCCTTAAGGACCGGGCTCATTTTCACCCTAAGGACCAGGCCATTTTTTGCAAATCTGACCAGTGCCACTTTATGTGTGAATAACTTTAAAATAGTTTTACTTATCCAGGCCATTCTGAAACAGATTTTTCGTCATATATTGTACTTCATGTCACTGGTAAAATGGAGTCAAAAAAGTTCATTTTATTTATAACAAAATACCAAATTTACCAAAAATTTGGAATAATTTGCAATTTTCCAAGTTTCAATTTCACTACTCTTATAATACATAGTAATGCCGCTAAAAAAAGTTAATTTACATTCCCCATATGTCTATTTCATGTTTGGATCATTTTGGGAATACCATTTTATTTTTTGGGGATGTTACAAGACTTAGAAGTTTAGAAGCAAATCTTGAAAATTTTCAGAAATTTTCAAAAACCCACTTTTTAGGGACCAGTTCAGGTCTGAAGTCACTTTGTGAGGATTACATAATATAAACCAACCAAAAATGACCCCATTCTAGAAACTACACCCCTCAATGTATTCAAAACATATTTTACAAACGTCGTTAACCCTTTAGGTGTTTCACAAGAGTTATTGGCAAATGGAGAAGATGTTTCAGAATTGCAATTTTTGGGCAAATTTTCAATTATTTCCAGTAACTAAGCAAGGGTTAACAGCCAAACAAAACCCAATATTTATTGCCCTGATTCCGTAGTTTTCAGAAACAACCCATACGTGGTTGTAAACTGCTGTATGGCCAAACGGCAGGGCATAGAATTAAAGGGGCGCTGTGTGGTTTTTGGAAGGCAGATTTTGCTGGACTGGTTTTTAGACACCATGTCCCATTTAAAGCCCCCTGGTGCACCCCTAGAGTAGAAACTCTAAAAAAGTGACCCAATTTTGGAAACTACGTGATAAGGTGGCATTTTTGTTGGTACTATTTTAGGGTAAATATGATTTTTGGTTGCTCTATATTACACTTTTTTTGAGGCAAGGTAACAAAAAAATAGAAATTCTGAAATTTCATCTCCATTTGCCAATAACTCTTGTGGAACACCTAAAGGGTTAACAAAGTTTGTAAAGTCAGTTTTTGAATACCTACTCTAGGGGTACATCAGGGGAGCTTCAAATGGGACATGGTGTCAAAAAACCAGTCCAGCAAAATCTGCCTCCAAAAACCATATGGCGTTCCTTTTCTTCTGCGCCCTGCCCTTTGGCCATACAGCAGTTTACGACCACATATGGGGTGTTTCTGCAAACTACAGAATCAGCACAATAAATATTGAGTTTTAGTTTCCTGTTAACCCTTGCTTTGTTACTGGAAAAATGGATTAAAATGGAAAATTTGCAAAAAAATAGCTGTGTTGACACTTTTTATTTTTTGTTATTTACAGCGTTGATCTGATAGGTTAGATCGTGTGCTATTTCTGTAGAGCAGGTAGTTACGGACATGACAGTACCAAATATGACTACTTTTTGGGGGGTTTTGTTTCAGTTTTACATAATAAAACATTTTTGAAAAAAATTATTTTTTAGTGTCTCTACATTCTGAAAGCCATATATATTTTTTTTAGGTGACTGTCTTATGTAGGGGCTCATTTTTGCGGGATGAGATGTCGGTTTGATTGGCACTCTCTTGGGGTGCATATGAAATTGTGGTCGCTTGCTATTACACTTTTTGTGATGTAAGGTGACAAAAATGGATTTTGACACCGTATTTATATTATTATTTTTGCTGTGTTCATCTGAGGGGTTAGGTCATGTGTTATTTTTATAGATAAGGTTGTTACAGACGCGGCGATACAAAATATGTATACTTTCTAGTTATTTATTTAAGTTTTACACAATAATATCGTTTTTGAAACCAAAAAAAAATCATGTTTTAATGTCTCCATACTCTGAGAGCCATATTTTTTTATTTTTTGGGGCGATTGTCATATGTAGGGTATCATTTTTTGTGGGATGAGATGATGGTTTGAATGGCACTATTTTGGGAGGCATGTAACTTTTTGATCGCTTGCTATTACACTTTTTGAGGCGACAAAAATATTATTTTTTTACACTGTTTTTATTTAATTTTTTTTACGCTATTTACCCGAGGGGTTAGATCATGTGATATTTTTATAGAACAGGTTTTTGACGGACGCGGCAATACCTAATATGTATACTCTTTTTATTTATTTTAGTTTAACACAATAACAGCATTTTAGAAAAAAAAATCATGTTTTAGTGTCTCCATAGTCTGAGAGCCATATTTTTTTATTTTTTGGGGCGATTGTGCTATGTAGGGGCTCATTTTTTGTGGGATGAGATGGCGGTTTGATTTGTACTTTTTTCGAAGCATATGCCTTTTTGACTGCTTGGTATTATACTTTTTGTGATGTAAGGTGACAAAAAATTGCTTTTTTACACAATTTTTTTTCATGGTGTTCACCTGAGGGGTTAGGTCATGTGATATTTTATAAAGCAGGTTTTTACGGACGTGGCGATACATAATATGTGTAGTTTATTTTTTATTTTTATTCAGTGATAAATGTGTTTTTTTATTTTTACTTTTTTCCCCCTTTTTTTTACCCAGACCCACTTGGTTCTTGAAGATCCAGTGGGTCTGATGTCTGTATAATACAGTACAGTACACTATATAGTGTACTGTACTGTATTTTTTACGTTACAAAGTCTGATCAGACTTCTGCCTTTAGCAGAAGTCAGATCAGACTTGCCATTACCATGGCAAGCAGGACGCATATCAAGGCGTCCTGTTGCCATGGTGACCATCAGTCGCTGCCAGAACAGAGCAGCGTGTAATGGGGAGGAGGGGGGCCCCCTTCCTCTGTGATCCCTTCAAGAATCGGGGGCTGCAAGGGCACAGCAGCCCCCAATGGGAGAGGGAGGGAGCTCCCTCCCTGTTAACCCCTTCCATACAGCGGTCAATGCTGCTGACACTCTGCTATACCCACTGGCCACCAATGAATATTATAGAGGAGGTGGGCGGGGGATTGCGATTCCCTCCCGCCACACCACCCGCAAACCCCCCTCCCGGGGGCACAATATGATTGCGGGGGGGGGAGATCAGAAACTGTAGAAAGCACTGCAAACCGCAGGTCTGAATTGACCTGCGCTTTGCAGCGATCGCCGATACGGAGGGTCACAGGACCCCCTAGGCATTGTAACATGCTTATGGTGGAGTCACAAGAAATACCGGTAGAGGTCAGCAAAATAGCATTTTTGGAGTAGGGGTAGATCCACACAAACATTTGTAATATATCTAAACATAAAGATGCTTTACTATTTTACTACCAAAAACAGGTAAATGACCAGTCTTCATAGACAAAGAGAGGAAGTGCAGATTTTCGCAAACATCAGAAAAGCTAAGGTTTTCCGAGGACACAGCCTATGCATAATTTAGTAAGTCACATTTGTTTGTTTTTTTATCAGTTCTTACTATTCTCTCAGCAAAAAAAGTTGACAGTCATATCCTCTTTTAATGACTAACATGAAAATGAAATTAATAAAAAAAAAAGCTAACTATGTAGTGAATAACTACTGTTCTGCTGGGATCTGACATTTTAGCTGCTCCCCACATAAGCTCATTCAAGGCCATGCATTAAATTAAGTTTTCTAAGTGAGGGATGGATAATGTGAAGTAAGGGAAGCCTCCCTAACCACACACTACTTGACATGTGCCGCACATAAACAAAGGGATTGAGAAATAATCTCACACATGTCATTTACCACAACAAAGAGGTTCTTCTGATGTCAGAGGCTTGTGCGTATCAACATCCATTAAGGAGCTTTCATGTTGGTCCAGTGAAATATGTCCTAACTTGGAATTCATCAGCCTCTGATTACACACTGCTGAAAATGACAGAAGTGTGATGGTGTGGACAGGCCTCTATACCAGCTATGTTTATCACAGCTCTGCATTTATTCAACATCTTAATATGAGAGCTTTCCCTGTTATTAAATGTGGTTTATCAACACGACAACACCATCCGTACGCCTTGGGGAAAATGATATAGAAAGCAGATTGTAAATAATCCCTACAGAGCAATGTAAAGCAAGGGCCACATGAAGAGATGGCTGGATATTGTTCCCATAGTAGCATTACTCCTACAACATACAGCACCAGTCAAAAATGTTGTCGAACCAATGCATAACAATGGCTTTCTTCATGGTGTCCTTCCAAGATGCTACATTAGGAGAAAGGATCACTGTACCACAAAACCTCACCCCAACTGTGAAGCATGGGGGAGTCATGGTTCTGGGCTGCTCTGCTACCTCAGAACCAGGACACCTATTGATCGTTGCATGAACAAAAGATCAGGGTTGGCAGAGTTCATGCAAAACGATAATCCAGGCAGACAAGGTCAAAATCAAGCAAAAAAAGTTCAAAGTCAGGGGCAATCTAAGTCAATCCAAGCAATACAGTAACCAACAAACCTATTGTTCAGGCTTAAATAGCTATAATGTTCAGTACAGAAATGGTTAAAGGGGTTGTGTCACTTCAGCAAGTGGCATTTATTATGTAGAGAAAGTTAATACAAGGCACTTACTAATGTATTGGAAATGTCCATATTGCCTCCTGGCTTCATTCATTTTTTCATCACATTATACACTGCTCGTATCCATGGTTACGAACACCCTGCAATTCATCAGCAGTGGCCATGCTTACACACTATAGAAAAAAGTGCCAGCCTCTCTGGTGGTCAGGACTGTGGGAACACACATAGGCTTGTGCTTTCTTTCTATAATGTGTATAGTCTATACCACGGCCACCCGCTGATGGATTGCAGGATGGTTGTAACCATAGAAACGTGCCGCTTTAAGGACTGTTTAGTTGCTGAACAGAGTATGATAAAGAAACTAAGTAGAATCAAAGAGCACAAATAGCAGAACTGAATATGAAATATGGCATCTTGTCAGCAGCGGGGGTAAAGCATGACAGTAACAAAACATTTTTTAGGAAAATTTAAGGGCAGCAGTCACTGACCTCAAGCTGAAGACAATGACTAAAGGCACACAAGTAAATCAACTAAATAATAGTTTTAAAAAAATAATTGTGTTTTGGAATGGACAAGTCATAGTCCTGACATTCACCCTATAGAGATGCTATGGTAAACTTGAAGAAGGCTGTGCATACAACGCATCCTAGAAATATTGATTAAGTAAAATACATCTGCAGGGAGGAATGGTCCAATATTCTTTCTCGATGTTGTGCAAAATCATTTGCCAGTACAGGAAATGGTGGAGGTGATTGCTGCTAAAGGGGTGAAGACTGAAAAACTGAGGTTTAACATTTTTCACCTCTAAATGTCTCTAAAGTTCAAAATAAAATAAAAAAAAATGCTTCATGCATCAACACTCAGCATGATTTATATTTGTGTAAAAAAATCATTTCAGGCTTAACCCCTAAAAGCAGTTCTCTAGAATTTAACATGACCTATAGTTCATCAATATCAGATCAGCAGGGATCCAACACTCCACACCCCTGTAGTCCAATAGTTTGGGAATATGTAATAAGTGTATTTGCAAGATTTTGTGTTCTGAAACAGAGGCCATGCAATATTTGACTATATTCACAAATGTAAACCTACAAAGGACATGGGTATTGCCCATGTATAATTAACGAATATTTATGTACGTAAATACCACAATTCTTTAATAGCAAATTGACTTTATTAATGGTTTAATAAAAAAACGCACATTGGAGTCACTCATGGAACAATAGAATAAAAAATCACCAAAAGAGGGGTTCTAGGAAGGGGGCTAGTAAAGTGCAATATATGACAATCAAATTTCATAATGTATGGTCATGTGTTGCCACAATCCTTGAAATATGTATGGAACCAGATGGAGGAAAAAGCAGAGTCTGTTTAATCAATACATTGCATATCACTATTGGTTATTTTGTCAATATTTCATGTAGTATACACGGACCCAGACAACAGGGGTTCATATAAAATCAGCAATGTAAAGTGCAACGTGCAAGCATGAAAACACATGGCCAAACAGTAAGAATAAACAATAAAGAAAAGGTAAGTATATGCTGCCCCCTTCCCAGTATCCCCTCACCTACCCAATGCGTTTCGCCACAAGGCTTCAAAGGGGTTGTCCAGGCTTTTAATATTGATGACCTATTCTCAGGATAGGTCATCAATATCAGATCGGCGGGGGTCCGACACCCGGTACACCCCGCCGTTCTGCTGTATGAGGAGACGGCGTACGCAGTGTGCCCGTGCCGTCTCCCATCTCTCTTCCCACTCACTGCTGCTATGCCATAGACACTGCGCGCACCGTCTCCTCATAGAGATGATCGGAAGGGTTGCCGGTTGTCGATGTGACAGATTTTCTTGCAAAGGTGATTTGTGGCAAATTCTGCGACTTATTCCTTTTCCACGTCACGTACACCAGTTCTAAAAAAAAGAGGTCATGGTGTGGGCGGAAGAGAGTAGGCCCATCTCATTTTTCAATCTCCACGCCCCAGTTTTTGGCGTAGAAAATTATCTAAATCTAGGCCAGCAATGGAGCTGGCATAGATTTAAGGCTGTTAGATGCTGGCTGGGGATATCTTAGGTGCATCAAGCGCCAGCACAGGGGGTTTAAGACTTTATAAATTATAGCTATGCCACTGTTATCCATTTACCTTTATAGACCTTAGCCTTTTGACCTGGCAAAAACTCAACAGGAAAATCTAAAATCAAGGGGCAAATTAAGCCTTGTAAATGACAGGAACGAATGACCATTATAACAAGGAGGAAAAAGCCGATATGGTAATTATCAAAGTCGTGCCAGCGGGAAAACAGTCTGGCAAACGTTCTGCAGTGCTTGTAGGGGAGAATATATCTGTAATATGATATCTGATGTAAGATGGCACCAAAGCCTAGTAGTTATATAATTCAATAATAATTTTTACTGTAATTAGTCTATAATGACATATAATGTATAATGAAACTTCTGCAATATTATCAGATACCCTTTTAGTTACTCAGGATCTCTGCTGCTTTCATGAGGCTGAAAACCAGGCCTTTTTCTGCTTACATACATGCTGTTTGTAACAATGTA
Organism: Bufotes viridis; assembly: GCA_033119425.1. Lineage (NCBI taxonomy): Eukaryota > Metazoa > Chordata > Amphibia > Anura > Bufonidae > Bufotes > Bufotes viridis. Next base: position 431,017,889 of record CM065591.1, read on the forward strand.
TTAGTGTAAGCAGCCTGAGGAATTAACTGAGGAATTAAGGATCAGGCAGCTCTTCTGACTTGTCTGTTTTGGTAAATATTTTAAATCGGTTGCATCTTTCTTAGAACTCTGGGTTATGTCATTCCTCTGTTATTTGACCCTCCTGCTTCCACTGCCAGCCCTTCCCTTCCTTCTCAATGGACACGGCTGGGTGAGATGACTATGTAGGAAACCAATCCTTGTCAGTCAAGAAGGAGATGGAGGAGCAAGGGTACACAGAGTGACCTGGACCCAATCTCTCACTAAGTGGAAGGCATCATGACATTCAGCTGAGCTAGCCCTACAAGGCATTGTGCCTGGTTTATCAGTGAATTTCCTGCTGACAGTCTCCATTTATCAGCTAGTTGTTACATAGTGTGTCTCTCCACAGCCTGACACTGTCTAATCAGTGCTAATAGACTGTGCAGGAACACACACCATTGACAAGGGGAAAGGTAATGTTCAATTGTCAATTTCATAGTTGCCGTCTCGAATTTTCCTGGGCTGTCCCTGATTCTGAGAGACAGTCCTGGGAAATTTGCACTGTCCCAGGCCGAAAATGGGCAGGCTGACACAAGCCTCCACTCACAAGGGTCTGGACCGTTCTCGGGGATTAGGGTTTATATGCCCCAATTTTACCAACTTCGATGTTGGTAAGTATGCAACTTAAACATAGTTCTACATTTCCAGGAGGAAGAAGATAGAATAGATAAAGATTCTTCACTTTTATTTTATGCTAAATACAAGCGTTTATTGAACAGACATGTCAGGACAGGACACAGTTCTCTTTAACACAGCAGCAGCCGAAATTCTTAGGCTACATTCAGGGCATGGAAATCACTGAATCGATGGGACGCTACAAAAGAATAAACTACTAAAATGTCACTTTTAAAAATACTAAACACAGGGGTATTCCGAACAAATGTAACCTATTCAAACAATTGGGTGCACAGGTATATTACTCAGTGTGTACAACTCACACAGGTATGCTGCTCTCAGTGTGTAGATTACACACTCTGCAAAAAAGTTGTATGACCCTGGCACACCATGCGATTACATAATACTATGGGAGATGCCACATGTGTGATGGGCTAGGACTGGTGATGCAATAGGTCTGAGAGCCCAATTAACACGTGGTACCCCGCAATGAAAAGACTATCCACCCACTGTCCAAAATAGAATCACTCACACTGTGCCCGCGCCAGCCGAACGGGGATGTGAAATCTTGTTGGGTAGGAGGACCATCAGCCCATGCCCACTATGTGGATGCTCTGGCTGGTGATCTCTCCCACACACTTCCCCAAGGCTGCACGCTAGGCTGAGTGAATCTTACGTGGGTAGACGGAGAGCCACACTATCATTCCTGCCTATGCTAATCCCTCATACATAGATATCCCCATGTATTCTGCTTGACGCGTTTCACCACTTTACTGGGCTCGTCAGGAGCTATTGCGGGGGTGAGGAGTTATGCCGGACAGTAGTATCTGCCAAATCACATGGCAGAGTGTCAGCATAGACTGGCCGTCAGGGCATAGTAGATAAGGTTCGAGAACAGGGAGCCCCCACCATCAGGAGATATCCCTGGGCTAAGGTATAGTCTAGGGTAACAGTAGGGACAGTATCACAGCAACAATGTTTTTCCTATGTACCTGCTGAACCCTGGGTATCACACACACTGTCTAAAGGTACCTTGCTCCATCGGAAGGGATTAAGGCCACATCGAATATATTTGTCGCCACTATAGTGTGGTATATGCAGAGAGACGCTAGATCGATTGGGATCAGATTATCAATAGGATTATCAACAGAGAGTTTTACTATATGGCAATGGGGTAATTTCCCCTGTTTTTATAGGAATTAAATCAAAAGTTATGTTACTGATAATACAACCATCTGCATACATTATGAACGGATCCGGTTGTATTATCTGTAACATGGCCAAGACGGATCCGTCATGAACTGCACGGAAAGTCAATGGGGGACGGATCAGTTTTCTATTGTGTCAGATTGTGTCAGAGAAAACAGATCCATCCCCATTGATATGCATTATGGGTCATGACGGATCCGTTTTGCTCCGCATCCCAGGACGGAAAGCAAACTGCAGCATGCTGCGGTTTGCTCTCCGGTATGAGAACAGAACAGAACGGAATGCATTTTGGAGCACGTTTTGTCCCCATTGACAATGAATGGGGACAAAACTGAAGCGTTTTTTTTCCAAGTATTGAGACCCTATGACAGATCTCAATACCGGAAAATATTAACGCTAGTGTGAAAGTATTATCCAGCTGAGAAAACTGTGTTTCTTATAACATTTAGAAATAGAACAACATGTTTATTACGGAACGTTTGGAAAAAACAAGTGGGTCCTTGTTTCATCTCACTTGAGCTTTTCTTACGCATACTCGGTCACTTTGTAAGGGGTTAAAACCTGAAACATATCTCATATGATGTTCTGCTTTTCTCTCCAGGCGAGTCATGTTCCGTTTTAAAGCCTAATAGTTTCCAATACTTTCCAGACACAGTCATAGGGTGGGGAACCAGTTCAACCCCTAACACGCACACCCCTTCCCTCAGCTCCCAAATGTTCCTTCTTTGACCTCTAGTTCAATTACTACTACATATTGACTCATTTAACCCCAGTGTCTTTGCGTCTCTTACAGACAGGAGACAGGGGAGCAGACAGCGACTCGCTGCAGGGGAACCTATGCTTATAGTTGTCTAACTATAGACATTGCAGGTCATGTATGAAAAGGGGTCTGCAACGTTACAAAATGGAGCTGTGATTTGTGCCAAATCTATAGTATCATCTCACCCAATTTGTTAAAGGGGCGGGCTTATACAAACACAATATTTGAAACCATTGATCTGTAGTGGAGAATCCAACTGTTTGTTATATTGTCTGTTAAAGGGGTTTTCTGAGATTTGGATATTGTTGGCCTATCCGCTGGATACGCCATTAATATCAGCTTGTTGGGGGTCCGACTCCTGGCACTCCCACTGATCAGCTATTTGAACAGACAGCAGCACTCCAGTCACATTGGTCACATGGCCTGGGCACAGCTCATTCCTATTCAAGTGAATAGGGCTGAGCTGCAATACCAAGCACAGCCACTAACCAATGGATGGCATTGTGCTTGGTAGGCTGCGAAGAGACCACGGCTGTGCCATCATTTTTAAGTACACATAATGAAGCATTAAAAGAAAATGATTCTTTCTATAATTTTTTTATATATCTTTTTACCAATCCCCATAAATAATGGGTACATTTACTAATCCTACAAATGGCGTAAACTTTAAAAAAAATTATAACAGTGCTTCAAGCTGGATGATAAATCTGGTGCAGGGATAGACACTTTTGTTTAACTTTATTTCAACTACTGTTTGACTTAATTTGAGACAGAATTTTACACCAGAATGTTGCATGTTAGAGCACAATGCGTTATGTGAAGCCACGCCCTTGGCAGGCTACATGAAGATTTCTCTAAATTTAGATGGCAATTTACATCAAGATCCTGTCACGGGTAATGGGGAGGGGATAATACCAGATAACACACAGAAGGAATAGATTGGAGTCTAGGCCTCAAAGATAAGGGAGAGGGATGGTGACCTCCTAGGAATCCCTAGACCTCTCTCTGACTACTGCCAGTATGAGTAGACCCAGAAGGTGAAAATACTCATACACCGGAACCTAAGCCCTGGAGATCCTGGAAGGCCCTAGGAGTGGTGGCAGGACATGAGACTACGGGTTCCTCCTAAGATGAGGGAAGCAGCATCTCCCTGAGGCCTAGACAAGAACACACACAAGCGAACAATAAAATGCAAAACAAAATGCACTTAGCTTAAAGAAGAATGGAGGAGCAGGAGATCCAAAGGATCCAAAGGAACAACACACCAACACACTCAACAAACTCCAGCAGGAAATATCAACCGCATGGTAAACAGTGTGAGTCAGAACTAAATAGAGCCTCAGTAATGACCCATCTCCTAAATTCAGAGCAATAGGACTCTGCAGAACGCTCTCCCTGCCGTAAGCCACGCAACTTAGTCTCGGCCAGGGAAACCCGATCTGGGTGATCGTAAATAAGCCCCAGAGCTCTGAAAAATTCATCTACCGACTGGAAAGATTGTGATCCAGTTGGCAAAGAAAAAGCGTCACCTTTCAGTAACAAAATAATAATCCCCACTCTTTGACTTTCGTCCCCAGAAGAGTTAGGACGTAGTCTAAAATATAGTTTGCACGACTCCCTGGACTGAATAAAGTTGTCACTTCCCCCGGAAAACCTATCCTGGAGAGCGACCTTAGGTTCAGGGCAGGCCTGGTTCCCGCTGCTGGAAGCCGCCGCCTTTGGTCTCTGAAACTGCGAGACAGCCGTGCGGAGGCCAGCCACCTCTAAAGACTGTCCCTGCATACGATTGACCAGTGCAGAAACAGTATCCATTGCTGCACTGACACAAACAAAATGACGTTTTTTTGGCGGTTGATAATGTCACGGGTAATAGGGAGGGGATGCCACAAGATAGCACACAGAAGGAATAGACTGGAGTCTAAGCCTCAAAGCTAAGGGAGAGGGATGGTGACCTCCTAGGAATCCCTAGACCTCTCCCTGACTCCTGCCAGTAGTAGACCCAGAAGGTGGAAAAACTCATACACCGTAAACTAAGCCCTGGAGACCCTGGAAGGCCCTAGGAGTGGTGGCAGGGAATGAGACTATGGGTTCCTCCCCAGATGAAGGAACCGGCATCTCCCTGAGGCCTGGACAACAACACACACAAGCGAACAACAAAATGCACTTAGCTTAAAGAAGAATGGAGGAACAGAAGATCCAAAGGAACAACACACCAGCTCAACCAACTCAAGCAGGAAATATCAACTGCATGGTAAGCAGTGTAAGTCAGAACTAAATAGAGCCTCAGACCCACAATCTGCACCTGACAAGAGATGTGGTCATTACTAAACAACAACACTGCAAGATGAAAACAGTGTTGGTCAGATACAGATGGTCAGATACCCTCACGTGCCGCCAGTCTCTCAGATCTTCTTACCTCTGTCATGGGAGGGACTGTGACAACAAAATTTTAAATGGGTTTTCCGGGAGTACAATATTGATGGCCTCTCCTCAGAATAGGTCATCAATATCTGATCAGTGGGGGTCCAACTCCTGGCACAGCCAGAGATCAGCTGTTTGAAGAAGCCACAGGAACATCCGTGAGCACTCCTCCTGCCTCCTCACAGCATACCAAGCACAGCACTGTACACTGTATAGTGTTATGTTTGGTATTGCAACCTAGGCCTTCACTTGAGTGGGACTGAGGTGCACATAAGCCATGTGACTGATGAACATGATGTCACTGGGAAGAGGCTGTAGCGCTCACTAGTATACCATGGCTGATCAGTGAGGGTGCCGGGAGTCAGACCCCCACAGATAAGATATTGATGACCTATCCTAAGGAAAGGTCATCAATACTGTACTCTCAGAAAACTCTCTGGATTTGTTTCTGTATTTGTAACTTTAATAAAATAGTTAACTTTTCTGTTTAACTTTTAGTGCAGTAGGGGACGTCTAAAATAAAGGGGTTTTCTGGGCTCAAAATATTTGTGACCTGTCCTCAAGAAAGATCATCAATATCAGATTGATAGGGTTCTAGCACCCAGCACCCCCACTCATCAGCTGTTCCCTGCAGCCTCTGGCATCGGAGCTAGCACTTTGAATGGAGCCAGGGCAGCTTTATTCAAAGTGTAGTGTCCGTGCCAGGTGACTGCGGCCCAGCATCCATTCCCTTGAATGGTGCATCTAGGTTTACAAAAATGATCTGCACTTAGCCTGATAAGGAAGTGTGATGATGTTAAAGAGAAGTGGCTTTTCAAGAAATTAGCATGGGCTAATATGTTCCATTTTGGGCCACAATTGCACCAACATTTTGGTGTAAAATTGTGTATGAAACGTATACCTTGATGTGATGGTGTATTATTTTGAGTTTTACCATGTTTGCATACTTCTGGTTCTATGAGAGTGTTTCGTTTTTGTTTTTTTGCATTGTTTTGTGTATTACCTGTCTACACATCCTAGCTGAATCATGTAGGGATCCTCCTGTTCTCACGAAGACAGGAAAATGGGGACACTGTACACCTTACTGGCTGCACATCTATTGTCTGGATGTTGGAGACGCTCCCTGGGGTGCCCTGATTAAATAATGCAGCATTATCTGCTAGAGCAACTAGAAACTGTACAAGATGCACCCCATTCAGGTATTTAAGCACTTGAGCTACATCTCTTCAGAGACTGGATGTAGAGCCTAATGAGAGCTGATGTGGATGGATACAGAAAGAAGTACAGTTCTGGAGGTAAACCTTCGTGGAGCTGATGCTGTGGCCAGCACCCTAAGAAACACTGAAAGAAGTCCCATTGCTCTGAGAGAAGTGGATATCCCACCTTAAAGAGGACTGGTTGTCTGGAGAGACCTGTCTGTTTATCCCACTGGAGAAGGTAGTTCATGCTGAGATCAGCACTCCTAAGGAACATTCATCAGGAGGAGGATCTGGAGCTTCCTTTGCCCCCTGTGACCAGCGGAGTTCTGTGGACCATATTCCTTTTGCCATATATTTCGCTCAACTAAACTATAACTTGCTCCATGGGCTGTTTTCTGTCCTGTGTGGAACAGTACTGTTTGGACTAATTATTTAAGAGCACTAAATACTGTCAAGGCTGTTCCCTCATCACTCGCTCTGTTGACTGTGCAAACATAGAACTAACCCGCTTGTGACACTTGGTATAAGGTTAGACAAAAGCATCTAGCCGTGCGTCAAATTTATCATGAGGAAAAATATCAGTTTTTGTACCATATACTGCACCAACACAATGGAGATGTCTCACATTTAGTATTACATGGTCTCGACAGAGTAAAGTTGAATTTAGATGCTGCGAGGAGCAGTCAATTGTTTGGAAGGAAGCATTCCTTCACGAAAATCGGCTTTTCTTTGCTTTAGGTAAAGTGCTGCTTTTACATGTAACAATCACCTCCACAGTATGAGGACAAGCAACGGCTACTGCTATCACTCATTCCCATACAAAATCATTGTTCCTAGGCAGCAGAATGCTGTTTAGACAGCATGATCTGCTGTCTGGGAACAAGCGTTTAGTTTTTACATTGGGTGATATCTGGCACCTTAACACTGGCCAAGTATCGGGAATGAGCATTCGTGGGAACGTTTATTCAAGGTAATTGGCCCAAGCATCAGGCTCTGTAAATGAGGCTTAACCATTTCTGCCAGAGGATGCTGGTTACACTGTAAACTGCTTAATAGAAGCCCAGTAAATGTTCAAATTAAATATGTGTCCCTATAAGCTTAAGCAGAAAGCAGGATTGTATTTTACATTACTAATCAATATTATGTATATTTACAGTGCACTGTGTTATATTTATGTTTCACAGTTGCTTGTTATTGTGAGCCATGTTACGCCACAGGAGTGTCGGGTTAATTGCACTGGTGTTCTTTATTATCTGCATATGACCGACTCCTCCTCTGGTCTATATAAATAACATAGAGTTTGTTTGCCATTATGCTATGTCTAAGAATGTGTTGTACACTCAAAACGCGTCGGCTTTATTATCTGTACATCTGTGTGTTCAGTACCTATGGATCTTAAGAAGAATCAATAAAAGAGTCTGTATTTTAATCCAGTGGCTGGAACTTGTATTCCATTTGATGGCCAAAATCTGCCCCACCTATTTTTTGTAATTACATTTTCTGATGTTTCTTTGAAATGACAGATAAACAGGCCTCTCTATAGGAAAAAAAAAAGTTTACTGCATAGTTAAAGTCTTTTTGCAGTGTCTGACTGTAGGAAAAGGCAGCAACACCTTGCTATAGTATACCATAAAAGTTTACATACATACAGTATTTTTGTTGAATGGATACAAAGGGACATTGTTTACATTCCTTTGAGTCATAAGAATCTATTATTTTTTGTCTTTTTAAGCCTGTCCTTTCTTATCTTTTCTCTTGGCATATGAGAGATATGAGAGAAGTGACGTGAGTTGACCAACAACATACATTTTGCGTTATACTGTCAGGTGTTATAAAGCAAAACTTATCTTGAGATATCTTGAGCCAACAGAAAAGGTAAAGAACGACAAATTTGTAGTAAATTGCTGAAATTACTTTTTTTTGGCAACTTATGTCTGCAATTCCTGATTCCATGTAATGTAGCAATCAAAAGTTTGGGCACACTGAAAATTAAAATGAATGAGGTCCACAAAGCAGGGAAGGCTATAAGAAGAACAGCAAAGCATTTTGAGGTTGTCATTGACTCAGTTTGAAATGTAATTACGAAATAACAGGAACAGTAGAGGTCAAGAGAAGGTCTGGTAGACCAAGAAAAATTTCAGAGACAGCTCCTCGTAGGATTGCTAGAGAAGAAAATCAAAACCCTACCTTGACTGAAAAAGACCTTCAGGAAGATTTACAGACTCTGGACTTGTGGTACATTGTTCTTCTGTTCAGTGACACCTGCACAAATATGGCCTTTATTGAAAAGTCATCAGAAAAAAACTCTCCTGTATCCCCACAAAATTCAGCATCAGACGTTTGCAGAACATCTAAACAAGCCTGATGTATTTTGGAAACAAGTCCTGTGGATCATTAACCACTTGTCCGGGCCATTTTCCCCTTCCTGACCAGGCCTAATTTTGCAAATCTGACATGTGTCACTTTATGTGGTGTTAACTTTAGAAAACTTTTACTTATCCAAGCAGTTCTGAGATTGTTTTCTTGTGAAATATTGTACTTCATGGTAGTCATAAATTTAAGTCAATGCATTTTACCTTTTATTTATGAAAAAATCAAAAATTTCCCCAAAATTTGGAAAAATTCACAATCTTCAAAATTTCAATATCTCTGCTTTTAAAACAGAAAGTGATACCTCATAAATATTGATTACTTAACATTCCCCATATGTCTACTTTGTGTTGGCATCATTTTGTAAATGTCATTTTATTTTTTTAGGACGTTAGAAGGCTTAGAAGTTTAGAAGCAATTCTTAAAAAATTTTTAAAAAATTTCAAAACCCACTTTTTAAGGACCAGTTCAGGTCTGAAGTGACATTGTGAGGCTTACACAATGGAAACCCCCATAAATGACCCCATTGTAGAAACTACACCCCTCAGGTTACTCAAAACTGATTTTACAAACGTTGCTAACCCTTTAGGCATTCCACAAGAATTAAAGGAAAATGGAGATGAAATTTCAAAATTTCACTTTTTTGGTAGATTTTCCATTTTAGTCCATTTTTTTCTTTAAAACATCAAGGGTTAACAGCCAAACAAAACTCAATATTTATTACCCTGATTCTGTGGTTTACAGAAATACCCGACATGTGGTTTTAAACTGTTGTAAGGGCACACGGCAGGGCGCAGAAGAAAAGTAACGCCATATGGTTTTTGGAGGGCAGATTTTGCTGAACTAATTTTTAGATGCCTTGTCCCATTTGAAGCCCCCTGATGCACCCTGACAGTAGAAACTCCCAAAAATTTACCCTATTTTAAAAACTAGGGGAAAAGGTGCGAGTTTTATTGGTACTATGTTGGGGGGAATATGATATTTGATTGCTCTATATTACATTTTTTGTGAGGCAAGGTAACAAAAAAATGGCTATTTTGAAACTGTTTATTTTTTATTTTTTTAAACATTGATCTGACACAGTAGATCATGGACTATTTTTTATAAAGCAGGTTGTTACGGACAAAATCATATAAAAAATGTCTACTTTCTTTTTTGTTTTTTTTTTGTTTGTTTCAGTTTTTACATAATAAAGCATTTTTGAAAAAAAAATTATGTTTTTGTGTCTCCATTTTCTGAACGCCATATTTTTTCTGCCGATCGTCTTGTGTAGGGACTCGTTTTTTGCAGGAAGAGTTGATGTTTTTATTGGTACCATTTTTGGGTACATTATTACACTTTAGGGTGCAAGGTGACCAAAAAAATTTGTTGTGTTAGCACAGTTTTTATTTATTTATTTTTACAGCGTTCACCTAAGGGGTTAAATCATGTGATATTTTTATAGATCAGGTTGTTACGGATGCAGCAATACATAATATGTATACTTTTTCTTATTTATTTAAGTTTTACACAATAATAGCATTTTTTAAACCAAAAAATTGATGTTTTAGTGTCTCCATAGTCTGGTAGCCATAGTTTACAGAAATACCCGACATGTGGTTTTAAACTGTTGTAAGGGCACACGGCAGGGCGCAGAAGAAATGTAACGCCATATGGTTTTTGGAGGGCAGATTTTGCTGAACTAATTTTTAGATGCCTTTTCCCATTTGAAGCCCCCCGATGCACCTTGACAGTAGAAACTCCCAAAAATGTACCCTATTTTAAAAGCTAGGGGAAAAGGTGCGAGTTTATTGGTACTATGTTGGGGTGAATATGATATTTGATTACTCTATATTAAATTTTTTGTGAGGCAAGATAACAAAAAAATGGCTATTTTGAAACTGTTTATTTATTTATTTTTTTAAACATTGATCTGACACAGTAGATCATGAACTATTTTTATAGAGCAGGTTGTTAGGGACGAAATGATATAAAAAATGTCTACTTTCTCTTTTGTTTTGTTTTTTGTTTGTTTCAGTTTTTACATAATAAAGCATTTTTGAAAAAAAAAATTACGTTTTTGTGTCTCCATTTTCTGAACGCCATATTTTTTTTTATTTTTCTGCCGATCGTCTTGTGTAGGGACTTGTTTTTTTCAGGAAGAGTTGATGTTTTCATTGGTACCATTTTTGGGTACATATGCTCTTTTGGGCATTCATTATTACACTTTAGGGTGCAAGGTGACCGAAAAACTTGTTGTGTTAGCACAGTTTTTATTTATTTATTTTTACAGCGTTCACCTAAGGGGTTAAATCATGTGATATTTTTATAGATCAGGTTGTTACGGATGCAGCAATACATAATATGTATACTTTTTCTTATTTATTTAATGTTTTACACAATAACAGCATTTTTTAAACCAAAAAATTGATGTTTTAGTGTCTCCATAGTCTGGTAGCCATAGTTTTTTATTTTTTGACCGATTGTCTTAGTTAGGGTCTCATTTTTTGTGTGATGAGGTGACGGTTTGATTGGTACTATTTTGGGGGGAATATGCCATTTTTTATCGCTTGGTGTTGCACTTTATGTGATGTTAAGTGACAAAAAATTGCTTTTTTGTCACTGTTTTTATTTTATTTTTATTACGGTGTTCATGTGAGCGGTTAGGTCATGTGATATTTTTATAGAGCTGGTTTTTACGAATGCGGCGATACCTATAATGTATACTTTTTTAAATTTATTTCACTTATAATAGTGTAGTCTATTTCACAATAATAGCTTTTTTTAAACAAAAAATTATGTTGTAATGTCTCCATGTTCTGAGAGCTATAAGACAGACTTCAGACTAAGCAGATATGTTTCTAAACTTAGAAGTGCATAACCATAAGACAAATAGAGTAAATCAACTGGTTAAAAGATGGCTGCACAATAAATCATAAACTAACAGGAAAATAAAAAAAGGGGGTCATTCCAAAAGTTGGAATGAAGGATGCTCTTAGCGCACATTTTTGATCAAAAGTATGTCGGGCCCAAGTACCAATTCACGGCGGCTTCCGCACAAGGGTCCCTAACGCTACAGATACTGCCTCATATGGACTTGCAAGTCTCCTTATTTCAGGGCATTGCAGGAACCAGCTTAATTGCTTTTGTGCTGAGAAGTCCCAGGTACTTGGGTGTTGCTCAGTCCAAAAGAGGCGCCACCCTCAATATATACTATAAGACAGAGTTCAGACTAAGCAGATATGTTTCTACACTCAGAAGTGCATAACCATAAGGCAAATAGAGTAAATCAACTGGTTAAAAGATGGCTGCACAATAAATCATGTTCTGAGAGCTATAATTTTTTAATTTTTTGAGCGATTTTCTTATGTAGGGGCTAATTTTTTGCAGGATGAGGTGACGGTTCTATTGGATTTATTTTGTGGGACATATGCGTTTTTGATCGCTTGTTGCTGCACTTTTTGTGATATAAGATGACAAAAATGGGGTTTTTTATACAGTTTTTTTTTATGGAGTTTATCGGACGGGGTGGATGATGTGATATATTTATAGAGCCGGCCATCACGAACACGGCAATACCAAATATGTACAATTTATTTTATTTTTTCTATTTTTAACTTTTTTTCATTAATAATTAATTAGGGATTTTTTTTATTTTTTAAAAACACTATTTTTTTATTTTTTATTTTACACTTTGCGTCCCCCATAAGATCATACAAGACCTCTGGGGGACATTTAACTTCACTTTTTTTTCTTTTTCACTATTGATTTCTCCTGTAACTGGGGCTGACATAGTAGCCCCAGTTACAGGTGAAATACACCCCCCAGAGAGGCTGTACAGCATATCCTCAGTGCAGGGCTGATCAAGGTCTGTAAGAGAGCCGACAGCTTCTGCACACTCCCGGCCCCGGCGGTCACATGACCACCGGGCCGGAAGCAGGAAGCGCATAGCTCTTCCTGCAAAGCAGACTCAGCGCTCACCAAGCTCTGTGTCTGTGGCGATTTAGAAGGCAGAGACACTTAGGCACTGTCCGTGCATTCTCTTTGGGTTGCCCTGCTGTCACTGACAGCAGGCAACCCGCTTGGCATCAGCACGATTAGCGTGCAGATGCCATGTCTGAATGGACGTTCTAAAACATCCATTCAGAGATAGACAACCGCCCATAGGACGTTTATAGTCAAGTGGTTAAGGTAAAATAGAACTCTTTGGCCGCAATGAGCAAAGGTATGTTTGGTGAAAAAAGGGCACAGAATTTCATGAAAAGAACACTTCTCCAACCATTAAGCATGGGGGTGGATCAGTCATGCTTTGGGGTTAAATTGCAGCCAATGGCACGGGAAACACTTCACGGGTAGAGGAAATAATGGATTCAATTCCAGCAAATTCTGGAAGCAAACATAACACCAACTATAAAAAACTTGAAGTTGAAAAGAGGATAGCTTCTACAAATGGATATTTATCCTAAGCACACCTCAAAATCCACATCAGAGTACTTTAAAAGGCGCAAGCTGAAGGTTTTACCATGGCCCTCATAGTCCCCTAATCTGAACGTCATTGAAAATCTGTGGATAGACCTCAAAAGAGCAATTCATGCAAGACGGCCTGGGAATCTCACAGAACTGGAAGACTTTTGCAAGGAAGAATAGATGAAAATTCCTCAAACAAAAATTAAAACAATCTGGGCTGGCTAGAAAAAGTGTTTATAAGCTGTGATACTTGCCAAAGGGGTTGCCACTAGCTATTAACCATTTAGGATGCCCAACATTTTGCTTCTGGCCCTTTTCCTTTTTTGTTAGTTTGAAAATGTACAAAAATAAACTTAAAAAAATGTTTTTGCTTAAAATACAAAGGGAATGTGTCATTTTTAACGTTATGCCTTTTGGAGATCATTCTGTCTTGAACTTTTTTAACTGTTCACAGTAACAGTAATTTTGACCAGGGGTGCCCAAACATTTGTATACCACTTTATATAGACCAAGGATCCGCAACCTTCGGCACTCCAGCTGCTTTGAAACTACAACTCTCAGCATGCATACTTACTTAGCTGCTCTTGTAACTCCAATAGAAGTGAAAGGAGGATTCTGGGATTGTAGAATAGCTGGAGTTTTGTTTCCCTTCATTTTTCATTTGTACTAGAGAATCAAGTAGCCTCATTTTTTATTTTATGCATATATTTGTTAAAGGTTTGTCTGTCTTTCCATCCAATTACTGGATCGTCTCGTAACTCCTTTAAATTATCTTATTTTCCTTTAAGAGTACCAGATGTTTCCAAGAGAGATGGCTGAAGAATTGTATAACTCTGATGCTATCAATAATTACAGGATGCAATGACTTCAGTAATACCACCTTATGTGTTCTGATGTCAAATGTGAAGCTTGTGAATGTGATATGTTTATTTAACGAGTGCATTTTATTCTATATATTCCTACTGAACATTTGATGTTGCATCGATAAACTCTAAAACATCTGCAACATAGCAGCACATAAACTGATTATTCTTCCCTGTAAACGAAGTAGCTGTAACTCAACAAGATAGATAAACTTGTAAAAGTCTTGGTTGGCGTGAACTATGTCTCATGATGAGATTTATTCACAATTGTAAGTGGCTCTTTGGGACACTATAAAAAGGTTTATTGAAGGCAGCAATGAATGTGCTGATTCTTTGGAATATTGTATCTAAAGTAAGCTGGTTGGACCATGGCTGTAGACCTGTTTGCTTACTAATGCCATATTCACGTGGTACAGACAGTGGATTTACTGTGAAAAATTCACAATACAAATCTGCAGCTGCAATTCAGATTTTCCTGCAGTTCGGACAGCGGATCCTGATGCAGATTAATTGCATTGTAATACATCTAAAATGATTTGTGGATATTGAGCCTGGCAGTAATAAGCTTCCATCGTGGCATGTTTACTAAGTGTCCTTAGATGAGGGCTGTATTACATAGAACTTTATAAAGGCATTCCAATGGATGCCTCCTTAGGCTACGGTCATATGTAGTGGAGCTCTCCTGATACAGATTATCCCTCTAATCCACAGTTTTTAATCAGTGGATCGCTAGAGATAATAGATTTTATGTAACAAAAATTAATTCAAAAGATCGTTGTTTTTAGAAGCCAATCAGTGTCCTTGTGTCACCTATCCATTTTAGACAAGGAAAAGAAAACTCTGCTTCATCTTAATTGGTTGTATTGCCATTTGGAGCTCTTATGTTCCTCCCACCTTCCAATAAACCAGTCTGATAACTGGGGAGAGGCTTCCATACGTATTCTTAAGGCATTATATGTCTACTAAATTACATTCTTTTTTCCTTTTCTGTTGATCTTTGATAACTTGATGAAACCTAAATCAGCCAATGGATTACATGGTGGACAGAGGGACATTACTCTTCAAGACAACATTCCTTCATTGCACAAATGTGAAATATATCAGACATTAGAGAGCAATTATAGTTTTGTACAATATATACAAACCATGCATAAATGATTTATGAATAAAAAGCATTGCTTTATCCAAGGTAGTTCTGGTGCACTTAGGTGGACCCTGGGCCCAACTGACACCATGTAGATAATAATTTGGTGTGTCCAAACGATCAGAATACGAGGATTAATCTTATATAAAAGATACAATACTTTCAAAAACACAGAAAATCATGTAAAACAAAAGTAAGTCCTAAGATTTTTTGAGGGTAGGAAAGAACAAGGGTTGTGTACACCTCAGTCTGGGATCTAACCCCCAGAATGTGAACCACTTTTTATTTTTCAAGTCATATTTTTATATCTTTGCCTTAGATTTCTAGAGTTGCCCAAGTGTCCATTAAGTAAAGGTGGTGTTTGTGAATGGACAATAATGTTAAGTAAAGCCTGTATTAGACAGGCAGGTTTTCTGCCAGATGATCGCTAACGAGTATGCGTAGGAATGCTCCATAGTGATGATCTGGCAGTGTAATACTGCCACCAGTTACCCGATGAATGATCAAACGCTCGTTCATAGGGCAATCCGAATCTTTTAACAGGTTTAAAAATTATCATTTGCAGGCAGCAGATTGTGGTGTCTAATCACGATCTGCTGCCGGCAAACAATGATTCCGTATGGGGATGAGTGATGGTATAACGATCGCTCCTCCCTATACTGAGGAGGAAATCGCTGCTTGTAATAGTGGCGGTCTCCTCCGCTAGTGAGCGGGCGATTGCCACGAAGGAACGCTTCCTTCCCAAAAATCACTGCCAGAATAGAGCTGTCTAAAACAGCCTTAAGAAGGTCCATGATTATAAAATAACAATTGTCTTTTCATTCATTTCATAATGATTTCCCAGTATGGATGAGGAGGTTTCCATTCACCCATCTTTCAAATTTTGGAGACTAGCTCCTAAGCTCTGATCTCTGCTATAAACCATCCAGAACTAGCAAAAATACCTCAGAATATCAGTTTATTGTTATTACAAAAGAAAACAACCATTTTGTTGCCTGTTACATCCAGATGTATTACCTTGTCATTACACAGCAAGAGTCAAAGTTGGTTGTCATGTTGGATACCATCATGCATCTCATATCTAGCATCCATAGATGGGCTTCATGTCTTTTGTTCCATGGGACTGAGGAAGCTGTGGTTACAACAGTAATAGTTTCCATAAGTGCTTAATCATGAATTTCTTTTACATACACGTCATCACGGTGCTCATAAGGGAAGTACTGGAAAAACAAGCGCATGGAGTGACCTCTGCTCCTTGACTCACAGTAGTGATAGAGCTTGGACATTCCCAGATCTCCCAAGTGTCTCTCTTTTGGAGGGACAGTCCCTCTTTTTGACCCAAGTCCCTCTGTCCCTTTTTGCTCCTTAAATGTGTCTCTTTTTGATCTGAAGCATAGATTTGCATTATTACATTTACAATATTGACCCAGAAAATGTTTCTCTATATTTGAGCCCATCTTGTATATTGTTTTGTTATTTGATGCAGTTGTGATTTTAGAAATTTCTATATTAAGATCATTTTGCTCCATTTCATAAGAGAAAACTACTAACGTGAATAAATATGCAGGAAAAATGGATCTTTCACGCAATGAACCATAAGTGTCTCTCTTCGACAGTCCAAAAAGTTGGGAGGTATGTATTCCCCATCTGTGAACAGCAACACAGGGATTCTTTTGATATGTTATATAGGCTTAGGCAGGGTGCTGAACCTCCTTAAAGAAACCAGTCATGTATAGAGACTTATTGGCAATGCTCCATAGAAATATGTAAAGAGGCATCCCCCAAGAAAGAGAACCATCTCGCCAGCACCACCTATTGGAAGTTGCTCCCCATGATTCAAGATCTGACTTACCAACAAGCCTTGGATTTGACTATATTCCCTTGTCAAATCCCAAGGCTTGTTGAAAAGTCAGATCTTGACTCATAGGGGACCACTTCCAATAGGTGTCGAGATGTTTTTTTTTTCTTGGGAAATTCCTCTTTGCATATTTGTTTTCCATGGAGCATTGCCAGTAAGTCTCCATACCCTGGAGTACTTCCAGTAAGTCTCCACACAGGACTGGTTTCTTTAAAATCAGCACCCTGAGAGAAAATAGAACACACAATTTCAGATAGCAAATTCAAAGTCATATTGATGACATATCCTCATTATAAATCATCAATATCAGATTGGTGGGAGTCCAACTCCCAGCACCCCCACTCGGAAGCTGTTTGAAGAGGCCACGGCACTCCAGTGCTGAGGCTCTTTTTAGGCCAAGAACGTCACATTCATTGGTCACATGGACTTACTTACTCTCAACCACTGGTTCCTGATTCTTTTGCTAGTCTGCCACTGCTGCCTTGCTCAGATCCCCCGCTGTCAACAACTGCTTTGACACTGCTGCAGCCAATGACTAGCTGCAAAGGTGACCTGACCCCTTGCGTCATGTGGCAAATTGACATGACGCAAGGGTAGCAGGTCACTGCTGTGGCCAATCAGAGGCTGCAGCGGTATCAAAGCAGATGTTCACAGCAGGGCACCCAGGAGAGGCAGTGGTTGCCGGGCAGCAAAAGACCTGGACCCAGCGGCAGGGAGCATGTAAGTATGCTTCACCTTGCATGTCTGTCCTGGACGGGGGGTGAACAAACACCCACTAAAGGTGAACAACCCTTTTAAGGTGTTTGAAATACTGCAGTGCTTTGACAGCAACCATTCTATTCTGCAAACATATTTTTGCCCTTTTTAACATAAGACTTAATTTGTAATTGTAATTGTTCAGTAGTGTATTTTGATTTTCGGATGATTATATTTGAATTAATAGGATTAAGAGTTATTTTTTATTATTGGTTCTGCCTTGATAGTTGCACAATTGATGTTTGGTGAGGGTCTCAAAAATGTGCAATTCTTAGGCCTTATTGATACTGTACATCAGTGTTTGCTCATTGATTATCATCAGTGATCGTAAGCCAAAAACAAGAGTGGAGTCACATAAAGATAAGGTATAATGGAAAGATCTGCACCTCTTCTTTGTTAGGCTACTTTCACACTGGCGTTTTTGGATCCGCTTGTGAGATCCGTTTCAGGGAGCTGTATATACTGTCATTGTATAATACTGTTGAGGGGGCCCTGACAATAAAATCTTTTAGTCCTCCTCCTAGGTGGGCCCCTTCTGAGTTTGGGTCCCAAAGCATTAGGGTGGACACCCCCAGCCCCCTGAACTTTTCGAAGGGGCCGTGACACTCTGGCAATTGCTGTAGCCTCTACTATCCTAAAGATAGCAAAATTAGCAATATCAGCAATATTAGATCAGTGCGGTCCTCCCCAGCAATCAGCTGTTTGAGCAAGAGCTGCAGCCTTTTGACATCACATTCATTGGTCACATGACCTTTCGGCATCACCAGTCCCATTCAAACGAATAGGCTGGAGCTGCAATACCAAGCACAGCCACTATACAATTGATAGCACTGTGCCTGGCATACGATGAAGAGGATGCACTGCTTGCCTGAGTGCTACAACCTCTTCAGAACACTGATTGCAGAGGTGCTGGGAGTCGATATTGGTGTTGTATGAGAGACAACAATCTAGTTTAAAATGCACTTCCATAAAGCATACATGACAATGTTTTTACTTTAACCTCTGTACCCCCATCCCCTTGTGTTTTAAAATAAGAAACAGTTTATAAATGTGCAGTCCCTCTTATAGGGCACATAGATGATCTCATACCTTAAAGAGGGTGATTGTGCCTTTCGTCTAGTCAAGAGGTGCATGGATATTTGAGGGTGGGAGTGATTGTTTTGTCGGTGTGAAGATGATGGTTGACAGGTTATAAAGGTTCCTCTACACATCATCCATCTCATTGCTGAAGGTGTCTACCAGGGGAGGAAGGCCTCTTCAATTTTGCCATGGAGCTTCCTACAATATTCATCCCTGGAGTAATAATAATAGCAGTCATGTGAAGCTTTATCTAATCCTTCTTTGCGACTGGATGGATATTAAATGTAGAGGAGAACAACTGGTGTGTCAGACCAGCATCCCCTGACAATATTCAGATCAGTGAGGTCATTGTCTCACAACAGAGAACCCTTGGCCTCCTGTCAAAAACACACATCCTCTCTCCATCCGTCAGGTTGGGAACGAGAGTGCTCATTTGGGTCCAGCAACTGGACACGTCCCATACAGCTGGAGTGTGGGAGAT
The DNA here is from genome assembly GCA_033119425.1 of Bufotes viridis. Lineage (NCBI taxonomy): Eukaryota > Metazoa > Chordata > Amphibia > Anura > Bufonidae > Bufotes > Bufotes viridis. Next base: position 431,037,151 of record CM065591.1, read on the forward strand.
TTCCCCAGCATACCCTGAAGACAGCAGCAGTCATTAACCCTTCTCATTCCACCAAGTGTATGTTTTAATAAGTATCTTTTGGCCATTGCTGCATACTTGTATGCTAAGTGTTCATATTGTTACTTTGAGGTGTAAGCTGTATGGGTTCTTCAGTAGCACGACAGCTGTAAATTCTAGTTTGGTCTTCCAGATGTAATCTTATAGCTTAACCCGGACCTCTGTTTTGCAATAGATGTTTTAACAAGCCCTGCCTTCCAGCCCAGTAAGAAAACACTATCTCATGTACAAGTATTAGGACCACTGCTGCTCCCCTGCATCCTGTTGTTTGTGGAATGCACTGTGACCCATTGTAACTGCAGATGCTTTGTAAGGAATGTTTGTACCAGGGTGTATTCTTCACTGAAGGGAGACGTATCCTTAGCCATTTAGTCACAGGAAGTATTAGGACACATGGCTTCGGAGCATTTCCTTATGCCTTATGGCATGTTGGCCCTATTTTGAGAAGCTCCTTTTACTTTTTAGCTTTTTACGACACCCTCGCAATTTTTAAAAAGTGGGCGGGCAAGAGTGGAGGAGTTGGTCCACGGGCTGGACCTCACAGGCCCAACTCAATTGACAACATGTGTACCAAAAATTTGGCACACATTACACCAGAAATATACTTCAGCTCCTGGCTGGAGAATATTTCAGTTCTGGAGCGCGGACTGTAGCTAATACATGTCTCTCGAAAAACAGCTCCAATCTTCTTCCAGCAGAGATTTAAATAAGACTGGTGTGTAAAATGCTGGTTTTAAATAAATGACCTCCTTTGTCTCGGAATGCTACTCTGGATTTTTTTTAAGTCACCTCTCACTGGAGTGATTTAGCAACTATTTTGCGACTATTGAAAAAACTCAGTGTTAAATCTGGAGTGAAACACTAACATAGATAACCACGCACACTTTTCAAAACAGGAGTGAGTGGTGTAAAAATGCAAAAAAAAATAAAATAAATACAAATAAATAGCAACTTTGCAACTTTTTAAAGCCAAAATTCTCGAGTGTAGGGTGTGATAAATTCCCTAATATGTATGTGTATACTGTAATATAGACTTTGCCTTAAGAATCAATAAATAAAAAGTGTATAACACAGTTTTGAATTGATAGTCACTTTATGTAAAACAAAATGCTCTTTTACCAAAATCCATACGTAGAGATCCAGAAACGCTCTACTTTAATGGACTATAAATGGAGACGGAAGAAAAAAAAAAAACCTGCCCATGATTTAAGGGCTTTCTGTAACTTGTAATGACTCATTTGTGTCTATCAGGTATGTGTGAACATGACCACAGGGGGATCTGGCAATACATAGTGACTAATAGATCTCAAAAGCCAAGAACGGCATATGGAATTTATGAAACCATGGTTATATGCACAAATAATATAAAATCCCTGAAGAGAGTTCAGTACACCTACAGAATAATAAAATTGAGAGAATAAGTCCTTTCATTACGGCTGAGAATGTCACTCAGGCTTATTTCAGATTTGCCGCTAGTACGTTACGTTACAAATAAAAAGCACATGTAATATGTTTTAATACATTGCAATATGACTTAATAAATGCAATAAATATCAGAGACCTAATAATATACCCCTTATTTTACGATACCCAAAAATGAACATAGATGTCATGAATGCTTCCCAAGCTGTAAAGGTATAATAGGCAGAAAAGCTGGTAAATATTAAAGGAGTTTTTTAGGGTTTGAGAAAATAAGGTAAAAAGAAGTAAATTCCTTAAAATAATAATAAATAACCATTACTCACTTGATAACTCCCCCTCCAATTCAGCATCTCTGCCTTCAGTGGTCCCTGCCAGTATTTGTTGATTTTCCTACAGCAGTAGCATGCTGGCGGCAGCAGTCACATGGGCATATGGCACGTTACCGCTGCAGGGAAATCTACAAAATCTGGTGGGAACCACCAGAAGGTAGGCTTGGAGTGGCAGAGGGTTTATCAGGCAAGTAATGGTCCTTAGTTTATTTTACGACACTTCCTTATTTTGGAGAACCCCTTTAAACTGACAAGTACTGGCAGATCCCCATGATCAGTGATGCCAGAGCCCCTTAGTTCTATAGAAACAGCATTCATGCTCTGCTGATATGATTGAGGAATAAGAACAACTTTCTTCCAGCACTTATCACATCTCTCTGGCCAGGTCTAAAGGAAATCTAATATTAAAGAGGCTCCCAATGTCAAGGGGAATATTGATACCAGCTGTCATCACAAATCAGTTTGAAAGAATCACCATATGGATTATATGTGATATTGTGATCTGCACTGTTTAGTAAAACACTGCTTGTGAAACCAATATGAGCATTACTGAGAGGGTGTTCAGTCATCTGAGACTGAAGCCTGATCACTGCACGCCATCTCCTCAGCTGTCACGAAGACATCAGGTCAATACCCTGAAACATGCTACAGCATGTGCTCCTACTGAAGTCATGGCATTAGATAACAGTTCTGTCTATACAGTGCCGTGCCGTCCCATGATATCATCATCACCAGAAGATAAAATATCAAGATCCTCCAAGGAGACTTGGGTCTAGAGCTCCCAATTTTGCAGTAATGTCATTTTCTGTTTGCAGAGATGTTGAAGGAAATTATCAATCACAGAAGTCATATAAAAAGTGGACAAGCATTGACAAATGCAGAATGGACAAAGTATCTCCTCTGAAGTTCTTCTAGACCTGAAAACAGAAAATACAACATAGGGTAGATATCTGAGAACTTATCAAATGTTAAAAAGACCAATGATAATGGGTGGTCAGTGCTGGGAGAAGATACAGTGAACAATAAGTGAGAAATAAAAGTATTCTTGACTTAATGTAACCATATGGACCATTGCAAATCAGTAACTTGGAAGAATAATCGGTGTAGGGTTATCTGTTTTTCAAAGGCAAGTATATGTTCTGATGAGGGATTCGCGAGGCCAATAACAGTAATATACTATGGAAGTGGTGTTACTAAATATACTGGTACTATAAACATTAAAGGGAGTCTGTCGCCACATTTTTCCATTCTTAATCATTCCTGGTGTCCTGTAGATCACATTTACTGTATGCCAGGCATACTTTTTTGTTAATATATATCGATCATTGTTTCCCACCAAAAAAGATCTTTATTCCGATATGCAAATGAGCTGAAAAAAGCCCAAGGGCCAGTACAGGATCGTAGCTAACGGCTCATGGGCCCCGGTGCAAGAGTTCAGCTTGGGCCCCCTTCCCTCAGTGCTTTGTGTGTCTTCTTATGTGGCACAAGGGTCTTTGGGCCCCCTCAGGCTCCTGGGCCCGGTAGCGACTGCTACCTCTGCACCCCCTATAGCTACGCCCATGGGCCAGTACCCTTGGGCCTTGGAGCCCAACCACTTCTATTAGAATCGAGGCCTACTTCTTCCATCTTCATCTTCTCTACACCTCCCTCTGCTCCTGACATCAGAAACCCAGCAATTGAAATCTTGCCTAGGCGCATGTCACCCATCTGTTTGCATCTCCGGTGGTTTATCTCCCAGAGGACAAAAGGATCGACATGTTGAAATCCTGCTGCCTGATCTTTGTGTCTTCTGACATCTGCAATCAGGGAAGAGTCAAAGGCCCCCATACACAACAGATAATTAGTTGGTTCCACCAGAAAAGGATGGTTCTGCTGCTATATATCTAATGTGTAGAACAAACTAATGTAAAGAATCTAGGCCTAATTTATCAAGTCTCAAAAATGTAAATGTTGCCAAAACTAATCATGAAGTTCACGTATGTATTCCTGGCACAAACACCATATTAGAATTGGTCAATGTATAGTCATCGATGAAATCATAGGAAAAAGCTGCAGAAGCAATATTTCTTGCTTCACTTTGTATAAAAAGCACCTGCTTCACCTAACTAGATATGTAATGTTCTACATTTTTGATAGCTATAAATTTGCAGTAAGCAGTTACAGGATGTAATCTACATCCATCCTTCATACATAAGTAATAGGAGTAAAAGAAGTATAAGTGATGATCTGCATGCAGAAGTATATGCAAAGTCTTAGTTAATGGACTGAAGGGCCGTTTGCCATCTCTGATGCATTAAGACCAGGTGGGATATTTTACACAGAAATAAAAAAACGACTTGCTAAGAACAGATGCTGGAAATGTGTTTGTTATATCTAATTTGGACTATAGTGCAATTCTTAAAGAAGGTTTTTCAGTAATAATTTAAGGGGTTATCCAGGAATTTATAATGATAACCTATCCTATCAGATTGCTGTGGATCTGACACCAGGGACCCCCGCCGATCAGCTGTTAGTAGAGGACAGCGGTCTGCTGCGTTGCCTAGTGGCATCTCAGCCGCACTGAAGTGAATGGGACTGAGCGCTATTCCAAGCACAAACGCTGTACAATGTACGGTGCTGTGCTTGAAAAGCTGCCCAGAGCCACCTGCCTGGAACAGCTAATCAGCAGGGTGCTGGGATTCGGACGTGATAATGATTACCTATCCTGAGCATAAGTCATCATTATCCATTCCTGAATAACCCCTTTAACTATTTACCATTGGCCCTCAGCCTGTATTACCTATTAAAGGATTCATGTTTACCTGCTCCTCACCACCCCAATCCTGCGTGCTGGCTTCTATTAGTTTATCTTCTGGCCTGCAACTCGCTTCAGTCTATGGTCAATTTACACGTGCGCCGCTGCTTCCAGGTAAAACGTGTTACTTGGGGACACGTCACCACTGAAGTCAGTCATTGGCTGCAGTGGCACATGTGACCATGTCCAGAAGAAAACAAGCTGGGGAATGGAAGATGAACAAACGGGAGCAAGCAGGCAGGATTGGAGAGTGAGGAGCAGAAAGTATGAATCTTGCAATAGCAAAGGTAGGCTAGGGGTCATCAAAAAATAGTTAATTATTCAAGTAAAGGGCACACATATGCGGTACTTCTGTATGAATCCAAAAGAAAATTGTGCCATTTGCTGTGGAATCTAAATTATTCATAGGATGAGGCCATCCAGGGCTGGTTCCCCTCTAACCTAGTTTCTCATAGCAGCAGTGTGGTCTAACTCTATGAGAGGGGCTAGTATAGTGTAAGGGTAAAACTTGAAGTCAGTTTTGCTTGAGTCTGGATTAGAGTACTATGTATCAAATGATGCATATAGTTTGTAAAATGTGGTAGTTTTTTATTCCTGCTGTATTTTTTGCCCTATAAGATGCACCAGGTTGCAAAGTAGGGAAAAAATTTAAAAAATTTTTTTCATTAGATCAGACCATCATTCAGACCCCTAATGTCAATCAGACCTCACCTTAGAGTCCCAATCAAAACCCCAATGTTAATCAGACCTCAGATCAGTAAGTGTCGTGGCCTTCTCCAGCTTTTGCTAGGCCATGTGACGTCACGTTCATCGGTCATATGGCCTAGGCACAGCTCAGCCGCTTTGAAGTAAATGGGGCTGAGCTGCAGTACCAAGCACAGTCGTTTTACAATGTACAGTGCTGTGCTTGGTGAGCATGGAGAAGGCCGAGGTACTACTGGGAGCTCCACTGCCTTCTTAAACGGCTGATCGGAATGGGTCCCAGAACTCATATGTTGGACCCCCACCGATCAGATACTGATGACCCATCCAGAGGATAGGTCATCAATAAAAAAAAATCCTTTAAGATGCCTAGAATATAAAATAACTTTTTTTTAGTAAAATTTTGTTATTCAGTTTAATTTTGTGATTATATTTTATGTAATATTTACGTACAATGGACAACGTTTATATGTTATTTATACTTTATACTTTAATATTATGTTTTATAATGGACGTATGTAACTTTGCTAATTTAATATAAAGAATAAAAATGCCACGTCCATTATAAAGCCATAAAAAAGTTATGGCTTTATAATGGACGTATGTAACTTTGCTAATTTAATAAAGAATAAAAATGCCAATCCCCTTGTTCTCAGGGGAGATAAGCTTTCGCCAGAGATGTCTAGCAGTTGCTTACTCCTTTCTCCCTAGTCAAAGTACATACATGGGAGAAATAGCTGTAGACTAACCATTCAAAACCATAAAAAAAAGTTTAAAATAAATAAATAAATACATAAATAACAAAAAATTTTAAACATCATGGGCATCACCGCATCTGAAAACGCCCATACTATTAAAATATAAAAATATTTTACCAATACGGCGAATAACGTAACAGAAAAAAGGGTGAAAATGGCCAATTTGCTAATTTTTCATCTCTTCTCTTACCCAAAAAAATGTAATAAAATGTAATCAAAAAGTCATACACACTGTAAAATGGTATCTATAAAAATTACAGATTGTCCTGCAAAAAATGAGCTTCCACACAGCACAGCAGGTATAACTTTAAAAATTTCTGGGGTCAGAATATGGTGATGTAAAAGAATTTTTTTTCCCCCAAAGTTTAAATTTATTTTTACACTATTTAGACATAAAAACCTATATATATATGGTATTATCATTTAGACTTCAAGAGAATGAAGGGCACAGGTTAATTTTGCCGCAAAGGGGCCGCTGTGAAAACTAAACCAGTAAACAGGTGGAGAAATAGTTATTTTTTCCAATTCCACCCCATTTGGAAAAAAAATTCACACTTCCCACTACATTGTATGCCATATTAAGTAGCATTAGAAAGTAAAACTTGTCCCGCAAATAATAAGCCCTTATACAGCTATGTGAACGGTAAAATAAAAAAGTTATGGCTTTATAATGGACGTATGTAACTTTGCTAATTTAATAAAGAATAAAAATGCCAATCCCCTTGTTCTCAGGGGAGATAAGCTTTCGCCAGAGATGTCTAGCAGTTGCTTACTCCTTTCTCCCTAGTCAAAGTACATACATGGGAGAAATAGCTGTAGACTAACTGAGCATTTGGCCAACAGTTACTGTATCTAAAGTGTATGGGGAGCTTTAGTCACTCAACCAACTTTAGTTGAGTGCATGTAGGGACCATGTTTATGTGACTGAGGGTCTATGTTAGAGGGAGGCTTCAGCGTCCTCTGTTTTTAATGTAGACAGATGTCTGAATGACTAGTAAAGAAAGGACAAACTCCTTGAGATGACAACTTAATCATGAGTGGTCATTCTTCATAAACCCAATTTTAAGCCTCCTGGGAACCGCTAGTGATCAGCTGTTAGAAGAGGCTACAATGCTCTGGTGAGTGCTGAGGCCTCTATCTAGGCCAGTGACATACCGTTCATCAGACATATGGCTTATGTGCAGCCCAGTTCTAATCAAGTGAATGGGTCTGGGCTGCAATATCTGTATTGCCAGAGTGCTGTGGATCTTTAGAAATAGTAACATAATAAGGTTATAAATAGCTCAAGCTATACCCTGCTTTGTGGATCCATAGAAAGGCTAGACAATCGCTATGAATCAATTGAGAATTGTTTTACTACTGGAAGAAATCCTTCTGAACTCCAAATATGGCAATCAGAATAAATCTAAAATCAACAGCCCCTCACAAGGAATCTCCAAAGCTCTATACTGTATAACTATTATGTCTAGCAGGAAAAGCATCCAGACCCTTCTGAAGTCATTGCATGAATCAAGCATCACAACATCCTGTGACAGAGCTTTCTATAGCGTTTCTTCTCTTATGGTAAAAAAAAAAAAAAGCTGTCAATGCAGTTGTGAAGCCTTCTTTTCTTTAGATAATGACAAATCTGACCACTATAGTGGACATTTATTAAGACCAGAATTTTATAGTCTGTCTTCATCTAATACTCGCTGGCACCAGATGTAGCACAAGTATCTCTTTATAATTGTGGTACATCTGTGGAGGTCTGTGTGCCGGAACTGAGATCTACACCAGCAAGGGAGGAACAGTCCCTGCAAATTTGGACTCCTGGCAACAGTTCCCTAGAGTAGATTATATTAAATGCCCAGCCCCACACCATCCACTCCCTGCCCTCCACCCACATTTTGGAAAGAGGCAAGTGGGGTGCAAGCTTAAGGACATTTTAATGCCAATTTAATTGCCTGGCGTAAACAATTTGATAAATGATCCCCTTTGGACAGTGGTGTACATGGAGAAGTAAGGGCCCCATAGAAAGGATCAAACCAGACCCCCACAGGACAGAAGGGTTTCTGCCTAAACCCTTTTCAATGACCCTTGGGCCATTTTCCACTGCCTCATTTGCTAAAAGTTGTTCCTTTAGAGGGTAGAGTCCTGACCAAGTTTTCTTGGCTGCAAAATACAGACCACTGAAGTCAATGTTTATGCAAAAAAATGACACAGCATGGACATCATTCATGTTTTGCAAAATTGACAGAGTTGTGTAAAAGCCCCTTTAACTTAGCTCTTTCGGGCTTCTTACCGACATTCTCTTCGGCCAATGAGGATGCCGGTAATTGATTTCAATATTATGTTTAAATATTCTTACAAGCCCTCTCTATTAGCAGCAGTCCTAAAAACAGGAAGATAAGACCAAACTTCCAATAGTCCCAACAATATAAAACAAAAGTATTAGGTCCGCGCTTCACTTTCAAAATAGGAGATTGCATAAAAACTACCGACTCTTCGGTGGCTCCTCCACTCGATTTTCTTTCAGTCCTCACCATCTCTTCAATCTGTATACCAACAGCACCAAACTGTTTCTTTTCTCCACAGTACACAGATAACCAGCAGTATCTTTCCTTTAAAGAGGAAAACAACATAGATCAGTCCCGTGTATAAAAGTGCTCGAAATGCTTTATTGTACTCACAAGATTATCTTTTTCCACATCATATACGGTATATGTTAAAATTGCTGCCCGACCCGGGTTTCGCTCCCGCTTCATCTGGGGATTTCAATATGCTGGGTCTCTCTGAAGAGACCCAGGGTAATGAAGCTGCAATTCTTATTTTGGACAGCAGGTGGCAGGCCAACATAAGAAATGAACAATTCTCCTCAAATCATGGGACTAAAAGACCCATAAGGTTTTCAGAATTAAAACAAAAAAAGGGTTTTGTAGGCTCAAATACGAGCTTCAAAACCATAAAAAAAAGTTTAAAATAAATAAATAAATACATAAATAAATAACAAAAAATTTTAAACATCATGGGCATCACCGCATCTGAAAACGCCCGTACTATTAAAATATAAAAATATTTTACCAATACGGCGAATAACGTAACAGAAAAAAGGGTAAAAATGGCCAATTTGCAAATTTTTCATCTCTTCTCTTACCCAAAAAAATGTAATAAAATGTAATCAAAAAGTCATACACACTGTAAAATGGTATCTATAAAAATTACAGATTGTCCTGCAAAAAATGAGCTTCCACACAGCACAGCAGGTATAACTTTAAAAAATTTCTGGGGGTCAGAATATGGTGATGTAAAAGAATTTTTTCCCCAAAGTTTAAATTTATTTTTACACTATTTAGACATAAAAACCTATATATATGTGGTATTATCATTTAGACTTCAAGAGAATGAAGGGCACAGGTTAATTTTGCCGCAAAGGGGCCGCTGTGAAAACTAAACCAGTAAACAGGTGGAGAAATAGTTTTTTTTTCCAATTCCACCCCATTTGGAAAAAAAATTCACACTTCCCACTACATTGTATGCCATATTAAGTAGCATTAGAAAGTAAAACTTGTCCCGCAAATAATAAGCCCTTATACAGCTATGTGAACGGTAAAATAAAAAAGTTATGGCTCAAGGAAAATAGGGAAGAAAAATTAAAGCCTGTGTTCGTTACTCAAAGCAAACAATCACAGTGAAGCTTTCATTTCCTACAGTTCTATAGAAAAATTAAAGCTGAACCGTGATTGGTTGCCATGGGCAACAAAAACAGTGTTTCTTCAGTGGGGGAGGTTTAACAAACTGCTGTACAGTAGAACTGGCTTAGTTGCCCTTAGCAACCAATTTGATTCCACCTTTCATTTTCCAAAGGAGCTGTAAAAAATGAATATGTGCAACTAAGCCAGTTCTACTTTACACCAGTTTGCTAAATCTCCAGCAGTGTTTCAGCTTCATACATCTGCCCCAATATCTTCATCGGCATAAGAAAATCTTTTTCATTTCATGTACACATATTCCTGAACATTCAACATTCCCCTACAAATAAATATTTTTACGGTGACGTCAGATTGCCTATGTCAGTGCCAGACAGAATGCAGTCTCTGTGATTCATTTTCCCTTGAATGTTCACTTCTTCCAAATATGAGCCGGCTTCTCAGGCCATTAACGTGTCACGTCTCCCCCTGTTAGGATATAATCTTTAGAACAGAAGAAATATGCCACCTCACAGAAAGAGGCCAAAGGTTGAAACAGAAAGTGTGGCGGAGGCAGACAGCTGACTGGGTGACTCACCGAGCGACTCGTCTAACTGTTATACAGATGACACCAAATAGTACATCAGTGATGTCAAAGGAAATGATTAGTCACTAAAAGCTGCTCTCCATGTTCTGGTTCTGGGTACAAGAGAAAGAATGTCACCCATGGACTGTAACTGCTGCAACTTTTACATCAATATAGCATTCAGACAAGATGGTCAGATAGACATATTTCCGGTATTCCCGCATGAAAGAAAGAAGTCTAAGCGTTCCCACACACATGAATTTGCTACTGGCATTTTTTAACAGTGAATGAAGTCAGAATCAGGCCAAGTGCACACACCAGTCAGTATTTGGTCAGTTATTTCCATCAGTTATTGTGAGCCAAAACCAGTAGTGAGGTCTTACACTGGGTTCAGACCTGAGCATTTTGAAGCCTAGCGTTTTCTGAGCGTTCAAGACGGGCGTTAACGCGCGTTTTTTTCAACCGTTTTGGTAAATAGTGTAGGCGCGTTTGACGCGCGTTTATGTGATTGACTGCATAGTTGGCCAATGACCAAACAGCCCTCGCTATATATAGTTTGGCCAATCTGAGTGCTTTAGAGGTGTGAAATTCCATGGTGGCTGATCCAGCATGTTGCAAACTTTGAAAAACGCACGTCCATAGGCGCGTTTTACGCTGCACAAACGCCCGAACAACACGCGTATCGCGTTTCCCATTGAAGTATATTGGCACCAAACGCTCGAAAAACGCCCGAATTAACGCGAACATACTTGCTTATGCGTCGGACGTTTTTAGGCGCGTTCGAACGCGCATAAAAACGCGCAAGTGTGAACCACCCCCATTGGAATGCATGGTTCCTGTACTGTTGTGCGTTTTTTTGCGTGTTCGAACGCGGCGTTTTACGCGAAAGTGTGAACTGAGTGTTAGTCAGAAATCTGGTGTTGTGAAGATTTGCTCCTATTCTGTGTTTTTGACCCTCACCTGGTTTTGGCTCACAATAACTGATGGAAATAACTGATCAAAACTGGAGTGCAACCTGCCATCTATGTGTATGTTGCTATCCTGAAACTGCCATGATGATACATATCAAGGGGTAAAGCATGGGGCTGTTGACTTCAACATGCCCAAACCCTTTGTTCTTATGGAAATAAACCACCCCCAGAGTAGTGATGAGCGGCAGGGGCAATATTCGAATTTGCAATATTTCACGGATATTTGGGTGAATATTCGTCATAAATTCCCAAATTTGACAATTCGTGATTATTTTCTTGATTGCGAAAATCGGCAATGTAATATGCACGTATTGCAAACCGGAAATTAATGATGCACATATTTTTGCGCAATATGTCCTACTTCACATTTTAGCTGACTAAATATTAGTGATTGGTGCACTAAGTATTGTTGTGAACTTGTGACATCACAGCATTACTATGTATGTATGTATGTATGTAGCATGTATGTATAGACAGCAGAACCTATCAGCTACACTATATCACTATCTAACCTACACTGACTATCTCCCACTAACTATCTGTAATATATATATAAGCTAACTAACTGTTTAATGTAATGTAACATGCAATCATAATAACTCCCTGGGTCAATGACCCCTCTCTAGTAGCTATAACCTGTAATATTATTACACTCCAGAAATACATCCAGCAGAGCACAGCAATGACACTGCTGTCTCTCTCAGAACTGAAATAAAACAGCAGAAAATGGCTGCTGGGTAGGTTCTTATATAGTAAGGGGTAGGCAACTTTCCTATTGGTTGCTAGGGATGTTGCTAAGCTCAGACAAAGACATTGCAGCCTTCTCATTGGCCCACAAGCAAGAAGCAGGAAGGGATCATGGGTTCAGAGAAAAAAAAAAAAATAGAATATTCATGAATGCGAATATATATCACTATATTCAAAATCTTAGCAAATTCTCGAAGTGGCGATATTCGCGATTAAAATCCGCGATGCGAATATTCGCGCCCAAGGAATATCTCGCAGAGGCTTCCTCACCTATCCTTATTCAGAACACATGCATGCAGAGATATCAACTAACTAATGTGTGTTGAACCAAACATACAAATGGAGTCCTCACTTTTGACCCAAAATTTGATGTTCATCATTGCTTCTGATTTGTTTTTCTTTTTGGAAATGACTCAGGTATGGAAATAGGCTATGGCATATCACTAGTATATGCTATTGTATACTGACTCACATGTCCCAATAATTCAAAGTGTAGTTCAAAGTGTTACAATGTTACATGCTATAATGCAGTTGCTACAGTTTGGATGGATATCATTAGGCCCTGATCTACCTATGGACAAAGTAGGCAGACCAGAGAAGGGCATGTGTTGAAGTGGAAGTTACATCTGAATACAGTAAAAATTGTTTATTCATATATACATGATGTGAATGTTAATCAGGTACAATGATGTGGGAGTTATAGGAGGATACCTATGGGAAGCCTGTGAGATAAGACTAAGGCAGGGGTTGTAGGTGATACAGATTTAATGCTGGAACACAGTTAAAATGCTTAGTGCTTGGTGTCCCAACACATTTGTCTCCAGCAATACAGTCCAACAGTCCATTGGTGGCAATCATTTAACAGGCCTAGACTATGGTATAGCAGGCCTTTCCCTCTACAGGCCTCCCTCTGCCTTCTTTCTCTCAGCCGGAATGCAGCTCATCCCCAGCCTCTCACTCTTTATCTCCTAGAGCAGTCTCTATGGAAAATGTTAAACAGCAATGTGCGGGAGATACTCTTTATAGGCTCCATTCACACGACCGTATGTTGTCCGCAAAAAAACAGATCCGTGTCCGCAAAAAAACGGATTGCATTCCGTTTTTTTGCTGATCCATAGACTTCAATAGGGCCATGTCCTATTGAAGTCTATGGATCAGCAAAAAAACGGAATGCTATCCGTTTTTTTGCGGACACGGATCCGTTTTTTTGCGGACATCATACGGTCGTGTGAATGGAGCCTTAAACTGTGGCTTCTTCTCAGCTCCTGGACCTGCTTGTCAGGCCCACCACAGGTTCTCACAGGCATGAACCAACACTCTTTAGTTTGATGGGAACTAACTTCTTATCTCAGGCAGCTAAAGCCACTCCATCTTTTAATTGTTACGCACATGCACCATACCGCAAACCTGCATGACAAACCTGGCAACATTACAACTGCCAATAATGGGGTCAGTCAGCACATCCCAATGTGCAGGTGTACGCTGCCATGGCTAGAAACACAAAGAAAAAAAGACAATGCAACAGCACTCTGCAAACACAAATAAAGTACAATAATGGCATAATGATAGAAAACATTCTGGTGCTAACGCTACTCTTATTTTGCAAATTTGAAATTCTTGGCAAATACATTTTGTACAAAATGATTTGGGCCCGTCTGCCCAAAACGTCAAGGCGATCTCTATAATAACAGACTCATGGCACCAAAAATGGTAAAAAGCAGAGTGGACCCAGCATGCATGTGGAACCTTCACTCCCTGAATTTTATGGTGGCCATTTTGGCACATAAGAGGTAGGATTTCGTTTTAGGTTCCCGTCTTATAGAGATCGCCTTGACGTTTGGCAGACGGGCCCAAATAATTTGGTACAAAATGTATTTGCCAAGAATCTCAAATTTGCAAAATAAGAGTAGCATTAGCACCAGAATGTTTTCTATAAACCTGGCAACATGGCATCTGAGGTTACCTCACCCCGCCACCATGTTACGATAGACCTGCTTTTTGTATAATCACCACAAACTACATAATTGGGCATAAACATCTGTGCAACCATTGACAGAATAAAAAATTTACATAACATACAGTAAAGTTGACTTTGATTTGGACGTAAATCAGCTTAGAAGATCATTCAGGAGAGGAGAGAGAGGAACTGGAGAACTAGTTATCAGACAGTCTGATGGATTTCACTGTGAATAGCATTCTGCACCTTGCTATGTACTGTGAGAAACTGCGAACTTCAGCAGAGGAACAGACTGCCAGAGTTGCCTGTATCCGGCATAGTCGGATAACACCGAGCAACTCCAGATCCACATTCACTTTAATGGTGTCCAGTGAGGATCCAACCATTTTCCAGCATGTATGCAAGCTTTCAGCTGAACAGTAAATGCTATGTGTAGTATTTTTTGTCCTGAGTGCACAATGCAGATGTGAACCTGGCAGAAGTCAAATGGGAGAAACTTTTTTTTTAAAAAAATCTATTACAAAAATCATTTTTTAGTCCAAATTAGATGTCAATAATAAAAAAAAATACCCCAAAGGAGTCAGTGGCACACTAAAACCCTGTAAAAAGTGGTAAAAGCCTCATGTGACTAATATCATTTTAAGTTGTGTAATACTGATAAACTAATGTCTGTGTATAGTTCAAACCAAAAATAAAACAAGCAGAAGACTTTGAGATAGCGTATCTCCAGCTGAGTCTCAGACCACATGCGTCAGCCTCAGTGATAGACATTTCCCTTCACTGAATGTTCAGTCATCATTTCGCAAAAGATTTGTACAAAAATGACCTAAATGGATTCATCATCCTCTTGTCTCCAAAATGTCCAAATACTGCCCAATGCCACAGTTTATGTGACTTTTAGAGACAATCCCATTAGTCAGTTAGTCTCTATGTGCTATAAAATTAGAAAGACATCTGCTAACCAAGAACCCGGAAAAAATATTTTGAGTGCATCAAATATTACTTTTATTTCTTGTAATATTCAGTGTTTTAAAAGTGAATGTGAAAATAGAGAACATGGATTCCATGCCAAACACTGCAAGCCGATCACATAGAAACCATCTCCCATTATTTTCAGTACTTGCTTTAAGTAGCGAATGGAGTGAGCCATGCATGGGTGGTCAACTCTTCCTGGCAGTGTGAGATGGGGCCCCTGTTTTCGTAATAAGAACAGGTCCCAGAGATGGGATCCACACCTATCGGATATTTATGGCATTTTGTGTGGATATATATGCCATAAATTCCCAGATGGGTCAACCCCTTTAATTCCAGGGTGCTGTACATATATAAATGGTTTGACAAGTACAATAAATATAAAAGGAAATCCTGCCACGAGGGTTTACAAAGGAATATTAATAAAAGATTTTTTTTTTTACCACTATTATTTATCATCTGCTCTGTGTGCTACTGCTTAGTACCCCGTGTAGCTACTCCGGTGGAACTTGAGCATTCTTGGTGTATATTATGCTGTGGACACATTTTAATCTTTTTGTTGGAAGGAGTATTACTAGAGATTATTAGAGTGGAGACCAAAGCCGTTGGCACTGGGGGATTTGCTGATAAATTGCTTTAATAAGATTTTTAATTCACATATATTTTTTAGCCATAGTTCTTAAAGGAGTTATCCCATGATTAAAGGGGTTCTCTGAGAATTAAGAAAATGAAAATACTTAAATATTACTTTATTATAAATATATTCCCAAATTCCTTTCATTTGTTATAATGGCTCCTTTTGTCTAGGGAGCAATCATAAGGAGAAAAAAAATGGCCACCATCCTATTAGTACACACAAAACCTGTCCAAGTCACACAGGAGGACAAGTTACTTCACAACACTGAACTAAACAGCTGCCTCTCAGTGGAAATGAAGTTGATGAGGAGACATGAAGTACAGAGGACGGACAGGGCAGACTGTGGTAATGTGGGGCTGTGGTAATGGAGACTGCATACAAGAGCTGCTGCTCATTAGCCACACCCCCATCCTCTTCTCTGTACTTCATGTCTCCTCAATTCCTACAGAGATTCAGCTGAAGATCTTACCATCTGTATTTAGGATCATAACCCCTGACAAGTAGGAGAGGAGGATGAGGCAGCTCTGTAGCTCAGTGTTGTTAAGTAACTTGTCCTCCTGTGTGACTAGGACAGGTTTTGTGTGTACTAAAAGGCTGGCGGCCATTTTATTTCTCCTAATGATTGCTGCCTAGACAAAATGAACTATTAAAAGAAATGAAAGGTATATAGAAATGTGTTTATAGTAATGTAATATTTAAGTATTTTAATTTTCTTAATTCCCGGAGAACCCCTATAATGTAAAAAAAAATCAGACATCATATGGTACATGACAATCTCTTTCTAACAAACCTATAACCTGTACCTTAGGTGGATTCAGAGATCTCCCCATTCATTGCTCCAATTATTTAGCTAGATTCGATTCAGGCTAGCAGCACAGGGGGTGTGTTCTTTCTTTGGGGGTATGTCCTTTCTGTTGGAGTTCTCGTGCCTACTGATGTGGACAAACAACGCTATACAGATACATTTTATTGAATAGCTTAGTGGCTATACTAACTTTTTAATTATATGCAAATACAAAAGTATTCAGATCCAAGTGCTGGTTTAAAAAATGTAGAATATTTTTCATTGGACAACACTTTTAAGTATCATAACTTTTTATTTTATACAGCAATGGGTGCCAGCTTCATTACATTTACAAATAAAACTCCAACCTGGCTGTATGATTTCCTTTACAATACTAAAACTGAACATGGCTCTCTGTACTGCTCTGTGTATAGACTATAGGATTTGTAAGAATAAAGTAGACTGGAAGATACCTTAGAACAGTGGTGGCGAACCAATGGCCCTCAGAGCCCTCGCTGTGGCCACCCGCACCCTGGAAAAAGTCTATTGTGTACCAATATGCCTTAGACTTTTCCCGCCATTAATCAGTGCAGGGCGCACTATGAGCAGCACAGGCAGCGCATTGAATGTAAGCAGGCTATTATAGCTAAATGATAAAGTACATGGAATATATACTATATTGGTATTCAGGTTAAATTGCCGTGTTGACACTTTGCGATAAATACCGTACATGGGTTTTGGGTTGCAGTTTGGGCACTCGGTCTGTAAAGGGTTCGCTATCACTGCTTTAGAATATCCATTAAGCAAAGATCAAAAAGAGACCACACATGAGGAAATGATAGTAATAATTACAGGACAGTTACATAGTATCTCGGCTTTAAATTTTCTTAATCTCTTAATTTTACGGGGGATCCTTTATAAAGATCCATGTAATGGGGGGTTTACTGGCAGGGACATGTGGTAAACACTACTGGCACTGTGTCTACAGCCTATAATTGTGGCCTTACTGCATGTCCATAAAACATTGCTTCCAGCCTATAATTACTTCCTTGTATGAAACAATTTGACGATGACCTTTAATAATGAAGTGGGTCAAACATTGTGGCTGTAAAATGTGGGCTTTTACTATTTTTGTACACCAAACGAAAAAAAGCAGCAGATACTTGTATGTATCAGAAGGAAAGCGGACTTGAACTTGATGCTGTTGCAGCAGTTAGACAATGCAACACGGTCCTACAGTTATTATTTAAAGTGCCACTCCAGACAACTTGCACCTACATATACAGTACCTGAACCTGTAGATGATCCTGTCCAATATTTACAGGTCACTATAATAAAATGTTGTTTGTGCAAATATTCTAAAATGGTAATCTATTGGAAACCAGTAGCTTCTGGTGTATAGATGAGAAACCATAGGCACGTAGGCGAGCAATGAGGCAATGAAACATGTGATTGCTAGGAACCCCAAAGAAATAATACAGCCATAGACAGGAAGTATAGTAGGTACTTCTTCCCCTCGGGATACACACTAAACTTGGTGCTCCTGCCTGGTGGTGGCCAGGGTGTTCTTGATTGTGGTTGTATCGGTAGCTGAGTGTAAGGCAGGAAGAACGAATTATAGCTCAGTGCTGTCAGCTGGATGGTGGAGTCAATGACCAGACCCATTTGTCTCTCTTTACTGAACAGATAATGGATGAAGTAGCGGCAAAAGTCACAGTTCTGAGATGTATTATAGAGTAGAATCTTCCCAATAGCTGTGTATAGGCAATAACAATAATGGTAGTAATCCTCCCTGAGGCTCACTTTAAGTTCACTTTTCAATCTTCCCAAGTGATCACAGCCAATTCCATTCTCATTAACTCTTTCTGCAATTCAAAGGTTGAAGGGTGCAGACCTTAGGTCTGGATAACCAGTCCGTCTCAAAGTGTGGTGGGCTCAAAAGCAATATACCATTTCCACAAGCAGTAAAGTCTTATTGGCATAAACGTGCAGTACCTTACTGTTTTTCCAGCACGGCCTTTATGGTTCTCAATCATCTATGAATGTCTGTTCTCTTTCTCTCAGGCATAGTCTTTCAGTTGATCTCTGGCAGCTTTTAGCCTCATGAATAAAGATTCCCTGGATCAGGCTACTCTTCAGGCCGAACTCTCAGGAGCTCACAGATGCATGTGTTGCCTCTAACTCAGATGACTAGACACTCCTTCTACTCTACAAGCCAAGGGGCAAAGGTCCAGGCTGTCTCCCGGAAACTTAACTAGGACTACGAGTGTTAACTATTTGTTGCATACATAACCATTAGGGATATACATAGTGCATAGAAAGAATACTTTAACAAAAAAAAAAATGACAACATTAAGCTCCTTAGCATAAGGCTAACTCTTTACCATTAAATTACCCTTTGCAGTGATTGACTGGGTCACTGCACAGGCCGAAGGATCAATGGAAATCTGTTTCCACCAATTAGCTAGTTAACATAACTGGTCAAATTGGTGTGTTGTTTTTGTAGAGGGATAGGTGGCTGCAAGACATCTCTGGTGCTGTTTTCCTAGGGGTTAACAAAGAATTGTTTATGGTGGGTGGAAAGCATGTCTCACCTTAAAGGGCTTATCCGAGTTTTATTTAAAAAAATACAGCACTGTACATCTGATGATTAGTGTTGAGCGCAAATATTCTAATTTCAAATGTTTATCGCGAATATCGGCACTTTGAAAATCTGCAAATATTTCGAAAAATATAGTGATATATTCGTAAAAACGAATATTAGTTATTTTTTTCATCTGAACCCATTACCTAGTATACCTACCTGCTTCTTGCTTGTGGGCCAATGTGAGAAGGCTGCAATATTGTAGTCTGTAGTGAATTAGAATATTCTTCAATATTTACATTTTTTTTCTCTTATGCAAGAAATTAGCAATGTAATATTCGCCCAATGCGAATATTCTAACACCCAAATATATAGAACTATAGAATATAGTGCTATATATTCATTTTTTAGAATATTCATTATTTTTTTCCATCCAAGTCATGATTCCTCCCTGCTTAAGTTGCTTTTGGTCCAATGACTGTTCACATTAAATTGGAAAAAATTATGAATATTCTAAAAAAAGAATATATAGCACTATATTCACTATGCGAATAATTTTTCTCTTATGCGAAAAATCGGCAATGTAATATTTACGTAATGCGAATACTCTAAAACATGAATATATAGCAACTTTAGAGTTAGTTTTTTAGAATATTCTTCAATTTTACCAATTTAATGTAAACAGTCATTGGCCCAAAAGCAACAAAAGCAGGGGGGAAGCATGACTTCAGATGGGAAAAAATGCCGAATATTCTAAAAAAAGATTGTATAGCACTATATTCTATAGTGCTATATATTCGGGTTTTAGAATATTTGCATTACGTGAATAATACATTGCCGATTTTTTCACAATCAATAGAATAATCTCAAATACGAATATTCGCGAATATATGATGAATATTCTAAAGAATATTCGCGAAATATTGCAAATTCGAATATTGCCCCTGACACTCATCACTACTAATGATCAGCAATATATACATAAGCTTAGCAAGTTTTAGGCAAAAAAAATTATATTTACTCTTTTTCCTAGTTCTGTTCTGATCCTTTGTTTACACGCAGTTGCAGATTCTGTGTGTGTTTGTGTGTGTGGGGGGGGGGGGGTAAAAACAATTTCTGAGGGTGTCAACCAAGACTGCCTTTCTCCTCCCACTTCACTGCAAAGTTGGGAAAAAAGTGCTGCCCTGCCTGTAATCTGACTGCTGGGATACTCATATTGTATGTGTGGGTCTAAAAGTCCCAGCTGTACAGTGCAATGACATTGCTGATACACACAGGATTTTCCTTCCTACCTGTTCTTGTATAATGCTCTGCAGACACTTCCTTACGGCCAGCATAAGAGTCTTTGTGAACTATGTGTTTGCAGGGGTGATGGAGGATCCTGTGCACAGCATATGTCTCTTCACTTCTTCAGTGCCTGGAGAAGAGAAAACCCTGCTCAGTAGGTATAGGGAAAAGCAGTCTCAAAATTTCTCCTGGAAAAGACAACCAGTGTGGCCAAGAAGTTTGTGGCCTGTTGGTATCCTGATGCAGTTCTATCCGCCATGCCATTAAGAACTGAGCTGCTTAGGCTTTCTGTGCAGAATTGTTTCAGCATTTGTACTGACTTGTGGTCGAAGTCAGCCTGGATAAAGTAAAGTTAATATCAGCAGAGAACTCTTGGGTGTCCTCCATCTTTACAGTGCATCTCCCCCAAACAGTGACTGTGTACCCTAAGAACCTAATCCTTCCAACTACACAGATGAGAATCCAATACTGCCAAAAATTCTCATCAACCTCCTCCGCCCCCATAGACATTGTTGCAGAGACGGACCACAGCTGTCGCTGTCTCACACACAGGTTCGGCTTCCTGGCAGCGTGGATCGGCTTCTCCCCCTTCCTTACTGGCCACCAGGCTTGCTCTGTCCCTCCACACAGGCTTGGCCTACTTGCTGGCTTGACCCCTGTTCCTGTGCCCTTAGGGTGCATGCTTTCTCTGGCTCATAAAGGGCCAACATGCGCACCCTGCCTATGGCTGACTCTTGGGGTACTCAAGACACCTTCCCCTTTGGGAGGGTGCCTAAGCAATAGGTATTGTAGCAGGCTAGTATCTTGCTAAGGTGTCTGTTCTGTTGTCTGCCGTGTACTGACCTCGGCCCATTTACTGAACTCTGACCATCCATCTAACCTGACTTGTGCATGACCTTGGTACTGACTCTTCTCTGCCTGCCGTGACTTTGTACATATAACACATACTCCGCCAGGCCTGACCTTGTCCTGTCCCTGACTATGGTGTTTCCTGACCCTTTCGTGCTCTGCACCAATGTCTCTGACATCTGTGCATCAGCTGTCAATCATAGAGACTACTCCTGGACATGGCAGCCTGGCGGTTCCCCTACAACAAGGTCCAGAAGCCTGTTAAAAGGTGAATACCAGAGGAACACCCAGTATAACTATACATCTGTTAGTTGGCACAATGGTTCCATACCCACTGCCGTAACAGACATAGCATTTTCAGTGGAACCTGTCATAATTAGTGGGATATTTTAACATAAATATGATGTTTGAGGCCATCAGCAACTTTGGACAAGTTGAATAGTTGCCATGCAGCATTGTATTTTCCCAGTAGCGGTCACTGTAGAGAACATTATCAGGTGATGGCAAACCCTCTTTTCAAAATCAGCAGTTTGGTGGGGTTTCAGAAAGGGGTTTCAGGTGGCATTATTAGAACTAGATCTGG
The DNA here is from genome assembly GCA_033119425.1 of Bufotes viridis. Taxonomy (NCBI): domain Eukaryota; kingdom Metazoa; phylum Chordata; class Amphibia; order Anura; family Bufonidae; genus Bufotes; species Bufotes viridis. The sequence goes on from CM065591.1 coordinate 431,058,835, forward strand.
CAACACCCAAGATTAGATACCAGCTCAATGTCAGTATAATTTAATATTTATATAGATTATGTACATTGAATACAACTGGTAATCTGAAAACACCACAGCAGCCAGATATTGGTATAAATTCTGTTACTCAACTTTATTTTCCAAGTAGCTCATTCTGATATCTGCGAAGAAGCAGAACACTATAGCATTATCTTGGACGTATGAATAAATCATGCGATATGGATTAATGGTTTTTAAATAAAGGAGATGATAAATTCAATTTTCTCAGAGATTAGTGACAAATCATCTTTTAAACACTCTGAATTAAATTATATTTAAGGAAGCCACAAAGCTTATGAATGGAGTCTTTCGCTGGAGTTTGACATGTCAGGAGCCCATGTGACTGGTTTTCCATCTGTATAAGTTTGCTGTTTGCCATCACATGTTCATTGCGTCAGACAGAGCAATAGGCTTGTGTGGATTGGAAGGGACTCCTGCCATTTTGATTACTGTCTTGTCCTGACTTTATTTAAAGTGAACCACCAACTTTTTTTGTGAAATTTGTTTAGTTGGTTCTTTAAATTAAAGGGGTTTTTAGTATTTTTATATTGACGGCCTATCCTAAGGATGGGTGGCACAGTACAAGTATCAGCAGAAGACACAATTCTGAGGTATATCACAAGGCAGTGTTTTTCCCAAAGGCTGTGTATAGGGGCAGGCAGTTGATAACTAATTTTTATCGCGAATATTTAGAATATAGTGATATATATTCGTAAAAACGAATATTCATCTATTTTTTCTTTTTCATCCGAACCTATTACCTGCCTGTTCTTGCGCGGGGGCCAATGTGAGGAGGCTGCAATATCGTAGTCTGTAGCGAATTAGAATATTCTTCATTATTTAATTTATTTAATCTTATGCGAAAAATCGGCAATGTAATATGTACGTTAATCAAGTAAGGGCGGGTTATAGGCAACATTCCTATTGGGTTGGCTTGCTAGAATTCGCGAATATGTAGAATATAGTGCGATATATATTCGTAAAAACGAATATTCATTTTTGGTTTTTTTTCATCTGAACCCAGCCATTAGTAAATGTAATAGGTTCAGATGGAAAAAAAAGACAAATATATTTTTTTAAAAATATATATCACACTATATTCTACATATTTGCGAATTCTAGCAAGCCAACCCAATAGGAAAGTTTCCTATAACCGGCCCTTAGTCGATTAACGCGCATATTACATTGCCGATTTTTCGCATAAGCTAAAATAAATAAAATAATGAAGAATATTCTAATTCACTACAGACTAAGATATTGCAGCCTTATGGTATATATACTATGGTAATGGCCAATATGCGCATGCGCACATGAATATTTCAATGACAATTTTTTGCGATAAAAAACCATTGCGCGAATATAACGAAGTCTCGAATTCGTGAATATATAACGAATATTTGGCGAAATATTCGTGAAATATCGCAAATTCGATTATGGCACCTGCCGCACATCACTATTGATAATCCCCTCTCTAGATATAAAAGGCAATCTTCCCAACTGACCACACATGTGCGAATACTTTTCCCATACAGTATATCTGCAATGCTCATCTGTAAGGTGCAGTCTTAGATCACATGGTCAGTCCATCTCAGAAGTGTTTCCGGTGCCAGAAGTAATTAACGATAGAGCAGCAAAGTCTAAAGCCATAAGCATGCATTACCTTTGATGACTAGTCCACGCACTCTTTCCTAATGGTCCTCAACCTTCTGTAAGTGTCTGCTCTGTTCTCCATCAGTGGTTGGTTATCAGTGGCTCAGCTAGACTCCTACATCACACTAGAGGGAAGGCAGGTCCAGCCCACCACCCGGCAATTGTAACCAAGGACTGCCAATTGACTTCCCATATACAGTCTTTTAGAGTACATAGTACATAAAGTATGTAGTGTGAGCAATGATCCATTTGACAAATCTAACAATAAACCATAGGATTAACCCTTTAGCAGTGAACCAATGGACCACTGCACATGCACATTATAAATATATTTGCAGTGCAGTCAAGGAGACAGGGTAACATAAAAACGACATTTCTTCCAAAAGCAAGGAGGAAAGAAAGGTCACTGCCATTGTGTCAGTAACAATATTGTAAGCCATTGCAAAAGGCCTGTGATATGCGAGGTATGTTGGCACCCAGCACTGCATAGACCCTGTGATATGGTTTATAATACTGTTGCAGACACAGTCACAGATACTCCCCTTTCCACTTGTTTTTTCAATAACTGTAATTTTTCTGCAACCCTGCTTAGTTGACCTCACAAGGAAATGTTAAATCTGCATGGGTAAAAATTGCTAGGGTTTGTAAGTTCTCTGTCATAAATAACCATGAAGCAATTACACAAGATGGTGGCCTTTCCTGGTGTGGAACTGTTGCTGGAAAATCTCATCATCAATATCTGATCAGTGGAGGTCCAACTCTCAGCAACCCTGCTGATCAGCTTTACTGCGGTACTCTGGCCTCTTCCTAGGCTAGTGACGTCATGTTCATCGGTCACATAGCCTATGTGCAGATCTGTTCCATTTAAGTGAATGGGTCTAGGCTGCAATCCCAAGGGAGACGCTGTGGGGAGAGCACAACTGCCTCTTCAAACAGCTGATATGCGGGATGCCAGATGCCCACTAATCAGATATTAAAGGATAAGTCTTCTGTATGCTACTCCCAGAAAATGCCTTTAAACATTCACACACTGCATGAGAAATGTGCAGTGTAAATCAAACTGCAGTGTGGGATTTAAATCTGCAGCATATCAATTTATGCTGCTGATTTCCACTGCAAATTTCACTCTTTGGAGTACTTATGGTGAAAGCCGTGGCAAATCCACAGCAGAAGCTGCAACAAGTCCACATGTAACTGTTGCAGATTTTGCTGCAAAGTCGTTGTGGATTGCAGACAATCCTTACCCTGGGTTCAGACCTGAGCGTTCTTGAAACGCGCGTTTTACGAGCCACTTTTGTCACGCGTATTACAGCGTGTTTTTGCAAATAGGAAACGCGCGTCGTACGCGCGTTCTTGTGATTGACTACTGTGGTGTCAATCACAATACGCGCGGCAAACGCCCCAAAAAAAGCTCAAGTACTTGTTTATGCGTAGGGCGTTTTACAGCGCGTTCGAACGCGCTGTAAAACGCGAAAATGTGAACCAGTCCCATAGGGAAGCATTGGTTTGTATGTGTTTAGCGTTTTACAGCGCGTTCGAACGCGCTGTAAAACACGCAAGTGTGAACTTAGGGTTAGACTGAATATATGCCACATAGCATACTGATCAAGTCATGCACCAGATTTTTGGGTGAAAGGAGTAGCGGTCAAACAATATACCTACTGTACCGTTCTTCCTAGATAGGAGGTTCAGACAAAAAGCCATGGCATCAGGAAGAATGCTATATGACGGCAGTAATCTATTAACACTGCCAGTCCCAAGGGCACCATCACACTGGCTGCTGGAATGAAAGCGGATGCTAGGAGACTCTTCATATTTCTGCAGTTACTATCAGGGCACGGCAGTCAGAATGTAGTCTTCTCTTGTTTTGCCAGTAATCCGTGTATCTTGAAATAATACAACACGTTCACTAAAATGAGTACAACAGGTCTCATATCACCTCATAGAGGGTAAACCAGAACATTGACTTTAAAATGAATCTGATGATTTGATTGCCACTTAATCCCTAAAGAATAGTCTCTTAATTCAGTAGGAAAATTTACATTGTTAGGGAAATATATGAACAGCAAATCCTAACTATGCTATTACAGGTCCTCTAACGCTAAGTGTCTTTGTCGCTAAGTGTCATACAATTAAACATGGCAGTTAGACAGGTAGTTTATAAGAATTACACATTTTTACACTCTTCCTTAAATATGTACCTTGTCTCTGTGTCCGTTTTCTTATGTGCTTTTTACCTCCACATTCACCGCCCTGTTCCTCCTACATTACCTTCTACCCACATCAGCCCCTCTCTCCTTCACTCCCCCATGTACAGCTCACATGCTTTATTCACCTTCCTGAATCATCTCATCCCATCATGTCTCAGGGTGAAGCACATAAAGATCTCTCACAAATCCAAAAACCATTTCCTCTATCTCTCTACTTTTACTTCTTATTTCAGGGTATATTTTTCCTAACTCCTCCCCCATCTTACATAGAAACCCTGCTAACCTCATTAACATTCGTTGTCCGCCTTTTAATTGTGTGCTGTGGAATCCACGGTCTGTGTGTAACAAGCTCCCCTACATTTATAACTTCTTTTTTACTAACTCTCCTAGGGCTCTTTCACACTAGCGTTTTTTTTTTCCGGCATAGAGATCCGTCGTCGGGGCTCTATGCCGGAAAAATCCTGATCAGGATTATCCCAATGCATTCTGAATGGAGAGAAATCCGTTCAGGATGCATCAGGATGTCTTCAGTTCAGGAGCGGAACGTTTTTTAGCCGGAGAAAATACCGCAGCATGCTGCGCTTTTTGCTCCGGCTAAAAATCCTGAACACTTGCCGCAAGGCCGGATCCGGAATTAATGCCCATTGAAAGGCATTAATCCGGATCCGGCCTTAAGCTAACCTTCTTCGTTTCGACATTTAGCTTTTTCTGACTGGTTACCATGGCAGCCAGGATGCTAAAGTCCTGGTTGCCATGGTAAAGTGTAGTGGGGAGCGGGGGAGCAGTATACTTACAGTCCGTGCGGCTCCCTGGGCGCTCCAGAGTGACGTCAGGGCGCCCCACACGCATGGATCACGTGATCCATGCGCATGGGGCGCTCTGACGTCATTCTGGAGAACCCCGGGAGCCGCACGGACTGTAAGTATACCGCTCCCCACTACTACTATGGCAACCAGGACTTTAATAGCGTCCTGGCTGCCATAGTAACCTCAAAGCATTTCGAAGACTGATCAGGATCCTGATCAGTCTTCTAATGCTTTCAGGCGACTTGCATTCTGACGGATCCGGCGGGACGGAAGTGCCTGCCGGATCCTCAGAACGCAAGTGTGAAAGAGGCCTTAACCTGTTGTCCCTCACAGAAACCTGGATTCAGAAATCTGACACAGTTTGCCCTGCTGCTCTTTCTTACGGTGGCCTACACTTCCACCCATACCCCCAGACCTGAGAACAGACATGATTGTGGAGTCGGCATACTCCTGTCCCCAGACCCCCCACAATGCACTTTCCAGGTCACCCCCCTTCCGTTCCATTACTGTCATTCCCTTCTTTTGAGGTGCAGACCCTCAGACTCTTCTATCCCCTCTCCCTCAGAGTAGCAGTTGTATACCGACCCGCTGCCTGGATTATTTTGCTGCCTGGCTGCCACACTTCTTGTCCTCAGAATTACCAACCCTTATCTTGGGAGACTTCAATATCCCACAAACAGCTCCATCTCCCCATCTGCCTTCATCTTCTCTCTCTAACCTCCTCTCTTTGCTTTTCAGAACTTTCTAACCCTTAGACACATAAAGAAGGTAACACACTTGACCTGGTCTTCTTCCGACTTTATTTAGTATTCAAGTTTAATGATTCACCTCTCCCACTCTCTGATCAGAACATCCTCTCCTTCACTCTCACAAGTCCTCACCCTTCCCAGCATACTCCCACTTATTACACTGTTAGAAATCTACAGGCCATTGATCTCCATACACTTGCAGACACTCTACACCAGGGGTGCACAACCTGCGGCCCGGGGGCCACATGCGGCCCTCGATACCATTCTGTGCGACGCCCAAAACATCTGGTAAAAGACATGTAGGTCTATGTCTTATGGCTTCTTACATGTATCTTTCATGTATTCTCCTATTAGATGGGAGTCCTAGAAGTGTAACTAGACATTTAAAGTATATACTGTATGTTCAATATGCCAAAAATACAGTATTTAAGTTGGTAATACCCCTTTAAGTTTTATTTTCGGCCCTTGGAATTGGTTGAGGCTGACAATGTGGCCCCCGACCAGAAAAGGCTGTGCACCCCTGCTCTACACTCATCATTGTCCCTAATCTCTTCCCTCTCCTGTCCTGTCTCCTGATCTGGCTTTAAATCACTAAAATGACACCCTCAGAAGCACCCTGGATGAAGTATTGCCCCTACCCCCAGGACCTCCACACCTGGGGGCTTACACTACAAACTCGCTTTCTCCAGCGCTGCTCCAGGAGTGCTGAACGCCAACTCACACACCAGAAAATTTCCTCCATTACAAATTTAGGCTAAGAACCTATATCTCTTCTCTCCACCTCACCAAACAGACGTGCTTCACCACCTTAATCTCCTCACTGTCCAACAACCCAAAAAACCTCTTTGACACTTTTCACTCCCTCCTCAGTCCTAACACATACCTCTGTGCTGAAGATCTGGCCACCTAGTTCACAGAGAAAATCATCCGGCATGAAATTGGCTTCCAGCCACTAAGTGTCATTGATCCCCTTCACACCCAAACCTCCTCTGGCTCAGTGTCCCTGTTTGACCCAATCACAGAAGTAAAAGTCTCCAGACTCCTCTCTTCTTCTCGTCCTACCACATGCACTTCTGACCCCATTCCCTCACACCTACTTCAGTCTCTCTCTCTGGCTGTCACCACTCACCTAACAAAAATCTTCAACCCCTCTCTCTCTCTCTTCTGGCATCTTCCTCTCCTCTTTTTAAACACTTTATCATTACTCCATTATTTAAAAAAAAAATCTATTGATCCTTCCTGCACAACTAACTATAGACCATTCTCCAATCTTCCCTTCATCTCTAAACTCCTTGGGCATCTGGTCTACTCTAACGTCATCCACTATCTCTCTGATCACTCTCCCCTTGATCCATTATGATATGGTTTCTGCACCCTACATTCTACAGAAATTGCCCTCACCAAAGTGACAAATGACCTCCTGACAGCAAAATGCAATGGTGACTACTCTCTGGTCATTCTCCTTGACCTCTCTGCAGCTTTTAACACTGTAGACCACCATATTCTACTCATCATGCTCCAATCTATCGGCCTAAAGACACTGCTCTCTCCTGGTTTTCTTCATATCTCTCTTACCGCTCATTCAGTATATCATTCTCTGAGTCCACTTCTTCTCCTCCTCACCCTCTTGCTGTTGGGGTGACCAAGTTCAGTCCTAGGCCCCCTTCTCTTTCTACACAGCTCCAATTTGACAGACCATTAGCATATTTGGTTTCCAGTACGATCTCTATGCTAATGACACACAAGTATACACTTCATCCCCCCACATCAACCCTGCTGTATTACAGAACACCAGTGACTGTCTGCTCACTGTCTCTAACATCATGTCCTCCCTCTATTTGAAACTGAATCTTTCAAAAACTGAACTCCTTGTGTTCTCTCCATCTACTAACCTACCTAAACCTGATATCTCCCTCTCAATGTGTGGCTTCATCATCACGCCTAGGCAGCATGCCCACTTTCTTGGTGTGCTGTTGGACACTAATCATTCTGTCGCTCCCTATATTCAATCTCTGGCCTGCTAATGTCACCTGCACCTCATAAATATCTCTAGAATCTGCCCTTTTCTCACTATGGAAACAACAAAAACTGTTATTGTTGCCATGATCCATTCCCGCTTTGATTACTGTATTAATTGGCCTCCCCCTCATCAGACTTTCCCCTCTCCAATCTTTCCTTAATGCAGCAGCCAGGGTCACCTATCTGTCTAACCGCTACTCCGATGCCTCCACTCTGTGCCAGTCCTTGCACTGGTTGCCCATACAGTATAGAATCCAATTTTAACTACTCGTTCTAACCCACAAAGCTCTCCACAGTGCTGCACCCCTATACATCTCTTCCCTCATCTCTGTCTACCACCCTATCTGCGCTCTGCAATTTACGATTGACATCCACAATAATCCGAACCTCTCACTCCTGGCTTCAAGAGTTCTCCCAAGCTGCACTATTTCTCTGGAATGCCCTACCCGAAGAAATTAGGTTAAATCACAAGGTACACAGTTTTAGGTGCTGCCTAAAAACACATCTTTTTGGTGTGGCTTATCACATCCCTATTTATCATCATTTTTCTGAACCTGATCCTCCACCAAACTCTCCACCGCACCCATGCACCCAAAGCACTACAGATATCGGTTGGTGACATGCAGTTTTATATCTACTTTTGTGTCACCCCTATCTCCTCACAGTTTGTAAGCTCTTGCGAGCAGGGCCCTCATTCTTCTTGTTCTAATTATTGACTTTTCTGTTATGCCTCATTTACACGTCAGTGTTTTGGTCAGTGATTTCCATCAGTGATTTTGAGCCCAAACCAGGTGCGGCTCTAAACCTAGAACAGGTACAAATCTTTCCCTTATGCCTTATCTCTGTTGAGGATCCAATCATGGTTTTGGCTCAAAATCACTGATGGAGATAACTGACCAAATCACTGATGTGTGAAGGAGGCATTGCTATGTTTTTTATGACTGTTTGTAAATGAAGCACTTCCTGAAGCACACCAATTTATAGTTTGTATATAGATATGCTTGGAGGTGTAAAAACTCCAAATCTGAATGTGCCTTTATTTCCATCCACAGGCAACATTCTGGTGCACCTGTGAGGCCTGGGCCTTATCAGTCAGTCTTGGGTGGGACCCAGAGCTCTCTCCCTCCTCCCATTGTAAGCATGGCTGCATGCTGGAGGTAACTGGGAGTTTGCTGTGAGTCGGACCTTACACTCCTGTAATTCACCCACTGGCTCCTGGTATGGTTCATACAGCACAGGTAGGTCAGCGTTAGGTCCCGAGCTACTTGAGATACGTTGGCGCGGTGCTCGGGCTCCGATATGTCCTTATACATAAGGATATATTGGCTCAATTGTCAATTTTAACACCAGTATGAGGGTTTAGTCAGACCGTCGAGTGCACCTGTTTTTGTAAATGTTATTGTTATATTGTTCATTACATCCACACATTTGCTATCCTGTGTAGGATGTCTATTGTGGTACTTTTGGTCTGCAAGCGCAGGATCTGTCCCCCGGTATAGATGCACCATTGCATATGGGGTGGAACACTTCCTGCCTTCTAATACCACGCCAATTTATAGTTTGTTTGTACATTAACCCCTGAATTCTAAAGCGCTGTGGAATATAAATAAAGATTATTATTATTATTACCAAATGCAGTTTTTGATACAGTTTTCTTCTCAAGCTAAAGCCAGGAGTGGATCCAAACAGAATGAAAAGTGTAAAGGAAAGACTGATAGAATAGATCCCTTAAGAAGTGTGACTGGTCTGACAATTCAAATTCTTGTATGGCGTTCAAATTCCATGTGGTTCCCCAGTCAGTTTATCAAATCACAGTAGACTGCTTTAAGTTTTCAGTCATAGTTCTATTCACAAACTGCTTGTAAAAGAAGCAAATATCTCAAGGTAACCGCTAGACCGGTGATCTCCAACCTGCAGGTCTCCAGCTGTTGCAAAACTACAACACTCATCATGCTCTGATAGCTACAGGCTACCTACACTCTGCATTGACCTGCAACATATGCTAGTATACCAGACCTTTGATTGAACAGCAGAAGTACTCTACTGCCTCTTGTGGCTACTGTCAGTAATACAAATTTTAAACAGTGCCTTCAGTATTTAGACTTAACGTTATGTGAACCATATGAATAGGAGCGTCTGTTTTGTGACACATTTATCTTCAGTTGGTAATAAGTACAACAAGGAACACAAGGACTCCTCTGTAATATTTCTGATTGGCAATTTGCACTGTGCATTGATACATTCTGCATTTTAAAGAACCTTTTTCTTGGATTTCAAAATGATAGCTGAAGCCAGCTGGCTTTTTGATGTTGCTTCATGCTTTTGAAAAAGTTTTTAAAAAATTACCTAAATTTGGTACTAGCTCGCAAAGGAGTACACGTGATATAGACGGTCCTGGTGGCTGCCATGGGATACTTGTAGACAGAAGCTCAGCCCTTTCTGCTACATTACAATTTACTCCACATTGAACTGCTTTATATTAAAACTTAACTTTATTTACAACATAGAACTATTAGGCCATAAAAAATTGTGGTTTTACATGCAAGTTCAATCAGTTTTGTTAACGTTCAACTTGAAGAAAAACTGAAGAATAACACACAGACTCTCCTAGCAACCATCAGAGAAAAAACGGACTGCATCCAGATGCTGTCCATGTGCTACCAGTTTTGACTTGAATGGACTAATCCTGTGTGAAAAACAGATGAAGGTATGCTGCAATTTTTCCTAAAAGGACAGATGGGCAGTGAAAAACAAACTTCATGTGCATATAGGCGTGGAAATGAATGGGTCAGAGTTCAGTCTGGATGCTATCCATTGCTAAAACGGATAGCATCCAGATGGAAGACCCACTCGTGTGAAATAAACCTTAGGCCGCATGCACATGACCATATGTGTTTTGCAGTCCACAAACACGGATACCCGCCATTCTGCCTGGCATGGACAAATGGATGTGGACAACACACAATGTGCTGCCCACATTTTAGTGGCCCCGTTTAAATGAATGGATCCGCATCCTATCTGCAAAAAATGTGGATCGGATGCAGACCTTAAAATACAGTCATGTGCATGAGGCCTCTTACCGTGAGCTATACAGAATGTATCAGGGTCTGGACAGGGAAACACCGATGGATTTGCAAGCAAAACGAATCAGTTTTGTCTGCGATTGCTTTCAGTGTCTCAGTTTTCTTCCTTCAGGATTGCGTCCTGCTGATTGAAATGATACCTGTAATTGACTTTGCCTTTAAAAGAGTTACACATATGCTGATGTTTGCTTTATAGGGTTGTCCACGTTCTGGTTACTGTTGACCAATGTGTTTATAAGATGGTTGTATAGTACTTAATATAGCTTTTCTTGAAATTCTGCGCCATTTTCTATAGTTAATAAGGTATGCCACTGTGTTTACCACACAGAAGACTTGTCCATAAAATGGCTGCTGATGGAGGGTCATGTGACTAGGCAGATCACCTCTATGTGATGTCTCCTCTATTCAAATACACTACACCTCTCATCTGCAATTGTACTGTTAGAAGTTGAGTGCAGGTACAGTGTACATGAATGCTGCAGACAAGGAGGTGATTTGCCTGATCGCATGACCATCCATCAGCAGATATCTTATATTTTAGCAAAGGCTATATTAGTAAGTGCCATATAGTCATCTTTCATACACATTGGTCATCAGAAGCCAGAAAGTGGTCAACCCCTTTAAGTACTGTGCCCTCCTCAGGAGTGAACTGTGTACATACATGTACAGTAAAGTTGAGTTGCTTTAAAATAACTTTTGTGCCATGCCAAAAAAAGAATTGTGTTTCTGCATCATATCAGCACAAAAATCCACAATTTCCAATTGGAAAGGTTGAAATCCTCAGCTAAAACTGCAAACATAATTAACAGGCTGTAGATTTGGAAATCCAAATGGCAGGTCAATTTCCACACCGAAAAAATTCTGCAAAGTGTACATAAGATTTGTGTATCTCATATTAGACTGCGGTTTTTCCTTATGGTACGTTCACACTGAGTTTTTTGAGTTTTTTCAAAGTGGATTTCATATTGATTCAACAAGAAAAAACACTTGCACATCATCTCTTTTGATTTCAGTGGAAAAACCATAGTTTTTTTCCTGCTCCCGATTTTAAAAATCATGGTGTAAAAAAAAAGAAGTGACATATTCTTTCTTGGCGTGGATTCTGCATTGAATCCATATTCAAACTTCCCACTGAAATGGCCTGCATGAAAAACCGAATAAAAAAACACATCAAATACAGCGTTGGGGGGGAAAAAAACACATCCAAAAAACCAGAAGGAATCCTGAAGAGGATTCTGCATCAGTTTTTTTTTTCCAGCACACAAAAAAAGGTTTAGAAACTCTACATAACTTTGGTGCATCCTCTGCCAGAGAGGAGGATGAAGCAGCTCATTACCTCAGTGCTCTGAAGTAACTTGTCCTGCTGAGTGATTAGGACAGCTTTTGTTTGTACCTATAGGACACCAGCCATTTTATTTCCCTTGATGACTGCTCCCCAGACAAAACGAGCCATTATAACGAATGAAAGGTATTTGGGAATGTTTTTATAATAAAGTAATATTTATGTATTTTCATTTTCTTAATTCCTAGAGAACCCCTTTAAGTACAGCCACATAATGGCTGATTCGATATTCCTGAACAGGCATACCTTTTGGACCAGTGCAGAATATATGTGCTCTCCTTGCTTACCTCTCCCTTGACTTGATACGATTTTACTATTGCCAATGTTTTCATTAGTTGCCACTGAGAAGATAAGTGACACCGGCTGTTAGTGACACACCAGTATTCCAGACAAAAACTATTTTGCCTTTGGACCCTTGAGAGTTGCAACATGTTACTTTGAAAATAAACATAAAAGTTAATGTATAGCTGACGTATGTTGCTTACTGGCAAGCAGCCCAACATGAATCATCCATGTACTTGCGTTTGACATTTTATATTTAGTTACTTCAAAGGTAACACATTTTTTGCATGTTATTTCAGTGATTCATCCACCATTATTTTAAAGAAACAGGTGTCAATTAGAAAAAAACAACAACATTCTTTTGAGTATATTTTACATCTTTTATACTGCACAGTTCTCTTAGTTCTTTATATTTGAAGTGGTTAATTTAGTATATACAATACCCTAAGAGTACTTTAACACTTTCGTTGCAGGATTCTGGCAGACAGTTCCGTCGCTGGAGCTGCCTGCCGGATCCGGCAATCTGTATGCAAACAGATACCATTTGAAGACTGATCCATATGCGGATCCATCTCACTAATGCATTGTAATACCGGATCCGTCTCTACAGTTGTCATCCGGAAAAACGGATCCAGTATCTATCTTTTTCACATTTTTAAAGGTCTGCGCATGTGCAGACCGGAAGACCTGGTCTGTCAATGCGGTAATTTTAATGCCGTATCTGGCACTAATACATTTCAATGGAAATTAATGCTGGATCCGGCATTCCGGCAAGTGTTCTGGAATTTTAGACGGAGAAAATATTGCATCATGCTGCGGTATTTTCTCCGGCCAAAAAACATAAGAGGGACTGAACTGAAGACATCCTGATGCATACTGAACAGATTTCTCTCCATTCAGAATGCATTAGGATAAAACTAATCAGGACGGTACTCAATACCGGAAAAGAATAACGCTAGTTTGAAAGTACCCTAACATTATCATAAATTGGCAATACATACCATTAATGTCCACTCAGTAATGATCGAACCTCTATGACCCCCGTTTGCCATTAGAACAAACTGGCAGTGGTTTGGTCTCCTGTCTGATCCACTTGGCTTTTTGCCCCCTAGTTTTCTGATAAATGTAATTTTTTTGAAGAAATTTTTAATTGAAAAATTGTAGTAAATAAAAGTTGCTCTCCATCTCATCCACTTTATCCGACTTCTATATCAGAAAAAATGGAATAAGTGCATCCTAAGTATGGTGCTCATTGTGATCATCAAATTTCTCAATGTATTTACCATTAGGGGGAGCGCAGTGCATAGAAATGTATACAGTTATCATTGAATGTCATGGAAGCTGCAAAAAATCTCTTTACAGTGAGCTCCCCCTAATGGCAGTTGATGGAAAATGCTGAGAAATATTTGTTGGGAACAGAAGAAACAGCTCAACGCCTGGCTCCCTTCTTACCATAGGGCCAGACTGGGATTACAAAGCAGCCCCCTAAGGGACTTTAACATGTGATTATCTGATTAATTCTCTCATAGACAACAATGATTTAACATATGGGAGAATCGCTAAGTTCCTGACACAGGCAGGGCTTAATAAGAAATTAGCTATGACAGGCCTTCAGAAGGCCCAAGCCTGCCATGGCAACTGAATGGTTCCTGTCATCTCATAGCGGGAGATCTGTTTAATCACCAGAGTCACAGTCCTGGGGATAAATAGATGATGGGAGAGATCTCTGTACTGACCCCTAATATTTATACATAGTTATCAGATCTCCCTCAGTTGTCTTTTTTCTAAACTGAATAGCCCTAATTTTGATAATCTTTCTGGGTATTGTAGTCCATCCATTCCAGATATTACCTTAGTTGCCCTCCTCTGAACCCTCTCCAGCTCTGCTATGTCTGTCTTGTTCACAGGAGCCCAGAACTGTACACAGTACTCCATGTGTGGTCTGACAAGCGATTTGTAAAGTGGTAGGACTATGTTCTCATCACGGGCATCTGATGACAGATTCCCTTTGATAATGTCTTTGGAGCTTTGATCTGCACAATAAATGAGACTAGTGGGTTGTCTCACAATGATTGGTTGCCAGAGAAATCTGAAGTGGGCTTTGGTACTGGCTGGTACGATGGTACCAAAGCCCATTTTTTATTCATATTTTTAAATTGTTTTTAAATACGCCGATATAAATACAGTAGTACTTCACCGAAGTCTCACGCGACTTTGGGTGAGACGAAGTTTAGCTCTAAGGAGCCAATTCATTTTAATGCTGTATGGAAAAAGCATTTAAATTGAAGTATTTTAACTAATCGACTTCGGATCTATAATCTGAAGGCCGATTCGCTCAACCCTACATAAAACCATAGAATTCAGAGGTGTAATTAGCTTTTTTCATGATGTTTGTAAGTATCCATGTAAGAATATTTGTTGTCCATCCAAGTAGCAAGCTTTTTTTTTTTTTTTAACAAACAGTGAATGCATTGCTGGGGAGAGTATTTGAGCAGTGGCTTAACTATAGGGGGGGCAGAGGTTGCAGTCGCTACCGGGCCCAGGAGCCTGAGGGGACCCAAATACACTTGTGATGAATAAGAAGACACTGGTATTATAGCAAGTTCATGCTGGTCAAGTTACACCTCTGGCTGGAGGGAAGGGGTTAGGTCAAGAATTTGGCAAGGGGGGAGGGGGGTTCCATTTACATTTTTTCCTCAGGCAGAACTAAGGCTAGGCGCTCCCTTGCTCCTGGCCACAAAGCACTGAAGTAAGGGCGGCCCAAGCTGAACTCTTGCACCAGGGTCCATGAGCCTTTAGCTACGCCCCTGTATTTGAGAGAAATAAAAATCACATTCAGCTTCATCCCAGGAACTCCCTAAGTAGTGACTGTCATTTTAGGAACTGTGAATTGGATGCCGTTGGCTTGTCCTGGTTTACATCTCTGGATAACAAATGTATTTCATAACTTAACTCAGAGGTTGTTCAAAATTTTGATTTCGAACAAAGATGACAAAACACTTCTCCTCACCCTGGGAGACAATCTTAAATTGGTCCAGCACTCTTCTGTTTTCTTTCCCCAGGCAGCCGGCCAAAGGTAACGGCCACAAATATCTGAAACGTGCCAGAAAATTCTATCACATCCAACGGTATTATTATTATTTAGTTCATATTCTAATCATAGTGCATAAACCGGAGGAAGATAAAGAGTTTCCTTCTGCGTCACGGGATGAAGCTGGAGCAGTAGGCCTCTCTTACCTTTCCTTTTATAGTAGTGTCTTATGTGTACTGGTGTCAGCACAAAGCTTGTAGAGGAGACTCCCAGGTACTTAGTCTGTGGATACATCATATATCTAGCACTTCTCTTTATCATTGACTTTAATGTTAGAGCAGAAACAACTTTCTGAACACATGAAGATTTATTCGCCTGGTGAAAACTATGCTTTGCCTGACTGCAATAAAAGTTTTAACATTCTTTTAGCAACTGACTAAAGATAAAGGGGTTGGCCACTGTTTATTTTCACAAAAGGCACATAAAGTAATTTACTGATTTAGCGTCTGTAGAAGATCTACGCTAATGTAGCTAATCTGCATCTATGATTGTACGCCACAAGGAGAACTAGAATTGACAGGATACCTAAAATATAACTTTTAATTGCATTATTTAAAAAAACCTAAAGCCCTGTTGCCATTTATTAAATGCATCCCTAAAATACCCAAATGGCAACAGGGCCCTCCGGCTAGTATGACAAAGCTGGTCCCCATTGCTGCGGAGGAACAAAGAGGGACTGTTAGGTCAATACATGTCACTTTGGATGTATTCTGAGGAGGACATTACTCCAGCGTCCTCAACTCACCGCGCCTGCGCCGAATACAGAGCGGCGTCGCAGGCTCGGGATTTCACAAGGAGACAGTGCCGGAGGCAGCAGAGGATCGCTGCCCGGCACTGTCAATCAAGGAAAGAAGAGGCGTGGCAGCAGGTTGGCGCACGGAGCCTCTAGGAGCAGGGCAATGCCCCCCCTGCTCCTAGAGGCTAATTCACATATTATAAAAATACGTTTTTTTAGCATAAATATAACTCGGATTTACATAAAAAACACATTATCAAGCTGCTCTGACATTAGCACATAGCTAATGTCAGACAGCTTATAATGTGTAAACCTGATGACAGAAACCCTTTAATATCCAACCCCTAATGCCCTCCAAAATGCCAGGGGGGTGTTAGGAAGGAGAAGGTGTAGGAGGAAAGCACACTGTCCTCTATGAGCCCCCCCAACCCCTAATGCCCTCCAAAATTCTCAGGACAGTGTGCTTTCTTCCTACTTCTCCTCCATGGGCATTTTGGGGGGCAGATTGAAGCATGTCCCACACTGTCCCCCTCCCTACCCCTCCTCTCTCTTGCTGCCTGGCCAAATTCCACCCTCACCTGAGTGTCAGACTGTCAGTATCTGACAATCTGACATACCAGTCTCTGCTGAGTCTGCTCTCTCAGTCTCAGGCAGCCAGGGCCAGGCACGGCAGCATGCCAGCATTCAGGAAGTTCAGGCCAGGGCTGCAGAAAGAAAGTGCCGGGCCGGGGCCCGCCGCGTGTCATGGGTGGGTGGGGGCAAATAATGTGGGCGGGGCCAAATAATGTGGGCGGGGCCTTCTCTGCGCTCCGGGCCCCCCAGTGCTGCGGGCCCCATAGCAGTGGCGTGGTCTGCCTCCATGGGCGGTACGCCACTGGAAGAGCCATACTAAGGATCAGAGCACCTGAAGCTTTTGCAGCCATGACCACAACATCACAGATATGAAAGTCTTGATATTTAAAGGAAATTTTAGATCTCTGAAGGACAGGAGAATTTGGGAATACGAGCTCATTACAACCTTTTACACGCAAATAAGGAATGAATGTGCCTCCTGGATTTATGTCCTTCTACATCTCTTAAGAAATATGCCACTCTGACCTCTTGGGTTTATCGCATTCATGGACTGCATATCTATTAGAGCAGTGATTCCCAAACTATTTCAAGGCATTTTTTCCCACGAGGCAGAGGTTAATCACACACATAATTAAACATAATAAAGTACATATTACAGACTATATGGCCAACATTGCCAATAATAACACTTTATGAAGGCCAAATAATACTGCTACACCATGACCCAGTCATTAATAATCCCATTTAGTCCCGCACTCAGTCACTTACAGGTGATGTCTCCTCTTGCTGGAGTCATTCTCTTCCTTTTTCTCAGTCCTGCACAGATCACCATGATGACATCTCCTGACCACAACTTCTTTCTGCATAATTGAACACACCTATTTAGTATTAATTCTTCCTTTTATGCCGCAACTTGGTAATCATCCCCGTTTAGGCCCCTGTTGATATAATGACCCCCCCAGTAGTGCCCTCTTTACATACAATGCCCCCCCAGGTGTGGCCTCTTTACGGTAAGAGCCCCTTAAATATAGTGCCCCCCACCTAGTAGTTTTAGTTTTAATATACTGTGCCCCACCCCAGAAGTGGCCTCTTTTAATATAGTGTTCCCCGCTCAGTATTGGCCCCCCCAGTAGTGCCTCTTTAGATATAGTGGTCCTAGTAGTGTCCATAAACCAAATAAAATAAATAAATAAACATCGATCCTGTTGTCTGTCCACGTCATTCTTCCACCCTGCTGCTACTTCTTCCCTGGCTGCCTGCATTACGGCACGGGCTCTCTGGTGGCGTGATGACCTCGTCATGCTTCCTGTGACCCGGCACAGGAGGTCGCAATGACATCTTTGTGACCTCCTGCATGTTAGCACTGCCTCATAGGTCTCTAGACCCAGCTTATGAGGCTAAATGGCCAGGCACAGGAACCAATAATTCCTGTCCCCGCTGCTCAACAATGCTGCTCCACGCGGACCAGTACCAGATGGTCCATGGTCTAGTACTTGTCTGCGGCCCGTTGCATTAGAGGACAATAAAACTTTCACACTCCTTAGACAGCACAATCTGCTGTCGTCCAACTATGATTTTTGTGACCACATAAAAGATATGTGAAAGATGTTTCGCTCGTTCATTAGGTAATTGGCAGCACCTTTACAGTGTAATACAGTCAATACATTTTTTCAGTTAGCCATCTAAAAAAAATTTTGATCTTCACTGACGGTAAACATAGATCTTGACAGTGGAGAGGAATTACAAGTTGTATAACTTTTCATTATACAATGATGAATCCTTACTTACATGAAATGCCTCTTAAAGGGTTAAGGACTTGGATACAGCTGCATGACTCAGAGCTAGTTGGACTTTACTGTCCTCAGGTATTACAAACATTATTATTGTAGGTAGGTTATACTTCATTGATCAAGGAATTGATGTCAAATAGAACAAACATGCAAGTCAGTACTTAATCACGGTGATCGGTATCTGCATAAACAAGTTTCTTTCGGAGGTCTTCCTGCCAAGCTTCCTATTAAGGATACCTTGTACTTTACAGTGACCTCCTGTCTAGGACATGCAGCTTATTGTACATAATAGGTAATCCCGGTGAGGCATGGTACATTTTGTTATGGTGAACTGTTTTTTGGCTGTTTATACATTGCTATATGTCATGCTGAATAAAAGGGTGAGTCAGACAGGAAGACTGAGATTTATCAGCTTCTCAGTATTAACTACATATCTGTAGTAGATGTACTGGTTGCCTGAGGGAGTCCGATAGCCCGCTCTCCCACGTTAGATGATGTCAGCTTTGTAAATGGCATACTAATATTACACTAAATTGCAGTTGCATCTCAGCTGTAGTTATAAAAATGACATTTTTACTGAGTGATTCCCTATATTTGTAACAGTTTACAGCTTTTGACTAATAGGGTGCAAGGTCCAACTAAGTTGCAAGAATGCTTGATTTGGATGAGACTTTATTCAAGACATACTGTAGGATAATCTAATATGGCATTTAACATTTTCGGTCATGCGACCTTCAGGTCTTCATCCAAATCACATTGAGTGTGCTGAGTATCCTTGTAATATAGATTGCATTAGTAAAATATTGCAAGCACCTCAGAATATATGCAGATTGTCGTGTTTTGCCTGCACAAAGTACATTAAAAGATACGGCCACACATAGTGTAAATGCACAGACTATCTGCTGCAGAATGACATGCAGAAAATCCATAACATTTGCAGATTTTAAGAAATCTCATGCACACGCTGCAAAACTATTCTGCAACAATATCTGCACGTAAGCTGGCATGCAATGTACATTTTTAATCCACAGCATGTCAATTTATGTTGTGAATATCTGCCACAGATTTCACCCTTTGCAATGCAGAGGGTGAAATCTGCAATCGGTTTCTCCACAAATTCCGCACCATTTCATGTGGATTTTTCTGCTGTTTAATACAGACAGATCTACTTCTGATTTTCCACTGCAGAAAGTCCTCAGGGAACTGCCGTGTGTGGCCATACCCTTACTGCAACATCTGTATCTTTTCATTATAGTTGGCAGCAAATAGTACAACTTAAAGGGTGTTCCTAGAATTGACATTTATCACTTGGATAGGTGCTAAATGTCTGATTGTGAGAAAGAGGGTCCTGCATCTCCCTTTTCCTCATTGCTCCCTCCCTGCAGTGAGGAGGATCTGGAATGGAGCAGAGGTCAAGCTCATGCCAAGTACAATGCTCAAAAGTATCTGTCATACATGGAGTTGAATGAAACAATAGCTGATCTTAGGGAGACCAGCTACAAAAAACACAGTGAAGCCTCATTTCTGAGTCTAAACACAGCAATCCAAAGTGCAAAGCTCCATGGGAAACAGTAATATGCAAAATAACTATGGAGCCCCAGTTATGGGTATTCAACACAGTGAAAGCCAGACATCCCTCAAAGGAAGGAAAACCAAGCAAAGTGGTGTCCCTATTAGAGATCACCAGATCCACCATATTAGGTGGCCCCAATGTCAGGATCTAGCACTTTAACTAGCCTTAAAGGGGCATTCCCATCTGCTAGATCATATTTCAAAAGTTTACCCTAGTGCCATATATCATTTTTGTAATTTGCTTCCATTATTTAAAATGCAGCGATTGTTATATATTCCCTTCCCTCTTAACCCATTGTTTACATATTGTAACCCATAGATACGGCCACCGCTCCACGGCTGTATCTATGAGCCACACTTGAGCAGACTGCCGCTGGTGGCCACTCATTGCAGTCTTGAACGTGCACGCTGCCGCACATGCGCAAATCTTATTTCTTTAGTGCCGCTTTTCATACAGAGCCGTGCATGCCCTGTATGCAGCGCGGCTCTGTATGAGATGCGGCACTAAAGAAATAAGCTTTGCGTATGTGCAGCGGCGTGCTCGCCCAGAACTGCAATGAGCGGCCGCCTGGGTGAAAAGTAATTGTCTTCTGCGCAAGCGCGACCCAGGGATTCGACGAGGAGACAATTGAACGAGCAAGCAAGGATGTGCTGTCATAAATGGACGTGGGCAGGGCTTCATTCAAATTGCCTAAGCCCGCCCAGCCAAACCAGGAAGTGAACGCAGAGCCAAGCGGCAGGTGAGGACGAAACAGCGAGATGGGAATACCCCTTTAAGGATGAGACAGGGGGAGACCCAAGCCGGTTATCCATCCACAGACAGCTTTGAGAGATGTCTGGCTTTCACTGTGCTGAAGACCCATAACTGGGGCTCTATGGTTATTTTGCATATGTTTAACCTCTGCTCCATTTGCATATGCAGGAGGTGCGGTGAGAAGGCCAGGTGGGCAGTGGACCCTCATTCTCATGATCACAAGAGGTCCCAGTAATGGGATAGGTGATAAATATCAATTCTGGGACTACCCTGTTGATTAATAACAGTCTTTATGAACATGATAAAATGGCTTGCTTGTATTAACATTTTCTGACACAGAAAAATAATTATTACTTCCTTTCCCTCCAACTATTTAGGAAGGTAGAGGGTGTACAGTAATTTTTCCACTTTGGCACTGCCAAAGCTAGAACTTGAACATAATACAATTACATGGTGCATCATGATTTCTAATTTCAAGACTATGGAATGCCCATGGAATCGTCATATTTAAAAACTGTCACATCACATTTGCTATCTACGTGGTGTATACTGCCCTCAAACCTATGCCATGGATATATCCAACTGTATGCCTCCACATTTACATATATCTGCCGTTGTCCTGTTGTAGGCTATTCTTTTCAAGCTTTTTTTTTTTAGTGTACGTCTGGTCAGTTGTACTTTATCTGCATAGAAGTTCTACCGACGAAAAAGCCAAAGTGATTTGATCAGAAGTTGACAGGAATACTGACCACACTTATATATAAATGTGTGGTACTGTAGGGGGGGAGTTGTTTTACAGTAAATCTACATGCGGCAGATGTGTTACAGAAATTTCTGCATCCGTTTCATTCATCTGAACAGGATTATTTTGGCTGGAATAACATGGATTCAACCCCATTCAGATGAATGAGACACTCACAGAAGTTCCTACAGCAAATCTGCCCATGGTGGGCACGGCTCACCGTCGAGGCTAGTGAACAACTGCAGCAAGCCATGTGATGACGGTTGAGACGCCACATTTCCAGTCCACAGGGGACTAGAAGCAGAAAAGATGGAACCAACAGAGCTTGAAGGTGGCTATTTTTTGTAGAAATACTGTTGTGGTGGAGGTGGAGTTTTTTGTCTGTACTTGCTACCGCTGTTTGGAGAATTGAAAAATAAGGCGCAACTACAAATACATAGGAACTGTGCTGGAGTATACTTCCTTCAATTTGTTACAGCTATTTTTTGTGTGTGTGAACACATTCAAGCCTTTTGATTGAGGGGTCCGACAACTCCTTTTAAGTGATCCTCCTGTTTAAGTAAAAAAAAATCTATGGACTGGGGAACAAACAGAATACTTACCTGGTGTCCTCCTTTTCATCTTTTTAGCTGAAGATTTATCAATTCCCAAGATCCTCTTCTGCCATCCAAGATGACCGCACCGCTTACATAGTAACATAGTACATAGGGCCGAAAAAAGACATCTGTCCATCCAGTTCGGCCTGTCATCCTGCTAGTTTATCCAGAGGAAAGAAGTACTCCCTGGATCAACGACCCATCTCTAGTAGCTATAACCTGTAATATTATTACACTCCAGAAATACATCCAGGCCCCTCTTGAATTCCGTTATTGTACTCACCATCACCACCTCCTCAGGCAGAGAGTTCCATAGTCTCACTGCTCTTACAGTGAATAATCCTTTTCTATGTTTGTGTACAAACCTTCTTTTCTCCAGACGCAGAGGATGTCCCCTCGTCACAGTCACAGTCCTGGGGATAAATAGATGATGGGAGAGATCTCTGTACTAACCCCTGATATATTTATACATAGTTTTTAGATCTCCCCTCAGTCGTCTTATTTCTAAAGTAAATAACCCTAATTTTGATAACCTTTTAGGGTACTGTAGTTGCCCCATTCCAGTTATTCACAGGAGCCCAGAACTGTACACTGTACTCCATGTGTGGTCTAACTAGCGATTTGTAAAGTGGTAGGACTATGTTCTCATCACGGGCGTCTATGCCCCTTTTGATGCAACCCATTATCTTATTGGCCTTGGCGGCAGCTGCCTGACATTGGTTTTTGCAGCTTAGTTTGCTGTTTATTAAAATTCCTAGATCCTTTTCCATGTCAGTGTTACCGAGTGTTTTACAATTTAGTATGTACGGGTGACTTGCATTATTCCTTCCCATGTGCATAACTTTACATTTGTCAGTGTTAAACCTCATCTGCCACTTCTCTGCCCAAGCCTCCAATCTATCCAGATCCCTCTGTAGCAGTATATTGTCCTCTTCAGTGTTAATTACTTTACACAGTTTAGTGTCATCTGCAAAAATTGATATTTTACTATGCAAGCCTTCTACAAGATCATTAATAAATATATTGAAAAGAATAGGGCCCAGTACTGACCCCTGAGGTACCCCACTATTGACAGTTGCCCAATCTGAGTGTGTACCGTTAATAACCACCCTCTGTTTTCTGTCACTCAGCCAGTTACTTACCCACATACAGACATTTTCTCCCAGTTCAAGCATTCTCATTTTATATACTAACCTTTTATGTGGTACATTGTCAAATGCTTTGGAGAAGTCCAGATATACGACATCCATTGATTCGCCGCTGTCAAGTCTAGAACTTACCTCCTCATAGAAACTGATTAAATTCGTTTGGCATGACCGATCCCTCATGAAGCCATGCTGATATGGCGTTATTTGCTTATTTCCATTGAGATCCTCTAAGACAGCATCTCTCAGAAAACCTTCAAACAGTTTCCCCCCAACAGATGTTAAACTTACCGGCCTATAGTTTCCGGGCTCTGTTTTTGGACCCTTTTTGAATATTGGCACCACATTTGCTATGCGCCAATCCTGTGGAACACTCCCTGTCAGTATAGAGTCCGCAAATATCAGAAATAAGGGTCTGGCTATGACATTACTTAATTCCTTTAGGATACGGGGGTGTATGCCATCCGGTCCTGGCGATTTGTCTATTTTAATCTTTTTAAGTTGTTATTGTACTTCTTCTTGGGTCAGACAGGACACTTTTAATAGGGGATTTAATTTTACATTCAGCATTTCATCTGACAGTTTATTTTCCTCAGTGAATACATTGAAGAAAAAAATATTTAAGAGCTTTGCTTTCTCCTCATCGCTCTCTGCAACTCCCCCTTCATTACTCTTTAAAGGGCCGACACCTTCAGATTTATACTTTTTAACATTTATATAATTGAAGAAAATTTTAGGGTTAGTTTTACTCTCTTTGGCAATTAATCTCTCGGTCTCTAGTTTGGCCGCTTTTATTTGTTTTTTACATGTTCTATTTTTTTCCTTATAGTTTTTCAGTGCTTCCTCGCTACCCTCCTGTTTTAGTGATTTATATGCTTTCTTTTTGTCATTTATTGCTTTCTTTACATTTCTATTTATCCACATTGGTTTCTTTTTGTTCCTTAACCTTTTATTCCCATACGGTATGTACCTCTCACAATGAGAATTTAGGATGCTTTTAAAGATATCCCATTTTGTGGCTGTATTTTTGTTTTTGAGGACTTTGTCCCAGTTAGTTAGGCCTATGGCCTCGCTTAGTTGGCTAAATTTAGCTTTTCTCAGAGAGTTGATGCTTACTGTGCATTTGTTAGCTCAAGATGCTTCCTGCTGCTCTTGGATTGGCTAGCACTGCTCACATGAACAGTGCTGACCAATCCAAGAACAGGGCTGGACAAGTAGGAAGTGTCTTGGGCTAATGATTCACAGTACGCATCAGATGAGAAGCGGTGTGGCCGTCTTGGATGGCAGATAAGGAGCCCTGGAATTATTCTATCTGCAACTAAAATATATTAAAAAGAAGTCGCATGTAAGTATTTTTACCTCCCAGTTAGTGTGATTTGTTTATTTCTTGAACTGGAGAGATGCTTTAAGGTAGACATATACCCTAGTAGATTTTCATTTTATGTCAGGATTTATGTTCAGGAAACGCACATATCACCAACTAATGCAGCTGTACTCAATATATACTAATGCATATGTGAATTATTGCTTCAGGTTATTTATATTTAAAGTTTTTTTTATGATTTTATAACAGATTTGTATATAAGCAACTATTTATATTTGTGAATAATTATGTGGCTTCCAGGAATTGTTTTGGAGCTACATTGGCCCAATAATATAGAAAATAAATACATTTGCTTTTGCTCTTGGTATTTGCTAGGAAAGAGAAAGCGGTGGAAGAATAATGGTCATGGGCAGCCCTGGCTTGCAGGTGGTCACAGCTTTCAAGGAATGCTTCAGCTCTGTTAATGTAGCGTAACAGATGTCAGTTTGGACACAGCCAAGGAGACCCACAGACACAGAGCCAGAACAGATGTAGCTACGTATATATACAAGACATGCTGGATAAACAGCGCTGTTCCGGGCTGCTGTCTGCAGAAGAACGCCAACATTTATTTAAAGGAGCAATAATCTGTAGGACTGTCTTGTGCTAAAGTATATTCTTAAAACAGCTGAGGTTCCTGGAGCAAAGAATAATTATTCCATGTCTAGCTTATCAGACATATGCAGTGGTTAAAGCTTCTTGGTGATCTTCAATGGCTCCTTGTCTCTAGAAGGCCCACATTCAGGAAATGATTAATCCTTTTGGATTATACAAGAGTTTAGATATACACAAGGCTG
This sequence comes from Bufotes viridis, assembly GCA_033119425.1. Taxonomy (NCBI): domain Eukaryota; kingdom Metazoa; phylum Chordata; class Amphibia; order Anura; family Bufonidae; genus Bufotes; species Bufotes viridis. The sequence continues at coordinate 431,084,174 of CM065591.1, forward strand.
TCATCACATGAAAGTTTGCAAGCTATGTAATGGAGGGTAACTATTGAGATGCACATGTTCTGTCATCTCAGGTTTGTTCCATATACACAAGCCAGAGTGAAGTATTAAGTTGCGCCAAAGTCTCCTAACACCTGTTCTTGCGTTTGACCAACACAAATTATCCAAAAGTTTCCAAATGCACCATCAGATGCCGTTATATACAGAATTAGGCAGATCCCGCTATACAGGCTCCATGCACAGGACTCTGCTACAGTATTTGTGGTTGGTTCTGGGATCCCTGTGAAATAGTTTTCTTGCCTACTATCTAAATCCATCAAAATGCAAACTACCGTACCTATTTCCACAACCCTGCACACTTTAAATATTTACCACACTTTGAACACTGTTTGCATAAATCAATAGTACAAGTGAATTTATGAAACTGTTCAATATACATTAGAGGAAAAAATGTTTATTTCTTCACTTAAAAACCACTTCTTCTCCCTTGCCTCTTGAACTGATCATTTACTGTCTATTCACTATTAAAATTCATCTTGATAGATGAGCTCGACTGTTAGTTCATTGCTGGATCAGGTTACATGCCCATAGAAGTCTATGGAGAAAAGGAGGAGTAAGTTGCTGAAGGCAGACAGAAATGCTGCTGCAGCATCTTGTAAGTTTTGTCTCTCACATCAGGGCAGGATTTACAGCTACACTGCTCAGTAATGCTCTGTAATAACCCTTATCTTGCTGCTGCTTCTGAGGGTGTGCTAGAGAGAGATAGGAAAGCAGGTTCTTCTTTTATCTGTGTGAGCTGTGTATGGGAGACATTATAGCAAGAAGTATCCGCTCAGAAAAAATAGACAAGTAGATACAAAGCATGCAGAAGGGAAAACTGGTGAAAAATACTGAATAAACGTTATATAACGCACTCTCATGTGACAGTTTATCCTGAAATGACAGGTAAAAAATTTTTTTAACTCCAGTGGAGACATTTCCTATAATAACTTATTTAAAGAGGACCTTTCGCTGGTCATATAGCTCATATGAGCTGAGCGCTGAGATTGGCCAGCGCTCCAGGCTTGGGAGAAGGAAACGCCCAGGGCAAAAGAAGATGTCTCCGCCCCAGGCAAAAATAGGAGAAGCACGCGCGCCGGTACCGGGGGCTACAGAGGACGAACGGAGCGGCAGCCAGGGATACAAGTGAGTGCAGGGTCATCCCTGGGTGCTGCTCTGCATGTATATACATTTGCTTCATAAACTGTGGACCAGTGAAAGGTCCTCTTTAAGCATTGTATTTGCGGCTTCAAAAAGTGGGATTATACTATAAAATGTATTGCCTCCAGTTGTCACTGTTCACATCCATGCCCTTCAAACAGGCCAAAATTAATTTTAAGATTAAAATACAGTGATCCCTCAAGATCTAATGGTCTTTCCTGGACCATCGAACTAGACGCAACATACAAAGCCCCAGAATCAGATAGAAACCACTTGACATGGCCATTTCAGTTGTCTAGTAGTTCTTCTTCGTTCTGTTCTTTACTATCTCATCTGTGCCAGAATAAGCTACTCCTTTGGACACCAGGTGAGCTGCTTAATTTTATTCTTCTGGTACATGTATGTACTATGCAATATCCAGAAGAAGATCCTGTCCTCAGCAATTTACAGCCTCCAGCATCTATTCCTCTTTTTTATGTAAGAACTTGCTTTGCCTGTTTTAGTTATCTGCTTATTTTTCTTAAACCTCCATTTTCTCTTATCTTGGGATGACATTTGGGGGATTTGGAACCAATTACTAGTTTTATAGCTGTATGGAGGGGCACTCAATATACCAGGCCAAATGACCAGAAGATCATATAAAATATCACAAAATATTTATTAACCCCTTCTTAGAATATTGACACATCAAATAAACATGCATTCAAAGAAGGGGTTAATAAATATTTTGTGATATTTTATATGGTCTTCTGGTCATTTGGCCTGGTATATTGAGTGCCCCTCCATACAGCTATACATATATTATATTTCTCCCTTTCTTTGGTCTACCGGTAGACCAGGAGGAGTGCACCAAGCTCCATGGTGTTGGACAGGTGTGCCATCACTGTATTGTGATCAATTACTAGTTTTCTATAGATCAGGGGTAGGCAACCTTCAGCATGTAGTGAAACTACAACTCCCAGAATGCATGCTTCCTCTGCTCTTCTCAGAACTTTCATAGAAATGAATGGAGCATGCTGGGAAGTATAGTTTCACAACAGCTGGAGTGCCAAAGGTTGTTGACCCCTGCTATAGAGTTATAGACTGAAGTTACAATGGTTTCAACATACAACAGTTGGAGTTAATTAATATTGTAACTTGGGGGATTATTGTACTTTTTTCTATTGGCTATACATGTTAAAATTGAACCCTCCATAATAAACTATAATTCTATGACTTATTTTTAATGACCGCTCCTCAACTATCATACATGGCATGTTCTGACAACCTGGGATCTGACATATCCTGATAAGTACATGAGACTGAACAGTAGGAGAACTGGACTAGTTCCACTGCCACTCAATTTATCTAACCTTTGCCTTCTCTTATCTGCTACCTTATTACAAGAATTTTTCTTACCATCCTTGCAGGCTTTCAGTTGTTCCCATGTACAAATATTCATGTTTGGCTTGTTTTCACTGATATCTGTTACATCCCATTAATATGACACCTGATGGAATTGGAGGATAATCTGTTTAAATCAGGAATATGAGAATGCCCCACACTACCCTTAATCTCTGAAATTAAAGGGGTTCTGCAGTTGTTGTTGTTTTTACTGATGATCTATCCTCTGGATAGATCATCAGCATCTGATCGGCGGGGTCCGACCCCGGGACCCCTGACGATCAGGTGTTTGAGAAGGCAGAACTCCAGGAGTGCCGTGGCCTTCTCTCTGTTTCCCTCAGGCCCAGTAACATCACAACTAGTATCACTGGTCTGGGTCCAGCTAAGCTACTATTCAAGTGAACAGGGCTTAGCCGCACCCAGGCCAGTGATACTAGTCATGGCGTCACTGACGTCAACAGCAAGATGGCCCCTGCGCTCCTGGAGTGCTGCCTTCTCAAACAGCTGATTGGCAGGGCTCCCAGGTGTCGGACCCCCGCCTAACTGACACCAACGGAGCCTAAAGCCCCGATAGACTTTAATAGGGTCCGTTTGGTGTCCGCTCAGAACACGTTTTTTGAGCGGACACGAAAGTACTGCATGCAGGACTTTCTAGTCCGCTCAAAAATCATGTTCTGAGCGGACACCAAACTGACCCCATTAAAGACAAACAGTGATGTGAAAGACAAACGGAAAAGACAAACGGTGATGTGAACGAGCCCTAAGTTGAATACTAGGCGCCACTTCTCGGTCTGCACAGGTCACTTTACTGCAGTTATCTGCTTATCTGTCATTCTAATCCTGCCTGTAATGAGATCTCCTCTCGTGTATAGATAAGACATGATCCACCATTCACAATAGGTGATTTTTAAAGCTTATCTAGTCTTTCCTTGTACAATGACCTCTGCCTAGATCACACAGTATGCCTAGAAAACTGTCCCATAGAAGTCAATAGGGTCCCCATTGTATACATGGCCCGTGTGGTTGCAATTCTCTAAATGCTTTCTAAATGCCGTTAAGAACATTTCAGGCAAGATGGTCGCCCCCATAATCATGTTCAGATAATAGAATAAATAAATCTGAAATCAGAAAAAAAAAGAGATTAGAAAAAAGGAGATCTGTCACTGTAAGGTTTCAACTGGCAGATAAAAATTTTGGTGACGCATTTCCCTTAGTAATCATTTCTATTGGATGGATAATTGTGTTTCAAAGGTATAGTTTTTTTTTAGTGTATCCTTCAATAGCACCCATGACACTGCATACCCTATCTACACCTTATCCTGGCTCTATCAGATGGTCCAGAAATCTAGCAAATTCCATCCTGACGCTAAACTCATTTGGCGAAAAACTGATGTGACTCATTAAAACTATCATCAATCGTGTTAGATTTTCCATCCATCATTCCATTGGGTTCAACGTAAAAAAAACAATAGATGTAAAGATGTCTGTTTTTCTGCACTGGACACAAATGGACAACATCTGTTTTTACATTTGGTGTTTCTTTACATAAAAACCAGTAGGATGATGGGGAGGGTAGCCACGGGACAAGGTCTTCTGATCACCAAGTCTGGAGTTTCAGAATCCCTAAGGCCTCTTTCACATGAGCGATACGTATTGTGACAGGATCTTATTAGGAAAATAAATGATGGTTTTGCACGCACGTTCAATCAGTTTTGTCTGCAATTGAGTTCAGTGTTTTCATCTTTTCTGTCCGGATTATGAGCTTGCCTGAAAAAAAAATCTGAAGAATAACAATCAACATCTCCTAGAATCCATTAGTAAAAAACGCATTGTGCCCGGATGTCTTCCATTTTTCACACAAGCTCCATTCACTTCTGTGGAGCCAGAGCTGTGTGTAAAATGCACAATATAGAACATGCTGCAATTTTTCCTAAATGCAAAGATGATGCCTGAAAAACCCATTGAAATGAATAGGTCAGGATTCAGTCCATATGCTGTGCGTTTACTACATGCATCGCATCTGGACAGAAATATTGCTCATATGAAGTCAGCATGATTGTCGTCAAAAGGCATCTGTCAGCAGATTTGTACCTATGACACTGGCTGACCTGTTACATGTGCACTTGGCAGCTAAAGGCATCTGTGTTTGTCCCATGTTCATATGTGTCTGCATTGCTGAGAAACATGATGTTTAATTATATGCAACCGACCGTCTAGGAGCAATGGGGGCGTTGCCATTACACTTAGAGGTTTTGCTTTTTGTGTAACTGACGCACCCTCTGTACTTTGATTGACAGGGGCCAGTTAGTGAAAACATCATAACGCCTGGCCCTGCGGACAGATGCCCTTTAAATATAAAACCATTACTGTTATTAACTTTTGCTCCTCTTCACCACCAGTCCCAACTATTCTTAACTAGTGTTGGGCGCGACTATTCGAATTGCGAATATTTATCGCAAATTCGTGAATGTTTAGAATATAGTGCTATATATTCGTAATTTCGAATATTCTACATTTTTTTCCTTAAGTAACCTCCCTCTTGCTTGTGGGCCAATGAGAAGGCTGCAATGTCTTTGTCTGAGCCTAGCAACATCTCTAGCAACCAATAGGAAAGTTTCCTACCCCTTTACTATAAGAACCTCCCCAGCAGCCATTTTCTGTAGTGTAATGGAGTTCTGAGAGAGACAGCAGTGTCATTGCTGTGCTCTGTGCTTTGCTGTATATACATTAGACAGTTAACTTAGATATATAATTCAGTTAGGGGGAGATAGTCAGTGTAGGTTACATTGACTTATCGTGTAGCTGATAGGTTCTTCTGTCCATACATACATAGTGCTGTGATGTCACCCAGTTGCACGTATTGTGCAAAAATATGTGCATCATTAATTGCCGATTTTCGCAATCGCGATTATATATTGGAGCACTCTACCTGCATATAAAGCTACTGTAATGTTCTGCTGTGCCAACCACTATCTCCAGTCTCAGGAAACTTCTAGCAGCTTGAAAAATGTACCCAAAGTGACCCACGCATTACGTGAATATTACATTGCCGATTTTTCGCAAACAAGAAAATAACCACTAATTCACGAATAAATGGCAATTATTTGCCTATATATTCGTGAACTATCGCAAAATCGAATATAGCCCCTGCCGCTCATCACTATATTGCAGTAGTTATTGCTCATCCTCTTATAGAGGAAATAATTGCTGCATATAAATGCAGCTTCACCTTCACTGATGATCAAGCCTGAAGAATAGTCCAGTGTCAAAGGACCTATTTTATAATACATATTTCCCAATTTTTACTCATCACTATAATTGTATAGGTTGTATAGGTTTATATTCATAAACCTTAAAGAGGGTTATTCAGTGAAAAGATATTGACGACCTGTTCTCAGGATAGGTCTTCAATATCAGATCAGCGGGAGTCAAATTTCCACACCACCTCTGATCAGCTGTTTTGAATTGGTAGCAGCGATCATACAAACCCTGCTTCTGCTTCCAAATAACCTGTGTGCTGGATTTATAGCTCACATCTTATGTTGGCAATGTTTTTGACTGTAGCTTGATAGTTTTTATACACAGATGCATTGCAGCAAAACTTTGTTGTTGCTGTGTTTAAATTTCAAAGCTTCTCAGAAAGCAAAGCTGAGTAATAGGTTACACGATTACTTATATTTTTAACTTATATTTTTTAAAATAAAAATCAATAATCACCATCCACTACAGCTTTGATCGTGAGACTGCCATCATTTTATAGACAATCATCTTGGCTATCTCACACATAAATTGGACTTGCAACTATTTAGCATGTTATTAGTTATGCAGATTCTTGTCATGTAACTGCATTTTTACTGTTTTGCTTACTGTTTTTGCTCCTGTTCCCACATTCCCTAATAGCTCAGTGTGTTATTGGGTTGATTCCCAAGTGAAAGGTCACTGGTTTGAATCCAAGACCATCCATGAAAAAGAATTCCCAAGAAAAGAGAAACCGCATCATCAAGCTCATCGATAGCGGTATCTTAGCCAATAAAATTGGCAAACTGCATCATGTGAGAGCCCTGACAGTTGGAAGAATACAAAATGAAGTCCATCCATCTATTTCATAGCCAAGAGGTGGAAGTCCAGGCAAAATATCGTAGTCAACAAGTCGGCTCATCACAAGGTCTATCAGTTCTGGTGCTACAAACACAGCAGTGTTTCATAATAGTGAGATCACAGACGTGTGAAATGGTGGCCTGAAAAAAGGTGAAGAAGCTTCTACTTCAATATTGTCATAAGAAGCGCCGTCTCGCGTTTGCAAAGTACAAACATTGGAAAGTAGAAGATTGGAAATGACTGATGAGATGAAATTCAGTAGACTGGGCTCTGATGGGTGCAAATGGGTCTGTAAGAAACAAGGGTAAAGAGGGCTAATGGATTGAGAAGTTTGAGTTTGGTGGGGGAAGGCTGATGATATGGGGTTGTTGGATTCAAGGCATTGGATTCTTGACCAGGATTGATTGTGGTCTCAATGCTGAGCTATATGTGAGTATCCTACAAGATGAGTTACTTCTTACACTCGAGTACTATGGGTATAAAAAGGACGACATAGTGTTCCAGCAGGACAATGACCTGAAGCATACATCGAGATTAGTGAAGAAATGGTTCAATGACAATAAAGTAAAGGTGCTGGATTGGCCCCCACAGTCCCGAGACTTCAACCTAATCGCACACTTGTGGGTAGAGTTGAATAACTGTATTTTCCAGCGTATAAGACGACTTTTTAACACCTGAAAATCTTCTCAAAAGTCGGGGGTCGTCTTATACGCCAGGTGTAAGGCAGCACAGGGGAGGAGGAAGCAGTCCCTCCTGCCCCCTGAGCTGCTGCTGCCACCAATGAGGAGAGAGGGGTGGAGGAGGGGCGGGCACACCGTGCTCCAATGAGAACGAACGTTTAATACATTGCCGGCACCCGACCTCTGACAGGTACTGCGATCCGCGGCAGTTAACCCCTCAGGTGCCACACCTGAGGGGTTAATTGCCGCATATCGCAGCTCCCTGTCAGAGGTCGGGTGCCGGCAATGTGTTTAACGTTCCTTTGCATTGGGCAGTGTGCCCTCCCCAGTATTAAAATCATTGGTGGCAGTGGCCAAAGGGTCCCCTCACCTCCTCCTCTTCTCCGATCGGAGCCCCAGCTGTGTAAGTAATTGCTGGGCTCCGATCGGTTACCATGGCAGCCAGGACGCTACTGAAGCCCTGGCTGCCATGGTCAGTTCCGTGCTGTGCGTATTTTTCACTCCATAATACACACTTTTTTCCCCCTAAAAGGGGGGGAAAACGCTAGTGCGTCTTATGGGGTGAATGCAGGGCAAAGATTACGGTACTCACATGCGCTGTGGCCGCCAGGCTCTCCCTCTTTTGGTAACTCACATGTCTGTGCGGCGCATTGCTTATTCTTATGGCATAAGTAATGCACTGCACAGACATGTGAGTTACCGGAAGAGGGCGAGCCTGGCGGCTGCAGCGCATACAGTAAGAGACTGGCCAGCCCTGTCTGGTGCTTTTTGACAGGGACCGGCCACAGATTTGCAGAGAGACGTTGGTGGGAGTGCAGGAGCAGGCAGATAAGGGGCGGAGCAGGCTTTCCTGCCACACATGCCTGCTCCACCTCAAAGTTTTCATACTGCTGGCTCCTGTGTACGGAGGGCTGATTAGAGGCTGGGGAGCTGATGAGAGGCTGGGGGCTGAGGAGAGACTAGGGGGCTGATGAGAGACTAGGGGGCTGATGAGAGCCTGGGGTAGTCTTTTATACCGCGAGTATAACCCAAACCCTATATTTTAACTGGAAAAGTTGGGGTCGTCTTATATGCCGGAAAATACGGTAATAACATGCTAAATAGTTGCAATTCCAATTTATTTATAATATAGCCAAGATGATTGTCTATAAAATGATGGTAGTCTTACATTTGAAGCTGTAGTGGATGGTGAGATATCAAGCCTGAAAGTCAAAAGCTCAAAACATTGTTACACTTTTGCTCTTCAGTGTATAATATATATATATATATATATATATACACACACACACGACTGTCATCTGAAACAACAGTTGCACTTTACAGGGAATCTGTCAGCGGTTTTTACCAAGCTAAACTGCTGATAGCTCTAGGTAGGGACTTGGGAGAGCAGTAAAACATACCTTTGTGAAGCGTTTATCATCTGGAGTAGTGTGAATATAAACTCTTATTCTGCTATATTCTGCTTCTGCAAGTGTACTGAAGGCAGTGACTCACTGTGAGGTGCTGTCTGCTCTCTGCATTGAGCCGCTATGAGTGACAGCTGTAGCATCCAACCAGGATACCGCTACAACTTTTAAAGAAGAGTGGCCGTGAAGCAGCTCAATGCAGAGAGTACATCACAGTGAAGCCCTACCTCCAGGTTAGCACCTGCAGAAGCAGAATCTGGTAGAATACAACTTCATATTCACACTACCCCCGATGATAAAAGATCCACAAAAGGTATGTCTGTCTCCGCCTTCTATGCAAAACTGCTGAACGAATCCCTTTAAGAATCAATTTAGTTCCCTGCCAAACAAATCCTATGAACATGTATGGGATGATCAGTATGACCACATACTACAGTAAGTAACTACTCACAGTATTTTACAGCTTCAAATATGTGATTTCTTGATTTGATTAGTGGCAATCAATGACATGTCTGATCTGCTAAACAGTAAACTAAATATATAGCTAACATCTTTTCTTATTTCATATTTTACAAGAACACTTTGCAGATTCTTTGACAGGATGACTCAAGCTCTGAGGAAAGTCACATTTCTGCATAACGTTATATCAATGATTCAGTAAAGCTTGGCCGGTTACTTGGATGGAGGAAAAATAATTCAAAATCCAAATACGGTGTTAGAGGGAGCACGGAAAATACCCCCTAATATGGGGAGCAGTGCTACAACAGACAGCAGGCAGTCCACTGCAGATGAAATAGAGAAAGAAAGATTCAGAATTACATTGTATCATAGAACCATTCCTTCTCCATGAGAAGAATCATTAGCCCGAGTGACTGCACATATCAGAATGTCAAATATTTCTAGGGTTATTATAAAGAGCTATTTCTAACAGTGGATAAGATTGCGTCAGATACATGGGTTAAATAGATGATAAAGAACATAACAAGGTGAGAAAGCGTTAAATCAAGGCCAGGCTCGTCACAGGAGGAGATCAGGTTTGAACATTTGGAGAATATAGCAAGCAGAACTAGAGATCTGTGAGGTTGTATGCAGAAACAGATGCAAGACTGGTTGGAACAGAGGAATAGAGTAGGTCATCCCACTGGTGTAAGACTGAAGAAGAGAAAAGTGAGATGTGAGTGGTGATAGGACACAGAGTGTCAGGGCTTAAGAGAGTGAAGATTATCCTGGCCATGACTGCTCCACTAGATTCTAATTGTTGCTTGTCATTCTGGAAATTCAGATAATGTGGGGGGTTTGGAACTTTCTTTTTCCGAGGCACTGATACAGGATAAATTACCTGGTAAAACACATACAGCAAAGAATCATTAGACTATGTTCACGTGGCAGAAAACTGTTTTTCAGTTTGAATGTCGTGGACCCGCTCTCAGTTTATTCCCATTCAATAGACCTAAGCCGTAAGTGGACACCCACCATGGCTTCCAGAGGTGTCTGCCATCACAGCTTTAAACTACCACCATGCAAATGACAGCGCAGCTTCTCATGGAAAATAATGGGAGGCGGACACCACATAGCTGGTGCAAACCGCAGCATGAACATACCTTTATGGTTCAATTTGTCTTTATTGAAGTATCTTTTTGAGAGCAATGAAGTATAACATTACAGCAAGTATGAAAAATAGGTAAAATACTCCACGCAGGGAGACATATGTGAAACATCTGAAATGTATGTTTAGTATGGAGAAGAGGGGTTGTCACATAGTAATAACATGTGAGGGAGACAATACAGAGTAGACAAGACAAAGAATAGAAGGAAGGAAGCTGGGGAAGGGATAAGGGGGAACAAGGTCCGTGTCATATCTAATCAATCAAAGGCGTCTGCCCAAGTCACGAGACAGTACCAGAAGCCAACCATCTTGAGAAGGCGCTTGAGCCACGGAACTGGTACCATGCCTCCCATTGTTTAAAATGCATGAGTCCCCGTCCCTGATCGGAGGCACAGAGCTCCTCCATTTGGGCCAGGTGATCCATAGCAACAGACCAAGTAATCCGTTGAGGGCTGTCCGTCGATCTCCAGGCACGCGGGATGATCTGACGCATAGCAATAACAAAAAATCGAAGTACATTTCGTTTAACAATCTTAATTCTACCTGGAAAGATTGATAGAAGTGCGATCAACGGAGACGGGGACACTGAGGCCTTATATAAGGCGTTGTATAACCCAAAAACATCCATCCACAACGGGGCCACACCCGGACATTCCCACCATATATGGATCATGGTACCTCTGGAACCAAGACAGCGCCAGCAGGTATCAGGGACAGAAGGGTAAAACTGATGTAGTTTGACTGGGGTCCTGTACCATCTAGACCAGATCTTGTAGTTGAGTTCCTGAATCTTACAGGAAAGTGAAGACTTATGGGTAAACAACAGAGATCTGTTCCATTGTTCAGGTGAAAGGGGATTCCCCAATTCCATCTCCCAAGCCGAAATGATCTTCCTAGTCGGACCAGGTATAGCTTCAGGTTTGTCCCCGATCTCCCCAGAGTTTAGAATGGCGTAGATCAGAGAAATAGAATGTCCAGGAGCAGAGGACATGTCACATAACTTCTCAAAATCAGAAAGGGGGGATGAGAGCTGCGATCCAGGTGCCAGAGATCTAACAAAGTTACGCAGTTGGAGGTATAAAAACCAGCGTCCAGGGGAGTCAGGAAGGATGTGTGTCATGGCTGTAAGGTCAATAAACCCCGACGTAGGGAAAACATCTCGAACCCTAATCTGAGGTAGGGTGGGAATAGCCCGGAGCGTGGGAGGCAAATCTGGGTGAGCGGATAAACTCATAAGGGGACCAGGGGCCGTGACCAGGTTCGTTTTGTAGGCGAACCTGGCCCAGGTATCCAGCATAGAGGACAGGAAAGGTGAAAGGTCACGGAGAGGTAAGCGGCTCAAGACACCCTTTGGCAACCAGAAAACATAGGGTACTAGACCGGGCGCCAAGGTATGTTCCATCTCCACCCATAACTTTGCGTCTTTGCCGTGGACCAGGTCAAGCACACAGTTTGCTATTGCTGCCCTATAGTAGGCTAAGAAATTGGGCATTCCCGTTCCACCACATGACTTAGCCCGGATCATGAGATGGTGAATACGCATCCCTGGGACGAGGCCATTTCACTCATACTTCAGTTAGGTACAGGAACATGGCTATCCAAGGCCGACATTGCAGACGCCTTTAAGTTACTACCCATACATCCACATCTATGGGGACTTTACGGCATCAAGTGGAGGGACTCGTATTATTTCTCCACACGCTTGACCTTCGGGTCCAAAAGCAGCCCTTGGCTGTTAGACCAACTTGCCCAGGCCCTCCACTGGATACTTGTAAACATCGGGAAATGCCCTAGAGTCATTCACTACTTAGACGACTTTTTGCTGTTAGAACGACCTGATTCCCCTCCAAATGCACTGAATCAATTGCTCAACATATTTACAGCCCTCAACGTCCCTGTCGCCCCACACAAAGTGGAAGGCCCCGCCACGGTACTCACCTTCCTGGGGATTACTCTGGACACAGTCAGGATGGAGGCGAGGCTACCGGAGGAGAAATTGAGCGAGCTCAAGGGAAACATTGCCAGGACGATCGGCTGCAGCTCCATATCCAGAGTAGAACTCCAATCCCTGTTGGGTTCGCTCGGTTTCGCCTCCAGAGTCATGCCACAAGGGAGGGCATTCATCTCTAGGCTCCTTCAGTTACTTCCCGAAGCCCCAGACCAAGATTCTCGAATCATTCTGGATAGGGATGCCCTGGCCGATCTGTCCATGTGGGATAGGTTTCTTTCAGGGTGGAATGGTATCTCACTCTTCGTTCCGCAGTGGGAAGAATCGTGCCCGATCATCTTCACTGACGCAGCTGCCTCTCTGGGTTTCGGGGCAATATGTGGCAGGCAGTGGTTGGCTGGTCCATGGCCTCCGCAGATTGCCCTAGACTCACAGGCGGTTCGGTCCTCGCCCCTGCTGGAGATCTATCCAATTGTGGCAGCAGCTTATGTTTGGGCCCATCGGTGGGCTAACCATCCGGTTCGCTTCATCTCAGACAACATGGCGGTGGTAGACATTCTGGCCAAGGGTCGAGCACGGGCACCTAAGATCATGAGTTTCCTCCGTAGGCTGACATGGCTGGCCTTACAGTTCAATTTTCATTTTACATGTGAGCATATCCAAGGCGCCAAAAATGTCGCGGCAGACGCATTATCACGTCTAAAATTTGACATCTTCTTTCAGGTCATGCCAGACGCAGAAAGAACAGGCATACCTCCGCCACCTCTGCAGGCGCTGCTAATGGACTAAGTACATATGCGAAAGCTGCCCGAGCGCTTATGCACAGGTCTCTGGCCAACAATACAATTAGGAACTACAGGACAGGATGGAAAATTTTCCAGGAATTTTCCCGGAAATACCCCAGAGGTCCGACAGACAGAGTTACATTCATCATTTCCTTCCTGGCTTACTGTCACCAGGAGCTAGGTCTGTCCTACAACACAGTTAGGATGTATCTAGCAGGGGTTCAGCATTTTTTCATGATCCAGCACCCAGACTGCAGCTCCCTTTTCAGTTCCCACGCGGTTAAGGCCACCCTACGAGGCATTAAAAAGAATTCCGGTAGGCAGGAGCCCTCTAGACAGGCGGTCACGGGAAACATGTTCAGGTTTTTATCTGCGGCTCTAGACGGGAACCCTTTTGGCCCCTTCAAGAGTACCATCATCAAGGCAGCACTATATCTCAGTTTCTACGGGTTCTTGAGACCCGGGGAATTCACCAGCGTAAACTCGAGCAAACCCGGACCTCGGGTCAGGCATTTGCAGCGTGTTCAGGATCACTTCGTATTCATTCTTGAAGTATCAAAGACCTCCCAGGTTGGTCCACCAGTCCGCATCAATTATGTTCCTTCCAATAACCCCTGGTGCCCAGTGGCCGTCCTCAATCAACTGTTGATCAAGTTAGGAAACCGAGATCCAGATAGCCCGCTACTTCCATTCCCGGTTAGGCCTCTCACTACGGCCAGGTTTGTCGAGCACATACGTATATTAGCTACCGGGGCAGGTTTCGACGCCAGACGCATATCGGGTCACTCGTTTCGAATCGGGGCGGCATTAGCGGCCTCCAAACACGGAGTCCCAGCCCACGTCATCCGCAAAATGGGACGTTGGCAGTCCTCGTGCTTTGCGCGATACATTCCGCACCCCGAAGTTGAAATCGCCAGGGCTTTCAACACCTTGGTCTTGTAATTTGATACAATAAACTTCTACCTAAAGGTAACTTTTGCCCCCTTTATTGGTATATCACGGGCGCGGCTACAAGGCACACCTCAAGCCGCTTAGGGTTAGGATACACCAAGCTCACCACCGGAGCCTCGACCACAAGTGGGGCAGGCTGGTCACAGCCTGCATTTGTGGGAGGGGCGCAGGGTATTTATACGCCGCCCTTTCTCATCCAAGGTCCGTCGTCCTTCAGCTACGTCCCACCCTGTGTTCCCTCCCATAAATACTCTCTTCCATTTTCATCATTCATTCCATGGTATGCCCCCTTTATTGGTATATCACGGTCACGGCTACAAGGCACACCTCAAGCCGCTTAGGGTTAGGATACACCAAGCTCACCACCGGAGCCTCGACCACAAATATATATATATATACATACACACACACACGACTGTCATCTGAAACAACAGTTGCACTTTACAGGGAATCTGTCAGCGGTTTTTACCAAGCTAAACTGCTGATAGCTCTAGGTAGGGACTTGGGAGAGCAGTAAAACATACCTTTGTGAAGCGTTTATCATCTGGAGTAGTGTGAATATAAACTCTTATTCTGCTATATTCTGCTTCTGCAAGTGTACTGAAGGCAGTGACTCACTGTGAGGTGCTGTCTGCTCTCTGCATTGAGCCGCTATGAGTGACAGCTGTAGCATCCAACCAGGATACCGCTACAACTTTTAAAGAAGAGTGGCCGTGAAGCAGCTCAATGCAGAGAGTTCATCACAGTGAAGCCCTACCTCCAGGTTAGCACCTGCAGAAGCAGAATCTGGTAGAATACAACTTCATATTCACACTACCCCCGATGATAAAAGATCCACAAAAGGTATGTCTGTCTCCGCCTCCCATGCAAAACTGCTGAACGAATCCCTTTAAGAATCAATTTAGTTAACTGCCAAACAAATCCTATGAACATGTATGGGATGATCGGTATGACTACATACTACGGTAAGTAACTAGTCACAGTATTTTACAGCTTCAAATATGTGGTTTCTTGATTTGATTAGTGACAATCAATGGCATGTCTGATCTGCTAAACAGTAAACTAAATATATAGCTAACATCTTTTCTTATTTCATATTTTACAAGAACACTTTGCAGATTCTTTGACAGGATGACTCAAGCTCTGAGGAAAGTCACATTTCTGCATAACGTTATATCAATGATTCAGTAAAGCTTGGCCGGTTACTTGGATGGAGGAAAAATAATTCAAAATCCAAATACGGTGTTAGAGGGAGCACGGAAAATACCCCCTAATATGGGGAGCAGTGCTACAACAGACAGCAGGCAGTCCACTGCAGATGAAATAGAGAAAGAAAGATTCAGAATTACATTGTGTCATAGAACTATTCCTTCTCCATGAGAAGAATCATTAGCCCGAGTGACTGCACATATCAGAATGTCAAATATTTCTAGGGTTATTATAAAGAATTTAGCTATTTCTAACAGTGCATAAGATTGTGTCAGATACATGGGTTAAATAGATGATAAAGAACATAACAAGGTGAGAAAGCGTTAAATGAAGGCCAGGCTCGTGACAGGAGGAGATCAGGTTTGAACATTTGGAGACTATAGCAAGAAGAACTAGAGATCTGTGAGGTTGTATGCAGAAACAGATGCAAGACTGGTTGGAACAGAGGAATAGAGTAGGTCATCCCACTGGTGTAAGGCTGAAGAAGAGAAAAGTGAGATGTGAGTGGTGATAGGACACAGAGTGTCAGGGCTTAAGAGAGTGAAGATTATCCTGACCATGACTGCTCCACTAGATTCTAATTGTTGCTTGTCATTCTGGAAATTCAGATAATGGGGGGGGGGCTGGGAACTTTCTTTTTCCAAGGCACTGATACAGGATAAATTACCTGGTAAAACACATACAGCAAAGAATCATTAGACTATGTTCACGTGGCAGAAAACTGTTTTTCAGTATGAATGTCGTGGACCCGCTCTCAGTTTATTCCCATTCAATAGACCTAAACCGTAAATGGACACCCACCATGGCTTCCAGAGGTGTCTGCCATCACAGCTTTAAACTACCACCATGCAAATGACAGCGCAGCTTCCCATGGAAAATAATGGGAGGCGGACACCACATAGCTGGTGCAAACCGCAGCATGAACATACCTTTAAAGTGGTTTTCCCATGAGATTTCTATTATCTATCCTCAGGAGAGGTGATACATGTATGATTGCTGGGAATTCGACCCTGGGATGCCCACTGATCACAAGAACAGGTGCCCCATGTGTTGATGTAGAGGTAGTGCACATGCATGACCACCGCTCTATGCCCTATCTATGTATGGCCATGCATGTGCATGATTTCTCTTTTCACAATGGAGGCTCCTCCATTTTTGTGAGTTAAAAAACTTTTAACCTTACAGTAAAATACATAATAATAATAACTGTGAGCATCCGACTTTGCTAATCACCAGAGCAAAAATGCAGAAACCCTAAAACTTTCTCTGTGAGAGTCAAAGGGGGATATTTATCATGAGGGAAATTTTTGAAGGACACATTTGATAAAAGTGGCACATGTCTATAGATGATACTCCAGTTTTTACATAACTCTCTACTGGACTACTCTACTATTCATAAAAATCCGCATTGGCGTGCGCCAAAAGCTTCTTTTTTCACCAGAAGCGCAGCATACAGGGCTTCAGAAATCCTCCATAGTGTTTATAGGGGTTTTGCCATGAAAAATGCTTATCCTCTATCCTCATTGTCAGTGGGGGGTGGGCGGACGTCTGACTGCTCAGATAGATACAGTGCCTTGAAAAAGTTGTCATACTCCTTGAACTTTTCCAAATTTTTCACGTTACACCCACAAACCTAAATGCATTTTATTGGGATTTTATGTGATAGACCAAAACAAAGTAGCAAGTATGTGTGAAGTAAAAAGAAACTGATACATGATTTTCGCTAATTTTAATAAATAAAAATCTGGAAAGTGTGGCGTGCATTTGTATTCAGTCAATACTTTGTAGCATGACATTTCGCGGCAATTAAAGCTGCAAGTCTTTTTGGGGCATGTCTCTACCAGCAATCTAGAGGCTGAAATTTTTGCCCATTCTTCTTTGCAAAATACCTGAAGCTCAGTCAGATTGGATGGAGAGCGTCCTTGAACAGCAACTTTCAAGTCTTGTCACAGATTCTCAATGGGATTTAGGTCTGGACTTTGACTGGGTCATTCTAACACATGAATATGCTTTGATCTAAACCATTCCATTTTAGCTCTGGCTGCATGTTTAGAGTCGTTGTCCTGCTGGAAAGTGAACCTCCACCCCAGTCTCCATCCATCTTCCCATCAATTCTGACAGCTTCCCTGTCCCTGCTGAAGAAAAGCATCCCCACAGCATGGTGCTGTCATTACCACGTTTCACGGTAGTGATGGTGTGTTCAGGGTGATGTGCAGTGTTAGTTTTCCATCACATATAGCCTTTTGCATGTAGGCCAAAAAGTTTAACCTAGTCTAATCTGACCAGAGCACCTTCTTCACCATGTTTGTTGTGTCCCCCTACATGGCTTGACACAAACTGCAAATGGGACTTCTTATGGCTTACTTTCAAAAATGGCTTTCTTCTTACCATTCTTCCATAAAGGCCAGATTTGTGAGCTGTGGATCTCTGCAGCTCCTCCAGATGTGAACAAGGGCCTCTTGGCTGCTTCTCTAATGAGTGCTCTCCTTGCCTGGGCTCTCAATATAGGTGGACATTTAGGTTTGTGGGTGTAACAAAAATGTGGACATGTTTAAGGGGTAGGAATACTTTTTCAAGGCACTGTGTAAGTGTTGTTTAAGACAAAATCCCTATAACTAGCATCACCGCTCCTTTATTCTGAAGCTATTTTGTCCAGACTCTAAACAGCTGGATAGATACCTGCATTTTTTTCATAGCAAATAAGCAAGTTGGAGCACCAAGGGACAGTGCTGAATCCTTGGAATACCGATTTTGTAACACCCCCTGTGCTCTGCACACATACACCCCTCCCCTTGATTGACAGAGTAGGCATCAGCATGGGCGTAGCTATAGGGAGTGCAGAGGTAGCAGTCGCTACCGGGCCCAGGAGCCTGAATGGGACCAAAGACACTTGTGCCGCATAAGACGACACACAAAGCACTGTTTTACATCTCTTTACAGCTGTTTAGCATACAGGCAAAAGAAAGGTATCATTTTAATCAGCATGATGAGGACCTAACATACAGGTTTAATAGGGTTGTTCATGCTGACAAATCCTTTTAACCGCTTCAGCCCCCCTAGCTTAAACACCCTTAATGACCAGGCCACTTTTTACAATTCTGCACTACACTACTTTCACCGTTTATTGCTCCGTCATACAACTTACCACCCAAATGAATTTTACCTCCTTTTCTTCTTACTAATAGAGCTTTTATTTGGTGGTATTTCATTGTTGCTGACATTTTTACTTTTTTGCCATTAATACAAATTTAACAACATTTTTGCAAAAAAATGACATTTTTCACTTTCTGTTGTAAAATTTTTGTAAAAAAAAAAAAGTCCAATAAGTGTATATTTATTGGTTTGGGTAAAAGTTATAGCGTTTACAAACTATGGTGCAAGTTGTCGTTTACAGCGATATTTCTCACACCCAGCAGGGGTACATGTAAAAATACACCCCAAAACACATTGCCCTACTTCTCCTGAGTACGGCGATACCACATGAGTGACACTTTTTTGCAGCCAAGATGCGCAAAGGGGCCCTAAAACCAATGAGTACCTTTAGGATTTCACAGGCCATTTTTACGCATTTGGATTCTCACGCTTTAGGACCCCTAAAATGCCAGGACAGTATAAATACCCCACATGTGACCCCATTGTGGAAAGAAGACACGCCAAGGTATTATGTGAAGGGTATGAGTTCACAGAAAAGTTCACAGAAAAAAAAAAAATTGGCACAAGTTAGCGGAAATTGATTTTTTTTTTTTTACAGTCTCATATTCCACTAACTTGTGACAAAAAATAAAATTTTGTATGAACTCGCCATACCCCTCAGCGAATACCTTGGGGTGTCTTCTTTCTAAAATGGGGTCACATGTGGGGTATTTATACTGTCCTGGCATTTGAGGGTCTCCGCAATAATTACACGTATGGCCAGCATTAGGAGTATCTGTGATTCTCCTTATATTGAGCATACGGGTAATGAGATTTTTTTTTTCCGTTCAGCCTCTGCGCTGAAAAAAAAAAAAAATGAACGGCACAGATTTTTTCATTCGCATCGGTCAAAGTGGATGAAAAAATCTGTGCCAAAATCAGTGACTGCGGTGCGGTGGGCTGGGCGCTAGCTACCTAACAAGTAGCTAACTAACAGGCGGTGATAAGGGACCCTTATGCCCCATTCACACGTCCGAAATTCTGTTTGCGGAACGGAATTGCGGACCCATTCATTTCTATGGGGACAGACTTTGTCCTGTTCGGATCCGGAATTACGGATCCGCGCTTCCGGGTCTGCACTTCCGTTCCGCAAAAATATAGAACATGTCCTATTCTTGTCCGATATGCTAATTAACATCCAGGGAGCCCAGAGGGGCATTCCTCCTATAGCAAGTAGCCCAGGAACCCCCCCTGATGTCATGTGCCCGCCGAAAATTTCAAAACCAGACAGATGCAAAGGGATGCTGACAGATTCCCTTTAAGTAGTTTAACCACTTCAGCCCCCCTAGCTTAAACACCCTTAATGACCAGGCCACTTTTTACAATTCTGCACTACACTACTTTCACCGTTTTTTGCTCGGTCATACAACTTACCACCCAAATGAATTTTACCTTCTTTTCTTCTCACTAATAGAGCTTTTATTTTGTCATATTTCATTGCTGCTGACATTTTAACTTTTTTTGATATTAATAAAAAATTACTGAAATTTTTACAAAAAAATGACATTTTTCACTTTCTGTTGTAATTTTTTTTTTTTTAAAAACTACATTTCTATATAAATTTTTCTCTAAATTTATTCTACATGTCTTTGATAAAAAAAAAATTCAATAAGTGTATATTTATTGGTTTGGGTAAAAGTTATGGCGTTTACAAACTATGGTGCAAAAAAGTGAATTTCGGCATTTTGAAGCAGCTCTGACTTTCTGAGCACCTGTCATGTTCGTCAGGTGCTAGAATGCCAGGATAGTATAAATACCCCCCAAATGACACCATTTTAGAAAGAAGACACCCCAAAGTATTCACGGAGGGGCATGGTGAGTTCATGTATGATTTAATTTTTTTCACAAGTTAGCGGAAAATGACACTTTCTGAGGAAAATAAATAAATAATAAAGTTTCCATTTCTGCTAACTTCTGGCAAAAAAAAAAAAATCTCTCCGGACTCACTGTGCCCCTCAGTGAATACCTTGGGGTGTCTACTTTCTGAAATGGGGTCATTTGTGGGGTGTGTTTACTGTTCTGGCATTTTGGGCGGGGCTAAATTGTGAGCAACTCTGTAAAACCTAAAGGTACTCGTTGGACTTTACGACCCTAGGCTGCAAAAAAGTGGCACACATGTGGTATCGCCGTACTCAGAAGAAGTAGGGCAATGTGTTTTGGGGTGTATTTTTACATATACCCATATAAAAAAATTTATACAAAGTTGTCAATTTACAGAGATATTTCTCACACACAGTATGGGTATATGTAAAAATACACCCAAAACACATTGCCCTACTTCTCCTGAGTACGACGATACCACGTGTGACACTTTTTTGCAGCCTAAGTGCGCAAAGGGGCCCAAATTCCAATGAGTACCTTTTAGGAGGGCATTTTTACGCATTTGGATTCCAGACTTCTTCTCACGCTTTAGGACCCCTAAAATGCCAGGGCAGTATAAATACCCCACAAGTGACCCGATTTTGGAAAGAAGACACCCCAAGGTATTCCGTGAGGGGCATGGCGAGTTCATAGTTTTTTTCTTACAAAGTCTCATATTCCACTAACTTGTGACAAAACATAAAATTTTACATAAACTCACCATACCCCTCACGGAATACCTTGGATGTCTACTTTCAAAAATGGGGTCACTTGCGGGGTATTTATACTGCCCTGGCATTTGAGGGTCTCCGCAATCATTACATGTATGGCCAGCATGAGGAGTTTCTGCTATTCTCCTTATATTGAGCATACGGGTAATGAGATTTTTTTTTTCCGTTCAGCCTCTGGGCTAAAAAAAAAAAAAATGAACGGCACAGATTTCTTCATTCCCATCAATCAATGTGGATGAAAAAATCTCTGCCAAAAAATGTGCCCCATTCACACGTCTGCAAAAATGTCCGCATCTATTCCGCAATTCTGTGGAATAGATGTGGACCCATTCAGTGTGAATGGGGCCGGCGGTGATGTGGAGAGCACACTATGTGCTCGCCGCATTAGCAAAAGATAGAGCATGTCCTATTCTTGTCCGCAATTGCGGACAAGTAAAGGCATTTTCTATATAGTTCTGGCAATGTGTGGATCCGCAAAATGCAGAAAGCAGATTGCCGGTGTCCGTGTTTTGTGGATCCACAAAACACATATGGACGTCTGAATAAGCCTTACAGCGGGGTGATTAGTGACAGGGGGGTGACAGAGGGTGATCAGGGGGGTGACACGGGGTGATCAGGGGTTAATCAGTGACGGGGAGGGGGGGTGGATGGGGGGGTCTGTGTGGTGATTGGTGCACTTACATGTTTCCTCTGGTGGTCCCAAGCAAAAGGGACCACCAGAGGAGCAGGCAGCAGTCATATCAGACGCTGTTAACAAAACAGCGTCTAATATGCGTTTTTTTTAACTACTAAAGCCTGCCAGCGCATGATCAGCGCTGGCAGGCTGTAGTTTACCTTCCTTCCGACGTAATTCCTGTGAGCGCGCGCGTTCACAGGAAATCTCGCCTCTCGCGAGATGACGCATGGATGCGTCCACCCAGAATAACCTGCCAGCCGAACGCATCCGTGCGTTAGGCGGTCCTGGCGTGGTTAAACCAGTGTTTGGCCTTAACGGTGTCAAGAAATTTGCAAAGCATGAAATGCGCCAAATTTACACAAATTTTACCTTTTCTCATTGCGTTTCGATGATCAAAAGTGATTATAAATAACGGATGTGGTCTATAAAGAGATGGTGTGGTTTCAAAGATAAAATGACATTAATAAAGAAGAAAGCCAGAAAATGCTCTAAATTTTGGTGCAGCTCTGCCCATAGCAAGCACAGATTGCAACGTCTGACTTTTAAAAATGTATTAATAAGTAAGTATGCACCTTTTAATAAATTTGCTGCAATTCACTCCAGCTTTTGCTCTTAGACTGCATAAGACACAAGTCGGAGTAAATGTGGACCATAGTGTTAGTACCATTACCACATCTTCTGAATAAAACAATAGGGACCACAAAACACAGTTACCTTGCCATTTAAAAGTTTTCAAGTGTTGCACCCAACTCTGAAATTGTATCTACCAGTGGTTAAATGCAGTCAACTCATTTTTGTCTGCCGTTTTATTCTTTGGACATACCGTAAATCTTGCAAAAATAAGCTATACAGTGCAGGGTCTTCAGACACCTACGAAGAACCTTTTTAGTAAACTTCAGTACAGTAGTGCTTTTATGTGGTTGACATCTGCCTAGTGTCTTTGTATGATTCCCCTCCCTGGGATGACCCTGGTTAATCTCAAACACATCAGACTGCTGCCACCAGGGCAGAAAGACGTACTTTCTGCTACTGGGGCAGCAGAACGCTGAGAGGAAGCTTTTGTCACTTCTCTTGTCTGTTTATATAGAGATTATGATGTAATGGCTAGTCAGCAGCCCAACAGTGACAGCAGCCAACGTCTACGACTTGCTGTCCATAAATAGACAGACAATCAGAGCTCTGTGCCTACATGGAGATGTAGCAGATCCTGGACCACCCTTTGACATATATACGTTAGGATTATTGGAGCACTTGGACGTGTTTACAGCACTGACATACTGTTAATGTGTTTATAGTAGAAAGTCAGCCAATCCGTAAAAATTGGACAATTTAGAAGAGCCGTGCTAACCAGACAAACCCTTGACTGAACTTTTCGAAGTTTCCTGCTAAGAGTACTTATATCATTTTATCTCTTTGACTCATACAGATGAGCTATGTTCACATCTATGTGCTCTCCGTGTATTGAACACTGATACATTATAATCAATGGGCCAATTGCCGCCTGATTTTCCAAATGGATCATCGGTCCATGTAGAGAAAATCACAGCATATACTATATTGGTCTGGTTTCTATGGACGAGTTTTACGTTACTCATCTAACTCCGGCCTAGAAATGACCATTATTAGAGAGAAATTAAGGTTTAAAATGGTTATTTCACAAAAAAAGGATTACTATGGAATGAATAGGACATTTCATATGAAGTATTATTGTGATATACATGCAATAAAAATAGTGGAAGGTTTTTATGTACAAGCGGCCCAGACACCTGTCGCTTCTTTCTACTAAATTGATAGAACATATGGGTACATACTGTATATGGAGAAGGAAATCATGAAAGCGGATTTAACATACTAGTGCTATTTATTAGTGGAACCGCTGGGCCTGTGTGTGAGGGACTATTTTCTATACAGGGAAGAAAGACAGGAGAACCATTGGGCACGGAAGGGATTGGTGGTATCTAGAGCTGACTGCAGAGCTTTCCCTGGGACATGCAGGCTCTTGATGGTCACATGGTGTGACTTGCCACCTGCCCACAGAAAGTGAAGAGACCAGAGCTACAGATGTGTGAGTAAAGAAGATACAAAAGATTAACATTACAATTGAGAAAGCCACTTTTTAGTTAAAATAATAGTGTGCATTAATCCACATTTTTTTTAACTTAATTTATGGGATAACCCCTTTCGATGATAATGGGGTAAACTCTGTACTGATAACGTATGAAGGCAATGTTATGTTCACATTAAAATTGCAGTGCATATTCAGCAGCATATGCCAATGTACGCCATATTTCCCCCTTTGATCCAATGCAGTTAAGGAGAAAAAAAAGGCAGTGTTCACGGTGAGGTGCTGCGCTAAATTAGAGTAGGTAACCACTCGAAAGAGGCAACCTTGACATGGTGAGTGGGCTTATACATTTTGAACAAAACGTATACAAATGGCCTCGTATACAGGAGATTATGTTTTATTCTATTAACCACGTTACCACAAAACCTATACGGTGAATGGCATAACAGAAAAAAAATGACTGATTCGTAGTTTGTTTAATCACTTTACTTCCCAAATTTTTTTATTAAAAGTGATCAAAAAGTCATACACACCCCAAAATAGCATTAACAAAAACTACACATCGTCCCACAAAAATGAGCCCTCAAACATCTCAGACATAACTATAAAAAAGTTATGGAGATCAGAATACAGTAATGACAAGAAAAAATGAATCTTTTCAAAAGTTTAACTATTTTTTCAGTATTAAAACGCTATAAAAAATATTCAAGTGTGGTATCACTGTAATCGTATTGACCCTGAGAACGAAGAGCACAAGTCACTTTTACTGCATAGTGAACACTGTAAAAACAAAACCCATAAAACTGTGGCGATACTGAGTTTTTTATTTTCCAATTTCACCCCATTTTGAATTTTTTTTCAGCTTTCCTCTACATTGTATGCCATATTAAATGGTGCCATTAGAAAAGGAGATTTTTTGTGAAACTCACCTGTAAAATCTTTTTCTCGTCTTTTCCATTGGGGGACACAGACCATGGGGACACAGACCATGGGTATAGCCTAGGCCATTACTAGGAGGGACACTATGCAAATAACAAAAGAGAGCTCCTCCTCCTCGGGCTATACCCCCAGGCTCCAGCAGAAGAACCTCAGTCGGTGCAAAAGCAGTAGGAGAAGGAGACAAAAATCCTGATAGAAACCAGGAACAAGGAAGCCGCCATTGGACCATAAACCAGAAGGTCCAAACCAGACAGAACAGACCCCTCCTGCAACAGGCAAGAATGGGTGGGAGCTGTGTCCCCCAATGGAAAGACGAGAAAAAGATTTTACAGGTGAGTTTCACAAAAAATCTCCTTTTCTCGTACATTCCATTGGGGGACACAGACCATGGGACGTCCCAGAGCAGTCCATGGGGTGGGAAAAAAACAGTCCGACACCACCAAGGGGGAACGTCCGCGGTCAAACAGGAATCACAGCCTGCAATACCTTGCGCCCAAAGGCAGCGTCAGCCTAAGCCAACAAGTGCAGTTAGTAGAACTTTGTAAAGCAGTGTAAGGACGACCAGGTGGCCGCCTAACACAAGTGAGAAGCAGAGGCGCGATGGTGCCTTGCCCAGGAGGCCCCTGGTGGAATGAGCGGTAACCCCCACCGGGGGAACCCCGCCACGAGTGCGATATGCCACAGCAATAGCCGACCGGATCCACCGAGCCACAGTGACCTTGGAGGCCGGCAGACCCCTACGAGGCCCCTACAGATAGGTATACCCTCAGTACTCTGACAACGTCCAGGGAATGGAGAGCACACTCCCTGGAATTTGTCGGAGAGGGACAAAGGAAAGGCAGGAAAAGATCCTCATTAAGGTGAAAAACTGAGACCACCTTGGGCAAAAAGGACGGGACCGTGCGGAGCACCACCTTATCCCTGAGAAAGACCATAAAGGGCTCCCGGCAGGAAAGAGCAGCCAACTCCGACACCTGTCGGATAGAGCAGATGGCCACCAGAGACCACCTTCAGGGTGAGAAAGGTCAAAGAAACTTCCCTCAGCGGCTCAAAGCGAGCCGTCCGAAAGGCGAGCAAGACCAGGTAGAGATCCCGAATGCACCACCCCTAGTAGGAAGGTGTTCACGGGACCAAGAAAAGCCAGAGCCCGTCGAAGAAAAGGGCAAGAGCGCAGACCTGACCCTTAAGGGAACTCAGAGACATTCCCATTTCCAAGCCCGACCGGAGGAAAGAGAGGACCACCGGAACCGAAAAATGAAGAGGAAAAATGTCCAGCTCCTCACAGAAGGTAATAAAAACCTTCCAGGTACAATAGTAAACCTTGGAGGAAGCAGGCTCCAAGTTTTGATCATAGTCCTCAAAACGGCGTCCGAGAAGCCCCTCTTCTCTAGGACGGCGGTGTCAACAGCCACACCGTTAAACGAAGCTGCCGTAAAATCGAGCGGAAGAGCGGCCCTTAGGACAATAGGTCCTTCTTGAGAAGGACCACCGAACGTCTGTCAGCAGTCAAGTGACGTCCGAGAACCAGACGCGGCGAGACCAATCGGAGCGATGAGGATGGTCAGGGTCCTTTTACCACCTCGATCCTGCGAAGAACCCTTGGGAGCAGAGGCAGCGGAGGAATGACGTAGAGGAGAGAGAAGCCTTGCCACGGAGCTACCAGCACGTCCACCCCGTACGCCTCCGGATCCCGAACCCTGCTCAGGAACATGGGAACACTGTTGTTGAGCCTGGATGCTATCAGGGAGACAGAGGTCCTCGAATACTGCAGGATGCAGGGACTACTCGTCCGGATCCACCTTGTTTAGGCGGAGAAAATCTGCCGTCCAGTTGTCTATTCCCGGGATGTACACCGCAGACAGCACTGGAACATGCGCCTCCGTCCACTGGAGGATCCTTTCCACCTCCAGCATCACCTTCTGGCTGCGGGTCCCACCTTGATGGCTGATGTAGGCCACGGCAGTGGCGTCATCTGACTTAACCCTCACCGGGCGACCCGCCAGGAGAGGGACAGGAAAACAGCCCTTAGCACCAGAATGTTGATCGGAAGGCGGGACTCCGCCACTGACCAAACTCTCTGAACCGTCCGGGACGGGAGACCGCCGCCTCAGCCAGGAGACTGGTGTCGGTGGTGACAACTGTCCAGGAAATCGGAGGAAGGACCTCCCCGAAGTCAGGTTCTGGGGAGAAGCCACCAAGGGAGCTCTTCCCGGACCCGAGGAGGCAGGCGGACCAGAGAGTCCAGACCATGCGACGTCCTGTCCCTAAAGGACAGGATGGCCCGCCGCAGAGGTCGGGAGTGAAACTGGGCATAGGGAACAACCTCGAAGGAGGCCACCATAAGACCCAAAACCTGCATGCAGTCCCGGAGGGAGAGGTCACGGGAGCGTAGAACGCGGGACACAGTCCTGGATCCGAAAGATCTTGGCTTCTGGGAGGAATACCTGAGCGGCCCCGGTGTCCATAAACCTTCCCAGAAAGGACACCCTTTGGGACGGCTGGAGAGAGGACTTGAGAGAAGTTGATCGGCCAGCCGAACTATTCCAGAGTCTGGACAGTGATCCGGACGCCGTCCTCGGTCTGAGAGAGAGAGACATTACCAGGATATCGTCCAAGGAAGCTCAACGATCGGTGCTAAGATTGTTGTAAACTCCCGCGGGGCCGTCGCCATGCAGGTCAGTGTCCTGGATGGCCACTGACGCGAGGAAACTCCTCCGGAAGAAGAGAAGTAACAACGGAGTGGAGGGACACCATTCGGAACATCCGTACCCGCAGGGACCTGTTAAGTAGCAGGCCCAGGATCGGACAGACCGATCCCTCGTTCCTGGGAACAACAGGTGGAATACTTGGGTTATCACCCATCTGGATAGAAGGGAAGACACTGCTTGTATTACACAAGGATCGCTGTCAGAAGTGGGATACGAACCCACGCCTCCAGAGGAGACTGCGACCTGAACGCAGGTAGCGCCTTAGACCGCTCGGCCATCCTGACAATCCCAGAGGCCAGCCCTCTATCTTGCAACTAGAAGTTACAACTTCCAGGGTCCAGGCATCCTGGATGTGCGCTTTCCAAACCTGCTGGAAGGAGAGCAGCCGGCACCCCACCGCTAGAGGTGGGGGCGCCCCCTCAGGCAGAGGACTGCATGGGAGTTGCGGGACTAGCAGAGTGGGGCCGCGGCCGCCCGAAGGGTTGGGGCTTCTCACCAGTATCCTGCGATCCACCGGAAGAAGGGACCGAGGCGGATCTGGAAGAAGAGAAGCGATGAAAGGACAGGTTCCTAGAACCAGAGACTTAACGTGCGTTTGGACTTGGACTGGGGCAGATGGGTGCTCTTGCCCCCTGTAGCATCCGAGAGAATCTCGTGTAGCTTAGCACCAAACGGCCTGGAGCCCGCAAATGGGAGGTTAGTAGGGGAACGCTTGGAAGAAGCGTCCGCGTCACAGACCTTCAACCAAATTTTCCTGCGCTGTGTAACGGACAGGGCCGAGACACACGCATGGCCAGACACACCTGAAGGAGAAAGATCAGAGTCCGCAGGGGGTCCTGCTCCGATAGGTCCTGAAGTAGGAGTTGCACCCATTCAGACAACGCTCTTGCGACCCAGGCAGAGGCAAAGGTGGGCCGTAGGCCCGTACCTGCTAGAGTGCAGACGGCTTTGGATAGGGAATCCAGACGCCTGTCAACCGAGTCCTGCAGAGAGGAACTGTGTAAGACAGGGAGAGCCGTGTTCGTTGCCATTTCACCACTGGCAGGTCCACCTTAGGAGGAGAGGACCATTGTTCCACCTGCTCTGGCGGAAAAGGATAGAGAGTATCCATCCGTCCAGTGGCAGAAAAGCGGTGAGTAAGGTGGTCCCAGGCCTTAGAAAGGACCTTGGAGAATTCGCCATAGATAGGGAAGACAACCGCCTCCGATATACTGGAATGGAAAAGGGCGAACTCCAGCTACTAGTGTAGGGAGAGTCCCCTTGGCTATTGAAGGTGTCACGCACCGCTGCCACCAAGTCCGCTACCATAGCGTAGAGTTGTGGCGAGAGTTCCAGCTCTGTGTCCTCGTCCGAGCTGGACCGTTCCCCGTCAGACCTTTAACCCTGCGTGAGGGGAAGTATCTGAACACGCCTCTAGGCGAGGGGGGAGGCAGAGTCATCCGAGGAAGGATGCTGCTGCGTACGCTGCCTTTTAGTGGTCGAGCGTCCTCTGTGGGAACCACTGGGAGGTGGAGTGGTGTGAGCCACAGGATTTGTGACTGCCATGCGTACATGAAGGCCATGGCAGCACGTGAAAATTGCGCCAAATCAGCGGCCGCCCCGGACATGGTGGATGCCAAAGCAGGTTCCGCGGTCTCCGAAGGGGCGGCAGGGGGGCTGGGCTGAGGAAGGGGAGAAGGATGACCCTGTCCAGGGGCAAAGCAGGAGTCACAGGAGTCTGAGACCGACAGTGGCAGAAGCTACCTTAATGGACAAACAGACCTGGCAGGCGTCTATAGGGCCCTGGTGCAGTTTTTGGCAGATTTCTGGGGAGCCCCGGGCTTTGGCATGTTCCCAAGCAATTAGAAAGTTCTCCTACCGCAGATGCAGCAATCGAGGAGTTAATGAGAGTCCTACCGCAGCCTAAGGAAGCAGGAGGAAGCAGAAGATCCCAGCCCTGTGTGGAGAGGCAGGCTGAGTCAGAGCAGCAGCGCCGGCGTTAGGCTCCGCCCCTAAATCGCGTCATGAACGGCGGGAAGAATAAAGAATATCCCTTAGCGCCATTTTGGCGAAAAAGGGGTTAACATGCGGTGGAGAAGCGGCCAGACACTGAGCCTGCCGCCTGCTGACATGTTGAGGCACCGGCTTTAGCATGTAGCCGGACTGGAAGGAAAGACCCGCAGGTCAGAGATGCCAGCCATGGAGCCCCCCCTGAAAAAGGTAATGCCACTGCAATCCCACTAAAATAATGCACCCTGACAGGATCTCCTTCCCACCCCTTTGTAATCCAGATCACCCAGGTCTATGGCCCAAAATGACACAGGGGGAGACGGGAGGGGGGGAACAGGAGTGCAGCATGTTACTTATCTGCTTCCTGTAGTCTTCACCCTCTCTTCCGACACCAGCAGGGTCCACCTCATCAGTCATCTGGCACAAGGAGTGGCAGTGATCTGGACGGAGGGCAGGCGCAGGGGACCCTGTAGCTTCTTCTCCCTCATGTGCAGTACCAGCAGGGCTCACCTATTCAGACTTCTGACTCTGGGAGTGCAGTTCTCTGGATAGAGGGTAGGCAGCAGGTGGCCCAGAGGCTGGTGGGATACCGGAACTGACAGGTCGAGCCCGGATCCACTTGTCTTCTTGGGGTGGAATGGAGGCAGCCAGGCAAACATCCGATGGACGGCGGCGGTCGCTCCACGGGGTACCAGGAAAGCGCCATGCTGACCTGCGTCCCCATCTACAAAGAAAATAACAAACTGGAGTAGAAGTGTCATCCTCCTTCACCAGACACTAAGCAAAGACTGAAATTCTCCTGCTGGAGCCTTGGGGTATAGCCCGAGGAGGAGGAGCTCTCTTTTGTTATTTGCATAGTGTCCCTCCTAGTAATGGCCTAGGCTATACCCATGGTCTGTGTCCCCCAATGGAATGTACGAGAAAGTAAAATTTGTCCTGCAAAAAATAATCGCTCATACAGCTATGTGAACAGAACAAAAAAAAGTTATGACTCTAGGAAGGCAGAGAGCGAAAAATGAATACGCAAATACGGAAAATCGCTGCATCAGGAAGAGGTTAATTATGCAGAGAAGAAATGTAAATCATGATGAGAAGCAATAGTTCAATCCATAGCATGCAGATGTTTTCTGTTTTTTGGAATTTTATTAGTGTTTTGCTTCCTTCCATTTGGCCCAGGTGGTTTTAATTAGCAGGAGACTGCATAAGGATTAATAAATTCCTACTTGGACTCAGTGTATCTTGTATCAATGACCGATAGCATGGCTTAGCCAGATACCAATGTGCCTCACCGGATCCCCATTCACTGCAATGGAATCCAGGGGTGATCCGTCCGCTTTTCGCCATATATGCAGACTTTCAGCCGGACAAAAATTGTTGCATGTAGCATTTTTGGTCCGGCTGAAAGCTGACATGTACGCTGGATACAATGACTGGATTACATTGCCGAAGTATACAATGCAGATGTGAACCTGGCCTTACACAGAGAATGCTATAAATCCCTGATAACATCTCCCACATGTACAAAGTCAGAACTGAGATATACCGTAAATGCATAAATTACAAGTTTTGCTGAATCTTTTTGCCAAAATTATGCATCAATCTGCTCAGCTCTTCCTGCTCTATACCATGCTGCCTGCAGACTGCATTGCATTTTTGGGTGATATGCCCCCATTGTCTTATAGGTGCAGATCCCAGCGGCGAAAAGAACAGGGCCTCACAAGGTGGTGGCTGGAGGACTCCGGTCTGGCCACTACCAAGCCGACTCCCCATAGAAGTGAATTGGAGAGTACCGCTCCCCATTCATTTCCATTGGGCTGACGGAAAAAGCCGAGCCATAGAAAATGAATAGAGGGGGGCTGCACATGCGCAGTGCGCCCTCCTTCACTACCGACTGTCTAGAAATGGGGCATATCCTAGCAATATGCCCCCATTGTCATGATTAGACAACCCCTTTAAAGCAGATTTTTATATTTCTTATATTTTTACTGCAAACACAAGAAAAGTGTATTTAGCCGCCAAGACAGGTTATGCAAACCATAAAAAAAGAAATTAATAGACACTCTGCAAAACAAATCATTCTTCTAGAGTGTATAGCAGTTACACGAATATACTGAAAGGGAGTAGATTTTGTGGTTTATCACACATAGCCGACAGGGTGAGGAAATAAGGGTGTCTAGAGAGAATGAGGTCATTTTTTCCATGCAAGCGAAAAACATAGCTTAAAAGGTGAGTGTACATGCAAAACGAAATATAGAAGGGACAAAGACAAAGAGGCGAGAGGAGGGTCCAGGGTCAAAAGTTTAAAAATATACAACTCTCTTTGTGTTCTCATTGGATACATTTTTTCCACTGCAGTGATTTGCCATTGTAGTGAATATGGTTAAACCACAGCATTGGCAGGTGTACAAGGCCATAACATTAAAAGAACTGACACGTGAAGGGAGTAAGGTTGATCTTGAAGTCTGAGTTGGAAGCAGGAAAAAACATTTGCAAGCCTAAAGCGTGGAACAACTTCGACAAGGCCCAAATTGTGATAACTAGGTCAGAGCATCTCCAAAATTCAGGTCTTGTGGGGTGTCTTGATAAGCAGTAGTTATTACATATGAAATGTAGTCCAAGGAAGGACAGCCATTCAAGAGCTGCACATGGCAACAGAAATCTAGCCCATCTGATAATCCTACAGAAAAGCTACTGCAGAACAAACGTCTGAAAAAGTTAATTCTGACTGTAGTAGACAGGTAAAATTAGAGAAAAAATCCAGTCGTCACCCCCATAGTACATCAAATGTGGCGCTGGGATGGGGGGGCAAGTGGTGCCCACAACGCTGAATGGACTTGCAGCATAGTACATAGTATAACGGCTGCAGTCGGATCCATACCGGAGCATCAATGACAAACTGGAGAAAAAAAAAAAAGGAGATTGGCGCTACTGATGAGGTGAATGAGGATTTATTGAGAAAACAAAATGGCGACACATTTCTGTGTGGGCATCACATCTTTATTGGCCTGATAAAGATATGATGCCCACATCGAAACATGTCACCATTTTGTTTTCTCAATAAATCATCATTTTTTATCATCAGTTTATCTCTATGCTAGAAAGGTAGCATAACACACCGCAGCTTACTGAGTATGCGCTCCACATAGTACGCAATATTAGGCGGGTGGCTGTATAAAGCAGCAAATTATGGCATAACATCACTTTATCTATGTCTATAGGCTATTTTGTTGCATTATAGATAAGATTTTAATCAAAACCTTGAGAATTTATTGTTTTCTATTAAAAAAATATCCCATTCACACAATCTAGTATAAAACCAAGCTATTTTTGTAAAAGCAGCAATATACAAAACAGTTAGAAAGATTTTATGTAGCTATAATACAGAATGTTAAATTTCCTCTGTAAGGACATGGCGGCTTGAGACATCAGAATTTTGGCATGGAATCCAAAAAACCGCGAGCCACATGTCCTTCTTTGGCATGATTGCAACTGGAAACCACCAAGTGCATTACAGACAATGAGCCCTCCCATTGAGAACAATGGAAGGCGGATTCCACGTGGCTGCCCGGTGGCTTTTTGGTGACGAATCGATGACCTAATTCTGTTGCTTTCCCAAGTATTAGTTCCTGTTAAGAAGACAGAATGCCTCACTCTTGACCTTCCAACTGGTTAATGAAATGGAAAAAAAATATCATTTAACTGTATAATAGTTGTGGAAATCAATGGGAAGCGGTTTGGTAGCATTTTGAATGCATATTACACTGTCAAATGATCATTTTACACAACCAAATACACATCATTTCTGGCCAAGTGGACGTAACCTTATATACATCTGAATGGCGCCGTTTCCTATATATGCGTTTGTATTCCTTTAAACCCCATTTAGATGAATGGACCAATCACAGCTACTTGCTGTCTACATTCCCTTCAATTTATTCATGGGATGTGTTGTATAGGAAGCTTAAGAGGCAAGAAATTGGACACTAGCAGAATTATCCAGCTTGGCACCTTTATTTCATCCACAGTGACCCCATAACAGTGACATCCACAGTTCCCCCATAACAATAACATCTACAAAGCCCCTGAAAAAGACATCTACAGTGCCCCCCATAACAGTGACATCCACAGAACCACTATAACAGTGACATCAAGAAAGCCCCATAAGTGTCATCCAAAGTGTCCTTATAAGGGCTCAATCAGCTGGCCACATGTTATTTGCGGTCCGCAAATATCTGGAAAAGTTCCGTATGTATTATTTAATATTCAAAGGTGATATAACAGGGCATTAAAGTTTGCGGACACAGATGCACAAAATACAGATTGCATACGGAACACATTCAGTGAGCAATCTGCATTTTTGTGGAACCATAGAGTTGAACGGGGCCATGGACAGCATGTTCTATCTTTTATGCGGACATACAGAAGCGGATAACATGGTTCGCTATCCGTGGATTTTGAGGCCCCATAGAAATGAATGGGTCTGCATCTAATCCGCAAAAATGTGGAATGGATGCGGAAAGAAAAATGGAGTCGTGTGAAGGGCCCCAACAGTGAAAAATAGCTGGTTTGTTCTGGAAACCGGGTGTAAAACTGTGTGTATATCAGTGAGGATGAATGAAGGACTTGTAAGTGTCTATTCTCTAATACGGGTCATGTGATGGTGCTATATTTGCTTTTTTGTAAATAGCGCAAGAACGGTAGGTCCTAGAGAGCTGAAACCTAAAACCTTTCTAAGCACCCAATTTACCTAGATACTAAATTTGGTCCAGTTGTTTGGCCGTGCACAAACAGACAGACAACAGAAATGTGTGTGTATGTGTATATATATGTTTTTAAATATAAAGAAAGAGGGGGGGGGGCAGTAAAGTGCATGCATAGTTGAATGGGTATATAAAGGAACAGCACTCAGGATGTTTACATATGCACTGCAATTTTGGCATTCTGTTCTGGCATAGAAAAAGTACACCGGAATTTCCAGATCTGACATACAATAACACTGCTGCCACCCAACAGATCCTATTGACTATAATGGAGTCAGTTGGGTTTTTCTGGCATGCAGTGGTATTTAGACCTTTTTGTTGCTGGAATCTGCTACGGCGGCTCCTGCCGTAACCTCCACCACAGATGTGAACCTAGTCTAAGACTTCAGGACTATGGAGAACAAACTGCTGCTGCAACAAGGAAAATATTGTGCAAATACGAGGAATACTTATGAGCGCATGTAAGTTTTATTATTTGTCAGGAGATGGGCTGTAAGTCAATGGTCCCATGGATCTCACCACTGCATTGGTACAAGTACAATTTTTGGAACATTTCTAGTGAAAGCATTTTTTCCTTTGCTGACTCACAGAAAATGAGCTTGTGCCAGGGAACAGCACTTGTTTGCTTTATTTCTTTCACCCCTTCACAGTTAACTTGTAATGATTAGTAACATTTAACGTACAAAATGGAAAATTCCCATATTACTTTATAGAAAGCCAAGGAGCAAAATGTTAAAAGACAAAGTTTGTTTGATCCTTGTTTCCATTTAAATGTCAAAATAATGATGGCAGTCCCTAAAAAATCTCATGTACAGGGCTGGATTAACCTATAGGGGACCATGGGGTAACGGTGCCTGATAACGGGGAAATTTACATATTGATACACCAGGTAAGTGATGTCCCATTTCTGTGCCTCTCCAACTTTCCATCTGCTCATGTGACTGCATTAAAGACCATAAAACCAGAGGAGAATTGGGAGGAAACTGATGAAACTATGTTTTCCTAGGCCAAGGATAATATGTTTTGTAGCTTCCTGTGTTGTCACCACCAATATTTCCTTCTAGGTCAGAGCACGGCAGATGTTCTACAGATTACAATACCTGACAAGCGGGTGTTGCTAGGATCTCAAAAGATTTGGGGCCCAAGCCCCAAAGCATACAGTATGTATTAAGTTTGCAATCCAACCCCAGCCCCCTTTCCTGATGGTCACCATTCAGGCCAGACAGCCACGATGACTTCTTTCAGCCGCGTCTAGTCTCTGCAGATTTTGTTACACCAACATCTTAGGTTCATCATTTTCATCATGGTGCCTTTACATTTTTGTCCTGCTGCTACCCCCAATATTGTGCCCATTGTGCTCTCTACTGCCCTCAAATACTATATTGCAGAAAAAACAGTGCCATGCAGATAGTCCCCCACATAGTAACAATGCTTCAAAAGTTCTAATAGTAATAATTCCATCCCAGAATGCCCTCATTAGTAATAGCGCCCCCTACAGTTAAAATGTTCACTAAGAGTACAACTTGTTAGTAGTGCTCACCATAACAGACTCCAGGCATGCCATCAGTATCTATTAGGCCATGTGCCAGTAGGTTGCCTGTCAAGAGTAAAACTGATGCTTTGAAGTACTATGATCATGTATACCCTACTAAAAGTTAGGGATATTTGGCTTGTGGGTCAAATTTCAGGATGAACCTAAAATGCACTCTAACCTTTACAGGTGAACTTATTGCGACCTTCTCTAAACTTTTAAATGCACATATCCAACTGTTCAATGTTTCAGTACTTTTTGCACAACTTGCTGTTCTCTAACAAGAAGCTTAACAGAGAAATTCACAATGGGTGTTTGATCCATGAATCTCCCAATAAACTTCCTGGTTCAGTTAGAATTGGTATTTAAAAACGGTCCTCCTCATCATGCTGTTCACATTTGAACATCATAAGACCTTCTTTCTTTTTGTCATGAGTAGTATCACTGGCCTGGGCAGGGCTAAGCTCCATTCAATTGAATGGGGTTTAGCTCCACCCAAGCCAGCGATACTTGTCATGATATCACTGGGCCTGAGAGAAACCCGAGAGAAGGCCGTGGTGCTCCTGGAGTGCTGGTCAAACAGCTGATCGGCAGGGGTCGAAGATAGATCATCAGTTTAAAAAAAACTGCAGAACACCTTTAAATAGACATTTTTTTTTATTGGCTGAAATCATGGGTGCATGGGAAATCTGCTGCCCAAGGTGAATATTGAATTGGCGCATCCCTTCCCTGTGCCAAATTCCCAACCTAACCCCTTCCCTCCAGCCCTTCTGTTAGACATACTTGTAAAACTTTACATACAGCAGTACACACCTCTTACATCCAAAAAGGTCTCTTCTGATGTAGACGTGGTCTTCCTCATCTTCGCACCAGACCACCATGATTTCTTTCAGTCATGCCTTGTCTCTGCAGAGTTTGACGCACAGACATCTTAGTTTCCTTGTTTCTGCAAATCTGATGTGGCACCAAAACCAGCAAAATCTGCACTTCAAAAGCCAAATGGTGCGCCTTCTTCTTCTGAGCCCTGCTGTGTGCCTGTACTGCAGCTTACATCTACATTCATGGAATTTCCATACCCAGTAGAATTCATCTATCAATTTAAGAAGTGTGGTGTAGGTCTCAGATGGCACAAGCTGGGCACAGCATTTTGGGCACCATCTTTCACTTTGCACCATCTGCTGTGCATTTTAACATAACCCATGTGGGTTATGTCAAAATGCTCACTCGGTCCCATTGTAAATTCTGTGATGAGTGTGGTTTCTAAAATGGGGTCACATTTTAGGGTATGTTTTTTCTTATTTAACCTCAGAGCTTCTGCAGTCGGCCAGTGCAGTGTAAATCAACAATCAAGGCCTCAAATGCACATGGTGCTCTCTTTTCTGAGCCCTGCAGTGTGTCAAACAGAAGCTTGTGATCACGTGAAGTTATTGTCATACTCATGAAAAATTACGTAACAAAGCTTCTGGTACATTTTCTACTACCACTAAATTTAATATTTTTGGAAATTAAACATGTAAAGCAAAAACTACATAAAATTGAGATAAAAAGGTAATTTTTCATTTTATGTCCCAATCATATGAAATAACTTTCTTTGGGGTCAAGCCAATCACTTTACCCCTAGGTGAATTTCTTTGGGGGTTTAATTTCCAAAATAAGGTAGCTGACAAAATGACAGTGGACACCACAAAAACTGTTGGTTTCCATAAAATAAGGAGATTTTTTGTGAAACTCACATGTAAAGTCTATTTCTCGTTGTTTCCATTGTGGGACACAGACCATGGGTATAGCTTAGAGTATTAGTAGGAGGGACACTATGCAAATGAGAGCTCCTCCTCCTCGGGCTATACCCCCCGGCTCCAGCAGGAGAAACCCTGTAACAAGCAGAATAGGCGGGAGCTGTGTCCCCCAATGGAAACAACGAGAAATAGATTTTACAGATGAGTTTCACAAAAAATCTCCTTTTCTCGTACATTCCATTGGGGGACACAGACCATGGGACGTCCTAAAGCAGTCCATGGGGTGGGAAAAAACAACAACACCGTTAGGAATAACGTCCAACTGTCAGACAGGAACCACAATCTGCAAAACCTTGCGGCCGAAGACAGCATCAGCTGAGGCCAGCGAATGCAAATGTAGAAAAGGTATGTAAGGACGACCAGGTAGCCGCCTTACACAACTGAGACGCAGAAGCACGATTGCGTCTCCCCCCAGAAAGCTCCCACCGCCCTTGTGAAGTGCGCAGTAATCCGCGACGGGGGAACCTTGCCACGAGCGCGATAAGTCGCGGCGATAGATGAGCGGATCCATCTCGCCACAGTAACCTTGGAGGCCGCCAGGCCCTTACGAGGCTCCTCTGGAATCACAAAGAGGGAGTCTGAACGGCGAAAGGAGGCAGTAGCCTTCAGATACACCTTCAGGGCCCGGACCACAGCCAGGGAATGGAAAGCGCGCTCCTTGGGTTTGCCGGAGAAGGGCAAAAGGAGGGCAGTACAAGATACTCATTAAGGTGGAAAGGGGATACCACCATGGGCAAAAAGGAAGAAACAGGACAGAGTACCACTGTATTCTGATGAAAAACCAGAAAAGGCTCCTGGCAGGAAAGAGCGGACAGCTCCGATACACGCCTAATGGAAGTTATGGCCACAAGGAAGACCACCTCCCAGGTAAGCAGAGTCAGGGAGAACTCCCTCAAAAGTTCGAAGGGAGCCGACTGAAGAGCGCAGAGGACCAAATTGAGATCCCATGGAGGCAAAGGGGGGACAACGGAGGAGCCGAACGCACCAGCCCCTGCAGGAAGGTCTGCACAGGACTCAGGAGAGCGAGAGATCTTTGAAAGAAGACCGCTAAGGCCGAAACTTGGCCCTTCAGGGAGCTCAGGGACAGCCCCAGCTCAAGGCCAGGCTGAAGGAAAGAAAGAATCACCGGAATGGAAAAAACGAAGGGGAGGGAACCCCGAGTTCTTACAAAAAAGCAGGAAGGCCTTCCAGGTATGGTAGTAAATCCTGGAGGAAGCCGGCTTCCTCGCCCTATAACCTGGTTCTAACTACAGAATCCGAGAATCCCCTCTTCGTCAGGATGGAGGTTTCAACAGCCACGCTGGAAAACGAAGAGACCGTAAATTCCGGTAGAAGAGCGGTCCTTGAGACAGGAGATCTTCCCTGTCGGGAAGAGGCCATGGGCTGTCTGGCAGCATTCGGGCGACGTCCGAGAACCATGCGCGACGAGGCCAATCTGGGGCGATGAGAATGGTCGGAATCCCTTCCGCATCGATCCCGCGTAGAACCTTCGGCAGTAGAGGAAGTGGAGGGAAGACATAAAGGAGGCTGAAGTCCATCCAAGGAGCCACCAGCGCGTCCACCCCGTGCGCTTTGGGATCCCGAGAGCGAGCCAGAAACACAGGTACTTTGTAGTTGAGCCTGGACGCCAGCAAGTCCACGCCTGGACGGCCCCACCGTTGAGAGACGTCTTCGAATACGTCTGGATACAGAGACCACTCGCCTGGATCCACCCTGTTGCGGCTTAGGAAGTCCGCTGTCCAGTTGTCGACTCCCGGGATGTATACCGCCGACAACAGCGGAACATGAGACTCTGCCCACTGCAGGATCCTCCTCACTTCCCGCATCACCGCCCGGCTGCGCGTCCCACCCTGGTGATTGATGTAAGCCACAGCCGTGGCATTGTGTGGCAGAATTCGCACTGGACAGCCGGCAAGGAGAGGAGTCCAATGGGAGAGGGAGTGAAAAACCGCTCTCAGTTCCAGGATGTTGATCGGGAGGCGGGATTCCACCTCTGACCAAACCCCCTGGACCGCGAGGGATCGGAGAACGCCGCCCCAAACCAGGAGACTGGCATCTATGGTGACAATCGTCCAAGAGACCGGGAGAAAGAATCCCCCTAACCTCAGATTTTGAAGGGACAGCCACCAAGGGAGAGATGCCCGAACCCGCAGAGACAGGCGGACGCGAGCGTCCAGACCTCGAGAGGTCTTGTCCCAGAGGCAAAGGATCTCCTGTTGAAGCGATCGAGTGTGAAATTGGGCATATGGAACGGCCTCAAAGGAGGCCACCATAAGACCCAGGACTCGCATGCACTCCCGAATGGAGAGGCACAGGGAGCGTAGGAGGCGCGACACCGCCCCTGGATCTGGGAGGACTTGGGAGTCCGGAAGATACACTTTGGCAGCCATGGTATCCAGGACCAACCCCAGGAAGGATAGTCTCTGGGAGGGGAGGAGAGATGACTTCGGGAAGTTGATCAGCCAACCAAATTGTTCCAGAGTCCGAACGGTGATCCGGACGCTGTCCTCGGCCTGCAGAAGCGAGGGGGGCCTTTATCAGATTGTCGTCTAGATAAGGCAACCGCGGGGCGGTTGCTAACCCAAAAGGAAGAGCGACAAACTGATAGTGCCTGTTGCCAATGACGAAGCGCAGAAAACGTTGGTGACATTCTGCGATAGGGACGTGCAGATAGGCATCCTGGATGTCTACAGATGCTAGGAACTCCCCTGGAAGCATAGAAGCAATAACGGAGCGGAGGGACTCCATCCGAAATCTCCGTACCCGCAGAAGCTTGTTGAGAAGCTTCAGATCCAGGATCGGCCGCACCGACCCCTCCTTCTTTGGGACCACGAACAGGTTTGAATAGAATCCTGTTCCTCGTTTCTCTAGGGGAACTGGGGCGATAACCCACTGTCTAGCAGGGAAGATACTGCCCGAGGTCCGACCGGATCCCCCGGAACGCGAGAAGGGAAAAAATGTTTCGGCGGCCTGGACGCGAACTCTATCTTGTAACCCGAAGTTATAACTTCTAGCGCCCAGGCGTCCTGAACATGAGCCCTCCAGACCTGCTGGTAAGAGAGCAGGCGGCACCCCATCGCAAGGGGTGGGGGCGTCCCTACATGCGGAGGCCTGCTTGGGAGCAGCAGGACGGGCTGACTGCGTCTTCTGGCACCAGGAAGACTGGGGCTTAAAGGAGGGCTTCTTGCGGGAGTCCTGAGACCCCCCGCGGAGGAAGCCGGAGACGCCCTGTTAGGGAAGCGACGAAATGACTGGTACCGCGAACCAGAAGCCCTGGGCTCTGGCAGATGTGTGCTCTGGCCTCCTGTTGCGGCAGAGATAAATTCGTCCAGCTGAACCCCAAACAGTTTGGAGCCTTCAAAGAGAAGGTGAGCAAGGGAACGATTAGAAGAAGCGTCCGCATCCCACACCTTCAACCAGACCTCTCTGCGCTGAATGACTGAGAGGGCAGAGATGCGGGCAAAGAGGGAACCAATGTCCATGGAAGGCTCGCATAGGAAGATGAAAGCCTGAGAAATTTGGTGAATCAGACCCAGCATGTCAGCAGACGCATCTTGTTCCGCCAGATCTTGGTGGAGGCGCTGTGACCACACTGACAGGGCTCTGGCAACCCAAGCAGAGGCAAAGGCAGGCTGCAGGGATGTGCCCGCCTGAGAAAAAATGTATTTGGCGAGAGAATCTAGACGCCTGTCCACCGCAGG
Organism: Bufotes viridis; assembly: GCA_033119425.1. Classification (NCBI taxonomy): domain Eukaryota; kingdom Metazoa; phylum Chordata; class Amphibia; order Anura; family Bufonidae; genus Bufotes; species Bufotes viridis. Next base: position 431,125,385 of record CM065591.1, read on the forward strand.
AAAATTGCCCATGGACTGGAAACACTACCGTCCCAGGCTCCTTAGATGGAAAAAGGGAGAACTTCCCGACTGGTAGAAGGAGGAGAATCCCCTTGGAGATTAAAGGTGTCACGGACCGCTACCAAGTCAGCCACCAAGGTGGAAAGCTTAGGTGGGGTGTCCCGCTCCGTGACATCATCTGAGCCAGATAATTCCCCTTCAGACTGGTGCTCCCTAGGGGTGGGAGAATAGTCCGCATGCACCACTAGGCTAGGGAGGGAAGCGGAGTCATCCGAGGATGGATGCTGCGTTCCAGCATGCAACGGTCGGTGTCCTCTGGGCTGCTGGTGGAGATGGAGTGGCTGGTGCCACAGGATTAGCAATTGCCATGCGATCAAAAAGGACATGGCTGCCTTGGCAACTAGGGCCAAATCAGCGGCCGCGGCCGCACCGGACATAACAGAGGCCCAAGCGGGTATCGCAGGCTCCGTAGAGACAGGGAAGGAACCGGGCTGGGTGAGAGAAGGGCGATCCCGACCAGGGGCAGGGCAGGAGGCACAGGTACCAGCGACAGTTAAAGGCAAAATACACTCCTCACAGGACCCCATTGGGGTCCGTTTGGTAGACTTAAGGGGGCCCCCAGGCTTAGGCATGATGGCAGCACAAAAAGGAAGACCACTAAAACAGTACGATAAATACGTCCTACCCCCCAGGCAACGCAGAGTTAAAAAGCAGAGGAGTCGGGAGCTGCAGCGTGATGTGCATAGCTTGTCAGCAGGAGGGAGCCAGAGTAGAACATGCGGCTCCGCCCCCAAATGACGCGTCAATGGCAGGAAAAAGCGCGAGCGCTATATGAATCTTCCCCTTCCCCGGGGACGAAAATGGCGCATCAGGGGATAAATGAATGGCGTGCGGGTGGCGGAGACTCCTTATAAAACGGGGACCCGCTGCTGACTATGCGCTGCCCAGGAAGGTAGTGCCTCCAAAAGCCCACCCCCAAAATAAAACACCCATCTCCCCATTCACCCAGACGGCCCATAGGTGGCGGCGGCGGGGGGGGGGGGGGCTTAGAGGGGAAGATGAGTACTTATCTGTCCTGAAGTCTTCTCCCTCTGAATGTAACCAGCAGAGTTCACCTCTTCAGACGTCTGATCACTCCAGGAGTGCAGTGCTCTGGATGGAGGGCAGCAATAGGTGACCCAAGGCTGGTGGGATACCGGAGCGAACAGGTCGAGCCCGGATCACTTTTCTTCTGGGGGGAAAAGGAGGCAGCGTCCGAAGAACGTCGGCGGGCACTCCACGGGGGACCAGGAAAGCGCCATGCTGACCTGTGTCCCCATCTAGAAAAGAAAATAACAAACCGGAGTAGAATAGAGTGAGTGTCAACCTCCTTCACCGGACACTAAGCAAAGACTGAGTTTCTCCTGCTGGAGCCGGGGGGTATAGCCCGAGGAGGAGGAGCTCTTTCATTTGCATAGTGTCCCTCCTACTAATACTCTAAGCTATACCCATGATCTGTGTCCCCTAATAGAATGTATGAGAAAAATCAAATTGTTTCACTGGCGCTGTGTGCTAGGGTCAGGATGCGATATCACTATGTGGCCGTGTCCACACAGAGCTAGTAAATAAATAAAACAAGTTGTTAGAGATATCGCGCTCTAGAGATTCATGGAAGACTTACGGCTCAGCAAGCTAACTGAGCAGATCCCGTACATTCAATACCGACACTTATAAGTTACTGCAGTATTGCGCCTACCTTGTTATACTTGTTCCTGTGTTGTCAGTCTTTTTAAGCTGCAGGCTGTCACGCTGAAAAAAACACGTGCCAGGATATCCTCGGATATGGACTCCACTTTTTTAGTGATCTCGCCTCAGGTTATTCAGATCCTGTGGCTGGGGGGTAGATTACACTGAGTCCTTGATGTAGGCCCACAGATAAAAGTCACAGGGTATAAGACTTTGTGATCTCAGACTTTCCGGTAGTTTCATTAGGTATCGGCGAACATCCAGCTCATTTTGGAGCACCATCCTGCTGATAGAGGACTATCTGTCAAATGTGGTCAATCTATGGCATAAGCCATTCCTTAACATTTCCAGGTAGGCGTGACCGGAGGCGTTACAGTACCCTCAGCAAAAAATGGGACTGCAGACTTTGTGCTTGCTCATTGCACAGAACACGTTTACTTTGGGCAAGTCCCAAATTATAACGTTTTGGCGACTGACCTTCCCACTGAGGTAAAAGGTAGCTTTATCGCTAAACACCAGCCTGTCAACAAACTGATCTTTTTCTAATCAGACCTACAGGGCACGGTGTTGTTGTCCGGTTTCAGCTTCTGAAGATTTTGTAATTTGTGTATCTTACAACGCAGATGTTTTCATAAGACACACCATACTATGGTTTGTGGCATTTGTAGTTCCATATTAGTCAGCCTGGTTGACTTTGTAGGACTGTGTTCGTACGCAGACTTTTTCAAAGACTTTGGGCGGCCTGGACTTTTTCCATGACAAACTACTAGTGGTTTTGAATTGCTTCACCCAACGCGAAATGCAGTTTCTATGGGAGGACATTTACCAAATTTACTGTCAAAACAGACCCTGATCTTGCAAATTCCAGCATGCAAAAAGGTTTTTCTTGCTGAGATGTCACCATTTCAAAGGGGTTGTGCACCTTTGGGGGGAGTTTTTGGCAAACCCTCCATCCTGAGCAGGCCTGCAAAGGGAAATATAGTTAACTGCCTCTCAAAGTCAGAGGCAGGTGGGAGGTGAGAGACATGAGCTCATGGATATGGGGACTCACTGGCAGGCACTGGAGTTGATTTTAAAATGAGGGCAGCAGAAAACTGGTGACAGATTCCCTTTAAGGCCGCATACACACGACTGTTGTCGGCCGATGCCCATATTGTGGAGTGCTTCCATGAATTTTCTGTCTGTGCCTCCGCACCACAAAAAAAGTAGTGCATGCGGAGCGCAATTTTGTATGCTGGAGCCCTAAGGGGTTAAAAAGCAACCATTCATACGGTATATTCCCGGAACACCTTCAATGAAAAAAGGTAGCTGGAGAGGTTAAAGATTCCGATGACGAGTAACATGAATGGAAGATATTACAGTGTTGGCCGGATATTCATGGAAGTAAGAAGAGACCACAGTAAACGCAAGTCAAAACGTAATCCAAAGCAAATGAAACAAGAATGCTTTTATTTATTGTTTTTAAACCGGAATTTGACTATTATTGACTTAACTATTTAAATCAACTGAGTCAAGTTAACAGTAACTAGTCAGGACAAAGCTCTAAATAAATGAGTTTATTAGTTACAAATTGGCACTTTTAGTGCTAAAACTTACTGATATGGACTTTGTTAAAACTTGGACCTGAGTGCAGTGCTTATAGACAGGCGTGCATCTGATTTTAAAAATTAAGCTTTTATGAAAGAATCTAAACCCTTAGAGCCATGATAAAGAAATGTTTCAGTTTCTTTGTTTTGTTACTTAAAAGGGGTTGTCCGGGTCCAGAGCTGAACTCAGACATATCCCCATTTTCATCCAGACAGCCCCCCTGATATGGGCATCTGCGATGCTCTCCTTTGTCCTGCTCTGAATCGCGCAGGGCAAAGGTTTTTTTTGGAGATCCAGAGACGTACTGGGCTCTCCATGGGGAAAGATAGGTGAAGGCTGCAGCCTAGGAGTGAGCCCGGTGATGTCACTGACACTAATGGACATGCTTTAGTGCTGCCCTAGCCTGGAAAAAGCCTAGGGCAGCGCTAAAGCCCGCCCATCAGAGCCAGTGACGTCACCAGCGGAAGCCTCCACCTAGCAGTGTGAAAATATAAACAAAAAAGCCCTCGTCCTGTGTGATACAGCGCAGGGCAAGGGAGAGGATATGAGCACGAAATGTCTGGGTGAAAATGGGGATATGTCTGGGTTCTGCTCTGAAGCTGGACAACCCCTTCAAGGGACAGGATCAGATCCTGTCTTCTATGAAGACAGTTTTCACAAAGTTGGCTGTGCCAATCCAACAGGATAGGTGCTTAACTCCAACTATACACCTCACGTTTAGAGCCGTAATACGGTTATGTAAAACCAAATCAATGTCTCAATTATGGCTGTATTACAGACCTGAGTTGCACATACAGGGACTTTTTTGATCAGATTGAATCCATAAGAAAATACTATTGTGCTATGCTCCAATGCATGCTGTATTGTGTCGCTATTCTCTCCTATAAGTAATGTGTCAAGGCACACAGGCTGCCTACAGGTCCTTACTTTAACAAAGATTATATTAGAAAGTGGGAGCACTAAAATTGAAAACATTTTAAACATTTTTTTTGTAAACAGTTTACAAAGCCATCTGCAACTTAATCCCGTTCTGAAGACACATTTAAGCCTTGCTCACATACAAAGATTCAGAGAAATCTAAAACTTTCCTCCATTTAGGATCCACTGCACCCACTAGAGAAGCATTAGAACGTGGCCAGTGTCTCTGTGCTCATTGTCTTCGAACCATCTCCCTTAGGAAGAAAACCCAAAACCTGCTTTGAAACTTTTTTTACATGGCATAATTCAAATAATCATCTCCTCATGTTGTGAGCTTTCATACATTACTCTTTTTCAGCACGTAGGATCAAAAGAAACAGAGCAGGTTAGATATATAGAAAGGAAAAAATAAACGCACAACACGTGTGTTCTTAAACCGAGGCAAGAGACTCATCACAAAACAAAATTAAGTTCCTGACATTTCTAGTTCACTGCTTGCATTTTGCCAACAACCTTTTGGCCTTAGAGGACATGACTACTACAAACAAGTCCCTGGAGAATTCACTATGGTTTTTTTTTTTTTAAAACATGAACAAAACAGGATGGATAACTGGAATCCTTCCTCTGAACTCCATATACCTCTTCCTCTACACATGCCGGGGATTGCTGAACACAGTTGGAAAGAATATCAATTCTAAGTGAACACTCACTATCACTATTGTGCCCCATGACCCACTTGCTATGTGACCATCTGCTCTTTAAGCCGACACAAAAACATATGCCGTTAATGGCTTGGCTTCGGTAAGAAACTATTCAACTGCAATGAGGATATGTTGGATCTGTTCAATTGTTTAAAACAAACTAAAAAATGTAAGCACATTATCGGCTAGAGTAGATGTTTCCAACCACAGGTCAATGTGTGACTTCCATGCTTCTGCACATGAAAATGTAACTGGAATTGAGGAAATTATAACAAAATCAGTCACCGACCTTCTACCACCTCATAAATCCTGCGACCAGTACTGATGGCTCCACAATGGGCTCGCAAACATGTTCAACAGAAAAGGTAAATCGCAACACAAACGTCATGGCCATGGTACACAAGCTCCTAAGAATCACATGGAACACGGCCTCACATTACCACCACCATGCATGGACCATGTTCAACAAATTGTAAATTAAATCGTATTACACTTGCATATTACATATTACAGCTTTCAGTGCAGGCGTCTAAGGTTGCCCCTGCCGTTTGCAGGTCAATCTGTGTCTTGCGCCGCTCCGATTATGCATTGTGGTCCTGGAAGGTCTTTTCAATCTCCCTCTAAATGTGTAAACAGCAACAGATTTATAAGAACAGATATGACTACAAACTCAAAGTGCTGGTGAGAGATCAACCTTCTCATAGGTCCACGGATCTGGAAAAAAAAATAATGATGCATCAAACTAAAGTAGCACTGCATATTACTACCCATAGTAAAAATAAAAAAAAAAAATACTCCTTTCACAGGTTTAATCTTCTAATATTGAGTAACAATGCAAATAGTTGTTTGTACCAGATTAACCCCTACCTCTCCTATGACACTATAACGTTATCTAACATGATATGCCATACTATTACGGCATTGTGATGGTACAGGCTCAGAAGCTGTGCCCATGCCATCAGTAGCAGGTGTCAGATTTATATCATCTATACCAGTGGTGGCGAACCTATGGAACGGGTGCCAGAGGTAGCATTTAATCCCTTAAGGACCGGGCTCATTTTCACCTTAACCTCTTGGGGACATAGGACATACCGGTACGCCCTGATCTCCTGGTACTTAAGAACCCATGACGTACCGGTACTTCCTGTGTATTTCCGATCACCGCTGCTCGGCTGGCAAAATCATTCAGCTGGTACCTTGTTACAATGCCGAGGGGGGTCCTGTGACCCCCCGTAATCGGCGATAGCTGCAAACTGCAGGTCAATTGGGACATGCGGTTTGCAGCGCTTTCCAAAGTTTCTGATACAAAAATGCACAACTTTTTCATATTTAACTCCCCCTGCAGTCCTCAATCATATTTTGCAGAGAGGGGGAGTTGCAGGCGGTGCGGGCTCTAATATAATCATTGGAGGCCAGTGGGTATACCAGAGTGTCAGCACATTGCTGACACTCTGGTATAAAAGGCTGACATCTGTGCTGTCAGCCGTTTAATCACTTCCATGCTGCGGTCCGAACAGACCTCTGTATGGAAGGGGTTAACAGGGAGGGAGCTCCCCCTCTCCTATCAGGGGCTGCTGTGCCCTTGCAGCCCCCAATTCTTCACGGGATCACAGAGGGATGGGGCTCCCCTCCCTCCCCATCACTCACTGGTTACCATGGCAACAGGATGCCATCACAGGTGTTCTGCTTCCATGGTAACTCTGATCAGACTTCTGCTAAAGGCAGACGTTTTGTGATGTTTCTACTCTAGGGGGCTTCAAATGGGACATGGAGTCCAAAAACCAGTCCAGCAAAATCTGCCTTCCAAAAACCATATGGCGTTCCCTTCATTCTGCGCCCTGCCGCTTGGCCATACAGCAGTTTATGACCACATATGGGGTGTTTCTGCAAACTACAGAATCAGGGCAATAAATATTGGGTTTTGTTTGGCTGTTAACCCTTGCTTAGTTACTGGAAAAAATGAATTCAAATGGAAAATTTGCCAAAAAAAAAAAAATTCATAAATTTTAGCTCCATTTGCAATAACTCTTGTGAAACATCTAAAGGGTTAACAACATTTCTAAAATCAGTTTTGAATACCTTGAGGGGTGTAGTTTCTTAGATGGGGTCACTTTTATGGAGTTTCTACCCCAGGGGGGCTTCAAATGGGACATGGTGTAGATAAACCAGTCCAGCAAAATCTGCCTTCGAAAAACCACACGGCGCTCCTTTCCTTCTGAGCCCTGCCGTTTGGCCATACAGTAGGTTACAACCACATATGGGGTGTTTATGCAAACTACATGAATCAGGGCAATAAATATCGGGTTTTGTTTAGCTGTTAACCCTTGCTTAGTTACTGGAAAAAAGGCATTCAAATGGAAAATTTGCCAAAAAATTGCAATTCTGAAATTTCATCTCCATTTGCCAATAACTCTTAGGGTGAAACACCTAAAGGGTTAACGACGTTTGTAAAATCAGTTCTGAATACCTTGAGGGGTGTAGTTTCTAGAATTGGGTCATTTTTGGGTGGTTTCTATTATGTAAGCATCATAAAGTGACTTCAGACCTGAACTGGTCCCTAAAAAGTGGTTTTTTTTAAAATTTCTGAACATTTTCAAGATTTACTTCTAAACCTCTAAGCCTTGTAACGTCCCCAAAATGGCATTCCCAAAATGATCCAAACATGAAGTAGACATATGGGGAATGTAAAGTAATAACTTTTTTTGGAGGCATAACTATGTATTATAGAAGTAGACAAATTGAAACTTTGAAAATTGCAAATTTTTCCAAATGTTTGTTACATTTTGTATCTTTTTTATAAATATTTTTTTAACTCCATTTTACCAGTAACATGAAGTACAATATGTGATGAAAAAACAATCTCAGAATGGCCTGGATAAGTAAAAGAGTTTTAAAGTTATTCACACAAAGTGGCACTGGTCAGATTTGCAAATTCATCAGCGCAGGGCGCACTATGAACAGCACAGGCAGCGCACTGAATGTAGGCAGGCTATTATAGCTAAATGATAAAGTACATGGAAGATATACTATATTGGACTGTACTATTTAGGGTAAGCTGCCGTGTAGGCACTTTGCAATAAATAAGTGGGTTTTGAGTTACACTTTGGGCACTCGGTCTGTAAAAGGTTCGCCATCACAGATCTATACAGTCAACAGGTTTGACATGGACCCCTTACCCCACCCTGCACAGCTATTGCGAAGTGTTACTGTCATGGCAGCAGGTGCCTGAAGACGGCCGCCTCATATTGGGCATCTTTGTACACCTACAGGCCAGTATATTATGGTATGCCTACCATAATATACTGCATACAGAAGTCTTGCAGCGCATTACACTAACACTCAAGCCCCTAGTGTTCAGAAAATATAAACAATAAATAAGTAAACTGTCAAAAATTCCCGTTATTTCCTAAGCATAATACATGTGTTTGGTATCAGTGTGTCTGTAACGACCCCTACTTGAAAACTCATGCACGATTCATCTCACAGTCAACAAAAAATGTAAAAAAACAAAGGCTAGAATTGTTGTTTTTTGACTGTGTCTTTAAAATCCATATTAGGACACATCCTTTAGGCCTCTTTCACACTTGCGTTGTGTGGATCCGGCGTGTACTTCCGTCGCCGGAAATTCCTGCAGGATCCGTCACAACGCAAGACAACTGAAAGCATTTGAAGACTGATCAGTCTTCAAAATGCTTTCAGTGTTACTATGGCAGCCAGGACGCTACTAAAGTCCTGGTTGCCATAGTAAGTAGTGGGGAGCGGTGGAGCAGTATACTTACAGTCCGTGTGGCTCCCGGGGCTCTCCACAATGACGTCAGAGCGCCCCACGCGCATGGATCACGTGATCCATGCGATCAATGCTCATGGGGTGCTCTGACGTCATTGTGGAGAGCCCCGGGACTCGGGAGCTGCACGGAAGGTAAGTATACTTCTCCCCTGCCTCTCCCCTACACTTTACCATGGCAGCCGGGACTTTAGCGTCCTGGCTGCCATGGTAACCATTCACAAAAGCTAAACGTCGGGTCTGGAGATGCGCCGAAACGACGTTTAGCTTAATGCCGGATCCGGATTAATGCACTTCAATGGGCATTAATTCCAGATCCGGTGTTATGGCATATCTTCCGGATTTTTGGACGGAGACAAATCCGCAGCATGCTACGGTTTTGTCAACGTCCAAAAAACATTCACATACTGAACGGAAGAAATCCTGATGCATCCTGAACGGAATGCTCTCCATTCAGAATGCATTAGGATAAATCCTGATCAGCATCTTTCCGTCCTAGAGCCCCGAGGACGGAACTCTAGGACGGAAAGCAAAAGCACTAGTGTGAAAGAGCCCTAACCCCTTAGTGACCACTCATACTCCTCTTTACGGCAGTCACTAATGGGTCTAGTCTAAGCACTATCCGGGCCGTTTAACCCCTTAGATATCGCTGCTTACAGAAACGATGGCATCATAAATGTTTTAGAGGAAGGATGCTCCCTCTGTCTCCCATCTTCACCCCGCAAATGAGATTGCAGGATGGGACCTAATGAAGGCCCCAAGCCTGAGTGCAGTATATCTGTATCAGGCTCCACCTCTCTCTACCACAGCCTGATTGTGACTGTCAGTGTAATATTCTGTACTGTGTAATCAGTACAGTATTACATTATGGAAGCGATCAAAAAACTGACTGTTGAAGTCCCATTGTGGGAATAGAAAAAAATACGGTCATGTGCATGAGGACTAAAGGTGCCATCTTGTTACTGAGTGTGTAATAGCCAGGGCACTTGTATTCACCAGCACAATAGTAAGTAATATGGCATCTTCATACTGGTGGAATCATTTGCACAGTCAGCACAAGTTCCACAACTTAAAGGTCTGGGCATTGTTCTCAGCAAAGTATCCACTCGTGAACATGCCGACTGTGTAAGGTCAGGAAAAGAATATACTTACACAATACTGCATCAAGCCTTGTTATCTGTAAAAAGAAGCAGAATGCTCTATGAGCTTGTAAGGAAAACAAACAATATTACAACTCAAAACTGTAAGCCTTCATATATATATCCCTTGTGTGTCTATTCCTGTATAGCAGGGATCAGCAAACTTCAACACTCCAGCTGTCGTGAAACTACAACGAACAAGTTTGCACATTTACTCAGCTGTTCTTGAAACTCCCATAGAAGTGAAAGGAGGATTCTGGGAGTTGTAGTTTTATAACAGCTGGAGTGCCGGAGGTTGCGGATCCCTGCAATACGGAATAGACACACAGGGTTGCATACATATTAAGGCTGGGGTTAAGACCCCAGTTTTCCTATAAAGCTTGCCAGCATAGAATGCACCAAATTTATTGAGGCACAGGCACATATTGAGGCAGTCCGTGTGCCAGACTTTCAAATCTACTCCAGCTATAATCTGGTATGGATTTGAACTAACATGTACATCAGTTCTGGCATGAATAATAGCACATCTGTCAGGCCACGATTAATTTTCCTTGTCAATAACTATATTGAAACAAAAAAAAAAAGTTTTTACTTACTGTAAAGTCCTTTTCTCGTTGGATGCATTGGGGGACACAGAACCATTAGTATATTCCCAGCTGCCACTAGAAGAATGACACTAGAAAGGAAAAGTGTTGGCTCCGCCCAGATGGGCTATCCCCTCTGCACAGACACTAAACTAACCAGGTGGTACCATGGGACGTCCCAAAGCAGTACCCGAGGGTGGAAAGAAACAGCCATGCAAAAAACGTAATGTACCGCCGCCTGCAGAACCTTGCGACCCAAACTGGCATCGGCAGAGGCCAAGGAATGGATGTGATAAAACCTGGAAGTGTGAACTAAGGGCCAAGGTGGCGGCCTTGCAGACCGATGCTGGACCGCCCAGGATGCCCCGATCACCCTAGTGGATTGAGCGATCAACCAGAAAGGGGGATCGTGACCCTTTGCGACATAGGCTTCCCGGACAGCCGACCGAATCCAACGGGAGATGGTGGCTATGGAGGCTTGTAAACCCTTACGTAAACCCTCAGGGACGACAGAGTCAAAATGACAGAAGGACTCCGTTAACTGGAGATACAGCCGGAGCGCCCGAACCACATCCAGCGGGTGGAGAGACCGCTCTCTGGGATGAGAGCGGTTGGGACAGAATGAAGGCAGTGCAATCTCCTCATTAATGTGGAAGGAGGAAACTACCTTGAGAAGAAAGGAGGGAACTGGGCGCATTACAGCCTTGTCCTAATGAAAAACCAAAAAGGGAGACTGGCAAGAGAGCGTCGCCAGCTCAGAGACTCTGCAAATTGAGGTAATCGTAACTAGTAAGGCAAACTTAAAAGAGATGTAAGAAAGGAAGATCTCCTTCAAGGGCTCGAAGGGAGAGGACTGAAGGGCATCTAAGACCAGATTCAAATCCTATGGTTCCACTGGAGGATGGAAGGAAGGGATGCGATGAGCCACCCCCTGAAGGAAGGTTTTCACTTGGGAAAGCCAAAGGCCTTTGGAAAAGAACAGACAAGGCCGAGACCGGACCTTTGAGGGAGGCCAGGAGGAGACCTTTCTCAAGTCCAGCCTGAAGAAAGGCAAGAATCATAGGGACGGAAAAAAGCAGAGGGTGAACCTCGCCAGATTCACACTAGGCAAAATAAGCCTTCCAGGTACGATGGTAAACCCTGGCCGACTGGGGTTTAGGTGCATGAAGCATGGTTTGGATGACTGACTCGCCGTTTAATGAAGCCGAGGTAAACTCAGGTGGAACAGTGGACCTTGCGAAAGTAGCCTCCATGGAGCGTCGGCCAGCAGGAAGACGAGATCTGCGTACCACGCCCTGCAAGGCCAGTCTGGAGCCACCAATATCGCCGGGACCGACCCATTTTGAGGTGTTTGAGTACCCGAGGAAGAAGCGAAAAGGAAGAGATACAGGAGACTGAATTGGGACCACGGGAGCACCAAGGCATCTACCGCAAGAGCCTGAGGATTCCGTGACCTGGCGACGTAAAGTGGAAGGTTGTTTTTCAGACGGGAGGCGAAAAGATACAACGTCTGGGATTCCCCAACGCTGAGAGAGCTGTAGAAACACCTCTGAATGGAGAGACCACTCACCCAGGTCGAGACGTTGGCAACCGAGGAAGTCGGCTGCCCAATTGTCGACTCTGAGGATGTGGACATCGGAGAGAATAGGAACGTGTCCCTCTGCCTACTGAAGGATGCGAGAGGCTTCCTTCAGGACTGCCACGCTTCTGGTGCCCCCCTGGTTGTTCAAAAAAGCCACCGCAGTGGAGTTGTCTGTCTGAATCCGGACAGGATGACCGCGGAGGATGAGAGTCCAACAGGAGAGAGCTAGGTAAATGGCCGTGAGCTCCAGGATATTGATCTGCAGGGAGCTCATTGGTGGAAATCACCTGCCAACAGGGGGGAAGGAAGGATCTGCCGAGGGAGACGGTTCGGGAGTTCAGCAACGCAAGTCCAGGCGGACCTGAGGGGAAAGGTGGATCGGGCGATCAAGGCCTGACGGAGACTTGTTCAACCGGGCAATAATTGAGAGCTGAAGGGACTGGGTGTGGAATTGGGCATAAGGAATTGCCTCGAAGGTGGCAACCATCCGGCCCAGAACACGTATGCACGCCCTAATGGACAGAGGAGCCAGCTCGTGAAGACGAGCCACCCCTGACTAAAGAGCCACTACCTTGTCCTGTGGAAGGAACACTCATCTGAGTCGAGTGTCGAAGACCATGCCCAGGAAATCCATCCTCTGGCTGGGAACAAGGGAGGACTTTGAGTGGTTCACCAGCCACCCGAACAGGGATAGCACGGACAAGGTGATGTGGAGGCTGGACAGGTTGTCCTCCCGGGACTAAGCCTTCACCAGAAGATAGTCCAGGTGGAGTATTACTGCAAATCCACTGGCCTGAAGAAGTGCGACGAGGGGAGCCAACACCTTTGTAAAGACCATCAGGGCAGACGCCAGGCCGAAAGGCAAAGCCACGAATTGAAAATGTAGAGAACCTATCGCAAAGCGAAGGAACCTCTGATAAGACAGGGCTATGGGGACATTCAGATAAGCATCCCGGATGTCGATGGACGACAAACTCACCCACCTCAAGAGAAGCATTCACCGACTGAACTCCATGCAAAAGTAACAGACAAAATAATTGAGCGTCTTCAGATCCAAAATGTTCTTGGGAACAGTGAAGAGGTTTGAGTAAAACCCCTGAAAACATTCAAGGTCAGGACAGAAACAATCACTCCATGTGCATGAAGGGAATGAATGGCCTGAAAAAAAGTGGCTGCCTGGGAGGGAGACCTGGGCAGCGACCATTGGAAGAACCGGCCTGTGGGAAGGGCGGAGAATTCTATTTTGTATCCGGAGGAAACTACCTCCAGGACCCAGGCGTCATTCACGCTTGCGCTCCAGTGATCCTGAAAGGAGAGCAAACGAACCCCCACTCGAGCGGGGGAAAACCGTCATGCAGATTATGGCTTTGCAGACTGGGGTTTGGAAGGCTTAGGACGGGCGTGCCAGGAGGGCCTGTTCTTGAAGGAAGGACGAATAGTCTTTTTGCCCTGACGGGTGTAGGAATCCCGAAAGCAGCGAAAATGCTGTGATCGTGATGCAGACATAGGACGATAGGACGGCGGTGGCGAAGATGGTTTTGGGTCAGGAGAGAACTTTTCCCACCTGTGGCCTTAGCAATAAGCTCCTCCAAACGGCCAATAAGCCTATCACACAGGAAAGATGATGATATGAGCGCCTTGTTGGAGGCGGCATCCGCCAGATGCACGAAGCCAGACTGCACAGCGGATGGCCACAGAGTTAGCGGCCGCCCTGCTAGTGCAGCGGGCCGATTCCAGGGAAACCTCACAAAGATACCGGGATGCCTGGAGAAGATGAGAGGCAAGGAGATGGAGCTCCCACTGAGTAGAATCCGGGGGCAAGGACCGAACCAGCTGTTTGGCCCAGACCACACAGGCCTTTGCCACCCATGACACAGCAAAGGCAGGACAGATAGCGGAACCTGCTGCCACAAATGTAGACTTGGACAAGGAGTCTATCTTCTTGTCCGACGGATCAGACAAGGAAGCAGTGTCGGCCAAAGGAAGGGTGATGGCCTTAGCAAAACGGGCCACCTGTGGATCTACCTGAGGAGGGACAGACCACATAGTAATAGACTCCTCGGAAAAGAGGACGTCCGAACTCTTGGCAGGCTGAAGTCGCCTAACCGGGTGACGCCACTCCTTGGCCAGGAGCGCCTCGAGATCCGCATGGTTAGGGAAAACCAAAGTGGAGCGCCTAGAGCGGCGAAATGATACAGATTCCTGAGCCGAGGAGGAGGGGTCTTCCTGCACGTGGAGAGAGTCCCTAACTGCCCTGATGAGATCCTGCCTGGCCGCAGGCAGGGCAATGCTCTGTTCCGATCTGGAACCTAAGTCTGGTGTACCCCGAGGTGGGGAAGGTACGGCAGGGGAGGATTCGTCACCAGCCTTAGAACTGTCCTGGCAGCGACCCGAGGATGCCGAGGTGAAGCGGGACATAGTTGTGACAATCCGAGGTCGTTTGCGGGACCTGGTGTCTGAACGTGAGCGTGCCCCGTCCGTGGAGAAGTCCCAGGGAGGGGCAGAGGCAGCTGCAAGTTGGGCAGGCAAGCGGTCCAGTGACTCCACCAATAATTAGGAGAGTCGGGCAAGGTTCCCTATGGCCTGTGACAGGGAAGAGGCCGATTCAGGAGGGATCGACACAGGAGGGGTGGACAGGGCATCCTGAGAGGGCCTGGGGACAAGGCACTGCACACATACAGGGTCAGGCTGACCGCATGGCAACTTTTTATTGCAACAGGCGTACATAAAATATGTGGCGACCCCGAGGGGGAGCTGGGAATGGGAGTCTTCTCTAGAAGAGGACATAAGGGCTAAGTGGGAGCCTGAAAAAAAAAAAATAAATCAGACCCCAGGTGCTGTGTCCCCGAAGAGCTGCTGCAGCAGCCGCAGAAGTGTGTAGGAAGGCTGCAGGAGAGATCCACAAGTGCTGACAAGATAGAGGCACAGGAGCAGAAGCTAAGAGCAAACTCCGCCCACAGGGCAAAAGCCTGCGCCTGACTAGGATAGGAGGAGCCCCCTCTCAGAAGCCGAGAGAAGCAAGGAGGGGCCAAGAAAAAAGCACGGGAAGAAAGGGGGTGGAGGATGCAGCCTAGGCGAGGAAAAATCTGGGGCCTCGATTACTGAAGCGGCAGGAAAAGGTGCACCGTCGGCGGGTAGGAACTGCCAGAAACTAGGGGCCCTCCAGCAAAGAAAGAACAAGTGGGGGGAGCGAAAAAACGGGCCAAAAGGTGCACATGGGACCAGAGGACAGGACAGAAAAGATGCTGCCTAATCCCGGCAGAAGCCGGGGGTCTAAAGTTGAAGGGAAGGCCGGGGAGAGGTATGGGTGGCCAGGGAGCCCAAGGGAGGGAAGAAAAAGGCCCCCTCACAAATGTGGAAAAAATTTCACACACGCACACACACATTCTTCCCCATCCCCAACCCAAAACAGGGGGGAAAGGAAATCTCACCAGGCTCTCTGAATATCCCACCCCCTGGCCAGAAGATGAGAACTAACCCAGGAGACCCCATAAAGCAGGGACGCAGGGAGAATACTTACCATCCGACGTCTTCAGGCGAGGCGCCGCAGGGTCGCCCCTTCGGAAACTCGCACTTATGTGGGATTGCCAGCATGCCACTGTGAATGCAGTAATGGGGGCCTGGGTGACTGGGGAGGTACAATAGTATGTGTCCGCAGGAGGTGCTACTAAAGTGATAAAGCCCCATCCTGCAGCAGGCAGAGGCCGGAGTAATAAAAATGAAATAAAAAAAGAGAACATAAAAAAGCAGCAAGATCATGTCTGCCTCCTACGGACACTAGACTAAAACTGGTTAGTTTAGTATCTGTGCAGAGGGTATAGCCCATCTGGGTGGAGCCAACACCTTTCCTTTCTAGTGTCATTCTCCTAGTGGCAGCTGGGCATATACCCATGGTGCTGTGTCCCCCAATCCCATTTACGATAAACATAAAATCCTGCAGTTTGCACACTGGCCACTAGGCGCTACTCATTGGTCTGTACAGATCACTTACTGTAGTTATCTGCTTATTTGTCATTCTAATTCTGCCTGTAATGATATCTTCTCTGTACAGATAAGACAGGATCCCGCATTCACTATAGGTGATTGTCAAAGCTTATCCATTCCTTCCTTGTACAATGACCTCTGCACAGGTCACAGAGCTGCCTAGAAAACTCTCCCATAGAAGTCAATGAGGTCCCCTCCTGACCATTTTGTCTATTGCCCATGGGGCTGCTGTAAAGCAATTTTCTTAATGCTTTCTAAATGCTGTTAACAGCAGCTCAAACAGAATGGCCGCCCCTATAATCATGGTCATGAAACAGAATAAATAAATCTGCAATCATAAAATTAAAATAGATCAGAAAAACGGATGTGTGTTACTATCTGGTTTTAACTGGCAGATAACATTTTTGGTGACACAGTTCCTTTAGTGTGAAGAGATTAATATGTATATTAATGTAAGAATTTGGCTAGGTCTAATTCACGGGAATACCCACAACCTCAATTTTTCCCTGACAACAACATTGTGGATGAAGCAACACGCAAGACGTATTTGTTTTTGATTGAAATGATCAACTATGGAATTGTTCAATTATTTGTAACAATGGTTCATTTCCATAAATAAACTTTATAGATTGTGGTAATCGCTCAATTTTACTGCAACTAATGCTTCATAACTTCGGAATAATACTGTACAGAGATCAGTCTCCGTACAGTATTAGAATGTATGGGCTCAGTTGAGTCGAAGTAAGTTATTTGTGAAGTTGCCGTGACTTTGTTGAATAACTTCGGTAGTTGGTTTTTAAAGTGGAAAACTTTAAAACCGAACTCAGCTTCAGTTCCGACTAGTACCTCAAGTGTCAAGTTTTAAAGTGGTTTTACACTTTAAAAATCAACTACCGAAGTTATTCAAAGAAGTCCCGCACGACTTTGCAATTAACTTACTTCGACTCATTGGAGCCCATACACTCTAATACTGTGGACGGATCTTTGTATGGTATTATTCGAATTTTTGAAGGAAGCAACTTCAGCTGAAGTATCCGAATCTAGCTTAGCTCATCACTAACTGCAACTTCTGGACAGACTTACATCAAAATTACACATCGATGACCAATCTAGCAGATAGGCTAACCAATGCATAGTCCCCGAAATCCCCTCCAACTTAAGTTGTATTTCTTTACCCTCAGACGTGCAAAACAAGAAACCTGCCTGTAACCACCACGCAGTCATACAGATCAGCAGTTTTTAGAATAGGTTTGTCAAACGACAGTAACCAATTTATACCTGCAACCCTTTTAAGACCTGGTGATTTTCAAATTTTTTGTTTTCATTTTTACTTGCATGCTCTCCCAAAGCCATAACTTTTAAATTTTTTCATTCACATAGCCGTATGAGGGCTTGTTATTTGTGGGACAAGATGCATTTTCTTATGGCACTATTTACAGTTTCATACAATGTGGTGGGAAGCAGGAACAAAATTACAAATGAGGTGAAATTGGAAAATGCTATTCCGCAACAGTTTATGGGTTTTATTTTTACGTCATTCCCTATACAGTAAAACTGACCAGTTACTTTCATTCTCCAGGTCAGTACAATTTCGGCAATACCACACAAGTGTGTTTTTTCTTGCATTTGTATACTGGAAAAAAATAAAAACCCTGAAAAAAGATAATTTTTTTCTTTTAGTCGCCATATTAAGAGCCCTATAACTTTTTTGCAGTTATGTGTACGAAGATGTGTTTGGGCGTATTTTTTGCTTGGCGATCTGTACTTTTTCTTGATACCATTTTGGGGTGTGTACAACTTTTTGATCACTTTTTATTTCATTTTTTGTGGGAGAAGCAACCAAAATACGACAACTCGGCCATTTTGACTTTTTTCACTTCGCAGTTTTCCAAATGGGACAAATATTTTGTATTTTAAATAGTTAGGTGTTTTCGCACGTGGCGATATCCACGATGTGTATTTTTTATGGTCTTTTTTTATTTTGGGGAAAGGGGGATTAGATTTTTTACATTTTTTAAAACATTATTTTTATTTGTTACACTTTTTTATGGTTACCATAGGGAACTATAACAAGCAATCATTAGATTGCTTCTTTCATAGACTCCAATGCATTAGGATTGGAATCTATGGGGATTATACTGTGTTCTCTATGGAGCTCCATAGGAACTAATGTACAGCAGCCTCCTGTCACACTGGAGAAAAGTGCACACAGCTCCTCCCATCCTCGCCAGCAGAGTACTCGCTTCCGGGTTTTACCACGTTCAGATGCCGTTGACTACGCCTGCTGTATAAAAACTTTTAAATGCCCAATTCTCTATGTATTTTTACGTGGGTCAGTCAGGAAGGGTTAACGTCAATTTATTGACATGAATGTCACATTGTTGATTTGGAAATAAAGTACCCACTAGTATAAAAGCACACTCTTGCAATGTACAAGGCAGAAAATTTCAGCATGTGTATTTCTGACTGGAGATTGTCTGGTTTAGGTAAGTTTCACAGTAGCGTTAATGGTCTCCCGCAGGCTGGTCCAGCAGAATTGGTGATGGTAATGTGAAAGAAACCTTAGCAAGAGCAACCAATGTCACATATAACGCAACATTACTGTACAAAGGCATATAGACTAGGTACTGGAAAACCATCTTCCATACAATGTTTTTGCACTGCCATCTAGTGGAAGAAACATTTAATACAATGCTGTGAATAAGTCATTGATGATCTAAGCATTGCTTTCCACCAATCTGAACTTATATCGAACAAGCACACAAAAATATATCATTCACTACTCCGACAATAATCATCTTGAAAAATGCTATGAAAATTTATAAAAATAAAAAATAAAAAAACGCAAGAAAAAATAAATAAAAATTCAGATTGCAGCTCATGTTCATAAAGCATTCCTACAGAAGATCTGCCAATCATATCCGACATGTCTGGTTCAGTACACAGTTGTAGCCTAATAGTAGGCCCCAAGAAATAAAAATTCTGAAACACATTTTCTTCAATTCAGCATTGAGCCTCTCCTCCAATATTCCCCCTGGAAAGTATGAATTTACAAATAGTCGTTACCATTCCATATGGTGTTCCACACACTGACACTGTCAGCACTGATTAGAGAATGTAGGGACACATTTCCAGGAGGAATAATAAAAAAACAGCAGAGTTCCAAGACAAGATTTTACCTGAATTATTTTACACAAGTATTTACTAAAAACAGACAAGTCAGGAGAACTAAATCTATTCGACAAAATAAGAACCTCCATATTCCCTTTGTTTAAACCACTTAGTAGTTGCGCAAAGGGGTATTCTGGTTGTTACAAGCTATCACATAGGGGGGATAACGATTAGATCAGTGGGGGACCTACTGCTGGGATCCCGACGGATCATGAGAATGGGGGGCCTGTACTCCCCCTGAAAAGAACGGAGCAGCTGGTCGCACATGCACATGGCCACTCCATTAATTTCTATAAGAGTTGCAGGGATAGCTGAGTAAAGCTCTCAGCTATCTCCGGAATTCTCATAGAAATGAACAGAGTGGTGGCACACATGCGCAACTGGCTGCTCCATTCTTTTCAGGGATGCTGCGGGGTCCTCATTCTCGTGATTGTTAGTTATCTAATCTAATAGTTAGCCTCTATTCTCTGGATAGGGAATCACTTGTAACAAACAGAATACCCCTTTAAAGACTATGGACACTTATTAAAAGTGTTTTCCGGAGGTGTAATATTGATGGCCTATCCACAGAATAAGTCATCCATATCTGTTTAACCACTTTAGGACCACCGCACGCAGATACGCGTGATTGCGGCGGTCCTTCTGTTCCTCCTTGACGCGCGGGTGCGTCATCTCGCGAGAGGCGAGATTTACTGTGAACCGCGTGAGTTCACAGATCGCAAGTTATACTACAGCCTGCCAGCGATGATCAATCGCAGTAGAAGTTAAATAAATGAAATCAAATAGGTATATCAGACGCTGTTTTGTTAACAGCGTCTGATATACCTGATATAGCTGCTACCTGGTCCTCTGGTGGTCCCATTTGCTGGGATCGACCACCAGAGGACCAGGTAGCTATGTAAAGTAGCACCAAGCACCACACTACACCCCCCTCCCCCCCGTCACTTATTAACCCCTTATTAACCCCTGATCACCCCATATAGACTCCCTGATCACCCCCGTCATTGACCGCAAAACACGGACACCGGCAATGTGCTTTCCGCATTTTGCAGATCCGCACATTGCCAGAACTATATAGAAAATGCCTTTTCTTGTCCGCAATTCAGGATCCGAGCAGGACAAAGGAGATTTTTTGTGAAACTCACCTGTAAAATCTTTTTCTCATCTTTTCCATTGGGTGACACAGACCATGGGTATAGCCTAGGCCATTACTAGGAGGGACACTATGCAAATAACAAAAGAGAGCTCCTCCTCCTCGGGCTATACCCCCAGGCTCCAGCAGGAGGACCTCAGTCGGTGCAAAAGCAGTAGGAGAAGGAGGCAAAAATCCCAATAGAAACCAGGAACAAGGAAGCCGCCATTGGACCATAAATCAGAAGGTCCAAACCAGACAGAACAGACCCCTCCTGCAACAGGCAAGAATGGGTGGGAGCTGTGTCCCCCAATGGAAAAGACGAGAAAAAGATTTTACAGGTGAGTTTCACAAAAAATCTCCTTTTCTCGTACGTCCCAGAGCAGTTCATGGGGTGGGAAAAAAACTGTCCGACACCTTGCGCCCAAAGGCAGCGTCAGCCTAAGCCAACAAGTGCAGTTAGTAGAACTTTGTAAAGGAGTGTAAGGACGACCAGGTGGCCACCTAACACAAGTGAGAAGCAGAGGCGCGATGGCGCCTTGCCCAGGAGGCCCCTGGTGGAATGAGCGGTAACCCCCACCGGGTGCGATATGCCGCAGCAATAGCCGACCGGATCCACCGAGCCACAGTGACCTTGGAGGCCGGCACACCCCTACGAGGCCCCTACAGATAGGTATACCCTCAGTGCCCTGACAACGCTCCTTGGAATTTGTCGGAGAGGGACAAAGGAAAGGCAGGAAAAGATCCTCATTAAGGTGAAAAACTGAGACCACCTTGGGCAAAAAGGACGGGACCGTGCGGAGCACCACCTTATCCCTGAGAAAGACCATAAAGGGCTCCCGGTAGGAAAGAGCAGCCAACTCTGACACCCGTCGGATAGAGCAGATGGCCACCAAAGAGACCACCTTCCGGGTGAGAAAGGTCAAAGAAACTTCCCTCAGCGGCTCAAAGGAAGAAAAGCCAGAGCCCAGTCGAAGAAAAGGGCAAGAGCGCAGACCTGACCCTTAAGGGAACTCAGAGACATGCCTATTTCCAAGCCCGACCGGAGGAAAGAGAGGACCACCAGTCCTGATCATAGTCCTCAAAACAGCGTCCGAGAAGCCCCTCTTCTGTAGGACGGTGGTGTCAACAGCCACGCCGTTAAACGAAGCTGCCGTAAATTCGGGTGGAAGAGCGTCCCTTAGGACAATAGGTCCTTCTTGAGAAGGACCACCGAACGTCTGTCAGCAGTCGAGTGACGTCCGAGAACCAGACGCGGCGAGACCAATCGGAGCGATGAGGATGGTCGGGGTCCTTTTACCACCTCGATCCTGCGAAGAACCCTTGGGAGCAGAGGCAGCGGAGGAATGACGTAGAGGAGAGAAGCCTTGCCACGGAGCTACCAGCACGTCCACCCCGTACGCCTCCGGATGCCGAACCCTGGTCAGGAACCTTGGGAACCCTGTTGTTGAGCCTGGATGCCATCAGGACTACGTCTGGGCGGTCCCAACAGAGACAGAGGTCCTCGAATACTGCAGGATGCAGGGACTACTCGTCCGGATCCACCTTGTTTAGGCTGAGAAAATCTGCCGTCCAGTTGTCTATTCCTGGGATGTACACCGCAGACAGCACTGGAACATGCGCCTCCGTCCACTGGAGGATCCTTTCCACCTCCAGCATCACCTTCTGGCTGCGGGTCCCACCCTGATGGCTGATGTAGGCCACGGCAGTGGCGTCGTCTGACTGAACCCTCACCGGGCGACCCGCCAGGAGAGGGACAGGAAAACAGCCCTTAGCACCAGAATGTTGATCGGAAGGCGGGACTCCGCCATTGACCAAACTCTCTGAACCGTCCGGGTCTGGAGACCGCCGCCCCAGCCAGGAGACTGGTGTCGGTGGTGACGACCGTCCAGGAAATCCGAGAAAGGACCTCCCCGAGGTCAGGTTCTGGGGAGAAGCCACCAAGGGAGCTCTTCCCGGACCCAAGGAGGCAGGCGGACCAGAGAGTCCAGACCATGCGACGTCCTGTCCCTAAAGGACAGGATGGCCCGCCACAGAGGTCGGGAGTGAAACTGGGCATAGGGAACGACCTCGAAGGAGGCCACCATAAAACCCAAAACCTGCATGCAGTCCCGGAGGGAGAGGTCCCGAGAGTGTAGAACGCGGGACACAGAGTCCTGGATCCGAAAGATCTTGGCTTCCGGGAGGAATACCTGAGCGGCCCCAGTGTCCATAAACCTTCCCAGAAAGGACACCCTTTGGGACGGCTGGAGAGAGGACTTGAGAGAAGTTGATCAGCCAGCCGAAATGTTCCAGAGTCTGGACAGTGATCCGGACGCCGTCCTTGGTCTGAGAGAGCCATTACCAGGATATCGTCCAAGTAGGGCATATGCCCCTGGCGTGAGGAAGCTCAACGATTGTTGCTAAGATTGTTGTAAACACCCGCGGGGCCGTCGCCATGCAGGTAAGCATCCTGTATGGCCACTGATGCAAGGAAACTGTTCCGGAAGAAGAGAAGTAACAACGGAGTGGAGGGGCTCCTTTCGAGGAAGGATGCTGCTGCGTATGCTGCCTTTTAGTGGTCGAGCGTCCTCTGTGGGAACCACTGGGAGGTGGAGTGGTGTGAGCCACAGGATTCGTGACTGCCATACGCTCATGAAGGCCGTGAAAATTGCGGCAAATCAGCGGCCGCCCCGGACATGGTGGATGCCAAAGCAGGTTCCGCGAGCTCCGAAGGGGCAGCAGGGGGGCTGGGCTGAGGAGGGGGAGAAAGATGACCCTGTCCAGGGGCAAGGCAGGAGTCTGAGACCGGCAGTGGCAGAAGCTACTATAATGGAGAAAGACCTGGCAGGCGTCTATAGGGGCCTGGTGCAGTTTTTGGCAGGTTTCTGGGGAGCCCAAGGCTTTGGCATGATCCCAAGCAATTAAAAAGTTCTCCTACCGCAGATGCAGCAATCGAGGAGTTAATGAGTGTCCTACCACAGCCTAAGGAAGCAGGAGGAAGCAGAGGATCCCAGCCGTGTGTGGAGAGGCACGCCGAGTCAGAGCAGCAGCGCCGGAGAGAGAGAGCATTAGGCTCCACCCCCTATGTTAGGATCCGCCTCCAAAACGCGTCATGAACGCACGCGGGAAGAATAAAGAATCTCCCTGGGCGCCATTTTGGCGAAAAAGGAGTTAACATGCGGCGGAGAAGCGGCCAGACACTGAGCCTGCCGCCCGCTGACATGTTGAGGCACCGGCTTTAGCATGTAGCCAGACTGGTAGGAAAGACCCGCAGGTCAGAGATGCCAGCCATGGAGCCCCCCTGAAAAAGGTAATGCCACTGCCAGCCAACTAAAAGAATGCCCACTGACAGGATCTCCTTCCCATCCCTTTGTAATCCAGATCACCCAGGTCTATGGCCCAAAATGACACAGGGGAGACGGGAGGGGGCGGTGGGGGAAACAGGAGTGCAGCATGTTACTTATCTGCTTCCTGTAGTCTTCACCCTCTCTTCCGACACCAGCAGGGTCCACCTCATCAGTCATCTGGCACAAAGAGTGGCAGTGATCTGGACGGAGGGCAGGCGCAGGGGACCCTGTAGCTTCTTCTCCCTCATGTGCAGTACCAGCAGGGCTCACCTCTTCAGGCAACGTCCGATGGACGGCGGCGGTCGCTCCACGGGGTACCAGGAAAGCGCCATGCTGACCTGCATCCCCATCTACAAAGAAAATAACAAACTGGAGTAGAAGTGTCATCCTCCTTCACCAGACACTAAGCAAAGACTGTAGTCCTCCTGCTGGAGCCTGGGGGTATAGCCCGAGGAGGAGGAGCCTTCTTTTGTTATTTGCATAGTGTCCCTCCTAGTAATGGCCTAGGCCAGGGGTAGGCAACCTGCAGCTCTCCAGCTGTTGTGAAACTACAACTCCCAGCATGCATACTTCCTCTGCTCTTCTCAGAACTCTCATAGACCTGAATGTAGCATGCTGGGAATTGTAGTTTCACAACAGCTGGAGAGCCGGAGGTTGCTGACCCCTGGCCTACGCTATACCCATGGTCTGTGTCGCCCAATGGAATGTACGAGAAAAGTCTGTCCCAATAGAAATGAATGGGTCTGTGTTTTGGGGGTATTTTTATATATACCCATACTTTGTGTGAGAAATATTTCTGTAAACGACAACTTTTAAAAAAAATGTATACAAAGTTGTCAATTTACAGAGATATTTCTCTCACCCAACATGGGTAGATGTAAAAATACACCTCAAAACACATTGCCCTACTTCTCCTGAGTACGGCGATTCCACATGTGA
Organism: Bufotes viridis; assembly: GCA_033119425.1. Lineage (NCBI taxonomy): Eukaryota > Metazoa > Chordata > Amphibia > Anura > Bufonidae > Bufotes > Bufotes viridis. The sequence continues at coordinate 431,149,960 of CM065591.1, forward strand.
CACTTTTTTGCAGCCTAGGTGCGCAAAGTCCAACGAGTACCTTTAGGTTTTCCTGGGCTGCTCACAATTTAGCCCCACGCAAAATGCCAGAACAGTACAAACACCCCACAAATGACACCATTTTGGAAAGAAGACACCCCAAGGTATTCGTTGAGGGGCATATTCAGTCCATGAAAAATTGAACTTTTTGTCACAAGGGAGGGAGACTTTGTGAGAAAAAAAAACAATAAAAAAATCAATTTCCGCTAACTTGTGCCAAAAAAAAAAAAATCTTCTATGAACTCACCATACCCCTCACGGAATACCTTGGGGTGTCTCCTTTCCAAAATGGGGTCACATGTAGGGTATTTATACTGCCCTGGCATTTTAGGGGTCCTAAAGCGTGAGAAGAAGTCTGGAATCCAAATGCGTAAAAATGCCCTCCTAAAAAGGTACTTATTGGATTTAGGGCCCCTTTGCGCATCTTGGCTGCAAAAAAGTGTCACACATGTGGTATCGCCGTACTCAGAAGTAGGGCAATGTGTTTTGGGGTGTATTTTTACATATACCCATGCTGGGTGAGAAAAATATCTCTGTAAATTGACAACTTTGGATAATTTTTTTTAAAAAGTTGTCATTTACAGAGATATTTTTCACACACAGTATGGGTATATGTAAAAATACACCCCAAAACACATTGCCCTACTTCTCCTGAGTACGGCGATACCACATGTGTGACACTTTTTTTGCAGCCTGGGTGCGCAAAGGGGCCCAAATTCCAACAGGTACCTTTAGGATTTACATGGCTGCTCACAATTTAGCCCCGCCCAAAATGCCAGAACAGTAAACACACCCCACAAATGACCGAATTTCGGAAAGTAGACACCCCAAGGTATTCACTGAGGGGCATAGTGAGTCCGTGGGAGACTTTTTTTTTGCCAGAAGTTAGCAGAAATGGAAACTTTATTATTATTTTCTTTTCCTCAGAAAGTGTCATTTTCCACTAACTTGTGAAAAAAAATGAAATGATACATGAACTCACCATGCCCCTCCGCAAATACTTTGGGGTCTCTTCTTTCTAAAATGGTGTCATTTGGGGGGTATTTATACTATCCTGGCATTCTAGCACCTGAAGAAACATGACAAGTGCTCAGAAAGTCAGAGCTGCTTCAAAATGAGGAAATTCACTTTTTTGCACCATAGTTTATAAACGCTATAACTTTTACCCAAACCAATAAATATACACTTATTGGATTTTTTTTTATCAGACATGTAGAACAATAAATTTATAGAAAAATTTATATAGAAATGTAAAATTTTTCAAAAAAAAACTACAACAGGAAGTGAAAAATTTCATTTTTTTGAAAAAATTTCAGTCATTTTTGATTAATAGCAAAAAAAAAAAGTAAAAGTGTCAGCAGCAATGAAATACCACCAAATGAAAGCTCTATTAGTGAGAAGAAAAGGAGGCAAAATTCATCTGGGTGGTAAGTTGCATGACAGCAATAAACGGTGAAAGTAGTGTAGTGCAGAATTGTAAAAAGTGGCCTGGTCATTAAGGGTGTTTAAGCTAGGGGGGCTGAAGTGGTTAATGGGGCTGGCTCCAAGCACCCCTGCTGATGAGCTGTATGACAGATTCATGGGCCACATGGGTGCAATACCAAGCACAACATACAATGAACAATGAAGAGGCAGCGGCACTATGGTGCGTCAGGAACCCACCAATCAGATATCCTGAGGATAAATTTAAAAACATCAATATTTTACTGCAGAAGACAAAAATATATTGGCGTCAACGCACGTGAAAATGTCCGTACTATTACAATATAAAAATATTTATCCCAAAAGGAATACAGTGAAATGGAAAAAAGTCAAAATGGCCGAATCGACTTTTTTGGTCGCTTCTACTCCCCCCCAAAAAATTGTACACACCAAATTGGTATCACTCAAAAGTACAGGTCGCCCCACAAAAAATGAGCCCTCACACACATAACTACAAAAAAAAAGTTATAGGAGTCAGAATATGAAGACGAAGAGAAAACAAACTCCTATACATATGGGGTATCACTATAATTGTATTGACCAGGAGAATGAAAATACAGTAACTGGTCAGTTTTACCGTATAGTTAACGCCGTAAAAACAAAACCCATAAAACTATTGCGGAATTGCGTTTTTTTGTCCCAATTCCACCCTATTTGGAATTTTTTTCCAGCTCCCTACTGCAATATTAACCCTTTGACCCCTTTCACATGGGCGAGTTTTCCGTGCGGGTGCAATGCGTGATGTGAACGCATTTCACCCGCACTGAATGCTGACCCATTCATTTCAATGTGTCTTTTGTACATGAGCGTCTTTTTTCACACATCACTTGTGCGTTGCGTGAAAATCACAGCATGTTCTATATTCTGCGTTTTTCACGCAGCCCTAGCCCCATAGAAGTGAATGGGACTGCGTGAAAAACGCAATGCTTCCACAAGCAAGTGTGAATGCAATGTGTTTTTCACTGATGGTTGCTAAGAGATGTTGTTTGTAAACCTTCAGTTTTTTATCACGCACGTGAAAAATGCATCAAAACGCATTGCACCCAGCGCGGAAAATACTAAATGGCTTTGCCTGTGAAATCGCACAGTTTTCACTGAACGCATCTGCAACGCATCCGGACAAGCTCATGTGGAAGAGGCCTTTCACTACCAGAGGTTTTTTGTTTTCATTTTTCTTCCCTATTTTGCTTGAGCCATAACTTTTTTATTTTTCCGTTCACATAGTTGTACCAAGGCTTATTTTTTTGCGGGACAAGTTGTACTTTCTAATGCCACCATTAATTATGGCATAAAATGTAGTGGGAAGCGGTAAAAAAAAATTCCAAATGGGGTAGAATTGGAAAAAAAACAATTCTTCCCCCGTTTTACGGGTATTGTTCCCATGTCATTTGCAGCACAACTGACCCATTCCCTGCATTCTTTGGGTCAGTACGATTACAACGATACCCCAAATGTATAGGTTTTTAATGTCTAAAATGTTTTTTTTTTTAACATCACCATATTTTGACTCCCATAACTTTTTTATACTTATGTCTATTGAGCTTAGGAGCTCATGTTTTTGCGGGACAATCCGTATTTATTGATGCAGTTTTGAAGTGTGCGTGAATTTATCACATTTAATTTTTTTTGGGTAAGAGAAGCAATGAAAAAAATGGCAAATCGGCCATTTTGACCTTTTTTTTCCGTTACGCCAGTACGTATTTGAATTTTCTTTTCTATTTTAATATTATGGGCGGTTTCGGGCACGGTGACACCCATGATGTTTATATTTTTATTTATTTAGGTATTTATTTTTTAATTATACGGAAAGAGGGGTGATTAAACATATATATTTTTTTTTTATAGTTAACATTTTTTTATTTTTTGTGATGATTTTGAGCCTCATATACGAGTCTATAAATTATGATTTTTTTATTTTTCATTTTGCTCTATCAGGGATTTTTAAAATGCGATTTAAACTGAATATTGCTAATTTCTTATCCTGGCCTGGCATCTGTTGGCCAAAATAAGAATTGCAGCATGAACACTTTCAGCGCAACTACCAATGATACCGTGATCTCACTAAAGCATTTAATTACTAAGATCTGCATTATTGCCAATCACGGTAATTAGTTGCAGGTCCCCATTCTCATGAACAGCAGAGATCTGCCGGCCATGGAACCCGCTGCCAGTGAGAGCGGGCGCCATATTTACACATCGCTCCAGCGCCGTGTAGCGAAAGGGTTGAATGGTGGAATCAGAAAGTCAAAAAAGCAAATGCAAAAAAACTCCAGGGATGAAAGGGTTAAGTTAAAATGTTTTCAAATAAAAATGACAGTCCCAGAACTAATCAATACTGTAGCTTTAGATACCAATGGTGTAGATCATACAGACACTACATAAAATTATAGCCACACAAGTTCATTTCTCTTTAATGACACTGGACCGCAGCTCCGTACGGTCAAACAGTTACTTACTTATTTTCCATGGCAAGATATACGGCAGAGATTTAGGAGCACGTAGACTAGAAACAAGACTATTTTTAGGATCCATCAGAGTACTGGTACTGTAAAGAAAAAAAACACGACAAATAAATAAAACAGCAAGCTAATGCTACTTGCACACCACAGTTTTTTGCTGTCCGCAAATCGCGGATCCGTTCTGTGTGTCCGCAAGTTTTGTAGGTTGTGTTTCCGTGTGTCTTCCATTTTTTTTTTTTTTGTGGGCGGATCCGCAAAAAAAAAAAAAAAAAACGGAAGGCTTGAACCAGTTTCTTAAAGTACCTGTACAAGTGCCCTGGTTTCCAAGCAACCATCCGCAAAAAAACGGATGCGGATGACAAACGGATGGCTTCCGTTGCTCATCTGCATTTTTTGCAGACCCATTGACTGGTATGGGTCCGCAAACCGTTTTTTTGCGGACAAGAATAGAACATGACATTTTTTTTGCGGACGTGAAATGCGGACAGCGGACAGGCAATGGAAGAGGCATCCGCATTTTTAACGGATCCATAGAAATGGATGGGAAACCATCAGATCCACAGAAAAAACGGAACGGAGGCCGCAAAAAACATTGCCGTGTGCATGTAGGCTAAGGCTGGGTTCACATCAGGTTTTTCCCATCCGTTTAATGCATCCAAAAAGTATACATTAAAGGGATGCCTCAGACTGATGCCATACGGTGGTGTCCGTTCACCATAGAGATCCATTGCAAAAAAAAAACTAAATTTTTTAAAATTATATATATATATATATATATATATATATATATATATATATATATATATACACACACACACACATATACACACACACACTTTTTTACATATAGTCAATTTATTTTTTTTCCCCAAAATGTTGTGCTGCATTTTTGTATCCTTTGTATACATCAAACAGGCATAAAACATGATATAAACGCACCCTTAGGCTTGGTTCACGTCGAGATTTTGCCATTCGTTTAAATGTATATGTTAACAGATGCTTCAGACTGATGCCATACAGTGGGATCCATTCACCACAGAACACCATTGTTAAAAACATACACATACATTTTTTTTTTTTTACCAGACTCTGCAGGATACATAAGCATGGTGTGCTACTCTATAGTATCTTTTTTTCCCAACGTATACTTTAAACAGATGGCAAAAATGTGATGTGAGCCCACCATAACAGTGCCATCTGTCAGAGGCATCTATTTAATGTATATGTTAAACGCAACACATGAAAGCAAAGTAAGTTCACCTCTGCGTCAGTGAATCCGCTCTGCGTCTCCATCACAGATAGAATAAAACAAAACAATTCTTGTCCAAGAAAAAGTGGTCTCTAAGGCTACATGCACACGACCATTGCCTGCCTCCGCGTCCGCTCCTCCTTGAAATTTTGCGTCCGTCAAAAAAAACGGATGACGGACCGTTTTTTTTTTGACGGATCCGATTTTTATGGCAGATCCATTGTAAAAATGCCTATCCTTGTCCGCAAACGTGAAAAAAATAGGACATGCACTATTTTTTTGACGGAATGAAAACACAGATCACGGATGCGGAACAAAAACGGTTGACCATCCGCATTTTTTGACGGACCCATTGAAATGAATGGGGAAGCATCCTATCCGTGAAAAAAAACGGACACGGAAACAAACAACGGTCGTGTGCATGGGGCCTTAACCAGACACCATTATAATCAATGGGGTCCATTCCATGCTGTTTGATTCAGTTATTTTTGTTGTTCTGTTTCCACAAGGGTAAGGCTACTTTCGCACTTGCGTTTCTATTTTCCGGTATTGAGATCCGTCATAGGGTCTCAATACCGGAAAAAAAAGCTTTTGTTTTGTCGCCATTCATTGTCAATGGAGAGAAAACGTAACTGAGCAGAACCGAATGCTCCAAAATGTATTCCGTTCTCATACCGGAGAGCTGCGGATTGCTTTCTGTCCTGGGATGCAGAGTAAACGGGGACGGATCCTTTTTCCCTGACAATAGAAAACAGATCCGTCCCCCATTGACTTTCAATGGAGTGCATGACGGATCCGTCTTGGCAATGTTAAAGATAATACAACCAGATTTGTTCATAATGGATGCAGAACCCTGACCGATCCAGCAAAAACGAGATTTTTGTATAACTTACCAGTAAAATCTCTTTCTCGCTCTTCCTTGGGGGACACAGAAGACCTTGGGGTATAGCTCAGCTCCCTAGGAGGCGTGACACTAAGTAGAAACTATTAAGCCCCTCCTCCAGCAGCTATACCTGGAGAGAGAGACGGCCAGTTGCGTGTCCAAGTAGTGAGAAAAGGCAAAGTCCAACAAGTGGAGCCAACAAGCCAACTACCCGACGGGGTAAACAAAATCCGGAAACCATGTAGAAACACAATGAATGGGTGGGTGCTGTGTCCCCCAAGGAAGAGCAAGAAAGAGATTTTACTGGTAAGTTATACAAAAATCTTGTTTTCTCGCCCACCTTCCTTGGGGGACACAGAAGACCTTGGGACGTCCGAGAGCAGTCCAAGAGGGGAGGGACCACAGCTCCAAGGCGAAGCCCCGAAGGCACCAAGGAACTGCCGCCTGCAAAAAAACAGGCGGCCCAAGGCAGCATCCGCCAAAGCCCAAGGATGCACCCTGTAGAACTAGGTAAGGCGTGCAAGGAAGACCGGTGGTCGCCTTGCACAAGTGCGCGACCGAAGCCCAATATCTCCCGCTCAGGAGGCACCGACCGCTCTAGTGGAATGAACGGTGACACCGAAGGCAGAATCCTGCCCTTGGTGCGGTAACCTCAGCAATAGCCATTGCGATGAAGGGGGCGAAAACCACCCTGGAGGTCGTCAACCCGTTGCGCGGACCTCCTGGAACCACAAAGAGACAGAGTGCCGGAAAAAAAACGGTAATCTCCAAATAAAACAGCAAGGCCCGAAAGACCATTCGTTCCCGGGGACGGGACGGACGATGGCCTTGCCGAGAGGAAAGGCAAATAACACCTCCAGAAGGAAGGAAGGGACGGGATGGAGAACAGCCCTGTCCTGGGGAAGGACAGAAGACTCGGAGCAAGAAAAAACCGCAAGTCAGACACCTTCTGAAAGACCTGAAGGCCACAAGAAACACAACCGTACAGAACAGAAGAAGTAGAGAGAACTTCTGTAACGTTTACAAGGGAAAACTTGGAGCGCCGAGAGCACAGGATGTAGTTCCCAGGGCGGTACCGGGGGACAGTACAGAGGAACCAAGGAACCACTCCGTGGAGGAAGGTCTTGACAGGCCCAGAGGGGCCAGGGAACGCTGGAAGAGGACGGACAGCGCCGCCACGTGACCCTTCAAGGAACAGAGTCCCAGGCCCAGGCCGGACTGGAGAAAGACCAGTAACACGGGCAGAAGAGTCCGGCAAACTGGTCCCGTCGGCCCCCGAGCAACGTCGTCTGGTAACCACTCGAAGTGGGGGAGCAGAAGGGCAGATGGAAGGAACCAAAGGGGTACACCCAGCATCCGACAGATGCCAGGAGAAGACCGACCAAAGTCCACGTTGAAGTTGCCACCAGAGGAAGGGGTCTTACCGTCCCGGTGTGGGGGAACCGATGACAATCCTGGTACCAACTGTAGGGACCGAGAACGAAGCCTGAGGGTCAAGTAACCGAGAGGGTAAGTCTACAGCGGAACCCTCGTCTAGAATGGAGAACGCAATCTGCACCCAGCGGGAGGACAGAATGCGGCAGACTCAGTAAGTGGGCGCACAGCCAGTGCGAACGAGGGAGACGGTATGAGGCCACAAGGAACACCAGAACTGTCCAAGTGAACACCCACGCACTCCCCGAGGGGAGAGCAGGGAACCTCCGAAGCCTGGCCGGAGCGGAAGCCACCTAGGAGGGATATGCCCCAAGCGGGAGCCAAAACGGAGCCGGCGAAAAGGAGCAGTCGAGACAGAGGCCGGCATAACACCCTCCAACCGAAAGGAGGAGCGGGTAACAGGGTAGCCGCAGGAGGACAGCTCAAGGCAGGACACCCGCGACAGTGTGAGTCGCCAGGCTCACCGCCTCGCAGAAGGTGAAGACCCTAAAGAACTCAAAGTGGAGGTCCCCCGGACCTGGATAATCGAGCACCCAAGAGAAGTTGGGTGACCTCCCGAGGAGAGCAGCCCGCAGAACACCCTCCTGAGTGGAACTGAAGCACAGAGGGCGCCCATAGGAATAACCCATACTACACAGCATCCGAGGAGGAGGAAATTGGCAGTAGGCCAGGGAACCGCAGTCCCGCCAGAGCCAACGTAGAAGTTGAGGAGAACCGTAGACAGCACTCCCGTCCATGCGACCGGTTGCGCAGGGAAGTAATACAGCGGGAGGACAAAAGGTTACGCATCCAGGAACCACAACACTCCCGAGGTGGAAGGGCCAAAGAACATGGCGGATACCGTCACAACGGAACCGCACAACACAGTGCAACACTAGAATGAGCACTGCCTAGCTCAGTGCAGTAAAGGGCAGGTAGAGCCCGTGCGGGTCAGGTGGAAGCAGAATGATCTCTTCAGAGAAGAGCGTAAGGCTAGCGGCAGCAACTTATGTCGCAGGAGGAAGGGAGGAATACGTACGAGCAGCCCCGTAAGCAGAGAGAACGGTCACTCACTGCCAATCAGTCACCTAGCGAAGGGGGTCAGCTACAGAGTCCCACAGTATCCATGAATGTGCAAAGTGCCGCCTGAAGGGAGCATGCACAAGACTAGCACGGCATGCGAAGGAACGCAAACAGTCCGTCCGGCAAGGGGGGAAAGTACCCGCAAAAGCTGCACTCTGCAGGAGTGCAAAGGCCCGCCCCAAAGGGGGGGGGGGATATAATGGCCAGTACCGACTTTTTAGAAGTAGGACATACCACATACCGCCCAGAAGGGGGACATGCACATGGCCACGCCGCCACACGGTATCCAGCAGGAGCGCAGGAGATCCGCCTAGCGAGGGAGAACAAGCACAGGGCCATCCTTGTATTAAGGGATGGTGCAATAATCCACCAACACCGAAGCGCGTGAGAAAGCAACTACTCCGCCAATGAAGGGGGACATACACGAGACCAGCACAGCATGTACAAGGACAGCCGCGAGTCTCAGGAGCGTGTCGAATTTCGGCCATAGAATGAGGGGTGGTCATGCACAAGGACATCACCGTATCCAATGGGGGTGCGAGCATTCCACCCATGGAAAGGGCCCATGCTCATGGTCAGCAATACATCCAAGTCAGTGCGAGTGTACGTATACGTCGCCTGAGGGAAGGGGGCATGCCCACGGCTGGCAGCGAATCTAGTGAGTGTGCAGCATACCCCCTATGGAAGGGGGTCGTGCATATGACCAGCCGCAAATCCAGCGAGAGTGCAGCATATCGCCTAAGGAAGGGGGGATGCACATGGCCGGCAGCAAATCCAGTGAGAGTGCAGCGCTCCGCCTATGGAAGGAGGACGTGCACAAGGCCAGCACCGTAACCGGTGAGAGTGCAGTGTACCGCCTAAGGAAGGGGGTACGCACATGGCCGGCAGCGAATCCAGCGAGGGTGCAGCGTTCCACCTATGGAAGGGGGACGTGCACATAGCCAGCACCGCATCCGGTGAGTGCAGCGTTCCGCCCTGGAAGGAGGACGTGCAGACGGCCAGCACCGTATCCGGTGAGACTGCAGTATACCGCCTAAGGAAGGGGGTACGCACATGGCCAGCAGCGAATTCAGTGAGGGTGCAGCGTTCCGCCTAAGGAAGGGGGACGTGCACATGGCCAGCACCGCATCCGGTGAGATTGCAGCGTTCCGCCCTGGAAGGGGGTCCCGCACATGGCCCGGACCGTATCCGGTGAGAGTGCAGCATACCGCCTAAGGAAGGGGGTACGCACATGGCCGGCAACGAATCCAGTGAGGGTGCAGCGTGCCGCCTATGGAAGGGGAACGTGCACATGGCCAGCACCGTATCGGTGAGAGTTTAGGAATCAGCCTATGGAAAGGGGATGTGCACATGGCCAGCCCGCAGTCAGGGAGTGTGCAGTATTCCGCCTAGGAAGGGGGACGTGCACATGTCCAGCACCGTATCGGGTGAGTGTGCAGGAATCCGCCTAAGAAAGGGGGTCATGCAGATGGCAAGCCCGCAGTCAGGGAGAGTGCAGTATTCCGCCTAGGAAGGGGGCAATGCACATGGCCAGCACCGTATCCGGCGAGAATGCGGTATTCCTCCAAGGAAGGGTGTGAAGCACATAGCCAGCACCGTATCAGGTGAGAGTGCAGTATCCCTAGGAAGGGGGGGGGATGCACTGGACAGGACCGCATCCTGGGAGGGAGCAGGGGTCCACCTAGAAGGGGAACATGCGCCTGGCTAGCCCTGCAGCCGGGGAGCACGACGCGCCACCCCTATAAGGGGGCATGCGTATGGCCAGCACTATGAGAGCAGGCTGCAGCGTCTAGCGCAGCCAACAATATTCCGTAAATACTCTCTATTTGGCTTTTTTTTTTTGTCATTTTGTAAAAAACAAAACCTCCCTGATTGGTAGGGACCACTATGAGATGGCCGGCACCGGGGGGGTTAACCGGGACACAGGACTGGGGGCGGAGCCACGGTCCCCTGGGGGAGGAGGAACCTCCAGGCGGGAAAAATTCGCTAATGTATTGTGATTGTCCATATTGCCTCTGTCCCTGGCTTGATTCATTTTTCCATCACATTATACACTGCTTGTTTCCATGGTTAAGACCACCCTGCAAACCCTTACTGGTGGTCGTGCTTGCACACTAGGGCTGCACGATATGGGAATTTTGTGCGATTGCGATTAGGGCCCTAAAAATTGCGATAACGATATGCGATGCGATATTTTAAGGGAATTGTGCTAGAGGTCTATCTGCTTGGATTTTCCAGGTAAAAGCACACACAGATGACTGATAATGTGAAATGTAGTTATGCTGAACTCAAGAACTGAAATGCAGAGTGTTTTTCAAAATAAAATACATATTTGCATTACTGCAAAAGTACAAAATACAAAACTTGCCATTTTCTTAATAGCGCTGCACAGAACAGATAGATAAAATAGATATAAGAACATGTGTTCATTAAAATAACGACTTTCCACCAGCCCCTCCTCCCTCCCGGCACTGTAACTGATATAAGACGCACTACTATTCCCCCCCACTTTTGGGGGGGAAAAAGTGTGTCTTATAAAGCAAAATGTACTGTAATATAATTGCAGCATTTTTGGGTCAGCAAATTGCGATTGCGATATGGCGATTAATTGCGATTGCTTTCGCGATATATTGTGCAGGCCTATTGCACACTTTAGGAAAAAGTACCAGTGTCTGTAGTGGCCGGGAGCGTGAAAACACACATAGGCTAGTGGTTTCTCCTATAGTGTGCAAGCACAGCCACCACTAATGGATTGCAGGGTGGTCATAACCATTGAAATGAACAGTGTATAAGGCAGTGGAAAAATGAATCCAATCAGCAAAGGAAGCAATATGGACAATCACAGTACATTAGTGTCTTGTATTAACTTTATCTACATGATAAATAATATTCGCTGAAGTGAGACAACCCCTTTAATATTTATGATCTATTCTCAGGAAAGCTCACGAGTAACTGATAGGTGGGGGTCTGACACGCAGGACCCCCGCAATCAGTTGGCCTCTTTGCAGCTTACCAAGCACAGTGCCATCAACTACATAGTGGCTGTGCTTAACTTGAATAGGACTGAGCTGTGCCTAGGCTATGTGATTAATGAATGTCACCTCGGCTTCAGCTGATCGTCGGAGGTGCCAGGGGAGGACCAAATCAACTACTGATGAACTATCCTGAGGTCATCAATATTTAACACTCGGAAAACTGCTTTAAATAAATGTATCATTAGCCTTTCATGTCATGGTTATACAGTTCAGTGTTCTGTTCAGTGTTCTGTCCAGTTTAAAACATGACTGGCACAGCAACTTTTGTTGCAGGTGAGAGTCAAAACTGGATGGTTTTTAGATAATTATAATAGTACAGGTGCATTTATGTGTCCATTTGATTGACAAGGCAAGACATATTTCCAGGTCTTCTGCGCTTGCGCTGTGCCTCGCCAACTCGGCACTTCAGATCTGCTGTTGCTTGCTGAGCAGTGGACAACATAGCGCGCGGGCACAGATGCCGTCACTGAACCTGGGAGTGGAGGTTACCATATGTCTGAAGCCAATGGCGCCTCCACTTCCAGTGTCACATCTGTACAGGGGTTCTCACAACCAATAGATAAGTAAGCCCTAAATAACCAGTACTGTATATTATAGTTCCAAGTCCCTTCATCACTTACCTGGGTCCTTGATAGGAAGGTGTACCCCATACAAAAGTGGCTGGCTCAGTCTGCAAATCTGTAAGAAAGTATGTATTTCCAGTCATAACTAGGCCTATCTGCACAGAATAAGATATAAATACTATGGATAAGAAATATAGATGATGACTGGGCAGCAGAGATGAGCGAACATTTAAAAAAAGTCCGTTGTTCGGGGTTCGGGTGGTGGTTAATTGCGCATCCCGTTATGGATTCCACAATAGCGCATATGGAATCCATAAGGGGCGGCTGCCACCAACCCGAACTGTAGAACAGCTGAAGGACCTGGCGTGACGTCACTGTCATGTGATCAGTGCAGGGGGCGTGGCTCAGCACGGGATCAAATCCGTGCTGAGCCACGCCCGCACTGATCACATGACAGTGACGTCACGCCAGGTCCTTCAGCTGCTACAGTTCGGGTTGGTGGCAGCCGCCTATGGATTCCATATGCGCTATTGTGGAATCCATAACGGGATGCGCAATTAACCACCACCCGAACCCCGAACAACGGACTTTTTTTAAATGTTCGCTCATCTCTACTGGGCAGATTAAGATTCAGAGCCACAAGTACTTGCAAACATGAAGTTGGAAAAAAAACGAAGAACAGGTTTTCTTCGCAAAAAGCTTTAAAAAATTTCCACTGAAATCGTAAATAAGCCATATACACCGCAGGCTCCTAATAGCCGACGGGAAAAAAAAAAAAAAAAAGAAGATGCAGCTATTGTTACTGTCACATTTAGGGTCCATTCACACGTCTGTTGTGTATTGCGAATCCACAATACACCGGGCAGGCTGCCCTATAGAAATGCCTATTCTTGTCCGCTATTGTGGACAAGAATAGGACATGTTAAATTTTTTTGGGGAGCCGCGGACCGGAAGATCGGGGACGCGCACCAGTAATGCGCATGCAGACAGCACACTGTGTACTGTCCACATCTCTTCTGGCCCCATAGAAAATGAATGGGTCCAGATTTGTTCTGCAACGTTGAGGAACAGATCCGGACCCATTCTATGGACGTGTGAATAGACCCTAAATGAGTATGTATCCTGTTAAACCAGGTAGTTTGCCTGGAAGAGTTCAACATGTAAGTAAAATTATGACTTGTCTCTATAGTGAACTGCTGCCGAGATATATTACTTTTTATATTTAAACTAATTACCTATTTCGGGCACCAAGGGGCCAGCAGCAGCTCTTAGAGCACCATTAACATAACGTCCCTGTTCCCTGTAAACTCTTCACCCCACTGCCCTTTGAATGACAGGACTAGACATCTCATCATGCCCTGTGTTCTCAAGCCTGAACTGGGTCAGCTCACTAAATCTGCACATGCACAGTGGATCAGATGGGTACTGACCCAGTAACATGATAACTAAATCGAACTGTGAAATTTAAAGTGCAAAAACATTTTTCATTACCACACACCAAAAAAATAATTAAAAAACATATAAACGTTAATGTTATATGTTCTCCAAAATAGTATCCCTAAAAACTACAATTCGACAGAAAAATATCAGTTGTCTCCAGAAAAAAAAAAACTTAAGGATAAACCTAAATTTTTCTCAGTTAAGATTTTTTTTGTAAAATTGCCCAGCTTTAGGATATGCTATTAATCATCAAGAAACAGCTATATGGTCAAGACAAAAGCGTTTTCTTTACAAACAAAGGATGCTTCACTTAAAAGGGTTATCCAGCAAAAGATATTGATGAACTATTCTCAGGACAGCTCTTCAATATCAGGTATGCGGGGGTCCAACACCTGGGACCCCTGATGATCAGCTGTTAGAATAGGTTGGGCAGTGACCAGTAACCTCATACATAGGTCATTTGGCCTAGTTGTAGCTCAGCACCATTCAAGTCAATGGGGCGAAGCTGCAATACCAAGAACTGCCACTAAACGAAGTACGGCGCTGTGCTTGGTGAGCTGCCGGAAGCACTCAGTGCTCACCAGAGTTCCAGTGTACACAGCGGCTTCCTGGGACTCGGAGTCCGCAGATGTGATAATGATGACATGTCCCGAGGATATCGGTCATCATCATTTTTCCCAGGACAACACCTTAAGGCCTCATGCACACGACCGTTGTTTGATTCCGTGTCCGTTGTGCCATTTTTCGTGATTTTCTGCGGACCCATTGGTTTTCAATGGGTCCGTGGAAAACTCGGCAAATGCACCGTTTGTCCTCCGCGTCCGTGGTCAAGTCAATGGGACCGTGAAAAAATGGCCATCCGTGTGTCATCCGTGTTCCGCGTCCGCGTTTTTTTGCGGATCCCTTGGCAGGCACTTGGCAAAAATTGTCAGCCTGCCTTTTGGTAAAATCTTTTGTCATGTCCGCTAAAAAAAACGGAAGACACAAGGAAACACAACGGAAGCAAAAACGGACACGGATCACAGAACGGAACCCCATTTTGCGGACCGCAAAAAAATACTGTTGTGTGCATGAGGCCTTAAGCGACACAATGAAATAATTTTCTTCAATACCATTGTCCCAGTTCTCATCACACGGAGGAGAGTTCCATCGACTCGGGCTCACATCTCTCTTGTACATGCTCTTTTCATCAACTGAAAACAATGACAACAGCATTAAAGACTGTAATGAGGAATACAGTAACAGACAGCTGAAAATTCCTAAAGTTGTAAGGCTGGACTCTGCATTGGAACTCGCTTGTGTGAAAGGGGCCTAACACAGGTTATCTACCAAGTGCAATCCTACATCTGAGATTTCCACAATCGCTCAAACTGTTTATATCAAATACTAATTAAAAAATAAGCATCTGCAGCACTCTACTGCAACCGGTCACATGGTTGTCATCTATTAGGAGATGGAACCTGTGCCCGTCAGTGCCCGCTAGTAGCAAAAAGAAGCACTACTACATGATTTTACGGCAGTTGCACAGATGGCTGAGCCTCTAGGTGTAATTGCAACGCCCTCGTTGCCCCTAGAAGCTTATTTGCATATATTAAATATAATTTTCCTCTGCAATGTGGGCACATATGAACATGGGACCAACACAGCGTAGTCTACCACTTTTTTTTTTTGTGCAGCGGGCATCATGGCTGGCAGGTCTCGCGAGCAGCAATAACACTGATCGCGTAAATTAAAAGGAACCTGTTATCAACTTTATGCTACCCATACAAACGGCAGTAGTGACAGAGGAGTTGATTTCAGAGGTCTGTCATTTATAAGTTAAAAGTAAGCGGTTGCTAAGAACCAACATCACAATCATTGCAGTCTGGGTCTGGAAAAGAGTCACAGCCACCTGAGAAGAGTCCTGGTTATTCATGAATTCCTGCTCTCCTGCCCACCTGCTGATGACCGACAGGCTTCTACCTAGTTTTCTCCCTTTCTCTTTAGGAGAAAACTGCCAGTCATCAGCAGATGGGCGGGAGAGCAGGAGATTATGAATAACCAGGACTCTTATTAAGTAAATTTGACTCTTTTCAAGACCTTTGCTCCAATGATTATGCTGCTGGTTCTCGGCAACCACTTACTTTTAGCTCATGAGATAGACATGCTGATTTCAGCAGTGTGTATCATTATTTTATGCTGCCCAGAGTGAGGTCAGCATAAAGTTGATGACAGGTTCACTTTAAAGGTTTTAGATGCCGTGATCAAGTGAGATCACGGTATCCTAAGTGTCAAAAACCCTTGTGGCCAATGAGGATGCCGGCAATTGATTTAAATGCGCTCAGCCTTGCTGAAGAGGATAAGGGCATTCAGGCTGCAATTCTTATTTTGGCCAACGTAAGAAATGAGCAATAGTCAGTAATAAATGCATTTTTAAAATTTAAAAAATAAAAAATGCATTTTGTACGCTCATATGAGATGCAAAATGATTACAAAAAAGTTTTAAAAAAAACAGTTAAATATATAAGTTTTAACACACCCCCCCTTTCAGTATAATAAAAAATAATTACCTAAATAAAAAATTTAAACATCATGGGTATCACCGAGACCGAAAACGCCCGTACTAATATTTTTGAAATACAGCGAATAGCGTAACGGAAAAAAGGGTCAAAATGGACAATTTGCAATTTTTTCATTGCTTCTCTTACCCAAAAAGTCACACACTCCAAAATGGTATCAATAAAAACTACAGATTGTCCTGCAAAAAATGAGCCCCCACACAGCTCAGTAGATATAATGATAAAAAAAAGTTATGGGGGTCAGAATATGGAGAAGTAAAAAAAAAATTCTGTTTTATTTTTACAGTATTTAGACAAAAAACCTATACATATGTGGTATCATTGTAATCATACTGACCCAGAGAATGAAGGGCACAGGTCAGTTTTGCTGCAAATGGAACGCAGTGGCAACAAAACCCATAAAATGGTGGAGGAATTGCATTTTTTTTCCCCCAATTCCACCCTATTTGGATTTTTTTTTACTGCTCCCCACTACATTGTATGCCACAATTAATGGTGGCAAAAGAAATTACAACTTGTCCCGCAAAAAATAAGCCCTCATACAGCTATGTGAACGGAAATAAAAATAAGTTATGGCTCAAAGAAGATAAGGAAGAAAAATGAAAACGCAAAAAAAAAAAAAATGTAGGACAAAAACGTGATGCAAAAAGAGCGTAAACAAAGTAGAATGTAAGATTTGAGAGTGGGAATTCTTATACAGCCTACTTCACAATACAAATACTTTGACTAAAAGCATTAATGTTTGCTTGCCATTTGCTTACCAATGTCTTGTTCAATGCAGCTCTTGTCTTCACATCTGGAAATGTGGAAACTCAGGTCACCCCTAGCTACCATATGGCGGGCATTAAAAGGACAGGTGACAAACTGGTTGGCAAGATCAGTGTGATTCTAAAACAAATAAAAATACTTAATGTTACATATTCTCTCGTTGGATGGAGGAATAAAAATAAAACACAAAAAGGTGAGAAGAGGTGGTATATAACCAGGGCTGTGAGTCGGAGTCGAGGAGTCAGAGGCAATTTTGGGTACCTGGAGTCGGAGTAGGGAAAAAATGAACCGACTCCTACTAAATTTAAATTGGAATAAAATATTTAAAAAAAGCAAGTTTAAATGTCCCAATTCACAAAAAGTTATAATTAGTTACATCTACTGTAAGAATAAAAGCCAATGCATGCAGTGCGTCACGTTACCTGCAAAACGAACACGTTAAGGGACCGTGAAGAAGCATGCTTTTCATATACTTCACTATATGGCACGAAACGCACAGTTAAGTAGCGGCAATACTTATACTTTCCATTGTGTTGTTTTTGTTCTAAAACAACCAAATAACGTGGTTTGCATTTTTGAACTGGTAAAGTTCCTGTTCCTGATGTTTATGCCTGCTGCTACTATCCGGCCATTTGATAAAAATATAAAACAAAACTTTCTTGTTTTCATTGTGTTTGTCTTTTCAATGCAGTAGACCAGGCATGCTCAACCTGCGGCCCTCCAGCTGTTGCAAAACTACAACTCCCAGCATCCCCGAACAGCCTACAGCTATCAGCCTACAGCAGGGCATTGTGGGAGTTGTAGTTTTACAACAGCTGGAGGGCCGCAGGTTGAGCATGCCTGCAGTAGACTGTTGGCTTCCTAGCCAGTAGTTCTGTGGTAATGACATGTATGTTTCCTTTATTTCCTTCAAGGAATGTATAAAATACATTCGCATATTAAATACAGAGGAGTCGGAAGTACCAAAAACTGAGGAGTCGGAGCATTTATCTACCAATTCCACAGCCCTGTATATAATCTTTATATAGCTCCGTTTTCCATAACACTTTACAATCAGTTTTGCAAAGGGAGGTATGTAAAACTGTTTTAATAATTAAATTGTTCAGAGCATTTAAATGTTTTAAGAGTGTGTAACGTGCAGTAACAAAACAGCATAGGCTATGTCAGAAGGAACCCACCAACATCCTGGGAAAAAAAAAAAAAAAGATCTGTGTAAGGGTACTTTCACACTAGCGTTTTTCTTTTCTGGCATTGAGTTCCGTCCTAGGGGCTCAATACCGGAAAAGAACTGATCAGTTATATCCTAATGCATTCTGAATGGAGAGAAATCCATTCAGGATGCATCAGTTCAGTCACTGTCAGGCATTTTGGACAGACGAAATACTGCAGCATGCTGCGGTATTATCTCCGTCCAAAATGCCTGATCAGTTGCCGGAATGCCGGATCTGGCATTAATTTACATTGAAATGTATTAGTGCCGGATCCAGCATTAAAAACACCGCAATGACGGATCCGGCATTCTGGTCTGCGCATGTGCAGACCTTTAAAAATGTGAAAATAAATAAATACAGGATCCGTTTTGCCTGATGACACAGGAAAAACGGATCCGGTATTGCAGTGCATTTTTCTGACTGATCAGGCATTTTTCAGACCTGTGTTTGCATACAGTTTGCCTGATCAGGCAGGCAGTTCAGGCAACGGAACTGCTTGCCGGATCACACTGCCGCAAGTGTGAAAGTACGGTAAGGGTGCTGCCACCCGTTTTTCACTGGGGGCCATGAAATTCATGCACTGTTACGAGCACTTTTCTTGGGGAGGATTTGTTTTTTGTTTTATTTTTTTCCCCACAGACAAAAACCATAACCTTATTTCTCATGTAAAGCAGAAAAAACATGGCAGAAAAAACAAATTTAAAAAATTGAGAAACCCTGGCGTCTCCTCCTCCGATGCTCATTATTTGCCTACTGAGCGGGGAAAATACCGAAAATACCGGAGGGCACAGGAGCACTATTTTAAAAAAAACTGGCATAGTGGCAGCATCAGCAGTGGGGGGGGGGGTACCCCACAAGTAAGGGTACTTATCTCAATTAATAAAATCCAGTGAAAGGTCCTCGTTCAGGCTCTAACTGCCCCTCCTGTCAGCTCCCCCCATCTTACCAGACGCTCAGCTCAGGTAGCAGCAGGACAGAGCAGATTCCTGCACAGCCCTGGCAGCAGGAGAATAACAGGCGGCTCCTCTCCTTGCCAGCAGGGCTGTACCGCACTGCCTCTTCCTTTGGAGATCCTCTGTCCATATATAGGCAGTGATGTTACAGCATCTCTCTGAGGCCTCCATTTAACGGAGGCAAGTGACGGGTGCCATACAGACGATTCAGGAAGAGATGATGGAGGCAGCATGTCCGGTTGAAAAATCCCTTTATTTGGGAACTGCTCACATGAAATACGTGAATATAAAAAGTTGCTACGTTTCGGCTATCACATAGCCCTTGTCAAGCACAAAGCACTTTGTGCTTGACAAAGGCTATGTGATAGCCGAAAAGTAGCAACTTTTTATATTCACGTATTTCATGTGAGCAGTTCCAAAAGGATTTTCAACCGACATGCTGCCTCCATCATCTCTTCCTGAATAGTCTGCATAGGAGCCTGTATGGATCTGGGGCTCCAGGTTGGCTGTTGCATTCCGGTGGACCATATGATCTGGCGAGTGCGGTTTTATATCGATTGATTGTGGGTGCCATACAGAGGCATCAGTCATCCATAGGCCATTATAGCCTCCGTTAAACAGATCCTCTTTTTTTTTTTTTTTAACAGTACACTGCAGGATAGAATAGCGCAGTCTACTACGCTATTCCATGATGTTTTTGTCCTCCATCTGACTAATGAAACCCAATGGATACATTTAGTGTGTACGTCTGGAGGTTCCTGCTAAATGTAGATGAAAACGTGATATGAACCCGCCTTTGAAATCACAGCATGCTCTTGGTGTGGCATATTTTTCACATGTTTTCTTATACACTTCTCTATAGGATAAAAAAAAGCGCGACTACTCCCCCCCCCAACCCGCCACTAAAACACTGGTAAAAAAGCCCAAAATGCTAAGGAAAATAAATATGTAGTCTGGCAACAGCCTTACAACAGTATTAGAAAACTGCAGTTTTAACCAAAGTCACAAGCATAATGAGGAGGAAGGGGACGTACAGCCTTTCATTTATGTTTTTCAAACTTTCTGAATACACTCCAAGTTTTGGCTCAAAATAAAAAAACAAAAATACATCAATACCTGCAAAATAAAAATAAATGTATGTGCGATTCCAGCATAAAGACTGTTCCTGAACTGATGGCCTATCCTATGGATTAGCCAATGGTCCAGCCACATCACTGTTACTCTAGAACGCACTCACCTTCCTGCACTTTATCAGGTGATAAGGAAAACGACAAGCTCTTATCTGGTGGTTGGAATCATATGGGCATTGCAGAAGTCTATCAGGATCCTGTGGGTCTATAAAACATATATAAATCATAATCATATACTGAATCATAAGCCATCATCTACAACAGGGGTGCAGTGATGTTAGTAAGGTCAACACATGTCATTGTACCATTGCAAAGAAACTATGGGACAAAGCAGGGGATACAACCATGTGTATTTTTTTTTTTTTCCCCAAACAGCGGTCACCCACAGCACTAAGGGTAGGCAGTAGAGATGAGTGAACTTCAAAAATTAGTTCAGCGTTTGGGTTGAGGTAATCGCCGCATCCCGTTATGGATTTCACTACCGCGGACTATCCCAGCATAATTCCAAAGTTCGGGTTCGTGGAAGCCGCCCCTTATGGATTCCATATGCCGGGATAGTCCGCGGTAGTGGAATCCATAACGGGATGCGGCGATTACCCCAACCCGAACTCCGAACTAATTTTTGAAGTTCGCTCATCTCTACTAGGCAGCCTTCTTTTGACAGTGACATGATACTTTCCATCATCCCGTTTCTCATGACTCTTTGTTTTGATGGTTAAAGAGGTTGTCTGAGTAAGGGCTCGTTCACATCACCGTTTGTCTTTTCCGTTCTCCGGCTCCGTTAAGGAGCAGGAGAACGGAAGGACGGATGCTGTACATAACTGACACCTAACTGACACCAACGGAGCCTAAAGACCCCATAAACTATAATTGAGTCCGTTTGGTGTTGGCTCAGAACATGATTTTTGAGCGGACACGAAAGTCCTGCATGCATCTCCGCTCAAAAATCATGTTCTGAGCGGAACCCAAACGGACCCCATTATAGTCTAAGGGGTCTTTAGGCTCCGTTTGTGTCAGTTATGTACAGCATCCGTCCTTTCTGTTATCCTGCTCCTTAACGGAGCCGGAGAACGGAAAAGAAACTGTGATGTGAACGAGCCCTTACAGAAAAAAATTTACACTGCAAACCTGATGGTCAGGAATAAGGAGATTTTTGTGAAACTCACCTGTAAAATCTTTTTCTCGTAGTTCCATTGGGGGACACAGACCATGGGTATAGCTTAGAGGTATTACCAGGAGGGACACTATGCAAATAGAAAGAAGGCTCCTCCTCCTCGGGCTATACCCCCAGACTCCAGCAGGAGAACTTCAGGTGTTGCCAAAGCAGTAGGAGAAGGAGAACAAAAAATAAAAGTAACCAAACAGACCGTAAACCATGAGGTCCAACCAGAGAACAATAGAAAAAAACATCCTCCCGTGCATACGCAGGAAGGGGTGGGAGCTGTGTCCCCCAATGGAACTACGAGAAAAAGATTTTACAGGCGAGTTTCACAAAAATCTCCTTTTCTCGGGCATTCCATTGGGGGACACAGACCATGGGACGTCCTAAAGCAGTCCATGGGGTGGGAGACACTCACAGCACCGCCAGGAGCTACGTCCAACAGTCAAGCGGAAACCGCGGCCTGCAACACCTTGCGCCCAAGGGCCGCCTCAGCGGACGCCAGCAAATGCACTTGATAAAACTTAGTGAAAGTATGCAAGGACGACCAGGTGGCCGCCTTGCACAGCTGGGACGCCGAAGCCCGATTGCGACAGGCCCAGGAAGACCCCACCGCCCTAGTGGAATGGGCAGTGATCCGGGCCGGAGGAATCTTACCACGAGCACGGTAAGCCGCCGATATGGCAGAACGTATCCAGCGCGCCACAGTGGCCTTGGAGGCCGCCAAACCCCGACGAGGACCTTCAGGAATCACAAACAAGGAATCGGAATGACGGAAATCCGCCGTGGCCCTGAGATACACTCGAAGAGCCCGCACTACGTCCAGGGAATGGAGAGCGCGCTACTTGGAGTTAGCCGGAGAAGGACAAAAGGAAGGCAAAACAAGGTCCTCATTAAGGTGGAAAGGCGACACCACCTTGGGCAGAAAGGACGGGACCGGACGCAGAACCACCTTATCCTGGTGAAACACCAGGAAGGGTTCTCTGCAGGACAGCGCAGCTAGCTCCGAAACCCGCCGAATAGAGGTTATGGCCACTAAGAAAACCACCTTCCAGGTAAGGAAGGGAAGGGCAACGTCTCTAAGGGGGCCCCCTGGAGGCCGAAGAGAACCAAGTTAACCGCTACAGGACCGGCTAACGCAGGGATGCGTCCGGAGGGCGGACCTGTAGCTCTGAGACGACGCATCGGCGCGTCATCTCGTGAGAGCCGAGACTTCCTGAGAGCCGAGCGCGTTCACAGTGAAGCGTGTCTCAGGAGTTCTGCTACAGTTTGCCAGCGATGATCCATCGCTGGCAGGCTGTAGAATTAAAATAAATTGCATTAAACATGTATATCAGACGCTGTTTTGTGAACAGCGTCTGATATAGCTGCTACCTGGTCCTCTGGTGGTCCCATTTGCTGGGATCGACCACCAGAGGACCAGGTAACTATGTAAAGTTGCACCAAACACTACACTAGCCCCCACCCCCTCACCTATTAACCCCTTGATCACCCCATCTAGACCCCCTGATCACCACCCTGTCATTGATCACACCCCTTATAAGGCTCAATTCAGACGTCCATATGTGTTTTGCGGATCCGTGGATTCACGGATCCGCAGATCCTCAAAACACGGACACCGGCAATGTGCTTTCCGCATTTTGCAGATCCGCACATTGCCAGAACTATATAGAAAATGCTTTTTCTTGTCCGCAATTGCGGACAAGAATAGGACATGTTCTATATTTTTGCGGAACGGAAGTGCAGACCCGGAAGCGCGGATCCGTAATTCCGGATCCGAGCAGGACAAAGTCTGTCCCCATAGAAATGAATGGGTCCACAATTCCGTTCCGCAAACAGATTTTCGGACGTGTGAATGGGGCATAAGGGTCCCTTATCACCGCCAGTTAGTTAGCTACTTGTTAGGTAGCTAGCGCCCAGCCCACCGCAGTCACTGATTTTGGCAGAGATTTTTTCATCCACATTGATCGATGCGAATGAAAAAATCAGTGCCGTTCATTTTTTTTCTTTTTTCAGCGCAGAGGCTGAACGGAAAAAAATCTCATTACCCGTATGCTCAATATAAGGAGAATCGCAGAAACTCCTAATGCTGGCCATACGTGTAATGATTGCGGAGACCTTCAAATGGCAGGGCAGTATAAATCAATTTCCGCTAACTTGTGCCAAATTTTTTTTTTTCTGTGAACTCGCCATGCCACTCACGGAATACCTTGGGGTGTCTTCTTTCCACAATGGGGTCACTTGTGGGGTTTTTATACTGTCCTGGCATTTTAGGGGTCCTAAAGCGTGAGAATCTAAATGCGTAAAAATGGCCTGTGAAATCCTAAAGGTACTCATTGGTTTTAGGGCCCCTTTGCGCATCTTGGCTGCAAAAAAGTGTCACACATGTGGTATCGCCGTACTCAGGAGAAGTAGGGCAATGTGTTTTGGGGTGTATTTTTATATATACCCATACTTTGTGTGAGAAATATCGCTGTAAACGACAACTTTTTAAATTTTTTTTATTCAAAGTTGTCAATTTACAGAGATATTTCTCTCACCCATCATGGGTATATGTAAAAATACACCCCAAAACTCATTGCCCTACTTCTCCTGAGTACGGCGATACCAAATAAGTGACACTTTTTTGCAGCAAATGCAAAGAGACCCAAATTCTAATGAGTACCTTTTAGGATGGCATTTTTACGCATTTTTCTTCTCACGCTTTAGGGCCCCTAAAATGCCAGGGCAGTATAAATACCCCACATGTGACCCCATTTTGGAAAGAAGACACCCAAGATAGTCATGAGAGGCATAATGAAGTCCATGAAAATTAAACTTTTGTCAAAAGTTAGCGGAAAGGAAGACTTTGTGAGAAAAACAAGAAAAAATCTATTTCCACTAACTTGTGCCAAAAAAATCTTCTATGAACTCGCCATGCCCCTCAGCGAATACCTTAGGGTGTCTTCTTTCCAAATAGGGTCACATGTGGGGTATTTATACTGCCCTGGCATTTTAGGGGCCCTAAAGCGTGAGAAGAAAAATGCGTAAAAATGCCCTCTAAAAGGTACTCATTGGATTTAGGGCCCCTTTGCGCATCTTGGCTGCAAAAAAGTGTCACATGTGGTATCGCCGTACTCAGGAGAAGTAGGGCAATGTGTTTTGGGATGTATTTTTACATATACCCATGCTGGGTGAGAGAAATATCTCTGTAAATTGACAACTTTGAATAAAAAAATGTAAAAAGTTGTCGTTTACAGCGATATTTCTCTCATAGCAAGGTATATGTAAAATACACCCAAAACACATTGCCTACTTCTCCTGATGCTGGCGATACCACATGAGTGACACTTTTGCAGCCTAGTGCGCAAGGGGCCTAAAACCAATGAGTACCTTTAGAATTTCACAGGGCATTTTTACGCATTTGGATTCTCACGCTTTAGGGCCCCTAAAATGCCAGGTCAGTATAAATACCCCACATGTGACCCCATTTTGGAAAGAAGACACCCAAGGTATTCCGTGAGAGGCATGGTGAGTTCACAGAATTTTATTTTTGGCACAAGTTAGCGGAAATTGATATATTTTTTTTTAATTTTGTTTTTACAAAGTCTCATATTCCACTAACTTGTGACAAAAATAAAATTTTACATGAACTCACCATACCCCTCACGGAATACCTTGGGGTGTCTTCTTTCCAAAATGGGGTCACATGTGGGGTATTTATACTGTCCTGGCATTTTAGGGGCCCCTAAGCGTGAGAAGAAGTCTGGAATCCAAATGCGTAAAAATGTCCTGTGAAATCCTAAAGGTACTCATTGGTTTAGGGCCCTTGCACCCAGGCTGCAAAAAGTGGCACACATGTGCTATCGCCGTACTCAGGAGAAGTAGGGCAATGTGTTTTAGGGTGTATTTTTATATATACCTATACTGTGTGTGAAAAATATCTCTGTAAGCGACAACTTTTAAAAATTTTATACAAAGTTGACAATTTACAGAGATATTTCTCTCACCCAACATGGGTATATGTAAAAATACACCCCAAACACATTGCCCTACTTCTCCTGAGTACGGCGATACCACATAAGTGACACTTTTGCAGCCTGTAGCACTAAAGGCCCAAATTCAACGAGTACCTTTAGGTTTACATGGCGGCTCACAATTTAGCCCGCCCAAAATGCCAGAACAGTACAAACACCCCACAAATGACCCCATTTTGGAAAGTAGACACCCAAGGTATTCACTGAGGGGCATAGTGAGTCCGTCTGAGATTTCTTTTTTTGCCAGAAGTTAGCAGAAATTGAAACTTTTTTTTTTTTTTTCTCAGAAAGTGTCATTTTCCGCTAACTTGTGAAAAAAATGAAATGATACATGAACTCACCATGCCCCTCCGCGAATACTTTGGGGTGTCTTCTTTCTAAAATGGTGTCATTTGGGGGTATTTATACTATCCTGACATTCTAGCACCTGAAGAAACATGACAGGTGCTCAGAAAGTCAGAGCTGCTTCAAAATGCCGAAATTCACTTTTTGCACCATAGTTTGTAAACGCTATAACTTTTACCCAAACCAATAAATATACACTTATTGGACTTTTTTTTTTATCAAAGACATGTAGAACAATAAATTTAGAGAAAAATTTATATAGAAATGTAGTTTTTTTTGAAAAATTTTACAACAGAAAGTGAAAAATGTCATTTTTTTGCAAAAATGTCGTTAAATTTGTATTAATGGCAAAAAAAGTAAAAATGTCAGCAACAATGAAATACCACCAAATGAAAGCTCTATTAGTGAGAAGAAAAGGAGGTAAAATTCATTTGGGTGGTAAGTTGTATGACGGAGCAATAAACGGTGAAAGTAGTGTAGTGCAGAATTGTAAAAAGTGGCCTGGTCATTAAGGGTGTTTAAGCTAGGGGGGTTGAAGTGGTTAAGGTCCCAAGACGGCAGGGGATGGACGTACGGGGGCACCGAACGCACCATCCCCTGAAGAAAGGTCCGCACCGGACCCAGAAGAGCAAGGGACCTATGGAAGAAGACAGCCAGAGCAGAGACCTGACTCTTCAAAGAACCGAGGGAGAGACCCTTCTCCAGGCCAGACTGCAGAAAGGCAAGTACCACCGGAATGGAGAACCGTAGGGGAGGAAACCCTGAGGATTCACAAAAGGAAAGGCCTTCCATGTGCGGTAGTAAATCCGAGAGGAAGCCGGCTTTCGTGCCCTAATCATGGTCCGCACCACAGAATCGGAGAAGCCCCGTTTCTTCAGGAGGAGGGTTTCAGCAGCCAGGCCGTTAAACGGAGCGACCGTAAGTTCCGGTGGAAGAGAGGCCCCTGAGACAGCAGATCCTCTCTGTCCGGGAGGAGCCAAGGAGCGTCTGCGAGCATGCGCACGATGTCCGCGAACCAGGCGCGGCGCGGCCAGTCTGGGGCGATGAGAATCGCCGGGATCCCCTCCAGCGCGATCTTGCAAAGAACCTTGGGTAGTAGAGGAAGCGGAGGGAAGACATAGAGAAGGCGGAAGTGCTGCCATGGAGACACCAGCGCGTCCACTCCGTAAGCCTTCGGGTCCCGTGTCCGCGCCAGGAACACTGGAACCTTGCAGTTTAACCACTTAAGCCCCCCTAGCTTAAACACCCTTAATGACCAGGCCACTTTTTACAATTCTGCACTACACTACTTTCACCGTTTATTGCTCCGTCATGCAACTTACCACCCAAATGAATTTTACCTCCTTTTCTTCTCACTAATAGAGATTTCATTTGGTGGTATTTCATTGCTGCTGACATTTTTACTTTTTTTGCTATTAATCAAAAATTACCGAAATTTTTACAAAAAAATGAAATTTTTCACTTTCTGTTGTAAAATTTTTCAAAAAAAACTACATTTCTATATAAATTTTCCTCTAAATTTATTGTTCTACATGTCTTTGATAAAAAAAAAGTCCAATAAGTGTATATTTATTGATTTGGGTAAAAGTTATAGCGTTTACAAACTATGGTGCAAAAAAGTGAATTTCGGCATTTTGAAGCAGCTCTGACTTTCTGAGCACCTGTCATGTTTCTTCAGGTGCTAGAATGCCAGGATAGTATAAATACCCCCCAATTCACACCATTTTAGATAGAAGACACCCCAAAGAATTCGCGGAGGGGCGTGGTTAGTTCATGTATCATTTCATTTTGTTTCACAAGTTAGCGGAAAATGACACTTTCTGAGGAAAAAAAAAAAAAAAAAGTTTCAATTTCTGCTAACATCTGGCAAAAAAAAAAGAAATCTCAGACGGACTCACTATGCCCCTCAGTGAATACCTCGGGTTGTCTACTTTCCGAAAAGGGATCATTTGTGGGGTGTGTTTACTGTTCTGGCATTTTGGGCGGGGCTAAATTGTGAGCCGCCATGTAAAACCTAAAGGTACTCGTTGGAATTTGGTCCTTATGCACTCAGGCTGCAAAAAAGTGTCACTTATGTGGTATCGCCGTACTCAGGAGAAGTAGGGCAATGTGTTTTGGGGTGTATTTTTACATATACCCATGTTGGGTGAGAGAAAAGTTGTCGTTTACAGAGATATTTTTCACACACAGTATAGGTATATATAAAAATACACCCCAAAACAAATTGCCCCACTTCTCCTGAGTACGGCGATACCACATGTGTGACACTTTTTGCAGCCTGGGTGCAAAGGGCCCTAAAACCAATGAGTACCTTTAGGATTTCACAGGGCATTTTTACGCATTTGGATTCCAGACTTCTTCTCACGCTTTAGGGGCCCCTAAAATGCCAGGACAGTATAAATACCCCACATGTGACCCCATTTTGGAAAGAAGACACCCCAAGGTATTCCGTGAGGGGTATGGTGAGTTCATGTAAAATTTTATTTTTGTCACAAGTTAGTGGAATATGAGACTTTGTAAAAACAAAATTAAAAAAAAAATATATCAATTTCCGCTAACTTGTGCCAAAAATAAAATTCTGTGAACTCGCCATGCCCCTCACGGAATACCTTGGGGTGTCTTCTTTCCAAAATGGGGTCACATGTGGGGATTTATACTGACCTGGCATTTTAGGGGCCCTAAAGCGTGAGAATCCAAATGCGTAAAAATGGCCTGTGAAATCCTAAAGGTACTCATTGGTTTAGGGCCCTTTGCATTTCAGGCTGCAAAAGTGTCACTCATGTGGTATCGCCGTACTCAGGAGAAGTAGGGCAATGTGTTTGGGGTGTATTTTTACATATACCCATGCTGCGTGTGAGAAATATTGCTGTAAACGACAACTTTTTACATTTTTTATTCAAAGTTGTCAATTTACAGAGATATTTCTCTCACTCAGCATGGGTATATGTAAAAATACACCCCAAAACACATTGCCCTACTTCTCCTGAGTACGGCGATACCACATGAGTGACACTTTTTGCAGCCAAGATGCGCAAAGGGCCCTAAATCCAATGAGTACCTTTTTAGGAGGGCATTTTTACGCATTTTTCTTCTCACGCTTTAGGGCCCCTAAAATGCCAGGGCAGTATAAATACCCCACATGTGACCCCATTTTGGAAAGAAGACACCCCAAGGTATTCTGTGAGGGGCATGGCGAGTTCATAGAAGATTTTTTTTTTGGCACAAGTTAGCGGAAATTGATTTTTTATTGTTTTTTCTCATAAAGTCTACCTTTCTGCTAACTTTTGACAAAAAGTTAAATTGTTCATGGACTCACTATGCCCCTCAGCGAATACCTTGGGGTGTCTTCTTTCCAAAATGGGGTCATTTGTGGGGTGTTTGTACTGTTCTGGCATTTTGGGTGGGGCTAAATTGTGAGCAGCCATATAAAACCTAAAGGTACTCGTTGGAATTTGGGCCCCTTTGCGCACTTGGCTGCAAAAAGTGTCACTCATGTGGTATCGCCGTACTCAGGAGAAGTAGGGCAATGTGTTTGGGGTGTATTTTACATATACCCATACTTTGTGTGAGAAATATCTCTGTAAATTGACAACTTTGAATAAAAAATTTAAAAAGTTGTCGTTACAGTGATATTTCTCACACACAGTATGGGTATATGTAAAATACACCCCAAAACACATTGCCCTACTTCTCCTGAGTTCGGCGATACCACATGAGTGACACTTTTTGCAGCCAAGATGCGCAAAGGGCCCTAAAACCAATGAGTACCTTTAGGATTTCACAGGGCATTTTTACGCATTTGGATTCTCACACTTTAGGACCCCTAAAATGCCAGGGCAGTATAAATACCCCACAAGTGACCCCATTGTGGAAAGAAGACACCCCA
Source organism: Bufotes viridis (assembly GCA_033119425.1). Lineage (NCBI taxonomy): Eukaryota > Metazoa > Chordata > Amphibia > Anura > Bufonidae > Bufotes > Bufotes viridis. The sequence goes on from CM065591.1 coordinate 431,179,632, forward strand.
AGGTAATCCGTGAGGGGTATGGCGAGTTCACAGGAAAAAAAATTTGGCACAAGTTAGCGGAAATTGATTTTTTTTTTTTTACAGTCTCATATTCCACTAACTTGTGACAAAAAATAATATTTTACATGAACTCACCATACCCCTCACGGAATACCTTGGGGTGTCTTCTTTCTAAAATGGGGTCACATGTGGGGTGTTTGTACTGCCCTGGCATTTGAGGGTCTCCGCAATCATTACACGTATGGCCAGCATTAGGAGTTTCTGTGATTCTCCTTATATTGAGCATACGGGTAATGAGATTTTTTCCCGTTCAGCCTCTGGGCTGAAAAGAAAAAATGAACGGCACAGATTTCCTCATTCGCATCGATCAATGTGGATGAATAAATCTCTGCCAAAAATGCAAAAAGTAGTAAGGCCCCATTCACACGTCCGCAAAGATGTCCGCATCTATTCCGCAATTCTGCGGAATAGATGCGGACCCATTCAGTGTGAATGGGGCTGGCGGTGATGCGGAGAGCACACTATGCGCTCGCCGCATCAGCATTTGCGGAGCTGCGGCCGCAAACTTCCGGGTTTCGGCCCCCAAACATCCGGCCGCAGCTCCGCAAAAGATAGAGCATGTCCTATTCTTGTCCGCAATTGCGGACAAGAAAAGGCATTTTCTATATAGTTCTGGCAATGTGCGGATTCGCAAAATGCGGAAAGCACATTGCTGGTGTCCGTGTTTTGCGGATCCGTGGATCCGCAAAACACATACGGACGTCTGAATGAGCCTTACAGGGGGGTAATTAGTGTCAGGGGGGTGACATGGGGTGATCGGGGGTTAATCAGGGGTTAATCAGTGATGGGGGTGGGGTGGATGGGTGGGTCTGTGTGGTGATTTGGTGGACTTATAAAAGTTTCTTTGGTGGTCCCAAGCAAAAGGGACCACCAAAGGAACGATCAGCAAGCATATCAGACGCTGTTAACAAAACAGCGTCTGATATGCCATTTTTTTAACTTCTACAGCCTGCCAGCGCACGATCAGCGCTGGCAGGCTGTAGTTTACCTTGTCCCCGACGTGATCCTGTGAACGCTCGCCTCTCGCGAGATGACGCGCGGGCGCGTCAAGGAGGAACAGACCGACCGCCCGCAGGACGCAATCCTGCGTGAGGCGGTCGGCAAGAAGTTAACCAGGAAGCCATCAGGTCGATGTCCGGACGGCCCCACCTGCGGCAGAGATCCTGGAAGACCTCCGGATGCAGCGACCACTCGCCGGGATCCACAGTGGTCCGACTCAGAAAATCCGCCGTCCAATTGTCGACACCCGGAATATACACTGCCGACAACAGCAGGACGTTGGACTCCACCCACTGGAGGATCCGCTCCACCTCCTGCATTATGGCCTTGCTGCGAGTGCCGCCCTGATGATTGATATAGGCCACAGCCGTGGCATTGTCCGACTGGACCCGCACAGGAACCCCGGCAAGGATCCGGGTCCAATGAGAGAGGGAGAGAAAGATTGCTCGCAGCTCCAGGATATTGATCGGAAGACGAGATTCCGCCGCCGACCAAACCCCCTGAACCGCCTGGTCCCGGAGAACACCGCCCCAGCCCGAGAGGCTGGCATCCGTGGTGACAATCGTCCAGACAACGGGAAGAAAGGACCGCCCGGACCCCAGATTCGGAGGGGACAGCCACCAAGACAGGGAGGCCCGAACCCGAGGGGGAAGACGGACCCTGGAATCCAGACCCAAAGGGGACTTGTCCCAGCGGGAGAGAATCAGCCGCTGAAGGGGGCGAGAGTGGAACTGAGCATACGGGATGGCCTCGAAGGAGGCCACCATGAGGCCCAGAGCCCGCATGCACTGCCGGATGGACAGAGGCTGGGGAGACAGCAGGAGCCGAACCGCCTCCTGAATCTGGGAGGATTTGGAGTCTGGAAGGAACACCTTGGCGACCGACGTGTCCAGGAGCATCCCCAGGAAGGCGAGCCTCTGGTATGGGAGAAGAGTCAACTTTGGCCGGTTGATCAACCAGCCGAACTGTTCCAGAGTCTGGACAGTAATCTGGACGCTGTCCACAGCCTGAGGAAAGGGCGGGGCCTTTATCAGAATGTCGTCCAAGTAGGGCAATAGAGAAATGCCCCTTGAACGAAGGAGGGCCATGAGAGGTGCCAGGATCTTGGTAAAGACCCGAGGGGCAGTAGCCAACCCGAAGGGAAGGGCGACGAACTGATAATGACAGTTTCCGATAGCAAACGCAGGTAGCGCTGATGCGAGTCTGCTATAGGGACGTGCAAATAGGCGTCCTGAATGTCCACCGAGGCAAGAAATTCCCCTGGAAGAAGAGACGCAATGACCGATCGGAGGGACTCCATGCGGAACTTCCGGACCCGCAGGAACTTGTTGAGCAGCTTTAGGTCCAGGATAGGACGCACAGACCCCTCCTTTTTGGGCACCACGAACAGGTTGGAGTAAAAACCTGAGCCCTGCTCCTCCAGGGGAACGGGGGAGATGACCCCCCGGTCCAGAAGAGAGGAGACCGCCCCCAACAGAGCCGAAGCTCGGGCGGGGTCCCCCGGAACCCGAGAGGAAAAAACGTTCCGGTGGTTTGGACTCGAACTCTATCTTGTAACCAGACGTTACAATTTCTAGAGCCCAGGCGTCCTGAATGTGAGCTCTCCAGGGTACCAGAAAGGAGAGCAGACAGCCCCCCACCGAGAGAGGTGGGGGCGCCCCTTCATGCAGAGGGCTGCTTGGGGGCTGCAGGACGGGCAGACTGAGCCTTCGGGCGCCAGGAGGGCTGAGCCTTGAAGGAGGGCTTTTTACGGGAGTTCTGAGACCCCCCAGGTGAGGATGAGGAGGACGGTCGGGTAGAGGAGAAGCGACGAAAGGAGCGGTACCTGGAACCAGACGAACCCGGGCGAGCAGATCGTCTGGACCGAGGCTGGGGCAGATGAGTGCTCTTACCCCCGGTCGCAGCTGAAATAAACTCATCCAGCTGGGCCCCAAACAGACGAGAACCGTCAAAGGGAAGGTTAGCAAGGGAACGCTTGGACGAGGCATCCGCGTCCCAGACCTTCAACCAGATCTCCCTGCGCTGAAGTACTGAGAGGGAGGAGATGCGGGCAAACAAAGCCCCAATGTCCATGGAGGCCTCGCAGAGGAATTTAGCAGCCTGAGACATTTGGAGGATAAAGTCCAAGGTGTCAGCAGACGCATGCTGGTCCGTCAAATCCTGGTGATGACGTTGCAGCCACATAGAGAGGGCCCTAGCAACCCACGCAGATGCAAATGCCGGGCGCAGGGACGTGCCCGCCAGGGAAAAAATGGACTTGGATAAGGAATCCAAGCGCCTGTCCACGGCATCCTGTAGAGAGGAGCCGTCCAGGACTGGTAGGGCAGTATTTTTGGCCACTGATCAACACTATCAGCAGGAAACGGGTACAGCGCATCCATGCGCCTCGCCGAAGTAAATTTTTGGTTAGGCCGATCCCAGGCCTTGGACACGACCGCGGTGAACTCACTATGGACGGGAAACACCGCGGCCTCAGGTTTTTTAGGCGGAAAGAGGGCAAACTCCTGACTGGTGGAAGGAGTAGAGTCCTCCTGAAGGTTAAAGGTGTCACGGACCGCCGTAACCAGTTCAGAGACCACAGCGGACAGTCTAGGAGGGGAATCCCGCTCCATGACCTCATCCAAATCTGACAATTCCCCCTCTGATATCTGCTCCCTGGGGGGAGAACCATCAGAGCGCGCCTCGAGGCGGGGGGGTAAGCGGAGGCATCAGAGGAAGATTGCTGACGCTCACGCGGTCTCTTAGCGCCCGGGCGACCCCTAGGAGGGTCACCGGGGGGAGTTAGAGTGGGGAGTGCCCCCGGGTTAGCAGGCGACATACGCTCCATAAAGGCCATGGCTGCTTTGGCTACTAGGGCCAAATCCGCAGCAGCACTAGTCATGGCAGACGCCCAGGCGGGTACCACCGGGTCCGCAGGGGTAGGTGGGGAACCGGGCTGGGCTAGCGCAGTAGGGGCAACCTGATCCGGGCCAGGGGCAGGGCATGAGGCACAGATTCCCGTGACAGAGAGAGGCAGAAGGCACGTCTTACAGGACCCCAGTGGAGCCTGAGAAGAGGCCTTGGCAGATTTCGTGGGGACCCCAGGCTTAGGCATGATTGGCACCTTGTAGAAAGAAGAGGAAAAAAATTCTCCTACCAGTCAGAGAGACCTGGCAAGCTACTGCTCTGGCAAGCACCGAGGTTCGTCCAATTACAGGAGTCAGAGAAAGGACGTGAGAGCCGCGGCAGACACCACCCTGCAGGAGCCGGAGGAAGGAAGGAGAATAGGCTCCGCCCCCTCAGTGACGTCACGCGGCGGGAAAGAAGCGCACGCGCATAATAAAAATAGTATAATTAAAGGATTCCCCTCAAAAGAAGTGCCCAGCCTGCTGGGGGCCCTTATAATAATGTCCCCACAAGAGGGGAGTAAACCCACGGGAGAATGTGAGAACCTTAAGGTGGCCCTGACATAATTAAGGCAGCCCTGGTCAAATGAGCCGGGCCCGCCATATGAGGTCCCCGCTGAGGGGACTAGATGTCCCAGGCCTCTTGGGGGGGGGGGGGGCGCCGGACATTTAAGGTGGAACCGCCGACTTTTTAAGGCGGCACCACTATTTAAGGTGGCACCAGTGAGAGTGTGCCTCATTAAATGCCCCCTAATGCCCCCAGCCCAGATCTGGTCATTTTTCACCCAGGCAGACCAGAGGGACAGACACAGGGAGAGAGGGAGGGGAGAACACAGACTGCAGCCATACTTATCTGTTCCTGCAGTCTTCTCCCTCATATGTCCGGACCAGCAGGGAAGCACCTCTTCAGACGTCTGACTCCGCAGGATGGGAGATGCAGTGCTCTGGAATGAGGGTGACGGCAGGTGTCCCAATGGCTGGCGGGATGCGGGGCTACCAGGGAGCCCGGATCCTCTTCTTCTTTGGGGGAAAGGTGGAGGAGGCCAGGCAATGTCCATGGACGGCGGCGGTCACTCCACGGGGGACCAGGAAAGCGCAATGCTGACCTGCGTCCCCATCTGTAAGAAAAATAACAAACAGGAGTAGCAGTGTCATCCTCCTTCTACAGACACTAAGCAAAGACTGAAGTTCTCCTGCTGGAGCCTGGGGGTATAGCCCGAGGAGGAGCCTTCTTTCTATTTGCATAGTGTCCCTCCTGGTAATACCTCTAAGCTATACCCATGGTCTGTGTCCCCCAATGGAATGCCCGAGATATATACGTTAGATAAGTGAGGCCTAGCAAAAGAAAAATGCTATTTCCACACATACCTAGTACTGCTCTGGCCCCATTGTTTACAAGCAGTTGCAGAGCTGTAGGGCATGTAACAACATTGTGACGTTCTGCTAATGAATATTTGGGGGTGTCAGCTAAGGCCTCTTTCACACTTGCGTTCTGAGAATCCGGCAGGCACTTCCGTCCCGCCAGATCCGTCAGAATGCAAGTCGCCTGAAAGCATTAGAAGACTGATCAGGATCCTGATCAGTCTTCGAAATGCTTTGAGGTTACTATGGCAGCCAGGACGCTATTAAAGTCCTGGTTGCCATAGTAGTAGTGGGGAGCGGTATACTTACAGTCCGTGCGGCTCCCGGGGCGCTCCAGAATGACGTCAGAGCGCCCCATGCACATGGATCACGTGATCCATGCGATCACGTGATCCATGCGTGTAGGGCGCCCTGACGTCACTCTGGAGCACCCCGGGAGCCGCACGGATGGTAAGTATACTGCTCCCCCAACTACACTTTACCATGGCAACCAGGACTTTAGCGTCCTGGCTGCCATGGTAACCATTGAGAAAAAGCTAAACGTCGGATCCGGCGATGCGCCGAAATGACGTTTAGCTTAAGGCCGGATCCGGATTAATGCCTTTCAATGGACATTCATTCCGGATCCGGCCTTGCGACAAGTGTTCCGGATTTTTGGACGGAGAAAAAAGCGCAGCATGCTGCGCCATTTGCTGCGTCCAAAAAACGTTCCGCTCCTGAACTGAAGACATCCTGATGCATCCTGAACGGATTTCTCTCCATTCAGAATGCATGGGGATGATCCTGATCAGGATGTTTCCGGCATAGAGCACCGAGGATGGAACTCTATGCCGGAAAGAAAAACGCCAGTGTGAAAGGACCCTTAGACTGTCTTTCCCATCCCCTACACGGTCTTGGTTCGCTTTGCTGGCAGATCCATCTTCTCTTGCTGCAGCTCTTCCCAGTAGTCACTGACCTCACACAGTGTTTCTTCTGGTTGCTCTTCTGGCTATTTACATCTTGCTGCTTACAGGCAGAGTATTTCACCTATACCAGTCCAGTAACCCATCCCCCACCCACTTCTGCTTATTGGGTTATAAAAGCTAATGCTGATCCATTCTGCCTCCAGAGACAAGCTCTGCCCACTTTTCAGACCTCAGTGCTGATGTTCCTATCTGGCAAGCAAGTCTCTATGAGGATGCCTTCTGAATGGACTGGACACGCCTGACAGCTCTCAGCAAAGACGAGACATCTAAGCCTGTAAACATCATTAGTAAAGACCCGCGCACTGGCGGTGTGGCTTGTCCCTCCAGCAAGCCCAGTCCACAGATCAGACGTCAATGATGTTGCATGTACAGAAGCCGGACTACTCTCTTCTGCAGCCCTAGGCTGGTGCACGGAACGTCATCAGAGCATGCAAATTGCAGATCCGCAAAACACAGATACTAGCCATGTGTGTTCCGGAACATCCGTCCCTCTATGGAACAGTCCTATCCTTGTCCATAAAACGGACAAGAATAGGACATGTTCTATATATTTTTTTTTGTGGGGCCACAGAAGGGACATACGGATGCGGACAGCACAAGGAGCGCTGTCTGCATCTCTTGTAGCCCCACTGAAGTGAATGGGTCCGCATCTGTTCCGAAGAAAATGCAGATCGGATGCGGACCAAAACCATGATTGTGTGCATGAGCCCTAAGACAAGGCATCATTGTTGACATTAAAGAGGTATTCCCATCTGAGGCAATGGGGGCATATCGCTGCTGGCAAGAAGCCACACCTATATCGAGAACGGAGGTGGGAGAGCTGTGGCTAGAAGACCTCAGATTTCCTGGGGTCCGTCCAGCACAAAGCTCTGCTCCCATAGAAGTAAATGGGAGTGTACCGCGCATGCGCGGCCCATGCTCCCATTCATTTCTATGGGGCCGACGGAAATAGCCGAGCCAGTGCTCGGCTATATTCGCGGGCCCCATAGAAGATGAATGGAGGGCGGCTGCGCATGCGCAGTGTGCCCTCCTTCACTTTCGGGGCTCCGTTCTCGATATAGGTGCGGGTCCCAGCAGGGACCCGCACCTATCAGACAATGGGGGCATATCCTAGTGATGTGCCCCCATTGTCTGAGATGGGACAACCCCTTTAAGTCTACAGGGCAGGGTCCAGGAGAATGAGCAAGGTCAAGGTCATTGATGTTGTTGTGTCTACAGGGCAATGTTTTTTTTACAGTACAAATTAATTTATGAAGCAATTGCGCGAAGTCTCGCGAGACTTAGCAAAGCAATAACTTCGACTCATCAGAGCCAATACATTCTAATACTGTACAGAGCTCCTGCTCCATACAGTATTAGAACGAAGTTTTATGCGAATCGACTTCAGATGTTTCATCCGAAGTCGATTCCCTCATCCCTAGTCGCTATCATGGACTCTGGTGGAATAAAAGGATTATGTATTTGCAGGAAAAAGCCTGGTATGCTGATTCTTCAAAGCAGTTTTGATAAGAACAGAAATTATAATGTTAACAGAGCAGATTTGCCTGTAAAACTGCAGACTTACCAAATACTTGTATGTCTCGCTCCAACCTCTTTTGTTCCTCCTCTGCTTCCCTTTTAAGAGACAGCGCTATCCATTTTGTCTTTTTTTTGGTTGGCTGATTACTTGCTGGCTTTTCAGGTGCATTTTTTTTCTAAAACAAAATTAGTCAGTGAAAGCAGGTATATTACCAACAGAAGCAGGAGTCACAGTAAACATGATGCCCATACATAATGTACAGTATTCTTAAATGCAATTTTTTGGACATTAGTCACAATCCTTCACAGAACTAATACACTGTATGTGGATCCCAAAACAGCCTGTCAATAACTTGGCCTTAACCCCTTCCAGCAAAACCAAGTTTCAAATCTGAAATGTGTCACTTTATGGGACTCTGGAACGCTTTTACTTATCAAAGCGATTCTGAGACCGTTTTCTCGTAACACATTGTATTTCATGTTAGTGGTAAATTTGAGTCAATATATTTTATCTTTATGTATAAAAATATCCAAAACTAAAAGGAAAAATTTTGGGGGGGAAAATTGCAATTTGAACTTCTTTTAAGAGTTATAGTGATACCTTATGAAATTGTAATTAATTAACATTTACCATATGTCTACATATGTCAACATCATTTTGTAAATGTATTTTTATTTTTTTTTAGGATGAAGGAAGGCTTAGAATTTCGGAAAGGAATTTTTGAAACTTTCAAGACTGACTTTAACCACTACCCGACCGCCTAACGCAGTGATGCGTCCTTAGGGGCAGCTGGGGTTATTACTCATTGACGCATCCACGAATCCGCAAAACATGGACACCAGCAATGTGCTTTCCGCATTTTGCGGATCCGCACATTGCCAAAACTATATAGAAAATGCCTTTTCTTGTCCGCAATTGCGGACAAGAATAGGACATGTTCTATATTTTTGAGGAACGGAAGTGGGGACCCGGAAGAGCGGATCTTCAATTCCGGATCCGAGCGGGACAAAGTCTGTCCCCATAGAAATGAATGGGTCCGCAATTCCGTCCTGAAAAATGCGGAACAGAGTTGCGGTCGTGTGAATGGGGCCTAAGAGTCCCTTATCACCGCCAGTTAGTTAGCTACTTGTTAGGTAGTTAGCTCCCAGCCCACCGCACCGCAGTCACTGATTAGTTAGTCGAGTTCAAAGAAGATTATTTTTTTTGGCACAAGTTAGCGGACATTGTAAGAAAAAAAACAGTCTCATATTCCAATAACTTGTGACAAGAAATAAAATTTTACATGAACTCACCATACCCCTCACGGAATACCTTGGGGTGTCTTCTTTCTAAAATGGGGTCACATGTGGGGTGTTTGTACTGCCCTGGCATTTTAGGGGTCTCTAAAGCGTGAGAATCCAAATGCGTAAAAATGCCCTGTGAAATCCTGAAGGTACTCATTGGTTTTAGGGCCCCTTTGCGCACCCAGGCTGCAAAAAAGTGGCACACATGTGGTATCGCTGTACTCAGGAGAAGTAGGGCAATGTTTTTTGGGGTGTATTTTTACATATACCCATACTTTGTGTGAGAAATATCTCTGTAAACGACAACCTTTTAAATTTTTTTATACAAAGATGACAATTTACAGAAATATTTCTCTCACCCAACATGGGTATATGTAAAAATACACCCCAAAACACATTGCCCTACTTCTCCTGAGTACGGCGATACCACATGAGTAACACTTTTTTGCAGCTTGGGTGTGTAAAGGGGCCCAAATTCCAACGAGTACCTTTAGGTTTTACATGGCTGCTCACAATTTAGCCCCGCCCAAAATGCCAGGACAGTAAACACACCCCACAAATAACCCCATTTCGGAAAGTAGACACCCCAAGGTATTCACTGAGGGGCATAGTCCGTCAGATTATTTTATTTTTTTTTGCCAGAAGTTAGCAGAAATGGAAACTTTATTATTTATTTTTTTTCCTCAGAAAGTGTCATTTTCCGCTAATTTGTGAAAAAAAATGAAATGATACATGAACTCACCATGCCCCTTCGCGAATACTTTGGGGTGTCTTCTTTATAAAATGGTGTCATTTGGGGGGTATTTATACTATCCTGGCATTCTAGCACGTGAAGAAACATGACAGGTGCTCAGAAAGTCAGAGCTGCTTCAAAATGCGGAAATTCACTTTTTTGCACCATAGTTTGTAAACGCTATAACTTTTACCCAAACCAATAAATATACACTTATTGGATTTTTTTTATCAAAGACATGTAGAACAATAAATTTTGCGAAAAATTTATATAGAAGTGTAGTTTTTTAAAAAAAAATTACAACAGAAAGTGAAAAATGTCATTAATTTTTTATTAATAGCAAAAAAAGTAAAAATGTCAGCGGCAATGAAATACCACCAAATGAAAGCTCTATTAGTGAGAAGAAAAGGAGGTAAAATTCATTTGGGTGGTAAGTTGCATGACGGAGCAATAAACTGTGAAAGTAGTGTAGTGCAGAATTGTAAAAAGTGGCCTGGTCATTAAGGGTGTTTAAGATAGGGGGTTTGAGGTAGTTAAAGACCCAACATCCGCTGTGCATGTGCAGCAGATGTTGTGAAGGGTTTAAATGTCACCCAGTCAGACCCAGATGTGCACAGGTTCCCTAAACACCAGTAGACAGGTTTGTGCACCAACAAAGTAAATGGTTCTTTACTATAAGAGCAGTGAGACTATGAAGCTCTCTGCTGGAGGACGGTGTGATTGTGAAATCACTGACAGTTCAAAAGGGACCTAAGAGTGCAATATTACAACTTATACGTAAAAAATTTCTGGAGAAGGATCAATGTTTTAAGACAGTTATTCTGATTTCCCATTTGCAAACAGGAAGAAATTGTTTTCCACAAGAAGAAAATTGCCTACTTCTAGGTCAACGTTGCTGGGTAGGTTGCGCTGGATGGACACATACTTTTTCACCCTTACAAACAATGCTATTAATCAACCCTCATTGTACTTGTTTTTCAAGGTTTCAAGACAATGGTTAGCAAGAGAAGTCTTACCTGACAAGTCATAAGGTGCATTCTTAGCTCAGTCCCATGGACTTTGTGCTCAGGATCATAAGGACAGCTAACGTAATCCATGTTTAACCTGCAAAAAGTTGATAAATTTCAATTGATGAAAAAAATATTAGGTGCATGATTCTGTTGAGATTGTAGTATAACTAAACTTAAGCCTCTATTACACCTGCCGATTTTTTCGGCAGGTGATTTCTAACAAGCATTTGTATGACAGCTCATTAGTGATCATCTTGCAGTGTAATAATGCCAACTATTGCTTGATGACGGAGCAAACACTGGATCATCAGGCAATTTCGGACTGATCTTTTGACATGAATCACGCAGGGAATAGGCTTTTTATGTCGATCCGGTGACGTACCGGGCTCTCCATAGGGACTCCTAGGCAGAAGTTTCCGTCCAGCAGAGAGACTAATGGGCTGGCTTTCACGCTGCCCTAGCCTATAAAACGGCTACGGCAACACTAAAGCACGCCCATCAGAGCCAGTGACGTCACCGGCAACACTGCTAGGCAGAATCTGCAATGGAGGCCTTAAACAGAGCCTCCAAAGCAGATGTGAACTTGGCCTCATTCACTAGCCACAGCATAGACGATAACTATGAGATCAGTGGGGATCCTAATGCAGGGACCCACAGATAACTAGAATCAATACCCTGTACCTCTCAGAGCCACTTGCTATACACATCCGGCCTTCGAATGGACGTGTCAGGTGCTGAGCGCAGCAGCCCGGGTATCCTCTAGCATTAGACGAACTTCACATTGTACCAGTGTTGTGAATGCCTTTCACAACACTCTCCAGTAAGGAGATTATATCACAGGGATTCACCTACCCTTTTTGGTGGTATCAAACTAGGAGCGTCCCTTTTCGTTTATTTTATTACCCTGGGCAGGGATGTAATATACTTAACTTCTGGCATCTTTGGGTGCCAAGGAATCACCCCCTCAGAAACCTCACAGTTTGGGACAATTGGAATTACTACTGTGGATGCAGCAAAGGGAGAATGGGTATCAAATAAGCATGCAAAGGAAGGTGGCCTATACTCGTTATAGGCCTAAGGGCTCATGCACACGAATGTGTGGCGGCCAGAAACATGCTGCGGACCGCAATTTGCATGCGGATGGCAGAGCTATTGACTTTGATGGGGTCCACAATCCGCATCTGACAGTCCGAACCGCAAAATAGTGCTTGCACTACTTTTTTGCGGTGTGGAGGCACAGAGAGAAACCCCACGGAAGCACTCCGTAGTGCTTACGTGCCTCCATTCTGCACCGACCTTTCAGATTGCAGACCCATTCAAGTGATTGGGCACGCATCCATGATGTGGGGTGCACACGGCCGGTGCCCGTATATTGTGGACCCACAGGAAAAGACTGTGTGCATGAGCCCTAAGCCTCTACTACTAATGGAAGGCAGAGGGAGCCGCATCCCTCTTTGCCCCTCTGATCTTTTTACTACAAAATCACAGTGAGATAAAGTGGTCACTAAAGTGTGATTTTGTAGTAAAAAGATCACAGAGAGAAACAGAGCATTATCAATCATGTCTCTGCTGTCTGGAACGGGGCTTGGCTGACTTTCACGCATATCCGTATTGTTTCCGTATTTGATCCGTTTTTTGCGGATCGTATACTGAAACAGTAACTTATTAATCACCAAACACATGAGCAATATGGGCTGGGCATAGCATTTCTACAGTATGGATCTGCAAAATACGGATGAAATACGGATGAGTTCCGTGTGCTTTCTGTATTTTTTGCGGACCCATTGACTTGAATGGGGCCTCAGACCGTGATTTGTGGACAATAGGACATGCACTACTTTTTGCGGATCGGACACACGGAATGCACACGGAGTACCTTCAGTATTTTCTCCAGCCCCATTGAAGTGAATTGTTCCGCATACGGTCCGCAAAAAAAACGGAACAAAGAAAATACTGTCGTGTGCATGAGCCCTTACATTGATTTTCATGCTGGATCTGGTTTGTTCCATTTCGCAGACGGGACACAAAAGCACAACTTTGCAAAGGTTTTGCATCCGGTCAAAAACACAACAAAACAGAAGGGAATGCATCCTGATCAGTTTCATCCCCATTGACAATGAATGGAGAAAAAAAACTTTTCTGTTCTGGTCCGGTTTTGAGATCCCCAGACCCCAAAGCTGGCGACCTTGACCCCTCCACGTCATTAAAACACCTGGGAGGGGTAAGTAGGAAACATGTTTCTCAAATTTTTTGTCTAAACCTGGAGTGCGTCTTATGCTCCAAAAAAATACAAATAATATAAAAATAAATAAAATCTTGCAGCAGCATGAACGCAGCCCAAGCAGAGGAGACCTGTTCAGAGAGAAATGGCAAGATCACATGGAAGCAGAAACCCTTTTTTTTTTTTTTTTTAAATTCTTCACCTTTAGATTAACTGCCATCACTTTATTACACACTTGCAGCAATGTGCAGCACACTACTGCTCCGTGTGAACCTGTCTTACAAAATGATGAAAATATGGGATGTGTGGTCCTCATTGTACCCCTCTATCTCTCCTCATACACTGGGTGCTCCAGGCAGACGACATACAGTGAGGGTCCTTTACAAAGACACTGGTCTTTACCCCCTTTTTACACTGGCCTTGCTGGCAGAAGATACGTCTCGTCATAAATTCGGCACGCCTTCAGCAGTCCCTGTGCCTGGCGGAAAATCTAGACCGGACCCTGGCTGCAGTAGTGGCTTTATGTTGCAACATTTATGCCCGTTTCCATGAGGAAAGGTTGGTAATTCTGTCAGGGCTGTTACCAAACTGAGTGTCAAACGCGGTGCAAAAACACCCGAGTGACAAAATACTGTCACGCTATTATTTAAAAAGTCAAAAAACAGGGCATCTTTACACCAAAAATTGTTATAAAACTGCTCATAAATGACCCCCAAGCTTTGTCCGCTCACCCCTCACAGGAGCCACGGATTTCACAGGTCCAAAGTAAAGCCTGTAACATGTATGTAATATATGAACATCCAGATATGAACCTCGCCCATCCTCACATACAGTGGCCCTATAGTTCTCCATCACTGGGGGACCATAAGTCCCAGCACTCATGACGTCTATTTACTACACACTATAATGTCCTTCAGGTGGGGCTATTGCTGGACAACACAAGCCACTATATTTTCACTAGCCCAGCATTAGAACTAGCAGGTGCCCTGAGATGTGGCCCCTCCAGCCTGGCGCCGCCATCACCACACTTGCCTGTACCGTGCAGCCTTGTCTTGTCTCGCTCTCCTGTGCCGCGCTGCAGCTCCGCTCCTCTACGCCCCGCCCCTCTCCACTTCGCGCCACTGGGGAGGGGAGGCCGCGCAGCCTGTGGCGCCAAAATAGTACAGGGAAGAAAATGGCGGCCTCCCCTATACATATGTATGACTGGCCGGTTATTACCACACAGAGTAATGTTCCTGATAGTTTATCACCAGAACTGAGACTGGAGGATATCAAAGTGATTGTGTGCTTTATACACAACCGTGCATGAGCTAAACATTGTGGACATTTTATCAAAATGGCTCAATTCAGTCTGTATTCTGGCACGTTTCTTCTGGTTTCTAAAAAAGTATCCTTTTTTTTTTACAATGAAACTCTATGGTCACAGAGGTCACTGTATGGCATCAGCCTGAGGCATCTGTTTAACGTGACCCTTAGGCCTCATGCACACAAACGTTGTTCGCGGCTCTAATGCGGACCAATTTATTTCAATGGGGCCACAAAAGATGCGGAGAGTAGTCGGTGTGCTGTCCGCATTCATTGCTCCGTTCCGTGGCCCTGAATAGATAAAAAAAAATAGAACATGTTCTATTCTTGACTTTCCAGACAAGAATAGGCATTTGTATAATGGGCCGCCTGTTCCGCAAATTCCGGAACGCACTTGGGCATGTGGCATCCGTGTTTTGTGGATCCACAATTTGCAGACCTCAAAACACGGCACAGTCGTGTGCATGTAGCCTTACTATCAGGTTTTAACTGGCATATAAAAATTTTGGCGACACATTTCCTTTAAAAACGTGAGGTCTTTTACGGATGTTTTTCTCACTGTTAGGCCTCTTTCACACGACCATATGGTTTTGCGATCCGCAAAAAAAGTGGATGACATCCGTGTGCATTCAGTTTTTTGCGGAATGGAACATTTGGCCCCTAGTAGAACAGTACTATCCTTGTCCGTGATGCGGACAAGAATAGGACAAGTTCTATCTTGAAACGGAATGCATACGGAGTACCTTCTGTTTTTTTTTTCTGGACCCATTAAAATGAATGGTACCATATATGAAACGTAAAAAACGGCCTGTATACTCACAAAAAAAATGTTTGTGTAAAAGAGGCCTTAGGGCTCATTCACACAACCATAAGGGCTCTGTGCTCCTGCTGTGGACCGCAAATAGCAGTCCGCAATGCACTGGCTCTGAGAATCCCGTATTGCGGACCCATTGACTTGAATGGGTCTGTGATCCACAAAATACAGTGAAGGATAAGACATGTCCTATATTTTGCAGTGTGGAGGCACGGAACTGAAAGTCCACAGAAGCACTTCATAATGTCTCCGTGGGCTTCTGATCCGTGCCCCCGCTCCGCAAAAGATAGGACATGTCCTGTCTTTTGCATAGCTGCCAAATGTGCCAGGACTGTCCATGATTTTCAGAGACAATCCGGGGATAATTTGCACTGTCCTGGGCTAAAAATAGGCGGGGCTAATGTAAACCTCGTCCATAAATGGTTATTTCTGGACGAGTCTGGGGCAGGGCTTATATAATCCAATTTTACCAACTCAAAAGTTGGAAAGTATGCTTTTGCTGTATTTTATGGATCACGGACCCAGTGCCCGTATATTGTGGACCCATCGTTTGCGTCCACAATATGGGTACGGAGCCCTTACGGTCATGTGAATGGGCCCTTATGTGAAGACACCGCCAGAAAATTGCCCTCAGAGGCAAGGTCATTGATGATGTGTCGTCAGGCACAGCCTTACAAGCTATGCCAAGCTTCAGATGTTGACATGATGTCATCAGTATAAGGGCTCATGCACACGACCTTTGTTGTTTTGCGGTCTGTTTTTCACGGATCCGTTGTTCTGCATCTGAGGTTTTTTTTTCTCGTATTTAGGCCTCATGCACACGACAGTTGTTTTTAGCGGTCTGCAAAATGGGGTTCCGTTATTCCGTGATCCGTGTCCGTTTTTGGTTCCGTTGTGTTGGTCCGCCAGAAAAAAAGGAAGGAAAAAAAAAAGTGTAATTTTAATATCTTCACCCAGAATAATGGGATATATATGCAGGACGCGGACACAGATGACAGTCGGATGTGCCTCTGCATTTTTTCACGGTCCCATTGACTTGAACGGGTCCGCGAACCGTTTTTCATGGACAAGAATAGGACAGGTTATATTTTTTTGACAGACAGTAATTACGGACGCGGAGGACAAACGGTGCATTTGATGAGTTTTCCACGGACCCATTGAAAACCAATGGGTCCGCAGAAAAGCACGAAAAACGGCTCAACGGACACGGAATCAGGCCTTAAGTCCTCTTCCGTTCCGTTATTGCACAAAACGTATCTGTATGGTTTCCGTATGTGATCTGTTTTTTACGGATCGTATATAGAAAAAGTAACTTATTAATCACCAAACACATGAGCAATATGGTCTGGGCATAGCATTTCTACAATATGTATCCGCAAAATACAGATGATATACGGATGTGTTCCGTATTTTTTGTGGACCCATTGACTTGAATGGGGCCTCATACTACATGCACTACTTTTTTGCGGAACGGCCATGCGGACAAACGGAATACACACGGAGCAACTTCCGTATTTTCTACAGCCTCATTGAAGTTAATGGTTCCGCATACAGTCTGCAAAAAAACCGAAACGGAAGCGGAAAGAAAATACGGTCGTGTGCATGAGCCCTAAGGATGCAACACAGCAAAAAATGTCTCATTACCGCAATGGAGTGCAGGAAAACAGGGCATGACTGAGGGTTCATTGCACACGAACATATTTTCTTTCTGAGTCCATTCCAGTTTTTTGCGGAACCATCCATTTCAGTGGGTCCGCAAAAAAAGCTGAAGTTTGTGCATTCCGTTTCCGAATGTCCGTTCCGCAAAAAAATAGAACATGGCTGGGAATATGAGCTGGGACGGGAATGGGTATGGGTTGATAATTCGGCTTGAGGGGGCCCTCTGCTATCTGTGTCCACCCCTGGCATGTGAAAATTCTATTCAACCTAATAGATCTCTATTAGGATAAATAGGACAGGGGATTTGATATTTTTTTTTAGTTATTAACCTTTCTACCCAGTAGGTTCTTTCATTTTTGCGTTTTCCTTTTGTACTCCCCATTTTCCCCCAGCCATAACTTTATGGACCGGGCACATTTTCACCTTAACTACTTTAGGACCGCCGCACGCAGATACACGTGATTAGGGCGGTCCTTCTGTTCCTCCTTGACGCGCGGGCGCGTCCATCTCACGAGAGACGTCCATATGTGTTTTGCGGATCCCTAAAACACGGACACCGGCAATGTGCTTTCCGCATTTTGCAGATCCGCACATTGCCAGAACTATATAGAAAATGCTTTTTCTTGTCCGCAATTGCGGACAAGAATAGGACATGTTCTATATTTTTGCGGAACGGAAGTACGGATCCGCAATTCCGGATCCGAGCGGGACAAAGTCTGTCCCCATAGAAATGAATGGGTCCGCAATTCCGTTCCACAAACAGAATTGCGGACGTGTGAATGGGGCATAAGAGTCCCTTATCACCGCCAGTTAGTTAGCTACTTGTTAGGTAGCTAGCGCCCAGCCCACCGCACCGCAGTCACTGATTTTGGCAGAGATTTTTTCATCCACATTGATTGATGCGAATGAAGAAATCTGTGCCGTTCATTTTTTTTTTTTTTTCAGCCCAGAGGCTGAACGGAAAAAAAAAATCTCATTACCCGTATGCTCAATATAAGGAGAATCGCAGATACTCCTAATGCTGGCCATACGTGTAATGATTGCGGAGACCCTCAAATGCCAGGACAGTATAAATACCTCACATGTGACCCCATTTTAGAAAGAAGACATCCCAAGATATTCCGTGAGGGGTATGGTGAGTTCATGTAAAATTTTATTTTTTGTCAAGTTAGTGGAATATGAGACTTTGTAAAAAAAAAAAATATATATATATATATATATATATATATATATATAAATTTCCGCTTACTTGTGCCAAAAAAAATAAAAAATTCTGTGAACTCGCCATGCCCCTCACGGAATACCTTGGGGTGTCTTCTTTCCAAAATGGGGTCACGTGAGGTATTTATACTGCCCTGGCATTTTAGGGGCCCTAAAGCGTGAGAATCCAAATGCGTAAAAATGCCCTGTGAAATCCTAAATGTACTCATTGGAATTAGGGCCCCTTTGCGCATCTTGGCTGCAAAAAAGTGTCACACTTGTGGTATCGCCGTACTCAGGAGAAGTAGGGCAATGTGGTTTGGGGTGTATTTTTACATATACCCATGCTGGGTGAGAGAAATATCTCTGTAAATTGACAACTTTGTATAAAATTTTTTAAAAAGTTCTCCTGAGTACGGCGATACTACATGTGTGACACTTTTTTGCAGCCAAGATACGCAAAGGGGCCTAATTCCAATGGGTACCTTTAGGATTTTTTTTTTTGGCACAAGTTAGCGAAAATGTATTTTTTTTTTTTTTTTTTTTTTTTACAAAGTCTCATATTCCACTAACTTGTGACAAAAAATAAAATTTTACATGAACTCACCATACCCCTCACAGAATACCTTGGGGTGTCTTCTTTCTAAAATGGGGTCACATGTGGGGTATTTATACTGTCCTGGCATTTTAGGGGCCCCTAAACCGTGAGAAGAAGTCTGGAATCCAAATGCATAAAAATGCCCTGTGAAATCCTAAAGGTACTCATTGGAATTAGGGCCCCTTTGCGCACCTAGGCTGCAAAAAAGTGTCACTCATGTGGTATCGCCGTACTCAGGAGAAGTAGGGCAATGTAGCTTTGGGGTGTATTTTACATATACCCATGCTGGGTGAGAGAAATATCGCTGTAAACGACAACTTTTAAAATTTTTTTATTCAAAGTTGTCAATTTACAGAGATATTTCTCACCCAGCATGGGTATATGTAAAAATACACCCCAAAACACATTGCCCTACTTCTCCTGAGTACGGCGATACCACATGTGTGACACTTTTTTGCAGCCTGGGTGCGCAAAGGGGCCCAAATTCCAACGAGTACCTTTAGGTTTTACAGGGCTGCTCACAATTTGGCCCCGCCCAAAATGCCAGAACAGTAAACACACCCCACAAATGACCCCATTTCGGAAAGTAGACACCCCGAGGTATTCACTGAGGGGCATAGTGAGTCAGTCTGAGATTTTATTTTTTTTGCCAGAAGTTAGCAGAAATGGAAACTTTATTATTATTATTTTTTCCTCAGAAAGTGTCATTTTCCGCTAACTTGTGAAAAAATATGAAATCATACATGAACTCACCATGCCCCTCCACGAATACTTTGGGGTGTCTTCTTTCTAAAATGGTGTGATTTGGGGGGTATTTATACTATCCTGACATTCTAGCACCTGAAAAAACATGACAGGCGCTCAGAAAGTCAGAGCTGCTTCAAAATGCCGAAATTCACTTTTTTGCACCATAGTTTGTAAACGCTATAATTTTTACCCAAATCAATAAATATAAACTTATTGGATTTTTTTTTTATCAAAGACATGTAGAACAATAAAGTTAGAGAAAAATTTATATAGAAATGTGCATTTTTGTAGTAAAAATGTCAGCAGCAATGAAATACCACCAAATGAAAGCTCTATTAGTGAGAAGAAAAGGAGGTAAAATTCATTTGGGTGGTAAGTTGCATGACGGAGCAATAAACGGTGAAAGTAGCGTAGTGCAGAATTGTAAAAAGTGGCCTGGTCATTAAGGGGGTTTAAGCTAGGGGGGCTGAGGTGGTTAAGGACCAGGCCATTTTTTTGCAAATCTGACCAGTGCCACTTTATGTGTGAATAACTTGAAAACACTTTTACTTATCCAGGCCATTATGAGATTGTTTTTTCGTCACATATTGTACTTCATGACACTGGTAAAATGGAGTAAAAAAAAATCATATTTATTTATTAAAAAATACAAAATTTACCAAAAATTTGGAAAAATTAGCAATTTTCAAAGTTTCAATTTCTCTAATTAAATAAGACAGTGTCTTATATAAATTTTTGCTCCCAAAGATGCGCTAGGTCTTATTCTCGGGGGATGTCTTATTTTTCCATGAAGAAGAATACGGTACACATTTATTGTTGAAAAGGAAATTTATTACTTGTATACGGTACGGTAGTAGGTACTGTAGTTGTCATCACAAACCAGCATAACCAGACAAACTGTGAATCGTACGGTATTAATAATTTCTTGTAACTACAATTATTACCATGTGCAACAATCTACATTTACTGATATTTACCGTTATGAACACAAAGTAAAATTTATTCAATGACAGTCATGTCATCATCTTCTGGAACATCATCATAACAATCCAAACCCTGAATTTCCTGGTGAATTTCTTGTGACTGCATTTCTTTCAGAATCATTGGACCAAATCTCTCATGTTTAGCAATAGCACTGTCCTTAAAGAGGACCTTTTATGACTTCTAAAGATATAAACCAAGTATGCTCACATGTAGAGCGGCGCCCAGGGATCTCTCTGCACTTACTATTATCCCTGGGCGCCGCTCCGTTCTCCCGGTATAGGCTCCGGTATCTGTGCTCACTAAGTTATAGTGGGCGGAGCCTGCCCTTCATCTCCTTCTCCCCGGCTGTAGCGCTGGCCAATCGCAGCCAGAGCTCATAGCCTGGGAGAAAAAACTCCCAGGCTATGAGCTCTGCGCTGCGACTGGCCAGCGCTACAGCCGGGGAGAAGGAGATGAAGGGCAGGCTCCGCCTACTATAACCAATTCCACCAAGTCCCCGCCTACTATAACTTGGTGAGCGTCGATACCGGAGCCTATACCGGGAGAATGCAGCGGCGCCCAGGGATAATAGTAAGTGCAGGGAGATCTCTGGGCGCCGCTCTCCATGTGAGCATCCTTAGTTGATATCTTTAGAAGTCATGAAAGGTCCTCTTTAAATGACTTCTTGTCAAGGTAGCCTTCTCGTAGTGCATTTGCAATGCAACTGTCAGTGATTTTCTCCCATGAATTCTTCACCCAAGTTGCAACCTCCTGCAGTTTAGGTTTCACAAAGTTTCCACACTGATTTCTCATTCTATTTTCAATATAGTCATTCATTTCCATGTGCAAATTGTCCTTGAATGGCTTGTTTATTGCAATATCAAGAGTCTGGAGATAAGTGGTAATTCCTGCGGGAATCATTATTTGATCTATTTTTCTTTCGTGAAGAAATTTCTTCATGTCTTTAGCGCAGTGAGTGCTGGCTTCATCCCAGACTAGCAGACTTCTTTGCTTCTTTGGCTCCCTCGCATAACAAGCGGCAGCATTAAATCGACCCACTTCCTTATAACTGTTTGTGTGGCCCAGGCTTTTTCTGTTTCAAGAATAAAATTTCCCGAAACACGTTCAATCTTTTTCTTCTTGCCCTTACAAATGATTAAAGGTGAGATTTTAGTGCCATCCAGGCGAATTGCCAAAATGCAGGTGACACGTGTACTTTCGTAAGCAGTGGACGGAATGTACACTGAGGAGTAGGGTTGTTTCGGTACCAAAATTTTGATTCGGTATCGATACCATAAAAAAGTATTGCGATACTCGATACCATTCGATACCACGCGAAAAAAATAAAATGCCAAAAAAAGCTGCGTGCATTCCGCATTTTATGGAACGTCCGGCTCATAATACAACAGTCCTATCCTATTTTTTGGGGGGACAAGGCGACTAAAATAAAATGGCAAATCGTGCAGTTTTTCTTTTCTTTTTTTTTCTTTTATGGACGTTCACCGTTTAAAAGAGGATTTTTTTAATAGTTTGGACTTTTGAGACGTAGTGATATGTAATATTTTATTTATTTATTGTTTATATATTGTATATGTAAAATTGGGAAAGGGGGTGATTTATACTTAATATTTTGGTGTACTTTTTTTACTTTTTTTTTACAGTTTATTTATTAACTATTTCCCCCTTAGGGGCTAGAACCTGGGATCTTTTCATCCTATTCACCCTAATAGATCTCTATCAGGGTGAATAGGATCTCACACTCTCCCTGCTGCTCTGTGCTCACAGCAGCAGGGAGCTGACTATGGCAGCCAGGACTTCAGTAGCGTCCTGGTTGCCATGGTAACCGATCGGAGCCCCCAGCTTACATCATTACACTGCTGGGGCTCCGATCACTGCCACCAATGAGGAGGAGGTGAGGGGACCCTGTGGCCACTGCCACCAATGCTTTTAAGACTGGGGGGAGGGAGGAAGGGGGGATGGGGAGGGCGCACTGGCCACCAATGTTTTAATACTGGGGAAAGGTAGGTACCATGGATTTACGGGCCAATGCGCATGCGCGAATAACATTGCTGTGTGAACGCGCGGAGGGTAACATGGATTTACGGGCCAATGCGCGAATAACATTGCTGTGTGAACGCGCGGAGGGTACCATGGATTTACGGGCCAATGCACATGCGCAAACCGCATTGCCCTGTGAACGCGTGGAGGGAGGGCGGCCACTATAAACTTCCAGCACAATGGAGCCGAGGGAGGGAGGGAGGATGCAGGGAGGGAGGTTTGGCCGCAATGTAAACTTTTTGTTTATAGGACCTGGGGGAATGACCAATCGCAGAGCGTCCAAACCCCTCCCCCTCCCCGGGTCCCTCCCCTCCCTCATGTCCTATAAACCAAAAGTTTACATTACGGCCAAACCTCCCTCCCTGCATCCCTCCCTTCCTCGGCTTCATTGTGCTGAAAGTTGATAGTGGCCGCCCTCCCTCCGCGCGTTCACAGGGCAATAGCGTTCACAGGGCAATGTGGTTCACGCATGCACATTGGCCCGTAAATCCATGGTACCCTCCGCGCGTTCACACAGCAATGTTATTCGCACATACACATTGGCCTATAAATCTATGGTACCCTCCACGCGTTCACACAGCAATGTTATTCGCGCATGTGTGGTGGGCCGTAAATCCAAGGTTCCCTCCCTCCCTCTATGCGTTCACAGCCGCTACATGTTAAATCATGGTACCCATGTTGCTTTTGCGCAGGCGCCAACACGCCTTCGCGTCAGCCAATGAGGAGCCGAGCTTATAGCTCACACCTTCGTTTCAACCTGACGTCAGGACCGGAAGTGACGAGGGTACCAACTTTTTACAGGTACCAACTTTTCACGGAACACAGGCAATGAGTTTCTTCTGCCTGCATTTGTATATTAAATGTTACTCCTCAGTGGTGGCCAGTGACCCCGCCTCCTCCTCCCGTCTCTCTTCATTGGTGGCAGCGGCAGCACAGGGGGAGACCGCCTCCTTCTCCCCGTGCTGCTGAGGAGAACATGGTCGCGCTGAGAGCAGCGCGGCCATGTTCTCTGATACTGGGCTGTGCAGTAGCACAGCCTAGTATTGAAAAAAGGCAAATCCCGGTATCATATCAATACGGGCTCAAAGTATCGAATGGGTATCGAAACTTCGATACCCGAAAAACAACCCTACTGAGGAGGCACCCCGCTGTTCAATTGTTGTTTGAGATGATTGGCCCATAAACACTGCAGTTTCATCCATAGCAATCATGTTGGAAAGATTGTATTTAGAGAAGTCAGCCTCATCAATAGGACTTGAATGCAAATGCCGCTTAATTACTTCAGCATCTTCCAGCCTAAACAAAGTTGTGGATCTTCTTAAAGACAGTTCACTTCGCCGAAGGAAATTATCCAGCCATTGTTGTGATGCTTTGAAGTCTTCAGGGGCTATGTAAAACTGTGGTGCCATTGCAAGGGCAAATTCTTGAATCTGAGCCCTATTCAAAACCAAAGTCTTTGCTCTCTTGTCAACAATCCATTCACAAATCAGGTTTTCCTGCTCAGAAAATAATGGTTGTCGACATGATCCATATTTGAGCTTTTTAGCATTTCCCTTGTCCACTTGTTCAATGAGGTTACCATGCTCGCCATTTTTGGACCAATCGGATACTCAACATCTTCTCTTTGCAGAAAGCGGTAAGATTTTGCCCTCAAGAGTCTTCCACAATTCCTTTCTTATACTCCATGGAGTAGCTCTTTCTTTTTCCGCTCATGTCTAGGGGTAAAAAAAAAATGGCACAGGGGTATTAGTATGGGGAGGGGAGAAAGAGACTAAATAATCTACTGTCCACTGGCACAGGGGAGGGGGGATTACTTAAAATGACGCTGGGGGATCGGAAAGGGGAATCAAAATGGCACAGGAGAATCAGAAAGGGGAATCAAAATGGCACAGGAGAATCAGAAAGGGGAATCAATATCGCACAGGAGAATCAGAAAGGGGAATCAATATGGCACAGGAGAATCAGAAAGGGGAATCAATATGGCACAGGAGAATCAGAAAGGGGAATCAATATCGCACAGGAGAATCAGAAAGGGGAATCAATATGGCACAGGAGAATCAGAAAGGGGAATCAAAATGGCACAGGAGAAAAAGGTGAATCAAAAACTGATTTTACAAACTTCGTTAATCCTTGGTTAAGGTGTTTCACAAGAGTTATTGGCAAATGGAGATGAAATTTCAGAATTGCAATTTTTTGGCAAATCTTCCATTTTAATCCATTATTTTCAGTAACTAAGCAAGGGTTAACAGCCAATATTTATTACGCTGATTCTGTAGTTTGCAGAAACACCCCATATGTGGTTGTAAACTACTGTATGGCCACGCGGCAGGGCGTAGAGGGAAAGGAGTGCAATGTGGTTTTTGGAAGGCAGATTTTGCTGGACTGGTTTATCTACACCATGTCCCATTTGAAGCCCCACTGATGCCCTCCTGGGGTAGAAACTCTATAAAAGTGACCCCATTTTGGAAACTACGGGAGAAGGAGGCAGTTTTGTTGGGACTATTTCTAGGGTACATACAGTTGCAAGAAAAAGTATGTGAACCCTTTGGAATGATATGGATTTCTGCACAAATTGGTCATAAAATATGATCTGATCTTCATCTAAGTCACAACAATAGACAATCACAGTCTGCTTAACCTGTTGCCGACCGCCGAACGCAGGATTGCGTCCTGGCGGCGGTCGGTTTGTTCCTCCTGGACACGCCGGGGCGTCATCTCGCGAAACGCGAGATTTCCTGTGAACGCGCGCACGCGTGTGCGCGCGTTCACAGGATCTCATCGGGGAGAAGTTAAACTACAGCCTGCCAGCGCTGATCATGCGCTGGCAGGCTGTAGAAGTTAAAAAAAAATCGCATATCAGACGCTGTTTTGTTAACGCCGTTCCTTTGGTGGTCCCTTTTGCTTGGGACCACCAAAGGAATCCGATTTGAATTTTTATTGTTTTTTCTCACAAAGTCCCTTGTATATAAAAATACACCCCAAAACACATTGCCCTACTTCTCCTTAGTACGGCGATACCACATGTGGGCCGCATTTTTGTAGCCAAGATGCGCAAAGGGGCCTTAAAACCAATGAGTACCTTTAGGATTAAGTACCACAGAATGAGTACCACAGGACATTTTTACGCATTTTGGATTCTCACGCTTTAGGGCCCCTAAAATGCCAGGGCAGTATAAATACCCCACATGTGACCCCATTTTGGAAAGAAGACACCCCAAGGTATTCCGTTTTTTTTGGCACAAGTTAGCGGAAATTAATATTTTTTTTTTTTTTTTTTTACAAAGTCTCATATTTCACTAACTTGTGACAAAAAATAAAATTTTACATGAACTCACCATACCCCTCACGGAATATCTTGGGGTGTCTTCTTTCTAAAATGGGGTCACATGTGGGGTATTTATACTGCCCTGGCATTTTAGGGGCCCCTAAAGCGTGAGAAGAAGTCTGGAATCCAAATGTGTAAAAATGCCCTGTGAAATCCTAAAGGTACTCATTGGAACTTGGGCCTTTGGCATCTTGGCTGCAAAAGTGTCACATGTGGTATCGCCGTACTCAGGAGAAGTAGGGCAATGAGTTTGAGGTGTATTTTACATATAATCATGCTGGGTGTGAGAAATATCTCTGTAAACGACAACTTTTTAAATTCTTTTGTACAAATTTGTCAGTTTACAGAGATATTTCTCTCACCCAACATGGGTATATGTAAAAATACACCCCAAAACACATTGCCCTACTTCTCCTGAGTACGGCGATACCACATGACTGACACTTTTTTGCAGCCTGGGTGCGCAAAGGGCCCAAATTCCAACGAGTACCTTTAGCTTTACATGGCTGCTCACAATTTAGCCCCGCCCAAAATGCTAGAACAGTAAACACACCCCACAAATGACCCCATTTCGGAAAGTAGACACCCCAAGGTATTCACTGAGGGGCATAGTGAGTGCGTGGGAGATTTTTATTTTTTTGCCAGAAGTTAGCAGAAATGGAAACTTTATTATTTTTATTTTTTTCCTCAGAAAGTGTCATTTTCCGCTAACTTGTGAAAAAAAATGAAATGATACATGAACTCACCATGCCCCTCCGCGAATACTTTGGGGTGTCTTCTTTCTAAAATGGTGTGATTTGGGGGGTATTTATACTTTCCTGGCATTCTAGCAACTGAAGAAACATGACAGGTGCTCAGAAAGTCAGAGTTGCTTCAAAATGCGGAAATTCACTTTTTTGCACCATAGTTTGTAAACGCTATAACTTTTACCCAAACCAATAAATATACACTTATTGGATTTTTTTTTTTATCAAAGACATGTAGAACAATACATTTTGCGAAAAATTTATATAGAAATGTAGTTTAAAAAAAAAAAATTTACAACAGAAAGTGAAAAATGTAATTTTTTTTTGCAAAAAATTGGTTCATTTTTATTTTCAAAATTATTTTTATTGTTTTCAATCATATAATTGTATCGTAGACAAAATGAATGAGAAACACAAACGGGGAATATACATGATTTCGCTTCAGCAATCATATAGTACATATGACATTCCCGGTAACAGAGTGTGAAGAGCAACATAATGAACATAAAAACAGTTGTCAAAAAGATTATCTAATGCCTAGTCGGGAAGGGGAGGGAAGGGAGGGGGGGAGGGGTAAAGATATCTGAAAGTCGAGGGGAAAGTAGGGAAGGGAGTACAAGGGTAGCGAGTTCTTGATCCTCGGGTTTGACATAAGTAAGTAAAAGTAAGTACAAGCATGTATATATTATAAACAGCGGTGTTTAAATTTGTCCGGCAAATCCTCTAAATTTTTCCCACGGACCCCAAATAGCTGAGAACCGCTGAGGTGTTCTTGCATCCCAGTGGGCTAATTGTTCCATTCTATAAATTTGATCGCATTTTTGCGTCCAATGTCTTAGAGATGGAGATTCTGGCTTTCTCCAATAGACTGCTATCAGTATCCTAGCTGCTGCCATAAGAGATTTACACAATAATATCTGCTCCTTGGAGTTCGGACCTCTAAAGATTCCAAATATTCCAAAGAGGCAAACCTTTGGCGACATTTGCAACTGCAACCCACTAACCATTGTCATTGTTCTACATATGTCACTCCAGTAACTTTGAATCTTGGTGCAGGACCACCATATATGACTCTGTGTCCCAGTAGCTGTATCGCATCTCCAACAAGTGGGACTCACAGCCGGGAACATAGTATGTAGACGATGTGGGGTATAGTACCAATGGGTAAGGACTTTGTAGCTATTTTCCTGCAGTTTTACACATTGTGAAACCTTCAGTGGTGCCCTAAATACTCCAGGTAGTTCTTTGTCATCAAAGTGCATTCCCAGCTCCTTCTCCCATTTAGTGATAAATGTACACCTGTCCTGACTATTAAGGGAAAGAAGTGCTGAATATAACTGTGAAATTTTCTTTTTGGGTTCCAGCTGCTGTAGAGCCATCTTCTCAAATATAGTGTGATCTGACGACCCGGGCAAAAGCCTGATCAGCTGTTTAAGGGAGCGAAAGCAGTGTGAGATCTGAAAATTGCTGCACTGGGCCATAGCAGGATGTGATTTTAGTTCTGAGAGAGAGGGCATATCAGCATCTGGGCATAATGACAGGATTGGGGTAGCATTCTTCTTGGCCGCCTCTTTCAGAGTGTTCCAAAAACTCTTGCTAGACTGACATAGAAGGTCTCTCACTTGCATGTGGGACACATAGTGGGGCATCAATTTGGACAACATATCTGATGAGCACCAGAGAGCTATGGTGTATTTTGTGATAGAGCTATGTGTTACTAACATTTCATTCACCTTTACTCTGTCAAGAAAAGGTAGAGACCGCAGGGGTATATTTGCCATTGCCTTCTCAACTTGTATGTCTAGACGACCTAGGGAAGGGCGTATCCAATCTAATGTTCTTGTACAGAGGATGGCTTTATGGTAAGTATTTAGGTCTGGCAAACCAAGACCTCCCTGCAGGGGATGTCTAACAACATACGATGAGGGTAATCTGGCTTTTCTACCCCCCCCCATAGAAATCTGAGAAACAATACCTGGACCTTATGAAAGAATTTCTGGGGAATAGGGATCGGCAGTGCTTGAAGATAATACAGGACTTTCGGCAAGAGAAGCATTTTTTTTTATGAGGGACCTGCGTCCGAACCAGGAGACAAAGGGGATATCCCAGGTGTGTATTAAATCCTCGAGCTGCTGGGGTACAGAAGAAAATTTTTCATTAAATAGATTTTTAAACTCAGGGGTGAGTTCTATTCCCAAAAAGGTTATAGACTTAGAAGTCCACTGAAAGGGCGTTAGGTTTTGTAAGTTCGCCTGCTCACGGGGCGGGAGTGAAACATTTAAAACTGTAGATTTTGTAAAATTTACCGAGAAATTGGAAATGTCATGGAATGTGCCTAATACTGACATAATCGCAGGAAAAGCCTCCCTCAGATTTGTAACTAAAAGGAGAACATCGTCAGCAAAAGCAGCAGTGGAATGAACAGCAGCTCCTAAAGATATCCCAACAATCTCACTTCGTTGCCTGAACGTCTGCAGTAGCGTTTCTATTGTCAGTATAAATAACAGGGGGGATAAGGGACATCCTTGTCGCATGCCATTTGTAATAGTAAAGGAAGGAGAAAGGGTGCCATTTACAAGTACTCTGGCAGTTGGGTGTTGATACATAGCCATTACTCCATCGATAAATGCCTGTGGAATTCCAAATTTTGCCAAAGCTTTAGACATGAACAACCAATCCACTCTGTCAAACGCTTTCTCAGCGTCCATACTGAGTAAGACCAGTGGCAAAGACGAGCGCCTAGCATACTGCATAAGCTGGACGACCCTGATAATATTATTCTTCCCTTCTCTACCGGGTACAAACCCAACCTGTTCCGGAGAGATTAGTTCTGTTAAATATATCTTCAATCTGTTCGCCAGCATTTTGGCATACAGCTTGAGGTCGTTGTTTAACAACGAAATAGGTCTATAGTTTGCGCAGAGTGAATGGTCTTTCTTTGGTTTAGGAATGATGGAGATTTGTGCTCTCAACATATCAGGGGGGAAGGCCCCCTTCTCCTTCGCTTCATTACAAGTTTGCAGGAAAATAGGGAGCAATATATCTTTGAAGGTGGAGTAATACACGACAGGAAAACCATCCGGGCCTGGGCTTTTCTGTAGGGGTGATTCTTTTAAAGCCTTCTGTAGTTCTAATAATTTAAAGGGGGAACCAAGTGACGCAGCCTGTTCTGCCGTCAAAGTTGGTAGACAAAGGCTATCCAGCCATCTATTTGTGGCTAGTGACAACTGCTCCAAGTCATTAGGGGTAGAGGTTCCTCTCAGGTTATATAACTGGCTATAATAGTTGCTGAATTGCTGCGCTATCAGGGCAGTTTTACGTACTAAGTTGGACTCTGGTGTTCTAATACTAGAAATGTAAGAGGACACTTTCCGTTTCTTCATCTGGGAGAGAAGTACTTTAGTGGCCTTATTGCCATGGGCATAAAATTTGTACTGGGTGGAAAGGAACAATTTGGCTGTGTTAGCATTAAGTAGGTTTTTCAATTCTGAACGAGAGGTCTCTAGCAACTCCAATACACTGTCCTGTTGTGATTTCCTATGGCGTTTTTCTAAAAGGGCAATCTGTAAGGTTAGGGCCTCAACTTTCTTTTGTCTTTGTTCTTTTACGTAGGAACCTAAAGCTATCAAGTGGCCACGCATCACCGGTTTATGGGCTTCCCATAAC
The DNA here is from genome assembly GCA_033119425.1 of Bufotes viridis. Lineage (NCBI taxonomy): Eukaryota > Metazoa > Chordata > Amphibia > Anura > Bufonidae > Bufotes > Bufotes viridis. The sequence continues at coordinate 431,209,750 of CM065591.1, forward strand.
GTCAGGTATGATACCGTTCCATTATTGTTTGACTGAATATAGTCTTGTAATAGTTGAGACAATTTCGGTATGTTAGAGCTATTAAGTAGTGTCTCATTAAGGCGCCAACGGAATTCAGATTTTGGCATATTGGGCACTAACATCGTCAGAAAAACAGGAGCGTGGTCTGACAGTAGAATTGTTGAAGAAATACAGTATTGTAGGTTTGGGACATTGACAAAAATGTAGTCTAATCTCTGGTAGGATTTGTGGGCTGCTGAATAGAAAGAGTAATCTTTATCATTCGAATGCATAGACCTCCAGACGTCAACGAAACCTGCGTGGGTCAGGGTGGAATTAATTTTTTGCAGTGCCAATTTAGATAGGGCTGACGTCCCAGTAGATGAATCTAAGCTAGGGAAAAGAGTGAGGTTTAGATCACCCCCAAGTACAGTGATGCCTTCTTCAAAAATCGCTAAGTTAGCTAGTGCATTAATGATCCAGGGGACTTGGGCTACATTGGGTGCGTAGATATTACTGAAAGTAAACATTTGCAGACCAATCATACCTTTAACATAGATATAACGTCCCTCTGCATCTGACAGAGTGGAAATATGAGTAAATGGCGTATTTCTATGAAACGCTATACTCGCACCTTTGGAGGCTGCTTGCGGTGAGGAGCTATGATACCATTGGTTGTATAGCATATGCGACAATTTGGGGATATGATTGGTGCGAAAATGTGTTTCTTGCAAGTACGCTACCTGAATTTTATTTTTGTGCAAAAAATGACATATCTGACTTCTCTTTTGGGGAACATTTAAGCCCTTTACGTTGTACGAACAGAGGTGAAGTTCAGCCATTACAAAAGAGCATATAGACCAGGTACTCAAACGAAGCCATCGACCCATATAAATGGAAAAAATGTGAGGGGAGGGAGGGAGGGAAAATAGTTGATCCACAACCGTAGGTCATAGCACGTTCTAATATTAACATCAAACCGTGAAAGATGCATGAATAACATTTGAACATAACAATGGTAACAGCATACCAAGAAATCGGACATAATACCCGGGGGAAGGAAACTTTCCAGAGGAACCGGGCATCCATCCGAGCCTTCTGTAATGGGTAAATTATAATTGCAAGGCAAATCTTAACATACAGTAAGAAGTACTTGACAATCGCCACTAGGTGACGCTAGTAAACATAGAGATAGCGCTCAGCTAATCATAATAAACTGTAATCTCACGACTACTTGTTAGGAGAGAGTGGTGAAAACGACTGGAGAAAAAAGCACTAACTACATTTCTGAAATACAAAAAACAAATGCAAGTAGAGGTTATCAGAGCAGATCATAAATGCTGAGTTCACTATACTTGACCCGGGTTCTCAATGATCTGGCGGTCCAGCGGTACGTATGTCCATTCTGGTCGCAGGAGGTACTTGTTCTCACTTGTGTCTGCGTCGATTGGGTGAGCTCTCTTGCCACAGATCAAACGTTGGTAAAGGTGGTAGAGACGAGATATTTTGTGCTGGGCACCAATCTGGTATGTCCAGTCGAGAAATTCCGAGTGCGTCACAAATCCTAGGCAGGTCCGCATGAGATCTGATCACTTGCTTTCTATTAGGTGTGTTCAGTAACAACCCAAAAGGGTGTAGCCAGCGATATGTGATTTTTTTTGTATTCAAAACCTCCAGAAGTGGCCGTAGCTGTCTCCGTTTACGGAGTGTCATGGGTGACAAGTCCTGATACAGTGCTACCGGCGCTCCTTCAATTTCTGCAGACCGGTTTGCGCGGGCTGCCATAATAAGCTGTTCTTTGACTGGGAAATTTACAAGCCTGCAAATGACATCCCTAGGGGGGTCTTGGGGTTTGGGCGTTGGTCTTAATGCCCTGTGCACTCTGTCTATCTCAAATTTTTCGGGCGGTAAGTCCGGTAGTAAGCACATAAAGAACCTTCGTATTTCTTCTGCTAGTACATCAGTACTGACAGACTCCGGTACGCCTTTCAGGCGAATATTATTGCGCCTGGCTCGATTATCCTGGTCTTCTACCAGGGAGTAGAGGAAATTTATATGCGCCTGTGTATTATCCAGGTTACCTGCTACCCGACCATGGAAGTCCAGAGAGGCCTTCTGTGCATTCTCTAGGTCGTCCATCCTAACAGTTAGCTGATGCATATCTTAATTTTTGAGTCGGCTAGGTCAGTGCGAATAGGTTCCAGCGCCTCCTGCAGCAATGACTTCATAAAGCTTCTGGACAGGGGTAAGTCTTCCTGCTCTGCAAAATCTTCTCTGTCACTGTCTTCCTCAGCTTCTGAGTCTCCTTCAGTTCTCTCCGGGAGGGGTGCCTGGCGTGCGGCGGCCATCTTGGTTTCATACCGGACCTCCGATTTCTTTACAAATTTATCAAGATCTCCTTGACTTAAGGCAAGCTTCGTCCTCCCTGGTGTGTCTTTAGGTTTCTCTCTTACTGTTTTCCCCATTTTGTGGCAATTTGATCGCTATGTTCGGCTCGGATGTGCCTGGATTGCAGCAGAGCTCTTCAAGATGCGTGCATCCGGCTCTGCTGCCAAGCTCCGCCCCAAAATTCAGTCATTTTTGATTAATATCAAAAAAAAGTAAAAATGTCAGCAGCAATCAAATACCACCAAATGAAAGCTCTATCAGTGAGAAGAAAAGGAGGTAAAATTCATTTGGGTGGTAAGTTGTATGACGGAGCAATAAACGGTGAAAGTAGTGTAGTGCAGGATTGTAAAAAGTGGCCATTAAGTTATTAAGGGTGTTTAAGCTAGAAGGGCTGAAGTGGTTAAACTAATAACACACAAAGAATTAAATGTTACCATGTTTTTATTGAACAGACCATGTAAACATTCACAGTGCAGGTGGAAAAAGTATGTGAACCCTATATCATCAAATATCATCAATGTAGCGTCCCCAATATTGGACGCCACTCGCTTCTGGCAGGGGATCTGTCTGGAGGATCCCTCTCTCCCACAGCCCCAGGAACAAATTTGCATATGAGGGCGCACAAGCTGCCCCCATTTCTGTACCCCGGAGCTGTAGGTAGAAGGATCCTCCAAACATAAAAAAATTGTGTGTCAGGATGTACTCCAACAACAATGAAACAAAATCACATCTCTGCTTACCCATATTGGTACTGCCCAAGAAAAATGATGCTGCTTCCAATCCATCACAGTGATTATTGGATGTATACAAAGATTCAACATCACAGGTAGCAATAAACATGTCCGGATCCAAGTGAATGTCCTCCGTCTTTTTCAAGACATCTCTGGTGTCCTTCAAAAAGGAAGGTAATTCCTCCACTAAGGGTTGTAAAAAGTGGTTGAGATATTTGCAAATGGCATCACTTAATCCATCAATCCCTGCAATAGTAGGTCGTCCAGGTGGATTCAAAGGATCTTTATGCACCTTAGGTAAAAGATATAATGTAGGGATTACCGTATATTCAGGCAATAAATAGGTGCTTTGCTTTTCAGATATTATTCCCTCATCTACTCCTTTTTGTAGAATTACCTTCAGCTCTTGTTGAAACTTAATCAACGGATTAATTTTTATAGCAGTCAGTATTACGTAACTGTCTATACACATCTCTTTCATACATCACTGATGGCCACAAGACAATGTTCCCACCTTTATCGGCCGGCTTAACTACAACATCAGGCTACTGCTCTATCTCCTTTAATGCCTGTCTTTCTTGTCTGGTGCAATTATCTCTGCCCCCATAGTTAGTAATTTTGGACAATTCACCTTCCACTAATTTGACAAATATTGCCACATTAGGGAAAAGAGAAAGAGCAGGGAAGTTAGTCCACCTAGGAATCAAGGATTTCGGGAACTCACCAATATATTCTCCTTGTTCTTGTTCATCCAATAAGGAGACTAGAGTATTCAATGTTTCTTGTTCAGATGGAATGGAGGAGTGGAGATCAGTCCATAACTTAAAAATCTTTTTAAAAATCAGGCGTCTGGGAAAGAGATGAAGGTCCTTTACTGTTGAAAAACGATCGTAGTTACTAGTAGGTGAGAAGGATAATCCCATCCCCAATATTGCCAACTGATCCTCTGTAAGGACCCTGTCAGATAGATTTATTACCTGTAGTTTGTGACTCGGATCCTGTCGTCTCTTGCTACCAGGCTGCGTGGTATCTGGCATCTTACGCTTGTTAAATCTCCTTGGATATCTACAGAATTCCTGATCAGTAGTGGTACTCTCTTCACTAGCTGAAGTTCTAGAAGAGACAGATAATGAGTGTGATCTACCCTCCTGAGGTTTAAACCTCCAGCGATGAATGCGGTTGGATTCCATGTCCTGCACATCCCGCTGAAATTTTCTCACCTTCACCGTTTTAATCTATTTTTCCCACACTAGGAAAGCGTCATCCATTTCTTTCTTAAAAGAATCTCTCTCCGACATATTCAATTTTTGTAAAAGTTGTTCCTCTAATCCAGTAGCCTCCAATTCAATCTGAGACATTGTCTTGACATTAGACTCCATAATCAGACGCATAAGGGACAATGAACATGATCCACAGATAGCCTCCCAATTTTCACAGAAATCAGCATCCTCATGGCCATATGAGGGAAAAATCTGCACCCTTAGTCCCCTAGGTATAAGTCCCTTCTCCACATATTTATCCAACGTAGCTTTATTCCACCAGAGTTTCATGCGTCTGTGAAGCACATTTTTTATCTGCGTCTTTAACTCGCTTGTACCTCTACGATCGGAGTCCTCAACAGTGCCTACACCACCTGTAAAAACCGCCTCCACCTGGGACATCCAGGTACTGTCACATGACCGGGAATCCATGCTTATAGCAATACGCCAAAAGCGGAGCAAAACGTGCGCTGGGGTGGGCTCCTTCTCTGACCAGACGTCTGGATCCTTTGTACTATCGGCTCCCCCGTTTGATCTATATACATATTGCATCAATATTTTATGCGAGAACTTGATTTGTGTAACTTACGAGCTCTCGCGATCCTTGTAGTGTGTTCACGGGTATCGCTAGATTTCGCTTGTATTGGGTACTATTACCGGCAAGATATTGCGACGGCATGACGCAATGGAAGGCGTCTGCTGCACATTGTTATGATGCCGGAGTGAGTGTGAAAAAATTGGTATGTCATAGATGAACACCATAATTGGCAATTTGATCGCAGGTGTCCCACATTATTCTGATTGTTCTGAGGTATATTAGGAGGTTAGAGGGAGGTAATAGACACACCACTTGAGAAAGCGTAGCGAAACGTGCGTTGGGGTGGGCTCCTTGGACCTTTGGTGTTTTCCAGGTACATGGATTAAGTAGGGTCCTATGGGTGGTAGACTCTATTAGGTCCTGGACATCAGAGGATTCCTGAAGGGGCTGGATACCTGAGTGGCTGCGACAACATATGTGTCATCTGACTAGTGCTGCCTCATATGGATCAGGTATTGCTGGTTAAGACCAGCCCCCTCTCATGTTAATGTTACAACTATCATTTATTTATATTTGTTTTTGCTGTATTGACCCCCTGAGGAACCCTTTGATAGGGGGAAACGCGTCGGGGTGTTCAGGTGTTTTCAGGGATACGCAGGTTTTTAGGGATAGGTACGTGGACGAAGACTTACCACCATCAGGTGAGTTCTTCGGGCTGAGAGAGATATTAGGGATACGGTAGGGATACCACACCTGTCTCCTCATAGCCAAATCCTCGACGATTGGTATCATCTACCTTCCCTACCTGGTGTTATCCACACTTATAGGATTTTGTGGATTTTTGGAGAGATTTTTGTCTATATATAGAATTGATTGGATTTGCGTTAATTTTAATGTATATCAATAAAATGTACTGTTTTGAGAGTCTACCACCCATAGGACCCTACTTAAACCATGATGGTAGGTTTCCACATTCAAAGTATTATTTGTTTTTGATTATGTTCAGGTACATGGATTAAATTCAATAGCTGTGGTTGCCTCTGTCACTTGATGTAGTCGTGCGCACTTTATATAGATATGTATTACTATTAAGCATGTGTATTGAGACTATTTTGTGACAGTTAGGGTTTGTAAGTGTAGTTGCACCTTACATAGATATGATAAAGGATACCAGGGTATCACGGTTGGCGGGGAGTCTCATGTCAAGGTTTTCACCTGTTTTGCCGCCTGTTTGTAACAATGTATGGTTGATTCAAAAGAAATTCTATTTATTAATAAAGATTTAAAGATTTTCATGCGTGTCCCCTTGTTTTGGGTACTTTGGATGTGTGTGATATAGTCACACTGAGTAGTATTATAGTGTTTAGTCTGTGTAATAATTATTTTCTCTGTGTTTTCACAGAAGTATTGCTATAAGCATGGATTTCCGGTCATGTGACAGTACCTGGATGTCCCAGGTGGAGGCGGTTTTTACAGGTGGTGTAGGCACTGTTGAGGACTCCGATCGTAGAGGTACAAGCGAGTTAAAGACGCAGATAAAAAATGTGCTTCACAGACGCATGAAACTCTGGTGGAATAAAGCTACGTTGGATAAATATGTGGAGAAGGGACTTATACCTAGGGGACTAAGGGTGCAGATTTTTCCCTCATATGGCCATGAGGATGCTGATTTCTGTGAAAAATGGGAGGCTATCTGTGGATCATGTTCATTGGCCCTTATGCGTCTGATTATGGAGTCTAATGTCAAGACAATGTCTCAGATAGAATTGGAGGCTACTGGATTAGAGGAACAACTTTTACATAAATTGAATATGTCGGAGAAAGATTCTTTTAAGAAAGAAATGGATGACGCCTTCCTAGTGTGGGAAAAACAGATTAAAACGGTGAAAGCGAGAAAATTTCAGCGGGATGTGCAGGACATGGAATCCAACCGCATTCATCGTTGGAGGTTTAAACCTCAGGAGGGGAGATCACACTCATTATCTGTCTCTTCTAGAACTTCAGCTAGTGAAGAGAGTACCACTACTGATCAGGAATTCTGTAGATATCCAAGGAGATTTAACAAGCGTAAGATGCCAGATACCACGCAGCCTGGTAGCAAGAGACGACAGGATCCGAGTCACAAACTACAGGTAATAAATCTATCTGACAGGGTCCTTACACAGGATCAGTTGGCAATATTGGGGAAGGGATTATCCTTCTCACCTACTAGTAACTACGACCGTTTTTCAACAGTAAAGGACCGTCATCTCTTTCCCAGACTCCTGATTTTTAAAAAGATTTTTAAGTTACGGACTGATCTCCACTCCTCCATTCCATCTGAACAAGAAACATTGAATACTCTAGTCTCATTATTGGATGAACAAGAACAAGGAGAATAATATTGGTGAGTTCCCAAAATCCTTGATTCCTAGGTCGACTAACTTCCCTGCTCTTTCTCTTTTCCCTAATGTGGCAATATTTGTCAAATTAGTGGAAGGTGAATTGTCCGAAATTACTAACTATGGGGGCAGAGATAATTGCACCAGACAAGAAAGACAGGCATTAAAGGAGATAGAGCAGTAGCCTGATGTTGTAGTTAAGCCGGCCGATAAAGGTGGGAACATTGTCTTGTGGCCATCAGTGATGTATGAAAGAGATGTGTATAGACAGTTACGTAATACTGACTGCTTTAAAAAATTGACATTCAATCCGTTGATTAAGTTTCAACAAGAGCTGAAGGTAATTCTACAAAAAGGAGTAGATGAGGGAATAATATCTGAAAAGCAAAGCACCTATTTATTGCCTGAATATCCAGTAAATCCCTACATTATATATTTTACCTAAGGTGCATAAAGATCCTCTGAATCCACCTGGACGACCTACTATTGCAGGGATTGATGGATTAAGTGATTCCATTTGCAAATATCTCGACCACTTTTTACAACCCTTAGGGGAGGAATTACCTTCCTTTTTGAAGGACACCAGAGATGTCTTGAAAAAGACGGAGGACATTCACTTGGATCCGGACATGTTTATTGCTACCTGTGATGTTGAATTTTTGTAAACATCCATTAATCACTGTGATGGATTGGAAGCAGCATCATTTTTCTTGGGCAGTACCAATATGAGTAAGCAGAGATGTGATTTTGTTTTATTGTTGTTGGAGTACATCCTGACACACAATTCTTTTTATGTTTGGGGGATCCTTCTACCTACAGCTCCGCGGTACAGCAATGGGGGGCGGCTTGTGCGCCCTCATATGCAAATTTGTTCCTGGGGCTGTGGGAGAGAAGGATCCTCCAGACAGATCCACTTCCGGAAGCGAGTGGCATCCAATATTGGGGACGCTACATTGATGATATTTTTATCATCTAGCAAGGGACCACGGAAAGTTTTTCTAATTTTATGTGTCTGCTGAACAACAATAGTTACAATATAAAACTTACCTTTAAGGTGTCTCGGACAAGTATTAAGTTCTTGGATGTCCGGTTTGATGTTGGTCCTGAGGGAATAATGATGACCGACCTATACAGAAAGGAAACATCCGTCAATGCCCTTTTACATGCCGACTCCTCACATCCGGGTAATTTGATTAAAAACATTCCTTTAGGGTAGTTTTTGCGTGTCCGTAGGATATGATCATCGGATGGTTCTTTTGAGTTACAGGCTGAAGACCTGAGGAAAAGATTCAAGGAAAGAGGGTTTGGAGAACACTGTATTGAAAGAGCTTACAGGAGGGCTAGATTGACTGATAGACGTGATCTCCTTCACAAAAAGGTGAGGAAAGATGACAAATCAATTGTTAGATTCATCACTAATTGTAACTCGAAGTGGAAGGAAGTTAATTTTGCACTTCCAAGAAATTGGAACATTCTTACACAGGATCCACAATTACGTGATGCTGTGTCAGATCGTCCTTCCATTACCTATTGCAGGTCAAAAAAATTGCGGGACCATTTGGTCCACAGTTTCTATACCCAAAGGACGCCCAGCCCGTTTGGTACAAGGGGGACTCCATTTGGAAGTAGGGCCTGTGAAAGGTGCGTTGCTTGTACTAATATGGATAGAGCACTGGAATTTTACAATTCCTCTCATGACAAGACATTTAAAATTACGCACACGATCAATTGTGCGACAGTAAGGGTCATATATTGGGCAGTTTGCCCGTGTGATCTTATATACGTGGGTATGACCTCATGCCAATTAAAAAGACGAGTAAGAGAACATGTGTTGTCTATCAATGCAGCTAAAGATGAAGAAGACATTGCATCTTTGAAGACCTTACCTCGACATTTTAAGGAAAGACATCGAGCGGATGGGTCCTTACTACGTGTTAGAGGGATTGACAGGATCATCATACCACCAAGAGGAGGTAATTGGAAAAAACTCCTGGCGCAACGGGAGACAAAATGGATTTTTGTTTTAAAGACTACATATCCCCATGGACTCAATAAAGGGCAATAGTTTTGTCCCATTTTTATAGTGCATGGTATATTTCCCTGATCTCCTAGTCCCCTCAATGACATATATATAGATATATTCGAGATTTTTTCGTCTGTCTGCACCTTGGATGTCTCGCTTTGTTTCCTCTGCGACTGGTAGCTCTCAACGGGTGTTTACGTTTTGTTTGTTTTTAACTGTTTATTTTAACTTATTCCATTTTAACAGTTGAACAATTTATTCTTTATTTATAGCTATTGCACAAAGTTCCAGCTTACAAATAAAGAAGAAAGAAACTCCAGTTTAAATGCGGTGTCAATATAGTTGCTGCTTTTATTCATTTGCGGCAGTATCACGTACAAGTGACGTTTCTTACTGCCGCAAATGAATAAAAGCAGCAACTATATTGACACCGCATTTAAACTGGAGTTTCTTTCTTTATTATACTGGGGTGGGAACCCGACTTCCAGTGGCGGAAAAAGGCAGAGTGCCACAACGTTCTACGTATTGATTAGCTTACAAATAAAGACATTTCTCATAAGCAGAAAGCAGTAGGTTACACAAATTATAGTGATATGTCAGACAGTGAAGTAACATTAATATCATATTTAGGATATATGAACCTGTAACATCCAGGAGATTCCGTATAGTCCATCTCCCAAGTATTAGGAGGAAAGAAAAAGAAAACTTCAAGCAATTAAAACCAATGAAGCACTTAGACCAGCTGGTACGTCCGGGGAGGACCAATGTTTCTAGAGTGTGATTAGGAACATTCACCATTTGACTGAATTAGTTGGTGCATCTCTAAACTGTTATAGTATCCAAGCCAAGGGTTCCAAATTTTTTCAGGTTTTTCTTGTGCCTTAATAGTGTGTATGCACATACTCTCCAATTTCGCTATTTGATCTATTTTAGTTAGCCAATGAGAGATTGGCGGGGGGTGCGTTTGTTTCCAATATAGAGGGATCATATTTTTAGCAGTGATTATCAGAAATCGCCATAGGGTAACATTATATGCAGATGTCGAGTCAGGTAATATATTTAAAAACAGTGGGGAAAGCTCCGGAGAGCCTGGGCAAACCTGTCTGAATACAGCCGCAACTCCTGACCAGTATCTTGTGAGCAGTGGGCATTCCCACCAGATATGTATGTACGTCCCCTCTGATCTGGAACATCTCCAACAAAATACAGGGATTGTGGGGTTCATGTTATGGAGGACTACCGGTGTTTTATACCACCTGCTCACCAGCTTGTAAGACGTTTCCTGCATCGTAATGCATTGCGACGTCCCACAGACGCTTTTAAATATCTTGGAGATATTTTCCTTGGAGAGTGATACTTTGAGTTCCCTTTCCCATGCCCTAATATACGTGGGATTCGTCTCATCTTTGGAAATTCCAATCATTTTGTATAGTGTGGAGATTAGCTTAGGCTGCATAGAGGTCCCAGCGGCCATCTTTTTAAAGCTGAGGAGTTCCTTATCCAGCTGGGTCGGTGACTCGATGCTTTTGTATCCCTGCAATAGTTTATGATAGGTCAAATAATCTAAGTTAAAGTCAGCAAGGTGCAGTCGAAGCAATTCAAAGTCAGGAAGAGCACCATCAACTGCAATATCGCTGACCTTATATTTCTTTAATGCTCTTTGTTTATCCGACCATTATAGACTATATGGTTCCGATAAGCTCAAAAGGTCTCCTAAGTTTAGCAATGGGGTAGGGTGACGCCACATGCCCCTTAGGGCATGTATGTCAGCCCATACTGCCAGAGGGGCTTTAGTCAGTATCGGGGTTGAGGCGGGAAAGCGGATTTTGGTCCCAATCCCCACTAAAGCTTGTGTTAGGGAGTATCCTACTATCTCTTCTTCGACCCTAACATATCTTTTGAGAGGGGGACATTTGTACCAATCCAAAATTCTAGACAACTGCACTGCCTTATACAGATGTTCCATATCTGGCAGACCGATGCCTCCTCTATCTTTGGGTCTGACCATCGTATTATACGCTACTCTACACATCTTCCCTCCCATATGTACTTCAAGAACATTGAACATAGCTGACAAAAAAATGTTTTAGGCAAATATATGGGGAGGGTCTGAAACAGGTATAGTATTTTTGGCACTATCATCATTTTCAAGAGATTAACTTTGCCCATCCATGATATATAGGGAATCTTCCAAGAATTTATCTCACCGCGAACTTGGGAAAGAAGTGTAGCATAATTCAATGCGTACCAAGTGGTGGGGGAGGGGGATATTAATATACCCAGGAATTTTATAACTAACCCTCTTCATAGTTTGTCTCTTGTCATGAGTAAGGATCGCTATTGTCTCTGATCCGAAACGCGTATACTGGACTGTAACTGGCTCTTAAATCGCACTGAAAAATGAAGGTAACATTTTTTAACCTAGCTGGACCTTTTTCCTCTGTTTATTCCCAGGAATTTTATATGGTTATCCGACCATTGGAAGGCAGCTCCCTCTTTTGCCCGAGTTATCATGTTCTTGGAACAAGAGATATTAATAGCTGTTGACTTTGTGGGATTTATTTTGAAGTTTGATAAGTACATATACTCGTCAAATAGTTTAGAGAGGATCGGGAAGGAGACATCAGGGTTCGAGGTGATAACAAGCATATCATCGGCGTATGCCGCTGCGATGTTGTATTGATTGCCTACCAGGACTCCTCGTATATCTGGATGCTGTCTAATGCGCTGAATGAGCGTCTCCATAGTTAAGACAAACAGCAAGGGGAGAGCGGGCATCCCTGCCTCGTCCCGTTGGATATCCGGAAAGAAGAGGAAAGTGTACCGTTCAAACGTATAGCCGCAGAGGGGTTTGTATATAGGGCAAAAATTGCCGATATAAGCGGTACCGGAAATCCAAATTTAACCAGGACCCTTCTCATAAACAGCCAATCTATTCATGGTCTGCATCTTGTATTACTGTTATAATATAATCAGATGATGGTTGTAGTGTATGGCTATAAGAGAAAGAGCTTGTCGAGTTATTTATTGGGGTCCGATTATTTATATCAATTCTTATGATCTTTTACATATGGTATCTTATTAAGCTTAAATATATTGTTGTTTACATAAATGCATGTTGCACCTTTCCTGCACTTTTATTTCTTGCACTTTGCACTTTATTCACTTTCACTTCACTTTATTTATCATTTTATTTTTAGTTTATTCCACAGTTCACACATTTTTTATATATGAATTTATTTATACAGGAATTATAAAAGTTCTCTTTTAGTACAAATTATATTAATGTTTTGTGGTTATACATTTAATATAATGATGAATCATGTGGATTTAATATTGTCGTATATTTATTATGGTCACAATAAGTGTTTAAAATACATATTTATGGTGAATCATGTGGTCTTTAGAAGTATATATGAGGTTAACATTGAGATTGGTGATATACATGCTTGTAGTATTGACGTGAGGTGTCACATGACTATGTTCCGGTCACATAGATGGGACTGGGGATATGCATTTAGATAGATATGTATATATACGTATAGATACCCATTGTAAACTTGTACTATCGGCTCCCCCGTTTGATGTATATACATATTGCATCAATATTTTATGCGAGAACCTGATTTGTGTAACTTACGAGCTCTCGCAATCCTTGTAGTGTGTTCACAGGTATCGCGAGATTTCGCTTGTATTGGGTACTATTACCGGCAAGATATCGTGACGGCATAACGCAATGGAAGGCGTCCGCTGCGCATTGTTATGATGCCGGAGTGAGTGTGAAGGAATCGGTTTTTGTCATAGATGAACGCCATGATTGGCAATTTGATCACAGGTGTCCCACATTATTCTGATTGTTCTGAGGTATATTAGGAGGTTAGAGGGAGGTAATAGACACACCCCTTGAGAAAGCGTAGTGAAACGTGCGTTGGGGTGGGCTCCTTCTCTGACCAGACGTCTGGACCCTTTGGTGTTTTCCAGGTACATGGATTAGATTCAATATCTGTGGCTGCCTCTGTCACTTGATGTAGTCATGCCACTTTATATAGATATGTATTACTATTAAGCATGTGTATTGAGACTTTTTTTTGTGACAGTTAGGATTTGTAAGTGTACTTGCACCTTACATAGATATGATAAAGGATACCAGGATATCACGGTTGGCCGGGAAGTCTCATATCATGGTTTTCACCTGTTTTGTCGCCTGTTTGTAACAATGTATGGTTGATTCAAAAGAAATTCTATTTATTAATTAAGATTTAAAAATTTTCATGCGTGTCCCCTTGTTTTGGGTACTTTGGATGTGTGTGATATAGTCACGCTGAGTAGTATTATAGTGTTTAGTCTGTGTAATACTTATATCTGACCAGCAACAGGTTTCCACTGCTAAGGGCACGGGTCTCACCCCTGGGGATAGGTACCTGGAGGGGGTCGGAAGGGAGGCCGCGTTGATTTTTCCGCACGGTCCCACAAGCGAACATGGATCTGGCGGCGAGGGACTGGAACAAGGGGAAACTAGTATAAAAGTTATCCACGTACAGGTGGTAACCCTGGCAGTGGGTGCATAAGGTTCCACACAAGTTTGCTGCTAACACCCAGAGTGGGGGGACATTCTGGGGGTTCAATACAGAATTCTCGCCCCTCGTATACACAAAACTTGTAAGGGTACCCTGAGGTACTCTCACAAAGTTTGTACAGCTTCACGCCATACCTCACCCGCTTTGAGGGATCATACTGGCAGTCCAGCGGAAAATAAGTCTCCCCTTGAAAGCAATGATAGACTCATCAACCGCGACCTCCCTTCCAGGTACATAGGCCTCCAAAAATCTGGCCCCGAAGTGATCGATGACCGGCCTGATTTTGTACAGGCGGTCATAGGCAGGATCACCTCGGGGGGGGGACATGCTGCATTATCTGCATAATGCAGGCATTTCCGGATGGCCTCAAACCGGGAGCGTGTAAAGTGGGGTCTGGTAGAGGACGTCCCCACTCAAGTACAGCCTGACACTGTTTTTTTTTTTTTACTAGGCACATGTGCTGCACTGACCGGCATCCAGCCACCGGACCGAGCCAAAAAAGAGCCCGGGTGTTGAGCAATGAACTGTTGGGCGTACAGATTCGTTTGCTCCTCCATCAGGTTGACATAGTGGTCACTGAAAAAAAGACTAAAATTGTCGTATTCAGTGAAGCCCACAGTGGGAATCTGGATTCCTGGTTGACCAACAAAATCAGGAATCACGGGCTGAAAATTCTCTGGGTTACACCATGCAAGTTCACCGGTATGGGGCTCAAGTGAACTTATCTAGTGGGTCGGAAAACTAGAACGAGCCCCAGAACTGCTTGTACTAGGGTGGGCTACAGGGACCCTAGTATGGCGGTTCCCTTGCTCCGCTTGGCGCCACTTTCGCCGCCTTGGGGGCTCATAATCATCGCTAGATGAGGAGGACGCGGAAGACAAAAGGAAAGTGGAGCCATCCTCGTCCTCACTGTGGCTCTCGGATTCGGGGGCAAGCTGGGCGTATGCCTCCTCGGCCGAGAACGTCCGGCGGGCCATAGGGGAGTGTGTGCGTGTAAAACTTTATTTAGTGTGTGTGGGGGCATGGGTGTTCCTGGAATTTTCTCTAAACCTAACAGAAAAAAAAAAAAGGCAAAAAAAATGTGAAAAAAAAAAAATTTAAACTCACTGATCAGCCGTCCGAAGCTTATCAGCGGTGGGGTGGGCGATGCGCTAACAGTGGCCAGACACTAAAGAGTGCCGGCCACTATCAGCGTACGCGAAAAAAACTTGCGCCCCAAAAAATGTGTGGTGGGGGTGGGGGGCAGGCTGCAGCACCCCTGGGTGGGGGTCTAGGGTCACACAGCTGTGCTGTGGATCCCAGACACCCGATCAGGGTGATGCAACAGTTAAAAAAAAACTTAACTCTAAACTCTCCCTGCCTGACCTAAAACTTTCCCTAACCTACCTGCTAGTGCCAGATGGCACTTTGGAGGGTCACAAGGGAGTGTTGGGTGAAGCCTGGGGTGCTGGGTTCAGAAGATGGCCGACAACAGTCTGCTCCTCTCTACACGGCTCCCGGACGAGGAGAGGAGTGGAAGTTAACCCCCGCCCTCCCGTGCAGCCGATCAGATTCGATCCTGTGAGGTGATGTCACCATCACCTCACAGGATCTAAGGATGGTGATTGGTGACCCGATAATCCGCAATAAGATGGTGATCGGTGGTGTGATAATACACCACCAGAGACCCAAATAACCCGTAAATGCAGCAAACCGCAGGTCTGAATTGACCTGCGGTTTGCTGCAATCGCCGATATGGGGCGATCACAGGACCCCCCTCGGCATTGTCACAGAGTGCCTGCCGAATGATTTCGGCAGGCACTCTGTTTCGATCACCCCGCGCTGTGCGGCGATTGTAAATACTCAGGACTTACCAGTACGTCCTGTGTCCTTAAGTACCAGGACATCAGGGCGTACTGGTACGTCCTATGTCTGTAAGAGGTTAATATTGCATAGGATGTAGTAGGAAGCAGGAAAAAATTGCAAATGAGGTGGCATTGGAAAAAAAGCTATTCAGCCACAGTTTTACGTTTTTGTTTTTTTATGACATTCGATATGCAATAAAACTGACTAGTTACTTTCACTCTACACGTCTTTATGAATCCGGCGATTCCTTATATGTAGGGATGAGCGAATCAACTTCAGATGAAACATCCAAAGTCGATTTGCATAAAACTTTGTTACAATACTGTACGGAGCAAGCGCTCCGTACAGTATTAGAATGTATTGGCTCCAATGAGCTGAAGTTATTACTTTGCAAAGTCTCGCGAGACTCTGCATAATAACTTCAGAAATTGATTTATACTGTAAAAAAATGTTTCCCGAACTCAGGTTTGGTTCCAAGGTGCTACTTGGAACCGAATACAGGAAATGTTTTTTTTTTACAGTATAAATCAATTTCTGAAGTTATTATGAGAAGTTTCGCAAGACTTCGCAAAGTAATAACTTCAGCTTATTGGTGCCAATGCATTCTAATACTGTACGGAGAGCTCGCTCCATACAGTATTGAAACTAAGTAGTCCATCTCCTGCGACTACTGTTCCCGTTGTCATCTACCGGGCGTGTCTTGACCAAAAACACAGCGGTACTTGATTGGTTAACTCGGTCATCCACATTATCCCAAGTGACATCAGACACCCCCAGCCAACAGTCGGTGGGTTCGTCAGACACAACCATTAGTTGGCATGGCCCGGCAGCATGCCCTGTGCCCTAACCTGTCTCTGGCCTTTTCTGTTCCCTCTCCACAAGAAGTACTACATGCAGTGGGCTCAGTTTCACTTTTCAGCGAGGAAGAGCTACTAGAGGACAGTCAGCAGCTACTGCCCAGCCAAGATGTGGAGGAGACATCCGCCACTTCCTCCGCTAGGCGGGCAACGAGTGATGAGGAGAGTGGCACGGGAGCTTGTGTTGCGAGTGGTCAGGCTCTTCATCCAGAGGCCATTGAGGAGGAAATCAGTGATGTGCAGACACTACTCGATGATGATGAAGCCGATCACATTTGGGAGCGGGGTAAAGAAGGGACATCATCAGGAGAAAAGGCTGGCAGCTTGCCCGTTAGGCAGCAAGTCGCTAGAGTGGCCAGGAGTCAGTAGAGTGGCAGCAGAAGGCGATCGTGAGCCAAACAGGCATGGGGTAGACCACCCGCTTTCTGGGGGTGAGACTGTCCCCCAGCCACAGTCAGGCAGCAGAAGCAGTCCGGCAGCACGTCTGCTAAAGTTTTCCTGTTGGGCGCACTGCAGATAAGGCACTCTAGGCTGAGTAAGGCCTGAAACTGACTGCGGGTAGGACACGAAGTGAGGGAGGATGAGAGGGTCCACACACCTTACTACCTGAACAGAGGGAAAGCAGGGCCCGGGACGGAAGACAAGTGGGCCGCCTCAATGCCCGATATAACTAGAAGTAAGCAGTGATACAGATGTAAGGGCAGGGCCTTCCATGCACGTGCGCGCACTGACCCACCCCCAAACGGGACCCATCACAGCTGCGCGGTCTGCCTATATGGGCAGTACGCCACTGGTCCGTTTTATACAGCCGGCTCTTTGCTGCAGAAGGAGAGATCACTGATCCCAGAAGTTTCACTATTCAAATGCAGTAGTCAACATGTCAACATGAGCCATTAGAGAGAGTGAGCTCCCTCTGTCCTCTGATCACCTCCCCACAAACACATGTGGGGTGCTGAGTATTTGCCATAGTAGCCAGGGACCTTCTGAAAGCCCCTGGTACTGCTTGTAAGAATGACTATGCAGTTTAAGGCTACATTTACATGACGGAACAGACATAGAAACAAAATAAGTTTGTGTGCATGAGGCCTAAAGTTGCTTTTACACAGACCGATAACCAGCCAAATATCAGGTTTGAACCTTTGCAGAAACACTTGTTCCCAACAACTCCCCTATATAAAGGGTGTTAGGATCCGGCAGGCACTTCCATCCCAGTCTTCAAAATGCTTTGAGGTTACTATTGCAGCCAGGATGCTATTAAAGTCCTGGTTGCCATAGTAGTAGGGAGCGGGGGAGCACTATACTTACAGTCCGTGCGGCTCCCGGGGCTCTCCAGAATAACGTCAGAGCGCCCCATGCGCATGGATCACGTGATCCATTCGTGTGGGGTGCCCTGACGTCACTCTGGAATGCCCCGGGAGCCGCACGGACTGCAAGTATACCGCTCCCCACTACACTTTACCATGGCAGCCGGGACTTTAGTGTCCCGGCTGCCATGGTAACCATTGAGAAAAAGCTAAACGTCGGACCCGGCAGCTTTCAAACAAGACCAGCATGTTTCTAGCTGCTACCATTCAGGAGATGGCAGCATTTAAAGCAGCCCTCCCCCTCCAGTTAGCAACTTTTCCCACTGCCAGAGCTGGTCTCCAGCAAAACAGTTAAGTGGTTTTAAAGGGGTTAGTCAGTTTCCTATATTAATGACCTATAGTCCAGGTAAGTCATCAATAACAGATTGTCAGGGGTTCATCTCCCAGCAGCCCGCTCGTGCAGGAGTGTTTTCTTCACTGGTTTCCTGCTTGCCACTGACATTGCAGCTCCTCAATCCTATTTACGTCAATAGGAAGGAGCAGGAGGGTCTAGCTGCTCCACCCTATTTAAGTACATGGGACGGAGGAGCTGCAATTATATATGCTCACCACTCCAATGTTGACAGTGAGCTGATAAATAGTGAACAGAACAGTGTTTGCAAGAGCGCTGTGTTCTCTAAAAAACAGCTTGATTGGTGGGGGTCCCAGGAGTCAGGCCCCACCGTTCTAATGGGAGAGTTGAATGTGAAAAACTCAGTGTGTTAGTGAGGTCCTGTTCTGGCCTCCGCTCCACTGACAGGATCACACAGCACTAGGGCTCATGCACACAAACATTTTTTGCCAGTATCTGATCCGCATTTTTTTTGCAGGTCGGATGTGGACCCATTCACTTCAATGTGGCCGCTTCCACATTACACACAAGGATGGGACTATTCTATTATGGACCAGACATTCTGCAAAATGCAGAAGGCACATGGCAGATATCTGTTTTGCAGACTGCAAAAACAGCTACTGCTGTGTGCATGAGCCCTTATACTGATTTATAATGCTGTGTGACCGGAGAGTCCTGAAATCTACTTACCGTAATTACATTGCCATGGCTCTAATTCTGTCCAAAGTCTAACTATACACACAGTCCTATTAATGACCCTACATAGTAATTATTCCCCTTTGTGCCAGCACACAGTAATAATTTGAGTTGATAAATTGTGCCTACTCTTGGCTCCTGGATTAGATCTAAAACTTAACTTTTATTCACTTCCTAAATATTAACTCTATGTATAAAAGTTCATGGCCACTAGCCTGACTTACTATCGCTATGTCTTGCGGAGTTACCCTCCACTACAATTAAGGGGGAGAGAGCAAAGGCTTTAAATAGCCTTACCGCCCTGCAGCACACAGACGCTATCCGATACCCCTGAAGACGCCTGTTCGGGCGAAACATGTCGGGGGATAGTGTGCAGTGTTTTTAATTGTGTGACAGCTATACCTATATTCACATAAACTAGTAAAGGGGAGATAGTGCGCGCGATTCTCCCCCTTAATTGTAGTGGAGGGTAACTCCGCAAGACATAGCGATAGTGAAAGTAAGTCAGGCTAGTGGCCACGAACTTTTATACATAGAGTTAATATTTAGGAAGTGAATAAAAGTTAAGTTTTAGATCTAATCCAGGAGCCAAGAGTAGGCACAATTTATCAACTCAAATAAATATATTAATAGCCTCTGCTCTCTGGAGGGAATGTTGATATAATAAGCACACAGTAATAATGCCCACAAGTGTCCTCTTCATAGTAGCTATTCCCATATTGTTCCCTCCTCCACAGTAGATATGCCCAGATACATTCCCCCTTCACAGAAGTAAAAAAAAAAACAAAAAAAAAAAAACCCCACACAGAACAGTAAATACTCACCTAGTTCCCCGATGATCACATCTCTGCTGCTGGCGCTCCCTAGCAGCAGGATACTGTCACACATCATGCTTGCTGTATACAAGAACAGGCAGATTCCAGACCTGCATCGCTCCTCCTATGAACAGGCCTATGAACACAGACAGCTGAGAGCCTGACATACCTCAGTCGTTCCAGGACCATGGGACAGCCACGGAAATCCAGGACGGTTGGGAGGTATGGAATTACACTGACATAATGCTGTCAGTATAATACAATAGATTAAGACTCAGAGGGTTACACAGCATTATAAAGGTATTATAATGCCATATGATCCTGTTAGAAGAGGGGAGGTCAGAATGGGACCCCTCACTGACCGTTTATAGCATTCAACTTGCTGGTGTGTGGGTCTGGCCTTTTCCAGAGTGCCCAGGCCCCGTTCCATGTGCAGGGCCACCTTTATTTTACCTACTATTCCACATTACTGTCTCCCTATCCAGTGCCACCCGATTAAGGCCTGTCACCAAAACATTTAATACCATCACATGAATCATGTACAATTTGCAAGTTATCCCTCAGAATGCTGAGCCTCTATCTTACTGTGGCCACTGTTATGTTTATGTATGCTAGTAAATTTGCCAGCACTTACACCAATGTCAGGGCCGGCGCTACCATATAGGCAAGGGGGGCAATTGCCCCTGGGCCCCCAAGTCCTTAGGGGCCCCCAAGCCCACCACCCGGCCAAAGTCCATAATCATATGTATCGCCGTCCTCAGGACAGCGATACAGATGGCTGTGTTGTGGGGCAGGGGAGGGAGGCATCTCCCTTCCCTGTTTCTCTGATAGGCTGCTGGCACAAGGCCCACAGCCTATCAGAGGCCGGTGCAGGCGGGGCTATGACGTCATCGCGACGCCTGAGCCGTACAGCGCAGGACACATGCCAGAAGAGGCCTGCATTGCATCGCTTCCATGGAAGTAAGTAAAAGTTTTTTTGCTTTTTTTTTTAAATATAACTGACTATCTGTTACTGGCACATGGGGGGGTGTTAAAGAGGCACTTGTTACTGGCACCTGGGTGGGAGTGGGGGGGGTTAAAGAGGCACTTGTAACTTGTACATGGGGGGTTAAAGAGGCACTTGTAACTGGCACATGGGGTGAGGTGGGTTAAAGAGGCACTTGTAACTGGCACACAGGGTGGGAGGGCTAAAGAAGCACTTGTAACTGGCACATGGGATGGGGGTTAAAGAGGCACTTATAACTGACACATGGGGTGGGTGGGATAAAGAAGCACTTGTAACTGACACATGGGGTGGGGGTTAAAGAGGCACTTATAACTGACACATGGGGTGGGGGAGTTAAAGAGGCACTTGTTACTGGCACATGGGGAGGGGCAGAGAGGCACTTGTTACTGGCACATGATTCGGGAGCATCTATGGGGGGCACTTGTTACTGGCACATCATTATGGGGAACTATGGGGGCTTCTACTGAGGCCACAAAGAAGGGGTATTTTATATGGGGGGCTCTGTGTGGTACTAGTATTACCAGGGGTATTATCTGTTTCTGCAGTGTAGTATTGGGGGTAGTAGGATGATTTGTCCAGAAGATGGGAGGATGATGGAAAAGCAGTAAACTAAGATTTTTTTGTTGTTGTCAAACTGCAGAGACGGAAAATGGCGACAAAATGGTGGTCTGGTCTGAAGGTCGGAGGAATAATGTGACGCGAAGGGGGTGATGTAAAAAGGAGGGGTGATGCCGTGTCATGGAGGGGGAGAAATGTGCCATTCGGGGGGTGGAGGGGGGGTTATGCTGCCATGGGGTGGGGGAAATAATGTGACGTGGAGGGGTTGATGACGTGACATGCAGGGGGGCCCCTTATTGTTTTTCGCCCCAGGGCCCCACTTCATCTAGAACCGTCCCTGACCAATGTGACATGCCTTGTTGCAATGGTGTAATTTACTATATACTGAGCCTTTAAATCACTGAGAAGTTATCAAAAGAATGGTAAAATGTAAATGCATTACTGTGGGCGACACTCCCTACAACTATTGGGACCATAGCAGGAAATTATAGTGATGAGATGACTTCATAGGTAGACTGTGGTAGCATACTGACAATATGAAGGAAGTCCTATACCTTGAGTACGATGGACTGGACTTGCAGAGATTGCACTGAAGACAAGGGAAACACTGACTGTACATGTACTGCACAGAAAGTACATACTGAGGGACAGTAAAAAGTTTACTCCACAATTGTGGCATAAAAGTCAAATTATACATACTGTATGTGCTCCATAATTTGCAACTTTTTAAGCTTCTTGCCACTTTTTCAGAGTAGCAAGAAAATAAGGCAGGACTTCATGTGGGCCACCAGATTTACTACAACTTTGCCAGAAACCAGCAGACATGATATCTGAAGTCTGCACCAGCTACAATCTACTGTATAATGGGAAAGAAAGTACTGAAAGCATGTAGAACAGCACTAAGGTGACAGCATTATGTGGATAGATTCCAGGTCTCTATACACGGCCTTATAAATCATAATGCTGAGGGATCCTGTCAGAGGGGAGGTCAGGATGGGAACTCGCACTGCCTCATGCAGCGAGTTTCTTGCATTGAACTCGCTCATGTGTCTGTGGCTTCTGCTGAATACAAATCCAGTGTTCCTGTAGAAACTAGCAAAAGTAGTTGATAATACAAAGTAGTGTACAACACCTCAGAAAAATTAATAGAAGCACAATACCACGGAGGGTTTGGAGTCAGATCCGAGAGGCCACCTAGCCCTTGCATCCCAAAATCAGCTATAACCTCTAAAAGACAGATCTAAGACAGACCAGCCTGCAAGAAATATTGGGAATCATTTACTACATTTTATGTCTACCATAAAATGATCACACTACCTCATTTTGCAACTTTTTAAATGCCCATACACACAGGAGTGTTGGAGTGGTAGAGCCTGGACCAGGGCCCTAGCAAACTTACACAGTAAAAAAAAAAAAAAAATTTAAATTTGCTGGAAAACTACGCACATATTTTCCTACGGGCACACAAACCAGAAAATATGTGCCTAATTACACAACGCACACCCCATCATAAATTAAGCACATCTTCCAGCAGCAACACCGAAGTAAAAAACTAAAAATAGGGGAAAAAGTCTTAATGAGGATCCCTTTTGTGTGTGAGAAACTGTGCACAGGTGGTTGTGATGCAACCACAAGCTTGTTACTTCACATGAATCAAGAAAAAGACATCTTACGCTTTAACTGCCTTCACAATTCCTCCTGCCATCCTTGAGAGGAGAGCCATACCACCCAGACAAAAATTTTCTGTAAGGGAATCTGGCCACTAGGAACACACAACATTGCTGTGCATGGAACACAAGACATTAGGCATATTGGCAAGTCTGAAATATAGTACCATTTAAAATTTGTTTATTAGATTTTATAAAAGCATGCCACCAACATTAAAAGTACTCTTAAAACCAATAAGTTGAGAAATCTAAAACTCTTCAGAACAGGCAATGTTTAAAATGTTGCCCCGATCCTCTTGCGCCTCAGAAGCCTAGAAGAAATGAATAGTAATTAATACTAATAGTAATAATACAGTGTACAAAAGCAGGACCATTTTAGACCAACAGCAAGAGAGATATGATCAAAAACTGGATCAACTTTCTTTAGGCCCCTTTCAGACGAGCAAGTGTCACGCTCCGGACTCACAGCGCACCACCCATCCTGAACTTCCAGCACTGCTGGAGTTGCATAGCATTATATACTGATTTAAGATGCTATGTAACCCTTACAATTCTGGAATGTATTGGATAACACTTACAGCATTATGTCAGAGTTATCCAATAAATTCTAGAGCTGTAAGGGTTACATAGCATCATAAACCAATATAATGCTATACGACCCCAGCAGTGCTGGAAGTTCAGGACGGGTGCTACGAGTCTGCAGCGTGACACTGGCTTATCTGAAAGTGGCCTTAGGTAAAGTTTCCTCCTGTCTGTTGTGCAACAGTGAGATCCGTCTTTTGATCCCAGAAGTGTGAAATTCCAGAAGGAGCAAATATGTCCCATTCAAAAATTAAAAAACCTAGTAGGATAGGTGATAAATGTACAAAAGCTGGGGGCCTGACTGAATGGAGCAGAGGTGTGCAAGTATTTTCCGACCAATGGTCCATTGAAGGGGTTATCCCTGGAAAAGTACTTATCACTTATTCACAGCATAGGTAATAAATATCGCCTCTGGGATTTCCCATAATTATGAGAATGTGGGGTTCCCAGAGTCCCCTCTCTAAATGGAGTAGTACATCTCTCCATTTCCACGAGACACAGGGAGTGCCAGTTACTCTGCTCCAGAAGAGAACACAGCAGTGGACAGGTGCACTGGAGCTCTGTTGAAGGAGGAGACTGTGGGACCCTTAATACCCAGAACATGGGGTGGCAATGTCCCAGTGGTCATACCACCTAGAATATGTTACATAGATATCTGCTAAGGATAGGTGATCAATAATTTGTGTAAAATAACCTAAGATTAAAAGCAAGAGACTCCTTTACTGACAATTTTTGTTACAATTGCATTTCACTTATTTTGGGCTAAGAAAAAAATAAATAAAAATCAAATCCACAGCTGGTCTTTATTAAAGATGTTCAACAGTTTTTCCTCTACAGCTTTAACTTTCAGCGCAAACCATCTTTCACACCGTATCTGCAGTGGTCAGGCAGCTGCTCTGATGACTTGCTCTGTAGCCCTCATCCCTGAACTCCTGATAGCTGAAACGTATTAAAATGTTATCAAACTGAAAGTTTAGCCATAATGAGCGCTTAAGAGCTGTCAGGAAGAGAGATCGAGCCATCAGAGCAGCTCCCTCAACTCCGAGTCAGTATAGAACAGAAAGCATAAGCCTGTAGATGCACTGAAAGTGAAAGCTGTAGAGAAAAAAAAAAACTAAAAGTAACTGAAATTAGCAAAATGCTTCATAGCCTTTAATTCAAAATAAATCTAGTCTGAAAACTGGTTCTCATCTCCACATTACAGTGGGCAGTGATCAGAAAAGAGGAAGCGTTAAATGGGCTGAGGATCAGGACAATTATTGGAAACAGACTCTTCATTGTTGGGCTGTAGTGCACTTCTGAGTGTAGAAATATATTTGCTTAGTCTGAACTCTTATAGTATATATTGAGGGTGGCGCCTCTTTTGGCCTGAGCTACGCCCAAGTACCTGGGACTTCTCAGCACAAAAGCAATTTAGCTGGTTCCTGCAGTGCCCTGAAAATAAGGAGACTGGTAAGTCTATAAGAGGCAGTATCTGTAGTGTTAGGGACCCATGTGCAGAAGTCGCCGTGAAGTGGCACTTGGGCCCGACATACTTTTGATCAAAAATGTGCGCTAAGAGCTTCCTTCATTCCCATTTCTGGAATGAGCCCCTTTTTTGTTTTTCTGTTAGTTTGTGATGTATTGTGTGGCCATCTTTTAACCAACTTATTTGCCTTATGGTCATGCACTTCTGAGTGTAGAAATATATTTGCTTAGTCTGAACTCTGTCTTATGGCCTGTAGTACATGTCATGTCTGTTACTTTCACAATTCTTTGTTTTTAATACACAGTTCAGGTGTGAGCACAACCTTCAAGGCAATTTGGGCAAGTAGGGTACTTTGTTTGGAGTAACCACATTTCATTAAGGGAACAGTGCTTTCAATAGGTATAATGCTTAAAAGGGTTTTCCAAGACTTTAATACACACAGGATAGATCATCAGTATCTGATCGGTGGGGTCCAACACCTGGGAACCACTGATCAGCTGTTTGAGAAGCCACCAGTGCTCCTGTGAGCGCCACAGCCTTTTGTGCTCAGCAAGCACTGCATCGTACATACTATAGCAGCTGTGCTTGGTATCACACTTGGTCCCATTCACTTCTAGGGGGCTGAGCTGCACCTAGGCCATGTGACTGATGAATGTGTTACTGGCCTAGGAAAAGCCAAGAGAAGGCTGCAGTGCCGCTAATGCAAGAAGCCACCTACTTAACAGCTGACCGACAGGGTCCCTGGGTGTTAGACCCCCCCACTGATCAGATACTAATGACAGCCATTAGTCTCGGAAAACCCCTTTAATTTTTGCTGTGGTGGTACTGCAAGGAGACTGAACAATTGCTGCCAGAGGCTTTCTATCAAAAATTGAAAACTGAAAAGTTAACTTTTCTAATGGAACCATTTTTCAGCATTGGATAAAAACTATATACTTCTCCTCAAAGTCCAGAACAGAACCCAAAAGCTTCTTCTAAAAACAGCAACACTAACTATTCACTGGATAGATAAATGTAAGATTCACGAGAGGCAAAGTACTTGAACATCTCCATTTCCTAGAATATGATCAGAATCTGAGGGAGTGGTGACTAAGATACAGACAGAGCTTGACAAAGTTGTGAAACCTCTACTCTATATTCTATTAAAGGGGTTGTTCAAGGCTGCTTTCATTCAAAACATGCCCCACAAGTTGTGTGATACAGTAGCGCCTTCATTTTAGATTAATTTATATGTAAAACCAGATAGGATAGGTGGGGGTTTCTAAAAAAAGCAGCCATGGTTTTCTAAAGTTACAGAACATAAGGCTTTGCATTTTTCCTCAGATCCCTGCATGTTATGATGCCACCTACTCTGATGAACATCCATTTAATAGGCACATCTGCAGTGACTTGAGTTTCCTTTGCAAACACCTAAATGATTAAAGGGGTTATCAAAGCTACAAAAGACCTTACAGAGTGGCCAATCCACAGTGGTCACCACACTTACCTGGTCCTCACCACTGGGTTTGGTCTCCATTACTCCACAGCCGTATTATCCCTGCTGTGCTAAAGTCAACATCCTGTTGACAGGGGCATGTGACTGCTACAGCCAATCACCAAGCATGATCACCACCACAGGTTGGCATCTCTAAAGTCTTATAGTCTTAAATAACCCCTTTAAAGGGGTTCTCTAGTCAGTTCTTCTAATCTGTATTTTGTAATAACTTGTGGAAGGAAGATGTTTTTCCTCCTACTTACCAGTACTTCACTCCGCTGATGCCACCTTCCCTGCAGTGCTCGCACAGGCCGCGGGCTCTTCCAAGCTCCTGACCAGATGTGGCCACTTTTTCTGTTTAGCTGCATTATGGGAAAGTACTATGCAAAACATTTTTTTGCCACATGTTATTCCTAACTATGGATTAGAAGTAGTGACCAGATAACCCCTGTAAGCTTTTGGCAGTTACATAAACATGCAATAATTTATTTAAAAAAATCTTACTTCTTTCCAGTGCCCACAGCTACTTCCAGTGCCGATTAACTTTCGTATTGCTGCCCAGCCTGTATGAAATAAAGGTAGTACATAATTATATTTTACTTCCAGGTAAATCCACAAAATACACTCCTAGTGGTTTGCCAACATGGTGGGGTGAAGGCAATTTCTCATTTAAACTGTGCCAGTTTTGACATTTATGATTCTTTTTTATTTTGACACGTTTTGTAATTTTATGCCAGTATGACATGGCAAGCAGTGTTAATTAAATGAATGGCAGATTTATAAAACACTCTTACGCATACACTCTTAAGCCAAGTGTGTGGAGGGGGGGGGGAGGGTGTACAGGAGTAGTTTCTCTAGACAAGTGTTCTGTTACAAAATTCTCCACGTATATAAAAAGTACACTTATGTAGATTTACGGTCAGCGCAATACTATGACAAAAGAGGTTAGGGGATTGTTTGATAGGATTTTTGCTAAAAAGCCACATGAACACGTCTAAGTGCCAGCCGTGCCTGCGCTGCAGACTGCAAATTGCATTCCACAATGCACGGGCACAGTCACTTGAATGGGGTCTGCGCTGCAAAAAAGTAGTTCATACACTATTTTGAGGTGCAGAAGCACAGACTGAAAACCCACACTCCATAGTGTGTCAGTGACCTTCAGATTCATGCCTCTGTTCTGCATCGTAGCTTCCAGATTGTGGACCCATTCACGTTAACGAGTCTACATCAGTAAAACAATGCACACAGCTGGTGCCCAGACAAGGACCTGTTACGGTCGTTACAGTTGAGTGAACCTGCCTTCTGGTGGGTTCAGGTTTTAAGTGAATGTAATAGATTCCGTTCTCACGGAATCTATATTGTAATCCAATGCCGGCATGCCGAATGGAATGCCTTTGGAGGCATTCTGTTCTGCATGCCGTCTAATACAAGTGTATGGCCAGCAGAACGTAACCCTCGGGGCTGGCCATACACTTGTAACTCAATGTTGGCATACCACATAATACATGGATTCTGTGAGAACAGAATCCATTACATAATTCACTTAAAACCCGAACTTAAACCTGCAAAAAAAGGTAGGTTCGCTCAACTCCAACGGTCGTGTACATGAGGCCCAGCACTGTGGCATGTATAGAGTTTCTTATATTCATTTCTCTCTGCAGTACAAACCTTGGCCATTCTTCATCATTTTGATAGACAGGTTCCTGATGGTTGGCTGCTCTAGAGCCACCTTTAAAGAGAAATAGAAAAACATGCATTGGGTCTTGGTTCAAAAGGTCAGATGTGTTGTGTGCTAATGCAGAGTACCTTACTGGCTTCACTTCCCACAGCTGATCTACCATGTATAAGACCACTGCATTAGCCTTCACCGTATATGACTCATTGCCACCACTGTATGGTATCCACTCACTATTTAAAGGCATTTTTTCATAATACAAATCTTGGGCAACCCTTCAAATAGTCTAATGTAATTTCACTGTCCTTTCAAGAAAATTGATGAGGTTCTATACTAAAAATACTAGTACACTTACTTGTGTAGTAGCGTGAAGAATCGCCATTTGACACTTCAGGTTTCCAGTCTTTTTTTGGTCATTTTGAGGTTCCCAACGTGTAGCGCTAAAACAAATTAACCAGGTAATTAAAACTATGAAAAAAAAAAAAAAAAAAGCTTAGGATTGTAATATTAATGCCTATCCTCATGATAGGCCATCAATATTTGCTCAGCAGGGGCACAACATTTTGACTCGATCAGCTGTTCCAGACTCATGCCTCATTCACATGTCAGTGTTTTGGTCAGGGATTGTGAACCAAAACCAGAATTGGAGCCTCCACAGAGATGAGGTATAAGAAAGATCTGCACCTGTTCCGTGTTTAGAGCCACACCTAATTTTGGCTCAATCACTGATGGAAATCACGGACGTGTGAATAAAGTCCAACTCTGTCCACTTTAGTAGACAGAGCTGGTTACTGCATGGCTGCTCCCACTTAAAGGTGTTATCCTCTAATGCCTCAGCCCCTCATACTGGTCATACTTATCCCAATCCCCGGCACCCACGTCGCTTCTGATGTGCGCACAGATCAAAACATCTGGGTGAGGGGGCTAAGGAAGTTCCACCAAAAGCAGGCTGCGACTGGGATGAGAACCCCCCCCTCCCCTAGCATCGCGGGTGATGCTAGAGAGGCTCGTTCCAGTCATGGCCCACTATTGGCTGCCCTACCCCATTGTCCTGATGTTTTGATCCACACGACAGGGAGATGCAGAAGCAGCCGTGCGCACATCAGAAGCAATATGGGTGCTGGGGAGCGGGGTAAGTATTACTAGTATGAGGGGCCTGGGCATTAGGGGGGAGCATTAAAGGGGTTGGATAACCCCTTCAAGACTGTATTAGACCTAGTGATGTAGTACATGATTGTCGGAAGAAAAGATTCCTTTCCAACAATCACCTGCTTGTTAGTGGAGCAGAGTGCTGCTATTACATGCTCCAGGGAAATACACCGACTTGTTGTCGGCCAGCAGCAGATTGTGATTAGACAGCACAATCCGCCGTCAGCAAACAATGATTTTTAGGCATGCATATAAAAATTGCCAAATTATCGTTGAGCATTTCTATGAATGCTACTTAGTGACAATCTGACCAAGTATCAGCCAGTGTAATACAGCCCTTAAAGCAGGTATTTCGCTTTAGCAAATGGCATTTATGTAGATAAAGTTACTACAAGCCACTTAATGTATTATCCCTAGTGCTTCCTTTGTTGGCTGGATACATTTTTCCACCACAATATACACTGCTTGTTTCCATGGTAACAACCACCCTGCAATCCATCAGTGGTGGTCGTGCTTGCACACTATAGGAAAAAGCGCCAGCCTCTGGTGGCCAGGCCCATCGGGTGCACAACCCCTATTGTTTTTTCACGCAAGGAATCTGGATAATCACAATACATTAGTAAGTAGCTTGTATTAACTTTCTATCTAATATATAAAGCTGTGTGGTCCCCTAAAGGAATCCTTATCGTTGCATTTACAATCATGAAGTTTGGCACACAGGTACATCAGGTGTCCGGGAAGGTTTTAGACTGTCGGATTTCTAGCACGTACCGTTCGAAATATTCCCAAAAAAATGCATCAGAAGTCTGGTCACACAACCCTTATCAGCCACTAGAAGCTCGCAGGCTCTTAGTCTCCATATACACAGTTTTACACCAGGTTTCCATAACAACCCAGCCATTTTTCTTCACTGCTGTAGGTCAGCTTTAAGGCTGGGAACACACCTAGGCGTTTTTGGATCAGGCGTTTTTTTGAGCTTTTTTCCACGGAAAACGTGCGTTTTTTTCGGCGTTTTTGTATTTTTGCAACGCGCGTATTTGGGGCGTTTTTTTGATTGACAGCTTACAGTTTGCAGAAAAAAAGAATCCCCACCCAGCAAAGGTGGGTGGAGATTCTGCCTTTCTGCTGGGTTTTACTACAAAAACGCGCGATCATATGCGCGTTTTTGAAGCAGAAAACACGCATATTTTCTTATATGCGCGTTCCCATGCTTTTCAATGGGTGCAAACGCTTGGGCAAACGCCCCAAAGAAGCTCATGCACAAGCGTTTGCATTTGGCGTTTTTCAGCGCGTTCAAACGCGCTGTAAAACGCTCAAGTGTGAACCATGTCCATTGGAATACATGGGTTTTCACTTGTTGTTTGAACGCGCTGAAAAACGCTTAGGTGTGTTCCCAGTGTAAAGGAAATCTGTCACCAAAATATTCGCTATTGAAGTAAAGCCATAGCCTAATAGCACCTAGTACCTCATTTCCAGATGTGCCTTTGTTCCAGCAATAGATGTTTTTTTATTCTCTGAAAATCCAGTTTATTTGGTATGCAAATGAGCCAGTAAGGTGCCCAGAGGGGAGTAATTCTTGCAGGAAGGAGCCCATGCATACCTCCTGCCACAGTGTGTCCACCCACCCCTCCTACATCACATTCAAGCCATAACTCTGCCCCCGTTTTCCCTGCTCCCAGCATGAGGGCAGGCTTGGGCACTAGCAGGAGGCGTGCCTTGGCTCCTTCCTGCAAGAGCGACGCCCCTCTGGGCACCTTACTGGCTCATTTGCATACCAAATAAACTGGATATTCAGAAGATGGAAAACATCATTGCTGAAACAAAGGCACATCTAAGGTAAAGAAATAAGGTACCAAGTGCTATTAGGCTATGGCCTTACTTCAGTAGCGATTATCCTGGTGACAGATTTCCTTTAACTACTTCCAGATCGGGCGATTTACCCCCTTCCTGACCAGGCCCAATTTTGCAAATCTGAAAGGTGTCACTTTGTGGTAATAACTTTGGAACGCTTTTAGTTATCCAAGCCATTCAGAGAATGTTTTCTCGTGACAGATTGTACCTCATGTTAATGGTAAATTTATCTA
The DNA here is from genome assembly GCA_033119425.1 of Bufotes viridis. Taxonomy (NCBI): domain Eukaryota; kingdom Metazoa; phylum Chordata; class Amphibia; order Anura; family Bufonidae; genus Bufotes; species Bufotes viridis. Next base: position 431,241,218 of record CM065591.1, read on the forward strand.
TAAAAAAAAAAAATCCAAGAGTTAACGAAAATTTTAAAAAATTCACCGTTTTCTATATTTGAATCTTTTAAGACAGATAGTGATACCTCAAAAGATTTTCATTAACTAACATTACCCATATGTACATTATATTGGTATCATTTTGATAATGTTCTTTTTTTTAGGAAGTTAGAAGTTAAAATTTTAGAAGCAATTTTTAAGAACATTTCCAAAGTCAGCTTTTTTAAGGACCAGTTCAGTTCTGAAGTCACTGAGCACTGTATACAGCAATCTAGAAGGCAGGGACACCCTGAAACTGTCACTGACAGCAGGCCCCCTTGCTCGGCAGCTGCACGATTAGCGTGCTGCTGCTATCTCTGATAAGACGGTCCAGAATGTCCATTCAGAGAAAAACCCGACTGCCCAGGACATTTATAGTCAATGGGCAGTCAGGAAGTTGTTAAAGGGGCAGGGTGCTGTGGATGACACTGTTAAGGGCGCCGAGTGCTGTGGAGGTCACAGTTCAGGAGGCAGGTAGGATGGCCATTTAGGCCACCCTCAAAAGACGGACTTAAAAACCTGCCCCCAAGTCCCACTAAGCCTCGCCCTGACCCATTAGGCCACGCCCACTCCCACTCCACAGCTGACAGGAATTGAAAAAAAAAATATTAAGGTAAAAATCAACTTCTGTCAGCTTGCAGGGGTTGGAGGGAGGCAGACTTTCTCCCTGCAGGGGGTCAGTGATAAGGGGCAGGGTGCTGTAGATGTCACTGTTATAGTGGATACTGTCGATATCTTAACTACACAAACATTAAATGAAAGATAAAATACCCGCACAAAGCCGGGTCCTTCAGCTAGTACATGATGAATGCCATTTGCTGAAATAAGACACCCCCTCTAAGCTCCATCCACTACACAATAGAGGAGAAGCTAGTTCTCATTACAGAGCTACTTTGAAACAGCTGGTCCTCAGGGGTGCCAGATGTCCGACCACTGCCGACGAGATATTGATGGTCCATCCTGAGGATATTAAATTCCTGTAATACCCTCTTAACACCACAGACCAGTCACACTGACCTTGGAGGAGGTTGCCTTTGTACAGTGTCATGTGAGCTGTATGGCTGATAGTTTCCAAATTCGTTTAAAACAAAAGGAGTAGAAGCAGAGGAATCTTCTGTTATGGATAAAAGAAAATACTGTGTTAGGCCTCTTGCACACAACCGTATGCCCTCCGAGGCAGGATTGATCATGCGCACAGGAGCACACAACATCATAGATTACAATGATGCTGTGCACGTCGGGCCACCCATGGGGCCATTGATCATGAGTGCAGGACAATAGTCGCGCAGGCAGCCCGACGTGCACAGCATCATTGTAATCTGTGTGCTCTTGTGCGCACAATCAATGCCACTCCGGGACATATGGCCCGCTCACGGACAGCATGTCTCAGAGGGCATACGGTCATGTGCAAGAGGCCTTACTTTATGACGTGAGGTCATCTCTAGACTCCGATGTGCCCAGCATTTATAATCAGTTAAATACATACCATCTTCCCAGTTTTCTTCACATTCAGGGCTCTGCCAGTTTGATAAGCAATGTGCTTTCTGTATCACTACATCTGTCAATGAAATGAGTAAAACTTGTGTAAGTGGTAAAATGTTGACATAAATGGAACATATGGCTGAATTAAACACGTTTTATCCAGAATGAACAGGGATATTAATGTGTTGTATGGACAGATCACAAGGCCCAGACTTTCAGATGCTTGTGTTTAACCCCTTAAGGACACATCACGTACCGGTATGTCATGTGCACTGCCAATCACCGCCGCGCGGGGTGATTGGAACAGAGTGCCTAGGGGGGGTCCTTTAACCTCCCCCCGCATTGTGACAACCTCACAGGATCGCTTCCTATCGGCTGCACGGGCGGGCAGGGGTCAACTCCTCCATTTTTTGTCGGAGGAGAGAGGAGCCTGCAGTGCAGCTGGAGAGCCCAGCACCCCCGATCTCACCCTGGTCCTCCAAAATGCAATCTGGCACTAAAAGGTAGGTTAGTGAAAGGTTTAGTTCAGGCAGGTAGAGTTTAGGGAGTTAAGTAAATTTTTAACTGTTGCATCACCCTCTTAGGGTGTCTGGGGTCCACAGCACAGCTGTGTGACCCTAGACCCCCCAGGGGTGCTGCAGCTTGCCCGCCCCCCCCCCTTTTTTTGGATCCCAAGCGTTTTTTTTGCGCACGCTGACCGTGGCCGGCACTCTTTAGCGTCCGGCCACTGTTAGCGCATCGCCCACCCCACCGCTGATCAGCGAGTTTGAATTTTTTTTTTATCTTTCACATTTTTTGGCTCTTAGTTAGTTTCTATTCCTGTTAGGTTTAGGGAAATGTCGGCTAACACCCATGCCCACACACACACTGAATAAAGGTTTCCACACACGCACACACTCCCCTATGGGCCGCCGGAGGTTCTCGGCCGCGGGGGCATACGCCCAGCTTGCCTCCGAGTAGACAGTCTCCTTAGCAACTGTTGCAGCTTTGCCAATAACACTGTTTTCTAGTAGAAGGAAACATCTTACTCAAAAGTATATTATAAATATGTTTACCAACCTTGTCCCTATACTATATTACTATACCTGCTATACTTCTAGATATAGCAGACGATTGTCGAGAAGGAAGCGTTCCTTCCCGACAAATCGCCTGCTTATCAGTGAAGGAGACCGTTGCCTTTATGTGCAGTGATCTCCACAGTATGGAGAGGAGTGATCGCCAATGCCATCACTCTATCCCATAGAGAATCATTATTTGCTGGCAGCAGATGCTGTTTAGACGACACAATCTGCTGCCAGCAAACGGATTTAGTTACCTGCACAAATCATCATATTACCTGATGAACAAGAATTTTGCTCGTTAATCGTGTAATCATGTGGCACCTTTCCACTGGTAGATCATTGCTAACAAGCAGGGGCGGACTGGGCCGGGGGGCAGGGGGGGCAGTTGCCCCGGGCCCCTCTGTAGTGTCACCCAGGGCAGGCCTTTGGGGTGTGCATGTGCCCTGCCGCGGCCCTGGTGACAAGTGGGGGCGGCAGGGCACAGGGAGATGAACGCTTCCACTGTGGAAGCGTTCATCTCCATAGTCATCTGTATCGCCGTCCTTTAGGACGGCGATACAGATGGCTGTGCTGCGGCAGAGCAGGGAGAGGCATGTCCCCTCCCTGTTCCTCTGACAGGCTGCCAGCACTAGGCCGGCAGCCTATCAGAGGCTGGTGCAGGCGGCGTGATGACGTCATCGCGCCGCCGGAGCGGTACAGCGAGGGACACAGGCCTGAAGAGGCCTGCATCGCTGGAGGTAAGTATAAGTGTTTTTTGTATGTTTGTTTTTTGTTTTTTTGGGGGCTACTGGCACATAAGGCAGGGAAGGGGGACGGCTACTGGCGGGGAAGGGGAGGGCTATAAGCGATGTGAGTGGCCAACATCTATCCTCTCCACAATGCTCAGCCTCCTGTGACAAGCTGTCAATGCTGTGAAAGGAGGCTGTGCTCTCCTCCCGCAGCTCCCTGCCCAGCCTCTTGTGACAGCGAATCAGGAAGTAGAGGGGGGCTCAGTGGGCCTCTGGGTGTTACTTGCCCCCTGGGCCAAAAGTTGCCAGTCAGCCCCTGCTAACAAGCATTCCTACGAACGCTTGTTAGCAATTATCTGACCAATGCGCGGCCAGTGTAAATAAGGCTTTAGACTCACAATTAGGGCTCATGCACACGGCTGTTGCAAATCACGGATAACAGCCATGCGCATTCCACATTTTGTAGATGAGATTGTCCGGCCCTTAAGCAAACAAGAATAGGACATTCATTTTTTTGCAGTACCACAGAACAGACTTACAGATGCGGACAGCACATAGTGTGCTGTCCACATCTTTTGCAGCCCCATTTAAGGGTCTGTTTTTTACAGGCCGTATGCGGTACCATTTCAATGGGTCTGGAAAAAAAAAAAAAAAACATTGTCCGCATTATGGACAAGGATAGGACTGTGGTATTAGGGGCCAACTGTTCTGTTCCACAAAATACGGAATGCACACAAACATCAGCCATATTTTTTGTGGACTGCAAAATACATATGATAGTGTACATGAGTGTCCACATCCCACCCGCAAAAAAGGAGGACCAGTTGCAGACCAAAAATACATTTGTTGCATGAGCCCTTCAATTCCCATGATAAAACATTATGCACAGTCAATTCTGTTAGGGGAGCAGCAGTCGGTCCAGGAAATGCAGCAGACACATGGACCGTGCTTAGTCCAGGAAGCAGTCCTAAGAGAAGATAAGTTGCGACTCACCTGGGAGTGGTTCCAGAGAACATTTACTCTCACAGCTTTGCATGTGCAAGTCAAGCTCCTTCTTGGGCACCCTATGACGAGCATTAAATGGACAAGTGGCCAGCACTTTTGCTACAGCTTTATTATTCTGTTAAAAAAATATATACATTTTGCAGTTTCTTATGGTTTCAGATTAATTTAGGGCACACATACGACAACTCCTGACAGCATTTCTTACACCAATCTTAAAAGGAACTTAAAAGGGAAAATGCTAAGTAGTCTGCAGGCAGCATGTTATAGAGCAGGATTTGCTGAGCAATTTGAGGAAAGATTCAGCATATTCTGTATGTCAGTCATTCATTTAAATTCCTTATTTCTGTGTTTTGATGTCAAGGAGCCCATCAGTGATTGACAGTTATCTCTGTATGCACAGTCATAGAGGGAAGGCTGTCAGTCACTGATAGGACCGACTTCTTGACTTCAAAGCCCAGAATGAGCAGAAATATAAATGAATGAAATACATATTATACTGAATCATTTACTATAAAACTATATAAGCTATACATCAACCTGCTCAGCTCCTCCAGCTCTATAACATGCTGTCTTCAGCTCAGACACCATGTTCAACAAGACCAATACCATTTAATGAAAAAAATAAATTAATTATACTGGCGAACACTGCACCAAAATTAAAACCTGTAAATCTTGTAATTGAACTCCTCTTTGGTTGTTCCATGCACCAGAAAATTCTATCCATGTCAACAGGGACCTGGTGTAGATTCAGTCCTGCCCCTTCCCCAGTCCCTTTCTACAAAGGGCATTGGAAAAGGGAGCTACTGTATGTGGCAATAATCAACCAACTAGATGTAATAAAATACATGTGGTACATGAATGTCATAGGCTCCTGCACATACTAGATTTTAAAAAGTTTAGAAAACATGGTAGTTGTCATGCACATAGCTACTCTATTAGAATGCCGACCACAGGGAGCTGCAATGCCACGTATCAGATGCACCTGCGTACCATAATACTGTACAAGTCACAACTGCATCCTATTACTGTATTATTTCTTCTATATGTCTACATTTTCAACGGCCACCTGGTTTTGAGATTTGATTCATACAGCAGAATTCAGCCACATCCCAGGTGCAGCACGCCACTGTGGTTGAACCCCAATATCCAAATAGTCACATCACTTACCTCTCTGCATTTTACAAGATGATATGGAAACCTGCTTGGACGAATCATGTGGTTCTTATCATATGGGCACTGGAGAAGACCATCTGAAGCCATGATGAGCACTAAAAAAAAAAAAAAAATTAAAAAGGTTTATCGTGTACAGTAGGTCAGTACAAAGTGCAGATAGCTGTAGTTAGAATTTATTCACATATATGGTTTTTGCTGCAATTTTTTCCACAATTGTGACAAATTGACCAGACGTTGATGTGCAAAAATAAACCCAAACATTTAAGAAAATGTAAATATCATATTTAATCGGGTTATTCGATCTAGGACATTTATGGCATGTTATGATATGCCATAAATGTCAGAGGTGCAGCTCCCACCTCAGATCCTTACCCATATCCAAACCCAGTACACCCCCCCCTCCCCCCAAAGTGAACAGAGAGCACAACGCACACGAAAATAGGTGAGAATACTGTGCCATGTTCAGAACTCCCATACTGGTGAGTGGAGGGTGGCCACACTTGTACAGCTTGTGCTCTCTTCAAATCAGATTCCTTTTAGAGACAAGAGCAGGTCCCAGAGGTGGGACCTGTATCTGACATTTATGGCATATCCTAGCAATATGCCATAAGTGTTCCAGATCATACAACCCCTCCTGACTAGTCTGTTCAAGCCACTACTTTCATCCCCTTGTAACTTCTGGAGCATCTATTCTTATGACTAATGCACCATTCCTTTATTCCTGATAATTCAGTCAAAACTATTTGCAATTTGCAACAAAGGTTGATCTGGGCATTACTAGTTGGGTCCCTGCAGAGTCTGACACTGGCAGCACTGATTGGATAATGTCAGACTGTGCAGGGATGTGAACTGCTAGCATTGAATTTATAACTTCTAGCAGGAATAGATGAATGACAACAAAGTCATAAAAATGTATGCTCTAAAATTACTACAAGGGGGGTGCAAGGGCTCATGCACACAGCCGTTGCCCCGCCAAGGCCATATTGCGGCCTGCTTACAGCGGGTCTGCAATACACGGTGCATCGGCCATGTGCACCCCGTAAATAGATCAAAAAATGTTGCAAAAATAAGACAACCCCTGAATTAGTCAAACTTTAAAACCGTCAAAGGAGACGCAAAAAAAAAACCCAGAATAGGTGAACTTTCAGTAGTAAATGTGTAATGAAAACAACACTGTAAATGCAGTCTAAGGGCGCATTCACACAACCATACTGTTTTGTGGATCCGCAAAACGCAGATACCAGCCCGTCTGCGGTCTACAATTTGTGGACCACACATGGCTGCTACCATCACAGAAAATGCCTATTCTGGTCTGCAATTGCACATGCTCTAATCTTTGCGGGGCCGCAAAATGGAACTACGGATATGGACAGCACACGGCAGAATTGCGGAACAGATGCAGACTCACATACGGTCATTTGAATGAGCTCTAATTTTAACTAAAAACAGACACAAACACTATATTAAATGTGCCCCATTGACTTCAATGGATCTGTGGTCTGCCTTTTGCAGACATTTTTTGTGGAACAGACATAGGATGACCTGTGTGCTTTCTGCATCTGTAGGTCAGTTTCTCAAAAAGACAAGTCCTATACTTCTCTGCAAAATGCAGACCACAGACCCATTGAAGTCCATGGCAAAAACCACAGCGTATTACAGTACCAGCAAAGCGTATGAGATTACACTGATCTCACGTACACTTTTCGCAGTTAGGCATGCAGTTAGGTTTGCATCAAATCTGCACCAAAAACCAGTTAGACATTGCAGATTTTGGTGCAGAAATGCACATAAGACCGCACAGAAATTTGGGCAGATCTTAGGTGCGTTCACCTACACTCATGTGCAGGTGGCCCTAGTGTGCTTTATACACCGCAGATTTTGTTGCAGCTTACTACGACATAGGGAGTTCCATTCACCTGAATGGGGCTTGCAGAAATTCATGCGCTCGCTGCGCCACTCAAATGAATGGAACTGATTTTAAGTTGCAGAAAATTCTGCAACAAACTCTGCAGCAAGACTAAGAGGAAGGGAGGAAAAACACTGGGTGGGGGGAGACTAAACTGTTACTGAAACTGGGTGGGAGGGGGGGGGGGGTTAGAAAAAGAGCAACTACAGATCTTAAAAAAAGAAAACAGCATGTCAATTTTGTAACAAGGTGCAAGGATTCCTCCCAAAAACACACACATTACTAAGCTTCATTGTGTGCATAGCACAAGCATTCTTTAGCCCTCAACAACATGCTTACCTAACACACAGGGCACTGCAGTCCTACAAGATACTATAGAAGCAACCAGGCAATGACCGCCTGCTATAAACTCCTACATTCCAGCTGATTGGCCATAGTACAATTCACACTAAACCCCCAGCCCCCACTTAAGTGTCTTGTACCTTATTCCTTGTAATATTTACTCAGGGCAGTATATAACTGTCTATATATGTGATGTTAAGTACTGGGTAAAAAATAACAAAAGTATTATGGCAGTGATACCTTTATTGGCTAACAAAAAAATACATACAAATTAATATTTATGACTTGGTCCATAACCGGGGTCATTTATCATGCTTGCACCAAAGGGTGCATGCACATGCTGCAGATTTTATTGCAGAAAAGCGGCAGATTAGTGTTGATCAAACTTCTGTTTTCAAGTTTGGCGTACAAGGTTCGGGTTATCTAAGAATTCCATTATTGATTCTGCTACCACGGACCATAACTTATCCCTACTGCTGATCGGACGCAATGTCATTCTTTATATCGGAAAGTGTGAAAACCTGAGATGAAACCCGCAGTATAAATTGACATTCTGCAGATTTCAAATCTGTAATAACACAGCTTTTCTGCTGTGTATTTTTAACGTAGCACTTGCGTACCTCACAACAGCCCTGGATCCGTCCCTGGATTTTGGTGAAGGGGGCACATGTGAGCATAACTAATGTGAAGGAAGCACATGTGGGCATAACTACTGTGAGGGGCACACTGTGAGCATTGTTACTGTGAGGGGCATAATGTGGACATTACTACTGTGAGAGGCACAAGGTGGGGGTTGTTACTGTGTTTTTGCATAAGGGGGGAATAATTACTATGAGAGGTATGCATGTGGATGAGAATTCTGAAATTCTCATTCACTCTGCTGGCACTGTACACATAAATCCGCAACAACAAATTCACAGCTAATCAGTCACGTGTTAACCCAGCCTTAGGGCTCATGCACACGACCGTGTGTATTTTGTGGTCTGCAAAAGACGGATCCGCAAAAGATACGGATGAGGTCCGCGTGCATTCCGAATTTTGCGCAACGGAACAGCTGGCTCCTAATAGAAGAGTCCTATCTTTGTCTGTTATGTGGACAATAAGAGGACATGTTCTATTTTTTTGCGGAAAGGATATGCGGACATACGGAAACGGAATGCACATGGAGCAATTTTTTAACGGGTACGGACCCATTCATTTCAATGGTGCCACCAAAGATGTGGACAGCACACCGTGTCCGCATCCGTTGTTCCGTTACGCGGCCCTGCAAAAAAGTCCAGACAAGAATAGGCATTTCTATCATCGTGCAGGCCATGTGCTGCCACTCAGTTAAATTTATGTGGATTTATATAGTTTAATTCATTGAACCATTTCATATGCAGTATTTCTATATGGGGTTATATGCTCCCATCTAGTGGCAGTTTTTGGTAATGCACTTGTTTTCTTGTTCATACCTATGACTCATTTCCTTTCTATGCTCCACCCCTTCTTCTGTGTACTTCACTTCCTGTGTCTCTATGCTTCTTCAGCCTCATGTAACAGATACACATGTATTCTCATTTACGCTAATGAAAGCATCATCTTTTGACCGCACAATATCGGAATCCATCTGTTCTGCTGTACTCTGTTGTCTGACTTAGACAATAAAGCAAGTTACATGGATGAACACGGTGTTGGTGAGTTCAAGCTATCTGATAAGGATTGTCCGCAGTGATTATATGTGCTTATACAGGCCAGGCATAGAGGTCTCACTAGGGATAAATCGCTATTATAACAATCGGAGTGAGAATAGTCAAAAGCCTGCTATGCAAGCTCAGTGCCATCCGCCATCTTGTGAAAGCACATGGTCGCACAAGCTTACTGCACTTCAAGTGAATGTTGAAAACTGTTTCTCTACATTGAACTGTGTTACCCCACCTGTCTAAGCTGCTGTTGATTCTTAAAGAGACAGTACAATGATTCGCAAAACTGTAAAAAATGTCTAGACAAGGCTCTGAACACTCTTTTATGGCTGAACCAACGCAGATACATCATGCCTCTGAACCGGCAGACGTACAGGGAGCAGATTCTGCAGGTATTACCAAACAGAGTGTAAGACCCAAACTTACAAAAACCAACACAGAAACTCAGAGAAAACTATAAAGCCACTAGAGATGAGTTCTCCAGTAATCTGTCAGACCTTTGGGACAGAACCTAACACTGCATGTCAGTTTTGTCACACTCTAATAATCAACCAGCTGAAATAAGAGACTCTATAAATCACATATTTGCTGAGTATATACGCTACCAACAACTGTCTGCAAAATACTCAGCTTTCTTGCAGGACTGTAATATGCAGGATTCTTCTGCAGAACTGACCAGGACTGATGCACTGAACCAACAAAGGGATCTCGCAGTGCAAAATGCTAAGCTTAAGGCAGAACTCCGCATTTCTAAGCTGCAGGAGATCAGATCTCACAGATCCACCTCGGCCAAGTGCACTGCACTTTCTTCTAGATCCTCTCGCTCTAGAAGGTCAACATTAAGCGACAAGCTAATAGAGGCCCGCGCTGATGCAGAATCAAAAAAGCACAAAGCCCTTTTATCAAAAAACAAGCAGATAGAAGCACGCAAGGCAGCTGAAATGGCTGCTCAACAAGCAGAGGCAGATTCTGCAAATGGAAAGGTAGGAGGCAGCTTCCCTAGCTGAAAGTCCTTGAACAAGCAATGGGACAAAGTACTATTTCAGACTGCCTTATCCCAGCAGAACTGGAAGATTCAGCTGAATGCACCAGTGAATACGTTCTAAAGCAAAACATCTGCTAGTCACTCCTCCTGTACCTCCTACTAACAATACTGTTCTTAATCTCAACTCAGAGACCTCTCAGGTATATATGCCTGAGCCTCTTCAAGTCTACAACGCAAGTACATCTATGCAGCAAACCACATCAACTCATGCCAACAACAAGGTGACTTCCAGTGATAAGCCACAGCCAGCACAAGCCTTGGAGACTACACGATAGTTAAACGCTCATGCAACATCATTTTACCCTGGTAAACCTCACTCTACATCACCAGAGAACTTTCACACCCAAGGGGTTCCACAAGTTACTTTGACACCAAGTAGTGAGAGACCAGACATGAATGACTTTGCCAGGTACATGGTATGCCGTGAGCTCATTAACACCAGCCTCTCAAGGTTTGATGACTGTCCAGAGAGCTACAAGGCCTGGAGATCAACCTTCAAGGCTATTATTGCTGATCTCAACTAGTGTTGAGCGCGAATATTCGAAAAGCGAATTTTTTTAGCGAATATCGGCACTTCGCTAATTCGCGAATATTTCGAATATAGCGCTATAAATTCGCTATTTCGAATATTCGTTTTTTTTTTTTTTTTTTTTAGTTATATTTTTTTCTTTCCCACTTCCCAAAAGTAGTTCTTACCTGTCATGAGGATTCCTGGCTTCCTGGCTGCTCCAGTCAGTGCCCGTTGCCGCTTCTGCCGACTTCCGTGCTCATGGAGCGTCCCCTTCCATGGGAAAATCTCTATATACTAAAATGTACTGTCGGATTTGAGGAATTACGTTGAAATCGCAATGCGATTAATTCAAGTTATATTAATCGCATTGCGATTACAACTTAGCACTGCTATCTTACATAGGTTAGAATTAACTGAATATGGAATATATAGCTATGCACTAGCAGTGCTAAGTTGAAATCGCAATGCGAATACTTTAAGTTAAATTAATCGCATTGCGATGTCAACTTAGCACTGCTGCTATATTCCATATTCGTTAACTTCGTTAATTCTAGCAAGCTGACCCATTATAAACCCAGCTCTAAGTTGAAATCGCAATGCGAATACTTTAAGTTAAATTAATCGCATTGCATTCAACTTAGCACTCTGCTATATTCCATATTCGCTAACTCGTTAATTCTAGCAAGCTGACCCATTATAAACCCAGCTCTAAGTTGAAATCGCAATGCGATTAATATAACTTGAATTAATCGCATTGCGATTTCAACGTAATTCCTCAAACCGACAGTACATTTTAGTATATGGAGACGTTCCCATGGTGATGGGGACGCTCCATGAGCACAGAAGTTATGGTTGGCTTGGTAGAATTAGCGAGGATGACGATATGACGAATGTATCAGTCATATTCCTCAAAGCGAAGATAACGCAGTATTCTACATCTGTTTTAGCTACCTATTCGTCAACCTCGCTAATTCTAGCAATCAAATAGGAAGGTTGACTAGACAGCTGTATAAGAATTCGCTATGCGATTTTTTTTTTTTTAATAAATAGAATACTTATAATAATATTATCATATCAAGTAATATAATTATTGTATTAAAAAAAAATCGCATAGCTGAATTTAACACAGCTGTCTCTATAGTCAACCTTCCTATTTGATTGCTAGAATTAGCGAGGTTGACGAATAGGTTGCTAAAACGAAGATGTAGAATACTTGCTATCTTCGCTTTGAGGAATATGACGAATACATTCGCCATATTCGTCATCCTCGCTAATTCTAGATATGAAACCAATAGGAAAGTAGCCTTAGTACAAATCGCAATATGCGATTATTTAAATCGCATTTTAATCGCGATAACTAGAAAAATGATGTAATATTCGATTTCGACGAATACGAAACGAATATTCATTCGAATATTCGCGAATTTCGTCGAAATCGAATATGGCACCTGCCGCTCATCACTAATCTCAACCTTACTACTAAGGAAGAAATTGATTTGCTCATAAAGTGGCTGGGATCAGAATCTTCAGGTCGTGTTAAAAGACGCAGAACAGTACATGTTGACCACCCAGATGCAGGTCTTGTTGCTGCATGGGCAAGACTTGAGCAAGCCTTTGGTAGCTCTGAGGCCATAGAAAGCGCTCTATTCAAAAGACTGCAAAACTTCCCAAAAATAGGTTACAAATACTATCGCAAGCTCCAAGATGTAAGTGACCTCCTTATGGAGCTAGAGTTGACAAAGACTGACCTACGTCTACCTGGACTAAGCTTCCTGGACACCGCTCATGGTGTCAACCCAGTGGTGTCTAAACTGCCATACGGCCTACAAGAGAAATGGGCACAAATGTCTCAAGATACAAAAGAGACCATAACGTATCCTTTCCACCATTCTCATACTTCTGCAGGTTCATTTGTGATCAAGCCTGGATGAGAAACGATCCCAGCTTGAGCTTCAGTGAACCCAACCTGCCTGCTTCATCCTCACCTTCATCAAGGTATGATAACACAGCAGCTAAACGTAGAGATTTAAATAGTGCAATATCTGTTAAAAGGACAGACATCACACAGTTTACAACATCACCTACTGATCAGGGCGTTGTGGATGACAGAGATAAAGACTCTAATCGTCAGTGTCCTATTCACAAGAAGCCACACCCTCTTAAGAAATGTCGTGGGTTTAGAGCAAAGACTTTACAAGAGCGCAGGGAGATTCTCCAGAAACTTGGAATATGCTACAAGTGTTGTGCTTCTTATAGCCATTTTGCTAAAGACTGTAAAGTTGTCATCAAGTGCACAGAATGCGGTAGCGACAGACATGTTACAGCTATGTATCCTACTCCACTTCCAGACAACCCACAGCAGCTACCTACCTTCACTCCCATCTCAAATCATGGCCGGGAGCAACAAGGTCATGCTCCAACCAAAGATAATGTCTCTTCTTCTTGTACAGAAGTCTGTGGAGAAGGCAAGGACCACAAATGCTGTGCCAAGATATGCCTAGTCAAGATATACCCAAAGAGTCATCCTGAGAAAGCTGCTAGGATGTATGCGAGAATAGATGAACAGAGCAATAGATCCCTGGTTAAGCCTAAATTATTTGAGATCTTTGGCATAGAGGGTCAAGCCACACCATATACTCTTAGAACCTGTTCTGGTCGTGTAGACACCTACAGCAGAAGGGTTGATGGGTTCATGGTCTCTCATATCAACCAGGGAGAAGGCATACCTCTACCAACGTTAGTCGAGTGCGACCAGTTACCAGACGAAAGGGAAGAGATTCCCACTCCAGAAGCTGATATCAACATCCTCACTTAAGGCACTTTGTTGATGAGATTCCTGGAATGGACAAGAGTGATGAAATCTTAGTCCTGTGAGGAAGGGACATTCTCAGAGAACATAAAGTACGCGACCAGTGCGATGGACCCTACGATGCCCCTTATGCACAGAGACTTGACCTAGGCTGGGTAATAGTGGGCGATGTATGCTTAAACAAGATGCATACGTCATCTGACATCCACTCCTTCAAGACCTACATGTTAGGAAATGGACGTGCATCCCACTTCAAACAGTGCCCTCACCATCATGAAGTAAAGGAGAAGCTTCTTGACATCATCCAAGTACCTGATGTTACTCCTGCCCTTTGTGATGACAATCTGGGAACCACAGTGTTTCGTACTACAAGTGAGGACAACGAAATAGCCTTGTCAGTTCAAGACAGAGAATTCATCAAAATAATGCACAAGGAATTCTTTCAGGATGAGTCTAACAACTGGGTTGCACCATTACCTCTTCGAGCTGCAAGGGCCAAACTCTCAAATAATCGTGAATAGGCTCTATCCAGATTCAACTCGCTTCAGCGAACGCTAAAGAACAGACCTGAGATGAAGGACCATTTCATCACTTTCGTGAAAAGGATCTTTGAAAATGATCACGCTGAACCAGCGCCACCACTTCAAAGACACGATGAGTGCTGGTATCTTCCTTTCTTTGGAGTGTATCATCCACGTAACCCAAAACAAATCAGGATAGTATTTGACTCCAGTGCCAAGCATCAAGGCGTATCCCTGAATGATGTTCTTCTCACTGGCCCGAATCTAACCAACAACCTTGTAGGTGTACTTGTGAGGTTTAGAAGAGAACCAGTTGCCATAACTGCTGATATTGAGCAAATGTTTCATTGCTTCATTGTACGCGAAGATCATAGGAACTTCCTAAGGTTTCTGTGGCACCGTAACAACAACATGGACAATGAGATTATTGAATACCGCATTAGGGTGCATGTTTTCGGTAATAGTCCCTCACCCGCTATTGCAACATTTAGTCGAAACAGGAATAAATGTTTTTGAAAGACAGTAGTTTTTCTCTCCAGGCACCTCATTATAAATTAGCTGAATCTTATGGTAGTGAAGGGATAAATCTAAGACCAGTGTAAAAAGCTGGTCTTAGTAAATGACCCCCCAAACCTTTAACTCTTTAGTGACCACCAATACGTCTTTTTACAGCAGTCACTAAAGGGCCTTAGACTGGGCCACCTCTATTTGACGGGGTCCCTCGTGCAGCGGGAAGTGGGGGCTTGGCTCCTGGACAAGGTTAAAGGGTATATTACACACAGCGTTAAAATACAATTGCTAAAGGCATAATCCTACATATTTTTTCACACGCTACTGTGCATCTCCAAGTGTAAATCTGTCCATAAAAGGATACCTTTCATCCAGGGCCTAAATACTAGGCCTACAATTGATATTCCCCTAAATCAGTGGTTAATGCTGTGCCTGGATTAGTGTAATACGGTACATAAATAAATAGGCAGATAGTGTTAGGTGCCTGTAAAAAAAAAAAAAGGCCAGAATTTGAAATCAATAGATTGGGCCAAATATTTTTTTTTCTTATTGTGGTGCTTGGTGAACGGTAACAATGAGGAAAACATCTAGTAAGGGACGCGGTCGTGGTGGTGTTAGTGGACCCTCTGGTGCTGGGAGAGGACGTGGCCATTCTGCCACAGCCACATGTCCTAGTGAACCAACTACCTCAGGTTCCAGTACCCGCCAAAATTTACAGCGATATTTGGTGGGGCACAATGCCATTCTAAGGATGGTAAGGCCTGAGCAGGTACAGGTGCTAGTCAATTGGGTGACCGACAGTGGATCCAGCACGTTCACAACATTATCTCCCACCCAGTCTTCTGCAGAAAGGGCACAGGTGGCGCCTGAAAACCAAGCCCATCAGTCTGTCACATCACCCCCATGCATATCAGGGAAACTGTCAGAGACTCAAGTTATGCAGCAGTCTCTTATGCTGTTTGAAGACTCTGCTGGCAGGGTTTCCCAAGGGAATCCACCTAGCCCTTCCCCAGTGGTGGATGACATAGAATGCACTGATGCACAACCACTGATGTTTCCTGATGATGACATGGAAATACCACCTCATCGGAGTCCAGTGCCAACTGCTGCGTCTTTTTGCAGTGTGCAGACCGAACAGGAGGACAGGGAGGAAGACTGTGTGGAAGACGATGAGGTCTTAGACCTCACATGGAATGAAGGTCGTGCCATTGACTTTCATAGTTCAGAGGAAGAGGCCGTGGTGAGACCGAGCCAACAGCGTAGCAAAAGAGGGAGTAGGGGGCAAAAGCAGAACTGCCGCCGCCAAGAGAGTTCGCCTGCTACTGGCCACCGCCACCAGGGACCGAGCACCCCAAAGGCAGCTTCAAGGAGTTCCCTGGCATGGCACTTCTTTAAACAATGTGCTGACAACAAGACCCGAGTGGTTTGCACGCTGTGCCATCAGAGCCTGAAGCGAGGCATTAAGGTTCTGAATCTTAGCACAACCTGCATGACCAGGCATCTACATGCAAAGCATGAACTGCAGTGGAGTAAACACCTTAAAAGCAAGGAACTCACTCAGGCTCCCCCTGCTCCCTTCTCTGCTGCTGCCTCGGCCTCTTCCTTTGCCTCGGGAGGAATGTTGGCACCTGCCGCCCACCAAACAGAGGATGTGCCACCGACACCACCACCTGCATCACCAAGCATCTCCACCATGTCACACGGCAGCGTTCAGCTCTCCATCTCACAAACCTTGGAGAGAAAGCGTAAATTCCCACCTAGCCACCCTCGAGCCCTGGGCCTGAATGCCAGCATTTCTAAACTACTGGCCTTTGAAATGCTGTCATTCAGGCTGGTGGACACAGACAGCTTCAAACAGCTGATGGCCATGGCTGTCCCACAGTATGTTGTTCCCAGCTGCCACTGCTTCTCCAAGACAGCCGTGCCTTCCCTGCACAACCAAGTATCCGATTAAATCAAGTGTGCACTGCGCAACGTCATCTGTGGCAAGGTCCACCTAACCACAGATACGTGGACCAGTAAGCACGGCCAGGGACGCTATATCTCCCTAACTACACACTTGGTAAATGTAGTGGTGGATGGGCCCCAGGCGGAGAGTTCTTTGGCGCACGTCCTTCCGCCGCCAAGGATCGCAGGGCATCATTCTTTGCCTCCTGTAGCCTCCTCCTCCTACTCGGCTTCCTCCTCCTCTGCTTCCACCTGCTCATCCAGTCAGCCACACACCTTCACCACCAACTTCAGCACAGCCTGGGGTAAACATCAGTAGGCCGTTCTGAAACTCATATGTTTGGGGGACAGGCCCCACACTGCGCAGGAGTTGTGGTGGGGTATTGAACAACAGACCGACCAGTGGTTGCTGCCGGTGGGCCTCAAGCCCAGCCTGGTGGTGTGCGATAATGGGCGAAATCTCGTCGCAGCTCTGGGACTAGCCGGTTTGACGCACATCCCTTGCCTGGCGCACGTGCTGAATTTGGTGGTGCAGAAGTTCATTCACAACTACCCCGACATGTCAGAGCTTCCGGCGTTCACATCCTGCGTCTGCTCGCCTGTCTGCGCTACAGGGTAACTTCGGCCTTCCCGCTCAGCGCCTCATATGCGACGTGCCCACCAGGCGGAGCTCCACCTTGCACATGCTGGCCAGACTTTGCGAGCAGCAGCAGGCGATAGTGGAGTTTCAGCTGCAGCACGCACGGGTGAGTCGCTCGGCGGAACAGCACCACTTCACCACCAATGACTGGGCCTCCATGCGAGACCTGTGTGCCCTGTTGCGCTGTTTTGAGTACTCCACCAACATGGCCAGTGGCGATGATGCCGTTATCAGCGTTACAATACCACTTCTATGTCTCCTTGAGAAAACACTTAGGGCGATGATGGAAGAGGAGGTGGCCCAGGAGGAGGAGGATGAGGGGTCATTTTTAGCACTTTTAGGCCAGTCTGTTAAAAGTGCCTCAGAGGGAGGTTTTTTGCAACAGCAGAGGCCAGGTACAAATGTGGCCAGCCAGGGCCCACTACTGGAGGACGAGGAGGATGTGGAGGAGGATGAGGATGAAGCAGGTTCACAGCGGGGTGGCACCCAACACAGCTCAGGCCCATCACTGGTGCGTGGCTGGGGGGATACGGATAACGATGACGTTACACCTCCCACCGAGGACAGCTTGTCCTTACCTCTGGGGAGCCTGGCACACATGAGCGACTACATGCAGCACTGACTGCGCAACGACAGCAGAGTTGCCCACATTTTTATGTGTGCGGACTACTGGGTTGCCAGTACACAGGGAAACAAAAGGAAGCCCAAGGCGAAGGCAGAGGAGGAGCAAGAGGTCGCCAACGCAGCTGTATCACGGCCAGCTCCTCTGAGGGCAGGGTTAGCATGGGAGAAATGTGGAAAAGTTTTGTCACCACGCCACAGCTAACTGCACCACCACCTGATATGGAACGTGTTAGCAGGAGGCAGCATTTCACTAACATGGTTGAACAGTACGTGTGCACACCCCTCCACGTACTGACTGATGGTTCGGCCCCATTAAACTTCTGGGTCTCCAAATTGTCCACGTGGCCAGAGCTAGCCTTTTATGCCTTGGAGGTGCTGGCCTGCCTGGCGGCCAGTGTTTTGTCTGAACGTGTATTCAGCACGGCAGCGGGCGTCATTACTGACAAACCAACAGCCAACGTGGACCAGTTGACGTTCATAAAAATGAACCAGGCATGGATCCCACAGGACCTGTCCATCCCTTGTGCAGAATAGACATTTATAACTGCCTCCCCCTCAACCATATATTCTTGTACTCCGGGGCACTTCTTTATTGAATCCTCTTTTTTTTATTTTACTATTATATTGCGGTACAACCAAAAGTTGAATGAACCTCTCCTCCTTCTAGGTGCCAGGGGCCTAATTATCTGAAAGTGGCCTGTTCCAGTGGTGGGTGACATGACGCCTGATTCTCTGCTATGCGACCTCTGTCTGGGTGCCGTGGGCTAAATATCTGGAAGTGGCCTTCTCTATTGCTGGGTGACATGAAGCTTGATTCTCTGCTATGCGACCTCTGTCCTCTGTCTGGGTGCTGGGGCCTAAATACATGAAAGTGGCCTTCTCCAGTGGTGGGTGACTTGAAGCCTGATTCTCTGCTATGGGACCTCTCTGCAATTGATATTGCTTAATTTTTATTTATTTTATGTTATTTTAATTAATTTCCCTATCCACTTTTGTTTGCAGGGGATTTACCTACATTTTGCTGCCTTTTGCAGCACTCTAGCCCATTCCTGGACTATTTTACAGACTTTTTAGTGCCCAAAATTTCGGGTCCCCATTGACTTCAATGGGGTTCGGGATGAAGTTCGGGTCGAGTTCGGATCCTGAACCTGAACATTTTCGGGAAGTTCCGCCGAACTTATCGAACCCGAACATCCAGGTGTTCGCTCAACTCTAGTGACTACTCCTCACGTTCCAGGCCGGGTTTTGGCAAGCTTTAAAAGGCAGCCAGCACTAGCAGCTGGGTGGAATATCCTCCATCTGCCATTGACGCTGTGGAGCTCTCAGTGCTGGGAGTGGAAGTCTGCAAGCAGGCGTACAGACTGCATGGAAGCCTGCACCTGGACTTTTCTGTGGCTGAGCTGTCAGCCGGGTGTGAATTAACACCTAAATCCTACAGGTGAACTTTTCTTGTGCTTTTGTTTGTGAGTAAAACACTACTGCTTGATTCAAGAACTGTGTACTTTGCCTCTATACTGGGTCTGCAAGCTTGTCTGCCAGAGCAATTCCCCACAATAAATATGAATACTAAGTGCATACATCCACTAGGAATCTAAAACCTAAACAGATATGTAAATTTTGGTTACTTCCCTGACCAGAAGAGAGTTCAGACTCTCAACAGGTTATATCCAAACTCTATTCTTGATTTCAGTCAGCTCTCACTCCTGGTTCCTCTCCGGCGAACTTCCCGCTATAGCCCAGTCATCCGATTGCTCTTTGAGGGGATCTACTTTGGCATCTCTGGAAGAACCTGGGAGATTTTGGTTCCTTTAGTGATTCCAGGAATTGCATAGCTTCCTCCTTTTGTGATAAAATAATCAACGTTGCTCTCTCGATGAAAGCATGGCTGGACACTGTAAGGAGAAACAAATCTGCTTTGCCAGTGAGGAACATACAACAATCAGGGGCGTAACTATAGGGGAAGCGGCTGCTTTGGGGCCCTGGCCCAGAAGGGTCCCATCTAAGAGGAGGTGGAGAAGTACTAAAAGATTTTGTCAGGGTCCCTCAACAGTATTACTCAATGAAATTATATACAGTGGCAGTATTGACAGTGTAGAAAACGGATGGAATAGCTGCCGGGCCTGGTCTGAGAGAGCCATCTTTACTAGCCACAGGAAATGGGACGGCATGAAAGGAAGGGGTTGTGAAAAAATTACTGGGGGATGTCACATTCAAAGATTTGCTGTGGGGCCCAGTCATTTCTAGTTACGCCACTGACAACAATGTAGGACCGTCAACTCCTGGCGACCTCCTCTGAGTAGTCTTCAAATAATTTGTATCCTCTTAATTTTGGTGGGGCCTTTTGCCTTTTTGAATGTTTGCGAAATAGCATCCTTTTCCACATAGTCCAGATTTTACTATCACTGGTCTAGGGCGTGATGTGCCGCTCAAGGACTGGAATCTATAGGGTGGGTGGCAACTCGATGAATTCTCCCAACCTTGCAGGGATAGCGTAGTCTCTGTACTTGAAGGAGGTCAGTGGAGCAGATATTCCCCCGGCTGGTTATGAGCAATGTCTTCTGATGTGGATATTGCACCTCCTAGATTTATTTTCAAGGTCTTCCACTTTGTTCATCAGTGCTTGATTAGTTTTAAGTACTTCCCTCATTTTCACTTGCACCTGCTCCAGTTCATCCTCTGCCAAGCACACCCGCTGTTCCAGCTCTGCTGTCTGAGTGACAACATCCTTTTGGATATGAGAAAGTGCGCCCACAATTGAAACAGGCTACTGCGTTGAGCCCACTCCAAACGTGGCAGGTGCCGTCCGTAAAGGATGGATGCCACCTGGTTGCAATGACAGGGAATGGCAATCACGCCAAACCCCATCATTTAACCTCTCAGATGCATCAATCAACACCAATCGCAGCATCTGTAAGTTAAAGCAGAGGGATGTGACTATCTCTGCCTTCCCATCGGAGCTCCCCCCAGTGCAACACAGATGTTTCCATGTCTGAATTGGCATAACGATCCACACTGGGAGTTATATTCATTGTTGAGCATTTGGAAATTCCAGGCAGATATACTGGTCCTTCATGTAAATTGTGTTATATAATCCTATATTAAGATAGTTGTAATTTTGTAACGTATTTATTTTATCTTTATTGCTCCTTCCTTCCATTCTGGGCTGTGGTCACAGCATTGTGATGTTATGTCCATGGACGTGTCAAAACACCTGTCCCTTTAAGAACTTTTTTGTGAATGAGACTACAGGTTTAAAAGAGCATTTGGAAATTGTCCATGTTCTTTAATGATTATTAGTCAGAGACAAGACAATTTCCAGAAAAACAAAAGAACTGAAAGCAAATACATTCTAACATAGTGTTTGTTACTGTACATAGCGATTGCCACTTGCAATTCATTAAATAAATAGTACAGTATACGCTCAATTTGATGAATTGCAACTGTGATTATTCTAGAAAAGAAACTATTTTTATGTTGCAAGTCACTCGATCGGAGAAAAAAGCAACATAAACCACACAGCTCTGATCAGGAAGCTTAAAAAGTTTTACAGAAGATGCAGCACAATTGGGCAGACACAAAGAGGAAGTGGGCTTGATGAAGAAGCACTACCTCAGCTTCTATATTTTGTGTGTTTCAGCCTAAATATCTGTGGGCGTCTCTAGTGTTATGTGCTCATGCCTCTATCACAAGTGCGGAATTTCATATAGGAAGGAGAAGTTGCTTCACAGATGTTCACTGGCCATTAGCTCTCTTGTGGATTCTCAGTGAGTCTATTATATGTGTCCGAGCAGGTGCCGACTGCAGTGATCACTGGACTTAGAGTTTATAGTTTATTAGATTGCTCAGAGACCCCTATCGTCTGGCAGCATAAGATGGCTTTGGGTTCAACATACCAACACAAACTGGCTGAAAAGCTCATGATACTAAATGAAAGAGGCAAAGGAGTACTGATCCGCATCTATAACATTAAAAAGGTAAGAATTAAATGTTGGGGGCATTGCTGCTAGGTTTACGGTAATTTCCAATTCTATGAAGAAACGTAGGACCCTGTGAGACAAATTCAAGGTGATAGTAGCTAATGTGACAACTGACAACATTACAGAATCCTGTTTATATAACTGATGATTCAGGAGGCTTCTTGGACTTTATGGCCCAGTGGTGAAATGTGTGTAGAAGCAGTTCTATATATCGTAGTTCATGTTTTAGGGCCTAAGGAAGTATCCTACTTGAAAACAATGCCTGGGAGACAATCAGCTCTTTGTTCATTTACCAGTTTTCTATAGTTATGTACTCAACTGTAGGCATCTGCCTCTCACTGGAGTTTATTATAATCAAGTTCACACAATATTATAATGTATATCTAGTAGAATGCCTCCTAATATGTGCACTCATGGAAGCATTTACCAGATTAAATACAGTGAAACCTCTCGAAAAGACCACCATTTTGAGAAGACCACCACTTTATCCAGAGCAGATTCCTGTGTCATATTTTCAGTTCTCTGCTTTGAGACCACCCATAAGAAAACCACTTTTGAATCCACCTTCGAGTGGCCGTCACAGAGGTTTCAGTAAACTATACTAAATAAATGTATTTGGGCACCTCAGAAAAGTTGTGTCCATAAACGTGAAAGATTCCCAAATAAAGTTTCCATCATCTCACCATAAATCTCATTATCCCTTGAGCTTTACATATTTAGTAAATTAATTTTGATACTGTACACGCCCTGTTCCCATGATAAGCTTACTGCTGAGGTTAAAGACGGAGCATGAAGTTAAAGGGGTTGTCCTGCCATTTATATTGATGACTTATAATCAGGATAGGTCATCAATATCTGATCGGCAGGGGTTTGACCCCCAGCACCCCGTCGATCAGCTGTTTAAAGAGGAGTATTTGTAATTACACTACGCCATTTGCCAGTCAAGATGCTTCTTTTTTTTTGTGTGTTTTTGGGCATCCAAATTTTAGACCCCACCTCCCACACACAGTATGTTAAGGCTTTGTATATCATAGTGATATAACCTAACTGATTGCCAGAAAACTCCTTTAAATTATTAAATTGCAGCTTTCTTTGAATTCAGAGAGCAGTATAAACACACATTAACACTCAGTTCACACTTTCGCGTAAAACGCCGCGTTCGAACGCACATAAAAACGCACAACAGTACAGGAACCATGCATTCCAATGGGGGTGGTTCACACTTGCGCGTTTTTATGCGCGTTCGTAGGCGCCTATAAACGTCCGACGCATAAGAAAGTATGTTCACGTTAATTCGGGCTTTTTTCGAGCGTTTGGTGCCAATAGACTTCAATGGGAAACGCGATAGGCATGTTGTTCGGGCGTTTGTGCCGCGTAAAACGCGCCTATGGATGCACGTTTTACAAAGTTTGCAACATGCTGAATCAGCCACCATGGAATGTCACACCTCTAAAGCACTAAGATTGGCCAAACTATATCATTGGTCATTGGCCAACTATGCAGTCAATCACATAAACGCGCGTCAAACGCGCCTACACTATTTACCAAAACGCTTGAAAAAACGCGCCTAAACGCCCATCTTGAACGCGCATAAAACGATAGGCTTCTAAACGCTCAGGTCTGAACCCAGTGTAAGTGAAGCTCCAGCAGCACATAATCTGTGAACCAATTTGATTAATTTGATTACTTGTGCAACTGGTGTCCGCACTTTAAAATATTTCCGCTATAGCCGCAGGGTCCTTTACCAGCGATAATGCCCATCACAGCCTTCAAATCACCCCCTTTGTCCGTATTAAAAATAAATAACACTAAGGCCTCTTTCACATGAGCGTGTCCGGATTAGGTCCGGATGCGTTGCGGATGCGTTCAGTGAAAACTGTGCGATTTCACAGGCAAAGCCATTCAGTTTTGCCTGCGATTGCGTTCAGTTGTTCAGTTTTTTCCGTGTGGGTGCAATGCGTTTTGATGCGTTTTTCACGCGCGTGATAAAAAACTGAAGGTTTACAAACAACATCTCCTAGCAACCATCAGTGAAAAACGCAACGCACCCGCACTTGCTTGCAGATGCAATGCGTTTTTCACACAGCCCTATTCACTTCTATGGGGCTAGGGCTGCGTGAAAAACGCAGAATATAGAGCATGCTGCGATTTTCACGCAACGCAGAAGTGATGCGTGAAAAAAAACGCTCATGTACACAGACCCATTGAAATGAATGGGTCAGGATACAGTGCGGGTGCAATGCGTTCACATCACGCATTGCACCCGCGTGGAAAACTCGCCCGTGTGAAAGGGGCCTAACAAGTCAAAAAGTCTTAGACATTCCAAGATTATATTAATAAAAACTTGCTCTGTGAAAAAACGAACCCTTACATATCTACGTAGATGTAAATATAAAAAAGTTATGGGGCTCAGAATATGGCAAACCAATAAAACAAGTTTCAAATTTTTTTTTAGTATTAACACAAGAAATGAGAATGAAGGTAATAGGTCAGTTTTACCTTATAGGACACCACCATAAAACCATGGTGAAATTGGAATTTTCTTTTCAGTTCTACCTCATTTGCAATTAAGGAGTCACCCTAAATAAAATTAAGTGGTAGGAGCACTTGTCAACTTTCCAGATTAGTGATCAGGAAGGGCAGAGGTTGCAGTGTGGGCAGTACCGAATTTTTTTCAGGCCATAGCCCTGCCGATTTCACACAACATGCCTCTTTTATAATAAACTTAACCTCTTTACTGATTTACTGCCACTTCCTTGCCCCCCCCCCCCATGCTTATTGTGTGTTTAGGCATTAGGACTGCCTCTGAAGCCCCAAATCCTGGCACCACACACAATTAGAGCAGCCCTCTGGGAGGTGCTGGGAGACTCAGGAGATTTGCCAACTTTTAAGGGGGTCACGGAGGTCTCCCCTTTTTGTGTGAGCCTTCCAGATGTTTCGGGAGACTTTGCAAGTATGTCTTATTTAGGAGGCCCCTTTGCAGGTGCACATGCAGGTATAATGTTTTGGATGCAGTTTCATTTTTAAACCCGGACATATCCATAATTTTACCCAGGCAGCACTCCTAAAGTTAGCATCGGAGCATCTCCTGCTCTGATGCGCTCCGTTGCCCTGCGCTAGATCATGCAGGGCAGGGGCTCTTTTGTTTACAATAACACACTGCCGGGCGAAAGCTTCCTCCCGGCAGTGTGTTCGGTAATGTCACTGGCTCTGATGGGCGTGCTTTAGCGCTGCCCTAGCCGTTTTAGAGGCTAGGGCAGCACTAAATCCCGTCTATCAGTGCCGGTGACATCACCGGGCTTCCTGGCAGCCCCATGGAGAGCCCGGTTCGTCACCGGAACTCTGGAAAATGCCTTTGCCTTTGGGGGGCTGCCTAGGTGAAAATGGAGGTATGAGCTGAACTTCCGTCCCGCCGGATCCATCAGAACGCAAGTCGCCTGAAAGCATTAGAAGACTGATCAGGATCCTGATCAGTCTTTGAAATGCTTGCAGGTTACTATGGCAGCCAGGACGCTATTAAAGTCCTGGTTGCCATAGTAGTAGTGGGAAGTGGGGGAGCGGTATACTTACAGTCCGTGCGGCTCCCGGGGCGCTCCTGAATGACATCAGAGCGCCCTATGCCCATGGATCCATGCGTGTGGGGCGCCCTGACGTCACTCTGGAGCGCCCGGGAGCCGCACGGATGGTAAGTATACTGCTCCCCCGCTCCCCACTACATTTTACCATTTCAACCAGGACTTTAACGTCCTGGCTGCCATGGCAACAATTGAGAAAAAGCTAAACGTCAGATCCGGCGATGCGCCGAAACGACGTTTAGCTTAAGGCCGGATCCGGATTAATGCACTTCAATGGGCATTAATTCCGGATCCGGCGTTACGGCATGTCTTCCGGATTTTTGGACGGAGACAAATCCGCAGCATGCTGCGCTTTTGTCAACGTCCAAAAAACGTTCACATACTGAACGGAAGACATCCTGATGCATCCTGAACGGATTGCTCTCCTTTCAGAATTCATTGGGATAATCCTGATCAGTATCTTTCCGTCCTAGAGCCCCGAGGACGGAACTCTAGGACGGAAAGCAAAAACGCTGATGTGAAAAGGGGCCTTAGGCCAATGGCCATTCTTAGCTGGTCAAATTTTGCTTTTTTGAAGTTTGGTATTTTTGTTTGTTTAGAAACTCTCGCTTGCAGGATAATTGGAAGGTTATTACTTTATGGTCACTATTCCCCAGGTGTCCCCCAACCTGCACATCTGTTGTTCTGTCAGGTCTATTGGTTAATACTAAGTCCAGTATGGCCGTCCCTCTAGTCGGGTCCTGAACCAGTTGGGAAAGGTAATTGTCTTTGGTTATTGTCAAGAACCTGTTTCCTTTATGGGATGTACAGCTTTCCGGTCTATATCTGGGTAGTTAAAGTCCCCCATAATAATGACTTCATGATTTGCTACCTCATCTATCTCTTTTAGTAGTAGATTTTCTATGGGCCCAGTATATTAGGTGGCTTATAATAAACTCCTATTAGTATTTTATTATTGTTTTTGCCTCCATGTATTTTTTACCCACAGTGACTCCACATGTTTATGTCCCTCACTTATATCTTCCCGGAGTGTGGGCTTTAGAGAGGACTTTACATAAAGGCAGACCCCTCCCTTGCTCCGGTTTTCACAATCCTTTCTAAACAGACGGGAAACCCTGTACATTAACTGCCCAGTCATAGCTACTATCCAGCCATGTCTCAGTAATTTCGACTATGTCACAGTCCACCTCACTCATCACTAATTCCAGTTCACCAGTTTTATTAGTCAGGCTTCTGGTATTACTGCGCATATAATGAAGAAGTTTTTGTATATTTTTTACTTTACAGCTTTTCTTATAAGCTGTTCTGGTCCCTCCCTTCATTCCACCCCCAGTTCCATTACCTCACTGCAGGTCTCTATCTGCTCTATCTTCCCCTCCAATAATGTAATTACCCTCCCCTCTGACCCTAGTTTAAACACTCCTCCTACCTTTTAGCCATTTTTTTCCCCAAAACAGCTGCACAGTACCCACTGAGGTGCAGCCCATCCCTACAATAGAGCATGTAGACGACAAAGTAGACTGTTTTAAAATGTATTGTATGAATACAGTGATAATTCTCCTGCTTCCCTTCACACAGTATATGTAAAACTGTCCACCTGCAGCCACCATTATTGGGAGCTCAGTTCATAGGTATTGACCACAATGGAAGGTGTAAATAATTTATTTGCACTGGACTTCCCCTAGTGGCAGTTGTAGTAATATGTAGTGAAGCTATGTCAGGAACAGGAGGATTTCAGCGCTGGGCCTCTGCCTCACCCCAGCCCCATAGCAGTCGCGCGGTATGCCGCTGCCATAGTACCTGTAATACCAGGGATATGCTTACCTTTTTTTGACAACACATGTGATAGCAACTCTGTGAGCCAGAACACTCTTGACTTTGGCCCATCCATGCATTTTTTCACTGACAGGTAAAGTGAATAACAACATTAGCTGGTAGCAATGGCGCTTGTCAAGAAGGAAGAATAATCTCAGAACTGGTAACAGGACCATGGAGGCCTAAGGCCTGCTTCACATTTGCGGTAAACAGATCCGGCAGGCTGTTCCGGCCAAGAACAGCTTGCCCAATCCATAAATACCAGGTGCTACCGTGCACTGCCAAGATACCGTCCAACCCATTAACTATAATGGGAACCTGCGAAGATCTGGCCGCAACCCGGCTGCTGTATCTGTTTACCGCAAATGTGAAACAGGCCTAAGGCTTTTCCATAGAGAGCAAGGCAAGTTCATCTTGTCTGATCCCACAGAAGAGCTACTATAGCTTAATGTTGACTTTTCTGGAATCCCAAGAAAAGTTATGTCCACCTGAGCCCTCCTCACTGCTGCTGGCTGGGTACATGACGATCTCATGGTCTCAGTGTTAAAGGGGTTGTCTCACTTTAGTAAGTAACATTTATCATGTATAGAAAGTTAATACAAGCCACTTACTAATGTATTGTTATTATCCATATTGTTTCCTTTGTTGGCTGGATTCATTTTTCCATCACATTTTACACTGATCGCTTCCATGGTTACGACCACCCTGCAATCCATCAGCAGTGGTTGTGCTTGCAGACTATAGGAAAAAGCACTGGCCTCTCTGATGGCTGGGACCATGTGAGCGCACATAGGCTGGTGCTTTTTCTCTGCTATGCTGTTCATCCTAATTGGACACAAGCTACTATATGATACAAAAAGAACAGCGATGCAAGCTTCTCACCCTGCAGGCTGGAAGAGGCCTGTGGCCTGCACTGGAGACGGTCTTGGAACAGGACTGAGGCATTTTATTTTTTCTTATTTCTGTGGACACTTGGGGAGCATACTACTGGGGACACTATAGGAGTCATTACTAGTGGTGTCCAGACAGCATGCTGAAAGTAGGGCTGCGTTGGTGCTGTGGCCCGCATCTCACCTCCTAAGCCACCTGCTCCATATCTTTGAGAAAATTGGAGGACGAGAAGGACAAAATGTGGCAGTTATTGATGGCCACCACAGAAGGGCAACTTTTGGGGAGGTATTTTTAGCTGCTGGAGTAATAGTTTGTACTTTGGTGTTTGGTTCTGCTGAGGCAGTATTTTGTGCTGCACTGTGCTGACCCACCTACTTGTGTTGACCTTGTCTACTACTTTAAGGGTACTTTCACACTAGCGTTAAACTTTTCTGGCATTGAGTTCGGTCCTCGTGGCTCAAAACCGAAAAAAAAAACGCTTCAGTTATATCCTAATGCATTCTGAATGGAGAGAAATCCATTCAGTATGCATCAGGATATCTTCAGTTCAGTCACTGAACGGCGTTTTGGCTGCAGATAATACCGCAGCATGCTGCGGTATTATCTCCGCCCAAAATTCCGGAATACATGCCGGAATGCCGGATCCGGCAATAATTTCCATTGCAATGCATTAGTGCCGGATCCGGCATTAAAAATACCGCAATGACGGATCCGGCATTCCTGTCTGCACATGCGCAGACCTTTAAAAATTGGAAATAAATAGTTATCAGATCCGTTTTGCCGGATGACACCGGAAAAACTGATCCATTATTGCAATGCATTTTTCTTACTGATCAGGCATTTTTCAGACCTGGTCAGTCTGAAAAATGCCTGATCAGTCAGAAAAAATGACATGCGTTTGCATACAGTTTGCGTGATCAGGCAGGCAGTTCAGGCAACGGAACTGCCTGCCGAAATCAAACTAACCAAGTGTGAAAGTACCCTAAGTTCCCTGTTTGCCCCTTCATGCGAGTGTTATTCCCTAATGGCAGTAGCTTCTTCCTGCTAGATAATGCACACTGCAAAAATTGTGCAGAGATAATTTGGAAAACATGACAAAAGTTCTAGGTGTCAGCTTCATCTCGAAATTTCCCATTCACCATAATCCAATCTAGCATCTGTGGGATGTGCTGAATAACAAGTCTGATCTATGGAGACTCCACCTCATAACTTACAGGACTCACAGGGGCTGTCTGGTTTTAAAAGGAAACTGGGCAACTCAGGGGATAGCCCTTTAATAAAGATTACATGATTACTTACCTGACAGATCCCATGCTGCTGCCCCAGTTCTCCCAACAGGGTTCTGATTTCTCAGCTGCAACGGTGACATCGCGTCAACAACACATGAACACTAAAGTTAATTACTGGCCTCAGCTATGACTGAAGAGGCCAGTGATTGGCTGCAGTGGTCACATGTTTCCCATGTGACGTCACTGCTACAGCCAGGAAAACAGAGTCCTGCTGGGAGAACTGAAGTGGCAGTGTGGGATCAGTCAGGTAAGTAATCATCTATTCGTCAGAGGTGGACTGGCCATAGACCTTACAGGGAAAAAAAATTATCCGGTGGGCCGATGCCTAGGGGGCTGCCCAAGCCTGCCTCATTGCTGTCGGCTGAGTGCATAAAGATCTGATGCTCTTGCAATTAATACATTTAGGAGCATCAGGTACTTATGCACCTGACCAGCAGGTGGTCTTAGGTTCTGCTGGAGTGGTATTTTGCTGCTCTACGGCGTTGCTGGCCCCACCTGCTTGTCTCTGCCTGCTTCTGTTGGCCTGAATTCTGTCAATTTGGACCTGCCTACAACACTGAGCCACTTTTAGTTTTTTTCCAGGGCCACTTTACATTCCCTGTCCGCCCCTGCTATTTGTTAACCCATGAAGAATCAACTGTTAAAGCCTTGGAGCCAGACACCACAGGACAACTTCAGAGGTCTTGTGGAGTCTAAACCTCAGCAGATTGACGCATGACGGAGACCTACAGAATATTAGGCAGGCTAGTTTAATGCTATGGCTGATAGGTGGATATTATATCCTAGTAAGAAATTAACATTGAACAAAATCAGTATAACCACTGTTAAAGACACTCTAATCAGAGCATTTGAGATGCACTCTGGTGCTCCAAATCAAGATACCCCCAAGGGGTTAATATCCACGCGTGGATGAGAGACTAGACGCTGACACATAGCTGGTCAATGCAATCTCTACCTTTATTACAAAAAGTAAAAGCAATTATACATCTTCAGAAGAGGGCGGTTCTCCCCTGAGGCTCAGGCATTATTTCATTGGTTAAAAAGGAAGAAAAGATAAGAGAAGAAGAGATAACGCTCTAGCATATGCGCAGTATGCACTACTTTGGAATTTGAACATCTAAGTGTCCGCCATCTTATAATGGCGGCTATCCTAACAACAATACTGCATACATCATATGTGACACTTCAAGGAGGTGCTTTTCTATAGGCAGTGAATAATATGTGTATATATATCATCAAGCTACGTGATTGGCTTAGGCATCCTTCAAAGCACCTGTGGGGAGATAGAAGACAAACACTGCCCCCCCCTTCTCCTCATGGCCTTGCATAGACAGAAAGCTGGAACAGCAGAGAGGGGAGGGGGGAGGCCCCTGAGATAAGAGAAGACTAAGAAGAAGTTTGTTACAGCTTCAAAGAAAAGTGTAACCCTTTAGAGTCCAAAAGATACAAACATAGAATAAAATTCACACATCTCTAACACCACCAAGGATGCTCATAAAAACAATACAGTGCCTAAAACTCTCTATATTTGCACATTCATTTTAGAAAATCCAAACGTGTCTGCTAGAAATGCTTATTTTTTTTTTTGTATTCTACTGTACACACTATATTTCTTTCTAGGGAAAATGTAATATCTGAGCTGTGAGATGTCCCCACTGCACCACCCTGCTGTGTGACTGCGATAGAAACTCTCACTTCCTGTCAGTTAAATGCCAAACTTGGTTAGGAGGAAGTTACAAGCCCTGTTTAATTCAGATACTGTTCTCATATATGTGTGACTGCACTAGCACCACAAAAATAAGGATTCACTGTTGTAATTTTGATTAAGAACTCCAGAAAGAAAATTTAAAGTTACTGTAACTTAGCGGCAGGTGTGTACACAGATCTCATAGGGCCCCACAGAAAAGCTGAGTATGAGCCCCCCCTGCCGCACCCAGTTTCCCAGTTTGCATGTGTCAACCACTTAGACAGTGCAGGATGCAAAGCCCCACAATGTCTAAGATTTCTGAAGAATTTATCACTTTCATAAAAAAAAAAAATCTCACCTGGCCTCATCCACTTTGTCTGATTTCTATGTCATAAAAAGCAGAACAAGTGTTTCATAAATATGGTGCTTATGAACACTGTGTTTCTCAGTCTATCTACACAAGACAACTGGAATAAATAGGTGGATAAATCTCTTGCTTCCCTTTTATTATAAACCTAGGGCCCTGCAGCCACCACTAGGGGGAGCTCAGTGCATAGGAAGTTTATGCAGTTACAATTCACTGAATTAGAAACTATAATAATCTTTTTACACAGGGCTTCCCCTAGTGGCGACTGCATGAAAATGCAGTGTTTTCATGTTTTCAATCTGGGGAGAGAAGGAATTCAACGATGGGCACATCTCTACCTGGGCACCAAAGCAGTTGCATGGTCTGCCTTCATTCGAAGGGGTTGTGTCACTTCACCAAGTGGCATTTATCATGTAGAGAAAGTTAATACATGGCACTTACTAATGTATTGTTAATATCCACATTGCTTCCTTTGCTGGCTGGGTTCATTTTTCCATCACATTATACATGGCTTGTTTCCATGGTTATGACCACCCTGCAATCCATCAGTGGTGGTCATGCTTGCACAATATAGGAAAAACTGCCGGCCTTTCTGGTGGACGGGACCGTGGGAGCTCACATAGGTTGGTGCTTTTTCTTATATTGTGCAAGCACAACCACCACTGATGAATTGCAAGCTGGTCGTAAACATGGAAACGAGCAGTGTATAATGTGATTGAAAAATGAATCCAGCCAGCAAAGGAGGCAATATGGACAATCCTAATACATTAGAAAGTGCTATTTGCTGAAGTGACACAACCCCTTTAAGGTACGCAAATGCTGAGTGGGAACTTTAACCTAATGGGTTTAAATACAAAATCTGTAATAGACCTTAGCCACCTTCCATCTGCAATTTATTATACTGGTGATCTCTGACCTTTCAGACTCTAGCACTTGTGTGTGACTACCTCTACAACCCTGAAGTTAACTTGTAATGAGCGTGAACTCTCCATAATTGCAGCATATGGGCTAATTTTGTAATCTTTGATAATGGTTACTTGTTGGACTGACTTTATACTTCTCAACTTTCAAAGAAAGCAAAGAGGGACACATTTTGTGGCAATTTTTTCGAGATCTACCTGTTACAGCAATAGGTGTGGAACCACTTTATCAACCAATAGATTTGGCTTTGGCATAACTCTAAGGGCGATATCCTGGTAGTCGCCTAGTATTCACCCTTTAACCTCATACAGGGATCTGGACTTCACTGCAGGGCAGCCACCAGGCGGCTACCTCCTGGAGTAGTCTCTGTTCTATTGACAGCTGATGCACATGGGTTAGAGACTCCTGTGCAAAGCACCAAGGGTTTAGGTGTAACCATAGAGACATGCCAAAGTCAGGGCAGGCAGAGTGCAAGCAAAACAATAAAGTGAAAGGTCAGGGCAGGCAATGAAGGATCAAAGCAGAGGTCAGGCACAGGTTAGTCAGGCTGCAAAGGGTCAGAATCTGGACATCAGGCAAAGGTCAGTATACAGCCAGACAAACATATCCAGCACACCGTTGCAAGAACTGGCAAGCTAGGAAACCATTGCTCAGGCAACACTCTCCCCCCCCCCTCCCCACTGGGGAAAGTGACTAAAGTACCCCAGGATTGGCAGTCATTAGTTGGTGAAAATTAGGATGCACATGAGCTGGCCTCGGGGGAGCACGCGACCATGGGCAGGAGTAAGAAGCGTAGCCAGCAAGTGTAGGCTGCGATCTGCCAGGGATGAGGTAGAAGAGGACTTTGGTGGTCAGACCCGCCACAAGGAAGCTTTGGGAGGCCGGCAGGTCCAGACCACCAAAACACAGCAGGAGGATGAGTGGAGCGGCACCCATGCCTGCCCAACATAGCAGAGCAGCAGTGGGCACAGGATGCAAACATAACACTGCCCAATTTTTCTCAATACACACCCAATCCAGTCTCCGTTGTGCCCCCACTTAGTAATAGTACCCCTTTATGCCCCACATAATTTGACATTGATATGGTGATTGACACAGTGATTATGCCTCTGTTGTGCCTAATTAGAGTAATTATATCCCTTAAAGGGGTTGTTCACCTTTGTACAGCTTTTCTACAAACAACATAGTGCCAGTAAGAGCCATACTTAACTTATCCCCACTGCATCGTTCCAGCTCCATCACTGCCCCACTGGCTCTGCAGGTCCTTGGTCTCCCTGTGTCAACATCCGGTTTGATGCTGGATCAAGTGAATGCAGCAGCCAATGACTGGCCACAGCAGTCACATGTCACCTATGTGGCACATCACTGGTCACGTGCTGCATGGGTGATATGTTACCGCTGCAGCCAGTCATTGACACAGTTGGTGGGGCAGCGATGGAGCTGGAACCTAGCTGCTGGGATCAGTTAAGTATGATTACCACCGCCTGTCCACCCATGCTGTGGTGTCTATAAAAAAGCTGTACAAAGGTGACAACCCTATTAATGCCTCCTCACAGTAGTTATGCCCTTAGAACCCCCTTACAGTAAGAATGCCCCCTTAGTGCTCCCACACAGTAACTATGCCCCCTTAGTGCCCCCTCACAGGAAGTATGCCCAATGCTCCTTAGGTACTCCCACAGAAGGAATGTCTAGGGCCCCCTCACAATTACCAATTAATTTGTGTCCCTTTATTGTAGTTATACCTCCTTAGTGCCCTCTCATAGTGATTACGCCTCCTTAGTGCCCCTTCACAGTAGTTATGCTTCCTTAGTGCACTCCACACGGTAAAAAGTTCCCTTTAATGTCCCTCTCATAGTAAGAATGCCCCCTTGTTGTTCCCTCAAAATAGTGTTGCCCCCTTAGTAAACCGCCATAGTTATATATAAAAAAAGTAATACTTACAGTACCTTACCCCATTCCCCCAATGAATGGAGCATACCACTGCTCGGTTTGTGCTTGCTCTTGCTCCATTTAGCACGTATGCTAATGTCACTGCATTATTCCTGCCTGCGAAAAGCACTAACCAGTGAATAATGGACCAGGCAGCTGATGGCTCCCAGCTTCAGCATGGTATATAACTACATCTGTGTCCTAAGGACGCAAATACAGTTGAAATTGGGGCCGCTGCAGAAATATGGGACTGTTCCACCAGATCCGGGATGGTTCTCTGCCTTTTCTTACATTTAATCTATCCTTTGTATAGGTCAGGTCATAAACATCTGATCGGCAGTGGTCCGACACCTGGAACCTCCGCCAATCAGCTGTTTGAGAAGGTAGCGTCGCTCATAGTAGCGATGTGGCCGTCGCGCTGCTTCCCACAGGCCAGTTTCCTGGGTGAAGCTCAGCCCCATTGAATTGAATGGGGCTGAGCTGCGCCCTGGCCACGTGACATAGTCGTGAGGTCACTGTCCTGTGGGAAGCAGCGAGAAGGCTCCAGTGCTACTGTGAGCACTGCTGCCTTCTCAAACTGCTGATCGGCGGTGTCCCGGGTGTCGGACTTCTGCAGATCAGATACTGATGACCTATCCGAAGGATAGATTACCAGTATGAAAAGGCAAAGAACTCCTTTAAAGTTACTTGTCTTCTTATCAGTGACCTAGCACTGTAGAGTGTCAGTCATCTTGCTCTCTGATGTGCCAGTGTGTATGAATACATAGCGCCAGCAACAATATTATTGATTACAACTATAACAGCTCCTTTTATTAGTGTAATGTATAATGGGGGAGATTAATCAAAACTGGTGCAAAGGAAAACTGATTTAGTTGCCCATGGCAACCAATCATATTCCACCTTTTATTTTTCAGAACTCCGTTGGAAAATGAAAGGATCAATCTAACTGGTTGCTCGGGGCAACTAAACCAGTTTTCCTTTGCACCAGCTTTGATAAATCTCCCCCATTGTGTGTAGCAGGGAGGAACAAGCATGTACAATCTGACATCCTGCTTACTGTAGTGAAACCTTTGCGCATTAGAAAGCGACAGAAAATGCTACAACTTGTTTAAAGGGTTGCACAGAAATACCAAAAGTTTCTTTTTCCAGGAACAGATTTATCAAACCGGTGTAAAGTAGAACTGGCTTAGTTGCCCATAGCAACCAATCAGATTCCACCTTTCATTTTTGACAGCTCCTTTGGAAAATTAAAGGTGGAATCTGATTGGTTGCTATGGGCAACTAAGCCAATTATACTTTACGCCAGTTTGATAAATGACCCCAAAAGTTTCCACATCTGCCATTGGTTTGTGTCTGATACTGCAGCCCAGCTCTATTGAAGTGAATTAGGTTATCTGCAATGCCACACACAACCTATTGACAGGTGTGGGACTGCTTTTGGAAGAAAGCAGCTATTTTTTTGTATTTCTTCACAACCCCCAGGAATAATAATTTAACCATTTGTGTTAAAAATAGTTTAAATGGATCTTCATCTGTCATAATTATGACTCAAGGAATTATCAAATAATGAGATGATGCTTCCATTACAATGCACATTTATTTTTTAGTCAAAGGGGTATTACCATAATCGACATTTATCACCTATTCACGGGATAGGTATAAATGTCAGTTCTGCAGATACCCTTTTAAGCATCTCTGGGAAGAAACCAGAATATTGAAATGGGGCAGCATATTAGTCTGTTAGCTGGTAGAACTGATGTATTCAGAGCTATGTACCTGTCACGTAGTCCTCAAAATATCTCAAAACCTTCAAACAGATGAGTCGTTCATGGCTGTGCCATGGAGGCAGATGGGTTTCTAACTAGGCATATGCCTCTAGTAGACAGTTTAAATGACAGTTGAAGCCTCGACGTTGTCACTATAAACGATGCCAGGATGGCACAATGTAAATAAGTACCCACAGATTTCACTGACTACAGCATATATCTATGTAATAAACACTTTGTCTAGTAGACCAGCATTCAACTGGGAATAGAATAACCCAAGTGGTTTTCTTTCCTCCAGCATACCAATAAATGCAACATTTTAACCCATGAAGGGGTCTTCCTTGAGAAGGAGGAATAAAAAACACTTATAATTTTGTATATCCGGTTGGATGCTAGTATCATCTTTTATTTTATTTTTTGCATGGTATGTTGTACAAGAGGGATTCCTGGATGTCATGACATTGCATCCTAACCTGGAAAGAGCATGTTTTTGCTGAGATCCTGTGCTTCTTTGTTTCATATGCAGTGACCCTGTGGTTCACTGTTAAAGTATCATATAGTTGACTGCTAAAGGATTAATGATATGGTTTACTTTTAAACTTGTTAGGATCTTTACTGTGATGCTTACTATGCAGGGACAGTGATACAAATGGCTAATGTGACTTAACTATGTACTATGGGAAGGCAGAGTATGGGAAGGAAATAGTTAGCTGGCAGTCCTTAGTAACAGCTGCCAGGTGGTGGGATGGCCCCTCTTTTCCCTGGCTGTGTATACTGCCATTATTGTGTAAGCCAGAGAAGCTGAAGGTGGAGAAAAAGATTCTTCTCCAGTGTGACACCATCTCTGTGAAAGAACCAACCTCTGAGGGAAAGAAGCCTTGAATTTTTTCTGAAGGTTGAGCACCATAAAGGGACAGTTATTGGACAAAGACAGCAAAGTCCAGCATGCATACAGCTGTAGACTTTACTGCATGTGGTTTGGGATATGTTACTTCTGGCACTCACCACACTTCTGAGGGAGAAACCATCCCTGTGAATAAACAGCGGCAAGAAAAGCAGCTTTGCTAAGAACCAACCTCTGAGGGAAAGAAGCATAGAATTTTTTCAGAAGTTTGATGACAATAAAGGGACAGTACTTGGACAAAAACAGTAAAGGTAACAAGCATACAGCTGTAGACTTAACTGCACATTGTTTGAGTTATATTGCACCTATCATACCTCTGAGACAGACTGACCATGTTCTCGTGCCTTGCACCCCACTGCTTGCCTAACAAGGGCACCCTAGCCAGAGAAGAAAGGTTGCGCCCCTCCACTCACTGCATGCGTAGCCTTGGGGAGCACTGTGGGCCCAAAACACTTACGGACGTGTGAATGGAGCCTTACCGAATACGTTGGGAAAAAAGGATACAATAGCGTAGCAAACCACACTTTTCTATCCTATATGTATACCTTTTTTTTTTACAATGGAACTCTGTGGTGAACGGATGCCACTGCATCTGTTTGTGGCATTTGTTAACATATACGTTTTTTGTGCAAGTTTTTATGGGAAGCTGGACCACAATTTTTTTTCTTTGGATTACGTTTGTACACAGTCAGGTCCGGACTGGGCCCGTGCTTCCGTGAAAGCAACAAAGGTTACTGGAGGTTGTGATTCCCAGTTAGTGTTTGACAGAGGAATAACCAGCGGTCTGCAAAAGAGAGTGTATCTGGAGTTTGTGCATACGGTGAAATATTCAGCGCGGACCTGATACCCCTATTTGACTTTATGAATATTTCTAAACATGCAGTATGAACTGAAAAGAAAAACAACTGCAAAAAACACACAGTTCTCCATAAATACATAAATAATACATAGCAATACAGCAAAGATAGATGAACAATTGCGTTTCAAACCTCCTAAAATAAATACATTAAGACTGTCCTGAAGTTTAAAACCTCATACCCCTTACATCACCATTGTGGTTTTCTAGAGAATGACAGGACACACCAGATAGAAAATGTTTCAAATGTCTGTCATTGGCCCGAGATCCACTAATATGTTCAAATCTTCAGTTTACGAGTAGTACAACCTACTTACAATACCTTAAGTTGCATATTGTACATTTCAATGTGTAAATTAAATGAGTGGAATTACAGTTTATAAGCTATATAATAGGAAAAACTTTCTGCCCTGATGCAGATGGGAAAAAAATAGTTCCCTCTATCAATGTACATTGCATTGGGATCAGTCACATTAATTAAACCATTTTTGTTTGAACCACGTCTTTGCATTTTGAATTATGGTTCTAGTCTAGGATAGTCTGCACAAAAGGGAATAGAAAACAGACTAGTTGCAGACATATTTCAATTCCTATTTCCTTGCAAATATTCATAGGGGGTTCTACTGTCAGCAATCACGCACACTCTTTGCAAGAGATCACATCTGTATCCCCATTGAATCAATCTTTTAACCATATATATATTCTCTCTTATAGGATGTATTTGTGGAGCATGCTCCTTTTACTCCTAACTACTGTACTCTCTTATAGGCAAATTTTTTTACATGAGACGCGTGACAGCGAGATGCATGTAGGAGGGGGTTCCCCCTGAGTGATTTCCTGAATTTTCAGAAATAAATCTAAAAAACATAGTGATATTATAATGTTGCATAGTGAAACTCAAGTTGACATCATTAGGTACCAAAATCTCATAAATTGTCAGTATGCTGATGGTCATCTATGTAACGGCCATACCATTTTATGTTCCTAAAGTATGGACTGTTGACAAAATATAGATGACACACCTCCCAGAAAGCCCTGTACAGATTGGTCAAAGAATGCAAAAATTTCACTCCTATTGGACAACCATGTGTCTGTTGATAAAAGAAGCACCATTAAACTTGAAAAAGTTATTTTTTAATGCAAGTTCAGTAACTGAAAGAATTTATTCTTGCAATTCTAAGGAGTAATTCACATAAATGATGGGATAAGGCCACAATGGACGTATGTGGAATGCAAGTGTCATGTACCTACCTGTTGTGCTCCCATGAGTCTGGCCACACAATGGACCAATCAGGCTTGGTGCCATGTCACATGCTTCCTGAGGGCGGGCTATTTATATCTTCTGGTTTGACTCTGCTGTATATTTGACTTTAGCTTTTGGATTCTGATCCAGTCCTGGTTTTGCCTGCCTGGCTCTGACCTCTTTCTGCCTGACTTCTCTTTAACCCAATAGGGTTAGGTCCCTGTACTTAGCTAAGTCAGGGAATGCCTCCAAGTTGTGGGCTCTCCTTTAGGGCGGATCTTGCAAGTAGGTAGGGACCAGGCTTGGACTGGCCCACACAGGAACAGGTGAATCCTTCAGTGGGCCCTGAGCCAAGGTGGGTCCCTAGTCCACTACCCCCTGCACAACTGACGCACAGAACAGTACACTGATTGTACTACATACAGATAGACAACCTAACAATAACTAGACCTATCAAAAGGGCACACCCAAAAATAAATACTAATAAAACTACAAGAAGCAATGGTGCACATTCCCAAAACAGAATCAGCCAGTATAAAAATTAATTTCCTTTATTGAATGCAATAAAAATAAATATATATGCGAGGAGGAATTGCAGGAGGTGCTTAAGCAGCTCCCCAACAAGAATTCGCCTGGCCCAGACGGGTAACCTTATGTATATTATAAAGCATTTTCGGATATTTTGATACCCCATATGGTGTCACTATATAATTCCTTTTTGCAGGGATCCCCGATACCCACCTTGCTATCGCATTCTTACATCACACTGATCCCTAAACCGGGAAAGGACCCCCTGGATTGTGCCAACTATAGGCCCATCGCCCTTCTTAATTCGGACCTAAAAGTTTTTACGAAAACTTTGGCTAATCGTCTCTCGGTGTGGCTTCCCCGTTTGGTTCATAAGGATCAGGTGGGGTTTGTCATAGATCGACAGGGCGAGGACTATACTAGATGTACTATTGATCTCATAGAGATTGTTAATAGATGCAATGAGGCAACTTTATTGCTTAGTCTCGACGCTGAAAAAGTGTTTGACCATTTGAACTGGTCATTTATGTTCTCCGCCTTGCAGACCTTTGGTATTACAGGCCCCTTCCTAACAGCCTTGCGAACTCTTTATTCCCGGCCAACAGCGGTGGTAAAAATGACCCATGCTCTCACCTCCCTATATCTCCTTCCCTATATGTAATGGCACACGCCAGGGGTGTCTGCTATCCTATTTAATATTTGTCCTCTGTATTGAACCCCTTGCGGTGGCCATTCACACCCCCCGCATATACATGGAGTCGTGGTTAATAAGGTTGAATTCAAGTTGTCCTTATTTGCGGATGATATCCTGCTCACATTGACGGACTTGCAAATAACGCTCCCAAACCTTTTCCAGTTGCTGGGTGTGTACAGGAAGTTGTCAGGTTACAAGGTTAGCACTATGAAAACGGAGGCTCTCCCTCTCCATTGCAACCCGGAGAGAGTGTCGCTACCATGAAAACTAATTTCCACTTTCGTTGGAAAGACGCTACAGTGCGATTATCTAGGAATAAATTTTACTCCGACTTACTCTTCCTTGTACACACTCAACTTCCCGGACACGTTCCGAAACTTAAA
The DNA here is from genome assembly GCA_033119425.1 of Bufotes viridis. Taxonomy (NCBI): domain Eukaryota; kingdom Metazoa; phylum Chordata; class Amphibia; order Anura; family Bufonidae; genus Bufotes; species Bufotes viridis. The sequence continues at coordinate 431,282,068 of CM065591.1, forward strand.
GGCTCCTATGAGTAAATGGATGCCCCTACCCATTTCCTTGTTGGGTCGTATAGCTACAGTCAAGATGACTATATTGCCAAAGCTACTTTACTTGTTTGAGACCCTACCGGTCCCGATACTGAGTCTGGAATTGCGAGCCCTGCAATCTAGTATGCTGAGATTCATATGGAATGGGAAGAGGCACCGGATAGCTTGCGCGACCCTTATAGCACCTAAACAGCTGGGAGGTCTGGCAGCCCCTGATATAACTAAGTATTATTGGGCAACCAATCTGCGGAGAATACCAGCGTGGTCTAGTCTATATGCTTACTCTAGATGGTCAGAAGTGGGAAGCTGTGGATAGCTCCTGTACACCCTAATTCCCTCATATGGTCCCCATTGTTGACTGTTTTGCTGCCTGATATGCTAGGGCCCATGTCTCTAACCTATCACATATCGACAATTCTCTTTAGCTTCTGAAAGGTCCTCCATGACCTCCTTTTTATTTAACCCTGTATTTCCGGTAGGAATGCAAACCTCTTTCCTCAGGCACTGGTTTCCTAACAAACTATTTCATTTTTGCGGATATTATAGACTATAACACTTTCCAAATGTAGCTGTTTGAGAAATTACAATCATCCTGCCAGCTTCCTGACTCTGCCAGATACCAATATGTGCAATTACAGCATTTGTTTGCTTCCATATTTAAATCTATGACTGTTTTTACTCCCACATCCTTTGAAAAGCTATGTAAGCTGTCAAACTCAACTAAGGGCCTTATATCATAAATATAGCTCCTCCTATCATCCTCGCCTATTAAGCACTCCTATATGTCTAAATGGGAAGCAAGCGATTCTTAACCGACCCATCTCGAATGTGGAAAGGAAACTAGTATGGGACAGGACTGCGATGTCCTCTTCTTGCATCTCTCATAGAAAAAACTCTTATAATGTATTGATGTTTTGGCACCATACCCCACAGTTATTGAAGCATTTATGCCCTTCTCCCTCTGACAGATGTTGGAGATGTGCCACAGGGGAGGGCTCTCATATTCATATATTCTGGAATTGTCCTTTAATTAGGCCCTTCTGGGAGATGGTGCACGAGGTTCTCTTCCAGGTCCTTTATATTATGTTCTCATTAAACCCTTTTTTCTACCTATTAAATATGCCGCCAATGCCGCTGAAACAATACTTTTAGCTTTTATCCCTGCACATTTTGACCGCTGCCAGATGCCCTATTGCCAGATTTTGGAAAAGAACTCTCCACCCACCCAAATTGATCTCATTGCGAATGTTATGGAGGTCAGGAAAATGGAATACCTGTCTGCTAGATTATTTAACCAGATTGAGAGGTTTAACAAGATCTGGCAATCATGGGATGAATACTTGGACCCATGCCTATGCTGATTTAAGTAACCTATCCCTACCCCCTTCTCCTTATGTCCCGTGTCCTTTGTCTATACCTTCCGTCTTAAATATGTGTCCCGTGTCCTATAATTTTTTGACTTAACACTAATTTGGAAAATTCGATGCATGTTATACCAGACAAAATATTTTGTGCTACATCCATACTTTGGTTCATTTATTGCACCTGTTCTGTGGATTCTGTGGATTCAGCGGGTTCCTACCCGCATACTCTATTACCCTTATATTATACACATTGCCGTGCCTGTATTTTGTTTGATTGTACCACCCCACCACAATGCACAGGCTTGTAATTATTGTTATTTATTTGCAATGACTTAATAAAAAATAGACAATTGAAAAAAAATATAAACATATATATGGAAGTTTAAAAATTGGAAGAATCCATACAAGAGTAGGGAAAGAAATTCATGTGAGGGACAAACTCAATGCAGACAAGTAAACACATGGAATAAAGTGAAAATGCTGGACATTTATTGTCAGGGGATCAAATGTAAACACATCCAAAAATGGACTGCAGTACAATGAAGTACAAAAAGTGCAAATACAGTTCCCCAATAGTGAATGTGACGCAAAAGCAACCACCACTATTCCAGCAATACAAGCCACATAAGATGGCTTAGTAGGAAAAAGAGCATAAGGTAGTCTGTATGAGAAGCCCTCAATCATCCAATGTGTTTCGCCAATAGCTTCGTCAGCTGAATAGAAACTAGGAGGGCAAAAACATCTATATATACCCATAAAATGAAAGAATCAATCAAGTGCACCTGTAATTACTTCATTACACCTGCGGCACGTGAGACCGACATGATGCATGCTCCGAGGAGAATTATACAAGATGGCGCCCGAAATCTCACGAGAGGACAGAAGTTGCAAGTGTATAAGGGTACCATTTACGCGTTTGTCTGGCGATATCCAGCATTGAAGGTCTATAAGATCTTGCATGCACATAGTAGTAGGCCAAGATGAACCAAAGTGGGACAACATCCTCCTTAGGGAAACAGCACAAAGCTGTGGGATATGATCAGGCTGCATCCCCCATATACCCCATCCCATAATGCATCCTGGTTCAGTCCTTCATTATATTACTCAGCCGCCTGGTTGGGTGGTATTTGGCTATTGTTGCCCGTTGTCTCCCCCTCCCTTCCTTTCCACGGGGGAAGGGTGAGTTTTTTTTTGGGATAGCCGTCTTTGTGACCGCCTCCCTTAGCAGTTTTGTTCACTACCATATATTTATACTATATACTTTATACTATGTGTTTACTTGTCTGCATTGAGTTTGTCCCTCACATGAATGTCTTTCCCTACTGTTGTGTGGATTCCTCCAATTTTTAATCTTCCACATATGTATTTTTAATTGCATTTAATAAAGGAAATTAATTTATATACTCTATGGCTATTTCTGCTTTGGGTATTTGCACCATTGCTTCTTGTAGGTTTATATATATACTGTATAAACAGATAGGCAGCGTACAGTATCTCAGCTAACCCATGTCCATATGTAAAACTGGGTGGATTATTTAACAAACTACCAGTCTATTATTATAGATGTACAGGGGACTGTGATCACTTCTAGGCACAGGGGCAGGCCAGCTGGTATCAGGACTTCTTGATGTTACTATAGGGGCCCCCATCATCATTCATTCTGCAGCATCTTGCTGCTACCTGCCTGAGTCTGTGTTCCTGACTCAAATAGCTATGAGAGCCGTAGTCTAAAGCAGGAGCCCATCAGTAGGAAACTGACTGGGTCTCCAGGAAATGATCAGTCTGAGGCACCATCTAGGCAGCACGCTACTACTTAAAAAGGATATATGTTGGTGCAATTTATGATGGGGAAGGCTCAGGTAATACTTTAATGTAGCTATACAGTGGGCCCCTAGAATGAATTATACTGGTGGGCCTTGGCACTCCAGTCTGACACTGGTAGGGACATTCGGGTGGAGTTTAGGGTTGCACTGTTCCCTACCCTTTCATCACAGCAAGTATGCAAAAAAACTACATCATAGGACACCCGTATATAAGAAGGGTACAATTGATTCTATCCATGGCTCTCACCAATTCTTTAGCATCCTTTATATAGGAATTTGGAACCACCATATATAATGGAACTGTACCTTTCTTATAATGTTAAATTACTGTATGTTTGATTAGCATTATAACACAATAACCATCACATTCAATAATAACCTATAGAAATCCACTTAAAGATGCATCTGAGCATCAACGTTCAGAGATTTTGGTAACTTTTTGTTACATTGTTGACATGTTTTATATTGTTACAGGAGTAATGCACGATGTACTTTACCATAGTATAATGTTTTGCTATATGTTGGGGTCCATATTAACATTTGATTATTTTGTACAACCCTTGATGCTAGTGAAGTGACCCGTTTATACCGGTTTTTTTTTTTTTTTTACTGTGGATTCTTCCTCTGTCCAAATAAAAATATTAATTTTATTCAACACTTGATGGCTAACCCTGAAGAAGCTGGGTATTCACAGCAATACGCGTGGGGCAGTTTTCTTGATAATGGTCGCTTTTCACTTGGGGCTTATTTCATTTGCAGGTATTTTATATTCATTGATGTCGCTTTATCATTATGATTCTGTTATTTGATTTTGTACCGTCCCTGACTTCACATGCTTGGTCCTTATTTGTGGACTATGGGGAGCTTTTTGTCTGTGGCTTATACCGACACATTTCCTATTGTATATAATTTTTAAGTGTTTGTGTGTTTTTCCTTGACAATAAAATTGCATTTTGTATTTTATATAATTAGAGGTGCAGTCTTATTGCGGTTTTCTTGGTTCTGGCCATGTCACTTGATGACTTCCTAGCACAGATTTTCTAATGTAGGTGTGTATTTACAGCTTAGAGTGTTGATAAAAGTTCAGGAAAGGGGATGAAGACTCCCCTAATTTTATGTTCAGGCCTAAATCCACCAGTGTAATAAAACAACAAATCTGCTGGTTGGGCTAGAAAAGGCTATTTCAATTTTGAAACTATTTGATATAATTTGTCATGTTATACTGCACTGCTGCTGAAGACTTTAACCACCTCTCCATATATATCTATATGTTTTTATTTATTGAACATAAATGTTTTGTATCTTTTACAGACATGCTCAGATACCAAGTCAAAACCTCCATTTTTCACAGATAAATCAATGGAGTCTTCTATAAAATACATCAGCAAGAAGTTTCCAAACATTGATGTTCGCAGCAGCACGGTAATTACCTAGTGATATTGTCTATTCTTTATTTTATCTAGTACTGCAGTTTAGCCAAGCTCAGCCACCTTCACATGAATATTACATGACATACTAATAATGGAGGGCTCTGATCTTAATTTCACATATACTGTATAAATGCCCAAAACATTCAATAGTAGTCATGAAAGAGAAAGAAAACAAACACAAGACTGAGATATATGAATTCCCAAGGGTAAACCATCAGAATTCTCTCATTAAGTTCTAGAAGGACTTTTCTCAAAGGGAACCTGTTACCATGGCAATGCAGTTCTATCTGCAGGCAGCATGTCATAGAACAGAAGGAGCTGAGCAGATGGATACAGTATATAGTTTTATGGGAAAAGATTCAACAAGATTTGTAAATTATACATTCAAACCTCTTCTTTTTCTGTGCTTAGGAGTTAGGTGGGTGGTCCTACTCACTGACTGACAGCCTTTCCTGTATGCTTAGGCATGCAGTTAGCTGTCAGTCACTGAAAAGACCACCCACATGACTACTAAGTATAGAAAGACCTGAGAGAAATGAATAAATTACTAGCTTTGAAGAATCTTTTCTAATAAAACAATATATGAGTCTGCTCAGCTCCTCCTGCTCTATAACATGTTGCCTGCAGATTGCACTACATTTTCATGGTGACAGGTTCTCTTTAAAGAAAAATCAGTTCCCCATAGTCAGGGCCACCATCAGGACAATACTGATGGTACTGCTTTCAGGGACCCAAACAAACCTACGGGCTTCCCCTTACCCACTACTCTCCAATTGTTGCATGGGGGCTTTGAAGTTTTACATATACAATTAATCGGTCATATTAATAGGCAGTGATCTACAAACCTGGTACCCACTACATTTTTTAAATCCACATCCACAGACCCAAATTAGTATTTTGTTCCCCTTCTCCATGGATGCACTAAATATGTGGCATACATCTGAGAGGCTACATAAAATCATATTACCCCTCTTACCCCAGCCTTATTCAGATGCCGATAAAATGCACTCCATATGGTACAAAGTGTGGAGTTTGAGGGCCCTGACTAATTGCCAATATGGGGCCGAGATGCTTCTGATGGCAGCTCTGTTGGCATGCAAGTTTTTTATCTATTTTCTGATTCATGGGCTTGTTGGCAGGTATGCATGAGATTCATGTTGCATCTCATGCAGATAAATATACAGTACTTTGTAACCATTGCAACAGACATCAAGAGGACCTGTCACCTCTCCTGACACATCTGTCCTATTAAATGCTGCCTTGTATACCCCATGAAATAGCAATTGTGTGACATTGTTTCCTAGGACTCTACATTAAGCTATCCCTCTGTTATTCCTGTTAGGCGTTTATCAACAAACTGACAATCGGGTGTCACTATTCCACTGGTGAAAGGAGTGTGTCACTACACAGTCTGATACTATCAGCACTGATTTGACAGTGTGAAAGTTTGCAGGGATACACCCCCAATTATTGGGATTATATAGAGTATCAGGAGTGGTAGCATGTCCTCTGTAAGGAATATCTTTGTATTAGTGGTCAGAATAATGATAGAAATAGCAATCACAGCACTAGATAACATAAGTATGAATGTGTGCATTGCTTTTAAATGGAAAATTTGGTTACATTGTCTGTAAGCAATAATAATTTTTAGCTCTGTTTCCTTTACTGAATCCAGCAACATCTTGGACCGGTGCACAAAGATAAAGTTGAGATTGTGAAATACCTGACTGGTTATTATTTGACATTTTTGGATGTAATGGAATTTAGGGTAAGTACTGATTTGATATGTACAGTGGGTGCTTTAAATTTATTTTAATTTTAGATCTATGGTTAAGTATACCGGTCTATTACCATAACAAAGATTGCCTTGGAGTAATATTTATTTGTGTTTACGGGATGACGTTCTGCTTGGCTACATTACCTTCCCGACATGCAGTATGTTTATGGATCATTATTAGTATTTCTCAACAATTCAAAGTTACGTTATTTCCACTTTATAATAAAATTGGCAGAATATGTTTGTTTATATTCCTTACTTTTCAGTTTTATTTGGTTGTACAAGAAAGGGGTTATATGACATTGGAAAATGGTCTGTTGTTTTCTTCTAGAAACAGCTCCATTGTCCATAGGTTGTGCTTTATGTTGCAGCTCAGCCGCATACAAACACAAACCCAAAAATGACCCACTAAGAAAAGTGATACTATCCCTGCTAAGAACAAACATAAAATAAAAATCTACCCTTTTTGTAATGCCACGCCTTATTAAAAAGAAACCAGTCACATTGGGTGGTGTGCCATCTGCAGGCTGCATGGTATAGAGCAGGAGGAGCAGTGTCTGCACAGTCACACAGAATAGCATAAAGTAGGACCGCCCACTGGACTCCTAAACATCGAAAGAACAGAGGTTTAAATTGATACAATGTTTTATTGACTCCTTTCCCACAAAACTATTTATCAATCTGTTCAGCTCCTCCTTCTCTATAACATGCTGCCTGCAGGTCGGATACTATGTTCAACTCAACATCCTTCTTTTAAAGTGTCACTTAGTTTTCATAAAACTTTTGATATGCCACCGATACATATAAAAGATTTTGACTGATGGGGACCTGAGTGCTGAGATCCCCACTCATCACTAGAACAAGAAGAGAGATGCATTTGCAGATAACACTGTCCTCACTGCAGAGGACAGAATCAAGATGGACCCATAGACTTTCTATTGGGTCCATCTTGCTTCCTCTCCACAAGGAGGAGAGAGAGAGCAGGATATGCGAGCACTTCTCTTTTTTCGTGTTCTAGTGATCAGTGGGGGTCTCATCACTCAGACCTCGACTGATCAAAACCTATGATATGTCTCTATGACATGTCAAAAATGCTATGAAAACTGAGTGACCCTTTCATGCATCAGCATTTGCACATTACTACAACCTAGACTAATTGCCAACTGCATTAGCAGAATTTTTCTGAGGAGCTGAAATCATGCATATCACATCCCCTAGGCTTGCAATGGTCACAAAATGACTTTAGTTAGTTTGTAGCCCAGTTAAAATCAGTATCAATTGTATGTTAGTGCAACTGTTGGTTTTAGAAAAGAGAAAATGACACTGTCTGAACTGCTCTGGCCAGAAGACAAATGGGTGCTCACTTTTCGGAGTTGTGTAAACGTAGGCTGAACTATAGTAATAATATAGAGAACACGGTATGAGCTCACTTGAATGTAATGAAACTACAATATCCTGCACGACTGCCTATAAGTAGACCGTCTGCAGGTAGATGGACTGATGTAAACAATGAAGAGGCAACAATGCTTGCACAAGCATTGTGGTCCCTTCAAATGGCTGATCGACATGGATGTCAAGAGTCAGACCCCTCAATGATCTGATATTGGTGACCTATCCTGAGGATAGACCATCAATATTCTGAACCCATATAGTCCCTTTACAATGAAATTCACATCTGACTTTTTGGTAAGAAATTTTCTGCTTTGAACAATCCCCTTTTTTCCTTTAGAAAGGTCCCTGACAATAAACTCATCATAGTCTGTCAACGGTCAGGAGAAATGGAGCATTACATAACTGGCATTACAATCAATGGGTTCTCCTTGTAACCCACAGAGGTGCAGGGTTCTCCAGAGCAAGAGACGTTCTCAGTAGTCAGTATCCACTTAGACTTATAGATGAGAGTTCTGGCTGCAAGACCAAATCTAGGTACCCTAATACTAATTGTTCTCTACCTGCAGGACCATGTATATGAGCTGCTGAATACAATGGATGCTTGCCAGTGTTATTTCGACATCGTAAGTTTTTATCGTTTTTCATAAGCAACACCATTAAGGATGATTATATAAGAGCTCCTAATTTAAAATAATGATCTAATTTTCTAAAATGGAGCTGAGAGTATTTGTCACTTTTCCTGGCATGCAAGGGAATCAAGCTGCATTTATGGAACTGCGGGGTGCAGGTAAAATTCACAGTGTATGATCAGCACCAAGTCATGCTGTGTGAATATCAGAAATGGCTGCAATTGCTGCTTAATGTTCTAAAGTTTTTAAACTCACAACTCTGCTACACACAAACTTTATATCATAACAGCACACGTTTCAATTTGCATTTTTATTCTTTATATTTTTGTTGCTTGAAAGTTTAATGCTGACTTTAGATACAGCCAAAGTCAAGTCAGTCACACTTTAGAGATGTGTACTGTATATGATAGTACTGTATATGACAGTAGGCAATATGGTGCCATAAGGAGACTTCATGTTGAGACAACTAGAGTACCCATGCCTCTCTAGACTTGGATTTGTCAAGTTAATTGCAGTAATTGTGAGAGTGAACACTTTTCTACACTATATTGTGGTAACCATTAGTTTTGCACTGATTTTTTTTCTCGTGATCTTGCAGAATATAAATTACACCTTTACAAAGAATTATCTAGACCTGATAGTGACATACTTCTCTGTAATTCTGCTAATGTCTCGGATTGAAGACAGAAAAACACTTATTGCTCTATACAACTGTGCTTTTGAAATGCTACAAGGCCAAAGGTAGGTGTCACAGTATAAAGGAATAGTATGTTATATGTCCCTATTAAAGTTCTTCACACGTCATGTGTGACTGCTCACCTCTGGCCTCTGTCAGGACTGTGGTATTATTTCCATAATGGTTTAACATCACGTTAGGACTACTTCCACATCCGCATCAGGCATTCCGGTATTCTTTTCTGGCAGAGCAACAGAATACTGGAATTGCTGTATCTGTCTTAGCCAGACTCCATCAGGACCCATTATAATAGGGTCTGCTTAGTTTCTATCATGAATGCTCGCATTCTGCCAGACAAAGAAAACGCTGCCAGTTGGTATTCATGCCAGAAATCTGGCGAACCCCATTATAGGGAATGGAATCCGTCGGGCCCTGGTCATGTCCAGCTAAGGGGGATATGGCAATTACGGTATTCTGTTCCTCTGCCAGAAGAGAATACCAGAATGCCTGACACAGATGTGGACAGTATTTTAGAGGCTATGATTGTATATAGCAATTTACTATCACTTTTTATTGTATTTTTTTTTATTATTTTCAAGTTTCTTTTATGCAAAATTTTAAAATAATGATATTTATTTTCAAATTTCTTGTTACCATTGATTGAAATGCTCTATATGTCAGTGATTTGATTTTCCCAGAATTTAACATTCATAGGGAACATTTATTAAGACCGGCGTTTTAGATATGGGTCTTAATAAAGGCTGTGTCCTGGCGGTTGATCCGCCAAAGCTATGAAGATGCGCAGGCCTCTCTATAACTTCGGCGCATCCAGCGCCAGTTCTAAATGTAAGACATTTTCGGAGCTGTCTTACATTTAGACCATTTTCTATGTCTAAACCAGGCATAGATAATGATGAATGAGATGGGCCTGCCGGCCCGTTCCCACGATTTTAGAACTGCCGGAAGTGGGGCTAACCATTGCACCGCTATCTGCGCCTGAAATACGCCTTTAGGCATATTTCAGTATAGTAAATGACCCCCATAGTTTTAGACGCCATTCTTAATATCCTCTATAGCTAGCTGTGGATCCTTTTGAGTTATGTAGAGTTATGTATAGGCGTATTTCTGGTTAGTATATGACCCCCATAGCTGGTAAACAGAGGGTTTTACTCTCATGATGTGAAAAAAGAGAGCAGAATTTTTGGGGAGATGCATTTTATGTTGATGTGGCTGGATTTGCAGTATTTCTTTTGCTTTACAGTGACCCATCATATGCCCGTCTTGGTCAGATGTTAGTGGAGTATGATAACCCCTTGAAGAAGCTGAGTGAGGAGTTTGTACCTCATACTAAGGTGGGAGGAGTCAATGGTATTTGTTATTTTTGCTGTTTTCCTTTAAAAAAATAAAACAAGGTAATATTTTACTTTAAAAGTATACTCTAGATGATTGAAATACTGCCTAATCCTAAAAATAAGACTTGTGATTCCACAAAGAATTTGTCATGATTGCATCCTGCAGCATGATATATGTGTCTTTCTCCTTAGCACTCTCTTCTAGTGAAAGACTTGCCTGTCCATTTACCTTAATTAAAACCTAAAAACAACAATTCCGCCACATAACCAGGGATAGTTTATTGCACAAACTTTAATAAGTAACATATTATTTAGCAAAATTCAGCTTTAAAGGAGTTGGCCACTTTTTGGTTACTGTTAATCAATGTGTTTGCAACATGACTATATGGCACATACTAATATAACCTTTGATGAAATTATGTGCCATTTTCTATATTTCTATGTGTCCCCTTGTTTGCCAAGTCTTTTGTTCTGTCGGCACAGAGGTTTTGTTCATAAAATGGCTGCAGATGGCGGGTCATATGACCAGGCAAATCGTCTCCATGTGAGGTCTCCTCTATTCAAATACACTGCCCCTGCTATCTTAGGGACAGGACCTCTGTGCGGACAGAACAAAAGATCTAATATACAAGGGGACATACCTTATGGAATATCGAAAATGGCACATAATTTTAACAAAGGCTATATTAATAAGTCCCATATTGTCATTTTTCATACACATTGGTAACAAGTAGCCTGAAAGTGGCCAATCCCTTTAAGTATAAAGTGATTAGTAAATGTTTATGATACATAACTATCATGTAGTACATATGGTTTCTGAGGTATATCCACAGAAGATCCTATATGTTGTATCTTTCCATATAACTTTATTATGTCTTGTTGTTTGTTCTTTTCTTCTGTAGACGGTTACTGATGCCTTGATGTCCCTGCACTTCTTATTCTGTCGGAGGTCTCAGTCAGCAGAGCAGTGGAGAGGGGCCCAGCTGTTAAGCCTCCTCAGCAATCCTGCAGCAATGATTTCTCCATGTACTTCAGACACTGTAAGATAAGAAAATGTTCATCATTTACTGTATCTAGTAGTTCTGCATCTCAGAATCCAAAAGATTGAACACATGAATTTATGGGAACCATAGTCTTTTTGACTCTGCGTTCTCCCTTAAAACTAAAGGGTTTGTCTTATCTCAGACATTGATGGCAATTCGCTAGGATCTCATATCTCCAGAAAGTGCCCCCCAAAGTGAAGGAGAACATTTCGCACAAATGTGGCTACCCTCCATTCACCACTAAGAGAGTTCCGAAAATGCGGGCTCTATTTCTGTCAGTCCCATAGAGGTGAATGGAAAGGCGGGTATGCATGCTCTATGAGCTCTCCATTCACTGCCATGAGACTTATGAAAATAACCAAGTGTGCTATTTTTGGAACTTCCATAGTAGTGAATAGAGAGCACCTACGCATGCTTGGTGTGCTGTCATTCACTTCAAGGGGCCCCTTCTGGAGATACCAGCGGGTTTCAGAGATAAAACCCTCACCTATCCGACTTTTATGGCATATCCTAACAATATGCCATCAAAGTCTGAGATTGGCCAACTCCTTTGAGGCGTTGACGCTCTTTCTAGCTCATAAAGGACTACTGCGTGCATAAGCAAATCTTTCCCCATCCAACTGCAGCGTTCCCAGTCGTATATAGGGTGCCTTGCCTCTTATGGGTAGGTGCCTGAGCTGTAGGGTTCTAGCCTGTCTAGTACTGCAAAGGTCCGCTATAGTGTTATTCTGAATTCCTGTGCCGGACCTCTGCCTGTTTATTGGATTGACCCTGTGCTCCCTGCCCTGACACCTGCCTGATCTCCGTATTGACCCTGTGCCACCAGCCTTGACATATTGTATTGCCTAACTACCATACTGTATGTACTCCACGTGTCTTTACTTAGGCTTGTCCACTGCCCACGCTGTTGTCTGTCCCTTTCTGGTGGTGCACTGTCCTGAGTCGTCTATATATTAATAGGTCTTATAGAATAGTGTTCTCCCAACCCTGCAGTAACTGCTGTGAGTGTACAACTTACTTTGTCCTTGGTGGCAGACTGGCAGCGGCATACAACAGGTCAGGGGCAAGCCGGTGATGCTGGGGGCTGGTTGGAAAGGGACTTGGGTCTCAGTGGAACTGGTGGCAGTATGAGGCAGGTGGTGGCACTGGCAGCCGCAGCGCGTGACGTGAGCGCGGTAAGCACAAGACTGCCGTCCTGCCCACTCACCCGCCTGCACAGTTGTGCTCTGATCTGCTGCTGTCTGCTGAGCCTGCGAATCACACAGGAGCTTTGCACCACTAAATGCTGATTGGCCAGTGCAGTGCCAGTGCCCAGCAAACAGAGAAGAATGAGCGGCGTTGCAGTATGTCACTGGCTGGGTCAGGGTCAGTCAGGAGGAGACAGCTCACAGGTGGGACATTTCCCATCGGCGGTTTGGCCAAAATGGGGCGGGAGGGGGGCTGGGGGGCTGAGCAGAGGGGAAGCAGGGCCCTGCCCAAGCTCCAGATCTCCAGATAGGGACTCAAGACAGAAGACTGTGGCAGTGATAAATATATAACTAGAGACATATTGGCAGGGCCTTCCATGCACTCCGGGCCCCCCATAGCTGCTGCGTGGGCTGCCTATATTGGCGGTACGCCACTGATCACAATCCTTACTCCAGTACCTGCTTCTAAATTAAATACCATTGCAATAAACCTTCAGTGAAGCCTAACATTCATTCAAGAATCCATCAGCTCAAGCCAGTCTACCATGACAATAAACTGACCTACCATGACCTGCATGATTCTAACTGCTACAGAGGAGACAAGTGTGTGCAGTCACGTTAGCAAATTTATTCACATTTAATATACTACTTTATGAATATGCCTAATTAAGTAAATTTTTGTCCTAATTATGGTCATGGTTTTCATGATTTTAGGCTGACAATACACTAGTGTTTTTTAATGATCAAAAAGGAAGATTTAAATTTGCTACTTAATGGGTAAGTATTGATGGTGCACGGTGTGGCCATCTCTGGGACCCAAATATTCAGCAGAATGGGGGTCCTCTGATTTTTCTGTGGCATTCCAGAAAGGAGTAGGTGAAGTGGAGGGGTGTTCATGCATGCATGCAGCTGTCTTCATTATAGTTGGAGTGTGAACTGGGGAGAATTGGACTCTAATCTATTGAGAGTCATGGAAGTGGACCTGCCGCCTAGCAGACATTTATGGCATATATTTTGATATGCCACTAATATCTCAGATGGTAATACCCTTTGATGTTTTATTGGGGCCCTTGAGAATGGTTGAATATGACAGTGCAGCCCTTGGACAATAAAAGACTGTGCATCCATGGCCTAAATCACAGGAGATAAGTAGTACCACATTTAATACATTACTAATCATGGAAACAAACAGCATATAATTCTGTAAATAATGCTTTCATCCTTTCTTGTATTATTTGTGCAAAACAACAGAATATGTGTTTGGTTAAATCCTGCAGGCAATTCCCAAGCTGGCATGGATTATAGTGTCTAAATACTAATACATCTTTTTCAGATGCCTTGTGAATATTTGTCTGTTGAGACAATGGAACGATGGATCTTGAGTAAGTTTCATGTCTTTTCATTCAACAATATCATTAACTGTCACTTGTACTATACACTTTGAATGACGTCTTGCTAGTGCACAAACATCACAAAGGAAATACAAAAATTTCCATCTAATTACTCTATACTAGAGATGAACAAACCACTCAAGATTCAGTTCGGTTAAGTTTTGGCAAATTTTCGAAAAAGTGCGGTTCGGACCCGAATCGATTCCTCTGGAACCGAAGTTGCTCCAACTGCCCTATAAATTGGTATATAACCCCTTCTATCCTCCTTCTAAGAAACTAATTTCTTTTCATTTGTTTTTTAGGATTTTCTTCTTTTTCCCTCCCCCTCCCCAAGCTCTCAAGCTTAGCAATAGTAAATAATGTCTGAGTCACTATGACATACATAGATAGCTGTGGGTAAATGCATGTTTGACAACATTAACATACAACGTGTTTAAAAACATACTGCGCTGTGGCATTTTTAAAAATGTTTCCTTGACACGGTCAGAATGCCTGCCATATGACACGCACAAGTGTTGATTGTCAGAAGAAAAAGTGGTTTGAGTCGTTGTGAATGAGCCAAAAAAATTATCCCTTTTAATTGGGAGCATCAGCAATGCAGTGTAGATGTGGAAAGGGTACGGTACAGATATAGTGACATGCTGCCTTAATAGTAGCAGCAGCAGAAGCAGCATAGCATGGAAAATACAATGCTGTCTATGGGTAGTAATAGTAGTGCTAGTAGTAGAGGTAGTAGTGGCAGATGCTTTGCATTAATAGCGGTGGCAGTAGGGGATTAGCAGCGAGGAGCAACGGCAGCTGAGGCAGCGGCGGCTGCAGCAGCCATATGGTTCATGTTGGCAGGCAGCTGCATGATGGAGGCAGAAGCAGCCTTATGCAAGATTATGGTCAGCAGGCCGCAGCAGTAGCATGATGGCGATGCTGGCATGATGGGGGCAGCAGAAGCAGCCATACAGAACATGATGGTTGGAAGGTTGCAGCAGTGACATGGTGGAGACAGCAGCAGCTGTGCAGAACATAATGCTTGTTAGCCGCAGCAGTGGCATGATGGTGGCGGTGGCATGAAGGAGGCAGGCAGAAACAGTAGAAAGATGGGGCACCACCAAAGGGTTAGACCATCCACTTCGCAGGAGCCTACCTGCCTGAAAAGTAGTGGAGCAGGGGTTCATGGAAGCAGCGGCAGTAGCTGTCAGTAGTTGCAGAGTTTTGGGGATAAAATCACCTACTTGGCGGTGTGGCAGTTTTTGTTAAGCTGCCGGAGGAGGTGAACATGGCCATTTGTTGGATCTGTGGGCAGAAGGTGAAGCATGGCCAGGGTGCCAATTTTGGCACCACGGCCCTGCGTCAACATATGTAGCGTCACCATAAAGTGGCCTGGGAGAACTGTGGCTCTGATGTGGTGGTCCAGCCTGCATCCACTTCGTCCCAAGTGACATCAGACACCCCAGCTATGAGTCGGTGGGTTCGTCAGACACAACCCTTAGTTTGGATGGCCCGGGAGCAGGCCCTGTGCCCCCACCCTTCCTCAACCTGCCTCTGTCCTTTTCTGTTCACTCAGCCAGAGAAGTATTACATGCCGTCGCCTCAGCCCCACTATACAGTGAGGACGAGCTACGAGAGGACAGTCAGCAGCTTCCGGCCAGCCAAGATGTGGAGGAGAGTGGCGTGGGAGCTGGTGTTGCGAGCGGTGAGGCTCCTGACCCAGAGACCGTTGAGGAGGACATCAGTGACGTACAGATAGTACTCTACGATGATGATGTAGCTGATTGCACTTGGGAGCCGGGTGAATTAGGGGCGTCATCATCATCGGGAGAAGAGGGTGGCAGCTTGCCCCATGAGGCAGCGGCAGAGCCAGCAAGTCGCTAGAAAGTACACAAAAGCACGAGCAGTGCACTCACCTCTCTGTACGGTTGTAGGAGGCACGGACAACGCTGAGGACCTAGGCGTCAAGGCAAACTTCCAAAATAAAATGCAGGAGGTCCAGCTTCCAAAAAACCATGGCAACTTTTATTGTTTCAGTGCATTGAAAACCAGAAAAACAGTCCATGTCAAGTCGCTAGAGTGGCTGAGAGTCAGCAGAGTGGCAGCAGTGGGAGTAGACCACCTGGGGTACACCACCCACTTCACAGGAGCCCACCTGCCGGGAAAGTAGTGGTGCATGGGTTCACGGAAGCAGCGGCAGTAGCAGTCAGTCAGTGCGTAGTGTTAAGGGTAAAATCCCCTACGCAGCGGTATGGCAGTTTTTTGTAGAATCTGTAGGCAGACGGTGAAGTGTGGCCAGGGTGCCAATGTTGGCACCACGGCCCTGTGTCAACATATGCAGCGTCACCCTAAAGTGGCCTGGAAGAACTGTGGCTCCAATGTGGTGGTCCAGCCTGCCGCAGCAACCAGTGGCATGCACCCGATTTCAGGCAGTGAAGGCTCCACCACCCCAGCCGAAGGGAGCTGTCTGTCTTTCGCATCATCTGCTGGTCCTGATGCTCCTGCTTCTCCACTTTCTCCTCGTCAGTCATTCCATCAGCAATCGATCACTAAAGCGATTGCCAAGAGATAACAGTATGCGTGCACTCATCCAACGGCGCAGAAGCTGAATATGCTCCTGGCCAAGTTGCTGGTGCTGCAGTCCCTCCCTTTCCAAGTGGTGGACTCTGCAACTCTCAGAGAACTGATGGCTTGTGCCGAGCCGAGGTGGAAAGTCCCAAGCCTTCATTTCTTTGCCAAAAAGGCAGTACCAGCCCTGCACACGTATGTAGAACAGAAGGTGGGCCAGTCCTTGAGCCTGTCGGTGTCTGCCAAAGTGCATGGCAGCGCCGACGTTTGGAACTGTAACTACGGACGGGGACAATACATGTCTTTTACGGCCCACTGGGTGAATGTGGTTCCTGCACAGCCACACCAGCAACTTGGCTAGGTGACGCCGCATCAGCCTCCACGTTCTAACGCCGTTGGTCCTGTGACAATATCCGCCTCTGCCTCCTCATTCTCCATGGTGTCCTCAGCCTTGTAACAGCGGCTGCGGGGCGCCGCTGTTCCCCCACTTACCGCTGCAGTCTTGGGCTCTGTTGGAGTGTGTGCTATGTTTCTGAGGGTTCCATTCCACAGCTTCCGCTCAGCCTAATCACAGCATTATTCCGGCTGGTTTCATGTTACCCTGCTCTAGGGGCGGCACGCATCACTCCCTGAGCTGCATGAGTTGGGTCATGTGACCTTGCTGACAAGCCCTGGCTCCCCTACATGTATTAAACAGCCCCTTTCCCAGATGCCTCAGTGTCAAGGTCCTTGTCTTTTGCTAAAGAGCCTGATTACCACTTGTGTTCCTGACTTGTACTTCATTCCTGGACTCTGCTTATCGTCTGATCCCTGCCTGCTTGCTTTGAGTCTCCTGTTGCCGACCCAGATTGCCTGACCTGTACCTGTGCCGCCTGCCCTGACCTATTGCCTGTCTGACCACGTCTCTGCATAATCCCCCAGTCCTGCACCGTTGCTCCTGGTAGTGTCTCTGTTCCCCTGACTACGCTTATACTTCAGGTACCTACTCAGGTACCTCGTGGTCTGCCCGGACCAGCTGCTACTGACTTACTCCCCTACGGCTCAAGTCTATCCTCACCATCAGAGGCTCTAGTGAAAACCAGGTAGCTGCTTACACACGCCCCTCCAGAGTATAGCCAGTCAGTGGTACAGTGGGTTCACACCTGCTGAGCTGTGACAAGCCTCCACTGCAGGGACAAGTCACAGTGCCCCTCCAGCATACCACATGGGCAGGGCATGGTGGTGTCACGCTGTTCTGCACCTCGTTTGCCTGGGCAAACGGAGTCACACAGGGGAGGAACTGCTCTGTGTCCTTCATGAAGAAATTGAATCCTGGCTTTCTCCCCGACAACTCTAAATTGGAACCATGGTGACCGACAACGTGAAAAACATGGTGTCGGCACTGCGTCAAGGAGGGCTGAGCCATGTGCCCTGCATGGCACACGTGTTCAATCTGGTTGTCAAGCGGTTCCTGAAGTCTTCCACCTATCTGCAAGACATCATAAAAATGGCCAGGAAACTTTGCATGCACTTCAGCCACTCGTACACTGCAAAGCACACCCTCCTTGAGCTGCAGCGGCAGAACGGCATCCCCCAACATAGGCTGATATGTGACGTTTCCAACCATTGGAATTCCACCCTCCATATGTTGGACCGACTATACTGACATAGACAGGCCATAAACGATTTCTTGATGATCCAAGCGGACAGGAGTACTCCCCTCTGCAACTTCGATATCAGCCAGTGGCAGCTCATGTGGGACATATGCCTGCCCTTTGCTCAGGCCCTTTTTGTAGGCCACGTTTTTTGTCAGTCACCAGGACTACAGGATGAACAACATCATTCCACTGCTTCATGTCCTGGAACAGATGCTGGTAAATCTGGCTGGTGAGGGGACTGGAGACGTGGCGCCTAGATCTCACAGCCTCATGAGCCCTGTGGGGGCTGAACTGGAGGAGAAGGAGGATGAGGACATGAGAGCACAAGCAAATGTGTAGCAAAATGGGTGGTTTCTCTACACAGGTTATAGAAAAGGAAGAGCACGAGCAGCCAGAGGAGCTACAGGGCAATGAGGAAGATGAGGCAAAGAACACAGACACACCGTGGCAGTATGCACTGGAGATAGAGGCAGGGAGTCCCTCCTAGTCACTTGCACAAATGGCCTGATGCATGCTCACTTGCTTTTGTAGTGACAGCCGAATTGTCACCATTTGGCAGAGGGATGACTTCTGGCTCTCCACCTTTATGGACCCTCGCTACCGTTCCAAAATGGGGGCCTTTTTTACACCCGCTGAGAGGGAGGAAAAACTGAACTACTATAGAGACACCTATGTAGTCAGTTGGCCACTGCCTATCTGCGCCATAGTCCATCCTCTTGCAGGTCTGACCGGGGGAGGCCCTCTGTGCTCATGTTCCTCTGCCATGATTGCTGTGGCAGGATGGGGGCGGGGGGGAGGGGTAGGAGCAGTTCTAGCTCCATCAGCAGCAACTTAAGTCTAGATTCGCTGATAAGCAGCTTTTTTCACCTGCCTAGTGTAGAAACTACTTACCAACAGCAGCAGCAGCTAGACCTGGAGCATGATCTGAACCAGTAGGTGCTGGCATACTTGGACAGCACCCTGCCACCCCACATTGAAAATCTGCTGGACTACTGGGCAGCCAAACTGGATTTGTGGACGCAACTGGCAGAGTTTGCTCTGGAAAAGCTGTCCTGTCTGGCCAGTAGTGTGGCATCAGAGCAGGTGTTTAGTGCTGCCGGGGCCATAGTTACCCCAAGAAGAACTCACCTGTCCACCCAAAATGTGGAGAGACTGACCTTTGTCAAGCTGAATCAGGTGTGGATCAGCCAGGATTTCCACCCACCAATGCCTGATGTATCAGACTGGATCATCCATGGTGCCACAGCAACAAAAGAGACCGGTTTCTTCTGGCTACCTGTCTCAGCTACAATTCTGATGCTGCCACCCGTTTAATGCCACACATCTGACACCAAGTGCTCCTTCTTTCACACACCATCTTCAGCTGGTACTGGTATTGCCACCCACTTCCCCACATTGTCACCAGGTCAGTCTGTGGTCTCCTGATGCTGCTGCCACCTCCACACTGTCACCTTGCCACTCTGTAGTCTCCTGATGCTGCTGCCACCTCCACACTATGTCACCTTGCTACGCTGTGGTCTCCTGGTGCTGCTGCCACCTCTACACTGTCACCTTGCCACTTTGTAGTCTCCTGATGCTGCTGCCACCTCCACACTCTGTCACCTTGCCACTCTGTAGTCTCCTCTCATGTTGCTGCCACCTTCAGACTATGTCACCTTGCCACTCTGTAGTCTCCTGATGCTGCTGCCTCCTTTACACTATGTCACCTTGCCACTCTGTGATCTCCTGATGCTGCTGCTACCTAAACACTATGTCACCTTGCCACTCTGTGGCCTCCTTATGCGGCTGCTGCCACCCTCACACTGTCATTGTGCCACCCTGTAGTTATCTCCTGATTCTGCTGCCCCCTCCACACTCTGTCATTGTGCCACTCTGTGGTTTCTTCCTGCCTTCCTGATGCTGTTGCCACCTCCACACTGTCATTGTGCCACCCTGTGGCCTCCTCCTGATGCTGCCGTATTCTATTCATGTGTCATCTCTGTTTTGGATCCACTCCTGTTTTTTTTTGCATTATCAATACTGATGGATTAATGACTAAATGCTGACTGAGTGAAGGCAGATGCTCCACAGACAGGACCTGTTTTTGGGGGGTTATTGTTCTGATGGAACAGAGGAAGGGCAAAATAATCAGTAACGTCAACACAAACTTACTGCTGACACCCTCTCCACCCTGCCGGGGGGGCTCTACTTGTATAAGTGTTTTAAAGGAAAAGGTTCTGTAGACATCTATGTGGAATTAGCTGCCAACAGTGTAAAAGGAGTGCGCTTCTTCTTGACGCTAACATTGACCTGTAAGGCTTGAGTTATTTAGCCAGTTTTGGCTCCGTAACTGCCCAATTAAGTGAAGTGAGCAGTGATTCTAAGAGCGACGCCTGTCATCTGCAGTATTGTTTCACTACCACAGCAGACTCCCTATGTGTGTTACTGCAAGGCACAGTGTTCTACACCACTATAAATGCTCTCTGCAGCCAGGAAATATACGTTTTTCAATGCGATTCACCACAAATAAATTCGTATTGAAACAAATTTTTTGAAATTTGCTCATCTCTAGTAAATGGGTATTATGCATAACAGACAGATACAATCTCATCTCTTTTTTTAATCCACTCCTAATTTTGCCATCAAACAGTGTATCAGTAAACCTGAATGTCGAAACCCAACTTTAATGTTTTTTAAATCATTTAAAGTTGCAATCACTTGGCCTTATGGTAATGTTTGAATATCTCTGTTTCTAGTTGGATTTCTGCTGTCACACAGTGCACTTAATGCACACCAGGCAAGCTTAGAGCTTTGGAAAATGGCACTTCAGGGTTCCCACTGTATCACACTGATCCGGGATGACATTTTGCTAATACACCGGGTTACTGAGGATTTCTTTGGGAGCATAAAAGGGTATGTTATGTATAAATGGTTCAATACCATAAGCTCACATTAAAAAACCCACTTAAAAAGTGCCATAGATGTCTATAATATTTATAATTCTAAATGGCCATTTAAATAACAATTCATTTCCCATGTAAGTTTATAAATGATGTATTGCTGTACATTTTTCATGTGGACTTTTTGCTGGGTACTGTTATAAATAATAAACTTGGAACAACTCCTTCCAATTTACTATTGATGCATTGTGTCTTGTGACTGCCCTGTTGTCATTGACACTGTGCTCGTGTGCACTTGTCTGCTCACTCCACTTTATTTTACCTTACCTTCAGCATGTCTCGTGTTAAATTTCTCATTTAACTAAATAGCTAAATTTGGAAATTTCAACCAGGGTAGTGGAGGCAAATGGAATAAATTTTACCTCCTTTTTGCCTAAATGTCCTGACTGTTCCTTTAATTACAGGGCTTGTTTTAGAATGTACAAATACTGTTTTAGCACAGCACTTGCAACGTGTACACTGCCTGGATAATATACAGTGTATTTTGCACAATTAACAATCCTGTTGTCATCTCTTCTGATTAGGTATGGCAAACGAGTAGCGGATGTGAAGGAATGCAAAGAACATTTCATGACACACAGGTCAGTCTTCCTAGCACAATATTGTGAGGATACTTTTTAAAAGGGATTTCTGGGAGCTGGAGGTGATTTTTTTTTTTAAACCTGTGTAATGAAGAGAGACATATTTGATAACATGACCCTTTGACAAACATTGCTGACTATGTAAAAAAAAAAAAAATCAAACAACAATACCATCTATGTAAAAGTTACTCTCCAGCTGAATACTGAAACCTCAGCTTTGGTTGGGTATATGACCTCCTAATTGCACAAAATGTGGATAAGTGTATAAAAGAAGGTGCTGCACTGTCTTCACTACGTAAATAGCCCTTACTGTAATCTGCAAAAGATAGTAAGATATTACTGTAGACATTATTTGCAAAAGCATGGTTTATGTAATGAGTAACGACTAACTTATCTCCAAAGTGGGCAATTTCACCGTGCAAGACGTATGTTCCTCAGAGTTGCTGTGAAGGAACTGGAGACTATTTTATCTGAGGAACCAGGCCTCTTGGGTCCCAAGGTAATGATTCTAGATCAGTTCTTCAGAAATTCACATTATAATACATATTATGTATAACTACTAATAACACTATGTCCTAGGTTATGTAACACTGTAATACTGGGAGAGTCACTTATAAAGAAGGATATGGGTGTCCTTGTAGATGGTAGATTAAATAACAGCATACAATGTCAATCAGCTGCTTCTAAGCCAACCAGGATATTGTCATGCATTAACGAGGCATGGACTTGCGGGGCAGGGATGTAATATTACCACTTTACAAAGCGTCGGTGCGGCCTCATCTGGAATATGCAGTTAAGTTCTGGGCACCAGTCCACAGAAAGGACACACTGCAGCTGGAAAAAGTACAGAGGAGAGCGACTAAACTGATAAGGGGCACGGAGGGTCTTAGTTATGAAGAAAGATTCAAAGAATTAAAGAGGACCTTTCATCACTTCTAAAGATATTAACTAACGATGCTCACATGTAGAGCGGCGCCCAGGGATCTCCCTGCACTTACTATTATCCCTGGGCGCCGCTCCGTTCTCCCAGTATAGGCTCCGGTCTCTGTGCTCACAAAGTTATAGTAGGCGGGGACTTGGAGGACTTGATTATAGTAGGTGGAGCCTGTCCATCTCATTTTCCCAGGCTGTAGCGCTGGCCAATCGCAGTGCAGAGCTCATAGCCTGGGAGAAGGAGATGAAGGGCAGGCTCCGCCCACTATAACCAAGTCCCCGAAGATACCAGAGCCTATACCGGGAGAACGGAGCGGCGCCCAGGGATAATAGTAAGTGCAGGGAGATCCCTGGGCGCCGCTCTACATGTGAGCATAGTTAGTTAATATCTTTAGAAGTGATGAAAGGTCCTCTTTAAATTTATTTAGTCTTGAGAAGAGACGTCTATTGGGGGACATGATTAACCTATACAAATATATAAATGGGCCATACAAAAAAATACGGTGAAAAACTGTTCCATGTAAAATGCCCTGGAGAAGAAAAAGTTCAGTCTCCAGAAGCGTCAAAGCTTCTTCACTGTAAGAACTGTGAATCTGTGGAATAGACTTCCTCAGAACGTGGTCACAGCAGGAACAGTGGACAGTTAAAAAAAAAGGTTTAGATGAATTCTTAAAAGTAAACAACATTAATTCTTATGAAAACGTGTGGAAATCTGAGTCTCACTTCCTTCTGGGATTCGCGTCTCCACCTATCCCTTGGTTGAACTTGGTGGACTTATATCTTTTTTCAACCGTATCAACTATGTTACTATGTAACTATACTAAGTTATTATTTATTTCAGGCTCTGTTTGCATTTATGGCTTTATCGTTTTGTCGTGATGAAATTAACTGGCTGGTACGCCATGCTGAGAATGTCACCAAAACCAAGACCCCAGAAGACTACATAGATGTGTAAGATAACCAAAAACCATCTTTTCATGCCATGTATCAGAAATTTCAGAAATTACTGTAAAATTTGCTGGGCTCACCATTTGCTAAATGTTTTAGAAAGCTGGTTTATTTGGGTCTAATCTCATTTTGGATCTTGTGTGCACAGTCATGATGGTACTTCAGTAGAAGTTCAAACTATTTTTATCTATTTCTGTGCAGCTAAAAAGAGATGGTGAGAACACTGTTAAAGGGTTCTTTAGGGCATAAATATTAACAGCCTATGTTTAGGACTAAATAATACTTGGTGGTATTAGTTTTCTCCTGGAGGTTCTGTCCAAGGAAATCCCCAAGGAAAGAGGGTCCCTGAGCAATTGATTAGTTTACTATGTCCTAAAACCAGTGATTAAGGAAGAGCCTTAAAGAGGTATTCCAGTTGTTAGAAGTTATTCCCTTTCCACAAGATAGGGAATAACTATTACATTGCTGGGGGTCCTTCCACTGAGACCCTCACTGATCATGAGAACCAGGGCCCCATACTCCCTGCAGCCCCCCCTGAAATGAATGACATAGCCGGATGGGCATGTGTGCGCCCCCTTCATTTATTTCTATGGTAATTCTTGGGATAGCCAAGCGCTGTACTTGGCTATTTCCTGAACTCCCATAGAAATGAATGAAGCAGCCAAGTGCATGTGCCATTGGCCACTCTGTTCATTTCATGGAGGCAAAAGGGGATATACCCCATTCTCGTGATCGGTGGAACCCCCCTGATCTAACAGTTATCCCCTATCATGTGGATAGGGGTTAACTTCTAACAACCGGAAGAATACCCTTTTAAAGGGCTTCTGTCACCCCCAAGTGTGCAATTTTGAGTAGCTGACATTAGCTATTTGTTAATGTCAGCTGATTTCAAACGTACCTTTCTTACCTTAATCTGAGCTTTATATTTCCTAAAAATCATACTTTTAAAACATGCTAATTCTCTTTGCTACCAACAAGTTGGGCAGGTACTTGCTGGTAGTCGCCGCATCCTCGGGCTGTAGGACCGCCCCCTCTGCTGTTGATAGACAGGGCCAGCGCTCTCTTCTCCTCCCGCTGGCCCTGTCTTCTCCTGAATTCCCGCGCCTGCGCCGTACCATTCCCCAATAGACGCAGGCATACTGAGTGGAGGACGGGCACTTGCTACTGAGGACAGAGCTGGCAAGCGCCCGTCCTCCACTCAGTACGCCTGCGCCAATTGTGGAATGGTACGGCGCAGGCACGGGAATTCAGGAGAAGACAGGGCCAGCGGGAGGAGGAGAGCGTGCTGGCCCTGTCTATCAACAGCAGAGGGGGCGGTCCTACAGCCCTAGGATGTGGCGGCTACCAGCAGGTACCTGCCCAACTTGCTGGTAGCAAAGAGAATTAGCATGTTTTAAAAGTATGATTTTTAGGAAATATAAAGCTCAGATTAAGGTAAGAAAGGTATGTTTGAAATCAGCTGACATTAGCAAATAGCTAATGTCAGCTACTGAAAATTGCACACTTGGGGGTGACAGAAGCCCTTTAAGGAGGGTTTACTCTTCAATTTTGTAAAAACTGGAGGCCAAACAGATATGAAAACTGGAGTCCAAGCTTGTGAAAATGATATGCCACCAAGTAAATGCCTTCATATTAATCATGTTGACTCAAACTTTGTTGTTTTTTTTATCATTTTAAGTTCATCATACCTTACACTTAAAAGATATGACTGACAATGCCTTCCATGTATGGAAGCTTTAACCTGACGCTCAGTTGTTATGAATGTTAATATGAACATTAGAGATATTGACTACTTTCAGGATCATTAATGGATAAGGATTCCAATGTGCTTCAATGTAATATATCTGAAACCTTAGCAGCTTTGATTTGATTTTTTTCCATGTTTTTATAGACATATAGCTGAGTTGATGTTTGTGATTGAAGAGCTCCGGGTACTGCTGAGGAAGAATCTGCCTATCATTCAGCGTTATCATCTACAGTACCTGGCTAAATTTGATGCTTTGGTCCTCAGTGACATTATACAGGTAAGTAACATAGTGTATATTCATATATACTGCCTTGCTTGAATTGTACTATTCTTCCTACACCCTACATTACAATGTATCATAGACCTTCTAAGATTAGCATTGACAAATGAAACTACTAAATTGGCCACATTTATATTTGTCTGATAGACCTATAACAATATAGTACCTTTTTTTTATATATCAGTTTTACTTCTTTTTTTTTTTTTGTCAAAATCACTTGCGGTCTGCCTATTTCACACATTTGTCTTCATGATTTTGAATATATCCTAATATTCTCTAAATGTTACTTCTAGAATCTGACAGTTTGCCCAGAAGAAGAATCTGTGATCATGTCATCATTTGTGAGCACTTTGTCTGCCCTTAAGATAAAGCAAGGTAACACACTTAGGGGGAAATATATTATGACGAGAATCTTTAAAGTCCGTTTCGTAGACATCTGCATTGTCGTAATTCGCACCAAATGTATCAAATGTCACACAATGTTTGATACATTTGCATGTTCTGTTACTCCACTTCCTATGCCACATTTTTAGACATTTCAAAAAGTCTTATTTGATAAATCTGCTTTATACTGTTTAACAGGCTAAACACACACACTTTACCAATCACTTTTCAGAACTGGGGTAAGTGATGCAAAATGTTCCAAAATTGTTGTGCCAAAAAGTCCCAAAAAATAAAAAAGCCCTATTTTGCAACTTTTTGAAGCAAGAATTCTAGAGTGCAGGGCTCGGTTCATGGTTTATTTTAGTTTTTGTCAGGTAATGAAGAAGAAACCGGTATTCTCATAGGGACCAGTGATGCACCGTAAGTGAGAAAAGCATTCTTGCAGAAGTTGAAAACAAACATGGTATACTTCAGTGGAACAGAGGGGATCCACAGGAAAATGTAATATTAACATTGTTGCTGGGGCTGGAATAAAACATTCTCACCATCTATTCCCATTGGTTGTACTTGAGAAGGTGAATTTACCACTCTCTGCTTACCCAACTTATGCCCACTCACAGTTCTCAAAACAACCTAATGGGTTAGATCCAGAGCCGTACACAGATCTCATAGGTACCCATAGAAAAACTCAGTATGGGCCCCCTGCACCTAGTTTCCCAGTGTACATTTATCACTCACTCCCAGAATAATGCAGAATATGCACAACACCCTGGATTTCTGACCAATTTAAGTTTTTAAATCAAGTGGAAAAAATTGTAAATTCTAATTGTAATTAAAAAAAAGTTGTCTTTTTAAAGCTGTTGGAAAAAGTGGAACAGGTGCTTTATTCTAAACACCACATTTCTCAATGTATTTACATCAGAAAACTGGTATAAATACTTTGATAAATCTTCTGCCTCTCTTCTATTACAAAGCTATCTGGCTGCCTGTAATGCGCCCAGTGCATTGAAGTTAATCCAACTCCCATGGAAGCTGTGATTATCTCTTTGCATCTTTGCATTGAGTTCCCCCTTGTGATGGCCGCAGGAAGAGAAAAGAACAAGTTCAATGTGGGACCCCCCCCCCATTCCCCGTGCCCGTGCCCCATAGCAGTTGCGTGGTCTGCCTCTATTGTAGGTACTCCATGGGTTACCTCCTTAGAATTTACTCACAATGTTTCATCTAAAATGAACTAAGGATAAGGCCACAATAGCAGAGTTTTCTGCTATGGATTTGGTACAAAATCTGTAACTGTAATCATGCAGATGATTTTCTATAGATTTACTGTGATGATAAGAGACATTTCAACAAAAGGATTGCAAAGCTGCAATTTTTGAAACCTTCCTATACATGTATTTAACTATTTTCTGTCCGGTCATAAAAACGTAAAAAAACGGATCTGGCACTAAAAAGAATGTAAGTCAATGGTGACTGAACAGTTTTTTTTAGGGGCCTTAAAAATGGATCCATTACTCATTGACTTTCAATGTATTTTGTATGGATCAGTTTTTTTTCCCGTTTTGATTTCACACAACCGCATCCTAATGGAACGCATGCATGTTTAAAATTAAAATGGATGCATTTAATACTGATATTGAGATCCTCTGCCGGATCTCAATACTGGAATTAACAACGCATGTGTGAAAGTCGCCTGAGTCGTCAGAGCAGCACCCTGATGGAGGAAACAGTCTGCAGATGCAGTGAATCTGAAAGCTGTAGAGGAAAAACTGTTGACAAGTTTTAATAGAAACCAGTTGAAAGATGATTTCAGCCTAAAATAAGTAGAATGCAATAATAATAAAAATGCCACCAAAGGTGTCCATAGCTTTTATCCATCATCAGATGGCCTAAAATGCACACAACAAAGGACTTGGATATTTTCTTGTTATTTATATGGCAAAATGTTGGATTAGATATAAGAATTCCTAATTTAACATTGATTAGTTACTCACATGCAGAAACGTATCCTATAGTTGTAGTTGAGCTCCAATCATCTTTAGATATTGCAAGCCAAGAGCCAAGTTAAGGAAGTATCTGTAAATATACTCTTATTTTAGATACTGTTACTGTTATTTTTTACATATTTGCCTTTATTACTATATCGAACCATCTAGAGGAACACAACAATCTTCCCTTCATCTCTTCCTTTCCTCAGTCATATTTTATCTGTTATCACAGTTAAAACTGAGAAATATATAAAGAAACGTTCTCTTTGTCTCCCAGGAAGTCATCCATGTCACCAGTCCTCCTTCTCCTTACTGTCCTGTGATAATCTGTAAGAGAAGTGACTGGAGCAGGAGCCTCCCTACTGTGACCTGTCTCCCATAGCAAAAAAGCAACATTACACCCCTATCCTTGGCTAAGACTGGCATTGTCAGTTATTCTGCGGCCAAAGATAGAGCAGATCAGCAGGCTGAGCAGGAATTAACACCTGTGTTCTCTGCAGGATTTCTATATGAGCACTTGTTTCAGGATCATGTAGGAATTGCTGCAGACTGACACACAGTGACAACAACTCTATTTCTTGTTTACTTTTAGCATTCACTTCTAGATTTTGTGTTCCTTTAAAATCATGTGACCCTGATTACCACAGAATTTTTAAAATCTAGAGAATCTCCTAAAATTTATTTTGGTTCCAAATCGATTGATTCGGCCATCAGTCTGAATGAAAAGTGCCCCAATTGCCCTGGAAAGTCATGTGATATACTCTGGGGTTTTCTAGGAACTTTAACATGGTAAGACAAAAGCCATTGAAAAATATCCCAGTTTTGGGAGCAGTTTCAGGGTTGTTATACTGTGCAGGGTACATTCCCAGCAGCAGCAGTACAGTATAGAACATGAGGGCACGAGATGTGCAGCTGTGTAGCAGTAGTAGTAGCAGCAACAACAGAACAGCATAGAACGTGATGAACAAGGAAGGAGATGTGTGGATGTGTAGGTGTAGTAGTAGTGGCAACAGCAGTCCAGTATGAAACATGATGGACAGGAAGACAGCAGCAATGGCACCAATGTACTGGTGATAAATTGCTAGTCCCTATTCTCAACAGTGGCAGGACTATTAATTGGGATCAGCTGTAGGTGTAAGAAAATCCCCATGGATCCATGCCTAATTCTAGAAAATAGGTGAACTGAACAAAGTCTACTATAATATACTGTAGGCAACTGTGACACAATGCTACATTAGGTGGCGCACTATTAGCACCAGGATTAATATTGCAAAATATTTAGTTTGATTATGAATTATGTGATAAAGATTGTGGTGATTCACATAGACAATAAAAGGAGTTGTATAGCTTCAAATGTTGCCTGCAACTTTAAATAACATCATGGTTGCAAAAGTCCCTGAGGCAGCCTGACTGTATGCGATTGTGTTTGTTATGTGATGATATAATTATGTCATAAAGTTTGCGCTTATTCACATTAATAATAAACTACCAGTAAGTATTATAATTTTAAACACTGCACACTAACACAGACAGGCTAAAATAGCTGAAACTACCAGCCCCCCTGAGGCTGCCTGAATAAGTTACACAACATGATACACTGACTTCTGTCTCTAAAATGTCCATGTGAAATAATTATAAATCTAACTGGCCATTGTCTTTGCTTCACTATGAAATAACTTCTCTGACCTTACACTACTGTATTCTGTGTTTTAAGATCTCTTTCCTCTCTCTAACAGATGCATATGACACCCTGATTCCCATCACTAAAAATTTCTCTTTTCTCTCTTTGAACTAACTATGCTACAATCTTCTCTTCACTGTGAAATAACCTCTCTGACCCTAAACAAGCTGTATTCTGTCAAGATTTCTTTGCTCTATGTAACAGAGGTACTCCAATGTACACACCTAGAAAAACTTGTAAAATCCTAGCTGGGATCATATATAGTGCCTATGATGCCCACTGACATCACAACTATCGGCCCTCTTGATTGGCTAAGGCTGACTGTAAGGCATTATGGGTAAACCTGCCGGGACAGGGTCGTGTTTCCCTCCATCTTCATCTTCTCTTCATCTTGATATATAAAAGTTTGGATTCCATTTAGAGCTATGTGTGTGGACGAATCCCAAAAACCTCAGATTTAGAACAAATTAGATTCATGTAGATTAAATTTGCTTATTTCTATTAAATTGTATTTGAAGTTGTTTTTCATTTCTGTTTTCTGCAGTTGAAGACAAGGAGCCATTTGATTTTAGAGCTTTGAGACTTGACTGGTTCCGACTGCAGGTAATGAAGCTGATAAATGCATCTAAACACTTCTTCGTCATGGCAGATTACTGCTAAAAACAAATCTAGATAATTCAGTGTACAATATTTCACAGTGTACTGGTGTATACGTCAGTGTGCAATAATGCTACTGACCACTGGAGGTCACTGACACAGCATGTATGATGCTTGGAGCATTGTGTCTACCAATGATTGTAATAGGACTTATACATGAACAATTAAACAGCTCTTCCACAATATTTGACATCATCGCCACAATCGTCATTAAAAACTGCAAACCTTCTATATTCCCATGATGGAAATAAAGAACTCATGCATTAATCCATTTTGGCTTAACAATTACAGTCCCCAAAGTGAGACAGGCTGTGACAAGTCAGGTCTGGAACACGGTTTGGACTTACTTCCTTTTTCCATTACTCTGCAAATACTAATTTCCTATGAATCTTTGGATCCACATGCCTTTTAGGTTAATGTCTGTGGTGGAAGTTCTGTAAGGGGTTTTCGCCAAAGATTCTGGCAAGAAAACAGGACAAAATACCAAAATATGGATTTTGTCCTGAAGAATGACTGAAACATAATGGGAACCCAACGGACCCTATTATAGTCAATGGGGTATGTTTGTGTTCATCATATCCCAGATCCGGCTACCCCAGAACAAAAGAAAAAAATTGAAAATGCACTGTAGCAGTGAACATAGCATAAGCAATTAAAGGAAACCTGTCATGATGAAATTCGATGTTAAACCAGATGCAAAGCCTTGTAGGGCTAGCTCAGATAAATATTGTGATACCTTTCACCTAGCAATCCATTGCTGCAGTGCTCTAGTAGAACACCCCGAAAGGTTAATTATTGCTAAAAGGGTTCATTTAATGTTGCTGAGTTAAATGTGGTGATTTGTTTTTAAAGCACAGCACCTATTTCTTATTGCACTGTGTATACCTAACAGTAATGATTGAGCAGTATATAGTTAACACTGGCAGACACGGTTAGGTTACCAGCGTGATGGACTTTGCCTGGACCCTCTTTAGCAGTGGCGTAACTAGAGTGTTATGGGCCCTGGTGCAAACTTTGGATCCCGCGCTCCCTCACCCCCCTAATAAAATTATAAAATCTGGTCCGACCTTATCTAGGGTGTCGCTGGCGTTGGCGTGATGTCTGCTGGATCCAGAACAAGGTCGCTGTGGTGATAGAGAAAAAAAAAGAATAATTACATAAGGAAGGGATGGTGACTGCCCCTGAGAAATCACCAGCAGGGGCGCTGTGCTGCCCTGTAAGACTGAGCCATGCCAATGTATAGCAGTGCTACCACACAGTACTAATGCCCACACTGTCGCCCTTCCCAGTAATTAAGCCCACCTTGTGGCCCCTTCACAATAGTTATACCCACCTTTGTTCCTGTCACAGTAGTTATGCCAGATATGTGCCCCCTCACAGTGGTTATGCCCAGATATGTGCCTCTCACAGTAGTTATGCCCAGATATGTGCCCCTAACAGTAGTTATGCCCAGATATGTGCCCCCTCACAGTAGTTATGGCCAGGTATGTACCCGGTCACTGTAGTTATGCCCACATATGTGCCCCCTCACAGTAGTTATGCCAGATATGTGCCCCCTCACAGTATTTATGCCCAGATATGTGCCCCTCACAGTAGTTATGCCCAGATATGTGCCCCCTCACAGTAGTTATGGCCAGGTATGTACCCGGTCACCTTAGTTATGCCCACAAATGTGCCCCCTCACAGTAGTTATGCCAGATATGTGCCCCCTCACAGTAGCTATGCCCACATATGTGCCCCCTCACAGTAGTTATGCCAGATATATACCCCCTCACAGTAATTATGCCAGATATGTGCCCCCTCACAGTAGTTATGCCTATGTATTTGTCCCCTCACAGTAGTTATGCCCATGTATGTGCCCCTCACAGTAGTCTGCCCACTTTTGTGCCCCCTCACAGTAGTTATGCCCAGATATGTGCCCCCTCACAGTAGATATGCCAGATATGTGCCCCCTCATAGTAGTTATGCCCACTTTTGTGCCCTCTCACATTAGTTATGCCTTAATATGTGACTCCTCATAGTAGTTATGCCCACATAGGTGCCCGCTTACAGTTATTATACCAGCTTTATGGTGAAAATAAAAAACTCATACTTACCTTCCTCCCTGATGACACACACTCCAACACTCTCATGGCTTTCTGGCTGTGCTTGGAGGCTGATTCCCAGGCATTCAGCTCTTCTCCCACAGCCAGCAGTACCAAGTACGGCCAGCAGGGGGAGCGCCTGAACTGAAAAGAAAGGTGAAGCAGAGAGTGGAGACGGCTCCCTGCTTCACACTCTGGAGACAAGAGCCAGGAACTGCCGGGTGTCAGGTGAGCACGCCCCCACCCTCCACATGCCTCTGCGACACCCCGGCCTCTTCAACACGCACATTGTACATGTTTTAAGAGCGTTCTGAAGGGGCCTGGCATTGTCACTGTAGTTTATGCTGGGCCCCGTCAGAAAGCTCCATTACATGTACATGTAGCGGGCCCCCTCCCCCTGCTGGGCCTGGTCGCGGTTGCATTCTCTGCGACCGCGATCGTTACGCCTCTGCTCTTTAGTTAGTTAGGACAGTTTTAGCAAGGCAGAGCTACAGACAAGGCCTACACGTGCAAGCTCATGCAAACTAGGCCAGAGTCCAGAGAAACTTTATGTCTGAGGCTACAGATACTTTATCATCAGACTGCCCTTGAAAGACAGAGACCAGACATCTTAGAATGTTCTGAATCATCAAGGCAGTGCAAGATAACATCAGTAAGGTTCCGCTCGTTTATGGCATTAAAGACTTTCCTGTGGTAGAAAGGGTTAATTGCCTCTGGCACCTGCGACAATTTGAGATGGATTGGCCTCCCCTTGTTTTGCTGCAGAAGTGAGTAGTTAAGTGCAATAAGTATGGGCCACAAGCCACTCTGTGCACTCTTGCTCCTCTTGGTTTCTCTGCCATCCTCCTCTCCTTCCTTTTTGACAGAGCAAGGAGAGATGGTTATGCAGGAATCTGGAAGTGTCAACTGAGAAAGAGAGGGACGGGCGGAAGAGAAAGCAGGAGGAGAGTGGCTTGGGTCCGCCCTCAGTGCATTTAACTGCTCATTTGCAGATTAAAAGCACTTTTTCTCCAGAATGAAGCAACACATCACTAAGTGAAAGGTGTCATTACATTCAGCTCAGCTAGACCTACAAGGCATTGTACCTTGCTTATCATTGAATGTTCTGGTGACAGACTCCTTTAAAATGTATTTTTTTTATTTTAGAGACTGGTACTGTGTACTTCTACCTACCTTTGTTACCTACAGAATACTATGGCATCCAATTGTCCAGTTCTAGAATCCATAATACTATTTAGAGATAACATGTTCAGTCCAATAGTGGTATGTTCCAATTGGACAGATACACTGCAGATTTTCCACAACAGAAATATACTTTTGGAAATTGACCTTTTTAGTTTTAAATCCATAGCGTGTAAATCTATGCTGAAGATTTCTGTCAAGGATTTCTCCCATTGCAATGCATAGGGTGACATTCCCAGCACATCTACAGCCAAATCCACAAAAATCAGCATGTAAGGGTATTTTCACACGTAGGAGGGAACTTATTACACCCCTTGCTCCTCTTTTTGGCATAGCAAAGGCTCAGATTTGCGACTTTTCAAGGTATTTGTATCTTTTCTAGTTGCAATCTTCATTTTACGCCGCTCTTGCCAAGTCTACAAAAAGTGGGTAAGGCAAGTTCACAGTGGAGGTGTTGTGAGGACGGGGACATCGGCCCTGGCTAATTCTGGCACATAGAGAGCTGGAGGTGGCAAATCATTTATCACAAAGCCTGCGCCTCATCACAAAATATTTGTCTCCTCTGGCAGCGCAGGCATTTCACACGGTGGCCTTGATAAATCAGGGCCATTTGTCTTTTGAGTCAATTTATCTTATGAACTAGGAAAGCCCTTGACACATTTGTTAAATGGACAATTAGTGCCCATGTTTAAAAATGTATACCACGCAGTTTACCTTTTTGTTACTAGACACATCTTTGTTGGGAGGGGGAAGAGATGCGCTGTGACCATCGCCTGCTCTCAGGTGGATCCTGTGTTATCTCTGCTTGTGATGTAATGATGAATACAGTACAAGTGATTCCTACAAAACAAGAAGTGTCAATCTACTCTGAGGCTCACTGTGGCAAACCATATGGACCTTCAGTACCCCTTGTTGATGGTTCCCTGCTTCCTTTGGTGCAATAATTGAGTTTCCAAGACACAAGAATTCTTCAAAAGGCTTACCATTTGTTAATTTAATTTCCAGGACATGTTTTTTTTCTGTAACTTGTAATTTACTGAGTTTTTTAAAAAGACACATCTCAAGCATATATCAATTGCGTATTGCGGTTTCCTATGTATTAAACAGGTAATATAATTAATGTCAATGCATTAGGACTGACCACAAGTATTCATTATGTGGGATATTCTCAAATCATGACAGGTGGGCCATGAGGACTGGAGTTGGGGAACACTGTACACTATGGATAAATGGTACATTCATTAATCTCCGTATCTTTAAGGATTCGCAGGAGAAAAAAGAAACACAATTGTAGAGCTGTGAAAAACAATAAAACACTGTGAAACTTAATAGAACAATATAAAACAAAACCCACACCTATAGAAGGCTAAATGGCACATTATCAATGGTGTCGCACTATCTTCGTTAGCCTTCTTAAAGGGGTTATCCGATATCTAAAATATCCCCCCTAGTGCCTGGGCCCCTAGTTTGGATTACACACCTGCTCCCCAGCACCCACGTCGCTCCGGATACCTGCATGGCCACCACTATGTCTCCTCATTGTGCGGATCAAAACACCCAGATGAGCCCCCAAGCGGCCGTGCAGGGAAACAAGTAAGTATAATCCATACAAGGGGCCCAGGCATTGGGGGGATATTTTAGATATCCCTCCCCAATGCCCGGGCCCCTTGTATGGGGGAAGGGGATATTTTAGATATTGGAAAATCCCTTAAAATCATAATGAACATAACTCAATGCTGTTTGAAAATAATCCACTTCTCCCATTTTGAAGCTTTATTTAGGCGTCTAGAAATGAGTTACATCATGCTAAGGTTGTAATTTACTCTCTCCACAATTTACCCTAAGGATGGTAAAGTAACACTTTTCCAATGTTTGAATTCTAAAGTACTAGTAACTGTAAGTATTTGTGATATTATGGCGATATATTTGGGAGAGAATCTAAGTTCAAAGATGATAAAGCAACCTCAGGACACCATGGAATTGGTACTTGCATTACTTTGCAAAACAAATGTTTAATAGAATGCCATAACCCCTGTATTCCCTCACACTCCCACCACATATACATTAAGGAGCCAACTTATTTCCAGGGCATTTTTAAGCCAATATCACAATGTTTCAGGATTTTTATATATTATATAGTGAGATGGAAAATTAAATAAAGATAGTAAAATATAAATAAAATGTTTAACATAAAACTTTATTTAAACTAAAGGTCAGTTTCTGCTTAATATTCCCTTTCAGGAAATCCTCAGTACATGAACTTTTGGGGTTCATTTGTCACCTGTCTCCTGTTTTAGGCTTACACCAGTGTAGCAAAGGCCCCACTGTCTCTTCGTGAAAATCAAGACCTGGGCAAAGTGATGAATCTGATAATGTTTCACACCTGGATGCTGGATTCTGTGGAGGAGCTGATTACGGAGACCTCTGACCTATCCATCTTCTGGTAAGTAGTTTGCTTTTTTGTCCTAATAGAGTTGTCCTGTCTTATGTAGACACAATGATTGTATAATATAACAGTGAACTGGATCGTGCTATGTAGGAAGCTGCACAACCTGCCATAACCAGATAATCGTGGGGAAAGCCTTCTTTGATCTAAATTTGGAAGATTATCATTATAGGGTATGTTCACAAGCGGCAGATATGATGCAGAAATTTCTGTGACCAAAAATCTGAGCAGTATTATAGTGATATACAGTGATATAGTATTTTATTAATTGAAAGAATGTATGTCATGAGGAAATTAATTGTTAAACCAGCTACAGTGCCTTGTAGGCGTAGCTCACTAAATGTGATGATACCTTTCAATTAGGCATATGTCACTTCATTCTGGAATACTCTTAGTCCATATGCAAATGAGAAAAGAGAGGGAGGGCTATCAGATGAAGTAAGAGGGCAAGAGTGCACAAAGTGGCTTGGGCATTCCCTTGGTGCACTTAACTTCTGAACTTCATATGGATTCAAAGTACTTTTTCTCCGGAATGAAGCAACAAATCACTAAGTGAAAGGTATCCTTACATTCAGCTGAGCTAGCCCTACAAGACATTGTGTCTGGTTTATTTCCTGGTGACAGGCTTCCTTTACACATCTGCTCTTTCTTTGCTGAGTAGTTCAGTGGATAGCCCTACTCAGTGAGATTCTGGGGCCCCCGACAATATAACAATCATTCCCTATTTATTGCCTGCAGATTAACATATTCAATGTAGCAGGCTGAACTGGATGGACAGATGTCTTTTTTCAGCCTTATAAACTATGTTACAAATCTATGTTAGGTTTTCTTTTACGGCTTCATATCATAAGCACATCCATATTCTAAGCCTATACTGTAGCTCCACAAGCCTCAGATGTGAGAAAAAAAAAAATCACAGTGTGCTGTATTGTAGGAGAAAATGATGCTACACAAAGGCACTATGCGGCTGCCCACAGAATGTCTGTAGCTCCTTGCCACAATATAGAAGCCTAAGTCAAGTCTAAATGTCTACTACAGTATAGCTTTTGTTACACCTTAAGATAGCCATGCACATTAGACTAAGGGCAGGCAAACCCAATATTGGTAGGAATGGCCAACCTTATATATTGAATGTTAAGCTGACATTCATTTGGCCCATCTCAGGGAAAACAAGAATTGGACATGTTGAATTTCAAAGGAGATATACTGCTGCAAAATGTGTCTGG
The DNA here is from genome assembly GCA_033119425.1 of Bufotes viridis. Taxonomy (NCBI): domain Eukaryota; kingdom Metazoa; phylum Chordata; class Amphibia; order Anura; family Bufonidae; genus Bufotes; species Bufotes viridis. The sequence continues at coordinate 431,319,419 of CM065591.1, forward strand.
CAGGGTTTACTCCCTTCTCCCTATTCAGAATGCTCCTTGCAATGTATATTTTCCACAACAAATCGTTTTGCTAATGACTGGCACACGCATTGGGCCAGATTTACTTATCATAAAGATGATGTAAGCTTAGACAGACTGTCTAGACTAGAGATGAGCGAGTCGAAGCTGACGAAGTGGAATTCGATCCAAATCTCAGTAAAAATTTGATTTGCACCGAAGCCAAATTTTCTCGCACTTCGTGGTAACGAATCACATTTTTTCCTAAAATGGCTGCTGCACGTGTGGGGACATGAAGAATGGTACTCTGGGAAGGCAGGATATCAACCATACTGACATGCATGCAGCTAATCAGCAGCCAGCCCTGTGATGTCACAGTCCTATAAATAGCGGCAGCCATCTTAGATTCTGCCATTCACTAGCGTACTTAGTGCAGGGAGAGACGTGTCTGCAGGTGCTAGGGACAGTGATAGGAAAGACTTGATTGTGGTGAAAAAAAGATTTTTAAGTACAGGGAAACGATAGGGAGGAATCGTTCCAGAGCATTTATGTAGAATAGGGTTCAGTAGAGGAGGTTACAAACTAGGTAATAAGAACAATCTTCTTAAATCTTGGTGCACTGACTGGGGATTCAAATTGTCATTATACAGCTCTGTCATTCTAGCAAACCCATCTTGTTATTTGGGTGCAAGTGCCATTTGATACAGCCATTAACAGGGTTTATTACAAGGAAATATTTCTACAGTATGTCTTATTTGCCCTTGTGCGGTTCAGTTATAGGTTTTAAAGCCTTTCTTGGCATGTATTAGTGGCGAAATAAAAATATATTCGTCGTTCTGCGTTGCACTTATCTGTTGAAAAGCCTTTTGTGGAAAAGTGGGAAAAAATTAGGGCCTAATTGACGTTCTGCGGTGCAGTCATATATTCTAAAGCCCAGTTTGCCGTGTAATAGTGGCAAAATAAAAATACATTTCTCGTTGATCGTTGCACTTATCTGCTTTAAAGCCTTTTGTGTTGTGTAAAAGGTGAAATAAATGAGGGCCTAATTGCCATTCTGCAGTGCAGTGATAGTAACATAGTAACATAGTAACATAGTAACATAGTATATAAGACCGAAAAAAGACATTTGTCCATCCAGTTCGGCCTGTTTCCTACAAGTTGATCCAGAGCAAGGCAAAAAACCCCTGTGAGGCAGAAGCCAATTTTCCTCACTTAAGGGGAAAAAAAAATTCCTTCCCGACTCCAATCAGGCAATCAGAATAACTCCCTGGATCAACGACCCCTCTCTAGTAGCTATAGCCTGTAATATTATTACACTCCAGAAATAAATCCAGTCCCCTCTTGAATTCCTTTATTGTACTCACCATCACCACCTCCTCAGGCAGAGAGTTCCATAGTCTCACTGCTCTTACAGTGAAGAATCCTTTTCTATGTTTGTGTACAAACCTTATTTCCTCCAGACGCAGAGGATGTCCCCTTGTCACAGTCACAGTCCTGGGGATAAATAGATGATGGGAGAGATCTCTGTACTGACCCCTGATATATTTATACATAGTTATTAGATCTCCCCTCAGTCGTCTTTTTTCTAAAGTGAATAACCCTAATTTTGATAACCTTTCAGGGTACTGTAGATCCCTCATTCCAGTTATTACTTTAGTTGCCCTCCTCTGAACCCTCTCCAGCTCTGCTATGTCTGTCTTGTTCACAGGAGCCCAGAACTGTACACTGTACTCCATGTGTGGTCTAACCAGTGATTTGTAAAGTGGTAGGACTATGTTCTCATCACGGGCGTCTATGCCGCTTTTGATGCAACCCATTATCTTATTGGCCTTGGCGGCAGCTGCCTGACATTGGTTTTTGCAGCTTAATTTGCTGTTTATTAAAATTCCTAGATCCTTTTCCATGTCAGTGTTACTGAGTATTTTACCATTTAATATGTATGGGTGACTTGCATTATTCCTTCCCATGTGCATAACTTTACATTTGTCAGTGTTAAACCTCATCTGCCATTTTTCTGCCCAAGCCTCCAATCTATCCAGATCCCTCTGTAGCAGAAAACTGTCCTCTTCAGTGTTAATTACTTTACACAGTTTAGTGTCATCTGCAAAAATAGATATTTTACTGTGCAGGCCTTCTACAAGATCATTAATAAATATATTGAAGAGAATAGGGCCCAATACTGACCCTTGAGGTACCCCACTAGTTACAGTGACCCAATCTGAGTATCTACCGTTAATAACCACCCTCTGTTTTCTGTCACTCAGCCAGTTACTTACCCACGTACAGACATTTTCTCCCAGTCCGAGCATCCTCATTTTATATACTAACCTTTATGAGGTACGGTGTCAAATGCTTTGGAGAAGTCCAGATATACGACATCCATTGATTCGCCGCTGTCAAGTCTAGAACTTACCTCCTCATAGAAGCTGATTAAATTTGTTTGTCATGACCGATCCCTCATGAAGCCATGCTGATATGGCGTTATTTGCTTATTTTCATTGAGATACTCCAAAATAGCATCTCTTAGAAACCCTTCAAACAGTTTACCAACAATAGATGTTAAACTTACCGGCCTATAATTTCCAGGCTCTGTTTTTGGACCCTTTTGAATATTGGCACCACATTTGCTATGCGCCAATCCTGTGGAACATTCCCTGTTATTATAGAGTCCGTAAATATCAGAAATAATGGTCTGGCTATGACATCACTTAATTCCCTTAGGATACGGGGTGTATGCCATCCGGTCCTGGCGATTTGTCTATTTTAATCTTTTTAAGTCGCTGTTGTGCTTCTTCCTGGGTCAGACAGGGCACTTTTAATGGGGATTTACTTTTACATTCTGCATTTCATCTGACAGTTTATTTTCCTCAGTGAATATAGTGGAGAAAAAAATATTTAATAGTTTTGCTTTATCCTCGCCGCTCTCTGCAACACCCCCTCATTGCTATGTAGAGGGCCGACTCCTTCAGATTTATATTTTTTACTATTTATATAATTGAAGAACATTTTAGGGTTAGTTTTACTCTCTTTGGCAATTAATCTCTCGGTCTCTAGTTTGGCAAATTGTATTCGTTTTTTACATATTCTATTTTTTTCCTTATAGTTTATCAGTGCTTCCTGACTCGCCTCCTGTTTTAGCGATTTATATGCTTTCTTTTTGTCATTTATTGCCTTTTTACGGTTCCATTTATCCACATTGGTCTCTTATTGTTCCTTAGCCTTTTATTCCTATAAGGTATGTACCTCTCACAATTAGATGTTACAATGCTTTTAAAAATCTCCCATTTTATGGTTGTATTTTTATTTTTGAGGACTTTGTCCCAGTTAGTTAGGCCTATGGCCTCGCTTAGTTGGCTAAATTTTGCTTTTTTGAAGTTTGGTATTTTTGTTCCTCCCTTTAGAAACTCTCGTTTGAAGGATAATTGGAAGGTTATAACTTTATGGTCACTATTTCCCAGGTGTCCCCAACCTGCACATCTGTTGTTCTATCAGGTCTATTGGTTAATACTAAGTCCAGTATGGCCGTCCCTCTAGTGGGGTCCTGAACCAGTTGGGAAAGGAAATTGTCTTTGGCTATTGCCAGAACCTGTTTCCTTTATGGGATGTACAGCTTTCAGTTTCCCAGTCTATATCTGGGTAGTTGAAGTCCCCTATGATAACGACTTCATTATGATTTGCCGCCTCGTCTATCTCGTTTAGTAATAGATTTTCTGTGGACTCTGGTATATTAGGTGGTTTATAATACACTCCTATTAGTATTTTATTATTGTTTTTTGCTCCATGTATTTCTACCCACAGTGACTCCACATGTTCATGTCCCTCAGAGATGTATTCTCGAATTACAGGATTTAGACACGACTTCACGTAGAGGCAGACCCTCCACCTCTCCGGTTTTGACGATCCTTTCTAAACAGATTGTAACCTTTATATTAACTGCCCAGTCATAGCTATCATCCAGCCATGTCTCAGTTATTCCCACTATGTCATAGTCCTCCTCACACATCACTAATTCCAGTTCACCAGTCTTGTTAGTCAGGCTTCTGGCATTAGTATACATACATTTGACAGGTTTATGTGTATTTTTACCCTACATCTTTCATTCTGAGCTGTTCTAGTCCCCCTTCCATTCCTCCCCAGACACACTACCTCGCCCCTGGTCTCTATCTGCACTATCTTCCCTCCTATAACGTAATTACCCTCCCCCAGTCCCTAGTTTAAACACTCCTCCAACCTTCTAGCCATCTTTCTCCCCAACACAGCTGCCCCTTCCCCATTGAGGTGCAGCCCGTCCCTACGGTAGAGCCTGTAGCCAACAGAGAAGTCGGCCCAGTTCTCCATGAACCCGAACCCTCCTTCCTACACCAGTTCTTGAGCCACTTGTTAACCTCCCTAATCTCCCGCTGCCTTTCTTGTGTGGCTCGTGGTACAGGCAGTATTTCAGAAAATACTACTTTTGAGGTCCTTGCCCTAAGCTTTTGACCTAAATCCCTGAAATCATTTTTAAGGACTCTCCACCTTCCTCTAACTTTGTCATTGGTTCCGATATGGACCATGACCGCTGGATCTTCTCCAGCCCCTCCCAGTAATCTGTCAACCCGATCCGCGATGTGTCGAACTCTAGCGCCAGGAAGACAGCACACTGTTCGGCGATCACGATCTTTGTGACAGATTGCCCTATCTGTACCCCTAATAATTGAGTCTCCCACTACCAGCACCTGTCTGGCCTGCCCTGCTCTCCTGGTCCCCTGCTTACTGGAGCTGACATTCCCTGACTGGCAGAGGAAGTGTCTGGCTGCAGCGGTGCCGTCCCTGAACTGTCATCCCCCTCATCTGCCAACCGTGCAAACTTGTTGGGGTGTGTCAGATCAGGGCTAGCCTCCTGGCACTCTTCCCTCTACCCCGCTTTCTTACTGTTACCCAGCTAACTACCTCACTCTCCTCAGCCTCCTCGCTACCACCCTCCCCACATCTACCTCATAGAGTGCTTGCTCAGTGAGCAGCAAACTCTTTTCCAAATTGTCAGTGGCTTTCAGTGTTGCAACTCGCCTGTTTAGAGACTCGATGTGCGATTCCAAACGGGTAATTTGCTCACATTTTGAACAAACATATACACCTCGAACGGCTGTTCCAGGACTGCATACATCATACAAGATGTGCACTGGACGGCGCTGTCAATAATGGAAGTCATACTAAATGGGGATTACACGGAAAAGAGAGGGAAAAATAAATAAATACAATATAGAGCAGTGATATCAAGATTCTTACTTACTGTGGTCCCTTACAGCAGTAGAAAGACTAGCTAGAATCAAACCAACTGTATACAAGGATGATCTAATGAATCTCTGTTTCTTGCTCCTTTTCCTGAACTCCGGTTTCTTCAACTCCACTTATGAAAGCAGCCACTTAGTAATGCAGGCCTCAGGTAGAGCAGGCTCTGGAAGAGTTAAGTGGTCTAATTTATAGCACCTGTTAGGCCAAGCCACTCCCCCTCACCAAGCAGAGAAAAAAAAAAAAAAACTGCTTTAAATGACACTACACAGCAGAGAGAAAAAAGCGGTTTTAAATGGCAGAACTAAACTGCAAGCACTTAACTTTCTAGGTAAGCAGCTTCACACCACACTCAGACACTTGCAGTCCCAACAAAAAGACACTCAGCAGAACTCCGGTTTCTTCAACTCCACTTATATCAAAGTAATATATCAATTTTTGCAGATGACACTAAACTGTGTAAAGTAATTAACACTAAAGAGGACAGTTTTCTGCTACAGAGGGATCTGGATAGATTGGGGGCTTGGGCAGTGAAATGGCAGATGAGGTTTAACACTGACAAATGTAAAGTTATGCACATGGGAAGGAATAATGCAAGTCACCCGTACATACTAAATGGTAAAACACTCAGTAACACTGACATGGAAAAGGATCTAGGAATTTTAATAAGTAACAAACTAAGCTGTAAAAACCAGTGTCAGGCAGCTGCTGCTAAGGCCAATAAAATAATGGGTTGCATCAAAAGGGGCATAGATGCCCGTGATGAGAACATAGTCCTACCACTTTATAAATCACTAGTCAGACCACACATGGAGTACTGTGTACAGTTCTGGGCTCCCGTGAACAAGGCAGACATAGCAGAGCTAGAGAGGGTTCAGAGGAGGGCAACTAAAGTAATAACTGGAATGGGGCAACTACAGTACCTCGAAAGGGTATCAAAATTAGGTTATTCACTCTAGAAAAAAGACGACTGAGGGGAGATCTAATAACTATGTATAAATATATCAGGGGTCAGTACAAAGATCTCTCCCATCATCTATTTATCCCCAGGACTGTGACTGTGACGAGGGGACATCCTCTGCGTCTGAGGAAAGAAGGTTTGTACACAAACATAGAAAAGGGTTCTTCACGGTAAGAGCAGTAAGACTATGGAACTCTCTGCCTGAGGAGGTGGTGATGGTGAGTACAATAAAGGAATTCAAGAGGGGCCTGGATGTATTTCTGGAGCGTAATATTTCAGGCTATAGCTACTAAAGATGGGTCGTTGATCCAGGGAGTTATTCTGACTGCCTGATTGGAGTCGGGAAGGTATTTTTTCCCCTTAAGTGGGGAAAATTGGCTCTACCTCACAGGGGTTTTTTGCCTTCCTCTGGATCAACTTGCAGGAAACAGGTCGAACTCGATGGACAAATGTTTTTTTTCGGCCTTATATACTATGTTACTATGTTACTATGTTACTTATGAAAGCAGCCACTTAGTAATGCAGGCCTCAGGTAGAGCAGGCTCTGGAAGAGTTGAGTGGTCTAATTTATAGCACCTGTTAGGCCAAGCCACTCCCCCTCACCAAGCAGAGAAAAAAAAAAAAACTGCTTTAAATGACACTACACAGCAGAGAGAAAAAAGCGGTTTTAAATGGCAGAACTAAACTGCAAGCACTTAACTTTCTAGGTAAGCAGCTTCACACCACACTCAGACACTTGCAGTCCCAACAAAAAGACACTCAGCAGAACTCCGGTTTCTTCAACTCCACTTATGAAAGCAGCCACTTAGTAATGCAGGCCTCAGGTAGAGCAGGCCTGCATTACTGAAGCCCTGTTTGCTGTGTATTAGTGGCGAAATAAAAATACATTAGCCGTTCATCCTTGCACTTATCTGTTTTAAAGCCTTTTGTGTTGTGTAAAAGTAGAAAAAAATGAGGGCCTAAATGCCGGTCAGCTGTGCATTGATATATTCAAAAGCCCATTTTTTCGTGGATTAGTGGCGAAATAAAAATATATTCGCCGTTCAGCATTGTACTTATTTGTTGAAAAGCCTTTTGTGTTGTGTAAAAGGTGAAAAAAAATTGGGCCTAATTGCCGTTCTGCGGTACAGTGATATATTCTGAAACCCTGTTTGCCGTGTATTAGTGGAAGAAAAAAAATGATATTCGCCATTCATCGTTGCACTCCTCTGTTGAAAAGCCTTTTGTGAGAAAGTAGAAAAAAAATGAGGGCCTAATTGCCATTCTGCGGCGCAGTGATATATTCGAAAACCCAGTTTGCAGTGTATTAGTGATGAAATAAAAAATATTTGATCTAACATTTGATTATTTGATCTAACAGTATGTCAGACAGAGAAGTGCCAGGCCCTGCACAGGGGAGTGGCAGAGGCCTAAATGTTTCTGGCGCAGGCAGAGGTTGTAGCAGAGTAAGGGGCCGTGGCAGCAGGGGTCACTTCGAGAGGCCTGAGCTCCCAGTGTCAGCTAGTGATCGTGTTGTGACCAGCAACCCAGTGGTTCTTGAATGGTTGACTCGATCTTCGACTTCGTCGCAGGTGACATCAGACACCCCCAGCCAAGAGTCAGTGGGTTCATCAGACACAACCCTTAGTTGGCATGGCCCAGGAGCAGGCCCTGTGCCCTCACCTGTCCTCAACCTGCCTCTGTCTTTTCCTCCACTAGGCGGGCAAGTAGTGATGAGGAGAGTGGTGTGGGAGCTGGTGTTGAGGAGGACATTAGTGACGTGCAGACAGTACTCGATGATGATGATGTAGATGATCGCACTTGGAAGCTGGGTGACGAAGGAGCTTCTTTTTTTTTCTACTTTATATAATAATGTAATATTATAAAATCCAGTGTCTTCATGATAAATCTACAGCGTACTGGCTTCTACACTTTCAAAATAATCCTTCAGTGGGGCGAACGGATGCCGGATGACTGGGACACTCCATGACCTACCCAGGAGCTGCTGTCTGAGACATCCGTATAGTGTTGGGGAATCTGAAGACTTTCTCCATCTCCGTGCACCACAGGATGTCCTCCTTCCCATCCATAATGACTGGCAACTTGTGATGTTTTCACTGATGAAGAGACCAGGGGCTGGTAGTTATGGTTTGAATCTTGATGAACTTTGCGACTCTTCTGGGCTGCAAGAAATCTTGAAGCCTTGTCTTCTCATTGTCTGTAGCTACTAGAGGCCTGTTCATGCCAGGCAGGTTCCCCCAGAAGTGTCTGGCTCAATGATCAGCCGATACTGCACTTGCATCAATCTTGACAGGATTGGTCTCCAGGTGGAGAAAAATTGGTTTTTGGAATGCTTTCTCCATCGCAACCACATCGTCGAATAAACAGAAAACGCTGATTGATTCTCTCCTGTCTTATGCAACACTTAATTTTTAATAAAAGTTTTTTATTTTTTTATTTTATATTTCCTTTTTTCAAAAGACATACAATATAATCGGAGCATACATCTCCGAACATAGAAAAATACAAAAAATTGCATAAAGAACAATTCAAAAAGTGTATAGGGATAATATAGAAATATCTACAGGTCCCATCTCCCATGAGCAGCCATCAAGTATTAGAAGCCCCAACCATACCATCAATGTAGTTTAAGATGAGCCAGAAGTCTGGAGAAGCAATCGGCCAAACGTCCCCCTCTATTGACCTTCCAGATACCACTGAGTGAGTGTGAACGCCTTCAGAACTTGCTGTATTTCTGCATCTGACATGCAGTGAACAATAAAAGGTTTCCATTTTTGAAATATACCTTTCGCCTGTCGTTCTTTGTCATCCAAAGTATTTAATCTTTCCAAATGGAATACATGTTTTAGTTGCTCTATAAGGAACTGCATCCCTGGCACTTCTCCCTGTAGCCATTTTTGCAAAATACCCCATTTAACCACCATGCAAATGGTATGAAACAGGCGAGGTAAAGCCCTCCCTCCAGCCTCACCATCCTCATAATGAAATACAGCTGAGGGGTTAGCTTCACATCCCGTCCCCACAACCTTCTAATCAAGACACTCACCTCCTCCCACAACCGCCTGGTAGCTTGGCATGTCCACATACCATGGAACAGGTCAGTGAATCCTTCCCCACATTTAGGACAGTTTATCAGTCGGTCTGGTTTGTCTGGATGTGGGGGAATATTAAAACCGTATATGGCCCTGTGCATAAATCTAACCTGAGTGTCTCTCCACGATTCATGAATAACCTGCCTCCTAACCTTTTCCCATCCTTTCAGAATTTTCTGTTCAATGTCACCATCTCCAATTTGTTCTACCCATCTGTCAAAGCATTTACTCCTGTCCCGTTTCCCATCTTCTCTTCTCATGCCATTATAGATCACGGATATGGAGACTTTCCCTCCTCCCAAGTCCAGGATTCTGTCTAAAACATTTCTACTAACCTCCTTCTACAGCAATACTAATTGACTGCATATGGCTGCTTTTAACTGGGACCATTGAATTATCTGAAAGGGCGTTAAGTAAAACTTGTCTATCAATTCCCCCCTCGTCAACCATCTGGGTTCCTTATCATGCAGTAGATGTTTCACCTGCAAAATCCCCTTTAATCTCCATTCCTCGAACAATCTATTTGTTCTGCCCTGGGCAAACTCAGGATTATTCCACAAAGGGAGATGCTTGGAGATTCTATAAAACAACCAGTATTTCTTCCATAGAATTCTCCACGTAGCTATTGTGTCTTTAACAAGAATAGATTGTTTTACCCACACCGGGATAACCTACAAGCTAGCATGTAGCAGCGCCACTGGAGACCAGGGAGCACAGAATTCCTTTTCCAACGAAAGAGCTAAATAGTGGCTAGAGTCGTTGATTCAGTCGCTCACATGTCTGGCCATGCAAGCCAAGTTATACTCCCTTATGTCAGGGAAGGCTATCCCACCCTGTTCGCATTCCTTCATTAAGGAGCGTAAAGGAATCCTTGGCCGCTTCCCATGCCACAGAAAGTGTGTGAACGCTTTAGTTAGTGTCGCAATATCTTTATGTCTTAACAAAATGGGGATAGTCTGCATAGGGTAAAGCAATTTAGATACTGACATCATCTTTATGAGATGATTACGCCCCAGTAACGACAAATAAAATTTATTTTAATTTAAATTTATTAAATATTTAAAATTAAATTAAACCAAAACTTGATTAAAATTATAAGAAAGTAAACTTAAATTCACCAATATATTATCCCAATCTTCGAGGGAAATTCCCGGACAATCAATTTGTGTCGGAGAATGTGTAATATTAAATCGTGTTTTAAGCAACACTTTATAAAGTTGAGAAAGTTTAATCTTCTGTTCCATCCCACATTCCCTTTAAATGAATAGACAAAGCAGCCAGTCTGTGGCCTTCTCATGCTGTTCCCACCTCCGCAATCTCTCATCGTCCGCCACTTTGTGGCTTCCTCGTGCTGCTGCCACCTCTGCAATATCTCGTCAGCGTGCCACACTATGGCCTTCTCATGCTGCTGCCACCTACACAATCTCTCATCGTCGTGCCACTCTGAGGCCTCCTCATGCTGTTGCCACCTCCGCAATCTCTTGTCATCGTGCCACTCGGTGGCCTCCTCATGCTGCTGCCACCTCCACACTATCATAATATGTCAACTTGCCACTCTGTGGCCTCCTCATGCTGCTGCCACCTCCGCAATCTCTCATCATCTTGCCACTCTGTGGTCTCCTCATCCTGCTGCCACCTCCGCAATCTTTCACCGTCGTGCCACTCTGTGGCCTCCTCATGCTGCTGCCACCTCCACAATCTCTCATCGCTGTGCTACTCTGTGGCCTCCTCATGCTTCTGCCACCTGCACTTTTTGTTGTCGTGACACTTTGTGGCCTCCTCATGCTGCTGCCACCTCCATGCTTTGTCATCATGCCACTCTGTGAACTCCTCATGCTGCTGCCACCTCCACAACCTCTCGTCGTCATGCCATCCAGGGTCTCCTCATGCTGCTGCCACCTCCACAGAATGTCAATTGGCCACTCTGTGGTCTCCTCATGCTTCTTTCACCTCCACACTATGTCACCTTGCCACTCTGTGACCTCCTGATGCTGCTTCCATCTCCACACTATGTCAGCTTGCCACTCTGTGGCATCCTCATGCTGCTGCCACCTCCACACTATGTCACCGGGTCACTCTGTGGTCTCTTCATGCTGCTGCCACCTCCACACTATGTCACCTTGACACTCTCTGGTCTCCTGATGCTGCCACACTGTCATTTTGCCAGCCCGTGGCCTGCTCCTAATGCTGCTGTTGCTGCCACCTCCACACTCTGCTATTGTGCCACTCTGTGGCCTCCTCCTGATGCTGCTGCTGCCATCTCCACACTGTCCTTGTGCCGCTCTTTGGCCTTCTCATGCTGCTTCCACCTCACCGCTATGTCATAGGGCCACTCTGTGGACTTCTTATGCTGTTCCCACCCTCCCAACTTCATGACTGGGGCACTATTTTGCATTTTGGCCTGGCTGAAATCATCATTTATTTGACACTTCTTCTGATCTGTCAGAAGAAAGGAAAAATGAGATGCACAACGTATTCTGTCTGTGTAGCAGCTGTAAGGCCTGTATGGTCCCATCAGAATTGCCTTGTGATTTGGTAGTCAAAAGCAGGAGTGGGTACAAAACACAGAAGACATGCAAATATTCCGTTCATGTGTCATCTCTGTTTTTTTTGGCATTAGCAATACTGATGGATTACTGACCAAATGCTGACCGTGTGAAGGCAGATGCTCAACAGACAGGAGCCGTTTATTTGGTGGTATTGTTCTGATGGATCAGAGGAAGGGCAAAATAATCAGTGACGTTGACACAAACTTACTGCTGACACCCTCTCCACTCTGTCGGGGGCTCTATTTTTATAAGTGTTGATTGTTGAATAGAACAGGTTCTGTAGACATCTATGTGGAATCAGCTGACGACCGTGTTTAAAAGGAGTGCGCTTCTTCTTGGCGCTAACATCGACCTGTAAGGCTGAGTTCATACCTGAGTTGTTTGGTCAGTTTTGGTCCAGTGACTGCCCAAATAAGTGAAGTGTGCAGTGATTCTAAGATCGACGCCTGTTATCTGCATGTCATGTGGACTCACAGTATTATTTCACCAGACTACCTATGCGTGTTACTGCAAGGCACAGTGTTCTACACCACTATAAAGGCTCTCTGCAGCCAGGAAATAGCTGTTTTTTAACTAAATTCGTCGCAAGCAAATTCGGGTCTAACCTAATTTTTCCAAAAAATTCGGCAAACCGGCAAATCGAATTTTTGAAAATTTAGTCTAGACCTCTGCCAGATTTATCATGATATGTTCCGCGGTGCATTTCTTTGCAGAAAACTGCTGTTTTCCGCTGGGAAATTCACCAACAAAACACCATCAGTAACTTTTCATTGACTTCAATGGAAAAAACCTAACTATGTGCACATGGTGGCCTTTTTTTTCCCGCCGCTAAATTGAGATCCTCCTGTTAAGTCACATCTTACCTCTTGGAAAGGGATTGTTAGTGGATTTTGTATTGAAGTCAATGGGATAGCAGGAAAAAATGTTAGCAGTTAACTTACTTTGAGATTTTTAAGCCAGAATTATGGTGCAATTATGGCCCAAAATGATGCACCTTAGGTCCACCCACTTTCCACAAAGCAGAACCATTTGCTCAGCATGTCAGAAAGAAAATCCTATAAAATCCCATGTAAAAATCCTATTTGCACCAAATTGCACCAATTGTGCCAGATTTTTGGCGCATACGTATTAGTAAATCTGAGCCATTAAATTACCCCATTACACATTTTATTTATGTGAGTGATTTCCTTATTCCCATAATATTATTCACATCATAAAATATTTTACTATAATGTTGTCATGCCAGTTATGTCACTTTACATGATTATCTTGCTTGCATTGTAGTTTTCATGTGCGCACATTTGAGAAGATGTTCCTATTAACAATGGAAGAGCCGTCAGCTGTGCGTTTCACCATTTCCTTTCCATTGGCATGTGCTCACTTCTTAAATAGCACTCATGAAATGTGCCCAGAGGAGGTAAGATACAACACTACACTGAAGGTAACAGAATAGCCCTATTGACCTTAGCATCGTCTTCCGCTGTTTAGACCACATTGTGTTAATCTCTACATGTTATTGTTCAAGCCCAGTTATCTTATTAATTATACATAAATCCTTTTGGCTTCTAAAAGCTGCAGGCTGAATTGAATTTCAGCTCTTTAAAATAGTGTGTCTGTTCAGTTCTTTCTCATAACCCGCTCATTGTCACCTGTGGTCTTGTGGTGAAACATAGAACATTAATTGTTGATTTGTTGGTAATGAAGGTCAGCAGGGAGTAATAAGGAACCAAGGAAGGGAAGGAACATTACTCTGTTGTGCAATTGGAGTCACCCATGGGAATTTGGAAGCCAGCAAATACTAAAATGATAACTGCTGCATGTTAATTTACTCAGTAATTGCATTGTGTATTGTCAAATCATATTCTCCTCTGTGGAAAATATAGGAACCCTTTAATGAATGAAAATAAACAACAACAACAAAAAAAAACCTGTACAATCATTCATATGAATAAAAATGACTACAAAAACTCCTCGGGTTTAGTTGAGGTACACGGTAAAAGTGATCTCATCTATCTCTTCAATGCATTTTAAACAAATGCATTAATACCTGTGAGGAGATATAGCAGCACTTCTTAAAGGTGACGAGAGCGGAATATCAGCTCATTGAGTGATCAGGTTACATGCTGCCTATGGAAATCTGTGTAGTGGGAGGGGGAGGAGGGAGCTGCTGTCGATAGAAAGATACATATGAACTCTTCAGGTTACAGTGTTAATGTCTCAGCCCAGAACTGGATTCACAGCTACACTACTAATTACCGCTGTCTAATGTCCTTCAGGCTGCTGCTACTGCTTCTAAAAGTGTGTTAATGAGGTTTGTTACTGAGGATCTCCTCTTCTCTGTGTGCTAAATATAGGAGACATCATAGTATCTAGTCTGCACACATTCTGGAACTGAGGTCAGGGAAATCTGACAATTAAAGATGGAGACTGCCAAGGGGCAAACAATATGCATATGTAATTGTAAATCTGCATCACAAATCCTGAGTTTTGGTAACAGATTCACAGCAAAATTTGCATTTGCAATTCCTCAACATGTGAAGAAACCTATAGTGTGGTTGCTATCCTGTTGACACATCAATTTGTTTGGTAACTGTTGCTGCTGTGCACACAAGTGTAGTATTACATGGCACCCATTGAAGTGAACAGGCAATATATGGTCGCCGCATGGACTGCACAGCTTAATAAAAGTGGCTCCCAAGAGATGGACTTGGATAGGGAATGACCTAAACAAACATACTGTTACAATCAGTGGGTGTTTTACCACTGTGCCAACCAACCGTATGGACCTTGGGCTAAACCTAAGACCCCTTGCAGACGAGCGAGTATTCTGGTCGGGTGCAATGCGTGATACGAATGCATTGCGCCTGCACAGAATACGGACCCATTCATTTCAATGGGTCTGTGTACATGAGCGTTGGTTTTCACGCATCAATTGTGCGCTGCGTGAAAATCGCAGCATGTTCTATATTCTGTGACTTTCACGCAACGCTGGCCCCATAGAAGTGAAAAGGGCTGCGTGATAATCGCATCACATCTGGAAGCAAGTGCGGATGTGGTTCGTTTTTCAAGGATGTTTGCTAAGAGATGTTGTTTGTAAACATTCACTTTTTTATCACGTGCGTGCAAAACGCATTAAATCGCATTGCACCCGTGCAATAAAAACTGAACGCAATCGCAGGCAAAACTGAATGGACTTGCTTGCTAAATCGCGCAGTTTTCACTGAATGCATCCGCAACGCATCCGGACCTAATCAGCTCACACTTGTCTGCAAGGGGCCTAAGGGTATTATCCAGGCAGTGCCCTGGTATTTATTCTTTATCCCCTATACAGGAATCTGGACGTCAACGCACAGGAGCCAGCAGGCCACTATCTCCTGGAGTAGTCCTGGTGTGGTTGACAGCTGACCCACAGGAGGTCAGAGATTACAGTGCAGGACACGGAGGCATCTAGTCAGTAACAGGCTGAGGTCAGAGAAGGCAGAGATCGTGCAAATCCTTGAAACAAGTCTGCAGGTCAGGGCTGGCAGCTCAAAATCAGTACAGTGCACAGGTACGGGTCATGTCAGGTGGCAGAGCTTCAGAATCTAGGAATCAAGCAGAAGATGGTACATGAGCAGAAAAGCAGACTATAGCACCTTTGCCAGATCTATCAAACTAGTAAACCTATTGCTCAGGCAGACAGTGAGACAAACAGCACAGCATATATAGCAGAGCTGATTGAAACATTAGAAGCAGCATGCAGAACATCTTGCAATACAGTAGAATGAGGTGAAGTTCAATGAAGAGTATCTCCAAAAGACACAAAGGATGAAGGCACACAGACCCGTTGTGGAAGCATGGGAACTGCAACAGACACAGGGTGAGTAGAGCAGCACCCGAGCCCGCCCAGAGGAGTAGGATGTCAGTAGGCTTGAGGTGCCCATAAAATACATGCTCCATTTGGATGAAAACATATGTGCAGTTTTTGTTGCAGTTTGAGGTGCAGTTTTTGAAACATCCTCAGAGGCATAAGTAAATGAGCTTGCAGATGCACATGGGAACTGATTCTTGAGGTGCTTCTGTCATGTGCTGTAAGAGGATACTGGTACTGCCAATTTGATGAAGAGTTGAGAGCCTCTGTTAATGTTTTTGCATCAGAGCCCAGGAACTTGAAGTTCCCTCTCTGCTAAATAACCTTTCCTTTTATGTTTTCTGTTGTCGAATGAACTTATTTGATGATTTAATTGCAGGTACCTCATCTGCTGAATTGCAGCCTTGGGCTGTGTAACAGCTTTCTGGATGAAATTAGCAAGCAGGCCAGTAACTGTATCATAGACATCTGTGCTGAGCAAAGTAACCTCAGTGAAAAGGTATGTCTCTGGGAAAATAAAGGAAAGGCTATAAAAATTACATGAAATGCAAAAAAAAAAATAATTCATTAAATTTAAATAAGAATCCTCTTAGCAGAAAGTTAACTATACTTAAGGTCCATGAAACTGGCCTACCTGAACCCGTGTGATGAGCACTAACCACACTAGCCAGACTACCACAGTTCAGTGAATTCACCCAAAATAATGTGCAATTCCAGTGTAAGGGCTCAAGCACACGGCCTGGCAATGGGTCTGTAATATACGGGCACCAACCCCCTACATCCCGCATCACGGATGCGGATCTATTCACTTGAATGGGTCTGCAATCCGGGAGGTCCGGTGCGGAATGAAGACACAGTACCCCACGGAAGCACTATGGAGTGCTTCCATGGGGGTTCTCTCCGTGTCTCCACACCGTAAAACAATAGAACATGTTCTATTTTTTTGCGGTGCGGACGTATCACGGACCCATTCAACTTGAATGGGTCTGAATCCATCTGCGGAATGTTGCCCGTGCATTGAGGACTGAAAATTGTGGCCCCCAATGCACGGAATCGCCGACCAACGGCCATGTGCATGAGCCCTAACATATATAGTTCCCGTTTGCCAAGGCTTATGCCTAGAGAAGTATGCACTAAATATTTTACTTACCAAGATCCTGCTGCCTTTCACCACAACCAAAATGTAAGACCAATGGTACTTGAGACACAACTATTGATAGATTAAAGTTCCCGCTAGAGTCTGAATATCTCCTTATGTTTGGACTAATCCATAAAACTCCGTTTTTCTGAATCATTCCAAACTGCTATAAACTGTGGTTAAAAGGGATGTAAAGGATTAGAAAAAAGGGTCTGCTTATTTTCCTGAAACAGCGCCACTTCTATTCATAGGTCAAGTCTAGTATAACAGTTTAGCCCCAATAACATCAGAGGGTGGAACTGCATTACCAGATGCATCCTATGACGCTATTTCTGGAAATAAACAAACTTGTTTCTCCGATCTTAGACAGCTACTTTAAAGATATATCTTCATGATCTTTATGTAGGTGGAAAATAACATAAGGGAGGCCATGTGTCTCATTCAATATCTGAAAATGTGATAATAAAATAATTAAATTAACACCAGGCATGTTGTTTTCCAGTTGCTACCAAAACATTGTGCAGCAACCATCACCAAAGCCAGAAACAAGAGACTGAAGAAAACACCACCTAAGAAAGCAGAGCCGGAAAGAGAAAAACCAGGGACCGAAAGTAAACGGAAAGATCGCAGTGTAACCACAAAGTGTGTATTTATTAGCTTTACAAAGAACAGCCCATATACTGTACATCACTGTATATTTCAATGGAGAAGGGGGTTCTGGTGTAGGGCTCATGCACACGAACATATTTTTTTTCCACACCCAATCCACATTTATTGTGGGTCGGATGTGGACCCATACACTTCAGTGGGGTCGCAAAAGACGCAGATAGCACGCCGTGTGCACGGTCATGTGCATGAGCCTTTATGGAAATAAAGTTTGTTAATTGCATGATGAAATGCAGGTGAATAGGATTTTTTTTAACCTACCACACACTATGCAAAGAACCTGTGTGAATGTAAACTGGAGAATTTTCAAAATTATATACTTTCAAACAAAGTGTGAAAGAAGGTCACTTCTTGTGATGTACTGTAAACCGTGACCCTTAAAAAGGTTGTCTAAATTATATAAAAACTTCGTTAACCCCTGTAAATCGCCTAATTCTCCACCGTTTCTTCGAGTGCTGTACTCCAGTCCTCCCTCTGTGTGTTCTGTGCACAGGTCACCACTGCGCCCAATCGATGGCCTCACCTGTGCATGGGATTGGTTGCAGTGGTGACTTGTCTGCACAGAACATCACCGCTGCAGCCAGAAAAACAAATAGAAGTGGTGAGGACCAGAGCACAGCGCAGGAAGAAGCAGTGGAGAAAACAGTTGAGTATACATTGACTTTTTATTGTAGGCCATTTACAGGGGTTGCCTGAGTTTTTATATAACTCTGTTAACCTCATTAACTCAGTACCCTACTTGAAGATGGCACATTAACTCACGTGAACTCGACAAAGTTTGACTTGAACAGAGGCCTACTGACATTGAGGCAACTAGTGTAATGGTTACAATGTCTCACAAAGGGTAGTACTGGGACACAGAGCTTAGTTGGCAGTCACACATAAGAATTGAGGCGCAGAATTTAGAGGCTACACATCAGAATTGAGGCATAGAGATTGGAAGTTGTCAGTAGAAGCAGGAACAGGCTCTAAATACAGTTCATAGGCCGAAAGTGGTCTGCAAACCCAATCAGCATGTTCAGAAGTACTAAATCACCCCTTGTACTGTATTTCATGGTCACTAGTCCTCTCAACTCCAACCACAGATTTACGTTACTGCTCACTAGCTCAAGACAGTTGTGCTGTGGCTCTGCAGCTGTCTGCCCAAGACACTCCATCACTGACTAACGCCTCATTCACACATCAGTGTTTTGATCAGTGATTTCCATTAGTGATTGTCAGCCAAAACCAGGCGCGGCTCTAAATACAGAACAGATGCAGATATTTCCATTATACCTTATGTCTGTGGAGGCTGTACTCCTGGGCCATGATTTATCATACCTTCACTCCAGAATTCTGGCATCAAAAAGTCCCAAAATAGGGCATTTGCGACTTTTCACACTCATTTGCGCATAATTTTGCAACTTTTTTACATGTTTACACCAATCACTCCAGTTTTGTAAAAATGGGCGTGGTTAGCCATGTTAATGAGTTTGACTCCAGATTTATCATTGGGACTTTTTAAAAAAGTCACAGAAAAGTCGAAAAAAAGTCCCAATTTCACTCCAGTGAGGACCATGCTTATCTTATGCGACTTTTTAATAGAACATGCGACTTTTTTGTAAATATGTGCGACTTTTGTAAAGCCGTTTACTGAAGGATGAACTGCTGCCATCAAACCACATTTATCACAGTATTAAAGGACCATTAATAAATCTGACTGAGCCAAAAGTGACTTTGGACTTATGTGAAATTGGAGTAAGATGGAAGTGTAATGATAAATCTCGCCCCTGGTTTTGGCTCAAAATTACTATGGAAATTACTGACCAAACACTGATGTGTGAATGAGGCTTAACCAGGAGGCATTCTGAGCTGCCAGTGCTGTGCAATGTTACAGCATCCACACATGTGAGCTCTGACAACCAATGCATTCTTCTGAAAAGTGTATATCAACAGCACATACAGTATGCACAACATAATATAGCATAACATTGGTCCGCAGTTACTTCACTAACAGTTTATAGATTATGGATAAAATCTGTAGGAAAGGGGTGAATCAGTGCTAGACCCCTCAGAGCACTCCTTTACTTGTGCACAAAGATAGAATCTTATCTACCAGAAGTGAATAAAGAAGTTTAAAGGGGTATTCCTATCACAGACAACGGGGGCATATCGCTAGGATATGCCCCCATTGTCTGCTAGGTGCAGGTCCCACCTCTGGGACCCGCACCTATAGCGGGAACAGAACGGGATGAGCTGTGGCTTTTGAGCTGTGGATTTCCCGGGGTCCGTCCACCACCAAGCACTGCTTCCATAGGAGTGAATGGGAGCGCACCATGCACGCACGGCCCATGCTCCCATTCATTTCTATGGGGCAGACTATTTTTGGCTGCCCCATAGAAATTAATGGGGTGCGGCTGCGCATGCGCAGTGCGCCCTCCGTTCATTTTCCCGCTCTGTTCTCATTGTAGGTGCGGGTCCCAGAGGTGGGACCATATCCTAGCGATATGCCTCCATTGTCTGTGATGGGAATACCCCTTTAAGGCCCTTTTACACCAACCAAGGAACAGGGCAATTATCGTGAATGAGCATATGATATTTGTCCTATCAAAATGTGCCACTGATCACCCAACAAACGAGTATCTGTTGGTGATTATACTTATGTGGCATGTAAAATCATCATTTGCTGGCAGCACATTGTCCTGTGTAAACATTAGTCTGCTGCCGGCAAACATTGAATCTGTATGGGGATAAACGATCACAGTGATACATGCAGCCATACAGAGGAGATGATTGCTGCATGTAAATGCACAGGTAGAGGCAATGATTGAGAAAGAACAGTTCGAACACATCATTGCCTATGCAACGGCAGGTGTACAGAGCCCTTTACCACTGAATGATTGCAAAAAGACACAGTGAATAACCTTTCGGCATACAAAAATAACAGTTAGTTGGTTATAAACAGAATACCCCTTTAAAGGGAACCTGTCATCAACTTTATGCTACCCATACTAACGACAGCCTAAAGTAGAGACAGGTTAGTTGATTTCAGGGATCTATCATTTATAAATTATAAGTACCGTATTTTTCTCACCTAGGATTTTGAGGAGGAAAATAAGAAAAAATATATTTTGAACCAAAAGGTGTGCTTTTGGTGAATTTTGAACTAATAGTGGTCTGGGGATGACTTTGTTATGGGGGATCTGTTAATGACACTGTTATGGGGGATCTGTGGCTGACACTGTTATGGGGCTCTGTGGTTAACACTGTTATGGGGCTCTGTGGATGACGCAATGTTATGGGGATCTGTGGATGGCACTGTTATGGGGCTCTGTGGTTGACACTGTTATGGGGCTCTGTGGATGGCACTGTTATGGGGCTCTGTGGTTAACACTGTTATGGGGCTCTGTGGATGACGCACTGTTATGGTGATCTGTGGATGGCACTGTTATCGGGCTCTGTGGTTGATACTGTTATGGGGCTCTGTGGATGACGCACTGTTATGGGGGATCTGTGGATGACACTGTGGATGACACTGTTATGGGGCTCTGTGGATGACACACTGTTATCGGGCTCTGTGGATGACACACTGTTATCGGGCTCTGTGGATGATGCACTGTTATGTGGGATCTGTGGATGACACTGTTATGGGGGATCTCTGGATGACACCCTTGGGGGATCTGTGGATGACACACATACTGGGGAGGGGCGGGGGTTCTGTGGATAATGCACTGTTATGAGGGATGTGTGCTGTGACACATAGGACCGTGAGGGGGGCCAGCATGCTATATGTGTGGATGACACACATATAGCATCTTATGCTGGTCCCCCCTCATGGCCCTATGTGTCACAGCATTACGGTACTTTATAAATATGTCCCCATATGTGTTCCACAGAAGTCTGTTTGTATGTAAAGTTCTTTAATCCCGAATCAATCGCTATCCTTTTGATAAACTAGCCTAATCACCTGCATTAGTACTCACTATGAATGCAGCAGTGCAGTCTGGCCGGTGCGTGACTGACGTCACTCAGTCAGTTGCGCTCCTCCCATTTCATTAATGAAGCAGGAGCATGACTGACTCTCGTCACGCGCCGTCCGGATTGCACGCTACATTCATAGTGAGTACTAATGCAGGCGAATAGGCTAGTTTATCAAAAGGATAGCGATTGATTCGGGATTAAAGAACTTTATATACAAACAAATTTATGTGAGCGGGGCCCGGTGTAATACAGTGACTGCACCAGGACCCGCTGTGATTTGCCTCCAGCCCCTCCTCCCTCCCTGCACTGTAACTGAAAAAACAGTCAACCATCGCTTTATAAGATGCACTGCCATTTCCCACCACTTTTTTTTGGGGGGGGGGGGGGGGAAAGTGCGTCTTATAAAGCGAAAAATACGGTAAGTCGTTGCAAAGAACCAACATCACAATCATTGCAGATTGGGCCTGGAAAAGAGTCACGGCCACCTGAGAAGAGTCCTGATTATTCATAGATTCCTGCTCTTCCTGCCCACCTGCTGATGGCTGAAGGCCTGAGATGCAATGATTATGATGCTGGTTCTCAGCAACCACTTACTCATAAGTGACACACCGCTGAGATCAGCATTTCTGTCACTAATTTATGCTGCCCTCAGTGAGGTCAGCAAAAAGTTGATGACAGGTTCCCTTTAAGCATTATTTACATAAATTGGACAAACCCTTTATGCAGTTTCAAAACTAATAATGTTAAAATTGTATGTGGCTTATTTGTTTTCTTCTTTCAAGATGGATCTGTATTACTGCATTGATGTATAAGTTGGGTTTATATACATTTTTCTGTATTTTTTTCAGCCTGGACAAGCTTCACCTAACACTCTGTGAACTCTGCATGTCTTTAAATCATGTGCAGAAAATCATGATATTTGATCATGTGGTAACGCCAGTTGAATACCTGAGCTCAAACATAGAGAACAAATTTGGCCGGTATGTCGTGGTAATGTCAAAAATAATCATTAGATACTGTTATACTAATATATGCACTTAGAGTAGCGGATTATATATACAGTGCCTTGCAAAAGTATTCACCCTGTGTTTCGTGTTTTGGTTCCTCACAACCTGGAATTAGCATGGATTGTTTGAGGATTTGCATCATTTAATTTACAGAACATGCCCACAACTTTAAAGATTTTATTTTATTTTATTGTGAAGCAAACAACAATTAGGACAACATATGTAACAGAAAAAGTCGATGTGCATAACTATTCTCCCCCTAAAGTCAATACTTTGTAGAGCCACCTTTTGCGGCAATCACAGCTCCAAGTCGCTTTGGATAAGTCTCTTTGAGCCTGCCACATCTTACTAGGATTTTGCCCATTCCTCCTTGCAAAACTGCTCCAGCTCCTTCAAGTTGGATGGTTTGCGCTCGTGAACAGCAATCTTTAAGTCTGACCACAGATTTTCTATTGGATTGAGATCTGGACTTTGACTAGGCCATTCCAACACATTTTCATGTTTCCCCTTAAACCACTCAAGTGTTGCTTTATCAGTGTGTTTGGGGTCATTGTCCTGCTGGAAGGTGAACCTCCGTCCTAGACTCAAATCACGCAGGTGGTAAAGGTTTTGCTCAAGAATATTCCTGTATTTAGCACCATCCATCATTCCTTCAACTCTGACCAGTTTCCCAGTGCCGGCTGCTGAAAAACATCCCCACAACATGATGCTGCCACCACCATGTCTCACTGTGGGGATGGTGTTCTTTGGGTGATGTGATGTGTTGGGTTTTGCGCCAGAAATAGCATTTTCTTTGATTGCCGAAAAGTTCAATTTTAGTCTCATCAGACCAGAGCACCTTCCTCCATACATTTTGTGGGTCTCCCACATGCCTTTTCGCAAACTCACAATGTGCCTTTTTTTTGTTGCTGAAAGTAATGACTTTCTTCTGGCCACTCTGCCATAAAGCCCAACTCTATGGAGCGTATGGCTTATTGTCGTCCTATGTACAGATACTCCAGTCTCTGCTGTGGAACTCTGCAGCTCCTTCAGGGTTACCTTAGGTCTGTGCTGCCTCTCTGATTAATGTCCACCTTGCCCAGTCCGTGAGTTTTGGTGGGCGGCTGTCTCTCGGCAGGTTTGCTGTTGTGCCATGTTCTTTCTATTTGGTTATGATAGATTTGATGTTGCTCCTGGGAATCATTAAAGATTTGAATATTTTTTTATAACCTTACCCTGACCTCTACTTCTCAACAACATTGTCCCTTACTTGTTTGGAGAGTTCCTTGGTCTTCATGGCAGTGTTTGGTTAGTGATGCCTCCTGCTTAGGTGTTGCAGCCCCTGGGGCCTTTCAAAAAAGGTGTGTATATGTAATGACAGATCATGTGACACTTAGATTGCACACAGGTGGGCATAATTTCACTAATAATGTGACCTCTGAAGGTATTTGGTTGCACCAGAGGTTTTTATGGGCTTCCTAACAAAGGGGAGGAATACATACGCACATGCCTATTTTCTGTTTTCTATTTCTAAACAATAGTTTTATTTATATATTTTTCTCATTTCACTTCACCAACTTAGACTATTCTGTTCTGATCCATCACATAAAATTCAGATTAACAAAACATCAAACTTAAGGCTGTAATGTAACAAAACATAAAAAAGTCAAGGGGGTGAATACTTTTGCAAGGCACTATAGTTACAGTGAGATGCAAAAATTAGGGCACCCCTGGTCAAAATTACTGTTACTGTGAACAGTTAAGCAAGTTGAAGATAAAATGATCTCCAAAAGTTAAAGAGGAAACACATTTTTCAACATTTTAAGCAGTATCAGTGTATTATTTTGGTTTTGAAAAATTTTAGATTAAAAAAGGAAAGAAGTACCCCTCAAAAGTATGGGAACCCAAGGAGATTTAAGCGCTGAGTTAACTTTGGCCGTGGTCTCAGACCTTAAATAGCCTGTAAGAGTTAAGTATAGCTCACAATCAGCATTAGGAAAGGCCAGGTGATGCAAATTTTAAATCTTTATAAATACCCAGACTACTGTAACCTTGTCCCAAAAAACAGCAGGCATGGGTTCTTCTAAGCAGCTGCCGAACAATCTGAAAATGGTGGAAACCCACAAAGCAGGCGACAGCTATAGGAAGATAGAAAAGTATTTTCAGGCAGACATTTCCTCAGTTCGAAATGTAATTAAGAAATGGTAGTTAACAGGAACAGTGGAGATCAAGAGAAATTCTGGAAGACCAAGAAAAATTTCAGAGACAGCTGCTTGTAGGATTGCTAGAAAGGCAAATCAGAACCCCTGCATGACTGCAAAAGACATTCAGGAAGATTTAGCAGACTCTGGAATAGTGGTAGATTGTTCTACTGTTCATCGACAACTGCACAAATATGGCCTTGATTGGTATATCAGAGGAAAACCTCTCCTGCATCCTAACCATAAAAATACCAGTCTTAATAAATGACCCACTATGCTCCTATGGAAGATAAGAACTCCATAAGAACTAATGTGCGGCAGCTTCTGTTCATTCAGAAGGACAGAAGCTTCCCCGCGCTCTTTCAGAGAAATGTGTGCACTATCTTATACTGTGATAAGAGGCATTCTCCCCTAAAAGCATTGCTTCTAGTAGAGCATATACTGTATTCTGTATGTTGTCATATAGTGATACCTGGAATGCCCATGACCCTGAAACAGAACATGCAGACTCAGTGCACACAGTTATGCAATATACATGATATACTATATATATTGTTTGTATATACATTTTATGTGGGGCTGTATTTACCATATAAGCAAATTTGCCATGTGTAATCCCTAATCAATAATTACTGTAATATTAAAATAACATTACTGTAATATTAAAATAAATATAATATTATATTGTAAATGCAACCTTGATTTCAAAATTGAATGTGCCATAGACATCTGTTCTGTACAAAGAAATTATGCCACTTAAGCATTTTGTCTCCTATTGTGTTCTTTACATCTGTTAGTGTTGTTGTTTTTTTTCACTGTAGATCAGAAATGAGAAAACATAGATTTTTAGAGAGCCTGATGTAACAAAACACTTTTAGGTGCCAATTGCATAGTGGATTTTGGCCCCAGAATTTTGACGCAGACACTGTGGCATAATCTAGTCGGCGGCCATGTAGTGTCTGCCTCTCATTGTTTTCAATGGGAGGTAATGCTGCAGTTAATACCTGGGACCACACCAAGAAGAGACGTTACCCTTCTTGACGCGGTGTGTCAGCATCCCCCACTTGAAGCCGAGTTGTCCCCTGGTGGCTTAGTTCCATTGAATGGAGCTAAGCGGGAGTGGGTCAGCAGCATCTAAAGTGAACAAACGCAGCAGAAAACACTGTGGTTTCTGCCATGGTATACAAAACAGAATTTGACAGCATCAAAATACGCCCTGTGAATGGCCCCTTAAGGTATGTTCACATACCCTTTTTGGATGCGTTTTTTTTTATTCCAACGCAGAGTTTGACATGTTTTTGATGCTGTTTTTGATGTGGCTTTTGATCTTGCCCATTTCAGTGGAAAGTTTGGATGGGAATTCAATGTGGAATCTGCACCAAATGTGGTTTTTAAAACCGTGAGTGGAAAAGCAGTGCCGTGTAAATTAGCAAGCGGTTTTCCCACTGAAATTGCATCCGTTTTCAGCACAGTTTTTTTATTTCAGAATCCGCACAAAAATCCACATAAAAAAAACCTCTGTGTGATCATGACGCCCTAGGTTGCAAACATAGTAGACAGTTTCCCATGTCATTTTGAAAGCTGTATATTTAAATAATGAGGAATAAATTATATTACACAAACAGGATTTTAATAATGAGTTTGCTTTAAATATCAATTACAAATGCATGTTTTAGAGCCTTGGTTTCTTTGGTGAACTGGAAGCCAAATACTCGGGAGATCCAGCGTCCTTCAGAAGTCCTGAGTGCAATGCGGTCTTTTCTCAGCACTCTGCAGTCTATTGCTCACCTCGTAAATATTGATGTCACCCGTACTATTCGGAATACCCTTATGCAACAAACACAGGCAATGGATGCAAATGGAGAGCAGACCATTACTGCAATCTATACCAACTGGTAAGTGCCATTTTACATGAGACTGTCCAGTGGTCATTTGAACACATGCTTCAGTCCAAACCCATAAAATAAAGGTGACCATATTTCTCAAGGCTGTTTTACACTTGATGATTGTTGGGCCGATTATTGGGAATGAATGATTGCGCAAATACTCATTCCTGATAATTGGCCCGTGTAAAGGTGCCGCCAGTCACCTGATAAGCGTTCACATGCTTTTTCATCCAGTGACAGCATTGTTGATGTGCTACCGAAAATCATTGTTTCTGGGCAGCAGATTGTTCTGTGTAAAGAGCTCTCTGACTGGACTGATTCACTATGGCAGGAATCAGCCACCTCCAGACTACAAAAACTACAACTCCCAGAATCCTCCTGGGGTGCCAGAAGTTGGTGATCCCTGCACTATGCAGATGAACAATCGCAGTAGAGATCTCTTGTACCCATACAGTGGAAGCGATTTTGTACATCTAAATGATGCCCTCACCTCTGCTCATGACCAAGCAATTAATGGGAATGAGTGGTTTGTTCCCGATAACTGCTGTGCCATGTAGATTGCTGGCTGAATACTTTTCTACCTGACACTCCCACTGACATGCAGGCCAGTCTCGTTGAGTTTGCATTTATTTTCATTTGGGAAAGGGGAATAAGACACTGCTCGATTCCTTCAGTGGCTGCTTACCTTAATGCCTCATTCACACAGTCAGGCTAGATGCACAAGTCCATTAAACCCGGACGTGACCAGTCTGTGGTAACCAGCACTGGATTTCTTCTTTACAGCAGGAGCGCACGGCGTCATTGGTTGCTATGATGCCGTGCGCTCCCTGCCGCCGCTGCAGTGCAGTAATACACTGGCCCGGGTTTAACGGACGTGTGCATCTAGCCTCAGTGTTTGGTCAGTGTTTTCCATCTGTGATTTTTAGCCAAAACCAGGTGTGGCTCCTAACACAGAACAGGTGCAGATATTTCCCTTAGACCTTATGTCTGTGGAGGGTCCAATCCTGGTTTTGGCAATCACTAATGGAAATCACTGACCAAACCACTGACGTGTAAATGAGGCATAACACTGGAACAAAAAATCTGGCAAATTATAATTTAACATGCTCAATCCTTCTTCCCCTGACATCTTCTATCAAGGCAGCCAGGACATCCCTATACACAATAGATGATCGGGTAGTCCTGCTGAAATTGTCTGGTTTTGGCTGACATTCCTTTAGCTATCTTTTCTTAGAAGATAGTTGGCAGGTCCCACCAAAGAACGATTGATTTATTTGACTTTTTCCCTTCTTCTCCTCTATATGTTCCAGTGGCATTGAACCGATTATCACTAATATAATAAAGATTCGCTTGAAAAACAAAACAAAAATGTAGTGATTGTAGTAATTCGAGGAAATTTATCTGTTTGAATAATGCCTTTAGATGTAGTTAAATGTTTTTGTTTTGTTTTGCACCAAGGTACTTGGAGTGTCTTCTTCGTCAGGCTAGTGCGGGGCTAGTCTTGTATTCTCCAGCAATGAAGTGCTTCATTGATATACCGACAGAGATGAGTGGAGAGCAAGGACTCAATGCTGATGAATACACGGATGCCTCAGGTGTGTGAAACTAGAATACATTTACATAAATGCAAGTAATAGCCATGTTTGTGTTAATTTTATCCCTTATTTCACAATCTTAAGATATTCTCTAACCCAACATGGGGATGTCTTAGTATCTTACACTGATAGCCTCCCTTAGAAGGGTTGACTGCGATAATTAAAAATCTCGGACAACCCCAATTGCTTAAAATAAAAACCATGATATACTCACCCATTTCTCAAGTGCTGTTATTTTCTGTGCTGCTCCGGCACAGGTGCAGTGATAACCTGTGTGAATTCGGCATGGGACTACTGCAACCAATCACCGTTCTCAGCTAGTATGTAGAAGCAGGAGTACCAGACCAGCATAGTTAAGAATGCTGCTGGCGAAACGGGTGAGGATAGTATGTTTTTTTAAATTTAATGGTTTTCTGGGAGTAGAATATTAACCTCTTAAGGACACAGGACGTACCCGTACGTCCTGTGTCCTGTCTCTAAAGATGGCGCCTGCTCCTGCTTCCTGCAAGCGCCTTAGCCGCGGGTGTCCACATGGTTCCTGTAGCAGACACCCGCAGCTAATGTCTGCGACTGGCAGCGATGCCGATCGCGGACATTTAACCCCTCAGATGCCGTGGTCAATCCTGACCATGGCATCTGAGTGCGCACAAACCGAAAGTTTTACTTTCGGTTTGGGCTCCGGCTCCCCCGTGTGGTGATCGGAGGAGCCGGAGCATGCCTGTAGTAGCCTGGGTTTCTATGAATGAAACCCAGGCTGCTCTGTAGTATTTCCTATGGATCCTTGCCTGTAATAGGCTTCATAGGAAATATGCGATTTTTTCATATATTCCAATGCTATTGCATTGGAATGTATGAAAATCGCAATCAGATGATTGTAAGTTATAGTTCCCTATGGGAACTATATAAAAGTGTAAAAAAAAAAAAAAAAGTTCAAATCACCCCCCTTTTGCTAAAATAAAAATAAAAAAAATAAAAAAAATACACATCATGGGTGTCGCAATGTGCGAAAACGGAAAAAAGCGTCCAAATTGCGGATTCGCCATTTTTGATCGCTTCATTTTCCACAAAAAATACATAAAAGGGGATCAAAAAGTCATACACACCCCAGAATGGTATCAATAAAAAGATAAGATTATGATTCAAAAAAATGAGCCCCCATACAGCTCTGTACATATAATTACAAAAAGGGTATAGGGGTCAAAACACGGTGGCAAAAAAGTAAAACTGATTTTTTCCCACTTTTGAATTTTTTCTTTCACTATCAAAACGCAAGACATACATATAGGGTATCGCCGGATTCGTACTGACCTGTAGAATAAGGCTACGTTCACACGACGACAATTGTCGCGCGACAAAAATTTGCGCGACAAAACGGGAACCACTACACTGCAACATTTGTAGCGCGACATTGATGTCACATTAATGTCGCGCGACAATTTTTATAATGGGAGTCTATGGTGGTGTCGCGCGTGCAACATGCGACATGTTGCGACTGCGACCCGCAGCATGTCGCATGTCGCAATGCAACACCATAGACTCCCATTATAAAAATTGTAGCGCGACAATAGTGCGACTTTTTGTTGCGAGACAAATGTCGTTGTGTGAACGTAGCCTAAAAGTAACCGGTCAATTTTATCGCACATCGAACGTTGGAATTTAAAAACCCGCAAAACTGTGGTGGAATTGCTTTTTTTTTGCAATTTCACCACATTTTTTTTCCCGCTTCCCACTACATCATATGCAATATTAAATGGTGGCGTTGGAAAGTACAACTTATCCCGCAAAAAAAAAAAAGCCCTCATATGGCTATGTGAACCGAAAAATAACAAGTTATGGCTCTGGGAAAGCAGGGAGCGCAAAACGAAAATAAAAAAAATAAAAAACCTCCGGTCCTTAAAGGGTTAATGACCTATCCTAGGGATAGGTTATCAATATCTGATTGGTGGGGTCTGACCCCTGATAATCAGCTGTTTTAACAAGCTGTTGCACTCCAGTGAGTGCTGCGGCCTCTTCCTAGGCCAGTGATGTCATGTTCATTGGTCACATGGCCTAGGTGCAGCTAGGTTCCCAGCTCTGCTTGCAGAATTCCACATGAAATATTTCTGGCCAGAATCCACTTTGACCTGTCTGGGTGGATGTGGCTCTTGATTAGGCTGTGCAGGATGTAGATGTGGTCCATGGTGCAGTGGTTTGCAATGAAGCCTGCTTGGCATTTGGAGAGAACATTGTACGGGTGAGAAAGCTAAAGATCCTTTTATTCAAGATGCTGTTAAACAGTTACCAGGCTGCTGCTGACACACATCCCTTGGTAGTTGGCTGGGTCATACCTGTCTCTGCCCTTGTGTATGGGGTTATGAGGCTTTGGTTCAGGCTCTAGGGGAAGTAGCCAGCACTCAGCACAACATTGAAGAGCTTCAGCCTTGATTGAAGCTATTGCAGCCTGGATACCTGCATGCTGTGTTTTATTATTTCTGGGAGGGTGCTTGTTCTGTTTCAGTATCTTGCATTGTGTTTTGTTATGTTCCTCTCTTCTCCTTCCCCTTCTGTTTCAGCTTCTAGTTGGTTCAGCCTAGCCACTTCCTCTTTTCCAAGTCATGCACTGCTGTTAGTGTGTGCTCAGCTTCTGAGGAGAATCTCCATCTTCTTAGCAAGGAGAATATTGTTGGCATAGTTCTTTTACCATCTGGATTCCCTCCACATCTTGTAATACAATCTCAGGATTAAAAGACTACTTGATTAACTCCTGGGTGTCTGATGCGTAAACTGTAAGTGGAGAATGTCTGATTCAACAAGTCACCTCAGTGCGCATAGAGGCAGCTCTCTCACAGATGCGTGATTGTAAAAAGCTGACATTTCGAAACGCCACAGTAAAAGAATTGCCCTAGTACTCTCCTTATCTTGCTAAGGAAAGAATATTCTCTCCTCCAAGTAATAAGCCATCATCATTAGTCTTCTGCTCTGCAGTGGACGGTAATATCTTATACTGCTCAGTACTGCATTCTCTAGGATCGCAGAAGCTTCTAGCAATTGCAGTTACATACAGGCTAGGAACTGCATTTAGCCTGTTTTCTGAGGTAAATATTGTCTGCCTGCTGTAAGCTATTAAAAGACTGAACCACCACTAGAGGTCGCTGTTGTGTTACAGATGGAAATGCAGGACACAGCGAGAAGGATTTCCAAGCCCTCATTAAAAATAAAAGAGGCCCTTCTAACTGACAAAATGGAGATATCTAAACAATGTATGGATGCAGCACATGGATCAGGCTATAACGAAGATCAATTAAAGGCCATGTGTGCAAAATTGAATAAGACCTATAAAAGTTATGACAAACTGTCTGAAAAATATTCTTCTCTGTCATCAAGTCTTAACTCAGAGGAATTCATCCTACAATTAAAGACCCACACTGCACTTAATGATGAAAGATATAGCAGAGTTATGGCAGTCAAGTCAATGCTAGAATACAAAATAGCACAACAATATGAAACTGCGTCCCGCCATTCTAATTTTTCAATGCACTCCAAGGCTTTATCCCGTTCCTCGAAATCTATTGCTCAGTCCTCATAACTAAGGTCTCGCTCACAGCACTCTTCGCTGAGTACCTCATTGGTGTTGGCACGTTCAAAAGTGGAAGCAGCGAAGGTACAAGCTCACTGCATTAGAAAGGAAGCAGCCATTAAAGCACAAGTCACAAAGACACAAGCCCAATCTCAAGCTAATCAAGCAGCTATACAGGCTCAGACGCAAGCTACCAAAGCCAAGGCTGAAGCTGAGTTGGAGATCCTCCAGAAGGAAAGGGAAGAAGCAGCAGCCATGGCTAAACTCAGAATTCTTGAAGAAGCCACTGAAGAAGAAGAAGCTTAATATCCTATTTCCAAATATCTAATGACTCAGAAGGGCGTACCCTGCAATTCGTCCTAGACCAAACCAAGGTCAATGCATTTGCACCAGAAGATTTGGTCTCTGCACGCCAGCCTGCTGAACTCATGTGAGTAGAAAAAGAGGCAGCTGATAACTATACAGTTGACCCCAGTCCAGTGGACATTTCTCTTTCTTTCAAACCTCTAAAACGTTACACAGTTTTTCAGGCACCATTAGAGACCAAGCCGCTTCAAGCTCATCAAATCACATTTTAACCTCCTGAGACTAGTTGCATAGCAACCAAGACGCTGGCGCCAACATTGCCAGATGTGAAGCCTTCACTTACACTTAACCCAGCTGCCACTCCATTCCATCTTCCAACCCCCAAACATAGAGTATCAGATGGTGCCAACAACACCAGCGAGGGAGAAGTTCCCGTAGCCATGATGCAGGAAAGAAATGACGCATCAGAAATCACTAAGTACCTCACCTTCAGGGACCAGTACTAGCCTTGCGAACTTTGATGATCGCCCAGAGAACTATAGAAGTTCTGGAAAAGGTGGAGAAGAAAGTACCTCTTCCTCTTGCAAGAACGCAGAAAGGCTTAATTTAAAGGAAGGAGATTTTATTCTATTAAGAAACAAACAAGTTGATCGTCTCAACTGGCCTACTGGACTTATTACTAAAGTCGTATCCAGTTCGGATGGGAATGTTCGTAAGGTGGAAGCAAGAACCGCGAGATGTGGAGTAATCAAGACCACCTTCTGCCCTGTTACAGAAGTTGTGTTACTCATGCCTGCAGAACCTCCAGGTTTAGATCCCTTCTACCAAGATGCTCATCATCTTCTAAGACTGTTTCCAGGACCAGCTCTATGGCCTAAACTGAAGACTTATCCTTTTTTGGTTTCAATAAATGTTCATTGCATGTTTCCCTTTCAGGTTTATGGACATTATTCATTGTTATTTTATACAATTCCATTGTATATATATATAGTGGTATCTACCGATACCAGACGGGGAGTGTTCTGTTTCAGTATCTTGCATTGTGTATTGGTATTCTCCTCTCTTCTCCTCCCCCCTCTGTTTCAGCTTCTAGTTGGTTCAGCCTAGCCACTTCCTGTTTTCCCAGTCATGCATTGCTGTTAGTGTGTGTTCTACTTTTGAGGAGGATCTCCATCTTATTAGTTAGTAGATATTGTTGGCATAATTCTTTTACCATCTGGATTCCCTCCACATCTTGTAATACAATCTCCGGATTAAAAGACTACTTGATTAACTCCTGGGTGTCTGATGCCTAAACTGTAAGTGGAGAATGTCTGATTCAACAAGTCACCTCAGTGCGCATAGAGGCAGCTCTCTCACAGATGCGTGATTGTAAAATGCTGACATTTTGAAACGCCACAATCCTATCTATGCTACTCTTTTTTTTACCCTTTATCAACGAGATCCTCTGTGTTATCTCCTGCAGTATGATTGGTGTATCCAAAGGGTTTTGGAAATCTTAGATTTTTTTTTCTTCTATGTCCTTCAGTTTTTTTTCGCAGTCTCTATTTCTGGGCTTTCGTCCACTTTTGGAATGTCTTTGTAAACATGGGCCAGTTGTTGTTGTTCTTACAGTTTGTGCCCATGTGGTTCTATAGTTCCCAGAAAGAGTTGTCTTGGAAGACGTCTTGGAGTTGGACGGGTTTGTTCGAAATGTGGCATTTCTTTTTATTTTTGACCATGCTGATTGCCGTTGTACAGTATAATAAGCTTCCCTCAGCCCAGAGTTGTTGTTTTTTTTCATTTGAGGCCATTCTAAGGGCCTGCCTTATGGATCTGCACTCCCTGTCAAACCAACTGTGTTGCCTTCTTGGCCTCTTGTTGTTGCATCTTTTTAGGTTGGATATTTCTGCTATAGTATAAAGTACTGTATACTGTTTAGGTCCCTTACTGCAAGATTTACCCCCTTTCGATTTAACTCATCTTTGCTAGCTGGCTCAATTGTTCTGCTATCTGCTGTTGCTGGCCCTGGAGGTAGTTGGTGCCCGTATGTATGATAATGTGGATGGGTTTGGTGAAATATGGATTATTGATGACAGATTTTGCTTTTTTGATAGTTGAGCAGTGGATGTTTATAGTCTATTTTTTCCTGGGAAGAGTCGCCTTGCCATTTGAGTCTAATCAGGACAGTATCAGGACATTGTCACTTATTGTTCCCATGTTGTCTGATGTTACTGTCCTGTCTGCTGCTCAGCTGCTTGGCTGTTCTTTCATTTTGTCTGCACACCCCTTTTTTCCCTGAGCCCACCTCCTGGATTAGGGGGTATGTCTGGGACTTTCATTTGCAATCTCTTGTCTCAGCGCTGCGTTTTCTTGCAGCAGTTCTTTTAGTTTACATCTTATTTCCTCCAGGGCTGATCAGACTTCAGGATGTTTATTTCTTTAGTTACTTGGTTATTTTTAACACCAAAATTTTTTTGAGCACATTAAAACTTAATATATATCTCATATAAAATATTTATCCAAAACCAAGATTGCCCTTAATATCAACGATTCAAAATCTGTGGCAGAATCATGGTGCATGGTGGCACCCAACCAGCACTAGATTATAAAGAACCGGGTTCCTACCACAACAGAGGCATGTTCGTGTGTCCTTCAGGTATCCATGGTAGATATCCGTTTTAGGGGAGATATATATTAAAATTTAGGTTTTAATGTGCTATCCCATTTATGAGTGGTCACCTTTTCAGTACATACTGTATATGATCTCTCGTGATTCATCCTCCATTTTATTCTTGTGAGGTATTTTTGTATTCACTAAGATTTTTTGCAGCTGTTCTTTAAATTGTATGAAGTCCCTTTCTATCTGAGACAGAACATCTCTAAAGGTCTCTGTTGAGGGATGTGAAGCATTAGGACATGAAGTGGCAGGGGGGTCTCTGGTGGTTGTTTCTGTTGAGTTAGGTCTGTCACCGGCTCTTAGTTGCTGGAGTTTGTTCTTTGTAGATTTGGTCCTGGACTTTAATATGAGGAAAGGGTTCCTCAAATTGGTCTAGGTTGCCCTCATTGCCCTGTATCACTGTGGTGGCATTGTTGTATAGGTTGATGGTAAGTGCAACGTCCTCATCATTTTGTGAGTCTTTTTATAATATTTTTCGGCCATTGTTGATGGCTCACTTTGTGATGTTCTTATAGTAATGTCTGCACAGGGCTGTGTGTACCAGGTGGAGGGCTGCTCAGTGTAAAATAGCACATTTGTTTTCCTCTTATCTTCCTCTATTGAAGTCAGTAAAAAGGGTTTCTGTTTTTACTCTGATGTATGGTATGTTCTATCTATCTATCTATCTACAATCTATCTATTTATCTAATATCTGTCTATCTATCTATCTATCTATCTATCTATCTATCCTATGTATGTATGTCTGTATGTATGTATCTATCTATCTATCTAATATCTATCTATCTAATATCTATCTATCTATCTATATATCTATCTATCTAATATGTATGTATGTATGTATGTATGTATCTATCTATCTATCTAATATCTATCGATCGATTGAGCTATCTATCTATCTATCTATCTATCTATCTATGTATGTATGTATCTATCTATCTTATATCTATCGATCGATCTATCTATCGATCTAATATCTATCTATCTATCTTTATCTATCTATCTCTATCTATCTATCTATCTATCTATCTATCTATCTATCCAATATCTATCTATCTATCTATCTATCTATCTATCTATCTATCTACTATGTATGTATGTCTGTATCTATCTATCTATCTATCTATCTATCTAATATGTATGTATGTATGTATCTATCTATCTTATATCTATCATCTATCTATCTATCTATCTATCTATCTATCTATCTATCGATCTGTCGATCTAATATCTCTATCTATCTATCTATCTATCTATCTATCTATCTATCTATCTATCGATCTATCGATCTATCTATCTATCTTTTACTTGGATATTATTTCCTACATGGTGAGTAGGTAATTAATAGTAAATTTTCCTTCTCATTAAAACTGACTTTCTGGCACCTCTTGTGTGATAGTTCTGGCAAACAATGGGTGTATGGTAACTGTAGACAATTGCTACTTAAAATCTTTCAGCATTTATCTTTAAGAAGGAAGCTGAAGTGTCCTCCTCAGGCATCGTTAACCCATTAGCGTCTTGGACAGCTTAATGAAACATTTTTGCAGAAGATAACACTCACTGACGTCTCCCTACCCCCACTTTTGATAAGCGAGCAGACAGGCAAGAACTTGGGATGCTGCAGTCGTGTATGTGAGCCGCATCCCCTGAAGCATGTTGCCATGGCAATGACTCGTCCCTCCCATCTTTTTCTGAGTTTTAATTCTTGTCATCAGTCATTAGACTCTTACATGTGATGGGGGAGCAGTAATTCCTGCTAATCTATCACCGAGCAGAGAATGGTATTTCAGGGATCGCCAACCACTGGGTTCCCCCGAACACCCATTTTAATTATTGATTTGTGGGATGCAGTTATGTGGAATGATTGAAATATAGTTTTAGTATTAGAAGTTTATGTTTCCTTAATACCCTCAGGTTATCAGCAGTAAACAAGTGTTTTTTTCAAGGAATGCAGTCAAATTAGTTTTCCAAAATCAATTTGCTATTTCAAAGCTTTTAAAATGAAGAAAAATTGAGTTTTTATTAAGAGCTGTGATTGGGCTGGACAGGGGATAAGTGTTGTGTCATAGCACTCAGTGATGGGCTGTAGTATAAGGATGTGCTTTCTATGCAGTGTCTGATACTGCAATATGACAATCTGATCAACAAGGGGTTGTCTGAGTGTTTTTTACTGATAACCTGTCCTCAAGAAAGGGCATCAGTATCTGATCAGTGAGGGTCCGACTTCTGGCAAAACCACCCATCAGCTGTTTAAAGAGGCCATGGTACTCCGGTGAGCGCTGTGGCCTCTTCCCTGGCCAGCGGACAGAAGACTGAAGCCTAACTGGCTGCCTATGATATGGGGTGGTAACCCAGAAACTCAAGAAGTAATTGAAGAGGTACAGGTGGCTCAAGTGAGCAGCTAGTCACTGGCTGGTGTAGCGATTGATAGGATGTGGCCGAAGCCATGCTACTTCTGATGAAGAAGGGCCTTAAGATCCCCTGCAGCAGAAGATGAAACTGAAGGAGTGGTTCATCCGAGTGCTGGATCATGCCAAGCCCAGGGACCCTGTGTTGGAGCAGTGTTGAGCTTCCTGCTGGATGACGAGATGCAAAATAAGATCCTTGCCAGTCACAACTCAGTAAAGAAGCCGTATCTGTAATCACCCCCCCACAGTCTGTACCAAGAGGATCAAGTAGAACACACCCCCATGCCAGGTCCCTGGGAACCCTTTGCCGCTGGCATGACACATATCATCAAGCTGTTGATAACGGTCCGACAGCCTGAACTCTAGCCTGAAGATGAGAAGGAGCCTTCTGCACAGCAAGTCTACCAACGGGCCTATCCACTGTGGGCCATTGTTACCTACTCCACTGATGCCAAGATTTACTAATCCTCTAGATGATGTAAACTTAGGCTGTCTAAACATGCATAAGATTTATCACAGTGGCTCAGGCTGGATGTTAAATCTTTGGCACGACTAGACACTTTTGTCTAACTGTATATTAACCAGGGCCGGCGTCAGCACCCGGCATAGCTGGGAAAATGCTGGGGCCCACTGCTCCTCAGGTGGCCCACTGCCACTGGTGTAGCTATAGAGATTGCATCATTTGTAGTTACGACCGGGCTCCTAAGCTGCCAATGGCACTGTATTGTTTGATTTATAAGATGCAGTGCATCTTATAAAGGGAATACTATTGAGTGCTTCTCTTATGGAAGCGTTCACCAGTCTGCAGGAGGCAAGGGAGTGTAGCGCTGTGTGCGCTGTACCTATCCCTCCTCCTTGATGCACTCTACTGTCCTGACTGCCTACAGTGCTGGAACGTAGTATGCACACTATGACCTGATGCTGCAGGCAGTCAGGTGACAGTGAAGCGTGGGCCCAGAAAAGACAAGGGAGAGCGACCGCAGGGGAGAATGCCGGACCGGCAGAGTGGTGGTAGGGCAGGAGAGGTAAGTTAATTTATTTAGTTTAAAGTCTGATCTAAGGTCTGATATTTGGGCGGTCTGACATAGAGGTCTAATGGGGGTCTAATCTGACGTCTGATATGGGGGCCCGTCTCCTATGGAGTCCTGATCTGAGGTATCAGATGGAGGTCTAAAGGTGATTTGATATGGGGGGAGGGGTCTGACATGGAGTCCTGATCTGAGGTCTGATATAGGGATCTCACATGGAGGTCTAAAGAGGGTCTGATCTGAGGTCTGAAATGGGGGGGGGGGTCTCATGTGAGGTTTGATATGGGGGTCTGATCTGAGGATCTGTTATGGGGGTCTGATCTGTGGATCTGTTATGGGGGTCTGAGAATCTGACGCACGGGGGTAGTTTTGTACTGGTGCACATTATAGGGGTATTTTTTGTGTTGGCTCATTATATAAGGGGGTAATTTTTGTACTGGTGCACATGCTCTGTCTATTGTAATTGGCAACATCTATAATACATGCAGTTTCATTGTCGCGTGCATCATGCAAAATACCACAAGGGAGCCCACTGAGACTTTATTGCCCAAGAGCCGGCCCTGATACGAACTATCGGTTGGATTCGTTTGTGTCTGATTTTATACCAGAATTGTTGCACAGTTGTGGTGCAAAATGTCACATCTTAGGCCACGTCCCCTTTTCTGTGAAGCCATGCCCCTTTTTATGGCAAGTCACGCTCCTTGTAGGGCTAGGTGCAGATAGTTTCTCTAAACCTAGGTTTGCCAAACTGCACCACATTAGTAAATACGGCCATAAAGTTGTGTAGCATCTTCACAATAAAGTATGGTCTATTGTATGTACAATACAGGTGAGTAATCTTTTCCACCTCTACCAAGGTATTGTGTTTGCCTTTATTTTATTGTTTTGCCTGTACCTCTTTACTTTTGTGTGTTTTGTGGGTCGCTTACAATACTGGTTGCTGGTAAGCAGAGTTTTGTGGCTTTCAGTCAAGAGGAGGAGCAGAGCATTGGCCTGTCAGGGGCAGCGCTGTGATGCTGAGTGTGTCGCTGAGGCATTAATTTAGAGAGGAGTCAGGAGGAAGTTATATTAGAAAGTGGCAGCAAGAA
The DNA here is from genome assembly GCA_033119425.1 of Bufotes viridis. Lineage (NCBI taxonomy): Eukaryota > Metazoa > Chordata > Amphibia > Anura > Bufonidae > Bufotes > Bufotes viridis. The sequence continues at coordinate 431,358,610 of CM065591.1, forward strand.
GTCCAGGGAGCACAAATCCACATTAATGCAGACAGGGGGACATGTTGTGCAGAGGAGTTATCCTTGGTAACCTAGCAGGTGTTTTGCATTCATGATATATTTGACATTCATGTTATATTTCAACCTAAGGGCTCATTCAGACGGCCGTATATGTTTTGCGGTCCGCAAATTGCTGATCTGCAAAACACAGATACTGGCCCGTTTGCATTCCGCAATTTGCAGACCGCACATAGCCGCCACTCTTATAGAAAATGCCTATTCTTGTCCGCAATTGCTCCATATTTTTTGCAGGGCCGCGGAACAGAACTACGGATGTGGATAGCACACGGTGTGCTGTCCGCATGTTTTGCAGCCCCATTGAAATGAATTGGTCCGCACCCATTCCACAAAATTGCGGAATGGGTGCGGACCCGTTCATATGGCCGTGTTAATGGCCCTAACTGAACGCCTGTGAGATCTTTAAAGAGATGAAATGACTGGCTCATTAATCCTTGGACAATTCTCTTGGTTGCAGCATGGAAATTCTGCAAGGGGCATGTTGGACAGTGAAGTGTAGTGGCGCAGCAGCCTCAAGGTGCAAAATCATTCCCTTGAAAGTGACTGGTGCACTACTGAGAATGTAGTGTACAGTATAGGTGGGGCAGACTATGGCAGAGGATAGCCTTTCAGAAACCCACAGCAGCATAAAGGTTGAAATCCCAAACGCCTGTTAAGGACCACACTGTGGAACCCAAGCTTAATAATTCTATTTAATTATAACTTCTCTGTCTTACGCCTCATTCACACAGTCAGTTTTCAATCAGGGATTTCAATTAGTGATTGTCAGCCAAAACCAGGTGCGGCTCTAAACACAGAACAGGTGCAGATCTTTCCTTTAGGCTCCATTTACATGTCCGTGGTGTGTTGCGGATCCGCAAATTGCAGATTCGCAACACACCTGGCCGGCATCCCCCATAGAAATGGCTATTCTTGTCTGCAGCTGCGGACAAGAATAGGACATGTTCTATCTTTTGCGGAGCCACAGACCAGAAGTTCGGGGCCGAAGCCCGGAAGTTCGGGGCTATGGTGATGGAGCAGGTGATTGGGCCATGTGACCATGTGACATCATCACAGGTCCTTTTCCTACTAGCAAGCTAACGGAGAGGAGGCCGGGCTTCGCGATCAAATGGGACAGGTAAGTTAATATTAGTTTATTATTTTTAACCCATTCTGCACCTGTTTAAACATTAGGGAGATGGCCAAGGGTATTATTTTACATTATAACTATGTTATAATGTGAAATAATACCAGCGGGACAATTTCTGACCCAAACATGCACTTCTGTGAAGAAGTGCAGGTTCGGGTCTGGCTACCAAAAGTGCCGATTTTTCTCCCGCGCGTGCAAAACGCATGACAGCGCTTTGCACTCGCAGGGAAAAATCGCGGCGATTCCCGCAACGCACCCGCACTGTTTGACGGAGTGCACCCGCAACGCCCGTGTGAAAGGGGCCTTAATGGCTTACACTTGATTCTTCTTTATTATTGTATCTAGTAAAAGTTATGTTTTAATTAGTCTAAGGGTGACCCAGTACAGGGATTAATCAAGGGCCTATCCAGCCCTCTGTTTATTTGTTATGTAAAAAAAAAAATACCCCTTGGGAATCACTCTCCCTTTTTTGTGGGTTTGTTTTACTTTATGCATGTATAAAGGGGTTTTGTACAACATGGCCAAAACAAATGTTTCTGTCCTGATAATCTGCTGTTAACCTTGAAAGTGACAGCTCAGCTCAATCATGTCAACATGTGATATTCGCAAAATAAAAACTTTCAATGAATTTTTGCCATCGGAAATGATTTTTTTGTTCAAAGAATGCATATTGTTCGCAGCTAATGGTGTCATACATGTCATTAAATTGTGAAAAAGCATCATGGTTAACAATATGCATTTCTGAACACAGAAAAGAACCTTTTGACAATGTCCTTCAATGACTTTGCTGCAGAAATGTAAGCAAATGCTGTAGTCTCCTCCTTTTACCGAGAATAGTGCGCTTAGTATTGACCTTGCGTCCAAATACTTATTACGACTGTCACATTGTAACCACTTGTATAGCGAGTCCTGATGGGAAATGCATTTGCTTTGATTTAATTGTCTTTTTTGCTGTGTCTCTCTTTTCTAATCTAAATCTTCTGTATAACCCATTATAAGGAGCACAAGACCAGAATGAAGTATATTGCCATGGGCTGAGAATAGCAGAACCTAATGTTTATTTGGTGCAGTCAGATATATTTGATCGGCTGCAATGATACTAAACCTTTATTAAGATAAGCCAGGGACCTCATGGAGTATAATATACTGTTTAAAGGCTAATGGCTCCTGACAAAAAAAATGTTTGTGAAATATGGCTCATCAATGAACCCCTGTTATTAAGCAATGGAAGCAATATTCAGAATTGGTTAAAATGTTTACTTTACAACCAACTAAAGTGTTAAAAAGACAGAAGAGGTACAAATAATAATAATCTTTATACATAGCTCACACCATATTCTGCAATGTGTTACAATTGTGCAAGTTACAAACAAGTAAAATGACAAGTAATCAAAACAATAAGTAATCACTGAGACAGAAGGAGATCTCATAATCTAAATGAAAAGGGAGGAGTGATTCCATAGGAACATGGCACTAATATAGTCCAGGGAGCAGTCCTGTATGTTGGCATTGATAATATAATTAAAGCTGCATTAATCGCTCAATCAGGCCAACACCGATAAAGGGGAAACTAGTTGTGGACCAGATTTAGTAGAGCTATCTGTAAGGTCAAGTTGTAGGCCATAGACTATGGTCATGTGATGTGATCCTCCTTAAACCTGGAGAAGCAAATAAAGGAGCAGGTCCAATTGTCCAGGGCAGTGAGTTCTACAGAATTTGTGCAGGTTGGAAAAGTACTACACACAAGACCAAGAGGACTGGAGTTTGGAGTGAGAGTTGTCATTGGTTAAGTGCATAAGTTGCTTGGTAGATTGACAAGAAAGCAAATATGTAAGACAGATCAGCATTGTGGAGAACTTTATATAAATTCCACATTGCCAGTGGCGTTGCCAGGGCTGGTGTCACCCAGTGCGGTAGAAAATGATGTCACCCCCCCCCCCAAGCACCTCCCCCCCCATCGGCAGCGATCTCTCTGCTTAGCCCCGCCCCCACGTCAGCTGTCTGTTTACTATCTAAACCCCCATCCATGCTATCGCTTGTGTTCAAATTCTAGCACCCCCAACAGGCCCCCAACCCCTGGCGATCTGTCTTCTGTCTGCTTAGAACCCCCCCACACACACATATTTGCATACGTATTATATTCTGTGCTATCCAGAATACAGCACCACATGCCTTACATCCAGTAACTTCTCTGATGCAGACCTTCTTTCCTCATCTTCTCCTTTCAGACCAGACCGCCATGATGATTTTTCACCCATCTCTCGTCTCTGTAGTTTGACAAAAGACATCTTAGGTTCCTACTTTTCCATCATCCTCCTACCTTATTAACAACTCACCTGCCACCTTCAATAATATTAATAATGTGCACTAATTCAAAAGTGCTCCTGTTCTGTGTGCCGATGCAAAAATACTCCCTCAGTGCCGCCAGTTGAGCTAATGTCCCCATAATGTGTGCAAGTATAAAATACCCCTATATAATGCCCCTAGTAAATGCCCACATAGTGCTCCTCTCCTCTTCCCCATTCCCCCATAGTGTCCCCCAGAATGTGCCAGTATTAAATGCCCCTTCTTAGTGCCCCCATAATGTGCCTATATAATATACCCCCATAGTATTCTTCTCCCATCCAACACCATAGTGTCCCCATAATGTGCCAGCAATGCCCCCATAGTGTCCCCCATGTGCTAGCAATGCCCCCCCCATAGTGTCCCCCATGTGCCAGCCATGCCCCCATAGTGTCCCCCATGTGCCAGCCATGCCCCCATAGTGTCCCCCATGTGCCAGCCATGCCCCCATAGTGTCCCCCATGTGCCAGCCATGACCCCATAGTGTCTTCCATGTGCCAGCAATGCCCCCATAGTGTCCCCCATGTGCCAGCAATGCCCCCATAGTGTCCTCCATATGCCAACACAAATGGAACAAATAGAACAAAGTCACATATCTATTCTACTATATTTCTATGTGTATTTCTTACCCCTGATTTCATTTAATTCTTTAGAGATAAAGGCTTTAGCTGAGATGCTTGGTCCGTATGGGATGAAGTTTCTGAGCGAGAACCTTATGTGGCATGTGACGTCTCAAATTGCAGAGTTAAAGGTAAATATACAGTATTTGAATGTGTAAAATTTTCTCAATCATGCATTATGAATATTTCAAAATGGAAAATTACAACTACTCTAGTTGTGCCACACAATCAGACATCACATGCATAGGAATCGCACTGCCCACATTACAGATGACATGTTAGCTCAGACAACATTTGCAGTTCCATGTATTTTGCATTGGGAGGTTAACAAAATCACATGCAACTAAAATGTCTGTTAAAGGGCTTCTGTCACCCCCAAAATGCATTTTTCATCAGCTGACATTAGCTATTTAGCTACTTTTCTTACATTCCCCTGTGATTTTGTTCTTTTAAAATTCTTACTTTTATTATATGCAAATATCTTCACTACCAGCAAGTTGGGCGGTAACTTGCTGGAAGCCGCCGCATCTTCCAGTTGCCGACGAGCCCCATCTCCTCTTGATAGACAGGGCCAGCGAGCGCTCTCCTGCCGCTGGCCCTGTCTTCTCATTAAGTCCCGCGCCTGCGCCGTAACATTCTTCAATCGGCGCAGGCGTACTGAGTGAAGGACGCCAGCTCCGTCCTCAGTGCGCCAGCGCTGATTATGTCACAGTACACCCATGACGTAATTGGCGCAGGTGCACTGAGGACGGAGATGGAATCCTTCACTCAGTACGCCTGCGCCGATTGAAGAATGTTACGGCGCAGGCGCAGGACTTAATAATAAGACAGGACGCGGCAGGAGAGGGCTCGCTGGCCCTGTCTATGAAGAGGTGAGGGGGCGTGTCGGCAACTGGAGGATGCGGCGGCTACCAAAGTATGTTTGAGATCAGCTGACATTAGAAAACAGCTAATGTCAGCTGATGAAAAATGCATTTTGGGGGTGACAGAAGCCCTTTAAGCAGCAACTAAATAAATTGGCTAAAACAACAGAAACGTATTACTGTGTCGAAAGAGTCCAGTTAAAACCCACAATTAAATTGTGGCAATGCTTCTGAACCCTTATTTGTTGTAACTGTATGGACAGTTACAGGGCTTTGCGACTTTTTGGCCTTATTTTGCACTAGAACATTTTCACCAAACCCTGCTCCCCCTTCCCCCTTCACCACTATTTCGAATTTCAGCTTCTCAACTGCCACACAGAGAAACCCTGGAAATATTATTAATATTCGCTCTATGTCTTCTCCTGTCTCTTTTCACTGTGTACTCTGGAACTTGAGGTCAGTGCACAACAAACTCCTTACAATCTCTGAACTTGCTGGCCCTTAGAGAAACATGGCTTCAACTTTCTGACACTGCTTCCCCTACTGCTCTATCCTATGTGGGCTACACTTTTCCCATACTCCCAGATGTAATAACAGGCATGGTGGAGGAGTAGGCATACTACTTTCTCTACAGGTCATTCCCCTTCTACCCTCTCTGACATTCCCCTGTTTTGAGGTCCATACCATCAGATTCTTCTGCCCATTCCTCCTGTGAGTTGCTAATGGCTATTGCCCCCCAGGCTCCCCCAG